>OU611788.1:12516426-13774639 GCA_914767645.1 Hydraecia micacea | reverse complement strand
GACAATGGCCCGTCATGTTCGATCGAATTTCGATTATTGGAAATACCGTATCTTATGAAAATTGGACTTCTTTTGAGTTTCTAACGGTTTTGCACTATATTTGCTCGATTTCATCATTGCACCATAGATAAAAAAATATATAAGGGGTCGCACCTGGCTAATGTCAAATAGAGAGCAACAGATGTTCATGCGCCGCCGCCGATAGTTTTTTTTTTTGTCATAGGGAATGTTCTCCTTATTGTATCACGAGCTATAAGGTACATCTGTCAAGCAAGCGGCTACTGTTGTTAATTGAAGGCATTCCAAATTGAAAGTGAAATCAATAACCTTCGCTTAGACGCTTTTCGCCAATATTAACTCCGCGGTAGTTTGTCGTTATGTCAATTAACTCATCATGTTGCGGCATAAGCCTCCGTGTGAAGTGAGCGATATGGATGTGTGGTCGATGTTACGTCAGTCGTGGCAAATTGGTTTATAAACGATGGTTCCTGTCGCGGAGCTCGGTCTGCGTGTTACACTCGAACGAACTTTACCGTATTTGTTGTCGGCGCCCCCCGGTGCCGGAGCGCTCGTCAGCGTCGCACTGTAAAATGGGGACGCCATTCCTGACCTACATCACAACGGGGTTGTCTGGGACATCGCCAACTCCCATCCCTGGAACAATGTTGGAACAAATAGGACATGCAGTGAAAATATCTTGTTTTCGAAATTGCTGCATTTGCTTTTATAAAACAGCATCGGTTAGAGAAACTAGGTCAGAGAGGGCAATTATTTTACAACTAAGAATAAAATTATACTTTGAGTGGCATCAATGAAAATATTACCTACTCGTTGATTTAATGAACTAATGGATGCTGTATTGAGATGCAGAATCCAATAATAAATAAAAATGTTAAGGTTATGACGGAGCGTGATGCAATGGATCTATTTAAAGTATTTGCGGCAAAAGCGTTTTGAATGCAAATGTTTTGAATGCGTCGAAAGTCGATAAAGTTTATTCTCTGTCGTTCGTTATGATTATGATGTACTACCGCACCGCATTGTTATGAAAACAGTTTATTTGCACTTTAAAAGCATCACTTATTTCAAGACGTTATTACTGGTTGATAAAGTTTAATACCGTCCTTATCGGTGAACGATAAACTATGCTTTCTCTCAGTACATTTTACGTTGAACATTATCCCTAAAATATAGTCCTCATTATTCCTAAACTTGGTTATACTTGTTTATTAGTCAAAATATCTGAATCATCTTTGTTATTCAAATCCAAACTTTGGATTATATACGGAAGAATATTTTAGACACCCTCCCTGTAACAGTGTAACGGGATGGGAGTTATTATTAATTTGAATACTTGCGGCTGTAATTGCAAATTAGAATGTCATGTGATACTTTAACATAATCATCATCATCATCATTTCAGCCGAAAGACGTCCACTGCTGGACATAGGCCTCCTTTAACATAATGTTATAACCTAATATTGAAATAAGCAGTTAGTACTTTAAGACTCCTGTCTGATATGGTTTCAGTTTCAGCTTCAGTTTCTGGTATGTTTTCAGCTTTAGGGCATTAACATGGGAAACAACTGAAATATTACGTCGAGACGAATTCGATTAGGAAACAATTTATTACCGGCCTCAATAGAAGTTATTACGGGGAGCTGTATGAATTACAGCTACTTACTATAATAAGAATTTCTTGCGCCAATAGATATGGCGATTTAGCGTCGTATTGGGAAATCTATCTGATCGCATTTTATTACGTTTTATGTCCAATATTTTGTATTACTCTTTGTACCAAAATATTTTAGCATCATTGTATAAACAGATGTTGTGGTGTATGATCGCATTGGTTTCGCGTGTCGTCGTGCGTGGCGTGAATGCGCGATGTTCACGCATGTTTGTCGCTAGCTGTGATAAGGGATTATTTATGCATCGGGGACAGGCTCGCTGCTCAGCACTCGGCGCGGGCGCTCGCCTCCGGTGCATCATTGCCGTAACACCGATACGCTTCATTGCCTATCACACGATATCATTCACTCTTATGTCACTTTACGACGTCCTCTATATGGGTGTGCCTAGACATTCCACTTTATTGTATGCAAATTAACTACAAACTATATAGTCGATATATAGTCGAAATTCTATTGGATAAAGCGAGTAAATGTGACATTCATATAAATGAAGTTGTTAAAAAACAAGTTTTATATGTTAATTAGTTTGTTAAAATCCTCAATCGTCCAAAATGTAGAAGCCTTCATGAAATCAGTTCCGGTGAGTAATGACTAGATGCTATTTTAAACTGACCTTTTCCTAGTGACGTAAACAACTTTCAGTTTATTGCAATTTCCTTCATAGTTCTTCTACGTAGGATATTTTTAGAAATAGAAACATCTAGGTGATATATCTTTCGCAGAATTTATAGCAATGATGAGATTAAATACACCGGTGACATTTATGTACAAAGGTCAAACGTGGACGACGAGTAGCCTAGCTAGTAGCTACGTGCATTGTGTAGGTATGTAACCAACGATGTATGTGAGTGTAGGAAATTGAGTAATTTACGCTAGACGAGCCACCGCCACCGCCACCGGTGAAAATAATAACATTGTAAAGGTCACTGAGCATTTGCCATCTTCGCATGTATAACAAATTCTTTTAGCGGTAACTGGTCGAAGATACGATACTTTTTGATAGCATAACGATGATAATGAATATTATACGATGAGTGAAAAAGAAGATGACTAAAATTAGAAGCTCCCAGATTCCAGACAATATGATAAACCAACATTGGGAAAAGGCTAGGCGGATTGATTGATTGTTTTAATCAAAGTGAATTTTCGATATGATGAAGTCAAAACAATATGATATCACTGTTTTAATTTCTGCTTCATCTTCAGCTGTATTTTTCATTTATTTACAGACCGTCCAACCGGTACCTAAAAAGCTGGTATGGTCTGTCAAACTTTACTTTTCGAGGCAAAGGCCAGAATTCACCACATACATTGCGGCAACGTGCCTTTTGTCCATAAATTTTATTAGCACTTATCGCGTACGAAATTCTGCAACAAATTCCAGCTAACTAAAAGCCACCATAAAGAGAACACTCAAAATGTGTAGATGCATGTTACACCGAGATTTTTGGAGAGCACAAGATTTTAACATCAAGTAGGTCTGGGAGAAGGCACCACCATGAGTGGTTGAAATCAGGTATAGGATATGTATGGTGTACCTACCTACTGTGATTTTATTTCACGCCTTCGCATTAGGCGTTGGTCCAGCGTAGGCGTTGAGCCAGTGGGTACCTACGTCACGGTTTCTCATTGACAATGTACAATCCATAGTCATGTCAATCAGTTGACCGAAAGCTAATTTTGCCAATACCCGCACTTTGCCCGCGTGGTGGATTTTGGCCCCAGCCCTCTCACGGACAGGAGATCTGTGTTCCAATGTTATTTAATTTCACTTTTCCCGTTTTCATGATAATTTCCTTTTTAGGAACAACTACAAAAGTTGGTGGTGTTTGGATATCTTCAGAATCCATTTTTGTTAAAGATTATCAAATTATTATCATTGAGTGATCGCACGACGTCCACGCGGTGTCTACGCCACTTCAACAACTATGCTGAACAAAGGCCCAGTGCAGAATTTCTTAAATTTAGTAAAGTGGGCACAGCACATCTTTTCTGAATTGTTGATTTAGGCACTGCAGTATTTCGATACCGTCATGCGTCACCGAGATTACCGAATACAACCGCTCCAGTTGGACGCTCGTAGCTTTATTTTGCGACGGAAAATTCTTGCGAAGTAAAAAAAAGAAAACACTGAAGAAAAAATGCTTTTAATATTATAATATTTTAATTTAGGATCTTATGAACACACTATATAGAGTTCAAAGACGAGTAGTTTTAACTACGATCATTATACCTAACTAATGTATGGTTTTAGTATAGAATGTTCCAGTATATTCTTACTTAATGCTACATGGGCGGTTGATGTTATTTGTTAATATATTATGCTTGAGAATGACGTATATACCTACGTATTTGATAAGTTATGTTGATGTAAAGTACGTGCATGCCATCAAATTCAAACAAGGACGTACAACTAGTTCTGTGACTTGGAAAACTTTAACTTTAAGGGGGATCTTGGACGTCTTATACAACGGAAATCCGAATATACCTTTGCATAGTTAGAAAGTAGTGTTAAGAGATGATCAGTGTTATTTATGTCTGGCGCACTGCCAGCGACAGCCGACGCAGCAGCGACACCGGGTTGTTTGCGAAATCGTTCATCAATTCTGACGAAATACTCGTACGTTGACACAATGTCGCTGGCAATGCGCTCAATATTTTTATCTGTCTTTCAAACTTCACCGCACATCCTGCCTGAACTTCCTATTGTCATGGTCTTTGTTTCCATGGAAAACAAGGTTTCGTAGTAATTTACATTATTTCACGATTGGACTTTACATTATCTTGGTCTAGCAAGAGTATTCATTTACACAAGTCCACATCACTAATTATGTAGGAACATGCTTTCCACAAATTGGTAATCTATGAATCTTATAAAAAACATGCAGCCCAATATAATATTAATAGCTAGTTTTCTTAAAATGCGTTCTGTAGAGATGTGAGTTGCGCCCGAGACGCTTCTCATTTACAGCCTGAATACGGTCTATTTTCTTCGCTGAAATGGAAGGCGCCTCCTTTGAACCTTTGATGCTTTTGAAACGGTTCGACTCTATGGAACATAAGTATATGACACTGCTCTAAGGTAAAAGCACTTAGAAAGGACAGCATACGCTTTGATTGGCGACATTTTGACCTTTGGCTATCTTGCGAGTGCTTGGAAAATAAACGATATTTCGCTTTTCTCAATATTACAGGCATTTCACCGTAAACTTTTGCGCGTCCTAGGTTCTACGTAACTAATAAAATTGCATGTTCAAATTCAAGCAAGTGTACCACTCACACATTCCGTGAATGTTAAGCGGAAGCTATCCTAGGGAGGGAGTGCAAGTAGTCAGGAAAAACGTCATTTCTATAGAGGCGCAGCTGTGACGGCTTGTCTGAATGTAGGCAGTTAAAGTGCAACCCTTTTGTGATTGCGAGAGCTCTCCCTTTCACTCACTTTGACATGTACCTGTGCGCACACCTGGCTCATATACGGACTACGGACACTACGGTACACATTTGTGATGGCCGTTTACAAAGCTAAAATCCCCTGTACATCACCGTGTTTTCGCTATTAATAAAAACGGGTCACGAGGGTTGATTAAAGCTCTTGTATTTTTTTTTACAAAAATTTATATGACGCGTTGAATTTAAAAACATCACGCGCAGAACTCGCCCCAAAACGTTTAATTTATCGGTTTGACGTGGCATTTAAGTATGTTTATTTTGGCTAAATAAAACATTTATGTAAATTATTGTTTGCTTAAAATAATTTCTGATTAGTGAAGTTATTATGTTTAAAAAAAACTGGAAGTCTAACGTAAGTCTATAAACTCTCGTGCTGGTAAAATGTTACGATGCAAAATTTGGTAATAATGCCACATAGTAAATTAATGCATTCTGGGATAGAGAGGTCACAAGTAGTCGATTGGCTCTACTTGAAATATCTTGAATCTTTGCTGAGAAACTTCGAGGGCCAGAGGCGAACTAATACACTTTTAACTTTTCTTCTTCATCGGATTAGTATGGAAATTACTAGCTTGGCAAACTAGAGTGTTAGCTAAGTGTTCAGTTTTATGCGCAGTTGGTTTGCATCAGTGTTATCGCACTGACTACAGAGATTCTCGGAGTTAGCATAATTCACGTTATTAAACTACAGTTAAATGTATAGGAAGTTGGTTGTCGTATATAAATCACAATCAACAATTATGAGTAAACTAAGTTAGTCACCATAGACGGTGTATAGATGCCGAGTTTGTGGTACGTACAGTACACGCAGTGTAGTGTCTATGCGTCAACTTGAGTGCTTCTGGCGTAGTCTCAAAGAGGAGGTTTATCTTGCCCCGTCCACACCACCCGCGAGTCGCGACCTAGTTCCTACAATACCTTAGCAGGGTTGACAAGCCGTTGTTGAACTTTACACCGGGGTGCTGCGTCGTTCGCTTGAAAAATTCGGTTGCCTTAGCTCTCCGGCAAATAAAGGATCGAAAGCCTAGACAGAGGTACATAACAATTGCTGAGGCTTTTCGTAAATATGCCTCGATTTCTCGGTTATAAGACTGTTAGCTTTATAACTTGAATATTATTTCTCCACATAAAATGGAACAAACATGCAAAGTATCAACACAGTGAACGAACATAAGAATACTTTTAACGTTACCTAATGGAAAACTTAAAACTATTTGTTTAGAATATAAATGATGTATGATATTCCAGCGGCCTGGGTAACTGTCCTACATTTAAAAAGGGAAGTGTTATGCGCACACGTTTCCATATACGTATGTACCAATAGAAAGCGGGCATCTACTTGTCTTATATTTTTCCTAGGAATTGTGTGTAATGAGGACTTTTGACAGCCATGTACGTACATTTCTTTTTTGTTTGAGGATGCTATAATGTTTTATGTGAGACTGCGTTTGTGTATTCTCGAGAATTTTCCGAAGCCTTAGAACTCTCTTGGTTCCTGATCGATCGTTAGGCCAAATTAATTTTACAAAATGACAGTGATGTGAGGTTCATGTACTTAGCATTGACTGTCAACTTTGAGGCTGATAAAGTAATTTTTCAAGAGGCGCGCTAAAATTGTGACGGTCATGTGTTTAAAATCGAATTACATAATTTTTTTAACTTTGTTTGATCTTAGTTTTACAATAAAGCTAGGCTACATTTATATAAACTCTCGCCTGTTTTGACCATAAAGCAATGATTTTTTACAGAATAATAAATATTAACTACTTGTATGTCCCTATGTTTTCCTTTTTGATGATACATTATTTTTATAAGCACTAGAACCCTCAAAAAATGCCGATTTAAACCGCTGTCAACTGTGGTCTAACGTACAAATTTGACAACTATTAATGAAAAAAGAAAAACATAGGGACATAGTATATAAATTATTCTTCTTATTCAGTTTATGAAATATCTTTTAAATTGGTCCAATATTGGAGAAGGAAATAGGCGAGAGCAAAACCTCGAATTACGACTTTTTCCTTGGGATTTTTCAAGTCTCTTCGACCGCATTTCCTCTTAAGGGCTTTGGTTAAAGGTCGCGCACATTTAATTGATTTATTTTACTAAGAAATGAGCTGTCTATCGCTTCAATTTAGGCTTCTTTAATCAAGTGAGGTGAGTTTGTAAACAATCGATTTATGTTGTTTATTGCTACAGTAGTTGATGGGCGTCTGGAACTTTCGTCTAGGATTTGAACCCCTCTGTCTGACGTCACAGGGCTTGTCTAGACTATAAAGGCTTCGAGGAAGATCCCGGACAATGCACTTAGATTCTATATTACGTTTAATTTATTTGGTTAAGGCTAACTAGTTATTTCGTTTTATTCATTATTTGTACTAAAATAATTCAAACAGCAAATCAGTTCCCACTGTTTAGAAATGCTTGTATTGTTTCCACGGAGTTCAAAATTAAAATTGATGACAGGCACGAGGTAAAAATTTGCGGTAGGCGTCGCATTCATTTGAGTTTTAAACGAATCTACTAGACGCACGCAGGGGCATTCGGTGCCAGGTATATGATTTCATGAGTGAAGGGAGCCAAAAACCGGGGGGCAATGACCTCTCACCCTTAGTTTTCTTAGCGTTCATAAGCGAGCCTGTGCACTACGCTCCTCCCTACAATTTACCTTTCAAATGTTTCGATCTTTACTTCCTGAGTAACTTAACACTGAAACAGTATAACTTGCCTTGAAACAATACCTAGATCCAAGTTGAAAAGTTATACGAACTAACTATACACTGTGTAGTCAAGCGTTCAGATGTAAAAAAAAGCGGCCACAGCAGCAGCACATATCTATTCATTTTTTTATGAATGAAATAAAGTAACAAATAATGAGTCGGGCTATAAATACACAGGTTTAACAATGAGTATATCGAGACTAAAATAAATATTTTTATATTTGTATTCGTAGGTAAGTGACGCAGTTTCCCTTTTATTTGGTATTGGTGTTCTGCCGCAGAAATGGAAACATTTGAGAAAGCTTGTTACTTTTCTTAGCACAGGTCGTAAAATATATTGGAAGATGAATTGTAGCCCCCGCATGGGCTGTATACGTTCGTGGGTTTTATGATATATGTATACGAAAATATACCTAAATGGAGCCCAAACCCGCTTGCAAATTGCTATATATTATATATCATACCTGACCCGGCTGGACTCCGGACCTACAAATTGGCTCACGTAATGATAACAATCAACAAAACACTCACGATTTTCCTATTTCCTCGCTAAGGACTTTTCGTCGTAAACTGTGGCCTTTTTTCAACAACTTCGAAACGGATCGCCGAACTGAAACAATACATATGTTTTTGTTCTTGCAGTTTGTTAAATTAAGTTTCATGAACGTGAAAATCTTCTAGAGATGATATTTTGAGATAAATATATTTTTTATTACCAAGTATGTTGATGATCATTATTATTGACCTTTTAGGAGTACGATGTGATTTGAAAAATAAGTTTAGGTACATATAGGTATAGCGGTGCTAATAATTGTCTCTACAATGTAAATGCACTGCTACTGCAGAGCAGACCAAGACCTGCAGAGCAAGACCGTAGTCTGACAGTGACTTAGATTATTATTGTTCAGCTAAGATTTTTGTGTCATGCCTTTACAGTAGACCTCATTTTACCCTCGAGCGCTTTCAGATTGTCCCAGTCCTGAATATTTATGAAGCCAGCTTCCATTCCGGTCGGATTTATTATCAAGTTTTGTCACTTCTCCGTAGAGATTCGTTAGGAGAAATCCATTTAAGATTGACTCTAGCATTTAACGTATTCCAAGTGATAAATTAATGGACTTGACCTTTTTGAATGTTGGTCGTTTCATTGTTGTAGTATTATACAAACAGGCGGCGTCAAATTTAAATTAGTTCAGATTAATTATATTATAGGTGGGCTTCTATGTCGGTAGATGAGCGTCACAGCGCTGCGTAGACTATTTGGATGGCGTCGCACAGTGGGCCCATACTGAAAATTAGTGGACTTAGGCAACAAAGTTCCAATATCGATGCGATTTTTTTTTATATGACGTGTTATGATATTCCTGACAACTTTTATTCTTATAACATTTCTTCTAAAGTTGATAGTTTGTCTTGAAAAAAATTAATTAGATTATTTTGTATGGAGCGAATCACGTTTAATTTTTTTTCTTCAATTGTACTAATATGTTGGGTGTGTGGCGTGAGTATATGATAGCTAGGGTCATTCTCTATCCACGAAAAAAAAAACAGCGCCGGCCATCTGCGGCAGCGCGAGTAATCATTCGGTAAAAAAAAAATGTTATGTAAGATTTTTTTTTGCCATTTAAAATAAATTCAAAGTAAATTTTTTGTGTCATTAGGCTAATTCACCTTCTCTTTATTAAATATATAGTTTTAACAGCGCATAGGTACTTATAACTAATTATTCTGGTAGAAATTTAGTAATTATTGCTATGTTATCGGTAGCACCTGCATTGTGATTGATGACTCATTTGTTATTGCGCTCGGCTAAGCGCATAACTAATGAGTCATCGAAAAATTCTCGTCTCTGATTGGCTGAATAATTTTCACTCACTGATAACAGTGTCCACTACTTGAGTAATTAACACTGTCTATAAATATAAAGACATTCATTAAGTCCATCTAGTTTCGCTCTTGTCGCTTATTTGTGAACACAGTGAAATACTTTTATTTTTATATTTACATTAGAACTATGGCTGGATTTTGTACCAACCTAGATTTTTTTGTGAAATTAAGAAGTGGCGGTGATCTGAAAAATCATATGTTTCTATATGAAAGTATCATTTCTGTCTTGACTACCGAAGTTTCTGAAGAAGACAAGAACCGAATCAAGGAGTTCTGTCGACTTTTTTGTGTAAATCTAAATAAAAAGTGGATAGAGTCAAGTAGAAACCAAAAAACTTTTATGAATCGTGTAAGTAATCGCAAGTGGTTGGAAAAAAACATCAACTGGCCTGTTTGTGACAGTGTTGACCTGAGAAGTGAGATGGGCTTTTCGGACGCAGTCTTATCTGAACCTGTGGATATAGATTCCCATGTTCCTACTCTTGCAGTATGTACTGCGGAAGCGGGAACATCTACAGAAAAGGAGCACAGAAAACCATTCGAAGAGTTAAGTAAGAAGCAAAAAAAAAGACGTTCTACTTCCATAGTAGAAGAAAATTCCGAAGAAGAGTTGCAGACCTGGTACATAACAAAATTGAAAGACAACGGCAAAACGAATCTGGCAAAAGTGATCGAATACCTTTCCAGTAATCCAGATGCCCTATCCGAAGTAGACGAGCGACTATTCAAAAAGCAGAGCTTAAGTACTGTCTCTGAAGATAACTGTTTAGCTCTTTATACATCACTTGCGCTCTCGAAATGGAAGTACTTAGCTCTTCGACAATTTCTGAAAGAAGAAAACTGTGCTGCCTTTCCATCTTATCCAAAGCTTGTAAATGCCAAGAAAAGATGTTACCCACCACAAGAGAGTATGGAGATTACCGAAAAAGGAGCTCAAATTAAATTGCAAGCGCTATTGGACCACACTGTGGAAAGGATTTTACTAGGTATTAGTAATTCTGTTGATAGGTCTCAAAATAAAGAACTCAAGTTGACCTGGAAATGGGGACTTGATGGTTCTTCGTCGCAGAGCAATTATAAACAGAAAACGTCTACAGAGTTCGATGATTCATCAGTAGTCATGATAAGCATCGTCCCTCTTCGGCTAGTGTCTACTAGCCCATCTTCTGGGAATGAAAATATAGTTTGGGAGAACCCCACACCTTGCTCAACTCTGTACTGTCGACCGGTGAAGTTCACTTTCACTTCGGAGACAGCTGATTTTATAATGTCTGAAGAGTCTGAGATGAAAAAACAAATTGATGAACGAATATCTACACAGTGTGGAAATATTATTGTATCACATGAATTGCATATGACCATGATTGATGGAAAAGTGGCCAATATTATTGCTGAAGTACCATCATATGCAACGTGTCCTATTTGCTTGGCAAAACCGAGCGAGATGAATAATTTAGACGCTTTGACTTCCAAACCACTTCGTGAAGAAATTTACAAACAAGGAATTTCTTCACTGCATATGAAGATTCGGTGTATGGAATGTCTTCTCCATATATCTTATAATCTGGATTTCGATGGACTGCTCGAGGCGAACATAAGGCTTTGAAACAAGCTAAAAAAAATACCACGCAACAAGAGTTTCGTGAGCAAACTGGAATGCTGATTGATATAGTCAAACAGGTATGTATTTAATTTTGGCTCTTTTTATGTTGTTTGTGTATTATATCTCTATGTATTGTATATTACAGTATTGTTTTCCCATTTTAGGGTTTTGGAACTACAAATGACGGGAATACTGCGAGGCGCTTTTTCCAAGATTACAAAAGATCATCCAGAATAACGGGAATTGACGAAAATCTGATTTTCAGATTTTCCGTTATTCTACAAGCCATATCATCAGGCAAAAACATTGACTGTGAAAAATTTAGAAGATACTGCAGAGAAACAGCTGATGTGTACGTGCAACACTATTCGTGGTACTACATGCCAGTTAGTGTACATAAACTTCTAATGCACGGTGCAGACATCTGTAACCACTTTGGTGTTTTGCCAATCGGTAAGTAAAAAATAAATATAGTTTGATGTATTATTTGACTCAATTGCGTTTTGAAATTAAAATGTATGTACTTATTCGTTTTAGGTATCTTATCTGAAGAAGCTTCGGAAGCCCGTAATAAGGACTTCAGAAACGTCAGGGAGTGGCACACTCGGAAAACGGGGAGAATAGCAACAAACGAAGACATCCTCCATGGACTTCTAATAAGCTCTGATCCCCACATATCCTACATAAGGCCTAAAATATTGAAACAGGGTCATAATGAGTTGTTGCCTGAAGCAATTCAGTTGTTACAGACTACTGAGCCTCCCTGTGACAGTGAGATTATGGAGGAAGAAGAATGCCTCATAGCAGAGTCCGAAAATTTGCCGGACCCACTAGCACTTCTGGAACAAGAAATAATGTGATCCGGCTCTAGATTATCCTCACAAAAGCCCATCAGGGCTAGGTATATGACAAACAGCCCTTTTCAGGGCTACAATTACTTCACAGTTTCATACGCTTGATTATGTAGATAATTATCAACGACTTGCCCGTACAAATTTAAATTATTTCACCTATCATTAACAAAATTAGTATAACCTGAAACTTATTACGATATTTATTCAACAATAGATAACGTGCAGTTAAAAAAATAACACAGCCAATCAGAGACAAGCATTTTTCGACGACTCATTAGTTATACGCTTAGACGAGCGCAATAACAAATGAGTCATCAATCACAATGCAGGTGCTACCGATAACATAGCAATAATTACTAAATTTCTACCAGAATAATTAGTTATAAGTACCTATGCGCTGTTAAAACTATATATTTAATAAAGAAAAGGTGAATTAGCCTAATGACACAAAAAAATTACTTTGAATTTATTTTAAATGGCAAAAAAAAATCTTACAAAACATTTTTTTTTACCGAATGATTACTCGCGCTGCCGCAGATGGCCGGCGCTGTTTTTTTTTTCGTGGATAGAGAATGACCCTAGCTATCATATACTCACGCCACACACCCAACATATTAGTACAATTGAAGAAAAAAAATTAAACGTGATTCGCTCCATACAAAATAATCTAATTAATTTTTTTCAAGACAAACTATCAACTTTAGAAGAAATGTTATAAGAATAAAAGTTGTCAGGAATATCATAACACGTCATATAAAAAAAAATCGCATCGATATTGGAACTTTGTTGCCTAAGTCCACTAATTTTCAGTATGGGCCCACTGTGCGTCGTTTTGGCTCGCGCGACGTAAAGCTCACGAGGCCGGTGTGCCCCTAACCCGGCTTGCCTACAAGTATTATTTGGCTACAAATGCGCTATAGACGCTGTATTTTTCCCACGGATTCTGGGTTCTCGGCATTGTGGCTAATTTATAAAGATGTTGGGTTTTCTGCGGTGTAGGTATTTTACCTGACCTGTAGATGTAAGTATCCTGCGTAATTAGTAATTACAGTTGGAACACCGCCTCGTTTTTTAGGATTCCGTAGCCAAACGGAACACTTATAATTTTCTCATGTCCGTCTGTCCGCCCTTACTCAGAGACTATTTGCATTATGTCGATGAAAATCAGAAACCTACTGTGTCCGCCGCTAAACAATAGTGTAGTGAAATTATGGAAAAAATAACTACGAGTGGCATCCATACATGAAACCGAAGGATGAAAAAAAAAGTATCATTGCACTTAAGCATGTGGGCGGTGTGGGGTATTGTTAGATTCCATAATTGAAAAGATTATGTTTCTAAGTGACTTTGATATTTAAGTCCGTCACGTCATGCAGAAATTACTTTGTTTTTCATAGTTTTTTTTTTTGGGGAATTAAATGAAATACAACTAAGTATGAAATACAAATGATTTTTTGCGGCGATCTAATGCGTAAATACTCATCCCAACTGCAGGACCCTTCACTGTTCGGTGAGGGACCTAGCCGTTTTTTTTTTTTTGTTTCCACTGTGTATCTTACTGTTTTGAGGTATTCATGAATACAGCTGGAACTGCGGTATAGGGATCGTTCCTTGAAATACATGATGAAATTCTGGATACTCTTTGAATCGAGTTCTTGTATAAAGCATGAATAATTTATTGCTAATGAATTAATAACATTAATACGATTTCAATAACTTTCCTGTTAACCACTCATCCCCCGGCTGTACTGCGGCTGACACGAAAGTTAAATTCGTTCAGATTGTGGATTTCGTTACGAAATATCGTGGAAGCCGTGTTTGTCGTTGATATTTTCGCAACAACATTTCAATACATAATTTATGAACGCTCGTTGCTACATATAGAATATGTAACGGGATATATTTATAGCAAAATGTATTCGATTTATAAAAATTGGGATATTTTTTATGAAATTTCAGGTAGGTAGTTAATTGATCTCATCTATACAAATAAATAAAATTAAAGTGTCTATTTGTAATGTCTAAATAACAGCTTTCTACTAAATGTATATGAAAGTATATACGGTCCTTATACAAAAAAAAATATATTTTTTTTTTCTGTAGGTATCTGTTCGCTAATCTCCGAAACGACTGGACCGAATTTGTCGGGAATTTCACTGGCAGATAGCTAATGTTATAACTTAACAGTAACTTTTATTTTAAAAATAATTAGTAAAGGGGCACATTATTGTTTTCGATATCCCCGCAAACGAAGTCGCGGGCACAGCTAGTAATAAGATAAATTCACATACTAACAAAATAACAGGGAGAGAATGATATGACCTACAGCGCTTACCAATTAGTAAGGAAGGGTGAAGGATTTTCGACACATGTGCAAAATGCTCTCTATTTTCGCTTGTTAAGTACTTAGTTATGCACATTATAATAACCGTTATTCCCTTTATGAATAAGTAGTCCCCACTTCTCAAGTAATTTATTTATTGTATCTTCAACAAGGCGTCACAATTACATGCACGTGTATTCAAGAATCGGAACAAATATGAGTGTGTGCTGCCAATTATAGTATACGACATCGTTCACTTGAAATCTAGGAACAAAAAGTTTGAGAAGGACAAATACAGGGTGGCAGAGAGTTTTTTTAATAACTGTACACACACATGTACTGAATTCATGTCCATCCTGTGTATTAAAATCAAAAGTCATACTAAGGAAAACCAAATTAAATTCAAAACATTAAGGGTACAAAATAGTACAAATTAAACATAAGTATCAAAAAAAAAAACATATTATCATTTGGATACTTCTTATGACTTGACTGCTATGATTTAATTGCATAAACCCATTGATGTCCCGACGCATAAAATATCTAATAGAAAATAATTGTTTGTTCTAGGGTGGCTACCCAGCAAAATTAAAGAAGGTGCTGATAGTGACAGCGCCGCTGTGGTTCAAGGCGCCGTTCCGAATCTTGCGGCTGTTCGTGCGCGAGAAGCTGCGGGAGCGAGTGCACACGGTGAACGCACCGCAACTGGGGCTGCACGTGCCGCGCTCCAGCCTGCCCAAGCAGCTGGGGGGGCTGCTCGAGCCTGACCACGCAGCCTGGTGTGTATTGATCTTCATTCGTGTATCGTTATTGACCTGCTGGTCCTATTCTGTAAAAATCTCACCGTGAAAACTCAAGCGAGCTGTCAATAGTGTTGAAGTGAGTTTGAAATGAGCTATCATTCCAGGTGGAATGACAGCTCATTTCAAACTCACTTCTCTATTCTTGAGCTTTTTACAGAATAGATCGACTGTTGGTAAAAGCGAGTGCCCACCACCAGGACCATGGGTGGTCCTCCTGATGCGTTTGGTTTTTACAACAGCATGAACCATTATTTGGTAGCTCAAGTAGAACGACGTAAGATGCAATGAGTGTGAATCGATCTCACAACCTCTCGACCTCTCGATTGCTAGTCTATTATCGCTAGCCTTAACGAAACTATCCATCGAACTATAGGTACTAAATTCATGTTGGTGAAACTATTAAAGAAACTTCTAGTTGGCTGCCTTCGGTCTTCCAAGTGATGTAGGTACTTAACAAAGTTGCAGCGGGCCGGGACTTCGTGCTATCTTGCATGTTGTCGAGCCATGCTTGCTTCCAAGACTTAGTTTCCTTTAGTCAGCGACTTATTAGTTATGTAACATCACAGTACCAACGCGTTTGCTTTGTCAGTTTCACCAGGCTTATGGGGCTCTATGCATAATATATTATAGATTTTTGGTATTTTCACGGCATCGCGTGGTACATTTTACTAGGTACTAAAGTGTTGAAATACTGAAAGGACGGCCTGCGGCGCTTGTATTATGTTCGAGTCAGATTTGTATTGTTCCTTACAAATCAACAATACTACTGCAATATAGGCACTACGCTACACGATATAATTATATTTCACGGTGCGCTGTAATGAACGCTTATTGTCAACGCTTGAACCTCAATTAACGTGTTCAGCGACGTTGAGCGGCAATATACCAAGTCATAATTATTGTCTTGAATCCGGCTTATGAGGTAAAACACATTTAGAACATCAACGCTAAGACAATTTAACAAATCTCGGAATTAGGAATTGATACGAACTCTGACCACACGCAATTTTCACTATGTGATAAAGTTAACAAATCGACTTACAGGAAAATCTATAACACCACTATCTCTGTTTGTCTAATGACAGGCGTGATATATGATCTCTAACAATTCCCTTTATACGTGAGTAATTTGCCCGACTACCTACGCATTGGCCGTTCATGTATAGTACAGAGTGTTTACATAAATCCCGTGAGACCGTCGTCTGCTGAATCGATTTTTAGTCTCTAAAACTTGGCACCTGAAACGCGAAGACTCGTATTACATAATGTACCGTGATGATTTATAGACCACGTAATGAAGCGGTTCATTTCTATACCAATGATAAATGAGCTGAATTTCTGCGACGATGTTTATTATAGAGCTCATTAACTTCACCGACTTCAGGTGACCGCTACAAAATATGAGGCCGCGTCATATATCTACGTGATTCATATCATTATCGTAGAAATAACAATAAAACAAGATAAGATTACTGGAGCCATCCTACCCACTTATTTCTCTGAATTCATTGTTGCCTGCAATCCTACAGATTCTATCGATCACAAATACGCGTGTGCATCATGTGGGTGTGAGTTACTTTATTTTGTATGGGTTTCTTTTTATTTAGACAGTCTTGTGACAGGTTTCCTTTTGTCTACAGGTTGGAGCAT
The DNA here is from genome assembly GCA_914767645.1 of Hydraecia micacea. Taxonomy (NCBI): domain Eukaryota; kingdom Metazoa; phylum Arthropoda; class Insecta; order Lepidoptera; family Noctuidae; genus Hydraecia; species Hydraecia micacea. The sequence continues at coordinate 13,757,655 of OU611788.1, read as the reverse complement.
TGTAAGAACTGTTACACGAACAATCTGCAGAACGCTAAACTAGACGGCGTCATTGATGAATATGTAATCAGTAATCACATACCACCTATCAAGCCGCAAAATGGTGAGTTCTACAAACATATTTAAGGCAGACAGGCGCGACGCGACTCTAATAGAACAATAAATTAATATTGAAAATTTCATGGATGTAGAACAATTTCTACCAAAATCGCGTCGCACGTCGCGTCGCGCCTTTCTTTGGGAGCCTTTATGGAACATTTTGAGAGACTTGGAAAATATTACACGCATATGAAACGCGACCATTGTACCTACCTATTTCAGAATTTTCCTAGGATTCAGATTTCACACACCGTCGATTCAGATATTATAATATTCCCTACAAGGGGAACATTGGAGCGTTATTCGATTCTAACATTTGTAACAAGCGACGAATGTTTGTCTGGGCTGTAAACAAGAAAACGTAAAATAACCTTTGTCGAGTTAATAATAATTCAAAATTGTTATTTTTAATATTAAATTAATGTCTGTACTCTAAATTCAAGATGGTTAGCTGAATTCAATGTTCCTTTAACAATAATGGTAAACCAAGACATTGATGTCAGTTTTTTATATACTATCTTACGCCTTTCTTCTATTTTGGGGTAAGTAGAAACCACAGAATGTCGCGTGCTACGATACTCGTTTTTTGGCTCGACCATGTTCATAACATATCTCCGAGAGCAGTAATGGTGGCCCAGTGGTATCGACAGGCACGCACTTTACTTTGTGTATTTAATTTCATCACTGCTCTCAAAACGGCGAAGGAAAATACAGTGAGTAAACCCGCATGTCCTAGAATAAAAAAAAATCGTTGACTTGTGACATCCACCAACCCGCACTGGGCCCGCTTGATGGATTAAGGCCAGCTCCCTCTCACAGAGAGGAGGCCTGTGTCCCAGCAGTGGGAACATTATAGGCTGATTATGCCATGTTCATATCATATCTGCACCTGTCGGTCCAAACGTTTTTATATTTTTTTTTATTGTTGTACAGGTATAATAGAGCACGAGGGTGCATGTGACATGACCAGTGACCGCGCGACGCGACTAGGCGATAACAAGACAGAAATGCACATCAGCGGCGACCCCCCGTACACCTGCGACCCCAGTCCGCTCAGGTACACCAACATTATGATTAACATAACATCACGCATGTATCTATTTCCCGAAGAGTTAGACAATGATGTATCTATAGTATTACACCCGTTATTTCGCCAGTTATGTTAAGTCCCTTGTTATAAGGAGCCATGAAACGGGCACAAATCCAGACTATTTTACGCCATTATTATTCAACGAGTTATTAGTCAATTCTGACCCTTGGGTAGTCCCCGGGCATTAATATGACACATTGAGTTTTAGAAGGCGACTGTCACACAGGTATGTGTGAATGTGTGACAGAGACGACGCTCGACGCTCTACAGAGCCGAACTTTTTCTACAACACCATGCTGGGAGCAGAGGCCTAGCGCGAACGCGAGACCTAAACGTATTGTAAACTCGAATGTTTTTTTTGTATTGGAAATACAAATTATTAGCAGTTTAGTTTAAACTGGGACAATTGTACCACCCATGTACAGGATGGATTTTTGAAATGGGGCAGTAAGGGCAGGTACAGTTGTAGCTACAGGAAAACGGTTTTAGGAGACTGTCCTTAACATTTTGAGACATGAGTGAGACATACACTTTCACAGATTGTCAAAAAGTACTTATAAATGATAAATGATTTATTTTCTGTAAGTAGGTTTGTACAAACACTTTTATACGTCAATCATATTTTTTTTAAGCTAGATGAGATTGGCGTTTCCTATCTGACTACTCTGAGAAGAAAGGCCGATACAAACTCAGAGGTCACAGTCTCTTTTAAAGTCCAGACAAAATCTTGGTTAGATCATGTGAAGACCATGTAGATTGGTGTCTGAAATGGTCTTTTGAGTAAAGATCCACACCGATTGAGCGGAAAAATCGTGCAGCTCAACTCAGAACTTGAGGAGCTCAACGATTCGACGAACAATACCAAAGAAAGGACATTTGGGTTGGTAGGTATAGAGTATAGACGGCAAGAAAATGGGCAATTTTCACAAAATCTGTTATTCATGCCTATCGATCATGTTTCTTACAAAGATCAAAAAACTATCGGTCCAACTAAAGTTTGAATACTTACTAGAAAAGTCAGAAATCGCAAAAAAAACTTCCCATGCATTTCGTGGGAAACGAGACTCGTACTTTTTAGGGTTCCGTACTTCAAAAGGAAAAAAACGGAACCCTTATAGGATCACTTTTTTGTCCGTCTGTATTTCTGTCAAAACCTTTTATCTCGGTAACGCGTGGAGGTATCGAGTTGAAATTAAAACCATATCAGGTCTACAGTCCCTTGAAGCTGTGAAAAAACCAAACTAAGTTAACGCAAAAAAAAGATAAAGCCGTTTATGCCGCAAAAACGTATATTTCGCCACTCTCAAGGGAATCAAAATTTGTAGGGCACTTCCCGTTGACCTAGAATCATGAAATTTGGCAAGAAGCAATGTTATGTAGCACAAGTAAAGGAAAAAATCAGAAAACCGTAAATTTGTAGTTACATACCTACAAATTTGTACGGAACCCTTGGTGTGCTAGTCCGACTCGCACTTGACCGGTTTTTTTATGATGGCTAGACTGGCCGGTACAATGAAGACTACCCAAAAATTAATATAAAAAACCTGAATGACAAAGACGTTATTTCTTCGTTTAAAACCCTGTTAATTGACAGAGATGCTTCCGGTAAAGGCAGTCTGTTATGCTAATAACCGTATTAATTGTGAATTTTATACATTGAGATAACATTGCGACTCTCGTAATAAATAATGCAGGATGGCTCATTGGCTGGAATCTAGTTCTCTAATCAGCTAGACACATTATTCTATTTAAAATGATCCTATATGGCGTGGAAGATCGTGTTAGAAATGAACTCATACATAGTTGACTCGATTCTGCATTGATAACCGTTTATTTTTCCAGGCACACACATGGTTACAATGGTGACATGAAGAGCAGGCATATAAATTCAGGAGACGAAGATGATATAGACATAAGCAGTGAGTGTACTTGAAATATTTTCTTAAATGAAAACTTTTTCTCTCCAACATTGAAACTCTTTTTGCTGCCAAACTTTTTCGAACGCTGAAAAATAATATCTGTCATTGTGACTGGTTTTGATGATTGTTTACTATTTTTATTTATATTATTATCAAAAAAATCCATTCGCACAAAAAACAAATGTTTTCCGGTCAGAAAGCAGTTGGTACGTTTTTGTATTAATAAATTGGGTAGTAATAAATACCTAGCTCTGGTGCCTCAGTGGGCCAATATTTAAAGTCGTTTGGTAAGTTTTGTTGTAGCTCGTGTTTAGTCAATGTTATTTTGTGTATTTGAGAAAATGTTGTTGAAAATGCAAAAATCGGGCAATATATAGTTTTTTTTTTTACTTTTTCTCTGATAAACTTGGATAAACCATATTTTACGATCGTTTCGATCAGAGTAAAATCCAATGCCTGAAGTTGGTGCTCATAAAAATAAATTGGTGTTTATCGAGCGATAGTTTACAGCGATATATGATGCCGAGAATGCAACACGCAGTCGATTGTTGCATCATCTCGATTTTTCTCATCTCGATTTTCCTCAATCGGTTTCATTCGCAGTCGATTTGTTGTTTCGATCTCTCGCCGCACTACGTAAAGCGAGTATTCAAACCATCCTACGCAGCTGTCTCGATATTGTTGGTTTCATTCGATTGGAATTAGTCGCGTGTGCATGTTTTGTATTGCATTCGTTCATCCGAATCAGTTGATTCAGAGAAGCTAGCGATTGCTTCTCTCAGAACAAACGGAAAACACTTAATTGTTGGATCTTCTACATTCTGCAGTGGCGGCTCGCATTTGAACGATAAAGTTTGTTTCATAGTTTGAAGTAAGCATATTGCGATCACGAATCGTGTAATTGACAAAGATATGAAGTGTAAAGTTTACTCGTCTGTGTATGTAATATTAACATTCTTTTTAGTGTTTGTGATAAAAACAAAAAGTGAGTTTATAAAGATTCCGTATAAATGATATAAGATTATGTATTGAAAACAATACGTTACATACAATAACTTTTGAGTTACTACGATATAACACTATGTATAGAAAATGTAAACTTGTAAGTACTTATCTAGGTCGCGAATTAGGATACAGGATAAATAGGGTTACCCTTCGCAGAGGTCTTTCTAAAGGTTCGTCCACATGATTGAACCTCGCGGCGATTGGGTTCGATTGCTAAATTTGGATACAGTCCTTTCCCCGCTGCACACCGTTTGCCCGAATTTGTAGCGCTTGAATTGTTTATCCAAACATATTGATTTATTTTTATTTTAAGGAGGATTTTGTGTGATAAAACTAAATATATTATTTTGTTATAATTTGTTTAAAACTTTAAGCACGCGGATGTTCAGAAACTGCCATAGGCATTTTATTCCAGCTAACCTTTGGGTAATGAAGAGACAAACAGTGGTATTATAAATTGTTATTACAAAAATAACGTTATCTACCGGCATTTGACAAGGCAAAGTCATTTATTTATCCTTACATAGTATAAAACAATGTCGACGAAATGTCTGTAAGAGCATAACTTCCGAATGACTCCACCAAATTGGATAATTCTTTTTTTATTGTTTTTGAAAATTGCACCCGTGCGAAGCTGGGGCAGGCTGCTAGTAAGGGCAATTACATTAGTTAAAGCCAAATACAATAGCAAAAAGTATACGTACTGAAATACTATCGTTTAAGTACTTCACATTTGCTTAGTATAAACGTCTTTTTAGGAAACAGTGGTGGCCCAGTGGTAACGGCTGCGACTTACGAGCTGTAGGTCGTAGGTTCGTTTCCAGACAGGCACTGCTCTCAAAACGGTAAAGGAAAAATCATCGTGAGGAAACTGGCATGTCCTAGAATTAAAATTTCGAAAACATGTGACATCTACCATCCCGCACTGGGCCCGCGTGGTGGATTACGGCCCACTACCTTTCACCGAGAGGTGGCCTGTGTCCCAGCAGAGGGAACTTTATAGGCTGATAATGCTAAACGCCAGCTTTACTAAGTAATCTAATAAGCTGTAAAGGTGGCTGACAGAATCAACTAACTAATCCCCTAAATATCCACTGTAGTAGTAAATAGGTCTTCCTGCAAGCCTTCGAAGCTGTTGAGTAATACCATTTATTTAACCAAAACTACATAAAGCCAATTACAGTGATTAGCTGTATAGAAATTATGTATTACACATTAGAAAGGTATAGGTATCACAAAAATATTGACTTAATACAGGTATGAAATAGTATAAATTATATGCAGTAATGATCGCCAAAGTTCGTCATAAAGTTCAGTTGGTTTTCTTCACTATCACTTTGAGGAATCCGAGAGTTTATAAAAGACGCGTAGTAAGTGCGTAGCTGACACGTATACACCACATAGGTACCACTGAACGCGAGGTTTAGATACTATCGTTAAGGCGAATGCGCAGTGGTAGCCCTCGAAATTCAATTTTTCTTACGTTTTTTTGCAATTTTCAGGTCAGTGTCAGGTTTTATCTTAATCAAAATTTGATTCGCGACTATAACAGGTACGTATTAATAGAATTATAATCATTAGAATCATTAATACATCTTTCTAAGTTAGATTTGTACCATGACAACAAATCTCTTATGGAAAAGTGCTTAATGGTACAAATCTAACTTAGAAAGATGTATTAATGATTCTAATGGTTGTAATTCTATAAATACGTACCTGTTATAGTCGCGAATCAAATTTTGATCAAGATACAACCTGATACTGACCTGCAAATTGCAAAAAACGTAGAAAATTTTAATTTCGCGGTCTACCACTGCGCATTCATCTTAACGAAAAGGATTTCAGATAACATAATGTCAAGTCACGTCAGCATGTTACGCACTCCGGAGCCTTAGGGATGAGTTGAACTTAGAACAGTTAAAGGATTTTATTATGCGCTGGTTGTCATAAGGTATAGCATCGTGCTCTGGGGAAATAGTTACAGTTATAAATAAATGGCAGAGCGTTCATCTTACAGAAACGAGCCATAAGGACAATAGTCGGAATTTCGCAACGTGTCTCATGCAGAGATTATTTAAAAAAATTGGGAATTTTAACAGTACCTATACTCCATTTACTATAGCATTAGATAGAAGTTAAAAAAGGCTCTTTTAGGGGCACACTTTGTAATAAAAGTGAGGGGTCCGTGGCTAAATAATAACAGCCGCACAGGTCGATCGATCAGGTTAAGCTACGCTTGCCGCGGTTGGTCTGTGGATGGGTGACCATCTTTACATACTGAGACCCCTCCGTGCCTCGGAAAGCACGTTAAGCCGTTGGTCCCGGCTGTCATTCGTGGATCTTTGACAGTCGTTACGGGTAGTCAGAAGCCCGAAAGTCTGACAATGACAACCAGTCTTACCAAGGGGTATCGTATTACCCAGTAACTGGGTTGTGGAGGTCAGATAGGAGAGTTTAATATAATCAATTTAAATAACAGCAGTCACACTTAATTATACTTATTTAACTTATCTACCTTCTAAAATTACAAGGCTTTCATTTAATATTATTTAGTTTTTACATAAAATATTGTCGTGTCAATGTTTAAAATCTAAAAGAAGCAGGGACGGAAAGTACCGGGAACGTTTTTCATGTCACTATAACTACCAAATCTAAAATGTTACCTATTCCCTTCATAAGTTGTGGCAGAACGTGTTTTTTTTATTTTGTCGGCTTATGATGTCACCCATCCGTCAATTTGCGTAAATAATCTGCAGTTGTCAATTTGTCATTCACTTCTGGATACTTGTGAATGCTACACCTTTTCTCGTTGTTATTGCTGAATTTTCGTGGTTTACTTGTTATGTTTCATTTCATCCAAGCATTGTGACGAGTAGATAGATAGAATATGCTTTATTGTATGCCATACATTGTTACTTACAAAAAAAGGCCCATACATTATTTATTAAAATTGTTTGAACTTAACTTGAAAATAAAAGGTTTCTTACTCCTGCTTCTGCGAGCCTCTTTTTTCTAATGTAATAAATGGAGTATAGCTTATATATATTGGTCCTTTTAATTCGTTTTGCTAAGTATCTACATGAATTTGAATTACAAGAAGAACGTGAGATTAGATAGAGCACGCGAAGAAAAAATTTTAAATAACAAATAGGACCAAAAATGAATATAGTAGAGCATTGCTCGAAGTACCAAGCTGTAGAGATATTTAATGGGTTGCCTCCTGAGCTAAAGATCCTGATTTATAATACCCACTTGTTTAAAACAAAATTAAAACCCTTTTTATTAGAAAAATGTCGGAATAATATATCGGAAGTAATGCCACACAATAATAAATGATTAATCTATACATAATATATTCTAGAATCTTTTGACATTACATTGAAAACTGTTTATTATATCTAAAACTGTTTGACATTATAATTATTTAAAAAAGAGTTTGGCCCTTTTGAATTTCACTTGGATTTGTTAATTAATTTTGTATTTGTATTTAAATTACATGTGTATAATATATTCCACACAATGAAAATTGAATTAGTTATATGTCATTTATATAAAAAAACATCAAATATTTTTGTAGTGTTTAGATATCGATACTTACCCATCACGTCTGCAGAATTTCGCTAACTTATTTAATTTGACCCTATATAAGGTAAATTATAGCCATAGCTGGGTAATAATATCGTACTGAATTTCAGTATAAGGCACTGTCCCACTGCCGGCGATTAACGAGAAGCGAGTAGAGTTAGCTACAAAAAGTATGTATCTCTTTTACTTACACGGCGACGAGCGATTACTCGCTAGTCTTTAGTGTATACCAACGAGTAATCGCTCGTCGTCGTCGCGCACTCGCTGTTCGTTGCTCGCCAACTTGTTTTTGGTTGCTAGCTCTACTAGCTTCTCGTTAATCGTTGGATGCGGGACAAGTGCGTAGCTGTGCTAATGATTTTTTTTTACGAAAAGAGTCGATGGCGAGCTCTCGAAACAGGATCAGCTATATCTTACGTCCCTCCCCCAGCGCGCGGCACGTGGTCTTCAGGCGAAGTATCCCCCGGGCTGTCGGACGAGGAGGCGGGCGGCGGCGGCACGGGCGAGGCGCCGGCCGCGCTGCTGGCGCGCGTGCGGGCGCTGGGCCGGCGCGGCCTCGCCGCCGAGTACGACGACATTCGGGCCCGCCCGCCGCTCGGCACCTTCCACCACGCAAAGTGAGTAACACACTGCCACACATATTACCGCTGCGGGCGCGACCGAACACTTTGAAGTTTGACCTTCAATATCTCCATAACCAGGAGGTTCACAGGTACAATAAAAAAACATAATAGCGGGAAGAACAAGTGACTCTTGACTTCGTTAAAGGTATTTTTACACCCGCTATAACCTACGCACGTCATCAGCCTACCATTTCCATACCGCTGTCTTTACACTGTAAAATTAGTTTAGGCTTAGGGGCCTGGCAGCGGTGAATGCTTATGCGAATCCCGCACCCCCGGCCATAGGTAGAGGTGGAACACGGCGGTGGTTTTAGCCGGTAAGAGTCCGGCATGCCCCTCTGTCCCCCCCACGATGGAGGAAGTCCATGAGGATTTCCACCGCGCAACAAAAAAAAAAAAAAGTCTTAGGGGCCTGGCTTCACATTCTATATAGCTCCTATCTCTTTCCCACACTACAGTAAGATTAAAATAATATTGCTATTAGAGGTGGTGGTAGGCCTTAGGGCCCGAAACGACCCGTCTGATCCGCCATGTTCTGAAGCACGTGGCGGCCTACGGCCCGGGAAATCACGAGCCCATGGAAGCCCCTCATGGGAGGCAGCTTCTATAACTTTTAACCATATGTATATTGTATATGTATGTCATTATTTATGCTACACTGAGGACTACATATACATTGGCATTGTTTAAATCCTCGTGTAATTATAGTCACCACATAAGATAATAATAAAACCTGCTTTCGCTTTACACGTGTTTAAACCCAACACCAATTAATTATAAAGTAGTTGCTTTTCCATGAAGCGACTTCTGTGTTATAAAAAATCTAATTTTTCAATGTTGTTCTTTTACCCCAGATGGGCGCTGAAAATAAAAATAAATAATACTACGCCCGTATTATCACACTACACATACATATAGCTAGTGTTGTGAAAAATGAGCTCCGAGGCGGAAACTCGAGCTCCCGAGTCGAAGCTACTGAGTCTTCAAAGCTCGAGCTCTGAGGGCTCGTAAGTCTTAAAGGTTCGAGCCCTAAAAGCTCGAACCTTGAAGGCTCAAGAGCCTTAAATGAAGGACTCGAGTCGAAGCTCGAGCTTTATTTATATGCCTGATAATATTAAAATGAAATATTTTTGTTTTAATGCGGTAAGTACGTATAAAAAAATTAAATAAAAAGATAGAAAAAAGAAAACTTTATTATACAATGAATGATTATTCGATTTTTAACCATGACGATAAGCACATTGATGCCAGAATATTTTTGTTGCTCAGCCTGTTTCTTTTTTTTGTTATTAAATTACCAGACTTCGAAAAGGCTTGTTCACTAGGAACGCTTGTCGCTGGTATAGACAAAACTTCAAATGCTATTTGAGCTAAGATTGACAAAGACAATTCTTTTTGTTTTTTCCACCACATTAATACATTCGTGTTTTCAGGCTCAATAGACATATTTATGTATCTATCCACTTCATTTGCGATAATTTATAGTCTCCGGTTGCTTGTACAGACGCCAGCACATCAACCTACACCTAACTGTCAAATTTTCCCAATCAACATTGAACCTTATGCTTTAGCGATAAAGTTGAAAATCTATTACAGAAATCTGACAGATTGTAGTAGGTTGATGTGCTGGCGTCTGTACATAGATGCAAATAAACTTTTTTTTACTGGGTAAACTTCACTAGAGCTACTGTGTTCATAATTATGTGTTGACAAATTGTCTCTTCGCAATTCTTGTATATTTTGATCTTTGAGCTTGTCATAAAGGGTTTTTAAGTTGTTTAATGGTTGAGTGTTGTTCTTTGCTATGAAATAATTATTATTAAATCGCGGGTCTAATAGAACGGCAAGTTGTGCCAAATCACTGTTTAAAATCTCGGAGTAGGTACTCATTCAATTTTTCGATCATGACTAATGTTGTGTAGTGAGCCTTTAAAAGAGAGCTCGAGTCGCGACTCGAGCCTCGGAACTAGGGTTCGAGACTGGGCTCGAGCCTTCGAAATAAGGCTCGAGGCTGTAGCTCGAGGCTTCATAGGAGACTCGAGCCTTGAATGAGTCGAAGACTCGGGAGACTCGAGCCTTTTAACAACACTGCATATAGCAAAGAGACAGGACAATAGTTTCGCACATTTGAAGAAATTTTCTCGTGTGATCATTTTATTCGCATCGCTATAGGCTAACCAGCAAAAAGAAAATGTAAATCTGAGCTGATATGGTGTATACTTGTTTTCCAGATTGCCGAGCAATCTAGCCAAGAACCGTTACACGGACGTGTTGTGTTACGACCACTCGCGCGTGTTGCTGTCACAGACGGACCCCGACGACCCCACCACAGACTATATCAACGCCAATTATGTTGACGGGTACAAACAGAAAAATGCATATATTTGTACACAAGGTAAGGCTTTCGAATTTTACTTTATTTTGCGAACGGATACTACCAAACTTTAATCTGTTGACATTTTCACTTGCATCTTCCGGATTCTTCATGAATCCGGATAAAAAGTGTCGTGTTTAAACCCTGTGTATCAAATATAGTTGAAATTGGTTCAGTAGATGAGCCATCAATAATTAACAAACAAACAGACACACTTTCAGATTAATTTTAGTAACTATCTAATGTTTACTGTACCTGTTTGAAACTGAGCGATTAAGTTGTAATCAGTATACATTGACGATAAATAGAAACACGTGTTGGTTCACACAACTTTGTTTTTATTGCGTCTAACATTTTACGCATATTCCTCGCACACAAGATCTAAAACAGCCTACATGCATTATGTAAAATTTTTCACGCACAGACTAATACTTATTTAAAAAAAAATATTACCGACAAACGCAAAACTAGCGATCGATAGTCACACATAAGGTAGGGCGCCCACGAGCAACTTTTATCTCGGCAGCTAATTTGTCTCTCACATCAAGTCTACGGGTTTGTATGAAAGTGCTGTCTTTGTCGCGTCGCTACGTGCGCGCACTTTCATACATACCCGTAGAATTGATGCTAGAGAAAAATTTGTTGCTGGTTGCTGACACAAAAGTTGCTCGTGGTCGCCCTCACTAACCTTCTCTTGTTCCCATACGAAGGTCATCCATTAGCAATTTTCACAGAAAAAAAAATCGTGAGTTCTGACACCACCCATGAATTTTACTAATCTGAACTTGCACGAGCATATTGCGCATAATTTGACTAACTTGACTAACTTAAGAGTAACACTTGATGTTCAAAGAACATAGCAATTACAGTGAAGGTAACCTTCTCTTTTAAAAAAATAAATATGTTTGTTAGCATTTCTCGTCAGTTTTCAATTTGGCTGCGCTCCCACGATACCTGGAACTATTCGCGAAACTTGTTTACGATGGAAATACGTTTTCTGTGAATTATTAATAATAAAGCCCTGTTACGCGAATTGGAAATAAACGCGGGGGAAATCCTCTCTTCGTAGAATTCGCTCGGCGAATAATAGCAAAGGCATTCTTTTTACCCGACTACGGCGAAGCAAAAAAGAGGGTAATGATTTTGACTGGTATTTATGTATGTTCATCTATTCCTTCATAACTTCTAAACTTGTCATAATTGGACAAATGAGGTATCGTTGGAAGAGTCTTGATTGTCCGCTAGTTATTGGCTATGTGATGTCACATTAAATTGAATATGGCGCTCTCTAGCGGACATAAAGTCATGATGTAAAAATTTTTTTTTAATCATGCCGTGTTGAAAGGGCTTAATTAGCACATTTCAAAAATACAAATATTACTGAAATAAACTCCAAAATAATTAAATAAAAAATAAGTTTAAAAACTAAAACCCGACTACTGAAAAGGATGAAACAAGAAAGTATCGTCTATTTTATTGGAAGCGACCTTGTATGGCCGATTAATGTGTTTACTTTGAAACATTTGTTTGGATATTTCTATTTAACGTTTAGTGGAAAATAAATTATTCAGGGTTTGAATTTTGATCATACTAAGGAGTTATCTGTTTATGGTGAACCAATTAAAACAGTATAAACAGAATCTACAGTCTCTTTGTTGAAATACATTGTTTAAACACTAAATACTCGTTAGCTCTGGTGAAGTCGAGCATAATAGATCAAAACAATCCCATTTGAACAGAACGTTGTTTACCGCGCTCACTCACTGTATTAATGACATCTGACCCTAGTATCGAACCCTTTCGATTTCAAAAACATCTCTACGAAAAATAACATAGCATCACGCCTGTTCTCCCAGAAGCAGAGCTGTATCTATTACACCCGCATTTCGTTTGTTTGTTAGTCTCAAGCCATAGGGGGCGAGTCTATTGTCACCAAAACTACATTTCGAAAACTTACAAAGTCAAATCATCTATTCCCTTTTGGCACATAAAATGCACTTTTGAACGTTGAGATTAACAAGAAAATAGAATTCGTTCAATATTTTCTATAATTACAATTATTATATGTGAAGACGATTTACCTTAAATAAAATAACTTTACTACAATAGGTACAATTACTAACTGTGCGTATGTGTAACATTCCAGGGCCTCTACCGAAGACGTTCGGCGACTTCTGGCGCATGGTGTGGGAGCAGGGCACGCTGGTCGTGGTGATGACGACGCGCGCGGTGGAGCGCGGCCGCGTCAAGTGCGGCCAGTACTGGCCGCTCGGAGACAACGCGCGCCAGGTCTACGGGGACTTCGCCGTCACCACGCAGGCCATCGAGCACGAGGACGACTACACCGTCACGCACCTGCTGCTGACAGACCTCAGAGTAAGCACGCGAATTAGGATAGAGACAGTTGTAACATTATTACCAGGGCACAGTATAAAGATGATACCTATATAAGGTATACAGGTACCTACCAGCTGTCCGCTAGCATGATGATCCGACGCAACGTATATTCTTTCAAATCTTCGCTACAATAATATAAATTGTATTTCCAGCGTGAGCAGTCCCGTCGCATCTGGCACGGACAGTACACGCGCTGGCCGGACTACGGCGTGCCGGGCGGCGGCAGCGCGCAGCCGGTGTTGCGCTTCCTGGCGCTGGTGCGGCGAGCGCAGCAGCTCGCGCTACAAGAGTACGTATACATACTGCAGTCACACCTGGCACTACAGTACACGCGCTGGTGCGGCGAGCGCAGCAGCTCGCGCTACAAGAGTACGTATACATACTGCAGTCACACCTGGCACTACAGTACACGCGCTGGTGCGGCGAGCGCAGCAGCTCGCGCTACAAGAGTACGTATACATACTGCAGTCACACCTGGCACTACAGTACACGCGCTGGTGCGGCGAGCGCAGCAGCTCGCGCTACAAGAGTACGTATACATACTGCAGTCACACCTGGCACTACAGGACACGCGCTGGTGCGGCGAGCGCAGCAGCTCGCGCTACAAGAGTACGTATACATACTGCAGTCACACCTGGCACTACAGTACACGCGCTGGTGCGGCGAGCGCAGCAGCTCGCGCTACAAGAGTACGTATACATACTGCAGTCACACCTGGCACTACAGTACACGCGCTGGTGCGGCGAGCGCAGCAGCTCGCGCTACAAGAGTACGTATACATACTGCAGTCACACCTGGCACTACAGTACACGCGCTGGTGCGGCGAGCGCAGCAGCTCGCGCTACAAGAGTACGTATACATACTGCAGTCACACCTGGCACTACAGTACACGCGCTGGTGCGGCGAGCGCAGCAGCTCGCGCTACAAGAGTACGTATACATACTGCAGTCACACCTGGCACTACAGTACACGCGCTGGTGCGGCGAGCGCAGCAGCTCGCGCTACAAGAGTACGTATACATACTGCAGTCACACCTGGCACTACAGTACACGCGCTGGTGCGGCGAGCGCAGCAGCTCGCGCTACAAGAGTACGTATACATACTGCAGTCACACCTGGCACTACAGTACACGCGCTGGTGCGGCGAGCGCAGCAGCTCGCGCTACAAGAGTACGTATACATACTGCAGTCACACCTGGCACTACAGTACACGCGCTGGTGCGGCGAGCGCAGCAGCTCGCGCTACAAGAGTACGTATACATACTGCAGTCACACCTGGCACTACAGTACACGCGCTGGTGCGGCGAGCGCAGCAGCTCGCGCTACAAGAGTACGTATACATACTGCAGTCACACCTGGCACTACAGTACACGCGCTGGTGCGGCGAGCGCAGCAGCTCGCGCTACAAGAGTACGTATACATACTGCAGTCACACCTGGCACTACAGTACACGCGCTGGTGCGGCGAGCGCAGCAGCTCGCGCTACAAGAGTACGTATACATACTGCAGTCACACCTGGCACTACAGTACACGCGCTGGTGCGGCGAGCGCAGCAGCTCGCGCTACAAGAGTACGTATACATACTGCAGTCACACCTGGCACTACAGTACACGCGCTGGTGCGGCGAGCGCAGCAGCTCGCGCTACAAGAGTACGTATACATACTGCAGTCACACCTGGCACTACAGTACACGCGCTGGTGCGGCGAGCGCAGCAGCTCGCGCTACAAGAGTACGTATACATACTGCAGTCACACCTGGCACTACAGTACACGCGCTGGTGCGGCGAGCGCAGCAGCTCGCGCTACAAGAGTACGTATACATACTGCAGTCACACTTGGCACTACAGTACACGCGCTGGCCGGACTACGTGTGTCAATAAAAACAGAACTTCATTTACATTTTAGAAACTTCTGATTATTAATAAAGAATTATTATGTTTTCAGGTTAGGCGATGCGTGGGCGGGACACAATAGGGGGCCGCCGATAGTCGTCCATTGTTCGGCCGGCATCGGCAGAACAGGTAAACAATTTACTTTTGTATTTCACATCTAATATTATTGTGTAGCCCGTAGCCGAATTTATTCAAACCGAACGAATTTTATGTTTACTGAACGTTACCCTCAGGGCGAATTCTACCAAACTTTTATACCTAAAATAAATGTATTCTATGAATAAATTTTGAATTTTTGACAGTTTTTTCATACTAAAACTGTCGCACGTCCATTTTATTACATGAAATCAGCCCTTAGTCGACTATGTGAAATATTTTCAATAAATTATAATAAAGCCTTTTATTGTCCCACTGCATGGCAAAGGCCTCTTCTCATACAGAGAAAGCACTAGCAAGTGAGAAATATGTTGTTGTTAGGACGTATACGCTTATACGTACGCTTTGTTTTAGTGCTCTATGAAGCTTGTTCGGTCGGTAAGGTCTGTGTCTCTCCAGACGCGGGTCTGCGGTCGTGTGAGGTACGGATGAAAAGATACGAGTAAATACAAGTACTTACTGGATACTTTTCTTTCGATACCAAGTAGGTACCGGCCAAAAATACTCGTATAGGTACTCGGTCCGAATCATTAGAAGAATCGGAGGATTTAAAACCCGTAGTTGCAGTGTTATAGGCGCGAATGATTTAATACTTTGAAAAAAAAAATATGTTGTAGCACCTCACAAACCGTCTTATTTTCTTGTAAACAATATGTATGCAATATTTACTGCTGTTTTTATTTGTCTTAAATTTTTTTTGAAAATTATCGTTATTTTACGAACGATGCGAGGTATCGTGTCACGTGTGGGTAATGCCTGAGGCGGCTGCGCAGGCACGTTCCTGACGCTGGACATCAGCGCGTCGCGCATGCGCGCGGAGGGCGCGCTGGACGTGCGCGGCACGGTCGAGCGCATCCGAGCGCAGCGCGCGCACTCCATACAGATGCCCGACCAGTACGTGTTCTGTCACCTGGCGCTGCTCGAGTACGCGGTCAGTATCTACCCACTATACTTGTAAAGCTAAATCTACTGGACTGTGTTTTAACTTGAATGTGAAGTGTAACTATGAATATTAGACTGCGGATTAATGTTAAATATAGTTAGACAACGTTGGGGTTAAAAAAAAAGATGTAGTGACTAAAATTTAAAAGAGTATTCTTAGATGTTTTGTTGATGAAACGCCGGGAGGTGACGCCCTAAAATGACATACAGCGTCATTTACAACTAGCAATATTTTTCTCTATGAACCAGGATCGAGATCAGAAACAATAGGTGAAGAAACAAAATGTTTTAAAAATAATTTTGTCGTAATAAGTGCCCGATCACTATAAAACATTTAGATACTTACTATAGGTTTGAAACCCTTACCTTCATCGTTGAGCTTCTTAAGTTTTGATTTGAGTTGAGCTGCACGATTTCTGACAAATGTGTACACTGACTGGATCTGGACAGGTCCACTGAATCTGTGTGGATTTTTCCTCAAAAGACCATTTCAGACATCGATCTACGTGGTCTTCTCATGATCTGACCAAGATTATGTTTGGACTTTAAAAGAGACTGTGACCTCTGAGTTTGTTTCGGCCTTTCTTCTCAGAGTAGTCAGATAGGAAACGCCGACCTCATCTAGTTTTTGTGCAAACTTACTTACAGAAATAAACTCATTAATCATGCTAGGTCGAATGATCACAGTGTAGGTTTCTAATGCGCACTCGCTCATACACACAAGCACACAGGCACAGGTTAGGTGTGTGGAGCCGGGGGCGCGGGGTCTTAGGGTAAAACAAATTTACAAAATAGGAGAGGCGCACTGATAAGGTGTTTTAACTGCAACTAAGCGCATAATACTTGAACGCAACGATGCGACTCGTACAAAGGTACTAAATCGCGCAAAATGCCTTATCTGGAGTTTCTATTTGCGGAATGCGTTATGAGATTAGAGCGTCTTTGATATTTGACACAGGAAATACGTTAACTAAATCCATTATTATGTCGTGCTTTCAGGTTATGCATGGCTACCTAGACTCTGCAGACTTGACCGGATTCGACGAAGATAACGAGGAAGAGTCCGAATGAAGACTGTCTCGTCCGTCCTGCGCCGTGCTGTAGCGGCATCGCGTCGCCGCGCCGCCTGTACGAGTGACAGTGTACAGTGACCCTTAGCCAAGTGACTGCTCTTGCAAACTATACAGTGTTTATATCGCTACGTCACACACCCACGTGTACGTGTGATCTCAGGCCGACTGACCAAAGATCGCGCACGAACCCACGGTGAAATAGTACGGAACCCTTTCTAACGCCGCCATTGAACTGCACAAAGAGATGTGTTCATTAGAATAGTAGCAGAAGGACAGCATGTCCCGCGTGACCACGTGACCGCGTGACCACGGGACCACGGGACTGCGTGACCACGGGACTGCGTGGCCACGGGACCACGTGAGCACGCGTCACAGACCCCTGCTAGTGCTGGAACAAGATGTGAGGAATGTTTTGTGTACGACGTTGCGCCACAATCGGCTGAATCAACACGCTATCCGCTCATAGCTTAAGATATACATTGAAATGAAAACGTTCCTGTAGCATGAATAAGAACTGAAATATAAATCAGCTAATGGGAAGGAAGCCTCCTAACACAAGTATTTATTTGCATTATAAATCTTTGTAACCAAAAAATATTTCCACGATTATTTAGGATTTTAATATTTATTTATATGATATAAGGAGTTATGGCTGTGTGAAGTTTTTGTCTGTAACTTATGTAGTTATGTTTATTTTAATTTCAATGAATTAATTTTTTGTAAATGCCATGAAATCATTATAATAGCTACATGTGACCGCTGAATTGGAAGTTTCGCACTATTTAATATACGTTGAGGTGCTGGTAGGCTTAAAAAGTTAATTCATGTTAATCATTTTATATGTTTCATTTGCGCTGTGTCGCATAATTATGTGTATTGTACATTTTTATAATCGTCAACGCTCACGTCGAGCCATTATATGAATTTATGATAATGCACTGAGGCATCTAGACGTCGTTACGAATTATTATAAATTATTATATTATAAATAGTTTAGTCACAGAATGTCCAATTCGCTAAACGTCTCATTAGCAGAATGTCCAATTTGCAAGAATAACGCGGCAACGCGAGTTTCTTAAATCGACAGTATGTATTATCTACCCACTCAAATGGTCGATGTCTAAATGTTACCGCGAACGGAACACCGCAGGATATCCGAACGTCCAAAAGTTACCGCGAACAAGCAGTGACTTCACTCGCGTTCCGACCCGTTACGGTCACGACCTCGCCGCTGTCAGCGGCAGCTTAGCGCGGGGCGGCGAGCGGTAAAAACAAATACCAAAATGTATGAACCATACCACGACGCACCGCTCGCAGCGTCAACGCTAGACAAAAGAAACCGCGCCGCTTACTGCTAAGCCAAAACTCGTGACCGGGCGGTTATTGTTACTGTTAGCCTGCATCATCCCACTGCTGGGCAAAGGCCGGGCGGTTAGTCTTTTATTTTTTTGATATTTTGTCTTTTGAGGCATAACTTGCGTTCCAGGTTCTTTAGAAACGTGGTTAGATGTAGCATATTAACCCAAAGGCCGTGAGGTTGTATCGGAATTACGAAATAAGTTAAAAAAATAATGGCCGCGATGGCGTAAGCTTGAGAGTTCGTTCGCGCGATGTTATGTTATTGTTATTTCAAAACTTTGGAAGAACAATGGTATGTATTCGATTCAGTATGAATGGGGCAATGTTTGAGGTAAATAAAAAAATAGGGTCATCGCTTTAGATTTTGAAATAATATTTGTTTTGTTTTTATTGGCGTAATGTAAACAAACAAATAAAATAAAGAATTATTGAAAAAAATCACAAGTAATTTTAAAGTTACAAAACAAGCTGTGTAATGTACCCTGGTCTGTCCACTTGAAGAAACAGCCATTAGTTTACCATCGGTCCATAGAATTTTTTTGTGTACAAGTGTATAAGTGGCTAGGCGCCCCGTCTCGCGCCGAGAAAAAATGTTCGGGACCACTCCATGCGACGTCACGCGGATAGTCGGGACATTTTTAATTTGCTAGAATCTAGACTACAATGACAGCTGCGGTTGACCTTTTTTTGTCAACATGATATCGATGTACAGACGCCAGCACATCAAGCTACTACAATCTGTCAAATTTCTTTAAAAGATTTTCAACTTTATCGCTAAAACATAAGGTTCAAGGTTGATTGAGAAAATTCGACAGTTTCGGGTAGCTTGATGTGCTGGCGTCTGTACATAACAATAGCTGTTTGTGTAGCAAAGTACATGTCCAAAAATGTTTTTTTTAATATTCAATCATTCTAACCAGGATAAGTTGTATATATATATATATATATTTGGATAGACAACCCAAAAACTAGTGGTTCTAACTATATCATTCATTTATCTGGATGACAATGGCTCGGCGTCTATTAAGCTGATGCCCAAACACATGGTCAGGTAAATAATTTGGCATGTTCATTCTCTGATTAGCTCTTTCCAGTATAGTTTGGGCATCAGGGCGGTCAGTCAAACCAGAAATGGTTTAAAATGGCCCCTGCAATTTTGAAATGATCCTTAGCATTTCTAGACCCTATTTTAAAATATTTATTGACGTGATAGTGTTGACCACTTTGTTATATTTGACAGATGAATCTCTGTCAATTAAGACATTATCAGTGTGTTGGGAGGTTTATTTTGGGCTGCCATCAACAAATACATTAAATAGATTATAATTTTCCTCTTAAATGGAGGGGTTTAAAAATATTATTTCAGTTGTTCCAAGATCCATATTTTTGTAGCTTTTATTTGGATGTAGTTAGATTCTGGTTAGATTTTTCTCGAAATAAAAAACCAACGTCCATATAAAAAGCGGACATCTTTACTAGACCAAAATGATAATTGCAATTGATTGAATTTTGTTGATTATTTGCAATGTCAGAGTTTAGACTGTTTCATTTTATTGTGGACAGGTTACTATACATATAAATATAAATGGAGAAAGTGTTAATTGGAATACAAGCAAATGAAATGAGTATGACCTCTAATTAAACATTCTGCGAATAAGAATGCGGGGTACTGAATGTTTTGCAAATTGAACATTCTGCGACTAAACATTATAAATTTTACATAGACTGAGTAATGTTAATATGTTCTAAAAGTTTACATGCGGCCCGTCGTACTAGCGTAAATTTACTATAACCTTCATGTTAAAATCAATCTTTATTTCTAATGTGTTCTTAAGAAAGATGTAAAAAACTTAAGTAATAACAATAAATGTGAAAGTAAGTAAAATATTTTGATGTAACAACATACAACATATTTATTTTTCATAGAAAGCATAGCGACATATCTAATGACAGATCTATATATTTTGAATCGCCGTCCTATTACGTAACGTACATATCGCAGTAGACGTGTTTGTTTGCTCTCCGCCGTGTTCCGTCGTGGACAGTCTCCTTCCTGCATCGTGAATCTCTTGTACAGTGTGACTTTGAAGCCCTCTTCCGTGCCTGCAGTATGTTGCTCGAACGTATGATTATGTTAACTGTCGTATATTCTATCTGTCTAGTGTATTTTTCAGACTTACTTATTTTCGATCGCAGAAAGTAAGTTTTAAACAAAATATCGTATTTTATTTGGCACTTGGTGTAAATATTTGTTATGCAATTCTGCGAACGACAGTACGTCCGTCTGGCACTACACTAACAACGATGTATCACAACTTAGAACATTGTTTCATATTAAATAAATTGTTAATCTGGAACGTCTGTTGATTCTTGTATCTGTAAATAGATTATAATTATTTTCTGTTCTAAATTTAAATTAAAACCCTTGTGAAATATGTGTGAAATAAAAAAATCTTGTAATATATTTACACAAATAGTTTTATTCACCATCGTATAGACATCGCAGATAATAACGGAATATAATCTTAGTAGGACTTTTATAGTTTTATTTTAATTCTATTGATGTACCTATAGGATACAATAAAAAAAAATAGTAAACGAGCGGTAAGAAATTGTCGCCCAGCAGGCTTAGCATGACGCTTTCTATTTCTACGAAGAATAGACCTTTCTATACAAAGTGACATTTCGTTTCTCCATTTTTGACATCGCGCCGTAGAAATCCTTCTACAATCTGTCATTTTGTCTTTCGTTTCTAACGATCTTTGTCTAGGTCCTTTTTTATGTAGACTATTTCAGAAGAAAGTTTTCTATCTCAACTGTCAAAATTACACTGACAACTGACAGTTGTCTAAGGTAGTGAAGAGATTTTGTAATCGCTATCGCCATGCTGAAGACCGTAGAAAACTTTTACTCGACGGCCACCAAGTATATACGGTTATCTACAAAATCATGATTTTGACAAAAACTGTGATAATTAATAGAAGAACAAAGCTATTTTCTCCTATTTTACATCATTTAGTTAATAGGGCATTACCAAGGAAGTGGTTAAGGTCAATATTACTGTAATATTTTTTTTGTTCCAAAATACGGTACTTCGACACTGAGAAAAATTATTCGTTTATTGTTAGAATGTTAGTTCCATATTTCGCCACGTACACAAGGTCTTTTTGGGCAGTAGATTTATTTTATTTTGTCATTTACCCATTTATTCATAAACGTTATTATAGCAGCTTAGGACCGCTTGGGTGCTTTAGGTCGAAGTTAGGCCAATAAAACTAGAAAAATTAAATGAAATTCATACTATGCATGAATTCCATTTCGGTATTTGAACGATCTCCACCCTACTTCTTTGAAACTATTCTACCCTCTGTAGGTATCATTTTGGAACACAATTCTCGTTTTCACAACAACAACAGACAACACTTCTTTTTGTAACCTCGATAGAAAAATAAATTAAACTCATTCAAGTATTGGTAAAATAATTTATTGCAAATAATGTTTTTGTCTTTCCTTTTATAATGAATTTTCACAAGTTATTTATATGTTCAACTTAAATTCAAGTAAGTTAATTTTAATTTAGTGCCAACGATCAACGAACAAAGGAAGTAAAAAAATAAAAAGGAGACAAGGTAAAAATATAACAATATTAAAATAAACAGGATTCAGCGTACCTAAATCATAAGTACCTACCTAATACGTATTTTAAAATTATTTCCAAATTAATCGTACATAATAAGAGTACCTATTACATTACATCATAAACCGAACATACTGCGATTAGCAATCAGCAATCCTCTGGATCGCAAACTGCAGGGTTTCCCCAGGGATCGATCCTAGGCCCGCTTTTGTGAAACCTTGGATGCGAAGACTGGTCCTGCGTGTCAACCTAATGTGTTTACAGAAACCTTAAAAATGAATTCGTCTTATAGACGTAGCGTAGTTAAATATACATAGTTTAACTTCTAAATTGTTTATATAATTATACAATACTTTTATTGTGCTTTGGTAAAAGGTTTTGTTCATTTTATTGGTTCATTAAAACCTTAAAAATATGCTGTATTTGATTAACTTAATTAAGGCTAATTATTTATCTATTTACTGTCTTAATATTAACTATTACTAAAATGCTACGTGTTCATGATAATATTAATAAGTACATAATTGTATATGATTGTAACATACTTACTGTATCGGTTCCTTAAATATTGTACAGTTGGTCATTACAACAGTCTCTATGCATTAAATAACACATATTTTGAACTATTACATACTCTGTGATGGCTTATTTAATCTAGGCGTTTCTTAAAACTAATTTCACCTTACTAATATAATCTGTAGTCATCATATTTTCGCCTTTTCGTCAATACATGATTCTAAAACCGAAGAAAAATTTCAACGTATTTTAATTAAGCGTCAACTCTCTGGCATATATATGCTCTTGTTTGTTGCAGTTATTTTATTAAATAACTTGAACGATTGCACTTCTTCAGCATAATATACGACAATAATATAGAATAATACGACACCCCTCACTGGTATTCAAAAATTATTTTTGAAAAAACTTTCATCTGAAACTATATACCAACTTCTTTCAGTAGGTAAGCCTTTATTAAATTATCTAACTAATGTAAAAACATGATAACGTTGTACTCTTTAATGTACAGTCTGTACATAGTAATATTATCTGATTTTGCATCACTGTCCAAATCACAGTGATCTTTATTCTCATTCTCATAAGGTTGCTGCTGGTGGGTTGCTGCTACTGACAAGTCTGTCCGAATCATTGTGATCTTTATTCTCGTCACTATAAGGTTGCTGTTAGGTTTCTGCTGTCAGAAGTAAAATAACTGTGATCGGACTGTTGCATTGTATTTATTTTTGTGACAGAACAATGATATTCTGACAGAACAATGCTACTCGGACAGAACATTGAAAACATAACAGAGCAATAATGATATTGTAGGAGAAAAAATTGAGAAATATTGGTATTTTAATAACTAGGAGTAGAAGGTGAGCACGGAGGTATGGTTGCCGCGCACGAACATCATCGGCGGCATGTCGCGGCTCATCATCTCCAGCCACGCCATGTACAGCGGAGCCGAGACCGATCCCTGCAACAAAGTGTACAAGTAAGTACCTTTTTATAGCACAGAAGGCATTTATTTACTTACACATATATTTACATAATTTAAAAAGCTAAAAGTCTTAAAATGTACATGTAATCACGTACAAGTATATAAAAAGGAGGGGAAATAATCATATAAAAATTCTTCCGCATCGCTGTCAATAGGAAAATTGCCCAAAAGGCTGGCAGCATTGCCACGTTGCATTCAATGCTGCTAGCCTTTTGGGCACTTTTTTATGCCTTTTGATTATTTCCCCTCTTTTTTACATACTTATACATATTATTTTTATAGTACAAAATAATCAGCTTATAATGTTCCCACTGCACAGGCTTCCTGCCTGTGGGAAGGAATGGGCAATAATCCATCAGTCAATCATTCAGTACGGGTTGGTAGGTGACACGTCTTCGATGTTTTGGTTCTAGGTCATGCCGGTTTCCTCACGATGTTTTCCTTCATCGTTGATAGAGCATGAAATTATTTAAACAAATTAAAGCGCCAGGCTGGGTTCAAACCCACGACTTACAACTCGTATTTCGTAAGTCGGGGCCGTTACTGCCACTGCTCCAATTATTATAATAGGTACTTATAGTAAAGTTACAAAAATAAAAATTGAAAATTCTTTAAAAGACCGTACCGACTGCAAGGACCAGGACAGCAAGAACAAAAGCAAGAAATTGTCAGAAGAAGAATACAATATCACTCATTTGGAGAAACATCGTACACGTAACTGCTACTTTGTTTTTTTTTTACGTCTGCTTTCCTAACGTAAATACGCTTTCTAAGTGCTTGGTCATATTTAACAAATTTTTGGGAAAAAATACATTTACGTCGATGTTTCTCCAAATGAGCGATATGTAGACTAGAATCATGAAACTTAAAAGAAATGTTGCCTAGTGTACGTACCTTCCTAGGCATGGGCAGCGACATGACGATGAGGCGAGCCTCCTTCGAGTTAGCGAGCAACAGTTCCCGTAGCCTCAGCTGGCGTTTGGTCTTCTCCGATAAAGTTAGCAACTCTGTCTCACTTATGCAACAATCTGTAGAAATAGGTGACATTTTAATATACACTGATATAATTATTGTGAGTACAATTAAAAAAAAACAGTCTTTTGAGACTTTATAGATATAAACAGACTTCATTGTCAAGCAACACTATTGCCGCGTATAAAAAACAAAAGTGAAAATCAGAAAATAAAATATCACAGTACCTAATGATGATAGTTTGATAAACCAACCAGATTTATGTTACACTAACGGCCCGCCCCAGCTTCACACGGGTGCAATTTTTTTTTCGAATTTCCGAAATTTTCTTTCATACAAACCTTGTCCTGGCAATACCGAACACAACAAAAAAGGATTTTCCAGTTTGGTGCAGTCGTTCAGAAGTTATGTCTGTCACCAGGCTGTATGACTGTATCTCATGAATCGTGATACCTAGCTCCCTACATTTTGACGAGTTATGCGATCATAAATGTAGGGAACAGCTGATTTTTTTTTTCGTTATTTCATGTTTGGTCCCATAGTAAAAGTTGTTCAAAATGATGAGTATAATGACCCCTTAAGAGGATAACGGTAATTAAAATTTCAACCTGTATTATGTAACTTGATTATGATGCAGTCTTACCTGGATTAGCGGATTCGTCAGTGAACTTCTTGGTAACGTCTTCGAAGAGTTTCATGGTCTCTGGTTGCGGTGGCTCCGTGATGTCCTGCACCATCGTCAGGGAAGAGTAGTCTATGCGGAACTTCGCTAGCAGGTTGGCCATACTAAAGATATGGGTTTCGGATCAGAATACGTAGCAGAAAAGGAAAACCATTAACAATTCTTGAAATTAAACTTGAGCTGAGCTTTACCGTGTATATACATATACTTTCAAGTAACCCAAGAAGTCATTTTTTTTCTACCAAGAGCACGACAAACCCGCAATGTGAACACGTAGAGCGCCCATTTTCTCATTTAAAAAATACGTATACCTAAGTCAATGTCAAATTGACCCTAAAGACCCAAATTCTAGGCTATATCTATACACCGACAGTTCATTTACAAATTAAGTTAAACGCTTCATTCTTACTTCCTCTCCTCGAGTTCCATCTCGTGCAGCCTGTTGGCGAGCGCGAAGATCCGGAGCTTGCAGTTGCCCCACGCAGAGCGCTGCGAGATGATGTAGGGCAGCAGGATCGTCAGCCCACCGTCGTCGTACAACCACCACACATCTAAAGTGCCTGCCTGCTAAACACACAGACATGACTTACTAACTATATAAATACCTACGTAATGATGTGCCTTTTCCCGTAGTTCTGTTTTTCCGAGCGCATACAACCCAAATCTCGTCAAAGTGAGAGTGAACAGGCTTCTTCTGGATAAGTTCGCTCCATCGTCTACTTTGTCTCAGTCACCTTTGACCTAGACTAGAGTCAAGAGCAAGTCCATTTCAAATAATAAAAAAAAAGTTATGTAGGATGAAACTACTGTACGCCTCGCGATCCTGACTAGTTTGAGTTTCTCATAATGGTGGAAACTTTCTTTTGGTCAATATCGAGTCTTTGATACTCTTGCTGAACATGATTTAGCCTATAATTATGTCAAGCAAAGTTAATAAAGCGCTCTTCCTCTACTTATTTAAAAATTTGCTGTGCCCGACAGGGTCACAATTGTTTCTATTATTTTTTATTTACCACCTGTAATTGTACGATTATGGATTGCAATAAACAATTTGAGATTTGATTTGACACAACGCTGGTAATTTATTGCAGAGTAGTCGAAGATGTGCAACATGTTTTGATGGAATGTGTGCGGAATGGGGCTTTGAGATTTAATTTACTTGGATCTATAAATATGTACTTATGATATTGGAGAGTGTAATGCTATCCTGGCATGTCCTTTATCGGAACAAGCTAGGATACTGTACAAACTGGCATTATTTGTTTTAAATTAACTTTAGTGCTATCTGTTTTTAGGTTTAGTTGATTGTGTTGATGTTACAGAGCGACGTTATCGCTCAGCGATAAAGCCCTTAAAATAAAGAAGGAAAAAAAAATTATTGCAAAATATGAGGCAATTATCTATTTACAAAAAATCTATTGTTTGGACTAAAAAATTAAAACACTGCTTTAGTATGCTGTATGTCGCTTGTAGAATAATCTGGTAAAATCAGAATCATTGTGTAAGTATATTAGAATGGTTTTTATTGTAAAAAGAAAGTTTTTAGAGGCATCTTCATGTTTTTTTCTATGGTATCAAATTAGTTGTATTATGTTTTCAACACACTATCTCCCTAGCATATATCCTGAAGAATATCATATATTTTTCTGATTTTGTTTACTGTAGCCGAACAATATACTTTTAGGCATTATAAAACTTGCGTTTTCTGCGCTTAGGTCTTATAATCCCCATAAGGCCGAGAGTTGAAAATTCAGAGCACGTATTTCTAACGCCGCTCTAGCGTGCGAATTGGGGCTTACAGTTTAGACTGTTTAGATACCCTTATATAAAATGCAGGCAGAATGTAAAGATAGATAAAGTATACCATGGTATTCCATTGTAAGAATCGAATTTAGTGATTATTATTTAGATGCCTCAATTTACTGAATAATAACATAATGCATGACATAGGATCTGCATAATAAATAGTATTTTTTTCCTCCTATTAATGTCCCGCACTTTGCCAGCAAAGTGCGGGACCTGAAAAGGAAAGGGCCTGTGAGGGGGGGGGGGGGCCTTTATCCAGATAAAGGCCCCTCACAGGCCCTTTAAATATTCTTCAAAAGATAATAATAATAATTTGTTTATAATGTCAAAATGTTTTACCTGTTTCCTCTGGAATATCGTCATCTGCGACAGTTGGTCCTTCGACAGCTCCAGGCCGGTGGACGAGTTGTACACAATCTGTCGATGCATGTCATTCTTCTTGTTTTTCTTCTTCCGTTCCTTCGTACTGTTGCACTCGGATATCGTGAACGAACGCGACGTTGAAAGCGTCAGTATACCTGGGGAAAAACCTTCAATGAGGAAAATGACTTGATGCGGAAGTGTGAGTTATCTATCATTGACTGATTTATCATTGTTGTGGGTTTTGCCAGATACTTTGATCAAAATGAATTCGTTGTAGGACATTAGAATTTTAATATTTTTTTAGATGAAGCACCATCTGTGATATTGTTTGGTCATGGAGTCTTGGAGAAGGTGGCCAGACGACTTTGGTGGAATGACTGTTGAGGAAAAAGGTCTGTATGATGTTTCCATGAAATGTAAATGGTGACATGGTCTGAGACAAGACCAGTCTCATAAAGTGTTAGTAAAGTACTTACACATCAGCAGTGTCATATAAGGTTCTTGTTGTTACTACAGCGCTGTTGATATTAGTCTATGCTGATGATCACCATGAGTTACACTAAGACTGTGAATGAACATGTGTGAGCTAAATCATTAAAGCTAGTACCACCACCAACACTTAGGTGTGTAGTACTTACTATTATCTATTGGCAACGTACTGGACAGGTTATGTCTCGGTTGTTGGTCAGCTCCGCGTATGTCGAGGTCGGAGTCTGCATGCAGCATGAGAGGAGCCCTTCGCACTCTCAGCTCGTCCGCACTTCCACTCGAGGTGCCGGTCAAGGAGCTGGTGGCCGCGGTCTCGGAGCTGAGAACGCCGAAGTCCAGGCCGCCAGCTACGCGGACTATTGCTACGGCGAGACGACTCTCGAAGGCAGTACTGCGGAGGGATCGATATGTTAATATAAAGATGTTGAGGTAGGTATTGTGATTCTGGAAAGTCATTTCCAAGTTTGGCTGTGATGATGAACAATGCTGTAATAATTATAGTCTTGCTTGTATAGTAAACACAGTGATAATAATCTATGGAGGTGCTACCGATGTCACAAATCACAATTGATGTCTCCCCATTTGGAGAGGCGCAAATTAATAGGTGAATTGCAAAGACATATTTTTTTAAAGTAAAAACTGAAGCCGGTGACTAGAAAAACCAACTCATTCACGAAAAGTCGTATTGAAGTCTATGAAATAGGTACCTATACAGCATAAACTAAATCATTGTGGTGAACAAAGGCCTAAATAAATATACTTACTGTAACACGTTAAAGTAGGACACCAGATCCTCCGAGGGACAAGTGGTCCAGTCCTGCTTGAAGCCCATGAGCAGTACATTAGGCGCCAACTTCCCCACCCCGGCGGCCTGCACGAGTGCACGTGCACCGGCCTCGAAGCCGAAGCCATGCACGCGCGAACAGAACGCGCGAACTTTGCGTAGGCGAAGCCATTCTGCGTCCGTGCGAGCGCGAATCGAGCTTTCTTTGTAGGAGACTTTTTCCTGGAAAATAGATAATATTATGATATTCGATTAGTATGCTGAAGCTATTGAACGTGATGCAAACGATTCAAAACTTTTCTTGCTTGTTTTTCCTTTAGTGCATGAATTTTGCGATAGGAAATTAATAGATGAGTGAGACTGATCGTATGTTGCCAGGTTCATTTAAGAGTCGAGACGTATTACCTCGTCTTGGAACCTCTCAATATGTTCAATTATATTCGAAATCATTATTGATGTGGTTTCTTAATTTCTTTTCTTTTATTTGGTGTGCAGAGCATAAATATATGCATTGATGTAAATTTAAGGGGTCTATTAAAACCCCTAATATTGCAAAGACACATTGCAGATTGATGATGCCCTTACCTGCGATATATCACCAACGATCATCAGCGAGCCAGCCTTTGTGATGAGGTTGCCGAGATCAACGAGCGCAGGCCTGTTCTGCGGCCGTCCAGCCAAGACCAATATTTGTGGCCAATAGTTCTTCACATGCTCGCCAGTCTTGGCCAAATTATAGGCACTCGATAGAGCTGTCTTATATATCTGGGCTTGAGTGCTGCTGCCCCAGTTTACGTCTGTAAATAAAACGATATAAAAATGTTTATTTCTTGACCTATATCCTTAAGAGCTTTTTGATCGATTTATTACAATCAGCGGTTTAAAAAATATTTTGTTTTATAATAGAACCAAATAAGCAAGCATTTTCTATTTCATTTTGTTAATCATCAGGCACTATCTTTTTTATGTAGGTAGGTATACTTCTGTTTTTATTACTAGAACCCATGCCAATGAAGGCAATTTGATACTTTAATCAATTATTAGTGGATAATGTTATTATTAGTGTTACCAGTAACCATCAACGAAATCTGAAGAATCTGAAGAATTCCATTTATAATAACTTTCGGAAATGGTATTTTAGACAAACGAACGGATCAGTAATATGTTTCAAAAGTGACCGAGTAACGGAGTAAAGAGCAAGTGATGCAATAATTTATGAGTTTAAACGGATTTAGATTGGGTCAATGATGGCTATTCTCGTTACCCGTAGTACTTCACTTTGTAAGATATGTTTTCTTTTTACGCTAATACTAACCTAAAGCTATAAAAATAAGGTGCATAAAGATGGAGTTGAAAATTTCCCTTTTGGAATATATTATATTCTTAAAAGTTAGCCGCTTATATATATAATAATATCCTATTACAACGATAAATCCTGCTAAGGCTAAACTGCACATTCTTTTTATTGATTTTCCTCGGGAAATATTGCGATTACCGTTTAACATATTTACGTAAGAAGGTCTTTTCTCTTTGTTATTCCAAAGTAATTTTATTTATTTGTAATAGAATTATCAGAAAAAAAAATACTAACACAACTTGATGTCTGTCTGTCATAGATTCATGACAGACATTAGCAGCATAGTCATCTAAGCTTGTTTCAGAAAAACGTCCACGCTGGACATAGGCTTTTGAAAAGCATCGCTAAAACAACGAGTCCTATGTGCTTTCCGTATCCAGCGGATTTCCACGAAATTTGCCAAGTCTCCGGTCCACCTTTAGGGGGCTTAAGTTCACACGCTCACGCTGCTCCTTCCTTTAAGCTTATTTAAGATATATCAATACTGACCAGGGTCCCTGTAGTGTACGATGAGGTACAGCGTGAAGAAGATGGCAAAGGTGATGAGTGACATGACCCAGCTGATGAGCAGCATGATGGCCACGCAGCTCAGGAAGCCGATCAGAGACAACCACACGTTGTAGTACTGGAATAAGGACCAATATTTAATTTGGAAGAGGTCCTAAAATATATAGGAAATAGGCTTATTAGGCTTAGTAATTTAATACGAGTCATAGCACTCATAGCATCAAAAAACTGAGTTGTGCTTTTTTATAATCAGGATTGAAAACAATAACCGAAATCCAAAGCCCTTTTGGCATTATAATCTTTGGTTTCTGTTTTTATAGTTTAAGGTGTATTTGTTGTAATGCCAATAAACGCATTTTTTTCTTCCTTTCTTTCTTTAAAAAATGTTGCTAGTAAATAGTAATAATTCGGCTCCAAGGACCAATTTTATGAAAAAAAAACCCTGTTTGAATGAAAATTATCGTGTCAAATAGAGAAAACCATATATTTTTGCATGAAAATGTCTCTTTATGACCCACTGAAAAGTTCGTCATTATATCATAGCAACATAATATTATCTTAAATCAAATTAGATTTTGCCACAAATGGTCATACCGTGACGGAAAATGGCGAATGCGATAGTACAGATATATTTTTGTCTGCATGACTCATTGGCGTTCAATTTAGCATCGAATTGTAGGTATAGATATTTATATGGTGTTGCTTATTACCCTGAAAGTAGGTCGCCATCCTAGCGGTCGCACGAGGGCCGCGTGGAAGGTGCAGAAATTAATGAGGGCATACGAGGCGAGGTAGAAGTTGGATATCAGTGGCGCTATTGTGTTCAGGTCAGCTGTGAAAGAAAAAGTACGATGCAATTTTAAAAACCCGAAATTATCAGATAGTCATTAAGCTTGCCAAACTCTTGGCCTGCAAGGAGTACCAGTAGATACTTTTTGCTATCCTGTCTTTTGAAAGAGTTTGAATATTTCATAATTCAAACCAACTTTTACAAACAAACAGGATATTTCAAAAAACACAGCCACTTAAAAAAGGTTCAATTAAGTAAGTTTTCAAAACAAATTGAAAGTACTCACCAATAAGTAAAAACAGCAATGACACGAAGAACGTAAGTACATATCCTCTGTAAGGCTCTCCATGTTTTCCATAAGGCTTGGAGAAAAAGATGAGCCCGGGATAGATGCGGTCGGTGCCGAGCGCCTGAATCAACCGTGGTACTGATAGCAGGTTGGTCAGCGCTGTTGAGAGAGTCGCTGCCCAGCAGCCGCCGTATATGAACGGACCCCATGCTGACATCAGCTGCATCACCTGGCGGAGACGAAGTCATTGCCTTGATTTTGCTGACCATGGTTAATTGAATTTCACAAGTCACTACACAAAATATGACTGAAGTAGCAATTTTAAGGCTGATAAATTCTGCGGTTACTACCACATGAACCAGCGAAAGTTTTGTGAACTTAATGGTCAGAAAAAAGGGGTTTCTCATCGGTCATGATAACATTTTTAACTGTAAGCGAAATATACTGTCTGAGGAACCATGGATCCATGGACCATCATCATTCGCGCGAAGCGTAAGGTGACGGACGTGTCGAGTTGGTGTCAGAGACCATATTATCGTTTAACAAAACTAGTGCAACGTTCCCAGTGGAAAGTAAACCTTATCTTAGTACTCGGACGGTCTACTATCGTGTGCAGTGCATTGTTTCTCGGTAATCACCGAAAACGTAAGCAAAATCTGCAACTATGCTTTCCCCTAATAAAACGAACTCCACTCCTGATTTGTCGTGTTCCGGTGAATCGAAAGGATCGTGTATTACGCTACGAAAAAGAAAGCAGAGACCAGACTGTGACTGCGTTATGTCTACCTGCGATTTAAATTCATCGGCAGTGGCTCGTGAAGTCGCTGACGCGCTTAAGGATTTTCGCTGTGAGTTAGACGACAAGCTATCTCAAATAAACAAGGACATCATAAACACCATAAAAGCTGAGCTTAATGATCTCAGAACTACATCACTTGAGATCAAACAAGACGTCAATGCATTGCGCATAGAACACTCATCCTTCAAGGCACAAATATCCCAATTCGAACACTCACTCCAATTTCACACCAGTGAAGTCGATGATCTGAAGAAGCAAGTCACAGAGATTGCCACCAGGACGTCTTCGTTTCATAGCATGAACGATAAGCTTTTCAGTCTCGAGCAGAAAATTGAATCGCTGGAACAACAAGCCCGTCTCAACAACATCGAAATTTGTAACCTGCCGGAGAAACGGGATGAAGACCTGTCTGGGCTCATACAAAGTATCGGTGCTGTCATTAAGTGTTCAATCCCACGCCAGGATATCCTAGCCATTCACCGTGTACCCCATGCTCGTACTCAGGAAAGCAACCGACCAAAGAATGTTATTGTAAAATTGGCCTCACGTGATCTTCGTAACAATGTATTAAGTGCTTATCGTTTGACGAAAAATGTGTCATCTAACCAAATTGGTATATCAGGTACATCCCATAAAATCTATATTAATGAGCATCTCACTTTATATAACAAAAACTTATTTCGTGAATGTCGTGAGATGGCTAGCAAGTGTAATGTCAAATATGTGTGGATTAAAAATGCCACTATTCTTATTAAAGCAACTGATACATCTAAAACATTTGCTGTACGTTGCCAAAATGATATCAGTAAAATTGCCCAATGTAAACAGAATGAATAGTCTATTTTTTTGTTATGCATATATGTGCCTAGGTAGATTATCATTTTGCAATAGAAAAATGTATGCGCAGATTATTGCCTTTAACAGTTATACCTCACGTCATTTTTACTTAATACCTGTCAATGTCGCAAGAATGTCTCATAAACCCTTGTATTCTAAATCTTATCACCTTTTTCATTATTATAGTACTACTGTAAGACTGCAAATTGAAGAAGTATCCTATATTTTTATGTCACACCATTCCGTACTTTGCTCAACCTGTTTGTTGTCAAAACCACGCATAACTCCAGTTGCAATTAGTAATAGCAATGTTTTTGATTGTATTCCATACCGTAAGCCGTTTCGATCTGTCTCCACGTATTCAAGTACAACCGTAACAAATATTGCCTACTTTATTTGTTGTTTACGCTTTTATAACCCGACTAGACACAATGCATAAAAACAGTTTATCTTTTTTTTATCAGAACTGCAGAGGAATTCGTACCAAATTACACACTCTTTACACTAATATTCTTTCCTTGTCGTTTGACGTAATTATATTAACTGAGACATGGCTAACACCCAATATAATGGACAGTGAATTTATAGATGACCGCTACTTAGTGTTTAGAGACGATCGGGACCGGGCTGCTTCATACAAGCGCGAGGGCGGAGGGGTTCTAATAGCCGTTCTGCGCGAGCTCCGGCCCATACGAAAGTTGACACGTCCTCTCACTGGTATCGAATACGTTGTTATAAAACTGCCTGCATCGCGCTCCGATAAACACCATATAATTAGCGCTGCCTATATACCTCCTCGCACGCAGGATGACACATACTTGTCTCATTTACGCGTATTAGAAAATATTCTCACTGATCCATGCACTGAATCATTTTACCTAGCGGGCGATTATAATCTACCCGAAATTGAATGGCCTGTCACCGGTGATTATTTGTCTACTCGGTCGCAAAACAACGCTACTCGGGGTTTATTTGATTTGATTTCTATCACGAATGCTTCACAATATAACAATATTAAGAATAACTTGGGTCGTGTCTTGGACTTAATAATTAGTAATACAGAATGTCAAATACAGGCTGACATCACACTGCTCCCGCCTGATAGTCACCATCCCCCATTTTCTGTTTTGACTTTACTTGAAACAAATTATACACCAATGAGGCGCCAGTCCACTAAAAAATATAATTATTATAAAGCTAACTATCAAGAAATTATTGTTCAACTAGACAAGACAAACTGGGATGAGCTTTTTTTAAATCTCTCCAGTGAAAAAGCAGTGGATGTTTTTTATGAGTACCTATATGGCATAATTCGCGCATACGTCCCACTCAAAAGACCTAAAACATCTAGCTTTCCTCCTTGGTTTAACGCTTCACTTATTAAAATCTTCAAAAACAAAGAACGAGCATGGATAAGGTGGAAAAAACAGCGAAACCTTTCAGATTATGAAAGGTTCTCTGTTTATCGTAAACAGTTCAAACAACTATCGGATCAATGTTACACTAAGTACATGAAGTCGATCGAAGATAGCATTCCGCTTAATGTCAGGCACTTTTGGTCGTACATTTCCAACCACAGGCAAAGTTCCGGTCTTCCAGCAAACATGTACTACAAAAATATATCATCTAATTGCCCTGGCGAGATATGTTTACTGTTTTCCACATTCTTTAACTCTGTGTACGAGCCTTCAACCTTCGACCCTAAGAGCTGGGTACCTCCCGATATCCTTGATGAGAGGTCAGCCTGTATTCCCCATATTTTTCTCAAAGAGTGTGACGTGCTTAAGTCATTGTTGTCCTTAGATCTAAATAAGGGACCTGGTCCAGATGGTCTCCCGCCTACATTCTTTAAGCATACGGCGCAACAAATCTGTATTCCGCTCCATATTCTGTTCAACAAATGTTTAAGTGAAGGGGTATTTCCATGCGTATGGAAAAGAGCCTTTGTTACTCCCATCTACAAAAGTGGTGATAAAGCCAACATTGAAAATTATCGACCTATCTCTATTCTATCCACCCTGTCTAAGCTTTTCGAGAGTTTAGTACACAGTAATTTGTTTCCACACCTGAGACATCTCATTATTCCCGAACAGCATGGCTTTGTTCAGTCGCGATCTACTAGTACAAACTTAATGATTTTTTCACAATTTTTATTTGAAAATATGGATAAAGGCACGCAGGTTGATGCTGTGTACACAGATTTTCGGAAGGCTTTCGACAGGGTGGACCACAAACTGCTTTTAGACAAAATTGCCTTCAACGGCATTCGAGGGAATCTGCTCAGATGGTTTGTGTCGTATATATTCCACAGAACACAGAAAATTGTTATCAATGGGTACGAGTCTGAATACACAGTTGTCGAATCCGGTGTGCCCCAAGGTTCAGTCTTGGGTCCTTTATTGTTTATCTTGTTCATTAATGACATAAAGTCCTGTATCGTTAACTCTAAATTCCTCATGTACGCCGATGACATCAAAATTTTTAAATCCTGTACAAGTATGCAGGACTGCTTGCTGTTACAAGATGATCTATGTAGACTTTCACAATATTGTCTTGAGAATAAACTTCATCTCAGTTTGCCAAAATGTCATTATATTTCTTTTACCAAAAATAAAACAAGTATTAAATTTCCCTACACACTAAATGACATTAACTTGAATAAAACTGATTGCACGCGTGATCTTGGAGTATTATTTGATAGCAAGTTACATTTTGACATCCATATTAACAACATTATCAATAGAGCCTTTCAGATGTATGGTTTCATAATGCGTTCTTGTAAAGAATTTAAAAAGACTTCTACTTTCCTCTACTTGTATAAAACTTTAGTCCGTTCCCAGTTGGAATACGCGGTGCCCATTTGGAGCCCATTTTACGAAAAATATAAGCACAGACTAGAAATGGTACAGAAAAAATTTCTTCGCACTACACATTATAAGTGTTACCATACCAAGATTTCTTATGCAGATCTGATGAAACAGTACAATATATTAAGCTTGGAGCACAGGCGTTCACTGCTGATGGTTATGATGCTGTTTGGCATATGCAACAATAGGTTTAATTGTATGGAACTTTCAAATAAACTATGTTATTCAGTACCTAGAACTGTTAGTCGGCGGGAAGTGCGAGCAACCCGCTTGTTCTACACAGAGAAGTGTAGAACAAATGCTGGGGAGAGAGCTCCTCTCCGTCGATTATTAGAAACGTACAACTCACATTTTATAAATTTAGATATGTTCGCTCTTAATCAGAACAAATTTAGAAAAATGGCTATTGATTTACTTTCTGGTCATCCTTAACGATGACTGCTTCTTGCTGACGTTATGGTGTAGTCTGAATAGTGACTACGGACTAAGTCTGGACGGGGAGCGCTGTCTTGAATTGGTTTGTGTGACTTTTCAGGTTTATTTTTATTTTCTTACTGTCCCTTTCTTTATACGTCCGTTTCCTTATTTCTTTTAAAACCGATATGATTCCGTGGACAATAGTGTGGGTTGTGCGTTTTTACTATTATACCTTAGATAACTATTAATGTTGTAACGCATAACTGTTTTTTGTCCCAAATAAATAAAATAAAATAAAATAAATAAAATGGAGGAACCTAAACCCGAAGTCATTCCTGCGATAAATTCACCAATGAAAATATTAAATTACTGATACTTTTTCTTTTCAGAAGGAACTTCAATACAATTTAGGTAAAGAGTGATTTAACTTACCGAATAGCTGTTATGCAGTCCATATTCGCAGGTGTTATTAGCGACGCAGCTGGCAAGTCCACTGTAGTCAAGCGTGCCGTTCTCATAGACCAAGTCAGTCAGGTTTCCACTGGCATCCCTCAAGGCACTTCCACCAGAGAACAGCACCATCGCCGCATAGCTCACCATGGATATAGCCAGCGCCAGTAATGTACCCTTCGGAATTGCTGACGCTGGGTCCTGAAAAAATATTTAAGTATGTAACTAAATGTTGCTTTGATTTGAAGATGAGTTTTTAATAAAGAACCCGGTCACGCGGGGAGTACTGCTCCAACAACTATTAAATCATAAAACAGCCTTCAAAACGTCATCTCTCTTGATAGGTAGTTAACGGGTATGCTGACATTTCTTTCCTCATTATTTTTATACTCGTACTTCATTTACGATAATTGCTTCCGAAGATTCAGTGACTTCGACATTACGAGGAAGAGGATCTTATTCATACAGTAAATTGATATATTTATGAATTGTCCCATAAATAAAGAAAATAATCGACACACTTCGAACGAAATGGACTTCCTTTCTCAGAAGTATCTTGTTTATCATTTACTGTTCTACGGGAATAGGGATGACTCAGAACCACTATATCAATTGATTTTAATGAATCGATGAGTGAGCTAAGAAACAAGAAACCGAAAAATTGCAAGGTTAATTAAATTGATCTCCGTGTTGAGCTCGTTTCATTCGATTTGTGCCACTGGTGCCACGCCAAATGTTACACGTTAATGACAGTCAAATAATAGGTATACTCGCCGCATCACCTCTATATCTAAGTGATTCGATTTGTTTGACATCACTATTGACTTATACACCCGATGCTGCATCAGTATCAGGCCAGATTCGGTTTAGACAATCTAGCTATTCAGACTAATCAAATTGGATGACTCAATTCAATCTTTTGGGATATCGCGAAAGATTGAATTGAGTCATACGAATTGCTGTATTCTTTCGCTTTTGCTATGTTGTTCATTGCATCCGAGGCGGTATTATTCGCGCGAGCCGTAGGCAAGCGCGATAATGCGGCTTTATGTACCGCACTAGTGCGGTAACATAAAGTAAAAAGCACGCGTGTTTAATACACTGCATTATGGACCTAAAAGCGTTTCATTCAGAGCCACTTTACGAGCAAGTGTGTTGAAAAATATTTAAAAATGTAATTTATAAGTATTTAAATGAAATAAAGGAGATAAAACAAAAAAAAAACATCCAAACTGTGAAATTCCGCCAATCAATTAAAAAGGCCTTGTATTTTAGTCATTAATGGCATCTTAAGGTTTACTAAAAAAAGTAGCGTTTTAAAAACCGAACAAGAAGCCGTTGTGTTTCCACAAAGTATGTACGTGTACCTACCTACTTACAAGCTACTATTTCTCCTGGTAATCCGTAAGTCCCTATTCTCCAGCTCAGTGTCGTCACGTTTCAGGGCTACTTTGACGTCACGCAGCACTGTCAAAGACACACAACACGTGCGTGACATACCGCACGTGCTTCACATCGTGCAAAAAATTCTCACGGATAGCACCCAAGACCACGATCATGGAATAACCCACTATTTTTAGTTTTATAGTATAATGTATGAATGAATTCAGGAGATACTTGACGTAGTTTTAGCTAATGATTCATTTGTTTTGCAAACCCGTGACGTGTGTAGAGTAGTGACGTCACGTTGCGCTGTCATTGACACTGATTACACGTGCAAAGAGAGGTAGGTAGACATAGAGCGCGCGTGCTCTCCCGTGCAAACATTAGCCATGGATCGATTCCAGTACCACGTGTACACAATATCTTTGCTTTAAATAGAAGGTACCCTAACTAATAATAGCCAGAGATGAATGAATTGTCATCATTATTTC
The DNA here is from genome assembly GCA_914767645.1 of Hydraecia micacea. NCBI lineage: Eukaryota > Metazoa > Arthropoda > Insecta > Lepidoptera > Noctuidae > Hydraecia > Hydraecia micacea. Next base: position 13,718,724 of record OU611788.1, on the reverse strand, counting down.
ACGAAAACCTAAATCAGAATACTTTTCATCGTAGTCATGCATTGTTGAGGAAAGAGCGCTGAATCCAATTAAGACAACTAATTAAGATTATAATGCTGGGTTACCTGTAATTGAGTATGGATTACAGGATAACGCATTAACATTTTTTGAATTATTCCTCGTAGATACACATTCCTTGTAGAGACACTTTAGAAAAAATCTCGCTTCTGTTCCTTATAAATTCACTTTCGTTTAGTATCAGCAAAACAGAAAAGAGTTAAGGTCCGGCCGCGCTAAATTTGCCAAACATGTAAACAACAATTATTGCTAAAGATAGTAAAATCGTAATGTAACTCGTTGGTAATCTTTAAATTAAATAACTGTCAGCAGACCAGCAGTTTCAGGAACTTTTTTAATTTTATTTATTTGGGAAAACAAACAGTGACACATTACATTTTGTACGAGGAAATACAAAAAAGATACGGTCAGATGTGTGACCAACAACATTTTCCACAGAATACACATAAAAATATTAATCTTTACAAACCATGCTATTTAAACTAAAACTAAAACCTACAACAATAATTTAAGTAACTTCAGTGATAAGGAGACTGTTTATAAAGTACCTAAATCATATTTTTTAATTCACATCACTGTACTATACTATTTGAGACTCACCTAAGTCCGACTATGGTAGATATTAATACACAGAGAGCTTCTATAAAGCGAGTTCGTACCTATTTCATAATTTATAAATACAACTTTTTGTAGGCGTTGCCTTACAAAGAAGTTATTGGAACAGCATCGATATCTAAGAATTATATGGAGTCTAAGAAACGGATGAAAGTGGGTGTACCTTACTAGCTACACCCACTTTCAGTTGCAGGCCATTCAACTGCCATAATTAGAACACCCTCATTTTGATTGAGAGCTTGTGGAGAAATTCTTAGTATCGAACAAAGTTCGATGTAAGTGACTTATTAGGACTAATTGAAAGACACGATATCTTTTATTTTGATACGAAACCGCGGCTTGAGGGAGGGGCTAAATAATACAAGCCGCACGGGTCGATCTTTAAGGTTAAACACCGCTTGCCGAGGTCGGTCAGTGGATGGGTGACCATCCATAACATACCGACACCCCTCCGTGTCTCGGAGAGCACGTTAAGTAGTTGGCCCCGGCTGTCATTCGTAGATCTTTGAAAGTCCTTAGTCAGCAGCCCGAAAGTCGGCAACCAGTCTTGCCAAGAAGTACCGTACTGTTACCCAATAACTGGGTAGGCAGTCACTCTATGTAACATGATGACCACAACTTCAGTAATTCGCATAATAATATATATAGTTTCGTGCCCATACGAGAGAAGCACAAGAAAAATCTACCAATAAAATATTAATGAAAATATGTCATAGGTACCTTCAGATCTCCGGAAATGTTAGCACCAGCCTGGATGCCGGTGACAGATGGGAAGAAAATGGCAAACACACTGAAGAAGTCGTGGTCCAGTCCTTTATGGATGCGGTAGTCTGTCTTGAAGTTCGCCGATAATGTGGCCGCTAGAATCGAAAGGGAAATCTCAAAAACGTGTACTATTTAATTTGGGTCAACATAATTGTGTAAAGGGGAAATCACGTTACGAAATAGGTGACGAAAATTTAAATAAAGGAACAACTTAAGGGGACTACATGACCTAAAACGCGGTCACTGTCGAACTGCATAGAAAAGAAAGAGAAGCGCGATAACACAACGCTGGCAATTTACTGCAAAATATGAAGCAATTATCTATTTATTTTATTTATTTATTTATTTATTAAATCTTTATGCACAAGTAAAAAACTGTACAAAGGCGGACTTAATGCCTTAGGCATTTTCTACCAGTCTATTTAGTATTTACAAAAAATCTATTGTTTGGACTAAAAACTTAAAACATACAAGCTTTACCTAGTATGTTGCTTGTAGAATAATCTGACAAAAAATCAGAATGATAATAGGCTTTTATTGTAAAAAGAAAGTTTTTAGAGGTATCTTCATGATTTTTTTCTGTCTTATCAAATTAGTTTTCAACACACTAGATAGTTGAAACCATATATCCTGAAAAATATCATATATTTTTCTGATTTTGTTTACTGTAGTCGATCATATACTTTTATTTTTTGCGTTTAGGTCCTGTAATCCCCTTAAATATAACCATCAGAATAGAAGAAGAGAGCAAAAAGTATCGGTAATAAATACCTACAACATCGACACAGGAGTCAGGGCAGCTGTTACCATGGATGCAGTACATCATTCTGAACCCCCCTGCGTTTAAATTTTTCGTCGGTTATCAAAAACAAAATCTGCTGTTTCATTGAAAAGTCCAAAATACCTACATGGAACAGCATTTTTTTTTTAAACCGACTAAAAAGTTCTTCGCCGGGGGGTAGAATCACTGAATTCAAAGTAACAGTTTTCGAAGCAATGTACAGTCAACAAAAGAGATAGGTAAGTATGCAGGATCGTCGGATATAGTTGAAGTTTAGTAAGAAACTGATGGATGTTGTTGACTGTTTAATTTGATAAATGAGCTGTTTGTTTTTCTATTAATAAAATTAAATTTTATTCGAGAACATCCATCGGTTTCTTACTAAACTTCAACTATATTGGACGATCCTGCATACCTATCTCTTTTGTTGACTGTACCTGCCACCCTGTAGTAATTTGTAGTTCATCTTTATACTTAGATTGGTTTATTTTACAATGGTACTAATCAACCTGGGTTATGGAGAACAGGAGAATAATATGTTTCCAAAACGCATTTAATTTAAACTTTTTGGAAACATTAGGTCAAGGCCTGTTGAAAATACGCGTATTTCCTTCTTATGTCACGATCCTATTATCAAAACTTTAATCCACCTAGTTTTGACGTCCTTTACTGACGCTAGCTGACGTAATACTACATCATATAATGACGTCATCAAACTTCAAACATTTTCCTTTATTAAACTTTTCCTGTGCAAGCTTCGCAAACTTACTGCTCAGTCCGACGAATCCATTGGCTATTTCCTGTTCACTACTCGGGCCCATTATAGTGCCGACTACAAAGTCCACCATGGCTCCTACGATAATCGCGATCAGGAAATTCTGTGGACAATTATTTGGAGATTATGCATATTTTGTACTTTCATGATTGTTATAATATTAGTTTGTCGAATTCTGTTTTGGCTCTTCTTGCACTAACATCGAGTCTTTAGTTACTAGGCACACCTTTCCTATGTAGGTTACAAACTTGCAAGGATGTTTCAGGAATAACTTCACTTTATGACATCGAAGAAATGGGCAACTGGCCAGAGACTATTCATCTACCAAGCGAGGTTTATATGCCGGAAATTGCCATATAAACTCCGCTTGGCAGACGAATAGAAGATCCTCGAAACGATCGTTGGGAAGCCCATGCCTAGCTCAGAAGAGACCGTAATTAAATAGGTACCTAGGTAAAAGTTTTTTAATTTTGTAAATTCAATGAACCACCATTTCAAAAACAAAATATTTATAGGTAAGTGCATTAGCAAGTCTTGTAAATCATTAAATCTGTATTTATTGGGTAATGTTGTGTGTTTGTTATTATCATGCCAGACATGTTTATTTACGCAGCGATGGTAACTGTATTTACCATTCAACCACACATGAAACATGCGGTAGGCGAAATCAATTACAATAGGTACCAGAGACCTCAGTCTCAATCTTACAAAAATACCTCTAATTTCCCTACATTTTTGACATAGAATGTCGCTGAGATGAGATAGCGATTAGATTTTGAACGTTTTCTTCTGGTAGTTAATATAGCAATAATATTTTTTGGAAAAAAAAGACAAAAATGCGTTGTCTCTGGCACTGGAATACCATGGTCACAGCTCTATATTCAAAACCAATAATCAATAACCGATCATCGTGCTAAAATAGAAGGACATTCAACAAAAAGGAAGTAAGGTTTTCTCGACTTCTCTCTTCCGATCTAAAAATAAGATTTTTCAAGCATTAGACAAAACCACATTTGAAAATACACCGGATATACTAATACTGAGGCCATCTTTTATGCCTCAGTTATTTATAAACAGAACTTTGAATTGACTGAGTAGGTAACTCGAGTCCCGTTTCCGGGAAATTATCCCTGAATAGATCCCGCTGCCAGAAACGTCTTGGCTTACATTACAAATCTGTAATTATGTATTCAGTAATATTCCTGTTCATTGTACAACTCCGGAACTTCAAATTTTGAGGCATTTTATTTTCAGTAGTAGCTAGGTACCTGTAGTATGACGCTTCCGACGACGATCGAAAGATGGCGTTGCTTTATGAGTCGGAAGTTATTTCACACATTCAAATTGAAAGAATGAACAGGTGTTACGAGTACATGGCGGTTTCACATGGCGAAATGTGGATGTAGGTACTATAGTTACCAACACCTCTGCTTAACCCTTTGAAGAATACAGACGTTTTGTTATGTTAAAAAAGAAGATTGATGCCTGTTCAATCGATTCCTGTTTAAACATCTTATACTTACCTATTTAAGAAGTTATGAAAGATACCTAATAAGTACCTATCAATATCTCAAAAACAAATATGAATGAAAAGACAACCTTCAATACAATTCCGTGTAGCTTATGAGTATGACGTTAACTAACATGAAAACGAAGGTATATACAATTAACTAAAATTTTGCGTGAAATTCCACATGGCATTCAAGGCTTTCATACTACTTACCTACGCAGTTATCACTAACCCAAAATAAAAGGCAATCAGACAAAAAGCTTCGCCAACAGTTGATTAACTACTTTTAACTAAGTATAATTCGTCGGAGAGTTCCACAACACTTGCTTTTATACTGAACATTAATGCTATTAAAGTATTAACAATATTAGTATGACGTAGCAAACCACTGTTCTGTGTGTCCTTACAGACTAACAGACAGCGAACAGCCTAACCCCAGAAAATGCAAAAAGACACTTGGAAATTCAACAACATTCATTGGGTTATTTACATTGTTGAGCAGATAAATTTTTCGAACATTATGAAGCAATGGATTAGCAATATCCTTCAAAATGATTTAGATTGTGATTGAAATTGTGTTACGCAACTAGGGCACAGCTTCCAGGTTTCTTTTATTTACGTTTAGTTTCTTTAAATTAATTAAGTAAGTACGTTCTTTTCATCATCCCCCTAGTGGGTGAAATGGTGAAGCAATCGTCGGCATAACTGTAGTGACGTACTTAAGCCCGGTTTCTGAAGAATTCTTAAACGGAGTTCAACTTTCAATAGCTGCTGTTGATTCGACATAATTATCTAGATATTTAAGCGAATTCCTTTCTTATGCTCGGTTTTTGAGGTTCTCAGATATACCCTCGATAATATTCACTCGACTTTTAAGTTAAATTTTTCCTTAATGACGTGTTCAGAAACACGATATCGAACCAGTAATCACTATCGAATGGCTAAACTCCTTTTAAAAACCTCAGAAACTGGGCATTAGTGATTATACGCTGCCGTTAGCTATCAAGAGTTATGAAGGAGTCTTTGGCAAGCACAGGAGAGACACCGGTTGGATTATCTGAAGTCCCCTCCGCGATGCTGAAAAGTATCGTGGTGGCTTTAGCAGGTAATTCCGGCATAAATATAATCCATCTCCTTCCCCCCGCGTAGGAGAACCAGAGAGAATTTTACATGGAAAACTCTGTATTTTAAAACCTACTTATTTGTAGCGTATAATCGTCCATGTGTTTGCTGAAAGACTTCGCTCGGTGCTAACAGTGCACTGCGACGCGACTAGTGGACAGAAACGTGGCGTGAAATAGAAATGCATGCATCGTTTATTATTAAACAAAACAGATGCAGTTTGATTTGTATGCTATATTGTTAGTAGATATTCTAATAATGCTCTGATTGACACTTTAGTTTTGCTAGTTTTTGCTCTGTAGAACCTGTTGTAGCGAATTTCAGACCACTTTATCAAATTGCACTAGCCCATCGCCCATCGCTTCGTCCGCGCGAAATTTCTTGTTCCCCCGTCCCACTCCGTCGCATCGCATCGCCTGCCTGCGCTATTACTTCGTTTTCGCTAAGCATTCTTTCTGACTTTATTTTCTTTTTTGCACGGCTCCTAAGGATCCGATATTCCTTCCTCAAGAATTGAACAATCAAATGCAAACATATTTTTTCAAATCCGACTAGCAGTTTCAGAGATTAGCGCGTTCAAGCAAACAAAAAAAAACTGTCAACTTTATTACCTATTAGTATAGATATAAAACATGTCTGCCAAACTAAACTGTTGTTGCTTACATTTTCGTGTCGATATAGTAACGTATGAAAAAATCATGATTGGAGAGCTTAAAATACCTTTTGCAGACCGCGTGTCCTGAATGTCGTATTGAAAGTGGCGAGAAACCAGTTTTCGCATAATTCCGGCCATGCAAAAGTATAAGGAAAACCTTATGAATGCACAACATCAATATCGTACCTACACATTTTTAGTTTGAAAGTAGATAGGTAGAGTATATCCACGTTCTGGCATACATTCAAACAAAACGAATGTCACCCTTATTACCACATTACAATGTGTTTATTGTTTATCATTTTTAATTTCCAAGGTACAGACATTACCTACTCGTAGTTACGAGAATGAAGCAAAAATAACCCTTTCATAATCATTAAGGTACAGACCTACACTAAGAAAACATTGCATCACCTACACTAACAAACTGTTTTCAAAGCTCTATGTTGTTAGCAGCTTTTACGCCGTAATGAAATAACAAGCGATGCTCCCACATTTCATCCAATTTCCCGACCGTCGCAGGGAGTAAATGAATTCTCTATTGATTTGTCAGTGGGTTGAAGGACGGTTTGTTTATCGAGAGAGGTCAATTGGGGCTGAATAGCTACGAGGCTAGTAGGCAAGCCACGGTGGACGGTCGAGCTTTCCTGAACATTGGAGGGTTACGGACCTGCCCTGTTGCGTGTTAACCAGTCAATAATTATACCCTTGCGAATGGTTATTGTAGCTTATCAAAACATTTATAAAGAGGAAAGTTTTGTTTATTATTAGAGTGCTGCAGTAGTCTAGCTAGACAGACGATCACCATTTGATTTTTCAAAAGCGTACCGCGATTATTTATATCATTTATATATCATATCGTTTATTATTTATATACTGTATTAGGAAAGAGATTAAAACTGTTATGTAAGATTGTTTTAATAAAACTGATCTACGCAAAAAAAATCCTGCTTTTTCTAATTTCTAATGCATGAAGGTTTATTAAGTATAATCATAAAGCACACAATGTTCTCTCCCAAAGTGCGGGCGATGCAAACCAAATTCAGGCGCGTGTTATAAAGCGTTCGTATGATTGTTGAATCGATGTAAATCATATCAGGAAATCTATTTGTGGCAATTGCAAATACTCCAGCTCGTGACCTGAGAAGCAATTTTAGACTGATTTATAGCCTAGCAATGGGACATTTATGTAAAAGACTGATTAACGCCACGGTCAAAATTAATTAGTTTTAGTTGGCGATTAATAAAGAAAAACATGAAGAAATAAGAACCTATTGCGTTACCCTTAATAAAATTAACACGGAATTACATATATGTAACGTCTAAGCAAATAGACAGGCATTGTAAAAAAATCATACTGGGATTTGAAAAAAGAGATGCAATATCATAAACTAACCTGCGCTTTGCTCTCCCAATCCATGCCCACAGCGCAGATAAAGCACATGACGACAAGCGCCACTGCTCCCACGATCCTGACGTCATTCAGTCTATCGTCGTCGTAATCGATGATATGTAAATCATAGCTCTTCAGAAGATCGTTCAAGGAGTCGCAGAACCCGATAGTGTTCATGCTGGCGGCGACTGCATTAGCGAAGGCAAAGATAATGCCCACGGAAGCACCAAATTCAGGACCAAGTGATCTTGAGATTATGTAGTAAATCCCACCTAGAAAATTTAGTAAGTAGGTATAATATAATATGAAATCACACGATGGCGAAGATGTGTTCAGTCATCAGTGTTGTGTCTTCCAAATGTTTTCTATAAAATAAGTACGATTCTCTTGATATTAGCATTGTCAAAAGCCTAACTGAGATCAACAAAAGGTGTTCATAAGGTTTTACTGCTTGCTATTAAAATCAAAATATTGGAAATGGTAGGAGACTGTAATAAAGCGATGGTTGTGAATTTGACAGAAGGTAAGTAATTGAAGGTATTGTGTACATTTTCAGTTTCTTTTTATATAAACCTGATTGAACCTGGTTTCACACGATTATCCTCAGGTAGCATATGTTCCACCATTGTATAAAATTGTATGCATTCCGCGATCATACGTTACAGATGATAATCTTAATAGAGATTACTCTGTAGACTATGTCTGTCGTCATTATAGTTAGTAGCACATGTTACTAAGTCGCACGTTGCTTTTACCCTGATCTGCACAAAGACAAGAGGAAGTGTAACGGATGACAGGGGCACAATGTTCATTCACATCGTGCTCTGTTCTTGCTTTGCTAATTATATTGTCAGCTAAAAGTCTTCTAGCTATTGGATTTAAAATACTTATAATATTTTATAAATTTTTATCTACCAACCCGCACTGGGCCCGCGTGGTGGATTACGGCCCACTCCCTCTCACAGAGAGGAGGCCTGTGTCCCAGCAGTGGGAACATTATAGGCTGATTATGTATGTATGTATTTTATGGAAATGCTACTACATCGTTTCAAGTGTAGTTTAACTAGATAATTCTAACAAAACAACATGCGGCTAGTTGTAAAATATATCCTTGTTTTCTTAGTTAGATGGATTAATAATACATACATACTTGAATCAAACACAAATCTTCTTCTTCTTCTTGTACATCAAAATCAAATTGCCGTGCGTTAGTCTCGTAAAAACTCGAAAATGGCTCTATCGATTGTGATAAAACTTTGGTAAGTTGTTGTGTGCGCGCCGGAGAAAGTTCCTAACGAAAATAAATATTTAAAAGGCATTCACACGCATACCGGGTATTAGCAAGTACAGAATAAATCTACGCTATCAGTTTGAAGGCTATAATTCTATTAAAAATGCAATCTCGTAAGAAATTTTTTCTAGACCGGTTAGGTGTGAGGACGTTAGCCTCAGCAATATAAATAGAGCCTCCTTTATGAGGATAAACTTTGAAAAAAAAAAGGCTTGCTGACGACGCCAATCTAAACAGTGCTGCGTAAAGAATCGAAAATTAATTCCCACGAATCGTTTGTCTCGTCCATAGTTGATGAGTCATGAGTTTGTAGCGGTATCTACAACCGCACATGCAAACAACGCGTCATTCTGACATCACGCAAAATCCTGCATCTCGCAAGCAGAGTTTACCCCGCAACTGACATAAATACAACGGCCCGACATGAATCATCGGCAGTTGCCCGCCAGACACAACACCCGCCTGGTCGGAGGATCCTCCCTTTTCTATAGAGTATGAGTGAACTTTACACCCTGTTCCTCACTTCTATAATATATGTTCATGTCTTTACAAAAATACAGTTTTCGTACCCAACGTACATGTGTTCGCAAATCAATAAATTAACTTTTGCCTGTTTAGTTTAAAAGAAAAACTTGTTTAATTTTTAAGCGGAATTGAATCTTTTTAAAAAATTTTTTTCTTAATCCCACATTAGTAATAGCACCTGTTTTTTTTTTTTTGAATTTTTAAAGGAATCGGATTGCAAAAGTTTTGTTTTTGCATAAGGCGATGATCACATTGGTTAGGTATGTAAATATGAATGCAGCGAAATTTTTTAAAATGAATTCTAGAAAGTAGTTATTGCTCTAAAACCTAAAACAGATGAACGACCGGTTGATGAACTTGTTCAAATTGTAAAATAATAAGTTACTATATCAAAACAACCAACCTCCTTTTACTTCTCCATTGGTGCATAAAGCGCTCATAGAAAGCGTTGTTATGACACACACGAAGGCTGATATGGCGATGATGACGAGAGAAAATCCGATGCCTGCCTGTGAAACCACCCACGATATACGCAGGAACAGCATCACACCCCAGATGTTCAGCAGACATGGTATCAGCACCCCCTACAATAGAATTTACAATACAATAGAATTTTTAGAAGCTCATCATCATAAAATTAGACTCACGAAAGTATATTTGTTCGACTCTCAAAGTATACCTGAATATTGTGCTCAGTGCTAATATGTAGGATTATTATACAGGGTTATTGGAAAAACATTAACAACCTATTAAGAGGTCCTTGTACTCATCATTATGAACATTACTATGGTACCAAACCTGAAATCGCGAAAAAAAAAACAGCTGTTCCCTTCATTTATGTTCGTATAATTCGGCGGTAGCGCTGCAGTCGCGCTACCGCCGCGCGGCTCTTTGCGGCAAATTTGAAGGCGCCCTAACTCGTCAAAATGTAGGGAACAGCAGATTTTTTTTTCGCGATTATAGGTTTGGTCCCATAGTAAAAGTTGTTCATAATGATGAGTACAATGACCTCTTAAGAGGTTGTTAATGTTTTTTCAATAACCCTTATAATAGTTCCTCTCGGATATCTATATCTTATAAATTCTTATACAGTATCGTATCAGTTGTATATGTCGATCAATTTTAATTGATGTCAAACACCTTGTGCGACTTCTACACTCATAAGCTTTTAATAAAACTTACCTGAATCCATCCTAACTTAATCCCAATAGCAGGAGTTGGCGACTTTGTTTCTCTCGTCTGTTGTACTTTCTCGTCCTGAAACCAAACACAACAATCTAATTCTCGTTTATTTCCTTGACCATATTAGCAAAAAAACAGATGCATGAAATAAGATTGAATATGTCCAAACACATCTACATTAGTTTATTGTCTCTGTCGTGTTTGATGCACGTGATTATCATGGATGTAATGAGTCCAGAGAGTGACAGGCGACTGCGTTTGCCGCCATTCCGCCATGATGGACACCGTCTGTCCCGCGCATTGTTGATCCATGCCATAATACTGCGCTTATGTATTGTTCCCAGACGACGGCAACGGATCAACGTGTCTCATGACGGTCGTTTTTATTATGCTTATGTGATCGCAATAACATATTTTATTTGTATGGGCGCTAGGAAAATTAGGGACAATGTTCTTCAGGGAAAATATTTCTAGAAGGTGTCACATTTACATGATACCTTCTTGCACAGATACATGACCATAAAAATATATGTAAGTAAAAGAAAATCTAGAAAATACTTCCCTGATTTTCTTTTACTCACTTCTCTCTTTTAAACGGTGTGCCAATCGCTACCTAGAAAATGAGAGAGTATGCTAATCTCCGAACTAAAGTATTATTCAAAAAAATATATAGGTAAGTACCTACTTACGTCTTCAACCTAAAAAAAATTTATAGCACCATTGTAATCACTTTTCATTTACCAAGTTTAAAAAAGTGCATAGGTACTTATCGATTGTATGTAAGTAGTTAACCAGAGTACCTATGTTGGTACATACGTGGCTACATCCATCAATGATCAACCAGTCAAGCTCTCGAGTGCTCGCTCACGGCAGCTAGCACCGGATCGCACCGGTCCGATCCACTTTTTCTATTCCACACGCAAAACATTAGAAGACTCATCGATGCTTTGTCTCTCTTCAAAAGTCGCCATTTACTCAAAGAAAATGACCAAAGTGCGTGACATATTTTTTTCCGGTCCGGTAATAGAGAATTTGAATTTGACAAAGTCAAACTCTAGTATTATATTTACTGTGTGTGTGTGTGATTTGTTCCTTGCGATTCCTTCTTTGTAGCCCGCAAAATTAATTCAAATTAAAAGTTACAAAGGGATTTCGAGGGCTTTCACCTTAAGTAATGCTAAAGTAGAGTTTGACAAGTTCTCAACAATGACATTGTGATAAAAAGACAAAAATTGTAGTGATTCGGATTCGCATCAATTGTTGATGTCTTGCCTTATTTATATTTGCATAGTTATGTTGTGATTCTAAGAATCTTTGTATATGAAACATAAATTGTTTGTTTACTATCGACAGTTTGTGTAGATTAAATCTGCACATAAACCCACTTGATATGTTTGCACGATTAATCAGGAGAAAATAACTCAGTATTGTATGCGTTGCTCCTGAAATGGCGAAACAATGACTATTGTTGTGAATATAAATGAAATTGTTTAATAAAGCCGAACAAAACGAATTCGTTTAATAAGAATTCAAACTATCTTTTATATGTATATCAGTGGCGTAGCGTAGTAGGAGCGGCAGGAGCGCCAAAATTTCACAATATATAATAATAATAAATCTAGTAAATATTATTATAATATTATGTCGACTGCCTCGGACACCATGGCTTATCCTGCAGTAAAAGCGCAGGCCGGATAGCACGGCATGCCAGCATCAATGACATCGTCCGTCGTGCTCTTGTCACCGCCGGGGTGCCAGCTGTTTTAGAACCCAATGGCTTGGCACGCGACGATGGTAAGAGACCAGACGGAATGACCATAATGCCTTGGAAGGTAGGTAGGCCTTTGGTGTGGGATACAACGTGTGTCGACACCCTTGCGCCATCCCATCTTCCAAGCACGGTTAGCTGTGCCGGGGCGGCTGCTGCAGGTGCAGAAAACCTCAAACGGCGCAAATACTCTTTGGAACTTATATATTTGAGCCGTTTGGGGGGCCATGGGGCCCGAGTGCCCACTTAGTATTTCGAGACATCGCCAAGCGGTTGGTCGACTCTTCACGTGACCAGAGGGCTGGCCTATTTTTTGGCCAAAGAATCAGTAGTGGCAATGCTGCCAGCCTTTTGGGCACGTTTCCTATTGACAGCGATGCGGACGAATTTTTTGATGCCCTTTGATTATTTCCCCTCCCTTTTTATATACTTGTACATATTATTATTTTAAGTAAATATTTGAATCATTTCATATTTTTGTCGCACCTACGATTTGGACCGATCGAAATCGACACGGAATTTTTCATTACTTATGACTGTGACCAAATCGGGCATCTTGCTATAAGCATAAGGAATGCCAACTGTGAGAGAAGTTTTTCAAAATTGAAATTGATCAAAAATTATTTAAGATCAACAATGAGTACTTTAAGGCTAACCTTAAATTTGGCTATCTTGTCTATTGAGCAAGAGCTGTGTGATACTATAGACATTGATTGTGCAATAAAAGACTGCTCTTAAATAAAATAGACGAATAAAGTTTTATAGTTAAAGACAGAAATTTTGTTTTTAATTCTAACAAGTATATTAATTTTCAATAAAAATATAAATATTAACAGTATCGTCGTAGTTCTAATTGGAAGTCGATTTGCGTTTCATATTCAATCCATTAATATTATAAATGCGAAAGTGTGTCTATCTATCTGTTACCTCTTCACGCTTAAACCGCTGAACCGATTTAGATGAAATTTGGTACAGAGATAGTTTGAGTCCCGGGAAAGGACATAGGATAAGTTTTTATCCCGATATTCCTACGGGATCGAAACTTACGCGGGTGAAACCGCGGGGCGCTACTAGTTCGCTAATAACTTAATCTTGATGATCGTCAAGGTATAATCATAAGTGTTCTATACCTGTTATATCAATGTAAATGGCACACGTGTAAGAATTTTTGTAATAAATGTGATTATTAGGTATATTGTAATTGTCACTATTTGACAGTTGTCTGAAATGGCACTAATACAGCCAATTCACGTAGGGTTTCAATTTGCTTAATTCCGGCGGCTATTTGCGCTCGACGGCGTGTACGCAAGAACCGAAAATGTGCCATTTGCGACTCGTATGCCTGTCGAATGCTTGTGAATAAATGCATACCTATGCTGGAATGTTGCTAAAACTCCTAATTTTTGGAATAGCCAAATAAACTCACTGGAGGATAGTAGCTGTGCGCGATCATACAGTTTCTACATAGATAATATTGAGTCGAGTCTGTTTTATCGGACTAAAAGAAGTAGTGGCCCTCCCTGGCCGCGTGAAATGCAATTTCCATTGACAAAAGTTGAGAACTCATTTATAATTAGCTCATAACCTTACATAGGGAATCTCACAGTAATAAATGTAATAACACATAATTCCTCGCTTTATGCCGAAATACTAATTGTAATGTTGCCTAACGACACTTTGATTATATAGGAGATCAATAATGATGAGTTTTGCATGAGATGACACTGGATTTTTGGTGAGAATATACGAGTAACACATTAAACTTGGATGATGTGTACCTATTTATTGCTTTATACGAAACTGTGTTTCAATCATAATTCCCACCTACGTTCTTATTACAAAAACTGGCTCGATGGTTTCAACAATGTTAAAAGAAAAACCTTGATTGTGAAAAGACCGCAAAATAAAACTCACCTCTTCTGTAATAAGATGGTCCCCATGTAGCTCTCCAAGACTCGGCCTTTTTAGAGCTCTTTTCGAATTTCTGTAGTTGTCCAACCTCGGCAGGGCTTCCCTTGTGAGCTGGGCCAATGACCTCTTCCGTCTCCATCCAGCGTCGTGTAGCCAGGTGTCTGGTTGGGCATTGGGGGCCACGACTGCGACCCCTCGTTCGACCGTCTCGGCTGAGGACCGAAGAGGCCTCGTGATGATGTTGGCTCCCATATGGATGCCGTTCTTTTTGGATTCTGCCTCCACAGAGAAGACTTTAAACCTGGTTATGAAAATTGTTTTTTTCTGATTAATTTCAACTACTTAAGTTCATTCAAGTTCATCTATGTTTAGTCGATCTATTCTGTTAAAATCTTACCGTGATAACTTAGGTGTTTCAGTCTATCAAAAGTACTCTGTGCTTATAAGTAGTGAGCTTGACGTGAGCTGTCAATAGTGTCAATCCCCAGCATTAGATGGAATGGCAGCTCATTTAAAATTCACTTCATCTCACTTGTCACAGTGATATTTTAACAGTAGACCCGGCAGTTTAATTGTGGGAAACAACCCCGCTTTTCTTGTAATTCATATAGGATACCTACAGTCCGGTCGTATAGAGAAAGCGTTCCTGACACCTGTGTCAGCTGTCAGTGTGACAATTCTAGTAGCTAATAAACATCAATTCGTAAAACACTTACCCCCTTACTAAAAAACGTCTTGTATAGCGTCTGTATAAGTAGTTACACAACACTTTGTCTTCTTCTTTCGAAAGTCAAATTACTGACGACTGAAAGAGAGAAATCGGTGTGTAACTATTCATCTGATATAATACGTTTCTTAGTAAGGGGGTTATTAGTTTGCATGAAACTGATAGGTGTCAACAACGCATTCTCTCGTCGGTCGCACTGCAATCTAGCTATAAATCCCTCTCTTATCCTGTAAACTTTTCCTATAGGTACCTACTCGAATAAGTATTCATACATGCAAAAGCTATGACATAAAAGTAAAAGTTGGTTTAATTCTATGAGAATTCATGAGATCATCAATTGTGACCAAGACTATCCTCATCATAGATATATGTTTTTTACATTTCTATGATGCTCATAAATAACGAATCAGGTATAAGGAAAAGGATAAATGAAAATATTATTATATCAATGGCATCCCTCCTCAACTCCTCACCTGTTTTCTTCCATGATTTATGAGGCCGGTTGACTACCGGAAGCTACACTTATATGAAACTACCTCGCGTAGCTTTATTGTGACGTAATACTTCTTCGATGTAGCACCCAACCACATAATTTTCTTTGCGCGATATCTGGAACAAAAAGAAAAAAAAAACAAATGAATTTCAGTTTATGATATGGCTAGAAACGGGTGACTAGACTAACGAACTGACGACTAATAGCGAAGTATGGAAGAAAAATACATGTTGCGCCGGCCTCAAATAAATTGGGATACGGGCAGGAGAATTATGATGATGAGTTCATCATCTGCCAAGCCTTTTCCAAACTGTGTTGACGTCGGCTTCCAGTCTAACCGGATGCAGCTGAATACCAGTATTTTACATGGAGCGACTGCCTATCTGACCTCCACAACCCAGTTACTGGGTAATACGATACCCCTTGGTAAGACTGGCTGTCAGATATTCGGGCTTCTGACGACCCGTAACGACTGTCAAAGATCCACGAATGACAGCCGGGACCAACGGCTTAACGTGCTTTCCGAGGCACGGAGGGGTCTTGATATGTAAAGATGGTCACCTATCCACGGACCAACCGCGGCAAGCGTAGCTTAACCTGATCGATCGACCCGTGCGGCTGTTATTAGATACTTAGCCACAAGCCCCTCAATCAGAATGATGATGATGAGTTGTGTACTCATATTTCGGATTTGAAAATTATTTAGAAAAATGTCGAAAATGGGTTTGTAGGTACAGGTAATAGGGAAAAACAGACTGTGGTACAGTGTTAAATTTGCCAATATACCTAAGCACTTAACAGTAATTACTTAATTCAGTAGTTATTATCCCCATGTGCATGCTATTATTGTGCTTTCATAATTTTTCACAATGCAATATCCGATAAATATTCCGTGTGTCGTATATAGCCTAGAAGCACGATATTGGTTTGTTACCAAGGACGATAAATTCAAAGCATCTTCTAGTTTTCCAGAGGCGTCATAGGTAGGTAGTATATTAAGGCTGTTGGATATCATCGCAATGGATGATATTCCAAACAATCGGTCTTTTTTTTTTGTTAGCCTATGCTGGAGGTCTATTCTAAAAAAATCTCAACGTGAAAACTTAGGTGAAGTAAGCTGGACTAACTTCTTATGATTCTGCTATTTGAAATTAAACTTCAATAAAGCAATTCATAATTTGTGGACCATTTTACGAATCTTCATACAAAACTGTCAAGCAGATGATTACGTCCTGTGAATTTTACGCAGATAATATTATGAATTGTCAGTGTGTGACCATTTTACGATTTTTAATATTATGCTATTACGATTCCGTCAAAGCGGCCTTTTTTCACTGATAACACTACTTATACTTATCACCTAAGTTGTCACGGTAAGATGGTTACAGAATAGATGGCAGTTGGTTCAACAGTGCTCGTAGTTGCCAACTGCCTAAAAAGTCAAAAACGATATAAATCTTAGTAATCTTGATCATCGTCGAGCGGTCAAGCGGTCAAGCAGTGTCAGTGACGTCAACACTTTTTATATTCTTTAGTTTTTTGCAAACAAGTATTAAATCCTCCCGTACCTATGTAATGCACAGAATGTTTGCAAATGATTAAAACTCTACTACATTAGGTACAGACGCCAGCACATCAAGCTACCCGAAACTTTGAAAATTTGACAGTGTGATGTGTGTGTGGTGTTTTAGCGATAAAGTTCAAAATCTATTAAAGAAATTACCATACTGTACCATATTATTATTTTAATTTTACTACCAAAATATAGGAGAGCGATAAATAATAAAACCCTCGGTATCAAATTCTGAGTTTATTAAAAAAAAAAACAAGGTAGGTACCTACTTAAGTACTTAAAACTCTGACAAGTTCGATCGAAGGCTTTAGCGCCGGTATTGGCCGGTTTCGGCTGGTTCTGGGGGACAGACAGTGTACAGCCACGCAGCCACGTCAGTCACAAAGGCCGAGAGTCGAATGACACGCGCGAACATCACGTGACGAACACATACCCGCCTTGATCACAACACATGAGAGTAAACGTATCGAAGGATCACTTTCAACAACTCAGTAAAACGACACAGAAGCTTTTTACCATCGTTGTGGCCCAAAATATTCAAAAAGCATAAAGCTAAGTTCGTGAATTAAATTATTTCAAACTTTGGCCGTAGTTCTAGGTGTTAAATGTCGACAGCCTTTGGAAGGCGGTTTTAAAGACCTGCAGGGTAATTGCGTAGCACACTAACATTAGCAATGGCTTTCATTTTGACAGTCCAACAAGAATTATTGCGTTGTATACGTTGTTGAGCAGATTTTTTCGAAGATATGGAGCAATGGATTACCAATATCCTTGAAATCACTCAGATTGTGATTTAAAGCGTGTTACGCAATTAGGATGCTGAAAAAATAACTTATAGAATATGGGAACCTTGAAGTTGGGAGGTGTATGGATTTTGTTTGTTTGTAAGACGTAGTAAGAACTGGTAAAAATACCCCGGCCCCAGGGGGAAAACATCCTCAACTGCTGGATCCATAAACATATTGTTGCGCATGTGCGTAACGTCACAATTTGTTCTGCGTCAATGGTCCTTCTGGTCGTATCCTGCGCTTGACGCTAACACTAGCTTCTTGTTTTGCTAGTAAGTAGTTAATCATGCAAATTAATTATTATCGCTTTAAATTAGCAATTTTTGTAGAATGTGGGACAATGGCAACTGGACTGGTTCCAGTTTCTGTTACTCTCTAGTAATTTATGGAAAACGGAGACTGAGGATTTATTGGACAATTCAAGGCCATTATGTTTTTTTTAGACTGGTCATCTTTATAAGACCGGTTTAAAAAGTTTGGGGCTTCTTGCTTTCATAACCATTGACATAAATAAATAAAGCACGTATCTAAAACCACGATTCTGGCCCTGAAAGTATAAATTTTAACAATTGTTTTGCAGTGAATTTATGTAGGTAGGTACTTAGGTAGGTCTGTATCTACATGAACTTTATTTCATCGATAAGCGATTCGATGTGAATGGTATGTAGGTTACCTTACCGTAGAGTTTACCTTACCATAGACTTCACCTTAGCAAGTTCAAGTCTCAGAGTTCAAGTTAGACGAACGCTTTATGATTACGTACTAGGAATACAATAATGGTAGTCCTAGGTGCAGTGCCGGCTTTAGGGGGGAGCGACCGGGGCGGCTGCCCGGGGCGCCAGGTAGGTACTACAGGGCGCCGCGCGCGCCAGCTCACAACGTATTTTTATCGATCTAAAGGAAAACTAGACTCAGCGTAAGTATTAACTTATATAGACTTATCTCGTAGGAGTGAGTATGAGTATTCTATGTCTAACAAACACGAGCTGTCATTTTGTCGTTTATCGTATCTCTCACTGAAATTGTAGCTCGTCCCCCTGCATTATACATACTTTTCTTTCTTTGCTTTTTACATACTCGTAAGTTCACAAGCAAATTAAAAAACCTTTTTAGAAAACCTGAACGTTATCAATAACTTACCTACGAATTATTTAAGTATTTATGTACAAATTCAAAATAAGTTTTTTTAATTTTAATTAAATAATATAAGTACCTAAAAGGACGCCAAAGGCTGACGCCCGGGGCGCTTAGATGGCTAAGGCATGACGCCCGGGGCGCCTAGATGGCCAAGGCCGGCCCTACCTAGGTGCTACTTGTCTTGTAAAGGAATCTACGTAAACTTCACCAAAGCACATCAAAGTAAAAATAAGGAGCTTTATTGAGCTTAGGATGGACACCTTGACAATAAAATTGTAACATAAGTAGTTCTCATAAGGATATCGAGTTTTTACAATTAATATTTATTTAGTTAAGTAATAGGTCAGTTCCATTCAAGGCCTTTATGTAAAAAAAAACCGCCCAAGTGGGTGTCAGGTCACGTAAGTAGGTACAGTGAAAGGTTCCGTAGTCGGAATGAATATATTTTCTCATGCACAGTGTCTAATAATTTTACCGACCGCAAAAACTGTGAAAACCAAAGTTATTTCTGATAAACAATATATTTTATGTGATATACGAGTATAACTACAAATTAACGATTTTCGGACTTTTTTCTTTTCCTTGCTTCTTGCCAATTTTCATGATTTAGGTCAACGTGAAGTACCTACCTTATAGGTTTTGATTTATTTGCGAGTATAAAAATATGCGGCATACATTATTTTTATATTCTGTTGACTTAGAAGCTTGGTGTGTTTACAGGTCCATGGGATCGTAGATCCAAACATTTGTTCTTGATAAAAACTGGGTCTTGACAGACAGCCTAACAACGAAGTGAGACTATAACGGTTCTGTTTATATCTTTTGAAGTCCGGAACCCTAAAAACAAGTCCGTCATCAAACCAGTCCTCACTTTTTTCTTTCAATTTACTTATCTTGTAATCGATTGTAAACCTTTAGCACACTTTTTGTGCGGACATTGACTGCTGAGGTTCATTCTTCCAGCGAAGAATCTGCTTCTCAAAATTGTTTACGCTTTTTACAGTATAAAGTCCCATATGTGGTGGCGTTTGAGACTTTTCATGGTTATTGGTTCACTTGGCATAGGGTTGTCGCTAAAGTTGGTATGTGACGCTATTCGATATTTCTCCTGTGTTCTAGTTCCTCTTTTACGGTTCTGATTTGTAGATGCCAGTGGCGAAGGGTGAATTTATGACAGAGTTAGGCCGGAGCAAAAAAATGGCAAAAGAAAATTTCAATGATGAATTGACTATAGAGTGGTTATGTTCTGAATTTTCGAAGGGAAGCCGGTGGGAATCGAGTTGTATGGTGCCTTCGCCACTGGTAGATGCTCATGTAATTCTGGAGTCTTCAGAAACCGAGGAACATTTGATATTATTAATAATATTCTGAGAGCTTAATTTTGAAATCGCTGGAGAATGTTTCCACATTTGAGTTCCTCGCAGCTCGACTCCGTATATCCAGACAGACTGTAACTTTTTTAGTTTTGTTTTCTAGTGATACGTGTGATGTTCTACCTAGGAGCCAGTTCAGTTTTCGGAGTAGAATGTTAAGCTCGTCACGTTTTTCTCTATGTGGTATCTCCACGTTTTTTCCCTGTCATTTTCATGTCCATTTGAAAGTGTGTCATCTCCGAGTTTAACAGATAGGCAGTAATCTTTTATTGAGAGTAAATGTCACATGCGTTAACATTTTGGCGCCAGCTTTTGTTTTCCATTCTCTCATCCACATAATAGACTTTGTCGAGGTGATTTTGCAGCATTAGTGAGGCCATAAGAGGGTTTTTGCTGTTGCACAAAGCAGCCGTATCATCAGCGAAGGTGGCATTGTTTGTTTGTTTATTTAACGCGCTTATAATCCCTGAAACTACAAGTCAGATTAAAAAAAAACTTTTCGCATGTGATAGCCCAATTCTTGAGGAATTTAGGAAAAGAAGAAAGTCAGAAAGAAGAGAATTTAGGAAAAGAAGAAAGTCAGAAAGAACGCTAAGCGAAAATTAAAATTGCGCGGGCAGACGATACGCGACTGGGTGGGTCGCGGTCAAGACATTTCACGCGGACGTAGTCTCGGGCAGGAAAGTATTTGATATAAAAAAAAGGATTCGATTTACAAACATTAAGCATGGGCTCTATAATTTCTCATTCATTTCATTGCCTATGTCACGTCTTGGTGCCTATAATACATATCGACGCTTGAAAGGCAAAATTGACTAAGCGACATATGGCTAACTTTACAGAAGAACGGATAATAGTTTCAGAAAAAAAAAAAACATTTAAACTGGTAATCATCCCACACAGGCGTAATTATTAGGTAGATACTATTTTGGAAATATTATTTTTTTATTCTGAAAAGCTAAACTTTAAATTGTTCGCCTGTAAAGTTAGTCCTTGGTCGCTTATTCAATTTTGCCTTTCAAGCGTCGATATATGGAATCTGCTAACCGTCTCAAAAAACCAACAAAGAGAATTTTGGTATTCGATAATTCCAAAACTAATATCGAAGTCAACTTATGTTACTTAATAATGACCTTTGCAGCAAAAATATGTACAATATTAGCCAAAAGGGATCGGTTTTTACACCTCGCTGTAGTTAGTTACAACCTACGTAGAGTGCCCATGTTATCATTGTTTGTTCAATTAGATGACAATATCAAACAGTAGTCTTTGAAGTCAGCATTCTTGGAGATCACAGCTTGCTGCTAAATTAAACACGTAGATAATGGTGATGCCTACTCATTTTGTGTTCTGGTAAATATGGCAGTACAACGTAGTAGTGCCTTTTGTGTTACAAAACATTACCTCTTTATGGCTTACGTTAAGGTTATGTAATCAATCCTGAATTTATGTAATGAAAAAGCTGCAAAGCATCTAGGAGATGCTTTGCAGCTTTTTCCGGCTTAATTCGTTTTGCTAATCTTTTACAGATTTACTTTTTGTGTAAACATATTATATATTCCAGGATCTTTCATGCGAAAATGAATTTCATTAAGTAGCTCTAGAAGCATGAAATTTTTCATAATAGTAGCTTGTACCTACTTATAACGAAAGGGAACACTAAGGGTTTTTTTAATTCGTCCCATGAACTGGATAAATAGGGATAATGAAAGATTGAATGGGTGTTTTTAATTTTTGCTTATTGGAAATCCCATTAGGTACCTATAATAGGTACAGTCAACAAAAGAGATAAGTATGCAGGATCGTCTGGTATAGTTGATGTTTATTTAGTAAGAAACCGATGGATGTTCTCGAATAAAATTTAATTTTATTAATAGAATACAAACAGCTCATTTATCCAATTAAATTTCAGTCGACAACATCCATCGGTTTCTTCCACAACTATACCCGACGATCCTGCATATTTATCTCTTTTGTTGACTGTACATGGCTTGTCCATACTTAATTAATTAAAAAGCTTTTCTAGGTTTCCGTTCTTCTGCATGCCTGCCACAATGACCAAGATTATACTTATACGTAGAGGTCATAATGTCTCCAGCTAATGTAGGTATACCGTATAAACAAACTGTTCACGTGGCAGTGACGTCACGTTTCAAGGGATATTTTTGGCGGCAACCCAAAGGTTACGACAACTTCCGCCATCTTAGAACATTTTTGGTGTTTACAAGACGACGTCCATCGTGCTTGATGGTGAATATTATTACACGAGCACATTATTTAGAGGTCCATGAAGCAAAGATTATTGTATAAAAAGTTCGAATCTGTTATGGATGCAGTCTGTCTTATGTGTGATTTTTTTGCGGGTGACCTGAAAATCGCAAGTGACGCGCTACCACAGGCTACGAACTTTCACGCGTAACACTCGCTTCGCAGTAGATACATACGCCTAAGGCTGCGTTCAGACAACACGCGCCCGCTAAGCGCACGCCACGCGCGTCAGCACCCACGTCTAAACTCGCTTTGAAATTTGCGCGTGCTGAGCGCACAAAGCGAGTTTCATTTTTCATTTCATTTCATTCATTTCCTCAAAAAAAAAAAATTTGTTCTTTGGATTTATAAACTCGGTCAGCACAGATTACTCTAACTTTGTTATAAACATACTCTAATTTTGTTATAAACACTTACGTGGTTTTCACTGCTGGGCGACGGGCAAATTATTTGTTATATATATATAGGGTGACTGGTAATTAGTGACCGATACTTAAACACGTGATTGTACTCATGATAACAAACAACTTTTACTATGGGTCCAAAACTGAAATCGCGAAAAAAAAATCAGCTGTTGCCTACATTTTGTGTAGGGAACAGCTGATTTTTTTTCGCGTACCCATAGTAAAAGTTGTTTGTTATCATGAGTTCAATCACGTGTTTAGGTATCGGTCACTAATTACCAGTCACCCTACATATGTACTTCAAAGCTAAACCTGTATAATTTTTACATATAATAGAGCCCGATACTTAAAAGAGTAATAAAAGCATGTGAATATTATAAAAAAATAATGGCCGATCGTTTGACAATAGTTATCTCACGGCCGCGCAGATTTTGTACCGACGATTTTTAAAATGACACTATTTACATAAATTATAGCAACATAAATATACCTACAGTCGTTAGGGAAACGTTGCTAGATACTAAGTTCATTTATCTGTGGCTATTAGTTTAACATTATGATTTTAGTACAAAGGGCTGGAGTAGTTAAGTTCCGGGGAACGGCTCTTTTACCGTTTGGGATGGGTCTTGAGAAACACCGGTCCGTGCCATTGTAGAATTCATCATCCTTGACGGAACGGCAGTAGGGTGTGATTGTGGTGTGGAGATACGTCACAAACCATGCTCCACCTCCTATCCTGCGCTCTGTGTCCCAAAACATGCAGTCAAAGTGACCTCTGCGCTGCCACCGACAACGACGTGGAAGTGGCAAAGTTTTGGGAAAACAATATTTAAAATACAGTCGTGCCAGCGACACGAAGAAGAAGTATTTTTATTATTTTGCTTCTGGAGCAGTTAAGTTGAGTTTAGAAGAAACAAAAACGGGATAAAGGCCCAATTTATAAATAATACCTAGTCTTTAATTTGTAACATTATCATCGACCAACTAAAGCCTCTTTGGCTAACTCTGAAGGTTTTTAACAGAAGATGTCAATTGTCCGCAAATGATTGTGCCCGTCGATTTTACAACTTCCTTTATCTATTGTATCACTTTTATATTTTTTAACAAAAAAAATCTCAACAATATTTGATGACCCTGAAGATCAACCTTTAATATGGAAAATGTAACAAATAAAGTTATCTTAGTAAACAAAATATAATCGTAAAAAGATCACAGTGACTACTAATGGTAGCTCTATGTCGTGTTATCTCAGGTTTTTTTTATTCGTGCACATAAGCATTGAGACAGTGATAAAATTTCGTGATAGTATCGTTCAGCCGGCAACTGAAGCAGTTTAATCTAGAGCGTTTACGACGTACGGCATTTCATACAAACTTTCAAGCCCGTGTTTTTCGAAATGAATGAACGGATTTTAATGAAACTTCGTACGCATAAGCAGGATACAAAGGTATAAAAAGTTAGTTAAGAACATTTTCAAAAAATAGTGTTACAGTCAAATTAGACCGATTTTAAATTTTCCATAGAAACAGAGATTTCCAGTTATCTTTTTTAAATAAGACATTTCGAAAATGTTCGTTAATAACTTTTAGACCTTTGTATCTTGCTCATGCGCGCGAAGTTTCATTAAAATCGGTTCATTCATTTCAAAAAACAAGGGCTTGAAAGTTTGTAAGAAATGCCGTACTACGTCGTAAACGCCACTTGGGGTTTTCTGTTTACCTTTGAAAAACATGATCCTCTCTTGAACAACATGATCCTCTCTTGAACAGATATTGGTCCCGTCACGTAAAAAGAATGCTGGTGTTTACCTGCGCACTGAGCGATTTAACGATCAAATTGGTGGTATGAAGGGAGCGCGTCTCTAAAAGTAACTATTATGGTTCTACAATAATACAATTACACTAATATATGTATACCTAAGGTAAAATAGGTGGACAAACTGTTAGAAATCATTCAGACCACAAAAATAAGGACGATGGTAAAAAAATATATAAGAAAAACGCATTAGATACTTACAAGAAAAATAATCAGCTAACGAAAATACACTAATGTGCCGGCAATTTATTATTTTAGGTCAAAATAAAATCACTTTAATCAGTGTTTTTTTGGCTTGGATATCTTTGGTTAGACATACTGAGCGCTGTATTAAAATTTGTCCATCTATTTTAATGGGACCCTGTTGTATAAAACAATAGCCTAGTACACTAGGATGTCCCGTGAAAAGCCGATCGTCCACCGCCAGCTAAACTAAGTTAGTTTAGTTTAGCTCGCATAGTTGAGCCAATTTTTCATACATGTGGCATAGTTTGCGGTGGACACACATGTATGAAAAAATTACTCAATTATGCGAGCTAAACTAAACTAACTTAGTTTAGCTGGCGGTGGACAATCGGCTTAATAGTGGGCGAGCTATCGACCGTCCAACCATCAACCGGGCACAATTCCAAACAACAAAATATAAAAGTATACATCAAACTACAATGCTTCATAGCCCTGGTTGGTTTGGCATGCCACCTGTTGATGTGACAACGTTCTTGATAAGGACAGCCGTCCACTGTCCAGTCCTACAGTAATAACTACTGCCTACCTACGATGCAACCATAATTATTGTTGTTTTGATTCGTGGGAAAATATGCATATTGTGGTGACATTGACAAGGCATATGCAACAGTACGTACTTATGGTATTGTTCAAATCGTAGGGCTGTAAATAATAAATATAACACAGGCTCAGAGAATCGACTTAGACATCAGCAGTAGATAAATGTGGGCTGAATCAGCTGCATGGTCCTTTAGAATAGATAGTAGATATATTTTTTGGTCCTTAAATACGGAAATACATCGCAGCTTCGACTAAGCCGTCTCTCCTGTATTTTTAGTGCTTAAACAGAGAAAACTACCCTCTTAAACTAGGTGACACGGTACAAGGTCATATGCAACTTTATGTCATTATTGTATAGTGGTGACGTGGGCGGGGTGCGCCCGAGCTTCGCGGGTAATCAAGTAATAGGACGGCTGATGAAGACAATCATAGCTATAGCAACAAGCTATATCATCGTATCGATTGGGGAACTGTAAGCCTGTTGCATTGTGAAATTATGATAAAAAAGCACTTCCCCTCTCCTTAAACATCATCATTATTTATTTTCTTTACTCCTGTTTCATGTTTATTATTATATACTATGTATATATTTATTTAGATTAGTATAATATACTTTTATGTATGTATTTATTGTTTTTTGTAAATGTTACACCATAGACCATCTACAGTATGTGTCTGTCCTTCCCCTTTTTAATCATCCCATCCAAAGGTTGTCTTTAAAAGATCGCTCTTAGCGATAAGACCGCCCATTGTGTCACCCATTGTAAAGTTTCTATATTTATGTCTGTAATTTATATGGTGTACATAATAGTAGTAGATTGTACAACTAGTGCATAAAAGAAGCCATGTTAGCCAGAGACGTTTATATCCACCCGAGCCGTAGGCGAGGGTAGATAGGTAGTCGAGGGGTAAAATGGCTCGTTCATGCCCGAGTTAAACACTCTGCTTTTCACTTCGATTGCGAGAAAATGAAACGGCAAAAAATATATAACAGTAATTTCACTGTTCAAAAATGTTGCAAAATTGACGAAGAGAATAGCTAATTTCCGCCACAAAACTTATTAAGTTTTTTTTTTAATTTTCAACATGATTGTGTCATTCGACTTAGGTACCTACTTCATACTGCCAAGTCATAAAAATGGTTATTTGCGTTTTTAAATAATAAATGACAACAATTTTATCTGGTTTTATTAAATTAACGATAGAAAACACGGAAGTGATATAAATTAAAGCAAATGAAATAAAATAACGACTTTAATCTGCGACGTTTTATTGTGCGTGTGTGGCTGTTGGGCCTGATTATCCTAGTTTAAAAAAAAAAAAAAAACTTTATGCTCTAGAACATAAAAAGCGACTTTATGACGCCTACGCACAACATAAACGCGAACTTTTAGAGCAAGAGAAGTGAAAAGAGTATTCTATTCTATTGTGGGTCGTAACATACGTTGGAGGAGTACAGCTTGGGCCCAACAGCGCTGTGCCCTCGTCGCGACACTTGGTGCGGGTGATCTGCCATTTTCGGCGGTGGTTTAGTTCATGGTCGGAAGCGAAAACGCATGGGATGCTGTGGCCTCTTTTTGCGAGGAGGTGATGCATGCGAAGGAGGCGGCGGAGATGGAGAGAAAGCATATCTCTCATTCCACCCGCACCAGAAGAGCAGCCGGGCGTCGAAGGGCGATTAACGATTTCCGGCCACCATAAGAAGGGGCCTGCGGGCGGGAAAATTGGGGACGCTCGAGCAGTCGGGCTCAAAGAAGTGGCACGCAATATGCGCGCCTTATATAATGGAAGGACGTGCGGTCATGGGATCGCCCGTACTTGGGGACGGGGCCCAGTAGGCATGGCGGGCTGATACCAGTCGGGGGTACGGCGAATGTACAAGTATCTCCCGGGCCCCCGAATTATGGTAGTAGAAGGAACAGTGGGGTTTTAGTCGGTAGGAGTCCGATATAACCCTCCGTTCGTCGCGGACGGAGGGTATCCATGAGGATTTCCCAACGAAAAAAAAAAAGGTTAGGGGCCAGGCCCCCCCTAGAAAAAAGCCCTAGATACGCCAATGGGGACAGGGCTCCTCTCTGTGAGAGGGAGTGGGCCATAATCAACCACGTTATTGTGTTGGTCCTTTTTAATAAGGTCACTTGGTCTTTTCGGAGTAATTTTTTCTTCACATGAATTTGTCCTGTTGTCCTTAGTGCCGACACGAGAGATGCCTCATAAAGTTGTAGACAGCTGTAGTGTAGTCACATTAAATTCTAAGGGTGGGGGTCTCGATAACTTGTTAAAAAAAATATATTTTGTCATTAAAATTACACTTACCTATGGAGAAAGCGGTTGTCCCAAACTAGGCACAGCCTGTATCTTGGGCGCCATTATATGTATAAAACATTTTGGTTATTTTTTAACTATGTTGTGTACCTATGCAACGCGATACAAATGAAAGAAAAGCACACAGATCGCATCCGATGTGAGCACGTCACACTTACAAAGTAACAAATTAATCGCGGAAAAAACTAAAAGTACAGTACCTACTTAGGTAGATACATACCACACAACACATAGAAATTATGACCAATTTCCTTGCACTTTTATTTACTCAAAATACAAGCTGGCTGGTAACTGAGACTGAATTAATATCTTACAATTATGTACATATTTATTGTCCTGAAACGTTCAGGCGAGAACACAATACCTACATACCTACATGGTCATTTGTGCCATGACTCCGGTAATGGCGGAAGAAGCTCGGATTCCTGTTGCATGTTTCAAAAGATGGCATCATTTCCATGATTATTAATATCAACTGTCTTTGAAATGAACTGGTAATCTCAATATACTCGTATTTCATCAATCTAGTGCAGATCTTTGATTATATTAACAGGTGAAATATGGATAAAGAATTTATTATTTTTACACATATCCACGGACGTTCATGATTTGTTAGAATTTTACAGATCAAACGAGCTTGCACCAGCTGTCGCTGAAAACCAGCGCTGGGGCTCTGTCTTGCAGGGTCTTAGCAATATGCTGAGCGATGGCCGTTTTGCGTGGATGTGACGCATGTTTTCCTCCAACTTGTTATTTTTTTTGTGTAGTGTTCTTTTACTGCGTCCTGTTTACCGCAAATAAACTTATTTTCTTTCTTGAAATAGGTATCTGATAAATATCATCTAGCTTTTTATGTAAGACCGGCTGAACAGACACATCATTCATTTATCTTATTATGATGATGACCTGCACCCTAATTGCGTAACACACTATCAATCACAATCTGAATCATTTTGAAGGAATCTAATCCATTGCTTCATATGTTCGAAACGTTGTCTTCTCAACAACGTAAATAACGCAATGAATGTTGTTGAACTGTCAAAATCAAAGCTATTCTCACTGTTGGTGTGTTACGCAATTACCCCACTGGTAATCTCAATATACTCGTATTTGATCTATCTAGCGAACTTTGGTTACATTAAGAGGCGAAATATGGATAATTTATTATTTCTACACACAGCGAATGTTCATGTTTTGTTACAATATTACAGATCAAACGAGCTTGAAATGTGTGATAACTTATCAGACAGCGAGATGATTCATAACAGTGATCAGTATCATCTCGCTTTATGTAAGACTGGATGAACAGACACATTATACGTTTATATTATGATGACCAGTGACCAGAGCGCCAATTCTCGTAATTTTAAGAACGTTCCCAGTCCGATCTCAGTCTCAATCTGTCAAAAAAACCTCGAATTTCCCTACATTTTGACAAGTTTTTGACATTTGTTTGTCGCCGAGATGAGACTGCGACTAGATTTTGAACGTTTTAAATTACGAGAATTATTGGTCTTCAGATATTTCACCTAAATATAAATGAATGCTGCCATGGATGCTAACTGCTTCGCGTTGTAGCGCCGAAGAGAAACGGTTATTATAAAGCTCATCCAGTCGTAGTTAACTGTCGTTTTTCGCATAGTTTTTGTTTCTTTCAGTGGTAACAGACGCGACTTACGAGTTGTAAGTCGTGGCCTCGTGGGTTCGAAACCAAGCAGGCACTTTAGTTTGTGTAAATTATTTCATCACCACTGCTCTCAAAACGGTAAAGGAAAATATCGTGAGGAAACCGGCATGTCCTCGAACCAAAAAATCAAAGACATGTGACATCCGCCAACCCGCACTGGGCCTGCGTGGTGGCTTGTAGCCGAATCCCTTTCACAGAGAAGAGGCCTGTTTCCCAGCAGTGGGAACATTATAGGCTGATTATGAATACCTACTAAGTACTCTTTCAGTATTTAATTTTAAAAAGTGCCAGAACGTTTGGCCTCAAGACAAGAAAACATTAGCTACGTAACGTCCGTTGCATGCTTTAGACACGATAGAAGCTGATGATTATGCATTGCTCTACGTATCCGTGTCCTACGTACGACGCCATGTCTGTCATAGACAACCTCTCCCTTTTTAAAAACAATTCAGGCCCAATTTCATTTTACGTCAACAGAGTAATGAATCACCGGTATTCTCAAATAGCGGACAATACATCTACTTATACGGTTTACTGGATATTTCCAGGAGAGAATGGTGACGTAGACTAAATTGACCTTTGAAACTATAGTACCTACTACATATTTTAGATTATTTACCTTAATGCAACTTGTCTTACTGATTCATTGTTTATTGAAAATAGTTATAAATTCGATTTTATGTACTTAAGTGTATTTATAATGTGTTCATGATTTCAGATGCATAATGTATTGCAGTCGCTCCATGTAAAATACTGGTATTCAGCTGCATCCGGTTAGACTGGAAGCCGACCCCAACATAGTTGGGAAAAGGCTAGGCAGATGATGATGAATGTATTGCAGTTGCCTATAAAGAGGATATAATAAAATACATTCCCGTGATTCTCGTTTCCCGCCATTTTCGCAGTTTGCTGCAGGCTAATGGTACCCCCATTAGCTGCAAGCTTGTGACTCAAGTAATGATGTCAGTCAATCATTCAAAGTTTTATGTTTTTTCCATTTACGTTTTATGACGTAGAAGGAACAAGATCTTTTTTAAGCGGTAGGTATACCTAATTGATTCGTTGCCTAGAAGGGCTTGTCGCTAAGTTATAACAGCCGCAAGTGACAATCGGTCAGGTTAAGCTACGCTTGCGACGGTTGGTCCGTGGATGGGTGACCATCTTTACATATCAAGACCCCTCTGTGCCTCGGAAAGCACGTTAAACCGTTGGTCCCGGCAGTCATTCGTGGATCTTTGGCACTCGTCACGGGTCGATTCCAGAAAGTCTGACAATCAGTCTTATCAAATTATTACCCAGTAACTGGGATTTGGAGGTTAGGTAGCCGGTAGGCAGTCACTTCATGTAAAATACTGGTATGCAGCTGCATCCGGTGAGACAGTAAGCCGACCCCAAAATAGTTGGGAAAAGGCTAGGCAGATGAATTGATTCGTTACCTACCTACCATGTTATCTTACAAAATAAATTAGAAAAGTGATTTATACCCTGATTACACACCTGCCGAGTACAGTGGCGAGAGAGTGCTCGGTCGAGCAACAGGCCGAGAGAGTCATTCGGACCCCGTTCTACTTACTAGGCGAGTAACTACCCCTCTGCTTCCCCGCACTGTGCCGCTCACTCGGTGGATCAGAACACGCACTCGACGAGTACTCGGCGACCACTTGTCATTCGGTGCAGAGTTTAAACTGAATTGACTGACTGTTTCGCCGTGTGCTCAAAAATACGTGTAAACAGTTAAACACTCACAGGGTATTAGGTAACTAATATACTAACCAGGGTATTACAGGGTAGTGGTCATTAGGTTTACTCGAAAGGTTTGTGTACGAACTAACTTCTGAAATACTCTCGGCATATGGTACCGTGCTGGTGGAAAATATCGTGATGAAAGTTTCGAATATGAATGTGGATGGCTATAAGACTAGGGGTAGGGGAAGACCAAAGTAACGATAGACGGACTGTGTGAAAGATGATATGGCTAGAAAGGGGGTGACTACCGAAATGACGACTAAAAGAGAAGTATAGAAAAATTATGATAATGGCAAGGGAATAGCATAGCATAATCATAGCATACACAGCCTATTCCCACTGCTGGGACACGGGCGTCTCTGTGAGAGGGAGTGGGCCGTAATCTTCCATGCGGGCCCAGTGCGGGTTGGTAGATGTCACATGTCTTCGAATTTTTGGTTCTAGGACATGCTGGTTTCCTTCACCGGATTCAGTGTGTGCCTGTCTGGGTTCGAACCTCCAAGTCGTAAGTCGCGGATTACCACTTGGCCACCACTGCTCAAGATAATGGTAAAACATAAACTCAAATTATGTTATAAATTATGTGAGAACAAGGACTGTAGTATTATGTATTTTTAAGTGTATCGCACACTTCGTTTATCACCTAGTTTTGTATATCATAATTGAATCGATTATGGCAGAACTATCCTACCTTAAATACCATTAATTTGAGGTGGTAATATTTATGTGCCGAGCCAGATTAATAGCCAACTAAAATATATTCTTTCTAAATTAAGTAGGTACCTACTTTTGTAAAGAGGAACATCACCACACCATTGAGGCTGACTGCTAGCGTCGACCAGGAGAGAGTTTTTAAGGGCTCTGCTTGTGTGCAGTGTGCTGTGCCGTGGTTTCTGATGAGGGTAATGACCGGAATGCGCGGACGCTGCATGCTGGTGGTCAGGATACCCGTTGAAGCCGTGGGTGCTGACTGGCTGGGTGACTCACTGCTAAAGCTTGCGGGAGTGATGATGATGACGTCACGCAGAAGTATTTCCACGAAGGCTACGCTGACGTTCATGTTCGGGGTTACCAGTATAGAGGTATGAGGAACAAGTTGTAAAGTTCACTCATACTCCATAGAAAAGGGAGGATCCTCCGACCAGACGGGTGTTGTGTCTGGCGGGCAACTGCCCGATGAATCATGTCGGGCCGTTGTATATAAGGTGCTATAAAAATATCTGCCACGGCTTCAATGGGAGACAGTATTTTGTATATAGATTACAGTAGTGAAGAAATTTCGTACCCCGGAATAGTTAAATCAATTTGAGAAAATAAAGTAATTAAATAAACATTTACTCTATTCTGCATAACGTGATTCACATACTACGCGCGATGTGTCGCTTTGTCACATTTTGCGAAATAAAATGACTGTGCGGCAACAGATAATTACTATGGGACGGTTTCATGCAATTAAATCAATTCAAAATACGCACATTTTTTTGTATGAAAAAAATTATGACATAAGATCAATAATGTATCTTTACTATTGTAATCTATATACTGAATACTGTCTCCCATTGAAGCCGTGGCAGATATTTTTATAGCACCTTATATATATGCTAGTTGCGCGGCAAACTCAGCTTGCGAGATGCAGAATTTTGCGTGACGTCAATATGACGCGTAGTTCGCATGTAGCGTTGCAGATACATTCAGTAAAATAATTTAGGTTTGGAGTTTACAACACGTAAAGTCATATTTTCACCACATAACACAAGTCTTCAGCATAAGCATATAGGTAATGATAAGTTTTCAGCACGTAAAGTCATCATTTCAACACATACAAAACCTGAAATCGTAAAAAAAAATCAGCTGTTCCCTACATTTTGACGAGTTATGCGAACATAAATGTAGGGTACAGCTGATTTTTTTTTACGGTTTCAGGTTTGGTCCCATAGTAAAAGTTGTTCATAATGATGAGTACAATAACCCCTTAAGAGGAAAACGGTGATTAAAATTACACCCTGTAGTTAATAATGTTCTTACCTCTAGGTAAGAAACATAAATTAAACATAAACTACTTAACACAAAAAAAAAACACATAAATCTAATATTTACGTCTACGTAAAGATTCGATTTATGTTTGCGTGCGGCCATAGATATTACCTACCTTAAATTAATTAATGGTTTTTTAATTAGGAGGAACCTTCTTACCTTCAACTAGAAGAAAACTGGGTGAATTATTTGGGCCTTTTAGTTTGTTTATTAATTTATAACCAATTATTAGTCACTCTAGCTTAATAGCCTAATTAAAATTATCGAACATAGAGTATTTTTCTAAATTAGAATCCACGAGATAGGTATGGCACATGAATAGGTACTTTTATGATTTCGATTTTGTATTACGACTTGACTTACCTACCTGCTACACTCACGTCCTCAACCGTTATCAATGACACAATGCTATGTTTATAGCAACTAATTATTTATCTAATTAATCCATGCAATTAACACTGCCATTATTATCGCTCATCATATTCCCGTTTAGCGTCCTATGCAATTAACTTAATGTGACAATTTTCTTCGTACTGGCGAACAATTATTATTTTGAGTTACAAGGTGTTGGCACCTACCTACATACCTAATAGTGATAGCAATGGGTTAATTTTCACTAAATACTTTTAAGTAAGTATCTAAGTACCTAAATTCAATTCTTTTTAGCTACGTTGTTACTGGTAATGGTAAAGGCCGCAGGAATCTGCTGGAAATGGCAAGCACAGGACCGGTCGAAGTGCCGGTGCTTGGGGAAGGCCTATGTCCAGCACAGGACGTTTTTCGACAGAAATGATGATTATGATGTTGACATAGTTACTGAGGTAAGGTTCACTGGACGGTTGGTAGTTAAATAAATGGAACGCAATTGTAGAAAGCCTATGTCCAGCAATGGACTAACTATTTTATAGGCCAATGATGATTAACAAAATAGTTTTTTTTATTATTTTGGTAATTTAGCCAAGGAAGGTACCTACCATAGATATCCGTGGTACCTACCTATATATTTTTTTAGCGTAAATATTAAATAACTAGCAGCGCCCCGCGGTTTCACCCGCATCTGTTTTGATCCCGTAGGAATATCGGGATAAAAAGTATCCTATGTGTTAATCCTGGTTATAAACTATTTGTGTGCCAATTTTCATCCAAATCCGTTCAGTAGTTTTTGTGTGAAAGAGTAACAAACATCCATCCATACATCCATCCTCATAAACTTTCGCGTTTATAATATTTATAGTTATAGGATTATTCCCATAAAAAGGAAAGGAGCGTCAAAAATGAAGTAAAAGCAGACAGTATATTCTTAGCATGTTTTCAGGATTTCCAGTGAAAACTACCGGCATTTTGACTATGACAGCGGAGACACGAGGTTTAACAATGCTTTCGGAAATATGAAAATATTTTCTTTTGTGTCTTAGAATCAAGGAAGGTCTCCTCCCTAAATGTATTATTGCATGATGTTCACTCTACATTATGTGAATGTGACTGCTCTTAATTGTCTCTAAGTAGGTACGTACGTATCTAACAGGAAAATGTTTTATTTCGATTGTCACCTAGATTTAAACTTGAATTTTAAAACATTTCTTTAATCCAAATATGTGTACAGGATGGGCCGATGGCATAATATATATTCCCTTTTCACTTCAATTGCTGAAGTGATCACGAAATAGGTAACAATAAGGTACAATACTTAGTTATTACGAGATCCAAACGAAACAGCTGTTTCCTCAAGTTGTGTATTGTGCTACTGGTGAGTATACATTGACTACTCAACGAATAAAATGCCTTGTTACCTACTGATAAAAACAACCAAACAAGCACTTAAATTCAGTTTTTTCCTTACCTTTAAATGTTTGCTGTGAAGAAAACGTCCTCTAAAAAAACTACAAGATATTAAAATATTTATCACTGTTTAATTCACTAAAACACACCCGATTTTTGAGTCACTAACTTCTTAAATTATGTAAATAAATTACTGCATGATAAAGAGTTTATATTATTTCTAATGTTCATTAATTATTTTTATAATACAATGTAAAAACGCGACATTGAAAAAATTCGGATCGTGTTTCGCGAGGCGGAAAATCACGCGGCGCGTGCGGCCTGTGGCGCGGTACCGGTCGACCAGAGCCCGCGAAGCCTCAGCCCCGACTCTTTATAAACACACCAACACCAAGCGCCCTTACAAACGGCAGTTTTTAATTACAACAATTATTCGTTCTAGTTAGGACGAGATTTCTGCCAGTTCCAGCTACCGCTTGTGGAGCCGAACTTCCATCCCGTTTGCTTTGTTTATATATGTGTTTATTTTTAACCGAATATTATTTACATTGGAGCAGCAAAGTGAATCGACTATAAAATATACTCATAGCCGTCTTCACAGGCATAACGCACGGCTACTCGCGCTTTATCCCGCTCGTAAATCTTCTGCTCAACAAATTTTCGGTAATCCACACCACACCACATGGTCATAAAAGCCAATAAACATTGAGTAGTAATAAAGTACCTACGTATCTTGGTAAGTAGGTATAGCTATTATTACAGCACATAAGTCCTCTCTCAGTGGATACGGCCAGCATCTGTAATCTGTTCAAAATTGTTCGAAACCGATGGGGTCTCATATATAAAGATTAGGCTAGTAAATATTTGGTCAACGACATCAATTATAGCATAGCAGTCTAAGACAAGGGTTAAGCAATAGATGTTAAAAGCGGCTATGATTGTAAACCAGCACCCTAATTGCGTAACCCTATCATTCACAATCTGAATCATTTTGAAGGATATAGCTAATCCATTGCTTCATATGTTCGAAAAATTTGTCTGCTCAACAACGTACATAACGCAATGAATGTTGTTGAACTATCAAAATGAAAGCCATTGCTACTGTTAGTGTGTTACGCAATTACTCCGCAGGACCTTCTAATAAAAAATGATAAATAATTTAGATGGTTGTTATATAAATACAATAGTGCAAGGCAAGACTCACTGATGTATGTAAATATGTATCCATAATGGGGACGCTTTAACTCTTTAACAGCTGTTTCAAGTTTAAATCAAACCTTGTTGTCCTTGTTTAAACTAGAGCTGCTGTAGTAACTAACTAATTTGACAAAAGAAACAGAATTAATAGACCCCTGTAGAGATAGTGTGGAGTATAGTTCAGTAGGTGATTTCATGTTATAATATTTCAATAATAAAAGGTAGATATTCTACTCTAATCCTTCATACGGCTCGCATTGTGAGGGTCCTGTCCCTGGAGCCCTAACCACCGGTAGCTTGGACCCTGCTCCCGATACCGTCGGACTACTACTTATTTTTAAATGTTTTTCTTAAAAATATTAAAAAAGGTATTTAATAAGTAAGTAAATAAATAAACGAAATGACATAAGGGTACTCTAAAAATTATTAAGTAAGTAGGTATCTGAAAGACAGCAATGCCTCGTTAGTTAAAGTGCCGGATTAACGAGGAAGGTCGTGAGTTCGATGTCAAACCAGCCGATCAATTCTGTACGACTTTCACCATGAAAAGCTGTCAATAAAGTCAATCCCTAGCATCAGGTCGAATGAGAGCTCACTTTAAACTCACTTCACCTAAGTTTTCACGGTGAGAACTTTACAGATGGTAGGGGCCCAGATTTTCGAGCAAGCATATGTATGGCGAAAATTTGATGGCTGAGTAGGTGCGGCATGATGAAAGAACACCAACAATATATTTGAAAAGTTTCAGATAAGAGCCCCGTGGTCAGGAGTCAACATTCAGATATTGAGCCCTCTGGCTGAGCTCCTCTACCAAGAATAGACCCTTTACCTAATGACCGAAAATGCCCGTTACTGGACTGTCTCACGGCTGTCTTGACGGAAATACTTACTTAATACTTAACAGAAACATAAGTAATTGGGTATTAAGCTTAGCCTTAGCGATAGCGCTACACAAAAACTAGTGATGCAAAACCGATAGTAAATAAATAATGCAGGCATCGCGAAAATCGCAGAAACGCCTACTTATAGATGGACAACGGCGAAGAACAATACCGAAAATTCTCCCCTTCACGACTCTTACCTCGGACAAGTAAGGTAGGTACGTAGATACTTGGAAGTTAGGTAGGTATCTAACACACACGACTGGTGATGATGTCGGTGGCTAACTCTTAAATGCAACAAATGATCTAGATTCACAGATTTAAAAAAAAATTACAGTAAGCAAGAAAATAGGCAATTTTCACAAGCGTTTTTTTAATGCGTTTTTTTGTTTTTTTCCGGTTTCTTATAAAGATAAAAACCTCCGTGGGACCAACTGAGGTTTCAAAAATAGAAAAGTCTGAATTTTCCCGTACATTTCGTGGGAAACGAGAGTCCAACTTACTTTTTTTTCGGATGAATAGACTGACCGCTACAATCAAGACTAGCTGAAAATGAACAAAAAACAACCGGCGAAGTGCGCGTCGGACCACGCACAATGAAGGGTTCCGTAGTTGGGATGAATTTATCCCAAGAACAAACTTAACTTTGTAGTTGAAAAAATGTTCTCGTATACGTCACGGTCAATTCTCCAACTGCAAATGTTTTGTAATCGCAAAAGAACAAATTTTATGAATTTTCGGACTTTTTCCCTTAATTGTGCTGATGACCTTGCTTCTTGCCTAATTTCATGATTCTAGGTCAACGGGAAGTACCCTAAAGGTATTATGATTTATTTGCGAGTAAGTATCAAAATATGTCGCATAAATGGCCATATTTTTTTATGAAGCTTGATTTTTAGAGCTCCAGGGGACCGTAGACTTACGTATTTGATATTAATTTCAACTTAATACCTCCACGCGTTCCTGAGAAAAAGGGACAGCTGATAGACCAACAGACAGACAGACGGACAACAATAAGGGTTCCATTTTTTTTCAGGTACGGAAGCCTGAAAAAGGTAGAATATTGTTTTTTTTTTGTAAATAACATCAGATCATTCAGTATGAGGATTTATTCGGTACCTACTCAGCCAGTCAGATCCAGAACCCTTTGCTGGACATACCTACTTCCCTACATACTGCATAAAACGTTTCCCAAGTTCTAGGTAGAGCCAAGCCACCTCTGTCTTACTTTTAGATCTCTTAGCACTTAAGTGCTTAGGTATAGTGAAAGTACCTACCAAAATGATACCTACCTACTTACATAAAATTTTCTTAGGTTCCTAATGCTTTTTTAGAGGTCATCAGAATTAAGGAAATGCAAATAAAAATAGATAATAAGTATTAATTTATAGATAACTAGGTTTTCCATTTTCACTTATGTAACTTTTAACATAACTTTGCGTTAATATTGTCAATTACTTATTTTATTCAGGCTCCTAAACTCCTATAATCAATTATTAACATCCGGAGCTTCCCGTCCGAGATTCGAATTGAAAAGTAAAGCGTTTCCAAGTCATAATCAACTCTTTCCGAATTTTAAAATAAATTATTGTCATCGGATTCGTGATGGAATAATAATATAAAACCAAAGAACCGAGAAGATCAAATTCTTGACGATATTCAGGTATTACCTACTACATGGCGGTAGCTACGATATCTAAGGGATGGATAAATCTAGTTAAAAGTTTAAAACTCACAGACTTATAGGTACTTATATAAGTCTGTGTTAAAACTAGTAAATCCTCACCTCACGCTTAATCAATTACCTAATTTATATTGTCATGATTAGGTACTTATGAAAAATAGAAGGAAACTATTGAATATCATTCATCATCTGCCTAGCCTTTTCCCAACTATGTTGGGGTCGGCTTCCAGTCTAACCGGATGCAGCTGAGTACCAGTATTTTACATGGAGCGTCTGCCTATCTGACCTCCACAACCCAGTTACTGGGTAATACGATACTTACCCCTTGGTAAGACGTCAGACTTTCGGGCTTCTGACTATCCGTAACGACTGTCAAAGAACGAATGACAGCCGGGACCAACAGCTTAACGTGCTTTCCGAGGCATGGAGGGGTCTCGGTATGTAAAGATGGTTACCTACCCATCCACAGACCAACCGCGGCAAGCTTAGCTTAACCTGATCGATCGCCCTGTGCGGCTGTTATTATTTAGCCACGGGCCCCTCTACAAAGCCACGGTCCCCTATACAAAGCCACGGGCCCCTCACGAATTAAATAAAAATCCGTGACCGAAGCTATGAAAAGTGTGGCGTAGCGTAGATTGGCGTGCAAAGTAAAATTACTTACAACCTCTTTAAAGGCAAGTGGAAGTAATGATTGAAAGAACCTCCTGAACCTGTTTTATGTTGTTTACATAGGTAGGTACAATGAGGAGCAGAGACATGACTAATTAAGATATACGACATACAAATTAATTGCAAGATCATTTCACAGGCATGCTTCAGCGATGAAGTCAGTGTTCTAGCTGAACTGCCGTCAACTGGAAATTAATAATTTAATGACGGTATTGTCATATGACTTGTAACGAGATTACGAGATCTCGCTATTTTTTGGTTCCTAGGAATAATAGACGGATGTTCGAACCGTGGATTCCTTAATTTAAACCTAACTTACCTACATTCGTCAACTCGGTCCGATAATTCTTTATATTGAGGTATAAAAATTATATAACGCTTTTCTCAGCAATCGGGAAACTCTTGGTTTCCTTTCTAAGAATTTGATAAATAGGGATCTAAAGGAAGATAGGTACATCATCTGCTACATAATCGCCCTCCGTCCACAAAGTAATCAGCAGTATCTAATCGTTAAACCTACTTACACCAATGTGGTTTATTTTATTGGTACAGTAAAATATGTATAATTAGGTATGTCGTAAAATAGGTAGATACTTATTAGTTGCTTCTACGTAGTTTGAAGCACTTAGTGGTCGAGGTGAATATTTCCAAACGTATTTACTTAAGTATTATGTGTTTAAATGATTCCATTTAGGGTGTTGAGTCGAGACAAAAAGGGTCAGTCATCAAACAAACGGTAGTAGCGACGGCGATCTCGACGCCAATATGGGCGGCGTGGCGCGGCCGGGCGCGGTCGGCTCGCGGCAGCGCGCTCCGGTTTCAGCTGGTTTCATGATGTCCACCAGCCACGATGTGCCAAGTTGATGGGTAATGCAATGTGGTTACACAGTCGTTCCACGTCACAGGCAGCCTTTTAATTTTATTTATACGAAGAATTATAAAATATTTAATAAGTAGGCATTTCATGTTGAATGTTGGACACTTTGGTAACATTTAGTTCTGTAAAGACTTCGCGTGGTTCTGTATCGACATGCGACCGCTTCCTGTTAGTGAATTATAATTATCGTATAGATAGGCATCTAATATGTTACAAAGGCACTTATCGATGTTTTATGTGAAGCTGCACTTACATAGCCACGTCGGCGACCGGCACGCGTACCTACCTACGTAGGGGGTTCACCTCTCTTCGCAGAAAAGTGCAATGACCACTAATGCCATGAGACTAGCACAGTAGTTACACTGTGCACAATCTGAATCATTTTGAAGGATATTAGGTATTGCTTCATATTATTATGTTCGAAAAATTTGTCT
Organism: Hydraecia micacea; assembly: GCA_914767645.1. Classification (NCBI taxonomy): domain Eukaryota; kingdom Metazoa; phylum Arthropoda; class Insecta; order Lepidoptera; family Noctuidae; genus Hydraecia; species Hydraecia micacea. Next base: position 13,677,694 of record OU611788.1, on the reverse strand, counting down.
GCGCAACAACGTAAACGCAATGAATGATGTTGAACTGTCACAATGAAAGCCATTGCTATGGTTAATGTGTTACGCAATTACCCCACTGGTATTGGTGCTGTTACCAATTTCATCCAAGAAAAGAGCACCGTATGCCTAACCAGCAGTTAGTTAGTTAGTTATAGGGCCTAACAGTGCCTTGGAAATAGTGGCATAGCGCTGACGAACAATAGAAATCACATACCTAGCCTTTTAGTTAGAGTACCTATTGTCCTTTAAAAGACATTTTGGAATAAAGGTGGAGATGATGTGTCACTTGTATATACAGGAAGTTTGGATCGGACGTGGATTGGACTGAAAATTCCGCGTATGTCTACTTATGCTGACGTTTGCGTTAATCTTAGTATTGTTTGCTGACGTGAAGTATTCGTCAGCGATTAAGGCTAGGTATCTACACTTACCTACGGGGAGCGTGCGCCTTTAGGCAATCGGGGATATTTACAGGATAATTTAACAATAGTATGACAGATTCAAATAATAAATGTACTAAGAAACTTTAATTACCGCGGTGAAATGAGTGGGAAAATGACCACGCTGACGACAATTGATAATAACGCCTCGTACCTACCTGTTATCCTTCTAATGTGATTGGAAAACACGCATGGTGAATAATTTTCATTGCATCTTTTCCGACATACTAGATTTCATATTATTATTTCGTAGGTCCTGAGGGATAGGATGCGTAACACACTAACACTAGCAGTGGCTTTAAATTATGACAGTTAAACAATATTCATTGCGTGTTGAGCAAATAAATTCTTCGAACATATGAATTAATTAGCAATATCCTTCACAATTATTCAGATTGTGATTGAAAGTGTGTTACGCAATTACTTAGGGTGCTGTTCCAGCCTTCATGAAGAAGATTCATAAGAAGCGGGGGGCGCGGATGGGAGAGCGAGAGTTTAGCGTTCTATCTGTCCATTGTCGGCGAACGAACCGGGCGAGCGGGCTGGCGGGCGAGCTAAGCTAGCGAAGCGCGGGCGCGCCAACGAGGTGAACGAGTAGCTTCGCTGGAATCGTCGGATATTCCGTTAGATTAGCTCGTTAGGTTAGTCGGTAGCTCGCGGTGTGAACCGAAGTATGTAAAGAGGTGAAACGATGTTCGGCCGCCTAGCCCGCCCGCCCGCTAGCTGGCGGTGTGGCCTGCGCTTAAAACGGAACGCGATCAGCAAATCTAAAAAGAGTCCAAGAGCTGTCAGTGTGATTATTCTATTCTATTTTTAATAAATGGCAAGCAAAGCCGATGTCAACTATTCTGCCAGCCAATGTCTAAAGTGAGCTGCAAGAACAAGTGAGTGTGATTATTGTTATGAAATATTGACACTGACAGAAGTGACAGATCTTGCAACTTATTACTCGCATTAGTTTTATTGGTGAAACCAGCTGTTAAATGTTAATAATCCAAAGGTTGCGAACCCCTGAATGTGTGTATACAAAAATAGCTTCTCGTGACGGGGACTTTACTTTCTGCACCCTAACAGGGCCATGTACTATGTTTGGGCTAGTTATAACCTGTAAATGTGTAATTATCATAATATCATTATTACTGACTAAAGCTCATATTTTCATTCGATACCATTTTTCTGATTTAAAAAGGTCACTACAGCCCTTTTGCAGTTATTTACCTCTGACAGCGGCAACCATATCGAACGAAAATAAGGATAAGTGATTTTGACAGACTGTCAGTGGCTTCAACCTACTAGTAACCTTATTTTATCAGAAATAAAGATAACTTTGACTTTTAAAGTAAAAGGACTGTAATAAGGATTGAAGCTAATAAAAAACAGTTATTGCCACACAAGATACTTTTATTGTACTCCTGTGCACATTTTTTGTTTTAGACTTAACCCTAGGTGTTGGTCAGCACACTACTTCAGAGGAATGAACCTGGAGCTGTGAGTGGCACCGATACCGGGCCTACCGTGCTTCACAGGCTTGTATGTGACTGAGAACTCGCCGAGGTAGTGGCCAATCATCTCAGGCTTGATTTCAACCTGGAAAGAAAACATTTAAATCTGTTATAACAGTAATTTGCTTTACAGTTTATCAGGGTCAGGAATACTTTGTTGTCAAGTCATACAGGGTATCTACAATAACTACATGTATATTATACAAGTTGACCTACTTCAATCACAAATCTATTTGTGTACATCGCTTTTCTTTATAATTAATCAAATATGTGTAGATTAAGACATACAAAATCAGTTTTAATAAAATATGTATGTAAAACAACCTTCAGACAAGTTCCACCTGAATACCTAAGTATGATAATATGTGGTGGTTAAAAGCAGAGCACACTTTCTGTCCATGGGTTACAAGGGGTAAATACATACTTATAATGTCATTCTGTAGTGCATGTGTGGGTGTACCAACACCACCATCATACAAGTAATTCTGTATCATTTCATGGAATTTTGTAAGTCTTTAATGTTGTTCAAGATTTAAGTAAGTACCTAAGTGTTTCCATTCCCTCTCACTAGGAGGAGGCCTGTCCCAGCAATGGGAACATTATAGGCTGATTATCCTATGCTAAGTGTTTACTATAATGTTATTGTTTTGAGCTAGTTCTAAAAAGAAAAGTCTAAAACATTACAATTAGCTCTAAATTGTAAAAAAAGAAAGAGACCCACCTGGTTAAATGTCTTTCCGTTGTAGATACCAACAATGGATCCAACCATTTCGGGGACAATGATCATGTTCCTCAAATGTGTCTTTACAATCTCGGGCTTCTCATTTGGCGGGGCTTCCTTCTTTGCGCGGCGCAGTTTCTTCACCAGCGCCATCGGCTTGCGCTTCAGACCACGGGCGAACCGCCTGCGCGCACGGGCGTGCATCAGCTCCATGAGTTGCTCACTGGAAAATACATTTTGAGGTTATGTTAAATTATACACCGGACAAAATAAAGGCCCCATCTAATAAATGGAAAAGTATTAATAATAATAAGATGAATTGAAGCCATCTGAGCAAGATGTATTGACTCTAAAATACAGAAAACTGCGATAAATCTCAGGAAACAGAAAGTTTTGACAGTTTGCCTCAACCTAAAGTGCACAAATTACAACGACGATGTAGGAGAAATTGAAAGGTACTTACTTGGGCATATCAAGAAGCTGGTCGAGATCGACACCTCGGAAGGTAAACTTCCTGAAGGTACGCTTTTTCTTGAGAGTTTCATCGACCTGTAAAACGTAAACATTGTATCTCACTTCAGGAAAATAGCACTTGGGCACAATCCTTTATTAACACTAATATGTAGCACCGACACGAAAACTTTGATTTCAACAATGATTGCTGATATAAATGTCGATAATATACATAAAATATTTTACGAACCTCAGCCATGTTTCCGATTAGTTTGACAGAACCGAAAGAAAAGGAAAGAAACACGAACACGTCAAAGTGACAGAACCAAAATGTTGCTAGTTAATAAAACTAACAAAATAAAAACCTAGCTACATGGCTTTTAATCGTATTTATGTGAAGCCTCTGATGTGCCGTAAGCTTGTGTGTGTGAAGCATCATTAAATCATTAGTCAGCATTAATCTAACACAATGCCAATTTTGTTGAGCCACGCAGAGTATAAAATCACAGAATATAATATCTGTATAAAAGATACATTGACATAAAAAGATACGACAATATTATTTTTTAATTATTAGGACATAATATATTATTGTCATTTCAAGAGGGTCAAATTAAATCAATTAGTGAAACTGTAAACGTGATGGGTGGATTAGGTTTATTGGATATCTAAACATGATGAAACAATCGATTTTAGGGTCAACGACCGTAGCTAGTTGAAACATCAATTTAAAAAATATGTTTTTTATATCGTCAAAAACTAGCTTTATCTAAACACGATAAAAAAGAAAAGAAAAAATTTTTTTCAACTGATACTTTCAAGTAACCGCACTACCAGCGATTGTTGGCCTTACAAAGAGAGCATCACTTCGTTTTGTTTCGCACGTATCTGTGGCAGTTGGTGGCAGTCGACAAGTTTATAAAGCGAAACTTAATTTTTTTTTGGAAAATGGTTTTTGTTTTTACGGAAGCTGCTTTTAACCTTTTAAGCGCTATGCTAAATATCAATTGCCGTGCGCCTAGCGCGCGGCTACAAATCTATAAAATCAAGATAAAATAATACCTACAATAAATAAGGAGGAGAAATCGTTGTATCGATAAAAAATAGTCTAAAGTTTTTATCTCTATTTAATAATGGTTTTATTTGTACATACCACGCAGTTAATAAGACGAAAATAGAACGAAAAAAACGAGTGTGCTTATGACCACACGACTGAAGTAAAACTTTTTCTTAGATATACGGAACGTATTTGGCTATGAGAGGAAGAGAGAAAGAAAACACTGCTGTCTCTTGCTTATATTCCCCACTCAACTCCCGTTCGCCTCGCCCGATCACACTTTTCGTAACGCTTACCGTCACGCGTTCGCCAGCTTACTCCCCAAGTCAAGCGTGCGTAAAGAAGTTTCACTTAAAAAATCATGCATGTTCTCTGTCGCAGAAATACGACACGAGCGGTAGAGGCACGGAAATATGTGTCGCATAAATGTGACACAAGCGGTCAAAAGGTTAAAGAAAAAGAGTAGGTACCTAATCCTAAGAGCAGTATAAATAAAAAATTAAATGGACGGCGCGCTTTTTTAGATTAGATGATCTTTCGAAAATTAAAATAAAAAATAGCAACACCAAAAAGACCTCTTAACTTTATGAGCATAGAGTACAATGAGTCAGGATCTGGGAAACAAACAATTAATATAGAAACTGCTAAAATATATTATACAACCTTAAAATGTATGCATGATAAGATCAATAATGAAACAAGCAGACCAATGTTACTGAAAATATTTATTATCATGTTTGTTCAACTATTTCTTCATGTGTAGATCTTAGTAACTTTGATAATCTTTTACCAATCAATTTGGGGTATGTTCTAGTTTTAAGAAGAAACTCTTTAGATTGGTGAGTCACTGCCCCATTCTCTAACTGGTACTTGCATAAAGCATGCAATGGTTGTAACAATAGTTCTCTGTACTTAGGGTCCTTTTCTAATTGAGATAAAGCTTCAGAAGCTGTCTCAAGAGTGCTTAAACATCCTTCTGTTGGCTGTGTCCTTATAATATAACTACTAGTATTGCTAGTCATTAATTTAACTTGCTTAATATTATGAAGAATAGGGCACGATGCATATATGGCTTTAGCCTGAGGCCATGTTCCATCTATCAGTATAAGATTGTAACTGTCAGTATCATTCTCCAAGTCTCTTATATCTATGGCAGTTTTACTTGGATAAAGTAGAAGCGTGTTTGGTTGCTTGAGTAAATTTTCTAAGTCTTTATGCTTGGGTTGTGGAAACTTTTTCCCTTTGAATATAAGGCACTTATCAGCAACTAAACCTAATTGTAGCATTGGGGCAGTTCTTAGACATCTCTTTTCTTCTGCTGGGTGTTGCAGCAGTATGACAGTGCTGCGAGGATTCAACTTTTCAGATGGTAATGCTGAACACCAGCAAACCACTGCAGGTCTCCTGGAAATAAATGGATTTATTGTTAGCTGCAAGCATGTTATCCAGATCTTGGTAATTCTCTGTGAGTAACAGTTGACATTAAAATTTTACTTGGGATAATATATTATGTCTCTCCATTAATTTGTGTTTTAAATCAAGTACTGTAAATCAAAATTATTATCAGTTCAGCCCTAAGTATATCAAATTAATAAGACTACTAATTTAACTAAGATTACTGTTACTGTTAGCCTGCATCATCCCACTGCTGGGCAAAGGCCTCTCCCCATGACTTCCAGTTCTTTCGATCCAGGGCTAAAGTGGACCACTGGTCGTTTGTTTTGTCCAGCTCGTCCCGCCATCTTCTACGGGGTCTGCCGCGACGCCTTCTACCTGTGTCAGGGCTCCACGTGGTGGTTATTTTGGCCCACAGCTTATTGGGCATACGGCAGACGTGGCCAGCCCAGTCCCACTTCAGTTTAGCGGCTTTTTGAGCAAGGTCAGTAATTTGTGTTTTGGAACGCAGTGTGGTGTTGCGAATATGGTCTGTCAATTTGACGCCTAGAATACTGCGCTCCATTGCACGTTGGCAAACTTTGAGTTTGGACTTTTGAATGTTTGTCAAAGACCAAGTCTGGGATCCATAGGTCAGAATGGGAAGGATGCACATGTCCATAATTTTTCGCTTTAGTGTCAAAGGCAGATTTCCTTTCATAAGCTCTTTCATGGACCAGTAGCTCTTCCAGGCATTTTCAGTTTGTCTTAAGATTTCCTTGTCTTGTCTTGACTGGAAAGAGACTAACTGGCCCAAGTAGATGTATTCATGGTCATCAAAAATAGCTAAACAAGGCACCACAAAAGGTAAACAATGGATAAACTGTCTTAAAGACAATAATGGCCAAAAACATCGTAGTATGGATAAAGTTTTACAAATCTGCACAAATTACTACAAATTGCTGTACTCAAACTACCAGTCCCCAGCACCTAGAATAAACTATTTTTGCCCAGATACCATCCCCCCCATCACTGGTTTTGAAGTACACACCACACTTAGTAGAATGAGGTACAACAGGGTACCAGGTGAGGATGGTATTAGTACCGAAATTTTGAAAATAGGCGAATCTACTCTTCTCCCTATAATTACAAATCTATTTAATTCCATTCTACAAATAGGTATATTCCCTGATAGCTTTTGCCACTCAAATATAATACTTTTACATAAAAAAGGGGAAAAATCAGACCTTAACAACTATCGACCGATTAGCCTTGTATCACATCTCTATAAGGCCTTCATTAAAGTCATAGATAATCGTATCTCGCCCCAATTGGACAAACACCAACCTCCACAACAAGCTGGCTTTCGACCAGGCCTCTCCACTACTGACCATCTACATGCAATAAACCAAATAATTGAAAAACATCAAGAGTTCAATATACCAATTTATCTTGCCTTCATCGACTACTCGAAAGCTTTCGATAGTCTGACACACGATGCCATATTCGACGCTCTGAACAACCAAGAAATTGATCCCACCTACATCAACCTACTTCGTAACGTATATTTACACAGCACTGCTTCAATTAAATTACAAACAGCCGGACCATCATTCTGAATCGAAAAAGGTGTTAAACAAGGAGACCCGCATTCACCCAAACTTTTTAACAGCGCTCTTGAAGAAGTGTTTAAAAGGTTATCGGCAAATTGGGAGAGATGCGGCATTGAAGTCGGCGGGGTGCGGTTAACAAACCTCCGCTTTGGTGATGACATTGTCGTATTTTCCCCCACGGCGGCAGAACTGGAGCTTATGTTAAACCAACTCAGTGATGCAAGCCTTGAGGTTGGACTGGCGATGAACATGTCGAAGACCAAGCTAATGTCAAACACCACTAAATATAGGATCAGAGTGAATGGTGAGGAATTGCAATATGTCCATGAACTAAGATTACTAATTTATTTTATTCCATTTTAACAGTTAGTTAAGTAGAACAAAGTCTATTAATGTTAAAAGTGTTAACATTAATAGCCTTTATTCTACTTACCTAACTACACAATTAAATAAAAATTAAAGGTTACTTACTTGCAGTTTGCACAAAGTTTTCGCATAACAGGGGGATCAGCTGGTATGTTGGAAAGGTCATCCCAGACGTCCAGTTCCTCCATTTTATTTCTAAAATAAAAGAAATAAATCTTAGTCGGTGCATTTTATTGTTAATTATTATTAAATTACTTTTTAACAGATTGTTTTACCAATTTTAGAACAAATACGCTGGACAAAAATTATAACAATCTCTGTCAGAAAACCAATACACGTCCTTCCATTATTTATTACTTGTTCAGTTTATACCTCACATTTATTTCGATCAACTTTGAAATACTATCGAGTTTTACTAAAACTGCAGTGCTTATTTCTATAAGCAATAATTAATTAAGAACAATTTGTGTGAGTTTGCGTGGAGTTTGCCACTGTTGCCATATTATTATGAATATATGAATGATTGATGCTGTCATGTTACCGTCAGTGTCAGCTGTCATTCTCTGTATCATCCATCGAGCTGTTATTTTTTTTGGCTTCATGCTTCGAGTCGGTCCAAGAAAAAGACATGGAAATGAAATAGTATGTAAAATAGAAAGATGAAATGAGTAGAAGTATTATACTACTCTATTTAATTTTCAGCCAGTCAATTTAAGGGTCCATTTACACGCTTCCACTCCACCTCAAAAAGATGTCAGCACTTGGGCGTGCCTGCCGGGTCAGCGGGATTGTCCGAAAGAGTTACCGGACCGCTGCCCCGGAACATAAAAGGCTAAGGAAGGAACACGGGTGGGTTTTAGTCAGAAAGAGTCTGACACTCCCACCCTCAAAAACAAATGGGTACATTTACACTCTTCCACTATGCAGGCGGTGACGGTGGCGGACAGTATCACTGCATTCTAAATGGCAAACAGCTGTAATGTAGTCCGCGTATGTTCAAATCGGTTCAAACAGCTTACCAACATGTTAGTACAGTCCGCCACCGAGCCCGCAGCGCCACAGCAGGCCATGATGGCCCAGTGGTATAATAGCTACTTTTTTTTTACCTACTTCAAAAAAGGAGGAGGTTCTCAATTGGACTGTCTATTTTGTTTGTTTGTTTGTTACGTGATATCTCCGGTAATTGTAAGCCGATTTCAAAAATTATAAAAGATAATAATAAAAAAAGAAGATAATTTTAAAATAATAATAAAAGATAATTTTTGACCACCCCTGAGGCATACCATCAGGGGTGGTCCAAAATAAATTTTATGAATTAATTTGCTTGAGTAGTTTTTGAGTTAGCTTTATACGTATTTTTGCCACTGATGATGTTATAATAACTTCCTGTCACTGATATTTACAGAACAAATACAATAATGTTATACGAATGTGTGTGGGGTAAGTACCTATGTACAACTTAAAAGTGAAAAATAAAAACTTTTTCCATTTTTGAGATGGGAAAAAACAATAATATACGTAATTTTATTAAAGTTCGAACGATATATTGTTTCTATAAATCAGTACACACATAATTACAATATAACTATATACTATACACTAGATACTAAAATAAAAGACTAACTAACCTACTATACAAATAAATAAAAAATAAAAAAAAACCAAAGGACACTTAGGCGTCGAAGTACTCATCCGCATCGCTGTCATCCGGAAACGTGCCCAGAAGACTGGCAGCATTGGCACGTTGAATGGCAATGCTAATTCTTTGACCAAAGAACGACCCAGCCCTCTGGTCACGTGAAGTATCGACCAGCCGGCGAGAAATTTCCTTAAAAAGGAGACGCGCGCTCGGGCCCCATGACCCGAGCGTTTCGACCCCAAACGGCTCAAAGCTGTAGTTGCCCACAAGGTTACAGTATTTGCGCCGCTTGAGGGTCTCAGCAGCCGCAGCAGCGGCGCCAGCACAGCCCGCCGTGCTCGGGAAAGAAAGAAAGAAAGAAAAAAAGTTTATTTGGTCACAGTTCGTGAAACACAAAATACAAAAATAAATAAAAAGGTTTCAAACAACAATAGTGTATGCCTCACGGCTGCGCCAAAAAAGGCTCATTTCAGCATTAATGCCAGACAGATGCTGTCTGACGCTGGTTTTCAAATGAACCTTTAGGGAAAAGTGACGGGGAGTACACACAGTTTCAACATACCTAATACATACTTATAAATAAACTAGTAATCACGTACATATCAAAACAAATACAAATAAGAGAAAAAAAAAACAATACATCAAAGTCTCGGCAAAACCTGTTTTTCGATGAGATTGATCCGTGCACGGTGCACTCAAAGCACAACACATGAGATGGCGCAAGGGAAAAACAATTGAATTCGCGCCACTGTTACCGTAACCGACACCGCTTCGGAAGTGTTCGGCTGTCCTCGGGATGTACTCGGTTTTAATGTATATCCGATATGTCAGTGAGTGATGGCAAATTATTCTGTTTGTGTTTTGTTTTCACTTCTGTTGGCACTCTCGGAGTGCTACTGTTTTTTTTATCGTGGGGAAATGCTAATGGAAGAGAAAAAGAAGAAGAGGTTAAAATAATGCTCTAAGGCACTACCACGGGGAGATAGTGCAGTTATGTGGGACTCTAGCCCACTAAAACTCTACCACGGTATCCTCCTCTGCCGCTTACGGCGGGAACACGGGCACGCGTTCCCGTAATCCGTGAACCCGCCGCGGCTGTCCGTCACTGGACCCTCCTCTGGGGAGTACTCCCCATCACCGGCGCACCAGAACACATAGCACGCCGTGACCACCCCAGGGACCAAACCAGCACATGGGTGCAAGACGATCCCGTGTCTGGGCACCCTTGGTCCCCCTGCGACGGGTCAGGACATTGGCCCCGCCGTCTGCCATTTATAGGCCGCAGAGGATAGGGAGAGCGGCCAACGTCATACCAACACTCCTCCTCTCCTGCCACCCCACCGCGTCCGCCATCAGACGGTGGCGACCCCGTCAAGGCCGCGGAAGGTAGGGAGAGCGGCGCACCGCAATACCGGCAATCCTCTCCCGCCGCGGCCTCAAACCCTCAGCCGCGATGCCTCCAATACGACATCGCGGCCCGCCTCAGTTGCGATGTCGCCCAAACGGCACCGCAACCTACTTGTTGGCGGCAAAAGCCCTGACGAGCAGCCCCTCCTCGGGTTCCTCTTCGCTTCACCGTGGGTGACCAAGCCATGGATACTGAGCCCCCCCGCCTCGACAATGCGGGAACCCACCAGGGGGGAGTGGTCTCTACCTCCCTCAACCTTTCCGGAGCCTCCTTCTGTGAAATGACGGTTTCACAGAAGGAGATCACCGCATCCCACGACTCAGCGCTCCTGACCATCGAACGAGCGACGGCCGGCAGCGACAAGTCGGCTCCGACTTCGGATACGAGAGCACGGTGCGGCTCCTCCCATGCGGATGCGGCACACTCTTCCAGCGTATGCCACGCCGTGAGTGGTAAGTGGTAACTGCCCCAACTTATGACTTGTAGGTGGTGGGTTTGAACTTGGGTAGACATGCTTTTTACTTTCAAGTGCAGTTTTTCTTTATCATCACCCTGCTCTCAAAATGGAAACATCGTGAGGAAACTGGCTTTGAACCAAAAATTCAATGACATAGTGACAACCATTAATATTGCATTGGTGGGCTCGCGGGGTTGTGGTCTACTTTCATCTCACAGAGGGAAAACCTTTGTCCCAGCATTAAGAACATTAATAATATGCGAGATGCATACGCAGGCACTATAGTCGCTGGCACAGAGTACTTTTTGATAGACTATCGCTGGCGACTTACTGGCGATTTCAAAATCGCACGTTCACACAGATTTTGACATCGCTGGCTACAAATCGGCTACCAACATGTGTCTGGATGTGAGATTTTGAAATCGCTAGCGAGTCGTCGGCGACCACTCGGCGACTACAGTCGACAGCACCATTTATGTCGACAGTAGTCGGTGCGTGTGTAACTTGCATAAATAGATAGGTAGCTATTTGATCATTTTTATAAAATAAGATTTCAAAATTTACACGGAGTGTTACAATGGGCAGTTTTATTTACAGAATGCTTTAGTTAACAACGCAGTAAAACTTAATAAACATTTAAAAGTATTTTTTCTGAAATCAGTAAGTCTTAATATAATTTCAGGAAAGTTTGAGTTGAGTAAGTATGTGACAAGAGATGGCGTGACTGTCAATATTTGTTTTTGTAGGTACTATTCAAATTAGCTTTTATTTATCAGTTTCGGTAATTACAAATAATAGGTTTGCGGTAGAAAATGTCCCCAGCCACTAAAATTTGCAAAATGCTGTATTGTTAATTAGTAGCTTACAAACGAGATTAATTGGAAGCGTTTCTTGATATTATACGACGCCATTTTGCGCCGCATTTCATATAGATATAATGGTAATAAGTCTCATTCTTTCATACGTAACTTTCATACGAGCAAAAGAATAAGATGCAAAATTCACTGACTTTCTCTTGAGTTACGTAGGTATATACATTTTTATACGAATGATTTGTAAACATGGAGGCCAAGTGTTATGCTTATGCTAGTGTGAAGTAATTTCATCGTTTTGCCGTGTATTATTTGTGTTACGGAGTTTTCGGATGTGGTTAGTATGACATGTAGTTTATTATTGCTCTAAAATCAAAATAATATAGTATAAACCTATCAACATTCGGCATTATATTTCCACTTACGAATGTAAACGTATGCACTTATTTGGCGCCAATGTCCTAAAAGACCGTTATAGTCGCCTAATATGATTTATCTCACGATATTTAACATGTTTTTATGTAACATCACAGTTTTATAGCGATATTTCTAGACTGCGTTGTACAACAGCACCAAGTTTCATCGTGAATAAACTGGTCTTACGAGTGTCGTCAGATCTGTCATTTCAACAAATTATGTGGAGTGGAAATAAGATATTTCTCAAAATAACGCTTTAGAACTTCTACTTTCATTGATTTCGGTGTCTTATTCCAGATTATTATAATACTATGGACAATTTGCGACTGAAATGAAGACAATCACACTGTTATATTTGGAAACATCTTGACCAACCTTGAAGTAAGTACCCTAACCATTTGGAACCAGCATTATAGCGTCATTACTAGGTATTATTTAGTTCGGTATTAGTTTAGACTTTGAATTCTTTCATGATTGTCTAAAATGGCTCTTATTAATATTCGTCATGATCAAATTAACATAATTATACCTTACATTGTGATACCACACAAGAGTAGTTTGCATATCTCAGTTTTGCAATGTTTTTGTTGGTTTTCAAGTTCATGGTTACATCTAGCTAGATCAACATTTTGTAACTATGTATCACTGAGTTGTAAAATTAATTGTTTTGATCAATTGTATTTTCTTATTTATGTTCCAGAAATGGGCACAGAGTTGCCAAAAACTCATGATTCAAGTGGTGATTCAGACTCTAATAGTGATTCTGAGGTTTGTATTATCTTTATAATCAATATTGCTTTAAAAAATCATTGTTCTAGTAAGTTTGTATTCAAGTGTGTTAAAATTTCATGCAATAAGTAATGTTTATCCTTGGTAGTTTTACTAAAAAGTACTTTTATTGTCAAAAGTAATGTATGTTGGATACTCCAGCTTCTAGCTTTGTCAGGCAGTGGCCAATACTTTTTGGAAGTGCAATGTTTGAAAATAACCTACTATTGTAATAGTCAGCTGTTATTTTAGATTGTATTGCATGTATTCTAACAATCATACTAATTTCTACCTTTTTTATTTGGTATTACAGAACAGCAGCTCCAGTGATTCATCTAGAAGTGAGTGGGAGTGTTCTGACGCTAAGCAGAGTGCTTCTCGTAAGGCACACTTCTCAGTTACTTCATGTGATACTGGGTTAAAACTAAAGATTGCTGCTATACCGCCAAGAAAAGTATCCCCAAAAAGAACCAGTAAACCATCAGTGAAAAAGAAATTGACTAATAATATAAGTCAAAGTAAAGAACGAACACCTGTGAAGAAGAAATCACAGCTCTCCGACACCACTTCAAGTTCAGAATCATGTAGTAAATGCTCATCAGATTCTTCCAGTGATGATGATTTGCCACTTTCAAAATCTTTACCATCAAAGTGTTCATCTAAAACTGGCACTAAGGTAAAGAGTACAGCTAAGATTGATAATGAAGAGGGTCGAAAACCATGTGACTCCAAGGATAATGGGACAAAAATTAATAACAAGGATAAACAATGTGCTTCAAAGACCAACATTAATGTGAAAAAGACCAAAAGTGATGAATCTTCTCATGATGTACCTTTGAAGAGAGGAAGAGGGCGGCCCAGAACAAAGGTAAGCTTAGCATAGTTTTATATTGGACCAATATTAATAACAAATTACTTGTTATGTACAGTAGTAGTAGTAGTGAACAATTCCAATGAGGTCAAAACTTGAATTTGAATTAATTAAATATTCACTGCTGATAGAGATTTGTGGTAGAATGTGGAATTCTCTTCCTTCAATTTGCTTGAAAGTATTTTAAGGTAAGTCTATTTAGTTTTTACAAGGACTTATTTTGTTTAATTTTTATTGCTAAAAAATTGTATTGGTCTAGTAAGTAGTTGCTTTATATCAAAATTAGTTTGCCTCACCATGAGTAGTCCGAAGTTGTTTATTGATTTTTTGTTGGTATAGTATCTGTCCTAGACAATGACACAGGGCATTCAGTATATTACCTGCCTTCATCAATCAGGAAATACTAATTGGGATAGGAAGAGAACCTACGCTTAGGGAATGCAATCTTGATATCGCGAGATGTTGAGCCTTTTTTCGAGTTTCAATCTCGAAGCTAAGAGGAATGTGTGGTTTATTATTATGTGAATCGATAGAATAAGAAATGAGTGTATAAGAGGAAGTCTGGAAGTGGCTCTGGTGACTGAAAACTTGCATAGAAATTGGTTGTCATATAATAGGGGCATGTAATGCAGATGAGTGAGGAAAATGTTGTGAGGTTTTGAGTATGAATGTGGTTGGCTTTAAGAGTAGGGGAACCAAAGAAACAATGGATGGTTTGTGTGAAAGATTATATGGGTAGACAGGGAGTTACTACCGAGATGATATTATAGGAGAAGTATGGAAGAAAAGCACATGTTGTGCTGACCCCAAATAAATTGGGATAAGGGCCAGAGAATAATGATGGGATGATAATCTCGTTCGAGAACTCTTCTAATACGGTCGAGATTTCGACACTGAGCGCGCCATTTTCATAAATGGATTTATAATGTGTGTGATCAATTGGCTCAGTACAAATGATTATTACTTAAAAAATTATATATTTTTTATTTCAAGATTCGATAATGTTTTTTAATAATAAAATTACCTTCAGTAGGAGTAGTTTTCATTTTAATTAAGTTTAAGAATGTTTGATTAAAAAAAACGCATTATTTCCAACTGTAGACGAAATCTCGATCGGAAATCTCGAAAACTAGATTTCTCGTTATTGCCGGGCGAGGTCTCGAATAGCTAATTTTTATACCATACTTAGCACGCTTGATCTGGAGTTGTAAATCTCGACTAACGATTGCAATCCCTACCTGAAGTATCCGACCTGAGGTAAACAGAATGAATTGGGGGTTGGTTAAATTGGCTAGAGGCTCAGAAATAAAAATAAGGTGCTCAGCCTACCAATTTCTAAGAGGTCACTCTTCTAAAAAAGTGCCTTGAAAAGTAAATAAAACTGATAGATTCTGACAGCTCCATATTCGACAAGGAACAAGCCCTTACAGTCCAAGTCAAAAGTAATATGCCTTACTAGAAACAACAGCTTGAAGTTACAGGAATGGCTTGACAATAATTTCCGCCGCAGCATGGAAGTAATGTGTCCAAGACTGACAAAGAAGAAGATATAAGATCACAGGCCCTTCGCCAGTCAAAAGGTCAATAAACCTTCCGAACAGAATAATGATTATTCATAGTTGCTGCGCCATTGCCGGATGTTCCTCCTCATCTTGTATGATGTTCGTCATCTCTAAAATTAAAATTTTGGCAATTACCAAAATAATGGCATCCAATCGACCACAGCGCAGGTTACGTGATAATGAAAGCACTTTGACCTAGAGATTCGTGATTTTCTCAAACCATTCAGATCTTCAAAGCCGTGACAAAACCTTGCTTGAAAATAAAGGAGCCCTAGAACACTGCTGGCTTATTTTAATATGCCAGAAAAATCGTTATTACAAATTGGTTCGCCTGCAGACTGGTCCACTAGTTCCGACGGAGCTTCGAAAGTACAGAACCCTGACCTCATCCAGATTAATTCGTCATAATTTTTTACTTTTTTAACCAACTTCAAAAAAGGAGATTCTGTATTCGACTCGTATGTATGTATGTTTGTATTTCCGCGATTTTCTCAAAAACGAATGAACCAATTTTGATAGTAATTCTTTCATTAATAATTTCATTACATAAAAATAATAACTTAGCCACTATGTGTATCTTGTGATCACCTTTCTGGCGTTTAGCTTCAGAAAGTCTAATTTACAGAATCTCCCAATTCGCGGAATGCCCAATTCCCAAATGCAAAAATCCATGTTGTCAAAAGAATAATCAGTAAGATTTTTTTGACGTTCATTCTGACAGCATAACACATACGTGTTCTCATTTTGGCATCAAGTAAAAAATACAATTCTACAGATATAAAAACACCTCTAATTTACTGCTCGGAATTGATCATTCCAGGAACTAGACGTTTTGGAACTGTTGATTATTTTGCGGATTGGACGCATTTTAGAACAATACCTAATACTTTTAGTGAATTATTGGTTTGCTTATATTGCTTTGGCTTTAAATGTGCTGTTTTTGTAGTTTACCAATTATTAATTACCTGAAATAATAACACATTTGAATATTCAGCATGTTGTCCAAGAGAAGAGGTCTCAAAACTGCGCCTTAAGGTAGCCCTGTTATATGAAGATTTGTGGAACTCTAATTTAGCATTTTTAAGCCTTTATTCTAGAAGAAAAACGAGTTTCAAAAGTTAGCATGGATG
The DNA here is from genome assembly GCA_914767645.1 of Hydraecia micacea. Lineage (NCBI taxonomy): Eukaryota > Metazoa > Arthropoda > Insecta > Lepidoptera > Noctuidae > Hydraecia > Hydraecia micacea. Next base: position 13,661,095 of record OU611788.1, on the reverse strand, counting down.
CCATCAAATGCAGTTTTACTTGGACGCAATCAATGATAAAGGTTATCTAAAGCTTTTCAAAAGTCAGGGAGTACTTCTAGTCACGACTTTTTTATGCAAACGCGAGACGTTATTACCACTAATATTAATTAATATAAATGTTGGTACTATAGAGAACGAAATTTCCCGCTAGTACCACCGGTGGTACAGTTGGGTGGTACTAGTGGGAACAAAGGATTTTTTTTAACCATCACTGATTTTCTGCCTTTTTCGTAGTAGGCTTAGATCGAAGTATCGATCTATCCATGCTTCATAATATTAGCCTTAACTGTTTTGGCAGGGGAAAGCGTCTTCTTATACCTACATAGAAGGAACGAACCAATGCCCATTATGTGCGTTGGTTGTCGCATTAAGTCAATTTGGTATTTGCTAGCCTTAGCTAGTTGCTTAAGCAGGTAACTAACCCGTACACACTAGAGACCAACACCCATTTTATGACAAAACAATAATTATCTTGATCAATTCCATAATAAATAACTGAAAAATCTTTGTCGCTTTATGTTAAAATGTTGAACTTCACGGTTATAGAACTGTTTCTAGTAGATTCTAAAATAAATTAAGAATAACACATCTGAAAAACTACTTACGACACCTATATTTATAGATGATAGTTTTTGTGAATTATAAAAAGTTGTGGTTTCCTTGTCATGACAACGATCCTGCAACAAAAAAGAACAAAGCTTGGAATGTATTTCTGTTTTTAATACACCTAACCCATTTCAATTGACGCTTGATTCTGCCATAAGGCATTCAGAATGATCTGCTTAAGCGGATTGCTCGAATTGCTTAATGCCGGGTGAGCATGCTTGCGAATAGAACAATAACTTGATCAGGGGGTAACCTGATTGTGTCTGTCAGTGAGGACGTCTTATTTTTCTTAATTTCGTCCATCATTGGTATAAAAACACATGTTTTTGACCAGTGGCCAGACCAGCACCCTAAATGCGTAACACACTATTAAACTCAATCTGAATTATTTTGAAGGATATTGCTAATCCATTGCTTCATTATGTTCGAACAATTTGTCTGCTCAACAACGTAAATAACGCAATGAATGTTGTTGAACTGTCAAAATGAAAGCCATTCCTACTGTTAGTGTGTTACGAAATTACCGCCCAGACCAGTGGTGACTTATTCGGGATTAAGCTAAAAATGTAATGTTATTATTAGTTTTCGTGAAAAATAAATTCTTGCAATAGTTTACATTAATTGAATGTGCTTTCATAGTAACATGTCAGGTAAACACGCAAATGCCTGTAGGCTTTTTCAGTTCTTGAAAGTATTCTTCAAGTAATAAGTAGCCATGGTGAGTGGCGCCGTCTTAATCTAATTACTATTTACATATGAATGGTCCATAGTCATTTGATAGCCACATTCGGACTTAATGAGTTATTAATCATTGTTATGCTATATTTAAAACGATTATCTATAAACAGTCTACTTATATGGTCCTTACGAATTTAATGCGTAAAAGCTGCTCGGTAACTGTTTAACTTGTTTGTAAGTTGGAGGGTTCTATAGAAGTTTAGTTAGGGGGCTTTTAATGTATGGATGAATTACTATTGAAATCAAAAGGAACCCTTTGTGGCGCCTTAATCTGGTCCAGTTTTTTTACCTTTTATTATTCTTGTTTACCACATGAGTACATTCGGGTTATGAGAAGGTACCAGTGAGTTGAGCAATAATTCCCCCTTTTAATCGTACTTTGTCGACACAGATGTGTCATGTGATCTTATTCTTTGTATTTTAATAGCCATGTTGAATTTTATTAAATTCGTCTGCCTCAGATAAAGCTATCTGTCTCACAATAACTGTGTTACAATATTTTTTATTGTGACAGTTTGAGGTATGGAAATGTAATCTTTATGACGTTAAGTTAATTAATTTCATGATTGGTATCGTAGTTTTCTAGTAATAATGCGCTCGTAGTTCATACTTAATTTTACATGCATTTAATGTTAAAAACCAGGCAACGGATTGTTTTGAAGTTCAGGCTAGTGAAACAGCTCTCCGTAATCAAATGGGTTGAATTTTCTTGGCATACGTCCAAAACATTCTGCACGTTAATACTTTTTGAATAGTTTGAATTTTTCTTTGCATGAAGAATATTATCAAAATTCGATCTTGAACCAATCAATCATTCACTTTGATTAATTCTATTTAAGTATTTATGACAAGAAAGTGACTTAGAAACATTTAGTAGGCAGAAAATGAGAAATTGCATAGTTTTACGAACTGATTTATGAGTTTGCGGCGTGAATCAGTGTGATGTGTGGTGGATGCGTGAAAGTATCTAGATCGATGTTCACATCATAATACTGCGCCTGTAGAGCGGTTATTCACTCGTGACCGAATTAATTTCTACTGCTAATCATTACCGCTAGTCTTACTAGAAATGTTATTAAACACAGCTTTACTGAGACAAGTGTCTTAAATATTTATGTAAATTGAAGGGCATTCTTCCCCAATTTCTCTCGTAAAAGTAAACCCATTCATACCTAGGTATCTGGCCAAAATAGAAAGTAACTTGCGAAGTTTACTCTATAATTGTAAATGTAAATAAAAAGTAATGTTGTGATAGTAATAGAAATGGTAGGTGGTGCATAGGGGCAGTGACGCTACGAAGGGGTAGGTGTGCAGCGTGCAGCATTTAATTAAGGCGGTGGGTGCGCTTGGCTCGCGTGCCGGCCGCGGTGCACTTCCGGCTCGCCCCCGGGGCGCTGCGCTTTTTCCTCGTGGCCAGGGGAGGCCGCGTCGTGCGAGGAAAGCGCGACCGGTCGTCACCCGCGCTGTGGAATTAAAATTTTTCACGTAAACTGGTTTGATAGCGCGTACGGTGGCGGAGTGGGGGTCGCGAATACGCGCCACGCCGGTCATTAGCTGGATCGCAGCGAGACGCGCGCGCGCGTTCCTGCCTCTTGCGTACGCGGTGCTTCGAACGCGTACACGCTGCACACAACCGTCAGATGTGTACACACGCGCGATGTCGTCTTCGATTGATTGGCTGATGTGATCATGTGTTTTAGTGTGAAACAACGTTCATAAAATAAATATTATAAGTAATTTAATCTAACTGAAGTGTTTACGACGTTTCATTATAGTGAGAATGTGTTGAGTTTTGTGGTTAGTTCGGTAACATTTTTGATGTTTTTGGGAATAAAATGATTAACTTAAGTGATTAACAATAACAAGATGAAAATATACTTAATTGTTATGCAAAATACAAATATTTTGCTATTGTACAACATTTTACATTCTATCGTGAGAATCATCTTGAACATTATTGTTATCGCTAAGCAACAGTTCATTAATTCGTGATCATGTCACCGCATTATAATGTGGACCGCGACACTAATTTCATGCAAAACAAACACGGCGTGCGATAAGCGGCTGAGAGCCGGCGCGGGGGCGGTCGCCGAATTTCCCTTATCAAACGTTTAGCGTAGCTCAAGGTCACGCGTTATCACTGACTCGCGCGTCGCCGATGTATTCGTTCCGTGATTGCGCATCGCTGCACTAATCATATCAGTGCATCTATAATTTTTGGACTATGAATTGTTTATCATGAACTGGCTCTATAACAATAGCTACAGCTTAATGCAAATCATAACTTTCTTCTAACTTTTGTACATCTTTTATTGAATAATAAAATAACAGTACGTAACTATTTCAAAATGTAATTAGAACCAAAACATTAAAAGGAATGTACACACGGCTACACATCAAGCTATACATAACCAGTATAAGCTGACTTTTGATTGTACGATAAACCTATACAATGCGAGGTCAGCGAAAACTGGAAATGTATAGCTTGATGTGTAGCCGTGTGTACCTAGAATTTTATCCAAGTTTGATTCATATCATTTTATCGTCAATAAAAAATTAAAAAACATCATAAAACATGTTCTGAATGAAATCATTCATATAAAATGGTGCATAAACTGCGTCAGGTATTGGTTTTAATCCCAAGAGCATGCAAGAATTTTACTATGGGTAATTGTTTACAATAAGGTGTGCTAAGGTTCGTACCGACGTAAATCTGTTTCAGCGTGTGTGATGTAGATCGCGACCTAGTTGCGCGTGATTGAGGATAAAACAATATAAATAGCTCGTCAACGCTAGTGGACGTGAGCAGCGAGAACTAACCGCCCGCGTAGCACTAACTAGTGCGTTACGGACAGTGTTTGTGCGAGTGAAGTGCTCACAAGATTGGATTAGAAGTTCAGTGCACAAGATTAGGAGGTGGCGCGTAATGCGGGCATGATGCGGCACGCGGCGAACGCGACATCGGCTTGGACGGCGCCTGGAGAAGTCTGGGAGTACGTCAGCCAACTCGTCAGCTCGTACCACGACCAACATCAACATGATTGCCAGGTGCTCTACCCCCCTAGCCATACATAGCACGCCCATACATGAGCACTCGAGCGCATCGATAATAACACAACACACGTGTGACTCACGGCTCACGTCGCCTATTAACGCCTCTTGTAATTCACATGTTAGCATTATACATGCACAAGACCTAGTTAGCGTCATGGGTGATAGACAATTTATGAATGTGTACCTTTTTCGTTGGCGCTAGGAACTTACTTGAATGATGAGGGTTTTCACCTCTGTAGCTAAGTTTTTAAACTAAACACTTAAATTATGGGGATCAGAAAGATCTTTTAACTTTATTTGAAGATAGCAGTAAGTACCTGAAAATTGATCTTACTTTGATTTGCATCATTCGCTAACCGTTGTTTACGACGCGTATGTAAAACATCTATCAGACATGTGCATGAATTCAGCATCTAAAAAATTTAAACATGCACACTTCAATTCTACCAATAAAATTATGTATATTTTAACTACTGGATATGAACTAAGATCGGTAAAACAAAATGACCAAAACACCTAATATGAAACAAAAATCTGAATCTCATCTGAAAAACTGCCCAAATCGGATTTGCAAACTTGATCATAAATGAATGACCAATTGCATAGCTACACGTTTTAACATTGATTTCGGCTTCTGTACGTTGAACTTGTTTGTCCAAATGGAAGCAATAAAGTGCCACGTAATAGACAAATCAAACTCGGTCTATTTGACCGTGAAATTGTGATCGACCGAGCGTGACCACTTCGCGTACTTTACTATGAAACGCACTCACATCACTGTAAATGGCCGTCTTTATCAGAGATAAAGAGATTCTCATTGCAGCCGTTAAGATTTACAACATAACCCTTCAATTTTAACGTCAAATCATCTTGTATAACCAATATACGATAATGTTTTTGACTAGATTTTCGTATAATTTAAGTGTCATCTTAATATTTAAAGCAGAATGATACTAATTTGCCAAAAGTAGATTAATTTAACACTAGAACCTGTTTTTTTGTCATTAGAAGAATTTTGTGATCTTTTCAAAGTAAAAATGTGATGATCAAGGCCGCAACAGTAATTCATTACCATTTTAGTTACCTAATGTGCGGTGCCGATATTATCGTGCACGTTATAGCGATATTCTGGACGGAAATTTATAAGCGTCTTTATATATTTTCATTAGTGTCCGACCGAAGCTTCGGCTTCGGCTTCGGCTTCGGCCACCTTCGGCCAAAAAAGCACCTTCGGTCAAATCTTCGGCTTCGGCCAAAAATTTGCCGAAGGTTTGGCCGAAGCCGAAGGTTTGCTAGTTGTCAAAATTTGAAATTTACTGAACGATGCTAGAGCGAGACGGAGAGTGTGCAGAGCAGCAGAGTTTCGCCGCGCTGCCGCACCGGACCAAACGACATGTATATGTTGGTCACTCGGCTCGTTATTGGGCTAAATCTCTAAAGCTCTCACAATATGTATCTAGTATATTCTGAGATCAAAGTAACTATCGTATTTCTCAAGGTCAATGACACCTTCGGCTTCGGCTTCGGCTTCGGCCGAAGGTTTTGGTGAATACCGATTAATCGGCTTCGGCTTCGGCTTCGGCCAGAATTGCACCTTCGGTCGGACACTAATTTTCATACATTTTACTTCCCTGTGTCATCGTGATGCCGCGGACGTCCACGATAATATAGCCACGTTAGAAATTATAAAAGCGCTCATTGTAATGTTTAAAATAACATAATCAGTCTTATTTATATGGTGCCGCCGGAGTAGAAACCAGTAACCAGTAACCAAATAGCAGTTACTGTTTAATAGCAGAGTGAAGGCAATCCTGATTGATGTCGTTCGCCGTTAAAGCCTTGCTTGATCTTATCTTACCTATCTAATGGACTTAACGAGATTACGGTACCCATCGAAGAATTTACATAATATTTCCTTGATCGTTGTGCAGCTGGTGATATTTCAGTGAATAAGAAAACCGACAATTATATTATAACTGGTCAGTTATTTACGAAATACAGTCAATACCTGTGTAGTGTACACGGATTTTCAATAATTTCTAACTAGTTTTGCAAACCAGGCCCCTGGATTGCCATGCCATAGATGTAGAGTACGCAACTCGTTGCGTTATATGCCAAGCACTACACAGTGAGTCTTCATTATGCATACTTCAATATTCTTTTGTTCGATGGAGTCGTTGTTTGTCATTGAGAGCGATCCCGCCGTTATTATAACGATCTGCTTTAATGACCGATTACGCAACGTATACAGTTTCATCTAATGTAGGTGATGATTCAATGCAGTTTATTCAAGTGTACGTATATTCTTGCTATTGCATGCTTGTAGTGACGTATACTGATTAATTGTCTACCTATTAAGCTCATCTAATGTTGTTGATACAATTAAGTACAATTGAGATAACTGTTGTTGATACAATTAAGTACAATTGAGATAATTTTCCTCCCTGATAATGATGGTGATATAAAAGGCATTGGTTGTATTATTTTACTCGATGATAACAGAAATGCATCGTAATTAGTAAGGGTATTTGTCGGGCGAAGCTGTCGTGTTTCATAAATAAAGGATCATCAATAAATGATCATTAACAAAGACTGTTTAGCAAAACTAAGTGGTAATCATTTAATGTTATTGCTGCCGATTATAAACATATTAAAGTTTGTTTTATAATACAATTATAAATTATGGCAACACGAGTATATATATATGATTACGGCGACAGGTTATAGGCGACATTTGGACGAAGGATGCTTGCATTAATGCCGCAACGACATAGCGGTTGTATTGCATTTTGCGGTATTTGACGAGTGTTGAATTTGCAGACGCGCTTATGACGACGGCGGGAGGCGGCGGTAACGTAAACCGGTTGGACACCTTTGTCGCCGCGCAACCACCGGCTTTTGGTGATATCCGCAAAAAGTGCGCAATGGCATGTGAAGTCAGTTTGGTTGGTTCTTAATCGATGCGCAGATACCGCAGTTAACGACCACAGTCGCTTGCTATACTCGATCTCATTATACAAGGCATTGATTTGCTGGAATTGCTATTTGAACCGGTTGGATCCCTGTCTATTTGATGTACCTATATGTACAAGAACGCGTTGTGTTTCTACTTTCCGCCACGCGTACTGGATAATGATTCTATTGAAATGGGCAGCATCGACTGATAAAATGGCCGAAATTTTAAAATTTATTATTATTTGACCCGATTTATGACTTCAGTATTTTAATAACCGATGTTTTGGATAACTCTTATTCAAACTGATCGGCATAATGTAAATTCAATGGAACAAAAACTTAATCTTTATGATTATGTTTAAAAGTTTTGTTACGACTCGTTGGCGTAGACAACACTGCCATGTATTGTTATTGTAAATTCAAGGACAATGATGGTATTGATTTTGCTGCCAGTGTTTTTAACTAAGTACCTACTTAATTATAAGTTGGCAGCGTTAAGCAAATTGGAATAAAAATCTTACGATGGATGAATTAATGGTTGGGCGACTGCGTTCGTGAGTTCGTAACGTGTTGGTCTCGTAGTCTCGGTCACATCGATTATATGCACCATCGCCGCATACTCATATTGAATTGGCCTCTTTTATAAATAATTCGCCGACCCTCATAGGGTCCTGTTGTATTAATAATAAACGCGTTCAATCAGGCTCGTCCTCATGTGCCAATTAAATATTTATAAGGGCATTCTTCTTCACTGTATTTCTTCTGACCATAATCTCAGGATGTTTATGATTTTGTATGTCATCAGATGACTTTCTCTTATTATTTTCGAAAGGGTTCTTTTATCTTGTTTCAAGATAATTGAAATTATGTAATATTAATCCCATGGCTGTGGTCCTGCCGGCTGCGAATAGTGCATGTAGTACTTACATCCATAATTGCTTTTTAAATAATTATATTTGAGGTGTGTAGGTATGTATTTATATAATCGGCGTAAGCGGTTTTCTGTTCAAATAAAATTGTCTCACTAGCGGTCATACGCTATATGGCAGATATCTTGTGACAATATAATAATAATTGCGATCTTAACTTTATGTAACCTTGATTCAAATTTAAGGCCAGTAATTCTTCAATGGATGGTATACCTAATAAATAACAATATTTATTCAACGCTAATGAAAATAGTCACAGGTTCAATCAACCTGATTTCTATTAGAAAAAATAAAAAATATATACCAACACATACGCGGAGTATTTATAGCTGTCATTGCACAAAACTTGTTTTCATGAGATTAGATAAATAAACAAGGTATTAAACAAGCATTGCGTATTGAGAACAGTAAGAAGGGTGCACCGGGAATCGGGATAAGCCGGTCCAACGGCCGTCTTACCATGGCATCGTCGTTTAATAAAGCCCCCGCGACAACTGCATGCTTTACCAGGGCTGTCTTATAGCCAACATCACCTCAGCGACCATGAAGTCCAGACTGTAGAGAAAGCAAGTTTTGATCAATGGATTTGATATGATATAAAGCAACATTCACACGTTTTTATTTAAATGTGAGCCTATTATTCATTTTCAATTTAATGTTGAAAGATTCGAAGGGAATTTATTAAAAATAATTGAATATACATTTCAATGTAATTTATGCAACAAAAGCACCTGCAATACGGAGCTTTGTGACGGTGATCCAGCCCTGGCTTCCGATCGGGTAATGCAAAACGAGACTCGGGAATAAATCGTTTACATGGTTGTCGGCGTAAACTGGTCCTGCTGGTCGCAGCGCGACTCGACGCTATACCACACGGACGTAGGAAATCACACTCGATTACCAATAGTCATCGTAGATGTACTTTCGTGATTAAATTGAACTTACACTTAATTGACCTAAGGATTAAATGTAATACCTACGTTTCACTTGAATAGACAACACATTGTGAAAATAAGGGAAGTAAGTATTGAAAGAGCAGATGAAGCTTTACCATTTATCTCTAACTAATCAATCAGATTTGATTTGAGCCCACCACGAATGCTCGATGCCGCATCTGAATGCTGCGTCCGCACAACGTTTGAGTACATTGTGTGGTCGGTACGGCATGTATCCGCGGCAGTGGCGGTCTTATCTCGCCATTAGAGTTATTACCGGCTGGTATCTCGCCCATCGCACCGCTTCGATTGTTTCTGAACGCGCCATAGAGCCGGGCGCTACCACCGTAATTGACCACTGTTTACTTCCACGACAAGGTCTTATTTTATACATTATTTTGCGGTTTTTGTTGGCTTTAAGATATTCCAAGCTAATAGGGAAGTATTGTTAAAGAGGTTCGCGTTTATCTTTGGTTTTTATTGCGGTTGAGTATTCAGATTTATCTCCACTTAGTGCTCATGGAACGATTGCGAATCGCAGATTTAAGAATATGAATTGTACTCGATCGAATACTGGGTTTCGAATGAAACTTTGTTAAACTGTGGTCGGAAGAGATTCTCCTAACATGGAAAAACATTGCACTTGTAAGCGTGGATGCTAAGCTAAAAAAAAAGCTTCAACGTAACGACATCAGGCAGTGAAGAGTTGAGGAGCAATGGAAACGATAACATCGGATAATCGTCACCCACGCAGCCTTTTTCCGATTGCCGCTGTCTCGTTACTTATGATCAGGGGAACAATAAGATGTTTTTATTTATATCTCATGGCTTTTATTTCACAGTTTCAAGCGATTTCGAAGCCAATTTCTACTAACATTATCGCGAAGGTTTTATCAAGTTTTCATTCCTTATTTGCTATTGTTTTCTGCCTTCTTTAAGTGATATGACGGTCAAATGTTTACAGTAAAAATATATTTTTTACTAAGGAAACTAAACATGTGTTCATAGAGGTAGCATCTGTTACATTTGTAACCCCACCTTGTTATCTCTTTATTGAGATGAGCGTCGCTTGTTTAACTTTTTTAAATATTTACTCACTTATAGCGTAGTAACTATTCAATAATCTGTGCTTATAGGACGCGGTCGAACCGTTGTTAAGTTTGTTGTCCTGACTTTAAAAGGTTGATAATAATTAATCCAGGTTTTAAAAACAAAGAACGATACGTTGATAAAATCCGTTCTTAAATCCATAAAAGCTAATTATAAAGGTAAGGCAATGAATGAAACTACCTATTAAATGAAACATTATCATCTCAACCTTTTTCTGTATTTGGGTCGGCTTCCAGTGTTACAAATTCGAGTTCGAATCTTTTTTACCTGCGTAGTTATTCATACAGTATTAATCTGTGGTCCTAATAATCGATGATGATCTTGTTACCGACATAGGTCGGTTTTGCGTCCTTGGTAGTCGCGCATAGCATCGTCTACTCAATTAGTGCGGGCGGTGATCGGAACCGGCGTACCCGCGTGTGTCGGCCTGTATGCGTGGGAATGCCTTAGTAGCATTGCTCCACACCCTTTTTACACATCACAAACAGGGCGTTGTGAAGAACCTTTATGGCTCCATTTGTAAACCAGTAGGAGTCGTAAATTAAAAGGTTAAAGGTACAGAACATAAAAATCTTTAACATGTAAACTGCTGAAAATATTATTTTCCAAAACAAATCTTTGCTCTTTTTAGCTTTTCACGGAAGTCAACTCATATTTTCTTACAAAGTTAATGCTGAAATAGGTAAACTCCGATCCCATTTTTATTACTTGCATCATAATATTTAATGGTTGACGCCAATGGCAAAGCTCAAGAATTCTGATTAAGTACACCGTTCCCCCAAAGAACTCCTTGGCGTTTGGCAGTCTTTAAACAAATTAGAGTGTCGTTTGTCAGGTATTTTTCGTTTTATTGAGTTTCTTATTGGTGTTTACTGAATCATAATAATTATTCATAATATACTATGTATGTGTAGGTAAAGCATAACTCTTATATTATTGTAGCCTTCTTAATTCTCGTTTGTGTACACGTGTTAAATTCTCAAGGAATTTGGGATCCTTGCCAAGTATTCAGGAGGAATTTGTGCTATTTTCAATCTAAAAAATTAGTATAGCACGATGAAAATTCAAATTGTAATAGGTACTGACTGACACATATTTTTGTAAAAGAATTTTATGTTGTGTTTGTCGTCTTCTTAATTCTTATCGTTTGGCATGTTGATTTATTTACACACACTTAAAAAACAATCAAAATTATTTGAATATGAAGTTGGTTAAAAATAAGTCAATGTATTGTCAGTAATTTTCTTTGATTTAACGCTCACAAATCACCTGGCAATCTATCTGTTTGTTCCTTTATCGTTTTGTCTTCCGAGGGGTCTAATCAATAAACATGCAGCTCAGAGAAGGTCGTGTGAACAAAGTTACATACAAAAGCTGGTAATGAAAATGTTCGTGTAATGTCAAGTTAAACCAGAGCTCAGTGAAAGCCGCCGAAGACTCGCGGCGCTAAGTTGGGGCAGGTCGGGTATTCTTACGGCTTCGCGCTGATTGTAGGTGTAACTTTATGATCGCACGCTTCTTGCGCGCTACTATTGTTCTAATGGGCCCTCAGCCCTCGCTCGCGCCTCTCATACTAACACCCGTCTCGTTACTCGACTTAAGGTCACGCGTTCAACTTGATCTTGCCGATTTTCTACGCTTATATGGGAATTGTTTGAACGAATACTTTGCCGGTTATTTATGCGACCAAATTATTTTTTAAATATTTATTTTTACTTTTAGGCATTTCTTGTTTAAATAGTTTTCTGTATTGTTTTTCGAATAAGCTTCTATTTATGATTAAGAAAAAGGGGACATTAATTGTAAATACATAATACTATTTAAGTAGTTTTATTTGAGAAAACCTGCACCACAAAGTCCGGAACCTTAATTGGGCGCTTTTAAGGCAATCTTAATCCTCTTCATAAATTGTTGCTTGCCCCAGCTTTAAAATCAGGAGTTAAGTAAAAAAAAGTAAGTCCATAAATATTAAGTGATCAGAAGCTTTTTGTGTAAACATATCTTAAAGCAACGAGTGTCGACGACCTTAATCGTGATGCAGCTATCGCAGTCAATTAATCTTGCACTTCTGTGACTTTTGACGTGCCGTCCTGATTCCGTGTTGCAGTGACGAGGCACGGCAATATTTTACACATGATTAGAGCGGCGCACACTGGCACTGTATGGGTAAGCAAATTGCGCCGACGCGACGCGCAGTCACGATCTGAACCTCGCGGGAACCCGGGAGAGTTTCTAGAGAATTCCAACGTAAATGCTACACAGATATTAATGGCGGTATCTCCACCGATACACACCGGCTCGACTGTTTTAACGACTCAACGTTTCCATGACTTGATTCCCTTTTATGAACTTTCTAATCAAGAATGAAATAAAAGTTATGCTGACGACTTCAGATTGCCCATTTTAAACTCATATTTATAATCCATTAATTAAATTCTCACTGCCTTTATAATGAGCGTTCTACCCGAGCGGGGTTATTTTTTTCATCAAGGATGTCAGTTATTTTCTTAGGTAATAAATGCAGGTCGGTAGTTATTCAAATGAGACGTCGTTCTTAAGCAGATTGTATCGCGTAACGGATAAGGAAGTCGCGGGCTGCTATCATGTCATCGACAAGTATGCTGCCACTGTGCCTTTGGGTAGCAAGTGAAGTCGGGACTTCAGGTATAATTTATGAAACCCTTGTTTGTATTGCAGTATTGCATGACTTCTGAGACAAAGAAATCTTGTTTGATTATATTTTACTTTTCATTATGCTCCTAATTTTTTTATGAGTTCGGTTAACACGAATTTGTTCAGGAATCTGTTAATATCTTCAATTCTTATTAAAGTAATATAAAATCAGCCCATGGATTAGAAACTTGCTCGGCAAATCCGCAGCGCAGTAAACTTTAATGTAATTACGATTTCCTCGCGGAGCTTATCACTGTTCCGTTATTGAGTAGGTAGTCTCATGTTAAATAGGAATGTAGTGTTTTACATAAATGAGAATTAACATCGTCCAGAGTCTTGGTTTATAGTCCGACACGCGTCAAATAATAATGAAAGTTTATTAAAACAGCCTTCTTGACTCTGAATCGCACACTGAAGCATAACAAACACGCCTTCGTCTAATGCACGAGTGTTATTAAATGTTGGGGTATTATTACATGAGGTTTTCCGTTCGTTTCGCACCCTAAATGTGTATGCGTTAATTAAGTGCGCCCGGGATCCGTGGCGGTAGATTGTGATTGCAGGTATGGTAATAGTGCGCCTAATTCCGAGTCACGGACGGATCGGCGCCGGCGCGGCTCACACCGCGTACTATGTGATATGCGACGGTCTGGAACGGGCCAACCCTCGGATCATCGTACAAAAAGTAAAACAAAGCCACAGATAACCCACGTGGGTCTTAAACAATACAGTTTGCTGTTTATTGGGCTTTAATACACCATTCATAAAATTGTGGTAACCTACCGAAGAATTGTATTGGTCATGGCATGGTACGTTTTGTGGCACTATCACGCGGTGCGGCGCGGCGGTTTCGTCTTATGTTCGTCGATTTTTGTGCTTTGATGATGTTTGATTTACTAGGCGCCTGTTATGGTTACGCCGCATGGATAGTTTTTGATCTTCAGGGCGAAAACTGTGAGCTATCCATCAGTCGCAGAAGTTGTTATCATCGCGTCGTCAATCATAGACATAGTGAAGCAATGAAGAACAATGTTTCATGTAAATTACCTAGATTGTGAATATGACACCCATTGAAAAAAATTCAAGTGCTAATTCAGTGTAGCACTTGACATGTTTTAAGGCGGAGGTTCCCGAAAACGGTCAAAAAGTTGGTTTTTTAAAGCAGTGTATCTCTTAAACCGTAAATACTTTTGACCAAAGAAAAAATTATGATATTTTCAAGTCTTACTTTAATACAGTGATGGAACCGAAATCATAAATAAATATACATTAATGCATCAAAATAATGTTCAAATACACCTCTTAATTTTCTTTAAAAGCAGTTTATCCCTTCATTAACAATTTTAATTACAATTAAAAATATACCATTAAATGTGTAATGCCAAACTGCATTCAATGATGGATTATTTATTATTAAATAGTTTTTGTAAATAGATAATTGCTTCATATTTGCAATAAATTACCACCGTTGTGTCATCGCGCTTCTCTTTCTTTTCTATGCAGTCCGACAGTGACCGCGCTTTAGATCATGTAGTCGCCTTAACTTAGCTTGTTCCAATAAGCGACACATCGTCCGTTAATAAACAGTGTCAATTAATAATAATCCTACTATCCTATTTTTTTATATTTTTAAATGTTTTTTATACTTACTTATTTTTTATACTTTAAGAAATATTTAAAAATGTAATTTAATATGTATATATAGATAAATAAACGAAATAATATCCTACTAATATTATAAATGCGAAAGTTGGTGAGGATGTTTGTTACTCTTTCACGCAAAAACTAATGAACGGATTTTGATGTAACTTTACAGTAATATAGCTTATACATTAGAATACATAGGATACTTTTTATCCCGATATTCTCACGGGATCGACATTTACGCGGGTGAAACCTCGGGGCGCAGCTAGTAACTTAATAAAATAAAAGAAATTGATACCTGTTGGTGTGATACCTTTTTACTTAGTAACATTTATTAATAGACGGATCGTTACCTTCGAAGGCTACTCTGTATTGAGGCGTGCGAATACGGTATTGATTTCTTTAGTCGTAAAACGCTGAAATTGGTTTTCTAAGAAAGCGGTGAACGATCACACAATAACGACTGTCCAAATACAGGACGTTTTTGACACCGTAATGACCAAATACTGGGGAAAATGATTAAATGACATTTTCGTGACGGCCGTTCTAATATGACGTAAACGCTTTCCTATGAAACCCAAACTTGTCATTTGAATGCTGGTACGAGTATTTGTATACTTACTAACATAACAGTGCTCACTACTTATTGTAATAAATAAAATTAAGTATACACAAGTACTTTAATAGCTTATGAAAGTTTGTCGCATACCTACTTAAGCACATTGGTTTAAATAAATGGTGAAGTATGATTGGCATGGAACGAATCGCAATATGTATTAAATGTAGTAAAAAGAAAATCAAACGTTTGAGCAATAGTTAATTAGTTATATACTAAGCAGCGATTTCTTAAGCAGATTTTGTTGAATTTAAATAAGTACTTACCTGTTTTGGAGATTTAAGTACATTTATAATAACGTATTTAATAACTAAATTTAATTGATAAATCTAACATTTAATTCTCAAACATACCTACGACTACGAGTCAGTTTATGAATGAGTATTCAGAATTTAATTTTCCTGTTTTGATACCTTCCTTTTGGACGTTTAAATGCATTAATTTTAAATGTATCCGATAAACCCACAAACACTATCATGTTTTTATTTGGGTGCATCGCAGGCTCCCAGCACTTGTGCGCACAAACAACGTGACAAAGCGAATGAGTGACATCACGTCTCACGAATGTCTGTCGTCGAGAATGACTGACTAAAAATCTACCAACATTGTTTTATTAACGATCATATAAAACACAAAGATGAAAAATATATCCCCACATGAGATTTACTTGACGGTTTCCTTCGCCTGTAATAGAATCCATAATAAACTTTGATTGGTTCAATTAGGTACTTAATTCACTAACAAGCCTTGAGCTCACAACACAACCCACGCCTGGATGTAATGTTTTTCTGGACCTGTTTTACGATAGCACTAAATAATGGCCTAATAAATCTTGCTGAAATAGTAGGTATATTATTTGATATTAGTATATTGTTGTTGCATAGAAGAGTACTGATTAGGAATCTGTATTGGCTGCTAACGCCTCCTCTGACACGGGCTTTCCCACCCGCAACGTGATTTATTTGTTAGCTTCTGACCGCACCCGTTCGCCAGCCCCCATTAAATTATTTATTCCGGTCGCTAGGACAAAGATATTTCAGATGTTTAGCATGTTTCCAAATGCGTGCTACCGCAACAGTTGCATTACACGATTACCTCGATGAAATTGTAGTACTCACTATGTCTTTCTAACTCATTTTCACTCCCGTGCTTTTTTACTCACTGTTATATATTCTTTTTATGGTATTTCTAATGGGACCCGGTTTGGTTGTTCACTTACGTTGATTCTTAACAATATAAAGAGGTCCAGTGAATTCTTGTAATTAATAAAAAGGCGCATTAGTCTCTAGAAATCATAATCTAAGTAACTTAGTATATTATAGGTACTGCTGTAAGATGTGGTGTACACTTTACGTCTACCTGTATGATTTTATGTCATGAACTGTTGCGCATACTTCGTATTAAATTAGTCTTGCGGTTTCTTCACTTGACAAACCTGCATAATATCGCATGGTTATACTTACCAATACTTACCTACTTAATCAAAGTCATCTCTGAAAAATAATGATGTCATTATTCGTTGCGTCCCGTCTGAGTTCCAGTGAGTCGTGTAGATGACCTTCACGCTGAACGGCACATGTGGCCGGTAATATTATAATAATGCTTTTTTCTTAGTCGATAATGTTGAGAACATCTAATTATAACAACATGATACCATTTTAATTTCAATTAGAAGCCATTTTGTCATGACATCAATTAGGCTAGTTAAATGTATTAAAATCTCGATCATTCCCTAACCAATACAAGGCTATAAACTGAACTGAGTATTAGGTACATTCTATAGGTTACGGTCTATGGTTTACACTTCAATCGATTATCGATTTAACGGCTAAAAGGAAGCCAAACCGATTCGTTTCATTCAATATTGAAGAAGCGCGAAGTTTTGATTTCTCCCACATTAAACGAAGTGCTAATTTGACTAACACCACATAACACCTTATTCAATATTCATGTCAAATTATAGGTATTATGTTACTAACGAATGTACCTAATTGGCGCTATGATTTTTTTTGCTTCTAGACTTCTACATAGAAAACAGGTTTAGCGTGTTTGTGTAGCGTCATTAATTTAGACGGCCGGCGAGGAAGTTCTGAAAGAGCTAACGCCGTAATAAAGCTGCTACGTTACGTGTGTCCGGGTTTAAATAACACGAAATTCGCGTTTAATGTGAGCAGCAGATGGACACCTATAAATTATTGCTTCTGTATAGACGCCGAGCACGCCGTGCTAACTGATGAAAGTTATAAACGTGTCGGTTATTTCAATGAGCTCGAAAACTTTCAGTACATTACGTTTCCTCATAATATTATTAAATACCCGAACATCACAGACGTCATAAATTACACTTGGAATATTTGAGGTGAATAAAGAGCCACCGTTCTCTGCTGTTAAAGAAGGTTGTTGGGTCGAATCAATTATTTTCTTTACTCATCATTCTTGGAGATATCCGGTACATATTTAAGTGGTCGTAATTGTGGTGGTATTTATTTTTATACATATCGCGTGGGTTCCTTGTTGAATTATATGGCGTATGCAAGTGCACTGCAAATTACTCTTATTTACTTACGCGGGTTTACCAGGACGTATCCATTAACCGCCTCGGTACGTCATCTTGTTTATAAAATGTGCACGTCTTCCGTCTGTAGGATATATTATGGTTAATGTTCTGAATAAAATCAGAGAATTTATCAATTTTGATATCATTACCGGCCTATCCGATGTTTTCGTATATTAATATTCATTTTGGAGTCATGAATATAAAAGAACAAGATAGGTAGATTACACAGGGTAATTTAAATAAACATAAGTAATCAGAAAATGTATCAATTTGATATCATTATCAGCCTATTCGTTGTTCGTGTAAATCAAAATCAATATGCATTTTGGACTCATAAATATAAAAGACCAAGATAAAGTCATTTAAATAAACATAAGTAAAGTGTCGATATTAAGTTCCTTAAAATAAACATTTGTAATAATATGTTATCAAATAGATATCTAAAGTAAAAAATCTAGTGTAGGAAATACTCAAGTAGGTGCTACGTTATGTTGTAATTAACAGTTATATTCTGCGATCACCAAACTAACCCAATGATCGAGTTAAAACACCGGATGACGAGCAGCTGATGCATACCTTTTCTGTATCTTTTTTGTCCTACTCCATCATTATTTTATTATAAAATTTCAGTTTTCATTTTACACACACAATTATACCTGTGATCTTTTAATTAAAACTTCACACATGTTCATGTCCTTAATAAATTTGATCCATAAAGATAAGGTAATACTTATTTTAATTATACTCTGTTGTGTCGATATAGTTTGCCGATATAATAAACAAAACAAATAAAAATGCTTTTATCTGGTTGGACCCATGGACATCCAAACCTTACTTACGATTTGTTTGGTAGTCCTTTTGTCTCGCTTGTTTTATTTTTTTGGGTCTGCCGATCAATGCGCTTTGTTGACGTGATGTGTATTTGCATATACCCTTGACTCGACGACTGCCTTGTCAAATGTAACTGCATTGTTCAGTTGATGATATGTTCATAACATATCATTGCTAAGCTTGAACACAATTCTAATGTAAGACATAAAGACAGCAAAGTTTTACGGGCGTATTATTTAGCATCTGCTATTGCTATGAACTAGCCATATGCCACAAAAAATAGTAGCAGACAATGAGGTTCGCACATTCGAAAATATCGAGGTGACTGAACCCGTGAACAGAACGTAGTCAATCGTTTTTGTTGATTTACAAAAACTACTTTAAATAAATTGCCCTGAGCAATGAGATATATCTTCACGAGCGCTCGCTTGTTTGTACTCGATATCATTTGAACTCGAATAGGTGGCTAATGGCATCGAAGTAGCAGCCGCTAATTACAGTGATTTTACAGTAATTGAAATATGGACTGTGGAATTGTGCTACTTCATACATTTCGTCGTTTATGTGAAGGACGTGGAGGTTCGACGATATGTAATTAAGTTATTGAGTGGATATCTAGGTCTTGTTTGAGAAAAAAAATTAACAACTGGTGCATTCACATCATGATTCGGCTTGGGGACTTTATAATTACCTACGTAATTATATCATGAGATTCCTGACATTTCAGACACGACATAAAAATAATCTCCCTTTAAATTCTCATTACCTGGAGATTTGTTGTATGTATCTATTAAAAGCCGTGATACAAAAAATAGCCACAACTAGAAATTAAAAAACTTTGAACGCGTCTGCGGAGTTGCTAACGACGCCCAAGATTAACATGATCTATCTATAGCAGTCTAACGAATATTATAGTCGAGTATTTTGCTCGATAGATTTCCATCAGAGGCGAATGGAAATATTTTAATTTATAGAGATAACCGTCGATACGTATCATGAATATAAATGAGTCAAGACAAAAACAAGATGTGTCTGAAGAGAAATAATAAGAGGCGTTCGACAGCCACGATCGTCTAGCCGCCATCGTCCTTGAGTGCAGAAATCCTTGATGAGTACAATCAACCGCCACCGGATAGTCGTCTCCGTTCAGGGCTGCCAATTAATAATTTAACTACATGTAAGGCGAGTTGCGGAGTCTATTTCAATTCAACTTGTTTAATGTCCACTTGTTGCGTAAACTAGTTATGTTTATCTATCAGTCATTACGACTTGCTTTCTTGACGTGGTTTTGCAGTGTTTCTCGCAATATTGGTATAACTCCGTAACTTAGATATTTAATTAAATAAGAAGCATAGTATTTATGAAATCCTAGGCATTGTGCAGCCCTAGATTATCGATAGCATAGGTGCTAGCAAGTGTGACGACAAAAACTAAAACTGAAAATAAATGGGCGCGAAACGATTATTAGCGCTGTAGTCGTTATTAGAGTTTACTAAATAAAAGGCTTTCATTATTAAACTATCAAAACACCATATACCTGCAAAACATATAATGCAAATAATCATAAATTATTCCAACGTAGATAACGATTGCAGAGATTTCCGGTAGTCAGTATTTATCTCCCCATACATCCAGCCATCTATGTAATACGTTTTAATCGAAACGAGTACGTAAACATGTCACGTGTAAAATCCAACCGCTGCTTAAATTGAATTTAACTCGAGCCACGACCTGTCAACTTATCGAATATAAATTCTCTTAATAATCGTTACCAATTACGTGAGCGTTCGGCCTCGTACTGCACTATCAATCTTTGCAGAAATGCTGTAACGAGCGATTACTACGAAGGATTAAGATCTTTTTGCAGTGGCATGTAAGGGAGAAAATGAATTGTCGAATGGGACTTTGATTGGTCTTTTTGGTCCGAAACGACGTCGTCGTGAGCCGGTCCGCCGCGCCGGCACCGCGAGAAATGTTGGACGTTATGAAACCATCGCTGACAAACTGCAAATAAGAGTGGCCCTAACTCTAAACACTAGACAAGCTCGCCGGTCTTTGTCGCCAATCGCATAAATATGTACTAATATAATGAAATGGAATTCAAATCAACCGCACAATCGCGCAATAGCTAAACAGAAGTTTGCCAAAAGTTGAATAAGTAGTTTTGCATTTGATCGTCTTGTGTCTCTAGATGTTGAAAAATTTATCTAATAATGAGAACATATCAAACTTGTATACACATGGTGTGATTCATACGAGGAAAACCAGTTATGTGTGTTTAAGGAGATAATCATTAGTGCTATGTAATACGATGTTTAAGACCATTATTTAGCGATGATTGTGGATAATAGTTATGGTTCCCCAAAGGTAATCTATTAATACAAATCTGTAGTACTAGGATAGTCAAACAGCATCTTTAAAAACTTTTAGGGTATAACTATAAATGTTTTTGTATTTGATGCAACACGGGCACAGGATAGACCACCCAGTAAAAGCTAGAATACATAATTATAAAGCTAGATGGAAAAATAGTTTAGATATTGGAAATACTTTTTAGGTACAAGAAGTATCAGCTAGCATTAACACCGACTTCATTCATAACGTTTATTTTAAATAGGTATTTGCTTACTAAAAATATGCTATTTATAAAACTTGGAATTTGGACAGTACCTAGTATTTATAATAAGCAAAAAATATCATTCGTAATTATATTAGGTATGACTAATTCAACAGCGTCACTTACTCAAATTTGAAACTAATTTGTCCAATGACATCAGCCTCAGCTTCGGCATTTGGAAGAATTTGTGGCAATGTTCCTTATGTTCCAATATTTATGAATTGCGTGTTGTTGCCTTTATTAATTAGGTAGCACTGTAGCAGGCCTTTATAACGTTAGAAGAATGATGCCCGTTTTCACCATCGTTCCCTCAAACACTCCTTAACTAAGAGTCTCTTAACATAAGAGACTCCTTAAATCAGCCCCTTACCCATATGTTTTAGGACCATAAGTGTCCCTTAGGTGATGGTGAAAACGAAACTAACACTTAAAATTTCTTAAGGTCTCCCTAAGTTTAAGGAACGATGCTGAAAACGGGCATGAATGTCTTCTTAGGTAGATTCACGTCACATACTACCATTGACATCGTGAGAACGTGTAGTTTTTGGTGAAGTGAAGCTGACTGTCGCCACGCGACGATATCTGACAGCGAGTCTCGGAGGCGCGACGCTCGAAAGTCTGTCACAGTCAAGTTCACGGCCTCCTCGGCCAACGTTCCGCAACATTTCCTCGTTCTGTCTCGTTACTCTTTATTTATCATCGCGATATATTGAATCGAAAGCATTGCAATTGATAGCCTTGTCTCGCAGCTTACTTACGACACTCAATTACTTTATTGTACTTTTATTGTTTTCAGATCTCCTTTAACTACTGATGATAATTGTATAAGTAAGACCGCTTTATAGTTCCTTGTTACGATTGTAGTAACACGTTCCATCACGGAACGCTTGACAACGAGGTCCTTTTTTATATTACGTCTATTATAAATTATAGTCGATTTAATTTGAGTTTTTTTTTTCGTTGTGATACAACCATTTTGAAACGCTCCACGTGTATTGTTCTCGACATTAGCGCGGGGTCGACGACCATATCTAGCAAATGTTTGTCGATTTATGGCGAAAATCGATGTGACGTAAAGTTGCATTGTAGGTATCTCTTATTTTTTAGGGTAGGTATAAGTATTAAATCCAACTTTTTCAGCGTCTTAAGTTTTGATGAATTTAATTTGCATTGAAAAGGAAATTTTCGTTTGAATTCGAATACTGGTGAATTTCCCTAATAATTTAACTATAAGTATCATGACTTTCTTACTAAATTATCAAAAACATTTTACTCTGTTGTAGGTAGGTACTACATTCTTCTTAAAAAACTGCCGTTACGCATTTATACTTATCCGTTCATAGAGTTGACCGTAAGGTTCTATACAAAAAGTTGTTTACTAGTTTGCTCTTCGCAGTGCTTTTTTTGTTACACACCATTAATTGGTGTTCTATTCACGAATAGTATGCCAGTTAGCGATGGCGATATAATTTGATGTGATTCACAATTCAAATCTTTAATCAATTATTGTAAATATTACAAAACATTATCGACGCGGTGCCACATTTTCCGTTTGTTTGGCGTTGGCTGTCAGATATAAATCTCCGTAGATCACGAGGTCGTTAATGTGATATTCGTGTCGGCGCCCGCGCCGCACAGTGGGCCCATACTGAAAATTAGTGGACTTAGGCAACAAAGTTCCAATATCGATGCGATTTTTTTTTATATGACGTGTTATGATATTCCTGACAACTTTTATTCTTATAACATTTCTTCTAAAGTTGATAGTTTGTCTTGAAAAAAATTAATTAGATTATTTTGTATGGAGCGAATCACGTTTAATTTTTTTTCTTCAATTGTACTAATATGTTGGGTGTGTGGCGTGAGTATATGATAGCTAGGGTCATTCTCTATCCACGAAAAAAAAAAACAGCGCCGGCCATCTGCGGCAGCGCGAGTAATCATTCGGTAAAAAAAAATGTTTTGTAAGATTTTTTTTTGCCATTTAAAATAAATTCAAAGTAAATTTTTTGTGTCATTAGGCTAATTCACCTTTTCTTTATTAAATATATAGTTTTAACAGCGCATAGGTACTTATAACTAATTATTCTGGTAGAAATTTAGTAATTATTGCTATGTTATCGGTAGCACCTGCATTGTGATTGATGACTCATTTGTTATTGCGCTCGTCTAAGCGTATAACTAATGAGTCGTCGAAAAATGCTTGTCTCTGATTGGCTGTGTTATTTTTTTAACTGCACGTTATCTATTGTTGAATAAATATCGTAATAAGTTTCAGGTTATACTAATTTTGTTAATGATAGGTGAAATAATTTAAATTTGAAATTTGTACGGGCAAGTCGTTGATAATTATCTACATAATCAAGCGTATGAAACTGTGAAGTAATTGTAGCCCTGAAAAGGGCTGTTTGTCATATACCTAGCCCTGATGGGCTTTTGTGAGGATAATCTAGAGCCGGATCACATTATTTCTTGTTCCAGAAGTGCTAGTGGGTCCGGCAAATTTTCGGACTCTGCTATGAGGCATTCTTCTTCCTCCATAATCTCACTGTCACAGGGAGGCTCAGTAGTCTGTAACAACTGAATTGCTTCAGGCAACAACTCATTATGACCCTGTTTCAATATTTTAGGCCTTATGTAGGATATGTGGGGATCAGAGCTTATTAGAAGTCCATGGAGGATGTCTTCGTTTGTTGCTATTCTCCCCGTTTTCCGAGTGTGCCACTCCCTGACGTTTCTGAAGTCCTTATTACGGGCTTCCGAAGCTTCTTCAGATAAGATACCTAAAACGAATAAGTACATACATTTTAATTTCAAAACGCAATTGAGTCAAATAATACATCAAACTATATTTATTTTTTACTTACCGATTGGCAAAACACCAAAGTGGTTACAGATGTCTGCACCGTGCATTAGAAGTTTATGTACACTAACTGGCATGTAGTACCACGAATAGTGTTGCACGTACACATCAGCTGTTTCTCTGCAGTATCTTCTAAATTTTTCACAGTCAATGTTTTTGCCTGATGATATGGCTTGTAGAATAACGGAAAATCTGAAAATCAGATTTTCGTCAATTCCCGTTATTCTGGATGATCTTTTGTAATCTTGGAAAAAGCGCCTCGCAGTATTCCCGTCATTTGTAGTTCCAAAACCCTAAAATGGGAAAACAATACTGTAATATACAATACATAGAGATATAATACACAAACAACATAAAAAGAGCCAAAATTAAATACATACCTGTTTGACTATATCAATCAGCATTCCAGTTTGCTCACGAAACTCTTGTTGCGTGGTATTTTTTTTAGCTTGTTTCAAAGCCTTATGTTCGCCTCGAGCAGTCCATCGTTGAAAATCCAGATTATAAGATATATGGAGAAGACATTCCATACACCGAATCTTCATATGCAGTGAAGAAATTCCTTGTTTGTAAATTTCTTCACGAAGTGGTTTGGAAGTCAAAGCGTCTAAATTATTCATCTCGCTCGGTTTTGCCAAGCAAATAGGACACGTTGCATATGATGGTACTTCAGCAATAATATTGGCCACTTTTCCATCAATCATGGTCATATGCAATTCATGTGATACAATAATATTTCCACACTGTGTAGATATTCGTTCATCAATTTGTTTTTTCATCTCAGACTCTTCAGACATTATAAAATCAGCTGTCTCCGAAGTGAAAGTGAACTTCACCGGTCGACAGTACAGAGTTGAGCAAGGTGTGGGGTTCTCCCAAACTATATTTTCATTCCCAGAAGATGGGCTAGTAGACACTAGCCGAAGAGGGACGATGCTTATCATGACTACTGATGAATCATCGAACTCTGTAGACGTTTTCTGTTTATAATTGCTCTGCGACGAAGAACCATCAAGTCCCCATTTCCAGGTCAACTTGAGTTCTTTATTTTGAGACCTATCAACAGAATTACTAATACCTAGTAAAATCCTTTCCACAGTGTGGTCCAATAGCGCTTGCAATTTAATTTGAGCTCCTTTTTCGGTAATCTCCATACTCTCTTGTGGTGGGTAACATCTTTTCTTGGCATTTACAAGCTTTGGATAAGATGGAAAGGCAGCACAGTTTTCTTCTTTCAGAAATTGTCGAAGAGCTAAGTACTTCCATTTCGAGAGCGCAAGTGATGTATAAAGAGCTAAACAGTTATCTTCAGAGACAGTACTTAAGCTCTGCTTTTTGAATAGTCGCTCGTCTACTTCGGATAGGGCATCTGGATTACTGGAAAGGTATTCGATCACTTTTGCCAGATTCGTTTTGCCGTTGTCTTTCAATTTTGTTATGTACCAGGTCTGCAACTCTTCTTCGGAATTTTCTTCTACTATGGAAGTAGAACGTCTTTTTTTTTGCTTCTTACTTAACTCTTCGAATGGTTTTCTGTGCTCCTTTTCTGTAGATGTTCCCGCTTCCGCAGTACATACTGCAAGAGTAGGAACATGGGAATCTATATCCACAGGTTCAGATAAGACTGCGTCCGAAAAGCCCATCTCACTTCTCAGGTCAACACTGTCACAAACAGGCCAGTTGATGTTTTTTTCGAACCACTTGCGATTACTTACACGATTCATAAAAGTTTTTTGGTTTCTACTTGACTCTATCCACTTTTTATTTAGATTTACACAAAAAAGTCGACAGAACTCCTTGATTCGGTTCTTGTCTTCTTCAGAAACTTCGGTAGTCAAGACAGAAATGATACTTTCATATAGAAACATATGATTTTTCAGATCACCGCCACTTCTTAATTTCACAAAAAAATCTAGGTTGGTACAAAATCCAGCCATAGTTCTAATGTAAATATAAAAATAAAAGTATTTCACTGTGTTCACAAATAAGCGACAAGAGCGAAACTAGATGGACTTAATGAATGTCTTTATATTTATAGACAGTGTTAATTACTCAAGTAGTGGACACTGTTATCAGTGAGTGAAAATTATTGAGCCAATCAGAGACGAGCATTTTTCGATGACTCATTAGTTATGCGCTTAGCCGAGCGCAATAACAAATGAGTCATCAATCACAATGCAGGTGCTACCGATAACATAGCAATAATTACTAAATTTCTACCAGAATAATTAGTTATAAGTACCTATGCGCTGTTAAAACTATATATTTAATAAAGAGAAGGTGAATTAGCCTAATGACACAAAAAATTTACTTTGAATTTATTTTAAATGGCAAAAAAAATCTTACATAACATTTTTTTTTTACCGAATGATTACTCGCGCTGCCGCAGATGGCCGGCGCTGTTTTTTTTTTCGTGGATAGAGAATGACCCTAGCTATCATATACTCACGCCACACACCCAACATATTAGTACAATTGAAGAAAAAAAATTAAACGTGATTCGCTCCATACAAAATAATCTAATTAATTTTTTTCAAGACAAACTATCAACTTCCCACTGTGCACAGTGGGCCCATACTGAAAATTAGTGGACTTAGGCAACAAAGTTCCAATATCGATGCGATTTTTTTTTATATGACGTGTTATGATATTCCTGACAACTTTTATTCTTATAACATTTCTTCTAAAGTTGATAGTTTGTCTTGAAAAAAATTAATTAGATTATTTTGTATGGAGCGAATCACGTTTAATTTTTTTTCTTCAATTGTACTAATATGTTGGGTGTGTGGCGTGAGTATATGATAGCTAGGGTCATTCTCTATCCACGAAAAAAAAAACAGCGCCGGCCATCTGCGGCAGCGCGAGTAATCATTCGGTAAAAAAAAAATGTTATGTAAGATTTTTTTTGCCATTTAAAATAAATTCAAAGTAAATTTTTTGTGTCATTAGGCTAATTCACCTTCTCTTTATTAAATATATAGTTTTAACAGCGCATAGGTACTTATAACTAATTATTCTGGTAGAAATTTAGTAATTATTGCTATGTTATCGGTAGCACCTGCATTGTGATTGATGACTCATTTGTTATTGCGCTCGGCTAAGCGCATAACTAATGAGTCATCGAAAAATGCTCGTCTCTGATTGGCTCAATAATTTTCACTCACTGATAACAGTGTCCACTACTTGAGTAATTAACACTGTCTATAAATATAAAGACATTCATTAAGTCCATCTAGTTTCGCTCTTGTCGCTTATTTGTGAACACAGTGAAATACTTTTATTTTTATATTTACATTAGAACTATGGCTGGATTTTGTACCAACCTAGATTTTTTTGTGAAATTAAGAAGTGGCGGTGATCTGAAAAATCATATGTTTCTATATGAAAGTATCATTTCTGTCTTGACTACCGAAGTTTCTGAAGAAGACAAGAACCGAATCAAGGAGTTCTGTCGACTTTTTTGTGTAAATCTAAATAAAAAGTGGATAGAGTCAAGTAGAAACCAAAAAACTTTTATGAATCGTGTAAGTAATCGCAAGTGGTTCGAAAAAAACATCAACTGGCCTGTTTGTGACAGTGTTGACCTGAGAAGTGAGATGGGCTTTTCGGACGCAGTCTTATCTGAACCTGTGGATATAGATTCCCATGTTCCTACTCTTGCAGTATGTACTGCGGAAGCGGGAACATCTACAGAAAAGGAGCACAGAAAACCATTCGAAGAGTTAAGTAAGAAGCAAAAAAAAAGACGTTCTACTTCCATAGTAGAAGAAAATTCCGAAGAAGAGTTGCAGACCTGGTACATAACAAAATTGAAAGACAACGGCAAAACGAATCTGGCAAAAGTGATCGAATACCTTTCCAGTAATCCAGATGCCCTATCCGAAGTAGACGAGCGACTATTCAAAAAGCAGAGCTTAAGTACTGTCTCTGAAGATAACTGTTTAGCTCTTTATACATCACTTGCGCTCTCGAAATGGAAGTACTTAGCTCTTCGACAATTTCTGAAAGAAGAAAACTGTGCTGCCTTTCCATCTTATCCAAAGCTTGTAAATGCCAAGAAAAGATGTTACCCACCACAAGAGAGTATGGAGATTACCGAAAAAGGAGCTCAAATTAAATTGCAAGCGCTATTGGACCACACTGTGGAAAGGATTTTACTAGGTATTAGTAATTCTGTTGATAGGTCTCAAAATAAAGAACTCAAGTTGACCTGGAAATGGGGACTTGATGGTTCTTCGTCGCAGAGCAATTATAAACAGAAAACGTCTACAGAGTTCGATGATTCATCAGTAGTCATGATAAGCATCGTCCCTCTTCGGCTAGTGTCTACTAGCCCATCTTCTGGGAATGAAAATATAGTTTGGGAGAACCCCACACCTTGCTCAACTCTGTACTGTCGACCGGTGAAGTTCACTTTCACTTCGGAGACAGCTGATTTTATAATGTCTGAAGAGTCTGAGATGAAAAAACAAATTGATGAACGAATATCTACACAGTGTGGAAATATTATTGTATCACATGAATTGCATATGACCATGATTGATGGAAAAGTGGCCAATATTATTGCTGAAGTACCATCATATGCAACGTGTCCTATTTGCTTGGCAAAACCGAGCGAGATGAATAATTTAGACGCTTTGACTTCCAAACCACTTCGTGAAGAAATTTACAAACAAGGAATTTCTTCACTGCATATGAAGATTCGGTGTATGGAATGTCTTCTCCATATATCTTATAATCTGGATTTTCAACGATGGACTGCTCGAGGCGAACATAAGGCTTTGAAACAAGCTAAAAAAAATACCACGCAACAAGAGTTTCGTGAGCAAACTGGAATGCTGATTGATATAGTCAAACAGGTATGTATTTAATTTTGGCTCTTTTTATGTTGTTTGTGTATTATATCTCTATGTATTGTATATTACAGTATTGTTTTCCCATTTTAGGGTTTTGGAACTACAAATGACGGGAATACTGCGAGGCGCTTTTTCCAAGATTACAAAAGATCATCCAGAATAACGGGAATTGACGAAAATCTGATTTTCAGATTTTCCGTTATTCTACAAGCCATATCATCAGGCAAAAACATTGACTGTGAAAAATTTAGAAGATACTGCAGAGAAACAGCTGATGTGTACGTGCAACACTATTCGTGGTACTACATGCCAGTTAGTGTACATAAACTTCTAATGCACGGTGCAGACATCTGTAACCACTTTGGTGTTTTGCCAATCGGTAAGTAAAAAATAAATATAGTTTGATGTATTATTTGACTCAATTGCGTTTTGAAATTAAAATGTATGTACTTATTCGTTTTAGGTATCTTATCTGAAGAAGCTTCGGAAGCCCGTAATAAGGACTTCAGAAACGTCAGGGAGTGGCACACTCGGAAAACGGGGAGAATAGCAACAAACGAAGACATCCTCCATGGACTTCTAATAAGCTCTGATCCCCACATATCCTACATAAGGCCTAAAATATTGAAACAGGGTCATAATGAGTTGTTGCCTGAAGCAATTCAGTTGTTACAGACTACTGAGCCTCCCTGTGACAGTGAGATTATGGAGGAAGAAGAATGCCTCATAGCAGAGTCCGAAAATTTGCCGGACCCACTAGCACTTCTGGAACAAGAAATAATGTGATCCGGCTCTAGATTATCCTCACAAAAGCCCATCAGGGCTAGGTATATGACAAACAGCCCTTTTCAGGGCTACAATTACTTCACAGTTTCATACGCTTGATTATGTAGATAATTATCAACGACTTGCCCGTACAAATTTCAAATTTAAATTATTTCACCTATCATTAACAAAATTAGTATAACCTGAAACTTATTACGATATTTATTCAACAATAGATAACGTGCAGTTAAAAAAATAACACAGCCAATCAGAGACAAGCATTTTTCGACGACTCATTAGTTATACGCTTAGACGAGCGCAATAACAAATGAGTCATCAATCACAATGCAGGTGCTACCGATAACATAGCAATAATTACTAAATTTCTACCAGAATAATTAGTTATAAGTACCTATGCGCTGTTAAAACTATATATTTAATAAAGAAAAGGTGAATTAGCCTAATGACACAAAAAATTTACTTTGAATTTATTTTAAATGGCAAAAAAAAATCTTACAAAACATTTTTTTTTACCGAATGATTACTCGCGCTGCCGCAGATGGCCGGCGCTGTTTTTTTTTTTCGTGGATAGAGAATGACCCTAGCTATCATATACTCACGCCACACACCCAACATATTAGTACAATTGAAGAAAAAAAATTAAACGTGATTCGCTCCATACAAAATAATCTAATTAATTTTTTTCAAGACAAACTATCAACTTTAGAAGAAATGTTATAAGAATAAAAGTTGTCAGGAATATCATAACACGTCATATAAAAAAAAATCGCATCGATATTGGAACTTTGTTGCCTAAGTCCACTAATTTTCAGTATGGGCCCACTGTGCGCCGTCTCAGATAGTACTGTTATCCCATTGTCGATTCAAATGTTCCGCGCTTTCATATTTGTCTATGTACAACTATTGTAAGATTTAGTTCCGTGCAAGTCAACAGATCGATATCTTTCCAATACATGTACTTATAGGTAACATTACGAAGCTTTTAAACGTATTTGAATACTTGTGCGATTCCAATCTTAAAGAGATCTTGGCGCGATAGTGCGAGTTAATCTGAATTAATTATTATAATCTTCGTTTTATACAGAAATAATAATTATTATTGTCCGTAATCTTAAGATATGACTCACAATAGTAGCTGTTGTGTGTTAACGGTAGTTTTTTTTCGATAGCGTCACGCAATGAGCAGTTGCAAATTAAGGTATTTTTGTTTTAACATAAGTACTTAGGGGTAATTCTTACCTGTGTTGTCTACACGGGCTGTGGGACTTAGGGTCGGTACTCGGTAGTTTCCGCTGTATTTGATATGCTAGCCGTGATAAGACCCGGCGGCCACGCGACACTTGCTCAACCCCTTCCAGTGCCGAGGGTTGGTCGCCCTTCCGCCTTATTGATTAGCACCCTCGGAGAATTAACTTAATGGTGAAAACAACACACGTCGTCATATTCGTATCATATACAACTATAGGTACATAACTACCTCCTAATTACAAGCTTTTTACCCGACTGCGCCAGAAGGAGGGTTATGTTTTTCGAGTGTATTAAATAAAAGTTGGAAGCAGGCGGGACCCATACCATTATTATATTTTCAAACTCAAATGGATCCCGCCTGCTTCCAACTTTTATTTAATTTAAAATGGGCTTGTTTTTAGCTTTTCAGTTAGTTTTAGTTTAAGGTTGTTTTGTTATAAATTCTACCTGAATCCGATTGTTTTGTTAAAATGTCAAATGTCAGTAAATGCCGTCAGAATTTGTTTAAGCAAAAACAACAATAAAAACAACTTATTTGTTCTCCGCATTTTAAATAATGAATGAAGAAGAAGTTTGCATTTGTAGTTCTTCTTTAGCTGAAAAGTTTATTAAAGAGACATAAAAAAATTGCCAAGGCTTCTTAAAAGTTTCATTAGCATTTTAGTAACATTTTCCTCTTAAGGTATGTTATGAAATTGCCACCGGTTCATTAGACTCGTAACGGATTCAAATGCTTATTGAATTTCTGCGAACCAAGTAAATGTTGTTTGATAGGGCCATTCCCTATTATTAGTTTATTTTATAGTAAACCGTGCGAGCGCGAACCAGTTACACCGATCGAGCCGTGTTAGTTAAATTAAATAATACTAGTGTGTTGTAAATCCCTTGCTTTCATTGTACTATAGAGAATCGTGAGTTGTACATTCATTCTTGAAAAGGCAATCTGGGAATAGAAGGACAAATAC
Source organism: Hydraecia micacea (assembly GCA_914767645.1). Taxonomy (NCBI): domain Eukaryota; kingdom Metazoa; phylum Arthropoda; class Insecta; order Lepidoptera; family Noctuidae; genus Hydraecia; species Hydraecia micacea. The sequence continues at coordinate 13,629,091 of OU611788.1, read as the reverse complement.
ATACACGGTCCACAAAATCGTTGCTGCATGCCTATGGCTCAACTCCAGACTAATTAAGTGCATTATGGCCGAAGTCACGTTTATATTACAGAACATGTCAAATTAAAGTTAACTTTACAAATGTATGTGTTTATAAGGCTGGGTTGGTGATCGTTAAATTTTATGCAGCTGTGTATGAGATCCGAATGGGTACTTATGAGTGTTAAGGTGTGTATTGCGGTCAGCGAGGAACTTACTCGCAGCGTTGCGTCACCCTGCTGTCGGTACTGGTTGCGCCAAATCAATCTTGGGCACTAATCGCACCTCTCGCCGTCCCGTTGAAATAGTTTGCAATATCAAACTACCACAATTACATTCGATTCAACCAAAACAAGTACAACTAAGTGCGTAATACATAATTGAAATAATTTCGTGATTAGGCTATTTGTTTACATAAGCCAATATACATATGTAGTTGGAGATGAAAGATGGATTTGATTTGTCCATAACTGCGCAACAATAGAGTGTTAAGAATGTAATATAATTTAAGTAGGTACGTTTTTCATTTAACACATGAACTAAGTGTAGTTTTTCTTTGTTGTAGTTCACGTCGGGTGCGGCGGAGAGCGTGGCGTGTGGAACTAGTTCGTCCTCCTCAAGCTCATCATCGTCGTCTTCGTCATCGTCTTCATCGTCATCGTCATCGGACTCGGACACCGCGGACGCCGCCGGCGGTTCTGCGCACGCCTCGCCTGATGACTCCAACGCTGCCCTTGCGGCTGACTGTCCACTACAGGTGAAGAACACTTTTAGAATATCTTTGTTTAGATTTATTGTATGTGCCAGTAATACAAGCGGTTTAATCGACTCCCAACTAAATTGCCAAAAATTTTGAGCAGGTCCCGAGAGCTGTTTCAAATGAATATTTAAAAGATATTAGGGCCAGCAGAGTAAAAAACAGTAGTCAAATTTTCACACTTTTTAGGGTTCCGTACCCAAAGGGTAAAAACGGAACCCTATTACTAAAACTCCACTGTCCGTCTATCTGTCTGTCTGTCACCAGGCTGTATCTCATGAACCGTGATAGCTAGACAGTTGAAATTTTCACAGATGATGTATTTCTGTTGCCGCTATAACAACAAATACTAAAACAGAATAAAATAATTATTTGAGGGGGCTCCCATGCAACAAAAGTGATTTTTTGCCGTTATTTGCTCGATATTAATAACGGCAACAGGTATAGGTACGCTTGAAATATTCACAGAATATTTAGTTGCATATTTACTTTAAAAATAAATAATTAAAATAAATATTTAACGGGTGCTCCCATACAACAGACGTGATTTTTTGCCTTTTTTTTTCAGCGTGTTTTGCCTTGTGGTACGGAACCCTTTGTGTGCGAGTCCAACTCGCACTTGGCCGGTTTTTACTTATGTTTTTCAGTCTGCCGGCCCTATTTCCAATAACAAATAGGTCGCCTGGCATGACCCGTTCTCGTTGTTGATAGTGCATAGATAGGTATAATTGCAACGTTAGTCTGTGTTTACTGTGTCTATTTGGAGCAGTATACTGAAATATATTTTGCAGCTCATCGACGATGCAGACCTTGCGGAACTATTTCCAGAACAAACACCGAGCGCGCCGGCGCAACAGCCCAATTTCTCGACCTTTACTGTCCACAACGCCGCGCCGGATAACGACGACAAGTCCATTGCTGATAATGGTAAGCGTTCTTCACTTTGTAGATTTAAGTGTAAACAATGTGTTTATTAAATCTTTAATTTTATCAAGACGTCAATATTTCAGGTGATGGATCTAGTAGTGAAATGGAACTTACGCCCCAGCTCGTGACAGCTGCAATACAAAGGGCAACAGCCGATTCCTCAGGATCGGAAAATGAGTGTTCGAACTCTGATACCGGGCATCAGAACACTACACACTACGCTTCTAGCTTACTACAGCAGTTCGTTCATCAAACACAGCTGCTGAGCAGTACGGCGCCTTTAACATCTATTAGTACGGCAGCGACGACTTCGTTATCGTGTGGATTAAATCCTACTACGATAGACGGTGTCGGGACCATCAGTGATTGTGTACTCGGACAAATAAATACTTTGCCTGAAATAGCACCCATAGCGCCAAACTTCTTATCATCAAGTCAGCATCTGAGTCCACAACAAACAGAAGAGCTTTCGCAAAATTATAAAGATCTTGAAGAAATTACTTCTGTTACGGATTCTGTGGATATATCGATAACTAATCCACCGAGTCTAGAAGACTGTGTCGATAATAATGACTTCATGACGTTGGATATCACTCAAGGAGGCTCCGAGCTAGGAAGTGCCAGTGATTTGTTAAAAAGTTCTCCTATTACTGTAGTCGGTACAGATCTAAATCACTTAAATCACATTGATTCTCAAAAGTTAGATACAATCAGCACGAATTCAGTTGAATCTCAAGAAGACGTTAAAAATGTTATCGTAGAATCTAGAAGAAAAAGAGGCAGGCCTCGAAAAGTTCGAAAAGCTGATGAATTTGACAACAAAGGTATAGAATCTCACAAAGAAGCGAAATCGGTAGTAAACGTAATTAATTTTCACAACAATAACGACCCTCCGAATGTTTCTCCAGATTCTGGCATTCTGTCGAATCACAACTCTCCCACACATTCGCCGTTGCGGCGTCATGATGTAGATGAAGGCCACAGTAGGCTAGGTAGGAAATCTATACAAAAAGAAAATACCACAAGAAGAGCAATGCGATCGAAATCCAAAAGCAGAAGCCGAGCCCAGAACAGATCAGATTCAAGTGATTGTGACTACCAGAAGAAGAGAATAGAGAACGAAATCAAACAAATTAAAACAGAAGCACCATCACCAGTTCCACTGAAACAAGAACAAAATAAATTTGAAAAGAATAAGAAAAATGATCACAAACTGGATATAGCTGCATTAGATAGAATGTTATACGCTACGGACAGGGTATTATATCCGCCTAGAAAAAAAGTGGGCCGTAAACCACAAAATAAAGCGAAAACTAGTAAGAATACTCCCAAAACTTTAAAAGACAAGAATCAGTATGACTCTGCTGATAGTGACGAAGACTCTGTTCCAACCAACAGGTCGGTGTTGTCAGGAGTGTATGCCAAACGTAAAGAACTAAATAGTAAACTCGCTAGTTTACCGAAAAAGAATAACAAAACATTTGGTAACACTTGGAGGGATAATCAAAGTGAAAATGAAGCAGCTGCGGATGATCCGTTAGATCCAACTTGGAAACAAATCGATCTGAATCCTAAATATAAGGACATCTTATCGGGTTATAAAAGTGACCACGAATTCAAGCCGTATAAAAGCTGTAGCCGCCTCATAGAGTCTGGCTACAAGAGTGATTATGGGTGTAGATCAGGATATAAAAGCGATTACTACCGGTCGGGCTATAAAAGTGACCACAAGTCGGGTTACAAAAGTGATAAATCGGGATATAAAACAGATAACAGTGTTAGGAGCATGCGGAGGCGTATGAGAAAACTGAAGAAGACTAGGTCAGTAAGAGATAGATCATACTACAAAAATCAAAAACATTTTGTATCAGACCAAGAGATACTGGTATTGACAAATAAAACTTTCAGCAGCTTAACTTTAGGTCACAGTTCAAGTGATTCTGAATGTGAAAGTTATTTAAGAAAAACTAGCGCTAGTCCAAAGTACATAAGTGTTTGCACAAAATATCCATTGCCATCAAAGTACGACTTTGGATTCTCAAAAATGAGTAAAAAGCATGTGTTAAGACTGAATTCATCAGACCCGTTTGCCCCAGGCCCAGTATTTAGTGGTTTACAACGACCCGTGACTACTTGCAATATATTCAAAGTAAGTAACAACAACAATAATAATACTTTACTGAAGTCTCCCAGTAAAGCTAGTCACATTGGAAATGCATTACCAGCACTAAAACCTGCATTTACGCACAAGTTTGGATCGTCGCCGATTTGTATAGCTGTTAAAACTTCGGGTTCAAAGAAAGAAAATGACAACAGTTTCAAATATTTCCCGAGAACACTATCACCGAAAAACCGTAAACAGTTAAAAAACGGAAATACATTTTCAAGTGGTTCGAAAAAAGAGGTTACACCTAAACCGCTGCCTAGTATTTTTGAAAAATCTAAAAACAGTTATGTTCCAAACAAGTCCTTATCGAGGAATGTTTTTCTGAATTTTAAGAAACCGCACATAAAACCGTCTTTCCATATCAAAAAACATAGGAGAACAGTAGTGTTAGCTCCACCCAAGATAAATTTAAAACCTACGGAAAGACTTTCAAGAGTAACTGTTAAAACAGAAAACAAACATCATCGCCATAGAAGTAAAAGGCGACATCGATCAAGATCCGTTTCCAAATGTCGAGAAACTTACACAAAAGCGATAGAACTTGTAGATCAAAAGTTTAGCCAGGATATGGACAATTTGATTTCCAATTTTATAAAATTGTGTCAAATAGCGCCTAAATTAATGCCAAAATTGACAAATGTCGCACAAAATCCGCTTAAAACCACGGAGAAGACATCCGCCGAGTCTGTGCCTTCTAAAGTAGTCAAAAGGGGATCGAAGAAACGCAAAACATCAGACAATCAAGAAATCGCTACACCCACTTCTAAACGGAGGCATAAAAAACAATTAGCAGAATCTCAGAACAAAGGTGGTAAAGATACTAATGAGCATAAATTGCCTCTTAAAAAGCGACACTATCACATTAACTCCTCTACAGGTAATTCATTGAGCCTAAGCTTAGTAACAGCAGAATTTGATGAGAACTCAAAGAATGGCACCAGTCCAGAAAAGTTCTTATGTACTGAAACTGATTGTACGGGAGATGTCCAAAGCAATACACCTGAAGATTCCCCTAAACTTAAAACTCCACCAGAAAAGGGTAAAAAGAACAGCGATAATCCAAAAACTGGTCAAATCATGAACATTCAAGACAACAAAAATCAAAATACTGACACTGCATTGAAAAATGCAAAAGTAAGCGGTGGTGCAGTTGGAGATAACATTTCAGTGAAAGCTGATGATAATAATCATACACCCACAAAGAATCATTCTCCAAATTCCATAAACGCAACTGATGACGAACTTTCCATCAAAAAACCTACTGCCGAACAATCGGAACTTTCAAAGAAGATATATGAAACATCTGAGAAATTGAAGGCGGTACATAAAATGGTTAATGATTTAGAAAAAAGTCTACCTAAGTCTAAAGACCCTGAAGTGAAACCAGAATCCAATAAACAAGAAATTAGTAAAGTTTCATCACCAAGATCTGAAAACAAATCTTCCCCTACACGTCATTCCGCACCGATCGTAACACCAAAGAAGCGACATAGACTTGAAGCAGAAAAGGTTATATCACACTCGAGTCTGGATCAAGTTGTGCAGTCTTTGTCTAAGAAGTTATCAGAAGAAAAATCTGTTACATCATCAGACGCAAAGGAAACTAAGGATGTCAATCAGAATAACTCCAAAGAAGATTCTAAAGAGACTGAAAAATCTGATGCTGTAACACCTAATAGTAACACGTCGTCAGCAAACAACGCAACTATTGATCCATTGAAGAGTATGTCTGCTCGTTCTCTGTACAAAAGCTCCATCCCACCCGCACAAAAGTCTGAAATAATGACACGAAAGAAAAATAGACTAGAAGGTTTAACTAGTAATTTAGTTTCTAAAATAAATCCAAGTGCAGCTACTAAAGTTTTAGATACTTTGTTAAATAATAATATACGTAAATCTATAGAATCTCGTATTTTAGAAAAAGAGAAAAACAGTACAGATCCTTCTTCTAAAGTGACTGATGATAAGAGTAAAACTAAAGAACCATCACAAATTAACACAAGAGCTACAGTTATCAAGTCTCCTGTGTCGAAGGGCAAAGTTATAGATACGAAGAAGTCGAGGGCGCCGGAACCTCATGTTGAAGAATTACTTGTCGTCAATATCGATAAACCAACAGGCATATTTGAATCATCGATTGATTTAGAAGATCAGATTCCAAAATCCTCAATATGTGTAAGCAATGTTTTAGCTGAGGCCAATAAGGCTAAATCGAAAACAAAAAATAGTGAAGGGAAAGCTACGAATTCCTTACTAGCCCCTATTGATCCCGAATCCGAGATACCGCTGGCATTAATTTCAGAAACACCTGACCCTATTATTAGGCCAAAAAGAGGAGAATCAATCGCTGCAGTGATATCGGATAAACTTCAGGAAACTGGTGGTCATAATTTGCGACAGACTAAGAGGAATTTGAATACCGAGACTGAAGATACAAATGATAACAAGAAAAAGAAGAAAACTAATAATATCCTAAGAGAGAGCAAACTAGTTTTACCTGCCAGGGTTTTAGTTCCAAAAGTTCAAGCAGAACGCCTAGCGATAACAGACACTACGAAGAAGATTACTTTGACTACCAAAAAGTCAGAAACAAACGACTCTAGTGACAACAGAACAAATGAAACTTCTAAAAAGAAAACTAGAAGGCGTAAAGCAATCAACAGAACTGGCTTCCCTAATATTAAAAGAAAGAAGAAGAAAGTAGAAAGCAGCAACATTACCTCGGACAGTCATTTCACCTCTGATACTGATAATAATTCTTCTGCATTCGAACGAGTGCCAAAAGATGGCGAAGCAATGAGCAGTTTCTTGGAACGTACCACTAGCAAGAAACCTGAACTAAAAGTAGTGCTAAATAAGGACGAATGTCCTAAACAAGGCAGATTGACAGTTGTTGCTCTCGAGAAATTACAAGGCAAAGAAGTCCCAAGTGATAACAATAATAAAGTAAGCAAGAATACTGAGACTGTAGTTAGCGAGAAAAAAGTTATGAATTCATCTATTCTTAGAGCACCAGCCCTTCAGCTGAAGAGTAAGACTGAGAAAGAGGTTAAAAATCACATCAATAAATGGGAAGTGCTCAGTGAGACGGATAGCATTCCATCTCTGGCCAGTTCCCTTAGTAATGATCCCGAAGACAGCATACCCTTGAGTCTTTTGAATTTAAAACCGGACAGGCCTGTTAGTCGCCTCGATAATTTGGAGAGATTGAAACGCAAGACGAGGGCAATGTCACCTTCTCATGAAATTGAAGAAATATTTTCAAAGAGAAAAGTGGTTGAGAGGAATTGCAAAATCGGTCTAAGGCCGAAATCAAGTCTTGCAATCTTATGTCCAAGTGAAAGAAGACAGACAAGAAGTTCCGATAATACAGCTGAAGAGCCGAAACCTACCAAGACAAAGAAAACTGAAGCTAAGAAAATCGTAGTTGAAACCGAGAAAGTTATTGAGAAAGTTGCTGAGAAAGTAACTAAACCTGTTGCTATAGCTAATAGAAGAAAGTCAAGGTCTTGTCAAGTAAATAAGAAAAGAGAAGTGCAATCGAGTTCTCGTGAGAGTTCCGTAGATACCATCGTGAGTCGTAAAATTGATTCAAAATCTCGGGAGCCCTCACTAGACACTCTCGAAAATGATCCGCTGCCGCTCAATGAAAAAGAAATTGACTTCGAAAAGAGTATTGACGTATTATCTAAGAATATAATTTGCAAGAAACGAGTGGCGTCATCTCGCGACGACAGTCCGGCTAGCAGTGTGGACAACAGAGACAAACCTGTTATATCGAAGAGGAATCCGCGGCTACGGAAGAAATTCTTGGCCGCTGGGTTGTTTTCCGACTACTACAAAGAAGAGTAAGTGAAATTCTTCTTGATATTTATTATTTTTTATGCAACTTTCTTTTTACTTATCTTTTTGTTACATTTCAGTCCAAGACCGGAAGGGAAAGGAAAGAATTTGGTAACCCAAACTGAATTCCCGCCCGGGTTGCTGGCTCCGCCGCCATATTGCGAGCGTTGGGTCCGCCGAAGATTGCAACATTTCTCTCTGCCTTATGACATTTGGTGGCAACAGCATTATAATCAGCCAGTACCATCATGGAACTATAAAAAGATTCGCACAAGTAAGTTAAAGTTAAAAACTTTTATGAAATTAATAGATAAATTAAGAAGCAACAAGTTGCAAGCGGATTTAGTGGTAGATTTTATTATATGTTTTATTATCGACGTCAACTTTGCATTTATGAGGGATTATTTGGATCATTATTATCTAGTTTAGAAAGAGTTGTATAAAGTGGCAGAAGTTGAAATCACACTTCAAACTTGCTGTGTTGTATGTTTCGCTGTATTGAAATAGTCACATCTTTTTTTCTTTTAACTGAAATGTTTGTTATTTCAGACGTTTATTACGACGTGAAACCATCGGCGGAGGAATGTGAGAGCGTAGCATGCAACTGCGCTCCATCGTCTGGATGCAACGAGGACTGTATTAACAGATTAGTGTACTCGGAGTGTTCGCCACAACTGTGTCCTTGCGGGTAAATACATAAAAACTAATGTAAATACTTTTAGGAGTGTTCCACATTTATGTTCTGCTCGGTATGAGCGGTATCGGCACAGCCCCGGGCAGAAAAATCCAATATAAAAATGTTCGGGAACAAGCCGCTCGGCTTAGCTCGAATCGTGCCACGCCGACCCCAATGTATGTAAGCGAGGGTATATCCCGAACAAAGTTTGCTGATTGACACGAGCCCAATGAAAGCCGAATAAATATGTGTAGAATGGCTTTGGCTTTGTTGTTCAACAAATACTTCCCAATCGAATGTTCCGACCCGAACATGCGAGTACCATCCCTTACTCAAGAGTTCAAGAAGCTTCAACTTCTTGCAAGCGCGAATGTTGAGCTGCTGACTGGGGTCTTTCATTCGATTCTGGGTCAGCTGAAGTGTCATTGGGTTTTTTATGAGACATTCTCAGTAGTAACCCGGACTTTGCATTTGTGCCAAAGGTTCGCCCTATATTACTTGGTACTTAAAATATAATAAACATAGCAGAAGAAATATGGTAAACTGTAAGACATAAGGGAATACAGGCGATTTTATGTTGTTTTTCACCTGAATCACACATTTAGTCTGTACTTTCTATAAAACTTTCGCGAACGGTATAAAATTATTGTTTGTTATTTGCAGCGATAGGTGTAAAAACCAACGCATACAGAGGCACGAGTGGGCGTCGGGGTTGGAGAAATTTATGACTGAGAACAAGGGGTGGGGTGTCCGAACTAAACACAATATTACTTCTGGAGACTTTATCCTGGAGTATGTTGGAGAGGTAGTTTCTGATAAGGAGTTTAAGGTAAGATAAAGAAACAGCTGTTACAAATTGCTTAGTTGTTATGAAAGTTTATGACGATTATCTTACAAGTAGCTCTGTATTTTCTTAACAGGTTGAATTATTTGATTCCCGGTTTTCGAAAAGCTTATCAACAGAAAAAAAAAATGTTCAACATATTTTTTTGAAGTTCCGTTTCAATTCAATTCTAACTGTATTATGTGATTTCAGGAGCGCATGGCCACCCGCTACGCCCGCGACACGCATCATTACTGCTTACACCTAGACGGTGGGCTCGTCATTGACGGACACCGAATGGGCGGCGACGGACGATTCGTCAACCACTCCTGCAGACCTAACTGTGAAATGCAGAAGTGGACCTCTAACGGTAAGTACTGAACTGCTGATATCTTTAAAAATTATTTGATTCAGTATAAGGTTTCCTAACACAAAATGTGCATTATTTACGGGCACATGCACAGGTGGTTTTTATGCTGAGAAACTAATAACACATCTCTAAAACCAACACCAAAACATCTTTGAGTGATTTCGATTAGAAAACCTGTTAAATAGTATTGATTTTGATGTGATCAAAAAGTAATAAGTAATTTATAATTACAGGCACCTTCAGAATGGCTCTCTTTGCTCTTCGAGACATCGATCCTGGTGAAGAACTCACCTATGATTACAACTTTTCGCTATTTAATCCGGCTGTGGGACAGGTATGTAAATATGAAATGATATTTATTTCTAAAAAAGAACACTTAACACATCCAAAATTATGTTTTAAAACTAGATGAGTTCGGTGTTTCCCGTCCGACTGCTCTGAGAAGAAATATCGATGCTAACTGTATTGTTGCTTATCAATGCTTTTAAACTCGATTAAAACGGAATATCTAATATTTTATCAATTTTACAGCCCTGCAAATGCGACTCGGAAGACTGTCGCGGCGTAATCGGAGGCAAATCTCAGAGGATTACCAAACAACCCGTAAAAACTCAATCACGCACACCTTCAAACGCATCCAATCAGTCACAAGGTTCGACGGGACACCAGCCGCGTGTTGGTCGGCCGCGTAAAGCAGTCAAATGTAACAAGAAATCCGAGCAGCAGGCTGTTAGTACTTGCGACATCAAGACTATGACGATACTCAAGTACCAACAACATCTGAACAAGTTGTGGCAGGAACCACAGATGAAACCACTCACTGCTAAAGAGAAGAATATTGTTAAAGAGCGTCACTGCTTCCTTCTGAGGAATCTGGATAATGTAAGTGTATTAATACTTATGGCATATCAACTGTTGCAGTCAATTTTATATATTTTCCTTAATTAGTTATTGTTAGTGTGCATACACATGAGTGACACGCGACGACGCGTGTCAGTGGCGGCTGCCGGCGCGTCGTTCGTTACGCACTTAGGTGTAAAGGTTTATTTCATTTGCTTTACTCTGAATTAAAAAATCCGAACAAGCCAGTCAAATTGGTTTTTGTTTCATCGATCTTCGTTATCCTAAATTTCCTTTTATTTGAATATGGAAGAAGCAACACATATTACTGATAAGATAGGCGTTTCAAATAGTTACATTATGGCAATAATAGGTCTTTGGAATGATATCTCAATCTTTTTCCTTCCCGCCAGGTGCGGCGCATACGCGAGCGCCTCAACCTCGCCATGCCCGCCTCCCCGCCGCCCGGCGCCGCGCGCGCGCCCTCGCCCCCCGCCCCCGCGCCCCCCGCCCCCGCCCCCGCGCCCCCCGCCCCCGCCCCCGCGCCCTGCACAGTGGACCCGCTGTCGCCGGCGAGCGGGGTGGACGAGGCCGGAGCGCTCGCGAGGTTACGCGCCTTGCGTGACGTCACCAGGGCGCCCAAACCTAAGGACGATCCGACACAGCCGCGCGCGCAACGACTCAATAATGTCTTGAAAGCTATCTGTCGAGCAATGAAAGAGCTCAAAGGTAAGTTAATTAAAGAAAGATAAAGTATTTAGTCATACAGGAAATTACAAACAGAGCATTCTGAATTAGGTGCAACTAGATATGCGTTTGATCGAACTTTCCAGACTAAATTATATTTTACTTAACAACGTTTATGTATTTTGCAGATGAGAAGGATCGACCGTTATCCTCACAGCTACTACGAGCCAAAGCTGAGCGTGGCAAAGTTCAAGAGGCCGGTCCAGCCGACTTAGCGGCAATTGAAAGCGAAGTGGAAGCGGGTCACTACGACACGCTGGCTAAGTTCGATGCCGACGTCAACTCGCTACTGAGCGCCGTCTTGAGAGAAAATGGCCGCCTGTCCACGATGGGTGGCGCAGCCGCACAGATCAAGAAGGTAATAATTAAAAGACAGAACACAAAATGAATCAAAAGTGAAAAATTAATTTATTAGTAAACCATCTGAGAATAACCGTAAAATGTAATGAATGGAGTAGATGAACCATTCATTCCTAAATAATTTTGTGGTACGATATGGTGAACAAGGAATAAAACAAAATTAACGTGGCCTATAAACTATCTGCGTGAAAGAAGGACAAACACGCTTTCTGATTTATAATGTGACTTTTTTATGTTTTGGTAAAGCAATTTATAAATACCATATAATTATTCCTGTCTTTTTTCTTGCAGGTATACAACTCTGCGAAGTCGGATTATGCGGATATGCTGACTAAAATACTTGGACCAGAAGAGCCCCTGCCCCCCGGGTTCTTGCAGAAAACTAAGACTGGTAAGTTAGGTTTCGTTGTATACAGTAAAACAGGCGTTTCGGGGCGCAAACGTGGTGCGTTCTCAGTTGGTTTCGTGGGTTTTTTTTTGCCACGTTTGCCATTACGTATCCCGTTGTAGTATTAGGTTGATATGTTGATATTTGCATTTTAATGTGTTATTATGTTTGTTTGCAGAAGAGGTGATCATGTGTATCTGCGGGCTGCACGTGGAGGAGGGGCTCATGGTGCAGTGCGGCGGCGCGGGCTGCGGCGTGTGGCAGCACGCGCGCTGCATGCGCGTCACGGATACTAGCGTGCCGCACTACTGTCACCACTGCCACAACAACAAGGTACACTACCTACACCCTACACATTACACGTGGAGGAGGGGCTCATGGTGCAGTGCGGCGGCGCGGGCTGCGGCGTGTGGCAGCACGCGCGCTGCATGCGCGTCACGGATACTAGCGTGCCGCACTACTGTCACCACTGCCACAACAACAAGGTACACTACCTACACCCTACACATTACACGTGGAGGAGGGGCTCATGGTGCAGTGCGGCGGCGCGGGCTGCGGCGTGTGGCAGCACGCGCGCTGCATGCGCGTCACGGATACTAGCGTGCCGCACTACTGTCACCACTGCCACAACAACAAGGTACACTACCTACACCCTACACATTACACGTGGAGGAGGGGCTCATGGTGCAGTGCGGCGGCGCGGGCTGCGGCGTGTGGCAGCACGCGCGCTGCATGCGCGTCACGGATACTAGCGTGCCGCACTACTGTCACCACTGCCACAACAACAAGGTACACTACCTACACCCTACACATTACACGTGGAGGAGGGGCTCATGGTGCAGTGCGGCGGCGCGGGCTGCGGCGTGTGGCAGCACGCGCGCTGCATGCGCGTCACGGATACTAGCGTGCCGCACTACTGTCACCACTGCCACAACAACAAGGTACACTACCTACACCCTACACATTACACGTGGAGGAGGGGCTCATGGTGCAGTGCGGCGGCGCGGGCTGCGGCGTGTGGCAGCACGCGCGCTGCATGCGCGTCACGGATACTAGCGTGCCGCACTACTGTCACCACTGCCACAACAACAAGGTACACTACCTACACCCTACACATTAACACACACCCCATCCGTTTAATTATGTATGCTTGCTATCGACATTATAATTCATACACATTCAACTTCTTAGGGTCAGTTTAGACCAAACGAGTGAATATTCTATTAATCCCCCCTCTATCTAATTATTTCTGTGTAAACAGGGATAGAGCATTATATCGTTGGTCTATCAATTCTAAAATATCAAGAAAATAATGCCCTTGATCTTTTGTTGGTTCTATGTACGTTTTGCCTAAACCCGCCTTCAAACAAACTATGGTATGTTTATAAGAAAGAAAATACTCTTAATAGATTAAGAAAATAACGCGCTGCGTTTTTATTGTCATAGGTGGACCGCGAAATACCTTTAGACGAGTACACCGAAGAAGGTCACCAGTTCTACCTGTCTTTGATGCGTGGCGACCTGCAAGTGCGACAAGGTGATACCGTCTACGTCCTTCGCGACATTCCCATCGACGACAAAAACCCCGACGTCAGCCAGAAACATGGCGACAAGGCTGACAAACCGGACTCGCCTAAAACCAAACGCGTGGATAGAAAGAAAGTCAAGAATATGGCTAAAGGGAAAGATAAGACTGAAGATAATGGGCAGAATAAGGTTAGTGATAAATGCTCCACTGGATTCTCAATCACGTTTTTTTTACATTATAACTAGAAAGACAAGAAAAAGTGCTTTTTAAATTATAATGAAAGTTTATTGTCATATAATAAGGGTTTTGTAAACTGAGTGGACCATGTAGTAGTGTTTGTAATTTAATGCTATATTGAATAAACGAAGGAAACCTAAATTGGAATTACCTAACTGTCGCACAAGTTTTGTACAACAAAGTAGAGTATGAAAAAAAAAAACATTGGAATAGTGATTGTGGAGGTAGTATCACTTGTTTTTTTTATTTTATTACTAGCCATGATAGAGCACGTCTTCTGTTATAAATCAATGGCTACCTATTTTGGTTTAAAAGATACACAACCCGGTCAGAGATATACATACACGGTAGGCAGTGGCGTGCATTGCATATAGGCATATAAGCAGTGCCTACCTCGATATAACAACATAAGCCTGTCAATTACATTTTAGTGTGTGTGCCCCACAATTAAGAAACTCACAAAATTATCATACCTAACAAAAAACAAAATCTTCATACAAACACGCGCGGCAGTAGGCAGTCGCCGGACGGCCTACTCGACTCCCGTACTATTCCCACATTGTTATTGGTCTTTACTCGTTCAAGTTAATACGACAAAATTAAAAATACGTACGTCTCACGCGTAATACCATGACGTTCGACCTTCGCAATTTATCACCCTTAAGTAGGCATGCCTACTCAAATAACCACACTTTTGACCTCACTTTTTTTCTGATTAGTGACCGCGTTTGCCTAGACTAGACCCGGCCTAGTGTTTACCTATTCTGAAAACCAATGCACGCCACTGACGGTAGGCTTAGTAAAAGTGACTAGTTCCACAGAACCTTAAGAACACATCTTATTTTCTCAGGAGGGTGAAGTCCGTAAGCACACTTACCAAACCATCGGTGAGATCTCCGTATCGGAGCTGGACATCTTCCGCGTGGAGCGCCTGTGGAAGCACAAGGACACACAGGAACGCTACGTGTACGGTCACCATTACCTGCGGCCGCACGAGACGTTCCACGAGCCCACGAGGAAGTGAGTATCATCGGGATCCTGCCGTTTTGCCTAAAAGATTTTGACAAAATTTCATTATCCATACAAATTTTAGCAACCTTTTTTATACCAATGCAATATTTGAAATGATTTTAGTATGCACTGTTTCATTTGGTCAAATTTTTACTCGGCAGAATATTACCAAGGATAATGTCATTAAGGCATTAATTGGTATTTATTGAAATTATTTATTACAGCAAAGAATCTTTAGACAATAAACATTGATTTGTTTTTTTGTTTAGCCTATACTGTCCCACTGCTGGGCAAAGGCCTCCCCCCAAGTCCTTCCAGGAACTCCTTTCCCGCGCCACTATATTTTTTTGATTTGTTATGAAAAAAAAATGTAGACAATTTTTTTTTTTTGGGAATTATCGTTAAACCGATGTCACCCGAAACACGTTTCGTACGTACTTCGGGTGACATCGGTTACATGGTTGCGGTCGATCGATAGGCGACGTAGGATGCAAGAGCGAGCGAAGGCACTCCGAGGTTAGGTTTGGTTAGGTTACTTTAAACCCTTTTCACAGAAATAGGAGCCGCGGCGGGGCTCCGTCAACATTGGATGCAAGAGCCACATAAAAATGAAATATTTGGCTTCTTTTATTTTGCGTAAAATATGTTATACCAACTACATTAAAATTGGTAAAAGTACTAGTTGGTAAGCAAGTTATTGTTTAATTGTTCACTTGCCAAACATTAATTAGGTTTGCGTTACAATTTTTTGTGAAGATTTTATTTGCTAAATAATGATTTAGCAAATGAAATTATGCGGAAAATTATTTAATATCTTTTCGATGAAACAAGGGAGACCCGTCCTTGCAATGATGACATTTATTTATTCTAATAAAATATTTTGCTTTCAGGTTCTTCCACAATGAGGTGATGCGGGTGCCGCTGTACGAAGCGGTACCGATAGAACTTGTGATGTCACAGTGTTGGGTTATGGACCTCAACACTTATTGCAAGGTAATATCCATTATTAGTTAACGTCATTTATCCAATTTTATTATTATCTTCATGTTGATTTTGGCCCCAAAGTGCGTAATTGTAATGCGGTCATTAGATTCACAATGAGAAGCCTCGTGAGAAGACAAAAAGACGGCGAAAAATATTCACATTTCGATTTCTCGGGTGTTTTCGGGGCTTCTCGGCGAAAAGCTAAACTTTTTCTTTCTTTGTATGGAGGCCGCATTAGACTGTAAAATTAAAACCGCAGCCCAACAGCCTTTTTGTTCAATGTTGTGACACTTGTACGAGCTTTTTTTTATTACCAAAGTGCCTAATGTCCCACGGTTAGAGATGGGACTATACCCGGTAAAAACCCAGATTTTGGGTAAATACCCATTTATACCCATTTTTACCTTCCCATTTTTTATTTATACCGGGTAAAAATTAAAATCAGTTTAATTAAAACTAATTATTGTATTTTTTTATATACAGAATTTTAAATTTATTTTTATTTGAGACCGTCGTCAGCACAACATACGCGGACATTGTTTTCTCATTAGAACAAGAGAAAACTATAGCACTGTAACTGTCTAATGAGGGACGAAGAGGAGGGGAGGGTGTGCATTTCGTTAACTGGCTAGTGGCTAGAGCTCCGCCATTTTGTTGTGCACGCGCCGCGACAGTCGCGCTTCGTTTCTGTGTTCGTGTGTCTAACGTCAGAGTTATACTTTATTTAATTTGCTTCGTCATCAATACTACGATCCACCATGTTAATTTTGAGCTTTACCATTGATCAGAAAATATTGATTTTAAATAAAACGAAGTTAAATATCTTTTAAATCTTTAATCAACATAAATATTCAAGTAAAATAAACTGTTTAGAATAAAAACAAATATTGAGTACTGTACTGATGGCACATGTTTTAAAGTTAAATAAATGCTGCACGCTACCTTTCAGAATACCTATATAGCTACGTAACTTATATTATGTATATACAATCGTGAAACATTTCAAAACAAGTAAATGAGTAGGTAACAATTACTTAGATTTTTCGTTTTAGAATACAATTATTACAATTCAACCTAGACAGTAATAGTATACAGTAAGTAATAATCATCAATTTAAAAAAATACTGAAATTGCACAATTCGTTTGATACTCGTATAGCGTATAATTATATATATCCATTCTCCATAGTTCCTTTAATTTTAGTAATATCAAAACATCAAAATCACATTGTCTTAACCCTTTTTATTACCTAAAACATATCACAATTACCTACTTTAGTAATTTTGTAAGATTAGTGTTACTCATCATCATTAAATTACCAAACTCCACACTAAATTATAATCAACACATCAATACCAAAATTGACTAAACCTCTCTTTTAATTTAGTAGGCACTGTGTGAGGATAGGTTTAATATGAACTTACTGAAATTAATATTATTTTATTTTTATTTTTATTTAAAGGAACAGCAAACAGTTACATTATAAAAACTTACAACTAATTTAACAAAAACAATTTTAGTGATAATATAACCCACAACGCTGTCCACAGGTAGACATAATAGTTAAAAGAGAAAAAGAAAAAGTATAATCGCTAGGAAATTTAGTAGCAGCACGTGCATTAATAAATTTTATAATGAACAATAATACTGTTAAAGTCTAAAGATGACATGGTACCTATATAAAATCGTAACTTAGTAAGATTGAGGATTTTCAGTGAGGGTACACACTTGGGTTTTATTTAATAAAGTGGACCTGGTGAGGCTTTTGAATCTACTCATTGGACAATTAAAGATGTCAATCATTAAGAGTACTGAAAGTACGACTGTGAATTAATACTCATTATAATTTTTGTTTAGTGTAATATTGGGAACTAAAACTAACCTCACACAGTGCCTACTAAATTAAAAGAGAGGTTTAGTCAATTTTGGTATTGTTGTGTTGATCTTGATTATAATTTAGTGTGGAGTTTGGTAATTTAATGATAATGATGATGAGTAACACTAATCTTACAAAATTACTAAAGTAGGTAATTGTGATATGTTTTAGGTAATAAAAAGGGTTAAGACAATGTGATTTTGATGTTTTGATATTACTAAAATTAAAGGAACTATGGAGAATGGATATATATAATTATATGCTATACGAGTATCAAACTAAAAAGTAAACTAATTGTGCAATTTCAGTATTTTTTTTAATTGATGATTATTACTTACTGTATACTATTACTGTCTAGGTTGAATTGTAATAATTGTATTCTAAAACGAAAAATCTAAGTAATTGTTAGGTACTCATTTACTTGTTTTGAAATGTATTCACGATTGTATATACATAATATATGTTACGTAGCTATATATTCTGAAAGGTAGCGTGCAGCATTTATCTAACTTTAAAACACGTGCCATCAGTACAGTACTCAATAAGTATTTGTTTTTATTCTAAACAGTTTATTTTACTTGAATATTTATGTTGATTAAAGATTTAAAATATATTTAACTTCGTTTTATTTAAAATCAATATTTTGTGATCAATGGTAAAGCTCAAAATTAACATGGTGGATCGTAGTATTGATGACGAAGCAAATTAAATAATATAAAGACAGTATTCATTTTATGACGAAGCCATTTAAACAATATAAAGACAGTACTAATTTTTTACCCGGTGTTTTTTATTAATACCCGGTAAAAAAGGGTATTTTTTCTTTTTTACCTTTTTTAACCTTTCCTTCCAATTTTTACCTTGCCATTTTTTACCCACCCGCCCATCTCTACCCACGGTTCTTATGTATGGATTTCTTATGAATCTTTTAGTCTTACAAGCCGTGTGCCGTCGTCATCCGCAAAAATGACGAACTTATTTCCAAAGATCCTTCCTTTAATTGTGTTATATTATAAGGAATACTTGAGCAAAATTTCATGCTTTGCATTTAGACCCAGCGGTTTAGGCTGTGCCTTTTCTGTCAATGAATGATGCGGTTTGTATGATGTACATGTGTGTGCAGGGCCGGCCGGTGGGCGCGGCGGAGGCGCACGTGTACATCTGCGAGCTGCGCGTGGACCGCGGCGCGCGCCTGTTCACCAAGGTGTCGCGCCCCAAGTATCCCATCTGCACGCGGCCCTACGCCTTCGACCACTTCCCGCATAGGCTCAAGATCACGCGCACCTATGCGGTATGTATAATAAATCACATATTTTTCACCTTTAAAAAAAATTAGAAACTTGATAACCCAGAAAACTTGGGACTGAGAACACGAAGTCCTTATACTTCAATAAAGTAAGCTTCGGTGGCGTTAGTTTGAACAATAATTCATACCGGCTGAAAATCATACCAATTTCAGTTTTCTAGATCTGTACTATTAAATAACAGCTAAAGGTGCAGTATGGTGTTTTAGTATTCTCTATTGATTGAAGAATATTGACTATGATTCTAATGTTTTCAATATCATTTCAGCCACATGAAGTGTCTCCTGAGTATCTGAAAGGAAAAGCAGCTAAGAACGCTGCTGCAACTACCGACAAAAACAATAAAAATACGCCTAAGGAAGTGAAAAAGAAAGTGCCTGTCGTTGCTCTTACGGATGCTGCTGCTAAGGTGAGCTAAGTGTTTATTTTGTTTTCCCTAGTTTTTTGCATTAGTAGATCTACATTGCAGTGGCATGCATTGGTTTTCAGGTTTCAGATAACGAAAGTATCTATTTTGAATATTCAAATTATTTTCTTACCCACTATGTGCCTTCTACGAACTTTAATTGCAAAAAATCTTCATCGGTCGGACGAAAGGCCACTATTTCTCAAACATGTTTGGAAATTTGAGCATTATTTAGACAACCTTCGGAAGAAAGGACACTATTTCTCAAACATGCTTGGAAATTTGAGCATTATTTTGACAACCTTCTTCAAGATAAATCGAAAATTGCTGTACTGGCCAAATACATGTTGGCAGCGGCCGGCAAAAGTTGTATGAAAATCCATATCTGTCGTGGTTTAGCGGCCAAATAAATTACAGAGTAAACTCATATCTGTCGTGTATATTAAAAATGGAACGATCTTTTACTCCGAAACATGGCAACCATGGAGGTAACTTATCAAAGGTTTTATTTAAATTTCGAACTGGCTTGCAAATAGAAAGCTGTTTATTGAAAAAATAAAAACAAATGGATACTTTAACGCGGGAAAAATTATTTTGTTCGTCATTGATTTTGAAAAGTAATTGTATTTGTAAAAAAAGTTCTGCCTAGATTCTACTTAGTTTACCGCGCATTATTTTAGAAAAGTACTATACAAGCCTTGGCCACAACTAGGCATTGACGGACTACGTATGTGTGCCTCGGCTTCGCCTCGGCCCACATTTACACGTACGTCCTTCAATGCCTCTTTTGCTGGCCGCTGCAGTTATGTATTATTTTGTACCACCACAGGTATCTCAAACAAATTAATGATAAGCTCACATTATAGACTGACACATTATAGAGCGTAATATGTCACATAAACATATGCAATTTGATGGATATCTGTAGTGGCTTTCAATAAAACCGTTTTTGTTCTATAGTTTTGTCTTGTCTCACTACACTTTTTCGTTAGGTACAGTCAACAAAAGAGATAAGTATGCAGGATCGTCGGATATAGTTGAAGTTTAGTAAGAAACCGATGGATGTTGTCAACTGAAATTTAATTTGATAAAAGAGCTGTTTGTTTTCTATTAATAAAATTAAATTTTATTCGAGAAAATCCATCGGTTTCTTACTAAACTTCAACTATACCCAACGATCCTGCATACTTAACTCTTTTGTTGACTGTACGTCATACGCACTTTAAGTAAAAAGTGAGTTCATTGACGTTTAGTGTTGCCTTTTTATATTTATTCTGTCAAGTGACAGTAAGCACAGCATTATTGTATTGTTTTAGTTTGTTATTGTAATTAAACGGAGCAAATGAATTAACAATACTGGTTTATCTAAGTGGAAGTGTTCCTTGCAGGGAGGTAAAAATACTGTAGAGTAAAAACAAAATGAATTACTTTCAATTAATGACTGGCAAAAAGACTATTATCCCAAATCTAAAAAAATATAACTTGGTTTGACAACTCTTGATAGGTTGTTAGTGATACTGGTGATACCATAGATATAGAATTCCGTAGATTGGTAATGTCAACAATCAAACGAGACCAAAAACCATTGATCTAAGTATATTTTGTTTGTTACAATAAGTACTTAAATATAATCTATTTTTCTAAGATTATGCATTTGTATGAAGCTACCTATCTTAGCTGTCGATATCAACAAAAATTAGGCTATCGCATCACTAAAAAATGAGGTTATAACTCCTTCGTATTTCTCTATTTGTTATTTCTTAAATACGGTGGTTTTAGGCATGCTAATTCATCTAAATCGTAAGTATATTAATGTTCTCATCATATTTTGCTTATAGCCGGCTTATTAGTGCATTGTTAATGCAGAAATAACGATTAAAACACATTGTAAACTTACTGGTGAAACGAGTAATCCTGGGGGTTTTTCTTTTTGGAAGATTCACATCCTGGTACTGCACAAGAAACCATCGTATTATGGTTATTTAATCACAGGTTATCACTCTAGTTCGCTTAAATAATTGCCGAAACGCTCACGTAATCAGTCACCGGGGCCGGTATGGGCCGGTAGCAAATACGTGTTTGGCCCTGTTAACAGCGTCACTTTCTCTCTCTTTCTAACACAGCAAAGTTCCGTTAAAGCGGGAGCTCTCATTCACTCTCATGCCCAATCTACGGAATTCTATATCTATGGGTGATACTCAATGACTAATAAAAGTGGTGATACTCATGTCACAGATGCTTGCGTTTTATGCTTTGTGTTGCTTTCGATTGTTTTCCGTTTTCTTTAATTTTCACTTGACCCGGACTGCTTATGGACTGTGATATTCCCCTGTGTGACCCTGTGCGTGTTTAAGGACTCCGAGATTTTCCCTGTGTGACGTTGTGCTTTTTCTTTACTGGACACCGATCTTGCCTCATTGCGTGGATTAGTTATTAGTGAACTAGTTGTTTGCTAAGTAACGCTAAGATAGAAGGTAGTCGTAGCAGACAGACACGAATTCTGTGTGAATAAATATTAATGTAAAAAGAAGTTGTTTTATTGGTTCTTATAAACTTACTGAACATATTCCACACACATTCTAGGATTTTATAAATACTTATTTATCTGAAAATTAGCAAGTATTTATAAAATCCTAGAATATTATTATAATCCTATTGCTTCAATAACTAAATCAATGCTGACGGTGACGGGCAACCTCAGACCTGTTGTACATACCAATTGTATACCTAACCTACTAAAGAGTATTTATAACTACTGGGATTACCTACCTTTTACAAGACATTGCATGCTGAAATAACTGGGTAAGGAAAATACTAATGCAATATTGCTCTTTTACTGGCTCGAATTTGAATTACCATAGACATAACCTACAAAAGTTCATGACTGAATTTCTATTATTCTCGGCCTTCTCGAACAAAAATTCTTGCACAGACTAATTTAGAAGTTGACGCCGAGTTAAACAATAGTTATTTGTGCAACAAGAGAGCAAAGTCGTTTTTTGCTGTGAGTGCTGATTTTGAATCCTGAGCAAGCGAAGGATTCAAAGATATTCTAAAGTTGAATCCTGAGTGTGGCGAGGGATTCAAAGGCACGAGATGCAAAAAACTTTGCTCTCGTGTAACACACATAACTTTTCACTTCAGCAGCGAGAACACTTTAGGAGATAAAAAATAATAAACAGGAATAGATTGAAATACCTAACTATTTATTGTGAATCAAAATAATTATCATTTAGAAATTTTTATATGTTATGGGCCGTGAAAATTTTGGACTTTTTAGCCTTATGCCCAACTGACATTCTTTTTAGAAAAGATAAGAGTTTTGCGTATGTTTCAATATGCGCGTTATGTTTTGTTTTTAAAATAGCTTTCAACATTGAGTAAATACTCCACATTGTAGATGATCGCCTCGTCTGTGATAAATCTAAAAAATAAGATAGCAACACCGTCTCCGAAAAACTGCTTGCGCCCTTTGTAAGTCTCCATTCATTGAAGACATGGTATGCTTTCAGATATTTCTCGCGAGACATCTCAGGTAGGAAACTTAATTCTGCATTCATAACTTGTTGTTTCAACTCTTCTGGTGTTAAAATATTGGTCTCGTCGCTAGTTTCACTCATATTTTACGATTATTTTAATATTTTTTAACTTATTCAACTATTTACGCCAGCCACGCAATTTTATTCCCGCTCTTTTATACAAATTAAGGCGTGTTCGGAAATAGCACCCATGATATTTTATTATTCAAAATATATTACGTAACATTATTGAAACTACTTAGCAATAAATATTTACAGGTTAAATATCAGTTTTATTTGCAGTAAATACTTATTTTCGTTTAAATACAACAATAAGTTAAAAATTCAATAAATTACATTAAAAGACATAATTATCTTTTTGCAAAATTTCTTTAGTTAGTACGAAATCCCGAACGTGTTTGTCTTTGAGGTCGAATTCAAAATCGGAACTTCGAAAGGGCTGGTCTTTGTCTCTGTCTCTTTCTAATGGCGGGAAAGAGATAGAGTGTGAATGTTTCGAATTGTATGATTAACCCAAAGCTGAATAAGATTTTCGCGGCTTTCAAAAAACAAAAATTAAAAAGTTACTTTGTCTCACTCAGTGAGCAAAATCGCATTTTGCTCACTGATTTCAGGCAGCAAAACCTACATGTTTGAGCTACTGAAGTGAAAAATATTTTTCATTTAAAGTCGCACGAATTTAATCTCAGCTAAATTAATGTATGGGTGGCTGCCATTGTTCTTTTCGTAGCAGCCATCTTGGATTGTCATTTTGACCTCACTATTGGCTTCAGCACTCTCAAACACCTTGAAAACGACACCCATGATAAAAAAAATGAAAATTTTCGGAGCCACTATTTTGGATTTTCTATTATGACTTGGCCTCTACGAATAAGTAATGTAGCTTGGCCTATTACGCGATTCTATCTACTTCTGGGACATCCTGTATAAGTGTATATGTGACTATAACTAACAAATTTCTCTTTAATCATCATCATAATATCGCGCCTGTAATCCCCGAAGGGTAAGGAGGTAGAGGTGTAGCTATAGTACACTCACATTTCGCTAAAATGTTTAAGTTCCATTTAAGAGGACTACATGACCTAAAGCGCGGTCTTTGTCGGACTGCATAGAAAAGAAAGAGAAGCGCGATGCCACAACGCTGGTAATTTATTGCAAAATATGAAGCAATTATCGATTTACGAAAAATCTAGTGTTTGGACAAAAAAACTAAAACACTATAGTTTTAGTATGTTGCTTGTAGAATAATCTGACAAAAAATCATAATGATTGTATGTATATTAGTATGAATTTTGTTGTAAAAAAAAAGTTTTTAGAGGTATCTTCATGATTTTTTTCTATCGTACCAAATAAGTTGTATTATGTTTTCAACACACTATCATCCTAGCATTTATCCTGAAGAATATCATATATTTTTTTGAGATTTTTGACTGTAGTTTATCATATACTTTTATTGTTTCTAAAACTTGCGTTTTTTGTGTTTAGGTCCTGTAAGCCCCTTAATAGGGGCTAGCCTATTGCCAAAAATAGAACCTATTGCAGTGTCCGATGTGATATTTAGTTTCGGGTGTGCTAAACGACGTGGTTCTCTTGCAGAGTTGCGGCAACGGAGCGGGCGGAGCGGGCGGCGCGGCGCGCTCGGCGCAGAAGGAGCGCGTGAACGGCATCGCGCGTCGCCTGCTGGCGCGGCTGGGCGCGCGCGGCGCGGCGCTGGACGCGAGCTACCTGCTGGCGCCGCGCCGCGCGCGCCGCGCCATGTCCTGACGCTGCGTCTGCTGCGCCGCCGCGGAATAACTGACAGGAACTGGACCACACTAAATCCTGAAAAGTCAGTAATCCTGGTACTGAGTGCGATATTTTTGTAAGTTTCGAGTTCCGCGTTGACCCGCGGGTAATTGCGTAACACACAAAATTGCAATAGATCGTAATGCCTTTCATTTTGACAGTTCAGACACTTTCACGTTATTTACGTTGTTGAACAGACGATTTTTTACACCTATGAAGCAACAGATTGCGAACATCCTACAAAACCCTCCGATGGAGATTGAAAGTGTGTTACGCAATTAGGGTGCTGACTAGATCCTGTAAAGTCAGTAACCCTCGATATTGAGTGCTGTATTTTTGTAAGTTTCGATTTCCGCGGTAGCCCGGTGTATATCACGAGCTCGTTCAGACGCGCTCGGCTCGGCTCGGGAGCCGTTGGATGTTATCTCCGTTATGTTATGTTACTTATGATTTTGAAGGTTCTTTTTATTTAAGTTTCGTGCTCCGCCGCGATGTTGTAGTGCAGCATAATTTAATTATTATTATTCGACCTGATTCCCCCAACTTAGACTTAGAGTACTGCGAATAGTTATATTTTTACATAAGAGAAACGAGAGGAGTATTGTTGTAGTTATTTATACATGTAACTGTACGAGATAAAGTGTAGGTTAATGAAATTATTAGTTAACGACCACTGGTGCGAACTGATGTTGAACGTTGAAGAGTTTTAATAGAGGTTAGATACAGAAGTGTTGTTTGGGAGGTTGTTAATTTAATATTAGTGTTTAATTATTATTATTCTTTTTTTAATCATCTTCCGCTAGATTAAGAGTTAGAGGAAGTAGATTATGTTTCAATCGTCTGGTCATTTATATACGTGCTCGCAGCAGCAAGGCAGGACGCACACTCATGCCTTACGTCACGCACTAAAATCTCTCTAATTTTTTATACGTTTGGTTAAAATAAGTTGTACATATACTAGTGTTTAGGGTGTTGGTTGTTTTATGTTTAAATCAAGATGATAATATATTGCTTACTGTACGGACCCTACGTTAGTCCTCTATGAAGTGTCTCTGCTTGTTTATCCGACGCACGGCGTACCGCGCGTACGTTCGTACGTCTCTCATGCTAAGCCTTGAAATTGTGATCACGGAGAACAAAGTTGTTTTTGTTTCTAATTTATTTGTATATTACTGTTAGTTATTATTCTTTTCTTAGTAACTTAACATTTCAGTGATTTTTGTAGTATTAAGAGAACATTTTTTTTTATAGTATTTGCCTTTATTATGGTTTTTACTAATTAATCTTATTACTTGTAGCAGCATATGTTGAGGTCATTTGGTCCCAAAATCTAGTACAAATGTTCATCATAATCATTCTTACACGATATCGAGCTCTATAAACTTGATTATATACGACATCGAAATGAATTTACAGTTATGTATTCTACAATTGTATAGTATCTTACATCTGTTACACTTCTTTGTTATTAAGATTCAATATAGAGTGCACTTTTAGGCAATATCTTAGATCAGTAAACACTAAAACCAGACTAATTATAAGTATTAAAAATATGTTTGTTTTATCGCTTACACTTGCACCTGTATCTCATGGAATCTTCGCCTTATAGTTAAGACACAATCAGTCTACCAGTTGTACCACAGATAGACATATTATTCCCGTTAAAATATCCTTGAATTTATATAAAGTAACAGTTAGTTAATTCAGGAAATTCAAATATGTACTTAACTAGTGAACTAAATAGTTTACAATAGTCAATAATAGTTTAGGAATAAGACTTACATTTTGATTGCCTTTTTTGTGGATTATGTACTACACGTAGACTAAATTGTCGGATGATTAGCATCCATTCAACAGCCAACCCTGAGCCAACTTCAAATAATCGAATTTTGGGATCAAAATTATATTTTATTTTCCAATTGACATCAAAATTTATTGATTCTCTTATACACGTGTAAATAGTTTGATTTTTGTTAATTTATAACTTAATCAATTTTATAATCGTAAAGTATCTATTTTTTTCGAATAATTTAAATGTATTTTTGTCACAATTAAACTTTGTTGATTAACTTGAAAAATGTTGTTTTCAAATGAATTCAAACTATTTACACATAAATCAGGGATATTGAAGTGTTATAATAAATTACTTATTTGATATAACGAGCAGCTTTACTATTTATATGTTTTAAGATGCCATTTGTTGTAACTCATGTTTAAATAATAAATTAAATTGGATCAAATTTTCGTTTTTCACTTAATTTTTCCAATCATCCAATGCCCATATCACACAAGTAGAATTGGTAATATACTGACTCGACTACACTATTCAGCACTTCGCGAAGGTACCATACAACTCGATTCTCACCGGCTTCCCTTCGAAAATTCAGAACATAACCACTCTATAGTCAATTCATCATTGAAATTTTGTTTGGCATTTTTTTTTGCTCCGGCCTACCTCTGTCATAAATTCACCCTTCGCCACTGCTATTCAGTTATCTACTAAACTTTGACACAGATCACGAGAAAATAAAGTATGTAAAAATAAATTGTGCGTGCTGCACCGTACACGTGATAGAAGTGAAGTATGAGAACAGATTTCGTGTGAGAGACAGAGAGAGTTATATCTTTCTTCTCTCTCATGTAATGAAATGTGCCTAAACGTGACGCGTCCTTAAGGTGAATGCGCAGTGGTAGACCGCGAAATTCAAATTTTCTTA
Organism: Hydraecia micacea; assembly: GCA_914767645.1. Lineage (NCBI taxonomy): Eukaryota > Metazoa > Arthropoda > Insecta > Lepidoptera > Noctuidae > Hydraecia > Hydraecia micacea. Next base: position 13,601,788 of record OU611788.1, on the reverse strand, counting down.
CGTTTTTTGCAATTTGCAGGCCAGTGTCAGGTTGTATCTTGATCAAAATTTGATTCGCGACAATAACAGGTACGTATTTATAGAATTATAATCATTAGAATCATTAATACATCTTTCTAAGTTAGATTTGTACCACTAAGCAGTTTTCCATAAGAGATTTGTTGTCGTGGTACAAATCTAACTTAGAAAGATGTATTAATGATTGTAATGATTATAATTCTATAAATACGTACCTGTTATAGTCGCGAATCAAATTTTGATGAAAATACAACCCGACACTGATCTGAAAATTGCGAAAAACGTAAGAAAATTTGAATTTCGCGGGCTACCCTGGCACTTCCCCCTTAAAATTTCTCTCTCAGTCTCAATAATTCTCGTCCAATTACCGAATCGCCACCTAAGGTCGCGCATAGTGGCGGCATGGACACTGCAGGGGATCCTTCGGCATCCCTACATGTAGTAAAAAATATAAAGCTGTGTCTCCACTAAAGGAAGGTGTGGGTGATATGATAACGCACCGTTTTAATCACAAATAAAGGTCGCTTCCAATGTCATGAACACACGTGGACATTTTTCAGTTATAAAAGGCACCTACCTACGTAGGCGTACCTTCGCCAATGTGCGTAGTATGCGCGTCTTATGACACGATGCTACCTTTCATACTTTCCCACGAATGCTTGCTTACACCAGCAGTTTCAAACGTTTCGTTTTCGTAAACAAATGGCTATGCATTACAGCCGCATGCCGTAGTAGTGTAGGTCATTCACCTTGTTAGCTAGATCATAGGTATGGCCAATAGTTGAGTAATTCACACAACAATTGGATGAGTTCATCGCGATAAATCTAGAGTTGAAAGGAAGTCTAGCTGTGCATAGGCTAGGTATGCGTATGCACCAAACGAGCTAGCTCCTTTTAAAGGAATACGGGAAACCGGATTCGGAATGTGATTCCGGTGATGGTGAACGCCATTGTTTAAGACACCTCCAGTGACCTCCACTGTGGTGGCTGTTATAAAACCGAAATTAATCTACTTAATAAATAAAAATGTTTATTCAGCCCAAACGATCCATAAAAAAAAACTTAACTGACAGACTAGCTAGCTACAGTCTAGCTTGAAGGATGAAATTTTGTTTTTGTAAGGAAGGTGAACACTTTATGGACGGATTTTTGAAAATGCATCCCACCTTTTGAACGCCATTGTCACATATATGTGACAAACGAAATCTTACCCTGAACGCCAACGTCACAAATATATGACAAAATACACGTCGCACCATATTATGAAATAAACAATTTAATCATTACTTTTGTGTGTTTTTATTTATATAATTTAAAAGTTTAAACTAATATAAATAAACCACCAATATCCAGAAATTTGTTGTTTTAAAAGTAGATGTTAAACGCGTATAAAAGGAGTACCTCACACGCCGTAGTCTGCTATATGTGACAGCTAGTGATGTGACGTATGATTGTAAAATCAATGAAAACTTAAGAAGATGAATATGAAATTTTAGTCCAGAATATATTATTTGTGTATAAGTTGGTATCAGGAGAAATAAAACGTATTTTTAAAACAAATCAGCCATATACAACCATGCCTCTAGCTACACAATCAATAATAAAATATGCAAATGTCTAATATCGACACTTGTTATACTCATCTCTTGCGCATCCCTAGCGCAAACCAATATTATCAGTCCCTTGTACGCCATAGTCATAAATCTATGACACAACAGTGACGTCGTAAGCGCAGGCGATTAAGATTAGTGAAGTTCTTTCAATTTTTTGTTAATATTTTTTTGTATTTAGTTATTATTAAAATATCGTGTAAGTTACTTATATTATAAACTGCGATCATGAGTGTAATGACTACCGAAGAACTTCTTCGAATATTAGAAGGAATTGGAGATGACGAAGAGTTCTCGGAAGCGGAATCAATACAAGAAGATGATTTAGAGGTGAGTTATTTTTAAAACTATGATCAAAAATATTAGGTACATTTTGTTAAAGATTTGTGATATTGTAAGACTGATTCGTAATAATAATTATTAGGTATTATGTAACTGTTGATTTTTAAATTATTTCTTTATTCCTGATGTTATGTTTATATTAGGTAGTAAACTGATGTTCTTCCTAGTATATTATTAAGTACATTTTGTTAAAGATTTGTGATATTGTAAGACTGATTCGTAATAATAATTATTACCTAGGTATATGTAACTGTTGATTTTTAAATTATTTCTATGTGTTTTTTACATGTAATAAAAAACAATAATTAAAATACTGATTTCAATTATTTATTTATTACTACATTAAAATCCTTGCTGTAGTGGTAGTATGGATAGGTATTATATTAGATAAGAATACTTATTAGAATCGATAACCAACGTATACACTGCTACATCCCTAATTCAATGCGAGACTTTCATAAAATTGACTGGCAAGCAACGCCATTGTCACAATACCAAGACAAGTCATGTTGAATAGTGTTGTAACCACATTGTAATAAATATATTTTTTTAGTTTTCTAATATCTGCTTTTTTATTGATAGTCTCTGTTAAATGCTGTGTAAAGATTACTATATTGGAATATAGTGGCAGGTTAAATAAAATTTCAGTGTCGTGAGTACGGTTTATTAGAAAATTAAAGACGAAAATAAAAACTCAGATGTATATCGATATAAGTTTTGGAATCCTTATTTTTTATGAAGGTCATTTGATAGAAAAAGTGGCCTGGCGTCAGGGGTACGGCGATGCGTTTATACTCTGGCGTTCAAAAGGTTAAAAAGGGTAGGTAAGTATGAAAGTTTGCATGGAAATTCGACATTTTGCCGATGTCCCATCGGGCCTGATCGGGCGCACGGCTCGTCATTACAATAAAAGGATGTGGCTGTGGGATGTCAACATGTTTACACAAGCAGCTATCGTCTATAGGCCTTTGTTCGCCGCACTACCGACCAAATGTATGGATTAACATTGACCTTAAATAACAATTTACGTTTACGATTTGTCCCGGGGCTGCGACGGCCACTCCTCTACGCGACTGGGGTCACTCGCAATGAGAAGATTGGGCGCAGCGTCCGCCCGCATGAGACATAGGTACGCAACCTTACATTATTTTCTTCATGCCTTGTTTCACGTACGCAAGGAATCCCACAAACATACCATCATACAACATAGACATCTAAACCCATACCCTAAACGGCTACTCTAAATGGCGGGTAAACGGCAAAAAAATACGTGGACTTTATACGACTATAGGTAGGAACAATAAATATTATCTTATATAAACCTGCAATATTAGATATAGGTACTATCTACGTATCGTCATATTTATCACACACTTAGATTAATTGGTGATCATCTGCTATATTCCCGAAATGCAGATTTCGCTGCCTCTTGTTGGCGCTATCGGTAGTTTCATCACTTTCAGCCTTTCAGACGCACAAACAAGTCTTGGTCGTACGTTATCCAACCTTAACCTCTTAATTACAGATTCCGTTTTAAATCAAATCGTTAGGTACTGAATTCATGTCTAAACTAAAAAACAAGTCGATCAAGGAAAATTCTGCACGAAAACTAAGTATAATTTTAGCGGTCTGTAGGTACTACCTACCTAGTCTTTATAAAATTCTTGAAACCAAACTTCTTTCCCAAATTAAGTTCTGACAAAGGGAGTTCTGTAACGACAATGGTATTATGATACCGTGAACAGAACATTAAAGCACGCATTTGGGGATGTTTATCTAGAGGGAAATATTTAAGAAATGTGTCCGCCGTAGCGGGACTGTGTGAGCGGAAACGGACGATTGCTTGAGTCAAGTTGCGCTCTTATTATCATAATAAATTCTCTCTCAATCTAAACCGTGACTCTAATGTGGGAACATATTGCAACACTACCGAAATTGTTGAGTGTTTATCGTTATACCTACATTGTTTGAAGCAAAATTGTTGCCCCTATATTTTTAATGGCGCCTTAATCATAAAATAACAAATAACTGCTCAATGAACATATTGAACACGTCTGCGAGTAGACACGAGTAGGTACATAATAAACACGATAATTGAAATAAATTACAATTTACATGACAATAAAATAGCACGGAGACAAGTTTGATTTTGTTTATATTTTGAGTAAGTAGAACCTTCGACTGCGTACTTGCATCGGCTTCTTCATCTGCAGGAGGTAATCACTGCAGAGGTTTCTCAAGAAAACGCTAGAGGTAGGAAAAGCCAAGATAATTATATTTAAACACAACGGCTGCTGCTTGTAAAGCTCTTTATCATGAAAAGCCATGAAAATACAACAACACGAGGAGGCATTAAATATTTATCTAAGAAATTACCTATGTTGTTGCGTAAAAGTAGCACGTTTGTCTTCCCATTTTATAAAAAAAGGTAGAGAGGTACATAGATAGATAGGTACTTACCTATTTCAGTGTATTTCACCCACCCGCACCCTAATTGCGTAACACACTATTCCTCTCAATTTGAATCATTTTGAAGTATATTGCTAATCCATTGTTCCATATGTTCGAAAAATGTGTCTGCTCAACACGTAAATAACGCAATGAATGTTGTTGAACTGTCAAAATGAAACCGATTCCGATTGATAATGTGTTACGCAATTGCCCCGCGGGTCATTGAACTACAAAGCATGATAATTATTGTAGACTCTACTTCTTTGTCAGTTTCAAACTCAACAGCAGAAATCCACACACATCCAGAAGATGAGTCAGTCAGTCATAAAAAAAACGTCCTAGGCTGTAATTGATTGATTGACCATAATTACGTATGAGTAATGTAGTTGTAATAATAAAATTATTTCATAAAGTGAAATGATGTAGGGTCGTCGTGGCAGGACGTGCAATCCTCCGCTATTATTCAGTCAACGACAGAGCTGGCCCACTGGTTATCGTCACACGACTGGCACACTCTTGCGACCAAGTACCTCGAGACGAACACGCGTATATCCCAACATTGATATCAATACAAAAAACGACAAATTGTATTAAGTAAAGTAAAAGTAAAATAGACGTGTTTTTTTCCGTAGTACGCGGTATGAAAACAGTTGTGAAGGTTTACTGGGACTATTGGTTTCCGAGTGCAATATCAGCTTCAACCCCTGGAAGTGAAAGAATGATCTCGTAAGTTTCTGCTCACAGTATGTGTCATCTTGCATGTTTACGAATCAATCACGGGAGCGGAACAAATAATGTTTCACGTGATTTGTACACTTCGGTAGTTTACATTAGGTATCTGTGGATTTGCTGTTTATTTTCATGAGTTGTTTAGCTAGACAAACTGCTCATTTGAGATCTTCTAGACTCTAGAAGATTGTTATCTTACAAGTCATTTATTTAACTATTTAACTATAACCATTTTTGCTAATTTGGGTTTAAAACACAATTTTGCACAATTAACGATCGATGCTGGGGTTGTCAATTTAATCAGCTGTCAAATGAGTAGTGAGCTACTTTATTGTAGCAACAAAAAAAAACTGGCCAAGTGCGAGTCGGACTCGCGCAACGAGGGTTCAGTACAAATTTGTAGGTATGTAAATACAAATTTATGGTTTTCGGATTTTTCCCTTCACTTGTGCTACATGACATTGCTTCTTGCCAAATATTCCCTTGCGAGTGTCAAAATATGGGGCATAAACGGAACATAAACGCCCGTATCTTTTGATTGACCTGACTTAGAAGTTTGATTTTTTCACTGCCTCAAGGGATTGCAGCCCTGAGTATTTAATATTAATTTCATCTTGATAACTCCACGCGTTTCTGATAAAAACGGGTCTTGACAGACGGACAGCCATACGGACAACGAAGTGATCTTATAAGGCTTCCGTTTTTCCTTTTGAAGTACGGAACCCTAAAAATACTATAAAATTACCTACCTCATTTCTGAGATTCTACTATGATAATTTCCCGCAAGGTTTGTATGAAAATTACTTAGGGGACGAGAGAAATTCTCTACTTTGAAGATAGTTTTCTTTGATTGATAATTTCTATAATTACCCCCAACTATAGTAGGTAGGTACGTTTTATATGTGTTATATTAGTCAACGGTAGGTAATGAATTAAGTAGTAAATAAACTAGACCTTATCGTATTTATAAGTAAGGTAGACTTTACGTTCACGTGACGTAGGTATCAGGTTTACAATTAATTATGACATACGTATGATACGGCTTAAGTATATTCTTTATGTACGAAATCATTGCATCTATTGAATAGGCCTATTGCATGAGTCACGGCCACGGGAGTGATACATGAGATTTTCTTATATTTACCTAAGTCTATGTGCCATGCCATGTACAGTCAACAAAAGAGATAAGTATGTAGGATCGTCGGATATTGTTGAAGTTTCGTAAGAAACCGATGGATGTTCTCGAATAAAATTTAATTTTATTAATAGAAAACAAACAGCTTATTTATCAAATTAAATTTCAGTCGACAACAGCTATCGGTTTCTTACTAAACCTCAACTATATCCGACGATCCTGCATACTTATCTCTTTTGTTGACTGTACCTATTGTGTATGTAACAAAGCTACAGTCGGTACGGAGCTTTCTCTAATTATTATTGGACTTGTAGTAGTAGATGCCCACACCGCCTATATAGCCTATAGACGTCCTTACAAAAAACCGTGAAAGAGACTTCAATTCTCACTATTCATAGCCCCAATGAACGAGAACGAATAATGTTAATAGATGATAGTTCAATCAATGGCCGATTGATATAATTTATGGACCGTTATTGATTAAAATTAAGACTCTTTTATCTTTACCAATACGGAGGGAAAGATCTCATTGTTTTGCATAGTAGACTCCCATCCCATATGGAAGTAGCTATCACAGGTAAAATTAGCTTACGAATCTATTTATGTGCCCAGTTTGGAAATAATAATGCTTCTATTGGTAATCAGTGGTGGCCAAGTGGTATCGGCCGCGACTTACGGGTCGTAGGTTCGAATCCAGACAGGCGCACTTTACTTTGTGAAAATTATTTCGGCACCACTGCTCTCAAAAACGGTGAAGGAAAACATCGTGAGGAAACCGGCATGTCCTAGAAACAAAACTTCGACGACATGTGACATCTGCCAACCCGCACTGGGCCCGCGTGGTGGATTACGGCCCACTCCCTGTCACTGAGAGGAGGCCTGTGTCCCCGCAGTGGGAACATTATAGGCTGATTATGTATGTTATGTTATGTTGGTAAGCAAAACGATTCGTTTTTGTTTATAAGAAGTAAGCTAGGTGCTTTCTCCCTCTGCACAACAATCCTTGAAAAAATGAAAGTTGCGCAATTATCTATTTGTCACGATTTTCTTACTTTCAGTTACACATAGTAAATCTCCGTTTGTTGATCGAGACTTCAAATACTTGTCACACGTTCATAATGATAGCTATCTTCAAAGGAAGCCATTGTAAACCTTTGATCTTCAACGTGATTGTTGTTTGTTTAATTTAATTTTAATTATTTAAATCAACACTGTTTGTCAGTATACGTCTTGTCATATCTATTAATCTGTTTCAGTTATAACTCGATTTAAATATAACTACAATATTATTAGATCGTCCTTTTTTCATTGAGTTTGAAAAAAAAACAAAAAACAGCTTATTGCTGTACCCCCTTGTCTGTTAGGCAACCTTATTTGGTAACAATAGAAAAACAATTATAATTGTGTCTCATTAGTGACAGTTGAGCTCCTACTATTGTTGGAGATCAATCCTTGGGCGTCCGCACCTACTCGTAGTAATTATCTATGCCCAAAATACTTGCTATCTTTTCATTTCTCATACTCGGAAAGTAGTGTTTGTTTGATCCGAATAGCGGGTGGAAGACGCTGCTTCCCACCTTTGGGCGGGAAAGACTCATTGTAATTGCTTCCCTCTCTAGGGCGGGAATGAATTAGAAAAATAGAACTAAATTGGTTAGGTAGTCAGCTACGAAATTTTTTACATAATTAAGAAAAAATCTGCGGTCTTGTGAGTGTATAAACAGCCAGTGCGAATTTAAAAAAAAAAACCTATTAAGTTGAGGCGGCCCGCGGCGCGGCGGTGACGCGGCGTGTTCCATATTTAAAATAGTACACAAATTGTTCTAACATCTCAATTAAACGTTAAATAGGTACAACCTACTATTCATGTTATTGTTATTCAATATTTTAGAAAAACCACAATTTTTTACTTTCCTTGTATTCGAAATGAAAAGTAGAGTGTTTAACACGGGTGAAAGTCACCAATTCCTTTCGACCCTCGTATAACAGTCTACTATTTCTACTGACTTATTTATACCTGTCTCGTTAGCCTTCATTTGTTTTTGATCAATGAGGTGTCACTCAATGACGTATGTGTCACTGCATCAAATTCTTTGGAACCGTGAAAGTATGTAGGTAACACTCACTTCCTTTTTGTGGCTGTAAAAATAAAAACAGACGTAATAAATTAAGATTATTGAGAGATAAATTATTATCCGGCTTGATTAATTTATAGTTTGTTTTAGTTTCATTAAACACTATTGACCTCATAAATACTCATAATTTATTATGATTTATGGGAAAGGCTAAGGCTGCATTAGTACTATTTTTTGCTCCACTCGCAGTAATTTTTCTGTAAAAATGCTGGTCACGTATCATAATATCTAAAGTTGTTCTAACTATTTTCGAGATAACTACCGGTAAGACGGGGTGAATAGGGATGCAGGGGTGAATCGGGACGAAACTTTAAAATGGATTTTAACGTTGATGTAATAAAGTTTAATGCCAACAAGGATACTTAATCGTTAATTATAATATAATAAACACATTAGAGTCCTATTTTTGGCAAAAAAAAAAAACAATTATTTCAATGTTAAAATCCATTTTAAAGTTTCGTCCTGATTCACCCTGCATCCCTATTCACCCCGTTTTACGGTACGTAACCAAACAAAATGCTATTGTTTTGGTAGCTAGAACAACAAGTAGGTACATCAACAACCTTCTTCAAGCTCTCTTATATCCCCTATGAGACTGAGGCTCCTCTGTTTCAATTCAATTAAAGGTAGTCAGAGACTCAAAGTTCAAAACAACAGGAAAAACAATCGTATCAACTTCCCACTAAACTTGTTATTCCCAGAAGATAGATCGCAACTCCTAGAACACACGCGAACACTGTTTGTGTGTGATCGCGTGATCGTGGCATGGAGCGGACGCAGCAGATGATGATGGCCGAAATCGGCGCACACGCAGCCGGAACACTTGATACTGTCGTTATTGATAAATTGCCGCGCCGTCAATTTGCTGCTTAATCTGTGCCCTGTAGCTTCGACTGCAGCCTCGCAGCAGCCACACTTCTCGCTAATTTTCCAATGTCACTTTATCAAGATAACCGATAGCTGCAATTAGTAACGTGACGCGTGGTAGGTACCTATTGTTAGATAAGATTTGTAAATTTTAACTTATAAGATAAATATTGAAAAAGATTTGGTACCTAGACATGTTACAATTAATCAGATGACGCCTGTTATTGAAGCTGGTTAAGTCCTCCGTTTCATAGAAACAATCTATCCTGGAAACACAACGTAGTTTACTGCGGAACAAACGACCTGACCCTAATTGCGTAACACACAATCAACCACAATCTGAATGATTTTGAAGGATAATGCTAATCCATTGCTTCATATTTTCGAAAAATGAGTCTGCTCAACAACGTAAATAACGCAATGAATGTGGTATAACTGTCAAAGTAATGCTATTGCTACTGTAGTGTGCTACTCGTAATTCCTGCATCTTAGAAGGAAGTTTAGTATGAGTAGCTATTTCAATAACATTATTATGTTACGACGTCGTTCCTGTCCGGCAGCTCAATTTTAAATAAGTAAGTCGTTAGTCTCTCTGTCACTCGTAGACATGCATCCTGTAGTAATAGGCTGCTGGATCCTCCATTGTATATAGTGTATTAGCTTAAAATTGGAGGAAATGACGTGCAGGAAGACTGATAACGAATTAGGTCATGCCTTGGTTGGGCTTGTCGGGAAAAATTGCGGAAAAAATAAGTAAGAATGGCGTTAGAGGGACGCTGGGTTACATGCAATAGGTTGACGGCTGTAAGTGATGATAGTATAGTTATTAGATCACTGAACTGTCGTAGAGAGCAGTACATACCTAACGCAGGCTAGGGTTTGGGGACTAGGCTGGATTTAGTGCTTGACCGGTCAGCGCTGATATCGATCGAGGACCGATTTATAAGGACTCACGCTTGCTGACCTTCGGAGCTACACCATACACGTCCATTTATCGTCAGCGTCTTGGTACGCGTGACCGACAGTACGCGATCGACGTCAGCGTCACACAAAAGAAAAAAAAAATAACGTTTAGGTATTTGGGCACAGTTCGTGAAACACAGAAATACAAAAACTAAAATAAAAAAGGGGAAATAATTCCAGCTTTAGATAGAGCTAGCTCCTTATGTGAGGAAGCCGATATCAGTGCTTTATTGGAATGGCACTGATAATGTTTAAGGGCCACTTGCACCACTATCACTAGGTAAATACGTTTAGTGCTAAACAAATTTAAAACATCGTTCTATTGCTGTCAGTCGTGTGAAGATGACAGCGACAGAAGAATATTTTAAATAGTTTAGCGCTAAACGCATTTAGTGCTTTGTGGTGCAACTGGCCCCAAATATTCTGAGAGCAGTTGTGGTCCAGCGGTATCGGCCCCGACTCGACTGGCCCCGGTCGTGAGTTCGAACCTAGACAGGCACTTTCCTTTGTGAATTTAATTTCATCACCACTGCTCTCAAAACGGTGAAGGAAAACATAGTGAAGAAACCGGCGCCTTAGACCCAAAAATTCGAAGACATGTGACGTCCAGTAACCCGCACTGGGTCCGCGTTGTGTACTATGGCGCACTCCCTCTCATATAGAGACCTAGATCTCAGCAGTGGGAACTTTAGAGACTGATTATGCTAATTAATAAGTCAAATCAAGTTGAAGGCTGAGTGATTGCGTAATTAATGAAACAAACTTCTGGTGCCGTATTATGAGAGAGAGACGGAGTTATACATGACTGATAGCACCATCCCTTTTTCGTACTGGAATTATGATTGGCATTAATACTTCGTAATACTTCCAAAAAATGATGTGAGGTCGGTGGACTACATAAAATGCTATACTTACATTTTATTTTTTTAACAACCTGCTATTGGTCGCCAAGACATTGAATGTGTTTATCGTACTCGTGAGAATTGGATCGATTATTGTGGTTGTTTTACTAGGAAAATAACTATGAAAGTTTATCCCTTATGTAAGGAGATAATGCTTATGTAAAGACTAAAAGGGCTAGAAGAAGAATAGACTAGTAAGAAGACTACATAAGTAGGTACCAACAGGATTTTTTAAGTTACTTCTAGCTTGATACATTTTCCCTGTCGGAATACCTATTTGATTTTCATATTCATATTCATTTATTTTGCGTTCCACAAGGTAAAAAAAAATGTTTACAAAAGGCTTAGAGCTAAGAGCCGTTGTAGACCCTGTTAGGGCACAGCATAAATTTTTATTTGATACATAGCAGCTATTACTTAACAGTTAAAAATCTAAATCATTAAACTAAAGTTAAGATAAAATCATACATGAAAACTGAATATATAAGTAGAAGAATACATAAGTAGGTAGCTATTTTCTTAAAATACTATTATCACATTTAGATAAAGTTATATTTACTTAGGTAATATTATCTATCACAAACACTTAAGTATTTAATAAGAGATAATTTTTTAGGATTACAAATTATTAATAAAGAGATCAGGTTTACGTGTATCACTTTTAGAGACAATTTATAGATTCAGTAGGTAGGTAACATTTTATAATTTACTTACTGTGTATTTAGTAGTTATTTTATATTTAGTTAAATAATCTTCTTGATAAATATACGCATGTATATATTTAAAAATGTATTTATTGCAATTATAATCTTTCATTTAAGTATTCGTTTACAAACAAAGGGCATCAAAAAATTCGTCCGCATCGCTGTCAACAGGAAACGTGCCCAAAAGGCTGGCAGCATTGCCACGTTGTATGGCAATGCTTTGCACGTTTTATGGAACGTTTCCTGTTGACAGCGATGCGGACGAATTTTTTGATGCCCTTTGTTTGTAAATGTTAAATATTTGTAAATATTTGAATGTGTAAATATTTTAAAATAACTTTAGAGTATTCGTTTAAATATTATAATATCTTTTGTTTAATAGAAATAGTTTTACTTTATTAATAAAAATATTGTATTTATTTATATTTCTTATTTCTTCTGGTAGGTAATTTATTAGGTATATATTTTTATCGACATGACATAGGTACTTGAGAAGTGCAATTTTAATAGGGATGTAGGTATGTTTAATCTATTTTTATGTCTTAAAGTAAATTTAGTTTGTATGTCTTCTCTTTTTGTGTAGACTTCCGGGTATCTTCGTACAAATTTACAGAGTTCAAAAATGTAGAGACACGGTAGGGTTAAAATTTTTTGTTTGTTCAATATTGACTAGAATTCTAATAAGTTTTTTTTGTAGGGTGTATAGTGTGGGTGCGTCTGTGTCCCCATAATATGATACCGTATTTAAGCCATGCATACTGTAAGCCCCTTAAGCAACATCCTACGTCACCGTACGTAATTATTTGTCGCGTTCAAATAATTTCATACAACACAGTCAGTTTAATTTAGTAGTCAATTTGCTTAACAATTAATTTCCCTGACTTTGCAATCATATTGGTGTACTCAGTAGAGTACAAAATAGTAATTTAACCATTAAATTAACTCGTTCTCATAGACATCATATTTTTCTCAACCAAGAAATTAAGTCATGTCGGACCTTACGCTCAACATCCGCTATTCTGACAAATGAGTTGTTTCACAAAACTCCAGCAGGAAGGGGCGATCTATATCATTTGTTTATGTTACTGGTTTTCGGGGCATTGTTTATTCTACGTAAGATAAGCAGAAACTTGAGTGCATAAATCTCTTAAAATGCACACGTAAAGTTTTAGTACCAGCTTCCGCCACGTCACCATCTGCCGAATTGCTTGATAAGGCAAGCTACGCCATTTTTTAAATTAGGTTGTAGGAAGGTACCCAGGTGGTGGTCCCTCGGGCTCGTACTACCGAGTCTTATGTGTTAATCCCGGTTATAAGCGATCTGTGTGCCACATTTCATCCAAATCGGTTTAGCCGTTTTTACGTGATAGAGTAACAAACATTCAAACATGAAACTTTCATATTAATAATATTATTAAGTAGAATTAGCTGTTGCCCGCGACTTCGTCTGCATTCCAGGATGAAAAGTAGCTGATGTCCTTTCACCAGGTCCCATGCTACCTTTCTTTCTTTCATAACGGTCGGTTCAGTGGTTTAGGCGTGAAAATGTAACCACACAAAGTTACTTTTGCATTAAATCGTAGTCGCGAAAAATAATAATTTGGCTCGAGTAGGTATTGAAGTTTTGTACAGGAGAGTTGATAATCTTTTCGCGATTACGATGTTGGTCCCATGGAGACAGTTGATCAGTTTGGTGGTCTGTACCACATCCTTAAATATGACCACACCTTTCTGATACACGCTGTTATAGTGTGGATATGTTTTGTATTGGCTAAATAATAACAGCCGCACAGGTCGATCAATCAGGTTAAGCTACGCTTGCCGCGGTTGGTCTGTGGATGGGTGACTATCTTTACATAATATCAAGACCCCTCCGTGCCTCTTGGTCCCGGCTGTCATTCGTGGAACTTTGACAGTCGTTACGGGTAGTCAGAAGCCCGAAAGTCTGACAACCAGTCTTACCAAGGGGTATCGTATTACCCAGTTACTGGGTTGTGGAGGTCAGATAGGCAGTCGCTCCATGTAAAATACTGGTATTCAGCTGCATCCGGTTAGACTGGAAGCCGACCCCAACATAGTTGGGAAAAGGCTAGGCAGATGATGATGTTTTGTATTGGTATTCCCTCTTTCCACTTTTCCCGGTCTACTGCGATTGTGGGCCAATCCTTTAAGAAGAAGTCCAGCTCATCCCACCATCTCTTTCTGGGTCTGCCGCGTAGTCGTTTCCTGCTATTTGGGATCCAAGGAGTGGTGGTTTTTGCGTTTTGCCGCTCCCACAAGCGACAGATGTGGCCATCTAATTTCCACTTTAGTCCAGCAAGTGTGCGGCCAGCGTTCAGTGTTTGTTTTGGAACGACGTATAAATACTTTTTGAAAATAACTAAGTACGTATCAAAGAAGGTCTTTATCGTCATCAAAAAATAATGATTTGGCTCGAGTAGGTATTGAAGTTTTATACAGGAGAGTTGATAATCTTTTCACGATTACGATGTCGATCCCATGGGAGCTCTCTCCTTTGATCAGTTTGGTGGTTTATAGCACACCCTTAAATATGACCACACCTTGCTGATACACGCTGTATAGCGTGGATATGTGTTGTGTTGGTTTGTATTTGTCCGATGTAGTGGCAAACCATAGTTAAGACCATTCAAGGAATAAAAGCGATTAGTCCTACTTATATTTTTTTAATGCATTCGATTACGACGTAATTAAGCCCTTCTACCCATGCTTCGTGTTAAGGGATCGCCATGTCTGTCTGTCTGCCAGTCTGTTCGTCAGTCCTGCACCCTAATTGCGTAACACACTATCAATCGGAATCTGAATCATTTTGAAGCAAATTGCTAATCCATTGCTTCAAAGTTCGAAAAATTTGTCTGCTCCACACGTAAATAACGCTATGAATTTTGTTGAACTGTCAAAATGAAACCGATTCCGATTGATAATGTATTACGCAATTGCCCCGCGGATGTGACACAGCCACGTTACTCGGAGAATATTAGCACAATATCGATGAAAATTGGAAAGTATTCTGTACAGCTAAACAATAGTGTAGTGAAACTACAAAAATATAATTAGGAGGTGGCACTTCCCATACATGTACCCGAGCGAAGAAGTCATAAAAATCACATAGACATAGGTAGGTACCTATTGTTTAATGCTATATTTAAAAAGATCATGATGTTTCTTAGTGACTTTGCTATATATCTAAATCAATAGTTTTTGAGATAAGGGATATTTTTGGTTACAACCGCAGAAAGAACTCAATTTTTCATAGTTTTTTCGAGAAATTACTACAAAAACACGAACTTATTTTTGCGGCCGGTAAAATCAATAACATGAATCCGTAAATATTCATCCCGATTACGGACCCCTCGATGCGCGTGGTCCGACACGCGCTTGGCAGGTCGTTAACGGTGTTTTCTGATAATGGACTAATTGTGGGGTTATCGTGTTAAATACTTATAATTTCTTCTTTCTTGGTAGAGTTCATTCACGAATTGATGTCAACTGAGCAAAAAATCTGCAATTGCCATTAGATAAAGAAGGTACTTACTTATTATAATTCGGCAAAAAACATTAATTTGTCAATTTTATGTTGTTTCCAATGATGAGGGTGCTCAACGGCTCATAAAAATAATATCTTGATGCCAATACTTCATTCTGTGTCAGTTTTTACTAAACATAGGTTCATAGATGAATCATTGGCTATCCCATTTAGGTAGGTACAGTCTATTAGCTCACCTTATTCTCAAAACTTAGCTTTTCCTTCATCCGTCTAAGTTTGAATTGAACATACTTAATTTCAGGTACTTATTGAAAACAACAAATGCTTCGCTTCCTACACAAAAACGAATCGTTTTGCTTATCAATGGCACAGAATTAGATAGATATCTAAATTGCCAATGGTAGCATTTTTATGGCCGAACTGGGCAAATAAATAGATTCGTACCTAAGCTAATTTTACCTATGAATAGTGATACCTACTTCCATACGGGAGGATCTACTATGCCACGCACTATGGGTGCACTAAGTATGCCATGGGTGTACTATGCTATGGTCTATGTTATTATCCGTAAATTATAGGAATCGGCCATAAGTCCGTATCAAAGACAGTCGTTATTTTCTATGAGCGTAACCATCATAGAAATGTATATCATTTCATGAAATCACAAGAAAAAGATACTAACGTTTCCTTAATGATACCGTTTTCATTCTTCGAAACCCGCAACTACGTTTTTTGTTTTGGTAGCAAACTCTTATCTTTAAATGTTGGGCTACTTACATAGAATTAAAACGGTGTTCATAATTACTAAACAAATATTTTATTTGTTTAAAGTATGATGAAGATTTTTATTACCAAAATAATACTCGGTTGTCAAATTCTTTGATTTATGAATCGCTCGTGCTAGCTTTGTTAGTCATGTGACCACACACAATTTGAAGTCATTTTATTTATTGTAAAGTAGGTACTTAAAACAAATGATCATCATCAAGCATCAAGTCATCGATATGTAGGTAAAATTCATATCGACTACTTTTGATTTTCTTGCACCCAATGTTTTAAAACACATTTTTTAAATCGAGTAGTGGCTGATTTTAACAAAGTCAGAGGTATCTTTTATCCGTGGAATAAAATTGACGTCTGACAGTTCTAGTATGGAAAAACTGTCAAAAATTCAAAAATTATTCTAAGGATAAGACTTATTCTAGGTATAAAAGTTTGGTGGAATTCGCCCTGAATGATAGTTAGATACTTACTAAGATTTGGTTCGTCACCTTACTACAGATTAGATAATCTGTCACCTTACTAAGAGTTACGTATAGAATTCCAAAGACTTAAGCCTTCTAATTTAAACTAAGGACCATATTTACAGAACCTTACTCGAGACTCAAGCATTACTTAAAACTAGTTTCAACCAATCAAATGGCTTTAAACGAGTTCTTAAAGGATTGGCCCACAATCGCAGTACACTGAGAAAAGTGGAAAGAGGGAAGGGGCCTTTGCCCTGCAGTGGGACAACCCAGGCTTATAATAATAATATTTTACTCCCACACTTAACCCCACTGCTGGACACTTGGCTTAGGCTCGTGCCATAAGTTCTATCCGGCTAGGCCGAGAAAAAAATATAGGTAAATAATATGATAATTGAGTTTTGAGTGAGGTTCTGTAATAAGGACCTAAGAGTCATTCATGTTACTAACCGTCCTTACCGTACAATGAGCTCATATCTCAGGTGATGTTCTCAGTTAGAGTACAGTCAACAATAGAGATACGTATGCAGGATCGTCGGATATACCTAGTTGAAGTTTAGTAAGAAACCGATGAATGTTCTCGAATAAAATTTTATTTTATTTATAGAAAACAAAAGCTCATTTATCAAATTAAATTTCAGTCTATTATAACATCCATCGGTTTCTTATTAACCTTCAACTATATCCGACTATCCTGCATACTTATCTCTTTTGTTGACTGTACATACGCATACCTACACATTTTCACGTACCCTATATCTGAAAATCAGTATAAAAAGTTAATGACATTTAGATTTTGACAGCTCGAAGGTGACAACAAGAGCAGTAACTGCTCAAGCGCATGAATGAAGTTGTTTTCCCTTGAAATAATAGATCGATTGAGAAAAATTACTAGTTAATCGTTGCAGTAGCTTACCCAACAATGGCGGCCATTGAATAAGTTTTAATTAATGTTTATAGGCTGTTATCGTCACTTTGTAGGTTGACTTTAAATTACAAATTACTAATCAGGTTTCCTTAAGTTTGGCCCTATATTTGTATTGTTTGTTGCTCCAGCCTTAACTGAATAAAATATACGCGGTGTAGGAAAGAACATTGAGGTGCAAACTGTTAGGTACTATGTATTCAGAACATGATTCTAGATGAGTGTTGAAAGTTTTTGTCGGTTAAATAACAAATCTGCTGTATGGTACCTACAGACGCCAGCACATCAAGCTACCCGAAACTGTCAAATTTTCCCAATCAACTTTGAACCTTACACTTTAGCGTTAAAGTTGAAAATCTATTAAACAAATTTTGTAAGTAGTAGCTTGATGTGCTGGCGCCTGTACAAGCATGCAGTACTTTTACACGGTCAAAATGTATAATAATATTCCACAACTATCACACAACGCCATCTAGTCCCAAGCTAAGCAGAGCTTGTGTTATGGGTACTAGACAACTGATAAACATACTTATATATTTCTAAATACATACATATTATAGATAAATTACAACCAGACACAGAACAAATGATCGTGCTCATCACACAAACATTTGTCCTGGGTGGGAACCGAACCCACGACCTCCGGCATAGCAGTCAGGGTCACTAACCACTAGACCATCAGGCCTGTCATCAGTATGGTACAGCAGATTTTTTTAAAATAACTGGCGAAAAGTTTCGAAGCCCTCTTAATTTTTTTATTGAATATAGGATAGGTAATAATATTATTATATATGTAGGTACGCTCTCTCGAATCATGTGCTAAATACATGGTAACCTTTTGCGCGTCGATGTCCTATGGGACGGGAAAGAAAACATTAGGTAATAGGTAATATGCAGATTGTAAGCAACCTGCATATTATACCTAAGGTTTTCTTTCTTCTTCATTCAATATGCATTTCAGGAATTACATATCTGCTTATTACAACAAGACAGGTTCCTTATCCGATACCAAAAAATAAAACGAAAAGCCTTTTAACAAAAAAGAAAGAAATGGAAGAATGTACTTATCGATGTTAATTGAACACAAATACAAATAAACCTTCATAAAAACATTTTGCTACATTTAGTGCACATTTTGGAAACTCCATGTTTGTCTTAGCTATTTATTTCCGAAGGTGCTAAATGACTCGATATGTTTTGATTAGTACGGACTATCGATTTTCTAGATCTCTCATAAGTATCAGTACCTAACTTTTTCATTTTTACTAACCTACGCTGTTCCTCTCCTGCACTATGGTTACGTTCCTAAAGGATGGAGGGAAGTGAAAGTTATATTCATCCCTAAGCCAGGTAAGGGTGACTACACAAACGCCAAATCCCACCGGCCAATCAGCCTGACCTCTTTTCTATTAAAGACTCTGGAAAGGCTATGCGACAGGGAACTGAGGGATGGCGCATTAAAGACTATACCGCTACACGGTAACCAACACGCTTACAGCTCAGGTAGGTCGACTGAATCCGCCCTCCATCTGGTGGTCAGCCAGATAGAAGAAACGATTCATCAGAAAGGCACCTGTCTGGGCACCTTCATAGACATCGAAGGAGCCTTCGACAAAACTAACTTCTCCAGTATCAATAGCGCCCTCTCCAGACATGGAGTAGAGCAAGTACTAACGAACTGGATCACAAACATGTTAAGTAAACGAGTGGTTCGCCTTGAAGGTGAGCAGCAGCTGGCTATGATAGCCAGAGGATGCCCCCAGGGTGGGGTCCTGTCCCCCCTTCTATGGAATCTGGTGATTAACGACCTCATCACCAAACTCAACGCCAACCGCTATTATACAGTAGGGTATGCAGACGACCTCGCAATCCTGGTTTCGGGAAAGGTGACGGGCACGATATGCAACCTCACTCAGCAAGCGCTACGTATCGTAGAGAGGTGGTGCAGGGATTATGAACTTTCAGTGAACCCCACTAAAACTGAACTAGTCATGTTTACCCACAAACGAGCTTTAGGCCCGTTTCGCCTACCTAAACTGTTCGATACTGAACTCCGGTTGGCCAACGAAGTCAAGTACCTCGGGGTCACACTAGACAGTAAGCTAAACTGGAGTAGTCATCTGGACAACAAACTGAACAGGGCCTGCATAACCTTTTGGCAGTGCAGGAGAATGATAGGTAAGAAGTGGGGCCTATCCCCTAAAGTTACACTGTGGCTGTACACCGCAGTGATCCGCCCCATGATCACCTACGGGGCTGTGGTTTGGTGGCCCCGCACCAAGCTAGTTACAGCCGCCAACAAACTACAACGCATGCAAAGACTAGCCTGCATGGCGACTACGGGCTGCATGAGGACTACTCCGACTGCAGCAGTTGAGGCCATCCTGGGTATCCCACCGCTCCACCTGTTCATACAGCAGGAAGCGACGATGGCGGCGGTACGTCTTAATACACTAAATCTCTGGGGAAAGAGTGATACACCACACACCACGCTGCTTGAGGGACTCCATAAGGAGTTCCCTATTACGAAAGCCATAAACGACCGGGTTCCTAAACAATTTATCTTCGATAAAAAATACAAGATCCAACTTCACGAGGACCGCCGATGCGAGGGGTTGTGCCCTGCAGAGCTGCGTATCTTCACGGATGGATCCAAAACAGGTAGTGGCACAGGTGCTGGAATCTTCTCGGAGGACTTCAACATACATATAGCCACACCATTGGGAGTCCATAACACAGTGTTCCAGGCTGAATGCATGGGCATTTCTCTGGCAGCTTCAGCCATTTTGGCCAGGGAAGTAAAGGACCACTCAATACGCATACTCTTAGACAGCATGGCTGTTCTGCAAGCGCTGAACAGTTATACAGCTGACTCTGGGCTAATATACGAGTGTCACCAGCGCCTCAACCAGGTGGGTAAACTCAATAAAATAACCATTCAATGGATCAAAGGACACAGCGGTTCGCTGGGCAACGATGCAGCCGACGAGCTAGCCAGAAGGGGGTCGAGCATGGCACCAGTGGGACCTGAGCCCATCGCGCCACTCCCCTTCGGGTATATACGTACTCTGGTAAGGAAACGTACCAGAGAACAACATGAAAAACTTTGGACGGACCTAAGTGAATGCAGGCAAGCTAGGGAAGCGCTTCCCACATTGGATGGCCGCCTCACGAAACAGGTTCTCCGTCTAACCAAACAAAAGCTGCGCATAGTTACTGCAGCTTTAACTGGCCACGGGTCATTTAATAAACACCTCTTTGTCATAGGAGTAACAGACAGTCCGCTGTGCAGGGCCTGCATGGAGGACGACGAGACAGCGGCACATGTGCTTCTAAACTGCCCGGTGGTCGCCACATACAGGGCAAAGCACTTCGGTAACCCAGGTACCCTACGTGAGACGGTCAGTAACATCAAGGCGTTGCTGGCCTTCCTTGAGGAGCTGGGGTGGATCGAATAATCGATTTTCCCACCCGTACGCAAAATACGCGCATTGACGTGGAGTTGCGGATACCAGCCCGTATTACCTATTACCTATTACCTATTCCTCTCCTGCACCCTAATTGCGTAACACACTATCAATCGGAATCTGAATCATTTTGAAGCAAATTGCTAATCCATTGCTTCATAAGTTCGAAAATTTTTTCTGCTCGACACGTAAATAACGCAATGAATGTTGTTGAACTGTAAAATGAAACCGATTCCGATTGATAATGTGTTACCACAGATTACTGAATAGTTACTACGTGTTACGCAATTGCCCCGCTGGACATAGGCCTCCCTCCCTCCGGTTCTTACATCTGCCCGCGCGTTCTTCTTCCAAAATTTACTTTGCCATCTCCTACGTGGTCTGCCGCGACGCCTCACTGTCTCAGGGCACCTGCAGTTATGGGCTATTTGGGCTTACAGTTGGTCCGGCATGCGGCAGACATACATATCCTGTCCTTACCTACCTACTTCTTAGCATAGCATTTAAGGAAATTATAAGGCATCTGTAGATACCTACAGATGCCTTATAATTTCAGTAACTGTAGCAACTTTTACAGCACTTGTCGTTACTAAAAAGGTATTTACAGATTACAAGGATTTTTCATAAAAAAACTGTCATCGATAAAGAAAAAAAGAAAGAAAAAAGTTTGTTTGGACACAGTAGATGATAATTATTATTAATACAGCTACCTGTAGAACTGAGCAATTAATGAATTAACCGAAGTAACTGTTAATTTGTTACCTAGAGATCGGTATGGCCGCCCTTTGTAGGTTTTGTAGTGTAATTTTTTTTAATGTATTTTCTGGTACAAAATATAAGTAAGTACATAAAGTATATTTAAATAAATAACCTACTCTCTATGCCCCATATGGACCTGAACAAACATGACGTATTGCTGTAAGTACTTCAACAAATGTTCATCAAATCCCCGGTACTTAAACTACGGCTTAGAAACTTTTCGCTGAACGTCGACGTAACAAATCTTTATACAAATAGTATTTAGGTGTTTTGCGTAGTATTTGCCTTAGGATCGTCGATGTTGATTGCTCGAGGCCTGTCGCTCGATATATAGAGGAGAGATACCGACGTGTGGCCTCACACTCTTTCGAGAGTGTTCTCTGAGACGACTATTCTAGCCTTAAGTTTCACTTTTTCATCTTTCATCCAAGTATTTGTTCATAGCCACCCCAGTGGCGGAACACCATCACCTCACGAAGCAGCAGGAGAGGCACTACAGACCGACCGGTAAGTGAACCATGATAATTGTTTGCTCACGATCCTCACACAGTCCTCTGCTTGGCCATTAGCATGGACTTAGTCATACGCCAAATTTTACACAAACGTGTCAAAGTTTCGTGACGTATCTTAAAATATAAAAAAAAAGTTTGTAAAATTTTCGTCTCATTTGTATATTTGGTATATGTGTTCCTCTATTCTATTAGTCGTACAATGATATACTTTAAACCCTACGTTTGAGAGAGCACGTATGTACAGTTACGAGTAGCCAGTGCGTCCTATTTCAACAAGTGATCACTCTTTATTATCCATCATTATTTACTTAGTGAGATGAATCAGTTGAATGTAGCGCCGGACCTTATATTTCCTTCTCGAAGTAGATATCTACCTAAATCATCTTTGTGTCATTATATCATTAAACAAAATATTTATAATAAATTATAAATTATGTAATAATTTGCAAGCCGTAAGGTAGACCTGTACCTACATTCATAGCAAATAAAGTTCCAATTCTGATTAATTCATTATTTAACTAATATGACGACAAAGACTTTAAAAATACCACGATGATATCAATGTTTTGTAAAAATTCATAAAAAATGACGCATATTTGCAATGAGTAAATTTTAACAAGTTAACCCGTCGTTTGCGAAGGCGTAAAGTGTTCCTTAACAGGTTATTTATTATACGCATTTACTACGAGAACAACTATACCAACAGTTCTAACAATACTGAATGACCTGGTTCAGAAACTGTGTCTATTATTGATAAGAACTCACTAGAGTAAGAATAATAATTTTAGCAAATTAATGTGTCCATATTTGTATGCCAGTCCTTGGCGAAACATGTAATATCATAATTCTCTTTATAAGACCTTAATGTACTTACCATGTTTTAAACCAAATAAATATATTCTATTCTGTTTCGAGACGCAGTTTGTCTGTGCGCATATAATTTTTGCAAGTAGCCTAGCTTATGTAGGTAGGTACTTACTCCTTTTTTATGGACATGTAGACCATCAAAACAAATTAATTTTCAAGTTTGAAAAAAATATGTTGAATTCCCATGACAAAAAACTATTAATTAAACTTGTAACGTGTGAACAACAAAGTATTAAAATGTTAACCCGTTTCAAGAAACGTTCAAGATCAAATTGAAGGGACTGATAAGATGATAAACAATGTATATTTCTATTAGTTAATTGTGTAAGTACACATTATTCAGTGAACTTCATCTATTTTTGCACGTATATCTCGTGTTGATTCATCTTGAAGTGGCAGTTCGGTAGCTGACAGACGACAGCATCCTGCGCGCTATCTGTGATCAACAATCTTGAGCTCAAACAGGAGAATCAGGGCAAACAATGATAAATCACAGCGACATACATCGCTGAGTCAATATTCGCTTCCACTGACGACATAAAAATATGATAATCGATGTTTTTCGCAACTAAAATTAGTCATTGCCCGTGTCATCGTGCGTATGCAAAAAAAAACCCTTGTACTCAGGTGTAGAGCTCCGAAAAAATTCATCTGTCTTTAGATGTTTTCCCTCTGTGATGTTTCGTCATTGCGGTAGGATTACACACATACACGTACTTAGGTACATAATACACATAGGTGTACATAATTATTATACATTAAAGTTGCTTTTTGTGCCTGTCTGTGTGACCAATTGTTCTTCTAAACTAGTAATGAAACGGATTCCGATGTGGTTTTAAACATCATTTAAAGAATTTATTCCGGAAAATTTATGTGTATAATACTTTATATTAAACTTACAAATAATAAATAAACCTCACCCTTTTGTCAAATTGTAAAAACCATGGAAAGTAGGGGCGGGTGGCTAGTTGATAATAAATAAAAAAAACAAGGATAATTATATCAGACTGATTTAGGGTTAACTTTAGAGTAACATAAGCGAGAACTACATACAAAATATTATAGATACTCAAACCGTCAGCTATGTTTCAAGCTACTCATTATTAACTACCTAATTTAAACTGAAACCGACATCCTAATTACGTAACACACTATCAATCACAATCTGAATCATTGTGAATTCTATTGCTAATCTATTGCTTCATATTTTATGTTAGAAAAAAATTTCTGCTCAACAATGTACGCCACACACACAGAACACATACAACACATGAACACATACAGACGCCAGCATATCAACCTACTACAATCTGTCAAATTTCTTTAATAGATTTTCAACTTTATCGCTAAAGTATAAGGTACAAAGTTGATTGGGAAAATTCGACAGTTTCGGGGATGTGCTGGCGTCTGTACTTAAATAACGCAATTAATGTTGTTGAACTGTCAAAATGAAAGCCATTCCTACTGTTAGTGTGTTACGCAATAGGGATGACGACTAACTTTTTTGTCTTCGTCTATCAGGTAGATTATTAAAAAGTATTGGGCACGTATTTTTTCTTTATTCACATAATCAAAACATTACAGAGATATATTGATTTGAAATGTCGCATGACGTCACATGTTGGTACAATTTTTACCTACACGTGACGTCACGAGCCCCCACTCCCAAGCTTTGACACGCTTTATCTTTGTAATTTGTTGGTTGATTGACACAAGAAAAAATATGTGTCCATTATTTTTTGATAATCTAACTGACGGACTAAATAGAATTTCGTTTACTTTACCCCGTCGTCATCCCTATTACCTCGCGAGTCTTTATAAATAGTTTTTCATAAATTACCTTCTATCTGCGGCTGTCTCAGTTAGATGCGGTGTTACTGACACTATGAGCATAGTCCTAAAAAAATACAATAGTATCTAGATGTACTTATATGTATATTTCTGTTCATATGTAAGAAAATACCACCGTGTATTAACCTTATGTAAATTTTTAAGCATGAGTCATAAAGTTTGTAATATCTGACGTCGAAAATCATACTTCCTCAAATTAATTGACACTTTCATTACATTATTTACGAAATTATTAAGATGAATGTTACGAGATTTCCCTGTTGCTAAAAATACATACTTACAAAAACCTGTAGGGTAAGGTCGCCAAGTACTTAACTGCTTATCCGTAAGGTTAAAAAGTTAAGCATAAAAACAATAAATCGCAGTGATATGATTCAGTTCGTGTATCATTATGATAATTTAATAGATCAATACTAAACCGCCACCTTGGAACGCAATACCTTAGCGTGGCCACCATTTGCCCAAAACCGTGTCTAGTGACGACTGACGATTGATGTATTTCGCTAATATTATCGCGATCACGTGATATTGCAAATAATTGACCTAATAGGATTCTAATTGGTCGTTGCATAAACACACGATGCGCTAAGCCTTCGCAATGGTATCGACTGATCGCAATGAAAATCAGAAAATTGTTCTATTTAGAACAATAGGCTAGACTATTAAATCCCTGCGTAATAAGTAGTAATACTTAACTAATAGCTGAATAAAGCTAAGCGCACATTATAGTCGCGGCGGGCCGCACCGCAAAGAAATACAACAATTTCTCATTCGAATTTAAGCTGTGTCCATTCCAGTGCGATGAGGCTGCGTAAATATTATGGGTTGGTCGCCCCGAAACGCAACGCATTGCAAAAATGCTCCTTTATCACTTTCGTATATCAGGCGGGTCGCATCGCATCGTATAACTGCGGCTGCAAAAACACGCATGCCGAGCGATCCGTCAGTGCGTTGCGCTGTAGTGTTTGATGGTTCAAACCTCAAAAGTAATTTATTAAAATTAGGTTGAGAGTCAGCACTTTTAGAACGTCAAAATTACATAAGACAGTCCCCCAAAATGCCTGCCCTTTCACCACTTGCTAGTGCTTTCGCTGGGAAGACGAAGTGGCGCACCAACTCCCCAGCAGCATATTTAGGGTCATAAAAATGTAGTGTAGTGTGTCCGCCGCGCCTGTAATGTGCGCTTAGCTTAATGGTTGTATAGCACAGTTGCACCATAATTAATAAACAGTCAAGTAAAAAATGGAACGGAATTATGTTCTTATGAAATTGGCAACAGCAAAGACATGACTGTTACCTTTTACTTCTGGTTTTGAAAGAAGTCTTACAGAATTTATCAGCATGTCCTTGTTTTCATGGACACATAAAAAAACCAGGATATTAGAACCTATGTAGAAAAAGTCTTTGTTTAGTAAAATATACGGCAATTTTTTTTTAAATTATTACATATTGCAATCACTATCTAACCGATATTCAGCAATAGCTTGGTATTTGTTAGTATCAGTCTTCTGCGGTACATGTTCAACCAAAGACAAGTCCGCTTTGTCTCAGTCAGGCTACAGCATAGGTTCTCAACCTTATTTTGCCCACCGCCCACTTTGAGAATATTTTTTTTGGTAGAGCCCCCCCCAATTTTTTTTACTGGTCATCCGTCGCTAATCTGAAACAGCTATTGCCACGATTATATTTAAACATTAATATTATATATAATATATAGTCCGTATAGTCGTAAGACAGGATATATAATTTTCTCTGGGTCTCCTACTACCTCCCTGAATGTCTCAAACGCCCACGAGGGGTCGTTATCGCTCACGTTGAGAATCTATGGTCTACAATAATAAATGGTTGGTTCGCTCATTATATGTTTTGTAACTGCGATAAGTACCCTATACCAACTTTTTTAGGTCTATTTATACCTATATTGATTCTATTTTCAGTTAAGTAGTAAAATGTGCGGGCAGATGTCAAAGATTTATAGAAGTCGAATAAAAACAGCTATGTAAATTGAATAACACTCCTAATTAGATACTGATTTAACACTGCTGTGAAGATCTAGGGTGAATGCTCAAGATAGAGCAAAATATAGAGTGGTCTTTGACATCTACCTATTTTCTAACTAGCTGACCCGGCGAAATTCGTATCGTCTCAGATTCAATAAGCCGTTCCATACAAAATTTATGAGAAAATTAATTATCTTCATTTATTTTTTCGTGAATTTTATTCTGCTATTCGGGGCGGAGACAAATCTAACAAACCAAAGCTCAAAAAAAGTCGGTCCAGCCTTTCTTGACCTATAAATGGTGTAACTAACTCGACTTTGTTTTTTTTAATACTAAAACGATCTTTTGGCGCTAAAATGAGGATGTCATGTGAAAATGTATTGAAAAACAAGATGGCGGCATGCGGCATTAGTTCCGGTTAGCCACGCCCCACTTGTTACTGACCTGACATGCATCTTGTATCTTTCAAATGAAGTTATTAGTTGGATAATTTCGATACGTTCTCGTCAGCTGGCGCCGGCGCCAGTAAGCTAGACATGCAAATACTATTCTCAGATTTGCATACTCGTTTTATGAATCAATCATTATTCAAAATTGTCACCTGACTAAGTACCAATAAAGATGACCCAAAATTTATCTTATCTTGGCAGAGAAAGTCTAGTTCATAAACAGCTTTCTAGTAAAATATTTTAGAAATAGAGACTCCCGTTGACATCTCGTGTCGCTGACGCTAAGTAGACAAAGATAGCACTTGCGATGTAAGTATAATAAATACCCACACAAGGCCAAAAATTGTATTTACTAGATGTATGTATATCTCGTCTTGTCAAACTCGACTTTAAATAAGTAGGTAGGTAAATATCAGTCACCGTTAAGTAATAATATGACTTTTTAACGGTACTTGTTGAAAATGTATTCGATTTCGTTTTAGACAAAGCAAGATAGGTATTTCTGAAAATATACACATTTAGTCTCCAACCTAATATTTTTTTAACGCTACGTGAGTGCTATAAGAGCTCTATGCAAGTGCTACGCCAGCTCTACGCGAGTCCTACGCAAGCGCTACGCAAATGCAACGAGACAGCTACGCGAGCTCCATGCAAGTGTTAAGCGAGCTCTACGCAAGTGCTACACGAGCTCTACGCAACTGCTACGCGAGCTCTACGCAACTGCTACGCGAGCTCTAGAGACTGCTAAACATCAGCTATAATATAATACGCACTAAATCAAATTAGTCTCTCGTTATAAGGAAGTTAATTTTATTGGCAATTCCCAAGAACATTAGAAGTAAAATCATTATCATAATGTATCGAAATATTGTTTGTTTGACATATTAATGTTGCTGTTGATTAAGTAAATGGACGACCACGAGGCGTTTGTTATGATAATACTAGCAGCACCCCGCGGTTTCACCCGTTTAAGTGTCGATCCCGCGGGAATATCGGGATAAAAAGTGTTTTATGTGTTATTCTAATGTATAAGCTATATTACTGTAAAGTTTCATCAAAATCCGTTCCGTAGTTTTTGCGTGAAAGAGTAACAAACATCCATCCATCCTCATAATTTCACATTTATAATATTAGTAGAATTACTTAGCAGGGTTATCTTTAACTAGTTTAGATTAAGTACCTCATAGACGGTAAAATTAGAAATAAGTAAATCCTATGTTACTTTCTTTGACGAAGTTATGAGATCGCTGATGAAAACCCAATAAGACTTTGCCCGATCTGGGAATCAAAGCCAGAACCACATGTTCAGCCGTAGCGCTTCAATCTGCCTAGCCTTTGCCCAACTTTGTTGGGGTCGGCTTCCAGTCCAACCGCATGCAGCTGAGTACCTGTATTTTACATGGAGCGACTGCCTATCTGACCTCCATAACCCAGTTACTGGGTAATACGATACCCCTTGGTAAGACTGGTTGTCAGACTTTCGGGCTTCTGACGACCAGTAACGACTGTCAAAGATCTACGAATGACAGCCGGGACCAACGGCTCAACGTGCTTTCCGAGGCACGCAGCGCTCAGCAGTAGCGCTTGCGACCACTAAACTAACAAGGCAATGAGTAAACATAAAAATCTCATGTCGGAGTAACATTAATTGAGTTTATTGACCTGGCACATAATTTTGCATGTCTTTTAAAAACTTAGTTGCAAAACATACACATAAGTCTACCTTTATTTGTTCCACGTGTCTAGATCGTAGTACACTAAGACTTGTGGGTGTCTAAACTTATAAACAAAAGTAACTGCTCTTCTTATAAACAATAAGGTAAAACGCAGTGGCACCTACGTGTCAAATAACATAAACACGAAACTGTGGTGGCGGTGTGGTTTCAATGTAATTACCACACAACCTGTGAGTAATAAGACAAACAATTCGATGGTATTGACAAAGCACTCGGATAGAAAAGGATTAGAACTGGTCAAAAATCGACAGTTGATTATCTTAAACTTTATCTTTGGCTATTTTCCTGTTGCATATGAATTGAAAATTTTTATTATGTAAAACGAATCATAGGTATATAGAAATATATAATAGTCATATTAAAAAAAAAATAAGCTAGATGAAGTCAGCGATTCCAATGTGACTACTCTGAGAAGAAAGGACGATAAAACTCAGAGGTCACAGTCTTTTTAACCGACTTTAAAAAGGTGGAGGTTCTCAATGCGACTGGTTTTTTTTTAAGTAGGAATGAAGTCGGTTGTTTTTTTTTATAATTCAGACATACATAATCTTGGTCAGATCATGTGAAGACCATGTAGATTGATGTCTGAAATGGTTTTTTGAGGAATTTGGGTAGACCGCATAAAGTACTCATACTGCTAATATTAACTAACAGAGACAACAATATATATACCGTACTGAGATCTAGTACTACGATCTAGTATCAGAGATCGAGGTATAAGAAAAAGAAAGACATTAAATAATTTTATTTGTCACATAAACACGTGCATACAAAAAGATAAATAACTCGAGTAGGTTATAATCAGAAAAATAAAACAGAATATATCTACAACCTGATCCTATCAACTTAATAACTACCTAGTATAAGAATGTTATTTGTGAAGATAAAATAAATATTATTTATTAAGAACATATTATTATCATCACGAGCACAAAAGAGAAATAGTAGCCAACAGCACGTCATTACTGTTACAAGAAGGCTTTCACTCAGCTTGATGCTGTGCTATGGAATATGGATACCCGTATACATATAATATTCTCATTTATTTATTTATATATACTTGTACACCAGAAAATATATAACAAAAAATACATACTTACATCGCATCACTTCGCTCAATCTGGATAATCAGAGAACAAAATTAAGGGTTCCTTAAAACCGAACAAAAATTACGAGTACTTGATGACTAATTTAATTCCAGTTTTATTATGCATCCAATTAACTGCAACAAAGATAGTCCAGTACAAGAAATCGTGTATTGGGATCGCTAAACAATCACTTGAGGAGAGAGCCAACACTTTTCAAACCCCCAAAATGATAAAAGACAGCCCCCAAAACCGTTAACCGCTTCCTAGTTTTAAGCTGCTCATTGTACTTCAGCTTAGGTCATCGAGTCACGTAATAGTAGTCTAATAGCATCATAGCGATAGCCTTCACCTTGCTATACCGTTCCCGACGTGGTCAGGAGCACGTTGTGGCCTTGCTGGCCCATTCCCGACGTGTTCTGGAGCACGTGCGGGACATGTGAGGTCGAGCTTGATCGATAGGGGCTTGTTACAGTTGATATACTCGTGGAGACTGAACGGGCCCGTACGATTAGCACGCCCCTTGCTAGAATGGTCAGGAACGCTAAGAGGCAATATTCTGATTTAAAAAAGTGCCCATGGAGTTTCTTGCTCGCTCTTCTCCATGAGAACTCTACTACGCCTTGGAATGGGCAACTAGCTTCATCTGTCTGACTGACCCCGACTCCTTGACAAAAAGTGTAAATGGTTTAATTGAAATGAATGCTTTGATTTTGGGTTTCATTGTGAGACGAAGGGGTAGGTAATTAGGTATTTACTAACCCCAAGTGTTACTTGTAAATAGACAACAAAAGAGATGAGGAAGCAGCCAGTCGTTGGAAAAATGAATGTATTCAGGAAATATATTTAAAATATATTCCGTCATTTATTTTATTAGTCACTTCAATTACAATAACCCGAGAAAACAATATAGGTACCTACCTATGACCCAAAAAATCCATAATAATATTATAAATGCCAAAGTCTGTCTGTCCTCTTCGAGCTTAAACCGCTGAACCAATTTAGATGAAATTTGGTATGGAGATAGTTTGAGTTGTGGGAAAGGATATACATAGAAAGTTTTTATCCCCGAAATTACTAATTCCATGCGGACGAAGCCGCGAGCAAAAGCTAGTATATAATGAATATGTACACAGATATCTTTTGCTGACCCTTGATTTAAGTCAATATTAGAGTGAAGGGGAAGCACCAGTCGATAGGCTCCACAAACAATGCTATGTACCAATGTATCTATCGGTAAATATGATTAGTAAATATTTATCTACTTGATACGCCTTTTTCTTCGCATAAGAAGACACACAAGTTGAAGTTTGGTTTTTCCAATTTTTTCTTTACGCAGGTAAGTATACATTTTTGGGAATATCCTAGTATACAAAATAAATAAGTTCCTTTGGTTTAGATCATGTGGTTTAGATGAGAAAACCCACTTCTTAACATACTATGTTATTTAAGTGATTTTTACTTCGTCAAAATACAAAAATAAGGCGACGACGCTTAAAATTAATTAGATCTTTTTAAACTCATCATCATCTGCCGAGCCTTTTCCAAACTATCTTGGGGTTCGCTTCCAGTCTAACCGCATGCAGCTGAATACCGGTATTTTACATGGAGCGACTGCCTGTCTGACCTCCACAACCCAGTTACTGGATAATAAGATACCCCTTGGTAAGACTGGTTGTCGAACTTACGGGCTTCTGACGACCCGTAACGACTGTCAAAGATCCACGAATGACAGCCGAGACCAATAGCTTAATGGCAGTTTCCATTTTTTTTTTGTGTTTTTGTAACACTAGCTGCGCCCCGCGGTTTCACCCGCATAAGTGTTGATCCCGTTAGAATATCGGGATAAAAAGTACCCGATGTGTTAATCGTGGTTATAATACTATCTGTGTAAATGTGTACCAAATTTGATCCAAATCCGTTCAGCCGTTTTTGCGTGAAGAAGTAACAAACATACAAACACACTCACAAATTTTCGCCTTTATAATATTAGTGTGATACCATAACATAACACCTGTATTCCCATCATACAACGCTTCTAAAACGAATCAACAACGCTTGCCCGCCCTAGGAATCGAACCTACACAAAATAGTCGCGAATCATGTTTTGATCAAGATACAACCTGACACTGACCTGCAAATTGCAAAAAAACGTAAGAAAATTTGAATTTCGCGGTCTACCACAAGTTCTAAACGCATTCCTCGGATTCCTACGAGTAAATTACAATCTCCTCAATAAAGATATTATCGTGATTATTATGGAAATAGATCCGATGTAATGAGTTTAAATAAGGCTAATGTCTCATTAACAAATCAAAAGGTCAAATTGAACATAACCAGAAAATCTTTATCACGCCAATTAACGCCATGGCGTGACAAAAGCTGGGCTATTTACATTTAATGGTTTATCCGTTATTAATCTCAATAACACACAGTTTAGACTGGACTGAACGACTTACCTTATCAATTGTTCCTATAAATCAATGGCAAAAAACTCAATGGTATTTCTTGTAAGTTTGTATGCAGGTAGGGGTAATCTCTGAAACTACCAGTCGGTTTTGAAAAATTCTTTTTGTATTTGATAGCCCAATTTTTGAGGACGGCTGTATGCTATTTAACATCACGCTATGCCCATTTAGGAGCCGACCAAAAATAAAAAAAAGTCAGACAGAACGGTAAACAAAAACGAAGGCAGGCGATGCGACGCGTGCGACACCGGTACACCAGGCACCGCAGGCTTCGCATCCGCCCTCCGGATGCGGAAGCCACGGAGGCGGAGCTGTACGAGGGGTACAGAGCGGCGAAGACCGCCCTCCAAGAGGCTGTCCTGCGGGCCAAGGATACGGCCCGCGAGGAGATGGTGGAGACTCTGAACAGAGATCCATGGGGGCGCCCTTACAAAATGGTGCGGAATAAACTCCGCACCTGGGCCCCCCCGTTGACGCAGAGTCTCCGCCCCCAGCTGGTGGAGGAGGTGGTGAGCGCTCTGTTCCCTTCACGCGGGGAGCACACTCCCCCGCCCATGGCTCCGCCACTTGCGGTGCCCGAAGCGGACCACGCGAACGGCGACGACGACATCCCTGAAGTGACCGGGGTAGATCTGAGAGCGGCGGTAGGCAGGCTGAAGGCCAAAAATACCGCCCCAGGACCCGACGGCTTGCCGGGTAAAGCCTGGGTCCTGGCCTCGAGGGCTCTCGGGCCTCGACTGGAGGCGCTCTTAAGCGCATGTATGGAGAGAGGCCAGTTTCCACTCCGTTGGAAGACGGGGAAGCTGGTCCTCATTCAGAAGCCAGGGCGCCCTGCGGACTCTCCGTCCGCATACCGGCCCATTGTGTTGCTCGACGAGGTGGGCAAGCTCTTTGAGAGAGTAATTGCAGGCCGCCTCGTCGGGCACCTGGGGAGGACAGGGCCGGATCTTGCGGACAGCCAGTTTGGCTTCCGCAAGGGGCGCTCGACGGTGGACGCCATCATGCGCGTGAGAGCCCTCACGACGGGGGACGCGGTGTCCCAGGGTGGGGTCGTCGTGGCGGTGTCACTCGACATCGCCAACGCGTTTAATACCCTGCCTTGGAGCTGCATTGGGGAGGCACTCCGGTATCACCGGGTGCCGACCTACCTCCGTCGAATAGTCGGGGCGTATTTGACGGACAGAGCCGTCATCTACCCTGGTCGCGATGGGAACTGGAACCGGCGAGAGATGTCGTGCGGTGTCCCACAGGGATCGGTTCTGGGGCCGCTCCTGTGGGACATCGGTTACGACTGGGTGCTGCGGGCCGACCTCCCTGATGGCGTCAGCGTGGTTTGCTACGCTGACGACACGCTGGTCCTGGCGCAGGGGAGGTCGCATCAGGCGGCGGCCGACGCAATGACACGAGGGGTTGCGATAGTCGTGGAGAGGATCCGGCGGTTGGGTCTCGAGGTGGCATTGCACAAGTCCGGGGCCATGTCTTT
Source organism: Hydraecia micacea (assembly GCA_914767645.1). NCBI lineage: Eukaryota > Metazoa > Arthropoda > Insecta > Lepidoptera > Noctuidae > Hydraecia > Hydraecia micacea. Next base: position 13,567,578 of record OU611788.1, on the reverse strand, counting down.
TCATGGGCTCCGGAACGGGCCACCATCGGGATTCCAACTGATGGTAGGAGGGGTTCACATCGGCGTCGAGGCAACGATGAAATACCTGGGTCTCGTCCTCGACAGCCGGTGGAACTTCGTCGAACATTTTCGACGTTTGGCCCCCAAACTGGAACGGACCGGGGCCGCCTTCAAGCGGCTCTTGCCCAACCTGAGGGGGCCAAACGCCTCCTGCCGGAGGCTTTACGCGGGGGTCGTGCGGTCCATGGCCCTATATGGGGCCCCGGTGTGGGCGCGTTCACTGCGGCTGCGAGCCGCCCACTACCTGAACGCGCCCCAAAAGGTGTTAGCCGTAAGGCTGATCCGGGGATACCGCACGATCTCGGGCGAGGCGGCAAGCCTCCTTGCCGGAATGCCGCCATGGGATCTGGAGGCGAAAGTCCTTGCGCGCCTGTACGAGTGGCGCGCGGAGGCACTACGCCGGGGGGAAACTCCGCTTCCGCGGCAAATAGCGGCGGAGCGGACAGACCTCCGGCGTGATCTCATGGTGGCATGGAGAGAGCGACTATCGCAACCCAGCGCAGGGCACGCCACGATAGTGGCGATAAGACCCCTCTTTGAGGAGTGGCTAGAGAGGCGTCACGGCGTTCTCACCTACCGCCTGACGCAGGTCCTCACCGGACACGGATGTTTCGGGAGGTTCCTGCACATCATCAGGCGGGAGGAGACGCCCGGGTGTCACCACTGCGAGGATCGCCCAGAGGACACGGTGGAGCATACGGTGGAGGTCTGCTCCGCTTGGGCGGAGCACCACCGTGTCCTCGTAGAGGCGATCGGCAACGGCGGCGACCTCTCGCGTCCGGCCCTGGTTCAAGCCATGGTCCGGGGCGAGAGGGAGTGGGAGGCGGTCACCTCCTTCTGCGAAGCAGTCATGCTAGCGAAGGAGGTGGCGGGACGGCTCAGGGAGAGAGCCGCACGCCTCAGCCGCCGCGGGAGACGCTACGGGCGTCGGGAGCCGCGTGACGACTCCCGGCCACCGTAGGCGCGGGCCTGCGGACGGAGAGTAATGGGTAGCTCTCTGTCCGATCAGGACCAGGCCCGTGCCGGACGGCGCGTATGTGTTCCACGCGCGCCTCAAAGAGATGTCAGCATTAAGGAAGGGGCCCGCCAGGGCCGAAGCCTGCCGGGGTAGCGGGATCGTCCGAAAGGGTTACCGCTGCCCCGGAACATAAAGGGCTAAGGAAGGAACACGGGTGGGTTTTAGTCAGTAAGAGTCTGACACTCCCTTCCGCTCCACCCAGAGCGGGAGGAGTCATTAGATGATTTCCCATCCAAAAAAAAAAAAAAAAAAAAAAGGCGATGCGACGGGGTGGGTCGGGGAACAAGAAATTTCACGCGGACGAAGTCAGGGGCAGAAGCTAGTTGTTCCTATTAATCAATGGTAAAAATTTCAATACTAAACTGTTGATTAAGTTTCCTTTAAGAAATCTATTATTTATCACCTTCTGTCATGTCACGTTGTTCGCAAGGTTGATTAAGAAAAATAAATTGTGATCATTGAAACTGTCAATCGTTTTAGTTTTAATCTGTTTATCGAGTAAATAATTTTATTCAGTTGTCACTATAGAAAAGAATTGCGACGTAAAAACTTACCAGGTAGGCCTTGATTTGCATTTGTACCTAGATTTCATTGAGTGCGCCAGAACTAGTCTATGCTATCAAAGCTTTGGGTTTTGGGCATAGCTTGGGAAACTTTCAGTAAAGTTCATGTTAGATTATCGTTCTTCTATCATTACAAAAACGATTTTGGATGCAGATAAGACATGCACCCTTATTGCCACAGATGCAGTCGAGACATGCACCCTTATTGCCACAGATGCAGTTGAGACCTGCACCCTTATTGCGTACCACACTTTCAATCTCAATCTGAATCATTTTAAAGGATATTGCTAATCCATTGCTTCATAATGTTCGATAAATATGTCTATTCAACAACATATATAACGCAATGAATGTTTTTGAACTGTCAAAATGATAGCCATTGCTGCTGTTAGTGTGTTACGCAATTACCACTGCTTTGTCGGCTATTATTATAATAGTTATTTCGTATCATCATCATCTGCCTAGCCTTTTCCCAACTATGTTGGGGTCGGCTTCCAGTTTAACCAGATGCAGCTGAATACCAGTATTTTTCATGAGCGACTGCCTATCTAACCTAAGCTCCACAACCCAGTTACTGGGTAATACGATAACCCTTGGTAAAACTGGTTGGTTGGTAGTATAATATTTCGTATAGGTATTAGTCGTCTATATTTCGCACATGTACGCAGATGATGACGTCATTATAATGACCGTCAAATGTACGACATAAATCATTATTTGATAGTTGCTAATATAGGTACTTGAAACCGCACTACGATGTGGCCTTTCCAAGACTTTATTTAGTTAGAACTGTTAGCGCAAACATATTATTAGTGGAAGCGCTTCCTTGAAGAGGGCGAGTCAAATATCAAACTTACTTATTAGTCTATTGCTACTGCACAATCGCGGGAATATTGCCATGCTCCACTTAAAAAATTGGCAAATAAAGCTTTTTTGGACCACTGCCAGCAGTGCCAGCATTTTGGGCACTTTTCCTGTTGACAATGCCGAAGAATTTATTGATGCTCTTTGATTTTTTGTCCTCCCGTTCATTGCGTTAGTTGTACAGACGCCAGCACACCAAGCTTCCCGAAACTGTCAAATTTTCCCAATCAACTTTGAACCTTATGTTTTAGCGGTAAAGTTGAAAATCTATTAAAGAAATTTGACAGATTGTAGTAGCTTGATGTGCTGGCGTCTGTACATATTATTATTATTTTTAGAATGCAGTCAATTTATGCAAATACTTAATACTTTAACAATAAAAACAAAAATCAATTGAATAATAATTATGCATAAAAAAAAACTCACTGACTACCAAGCTATGTATTTATTAAACATCATCTGCGGTTTGGGAATACTAGATCAATAACTATAACGTGTTTGTAATATTGCATTGTCCTTACAATGAACTTGGCAATATAACGCTTGTAGGTAAATATTATTTAGAACCTAGCAGTCGTGAATTATTAATTATAAATTTATTTATTTATTAATTATTTGCTCTCCACCAACGTATTCCGAGAGCAGCAGTGGTGGGCCAGTTGTAGGTCGTAGCGTAGGTTCAAACCTTGACAGGAGCTTTACTTTGTGTAAATTAATTCATCACCACTGCTCTCAAAACGGTGAAGGAAAACATCGTGAGGAAACCGGCATGTCCTAGAACCAAAACTTCGAAGACATGTGACATTTACCAACCCGCACTGGACCCGCGTGGCAAATAAAATTACGTTTCACTCCCTCTCACAGAGAGGAGGCCTGTGTCCCAATAGGGGAAGATTGTAGGCCGATCATGAACGTATTGTGAACAAAAACTCCTACAAAACTTAAAACGGTAAGGAGAGACTTGAATGTATAAAGACCCATTTAATTATAGTGATAGGTAGGTACTGGAAATTTCGTAGATAATAATAATATGTCCTTTTGTACACATGTTTTTGGCACAGGAGATTCTGCGTCCTAACCGAAAGCGACTGTCGCGCGAATAAGCCAATTACGCGATTGTTTACCAGAATAGTGACGTACATACATATACGACTTGATTGACCTTGCGCGAATCATATTGATCAACATATACAAAATGATACTGACCCGCAAAAAACGTAAGAAAATTTGAATTTTGCGGGCTACCCTGATGCTTTTGCCTTAAAAACAATACAAGCCGTGCCACAGACGAGATTTCCTATCGATAGCAAAATGTCTAACTTCTATACAAACTTTCATTCCCTTTAACCCTTTTTGGGGATGTTTTTTTTAATCCTTCCATGGTGTTCACCTTCGTTAAGGAAGGAACTCTTCAGGCTTCTATACTGTCTGTCAGTGAACTAAAGAATTTAAAAGGATTTTAACGTATTGGTTATAAAGCAGTCTGAAAAATGACGCCCAAATGTGGCACAAGAAAGTAGATCTAATCTATTTGAAAAAAAATATATAGGTAGAGACTAAACTAGCCAGACATCAGTGCAAATAAATAACTTACTTATAATTTTTTTGGAGCTTTTTGGAACATGACAAGCAATCTATACTTACAATACTATTCACTAAAATAATAAATAAACTCAGTTATGCAACATAATATTTTTATTAAATTAAGTAAATTTTTGAATCCTTGCACTGAAATTCAGCAATATAGGTTCTTCGTGCCTTCTTCAAAATACGAGTATGTGCCTGAATTTCAGTTAAGTAAAACATTCATCTTAGTCAATATTTTTTTGGCTTCGGTACAGGGTTCGTAAAAATCAGATAATTATAATAAATATCAAAATAGCCGATATTTGATATATCCGATATAATATATCGATTTTGATTCTGTAAGTAGTTTATATTGTGTTTTAATTGTAGACATTGTTGTTTTTGTTTTATTATTCGCCTTTTTATGTGTTTTTCTAAGAAAGCCAAAAACGACAATGAATGAACAACATTCGAACAGTATGCGTGAGGGAATTTCCAAAATAAATAAAATATTGGGAATACCTTATATTAACATAACCTACTATAAACCCTATGTAATGGATATAAGGTTTACAATTAAAAGCTAACCGTACTTGCTCGTTATTTGGAGAATCCCCGAAGCTTGGATTAGATTGCCACTTCGGGAAAGGTATTGCAAATTGTAGTTGTTTGTCAAGTGATGCTAGGGTAAATTTTAAATCTGCTCAATAATGTCTAGTTTTGACAATAAATATCAATTGATATATTATATCCAAATAAATATCAGTTAATATAATATCGTGATATAAGTACATAATTACACTGATATATACCAGCGAACCCTGCTTCGGTACCTAATTGACAAAAGCTTAGGTACTTTACTAAGAGCTTTTTATTGTTGCAAAATATTGACGTCCCTAATTAACTACCTACAGCATGTTTTTTATTTTGACAAAACCCTTTTTTCTGACTGTTGTTTTCTTTTGGAGCTGTAGGTGCCTATTTATTTAATCATTTATTATTATCGTCTGATTGAATGTAAATAATATTTTAAATAAAATATTACATACACATGTTCATAAATATTTATCTTAGGTAGGTACGCATGGTACATACTTTGTTTCTCTCCCTTTTGCGAACTTAAGTATTACATAGTAATGACTACTATATTTTATAGCATCAAATGACGTAGTAATGGACAAATAGTATATTCTGTATAAGTAATTAATTAATTATTATTCTTAGTGCAATAATGTCAATGACAGAGACGAGTTAATCGTGTTTAATTTCATTTATCATTTGATTTTTCTTGAGTTAATGTTTAAAGTTAATGGTTTTATAAAATATTAAATTAAAAACTTTTCTATTTATGAATTATGCAACCCCTCACGTTGAGCTTTACCTAAGTCAATAGTTTTAAAATTCATAACTAATTGGTGGATAATCGTTACTTGTTCGGCCATGAAATTATTTAACATATCATTATTTAAATTATTGTAAACATTAGGCAACTACAATATCGAGTTATGTTTATTAACATTAAGAAATACCTAATCTATTTCCTGAAGACGTATGATGCTGAGATGACACCTTGAATCAAAACGCTTTTCCTATTTGCGAGACACCAATAATTAGTTAATAGCTCGCGGAACTAAATTATTGCAACCTTAAAATAAGTTAATTATCATTATCACAAACAATATGAGAGTGGGGCGGTGGTCGCCAGGAGGTGCAAAACTGTAGTCGCGAGGCTCCAAACATCACAATCCCGCGCCGCCTCTGTCCGAGCACACGCCTCGCCGCCTCGCGACCCGCGCCCGACCACAACAAACAGTGCGACAGCCTCCCGACCACTCGGCACTAGGCTCTCTGTGAACCCCGGAACACATTTCCCCCTATGCGGACGTTCAAAAACCGGAAGTGTCGTGAAATGTTTCTCAAAAGTGTTATTTGACGCGAGTTTTCAGCACTTTTTGTGACGTTCATAATTCATTACTGCTCTGACTTCACGAAAACATGCTCAAATTTGGAACTTTTGACTGAAAACTGAATTTTATATTTTGATTCTGCAACTCTGTTTTGGTAAGCAAACCAATTGTTTTTTTTTTTTTCTTTTTGTCGAATACTTCACATCCGTTCTAACTTAGCCTGAAAAATTAAAACTTGACGGTTCAGTGGACAGCTCCACAGACATGTAAAACGCAGTAGAAAACTAACAAAAATTACGAATTACGTATGCTATCGGTGCCTTGCGATGGATTTGAATAGTTGTACTTATGCGCACTGTAATTAAAGTAACCGCAACAATTACGTAGGTACTTAATAAAAAACTGCAATCGCAACAAAAAACTGTATGTAAACAATATGAACACAAATATGTGTACATAACATACGTCATATCAATTACTGTGTATGTTAGTATGGTTAGTATTCATCATGAACAACACCCTATCACACTTGGGACTTGAGGCTTTTCCCAAGATTGCCATGCTTATCACCTCACCATTCAAGGGCAAAAAAACAGACAGAAAATTTATTTCCAAAAAAGAACAACCTGTAGTTAAACTTATGATCAAAAAGTACTTCGACGTTTTGTATTTATTTGTATATTTAGTTACTAAGTCATTTAATTTAGTACCTACCTAGTGTAAATAGTTAGTTACGTCTAATATTTTTTTTTTTATAAATAAAAAGAGAAGATTTGATTTTTGTATGTTTGTTTGTGATGCTTTCACGCTAAAACGGCTTAACGGATTTTGATGAAATTTGGCACATGGATAGACTATGACCTAAGTTAGGACATAATGTACTTTTTATACCGATATTCCCACAGGATCGAGACTTATGCGGGTGAAACCGCACGGCGAATGAATCACACTAATATTATAAAGGCGAAAATTTGTGATTGTGTTTGTTTCTTCTTCACGCACAAACATTTAAAAGGCACTTTTGAAGTTCAGTCAAAATTTACAATAAAATAGAATTGATGCCACCCAAAAAGTATTTTCCAAGATAGTACCCTATATCGTTCTCTAGGTCCTGTGGGGTAATTGTGTTACACACAATCAGTAGCAATGGCTTTAATCTTGAAATTTCAACAACATTCATCGCATTATTTACGTAGGTAGTTGAGCAGACAAATTCGAACATAATTATGAAGCAATGAACTAGCAATATCCTTCAAGATGATTCAGATTGAAAGTGTGTTGTGGCAATTAGGGTGCTGGTATCTGTCTTTGATACCGATCGGCTTAATGGTTTGGGCGGGAAAAGGTAACAGAGACGGTTACTTTCGCAATTTTGCATTTATAATATTAGTATCGATACTGAATCGAAAAGGGAGATTGTACTCATCATTATGAACAACTTTGACTATGGAACCAAAACCTGAAATCCCGAAAAAAAATCAGCTGTTCCCTACATTTATGTTCGCATAACTCGTCAAAATGTAGGGAACAGCTGATTTTTTTTCGCGATTTCAGGTTTGGTCCCATAGTAAAAGTTGTTCATAATGATAAGTACAATCTCCCATTTCGATTTGTCGCATGTTTTCAATTTCATCCTGTACTGTACCTAATACATTATGTTACCATAATAATATACAGAATGTTTTCTTAGTACTTACTTATGAATCGTCACAGTTTGTTTTGAAAGAAGGAGCGTGTAAAGAGGTGGAAGTAAACAGAGACCTATTATAAGTAGGGCTAGGCCATAGGAAGCAAAACATTCAGTTAGAGTATTGGCTTTTTAGCAGCTGTGAATGTTGATGTTTTTCAAACGTTAAGAAGATTAGAATTTAAAGCGCGTAAAAAAATTAGAAATTATATAGGTTTTGCACAGTCAAAATACAGGAGACAGTCGATCAATCATAAGTTACTATTATTATTAAATACTTTGAATTTATATATCGCGGGACATGGGGTCCCGGTCCTTTGGAAGGCGTACGAGGGGCCGAAGCCAACTCGCAGAGGCCCCTTAGGAAATTTTAATGAAATGCGGCACCATCCGACGATTATCCCTGTATGCACTATGCAAGTGCACCCAAGGATAACCCCCGGTTGGTGTAGGACTATTGTAGGATATGGAAAAATAAAAAGTTGGACTTATTAATACTATTATTAGAATTCACTATTAAATTCGTCCAATCATGGGCTGTATACAACATAGACAGAGATAAAAATATTATTTGGAGTACAAAAACTTTTCTGAAAATCAAGATATAGCAGCGACACTGGTACAGATACAAGCATAAATAGAAGAATAAGCTGTTTTTACATTTCTATGGATATAAGCCAACAGTCTCAAAATCATAGGGCATCAACTCGTTCGCTTCGCTGTCAACAGGAAAAGTGTCCAAAAGCCTTTACCTATCTGTCTTTTTACTATAATAAAGAATTAGATTATACGTGCAAATCAATTTATTATTTGTAAATAACTTTTAAATAAAACTCTTTAGTGCAATTTGCATTGTGTGTCTGTAAAATATAATTGCCAATTCACGAACTTTTTACTTCAGCGATTGGGTTTTTTCCTGAGCATTTCATACAACAGCATCCGGTTTTCCTTATCATAGGCTTACTTGCAGTGGTTAAAAGACAGAAATAATTTTAATCCCCTTTTATTATTATTCAATAACTGGACGGTCGATTTATTGAGGTAATGAGCCTCAATCGGACACCTTGATTTTTATTTATTCAAAAAAATCAAAGTGACACTTCGTCGCATTGACATTATAAACCCTGAAGATGCAGTGACTGCATTCGAAAGGGCTGTGGTAGAGAACCCAGGTAGCGCTTCCCACTAGGCAAGATCGGAAGATCTTCCTTTTCAATGGAGGAGAGAGAGTAGGTACCTACAACTTCTCTAAGCGACACATTATTGTTTTTCGACATCCACGAAGTCGCGAGCACAACTAGTTACACAATAAAATACTGACAGTTTAGATGTTCAGCATTTGTGTTTTATCATAATATAAAAAATGCGCTCGATCAACGAGGCGACATTGACGTCTGATAACAATCACCCCGTCTCTAATGGTTTTGTTCTGATTTCTGCACTAATTATAAAAAAAAAATAAGTCACCGTAGAAAAACATAATTGATTCAGTTTTAGCAGTTTTCGGAGCTTGTCATTTGTATTATTTTCATCGAACTTAATACTTAATAACAATAATTATTATTTATTTATTTCAGACATAATTCTAGTCCATAGTTTTACACTCATCCATACTAATATTATAAATGCGACAGTGTGTCTGTCTGTCTGTTACCTCTTCACGCTTAAACCGTTGAACCGATTTAGATGAAATTTGGTACTTATAGAGATAGTTTGAGTCCCGGGAAAGAACATAGGATAATATCCGGATATTCCCACGGGATCGACAGGTAGAAACCGCGGGGCGCTGCTACTACATTATATAGCTTACTGCCTCGTTGGTATTTTGTTCGCAAGCGCTACTGCTGAGCATGTGGTTCGATTCCCAGGTCGGGCAAAGTGTAATTGGGTTTTTCTATCTGCAATTTCTCAGTAGCAGCCTGGAGTCTGGATTTGTGCCTGGTTGATGGCAATAGTCTCACCCCCTATGACATGGGACTTAAACATAACTGGCGAAATAGGTACTTACACCTCTGCCTAACCCTGCGGGGAATATAGGCGTGATGATAATATGACATGTAATTAAAAAAAAAAAACCGGTCAAGTGCGAGTCGGACTCGCGCACCGAGGGTTCCGTATAGTAGGTATGTAAATAGTTTAGCACGGGTTTTTTTTTAATGTAACTACAAATTTACGGTTTTCGGATTTTTCCCTTTACTTGTGCTACATGACCTTGCTTCTTGCCAAATTTCATGATTCTACGTCAACGGGTAGGTACCCTATAAATTTTTATTCCCTTGAGTGTCGAAATATTTGTTTATTGCGGCATAAACAGCCGTATCTTTATTTTACGTAAACGTAGAAGTTTGATTTTTTCACAACTTCATGGGCCTGTAGACCTGAGTATATGGTTTTAATTTCAACTCGATACCTCCACGCGTTCCCGAGATAAAGGGTCTTGACAGACAGACAGACGGACAACAAAGTGATCCTATGTGTTCCGTTTTTTCATTTTAAGGTACGGAACCCTAAAAATTAATATACCTTATCTATACCTACCACACGTAGGAGCTAAGAAACCATCCTTCTTCCTTTTTATCTTGTTTGTATTCATCATCGTACGTTTAAAACTAAAAATAAACTATCGAGAACAACTTTCTGAAATATCTTTTGACGTGACTAGAACCGGTGACCTTTCTTTAGGGCCCGTAGGTCGCCTAGTGACCTACGCCTACTGAGTAGGAAGTATCGTAGTAATTATAGCACTATACAAAACGTATATGTTGGTACATACTCTGGAGGCCACGCAAGTACGACACCTATAAGTTATTCGTATCGAAAGACCAGCTTAACGACTTTCTAAAATGTCATTTTATTTCTCACAGTTATTGTTTTTTGTATCGTCTGTGTAGTGAGTAATTAATGTGTTAATTTTTTTTTATTTCATGACTTATTTCGTTCAAAATTACTTGTTATTTTTTTACGTGTTGGCACAGCCACAGACCTACATAGTGTTGCATGGGAGGCAGGGACATCGACATGTAATTCGTTATAATGGACTTTTAGTACATAATTCTGAAATCTCCTGCGTTGTTATTTAAAAAAAATAACTGTTCCATTCATTTTGACCGTGTACTTTTCTATGAAACAGCTAATCTCTGGAATAACTGGTTGGACTTGAAAATATCTTTTTGCATATGATAGCCAAAATGTTGAGGAATTCTTTAACATCACAATAGGACCCTTAGGAGCCGAGCAAAAAGAAAAAAAAGTCAGAAAGAACGTTAAGTGAAAACGAAGTAATAGCGCGGGCAGGCGATGCGTTGCTACGCCGACGGGGTGGGTCGGGGGAACAAAAAAAGTGGCACTCCGGGAGTGCCGACAGAAGTGATAACTTGAACAATTACGTGTGTATTTTTTGAATCGTCATATAAACAAAACACAAACAGAATACTTTGCCATCACTCACTGACATATCGAAAATACATTAAAACCGAGTACATCCCGAGGACTGCCCAACACATCCGAATGTAGCGCGGTGTCGGTAACAGTATCGCGAGTTCAATGGTTATTTCCCATCTCAAACAATGCCCAACGCGCCTAAAGAAGTTTTCACTTCAAAAATTTCATGCGGACGAAGTCGCGGGCAGAAACTATAGTATATAAGTATACCATAATTATTCTGAACAACATAAACATACAACAAATACAATAAGCCGGTTTCAAGTTTACTCTAATTTGTAAAAATCCAGTTTTCGCTGATTACATTACCATTTGCGGTATTGAATTAATCGTAATACGCATCAGGTTACGGCCTTAGTTCCTCAGCGTAGCCGATAAACAATACATGGTATAAAAACCGCGAAGTTTATTAGTAAAATAAAATTAGTTAAGAAGGACATTTTGTTCGTTAGTTCAATAATTATTGTAATAGGTGGGTAAAGACGCCAGCACGTCAAGCTACTACAATCTGTCAAATTTCTTTAATAGATTTTCAAATTTATCGCTCAAGCATAAGGTTCAAAGATGATTGGAAAAATTTGACAATTTCGGGTAGCGTGATGTGCTGGCGTCTGTACATTAGTCACTAGGAAGGAGCCTATTCCACTCAGGGAAGACGGCGCACAGTGGTCATGTGCTGCCTTGCACAGCTAGGTTTCGGGGAGACCCCTTTACAGTCTCCCCAGAGATGTGCCCTAACAGGCGTTGCACAGAGGGGGCTCCGGATTGGTCTTTTGTTAAAACAATTAGTAGGACTTCGAAATAAGTAGTGGTTTGGTGGTGGTGGTCAAGGCATCGTAAACTTTTTAGAACTGCTTCAATACCTGAGTAGGTACAGTCAACAAAAGAAATAAGTATGCAGTTGAAGTTTAGAAAGAAACTGATGGATGTTTTCGACTGAAATTTAATTTCATAAATGAGCTGTTTGTTTTCTATTAATAAAATAAAATTTTATTCGAGAACATCCATCGTTTTCTTACTAAACTTCAACTATCTCCGACGACCCTGCATACTTATCTCTTTTGCTGACTGTACCTACCTACCTAGATAAATTATTAATTAAGTATATTTATCTCTTATTAACTAGTCTGTAAATGCGGAATAAGTTATCTAGATCGGTCGTTAGTTTTCCGAGGTTATCCTACAAGTAGATACTTAGTTAATGATGTTTAAGTAGGTACATAAAAAATTTATGCGACTGCCTACCATTGTTTACGATTCACAATATTTATGTGACTAAGTTTATAAATAGGAGCGAGTTCTTTGCTTACAAAATATAGTGTTGGTACTTAATATAAAATTTTTATACTTAATTGATGTTTATTACACCGGTGCAGCGGTGGCACATTTGCCTAGTAATTATTATAAACTATGAGTAGATGTATCTGACACACGTGCAAATAATCGATCTGTATGCGGCCATTAATTGTTCTCATTCTTCGTAGATGGATGTTTGAGTGATAATATTGTTATAATATCTACACTTAATACTGCATGTATCAGAAATGCGTGGTCAAATTTAAGGATATGCCCAAAAGTAGTACATCGTAAAAGCGCACAGTTTTTGTCCGTATTGGTATATTTATCATACAAGCCAGATTTTTTTTTTTGTTTTGTCAAATTTTCAAAGAAAAGACTCATTCAAAAATATTTCATAGGTAATAATAAAATAGTATCATGATAAAAAAAGCTATTGTTAAATAGAGCTCAAAAAAACTATTTTTCGCCGCATATTTCCCAAATTTTGTAGTGTAAACTACCACATTTGATTATGCGTTGCCTGGCAGGCTTTTTAGCGTAGCAGTTTTTTTTTTGCGTAGCGTAGTAATCATAATCTGTCACACACTACGCGCATAGATTATGCTTGAGAATATAATTTATATGTTTAACTAAACAATAACAAATAAATTACGTTTTATGGTCATTCAATAAGTATGTAAACGTACAAATGTATTTAAAATTTGAATACGTGCCATTTCCATAGCTTTCAAATTGTTACTAAGCTTGATTTTAAATTGTTTGTCGTGTCTTCTTAACACATCGCTGCTTTTAGAACGCTAGCTTAAAGTACCTATTGCGGGTATTCAAGACCACAGCCGGTAGAAAACAAACATGCCAACTTTAGCTCGTTAAATTTGCAAACTACCCTTTTACTATGCTTTTACCCATTAAGCTAATTATTAAAAAGAGAAAAACATGTAAATCAAAGCTAACATAGCCAAGCCTTACTCTGTGCGCAATGTCGCGTGTGACAGTAACCCTGAGCTGGTAAGCACGACAACCAGACAAACCAGTAAATCTTTACACCGGCGTATTATGGAACTAAACATAAATGTACTGATTTTGACGTTTATTTGACATTTGTCTTTGGAACTAGCGCCACTGTCAACTGTCAAGTTATACTGGGCGACATGTTGTTACAGTCTGGAATGTCCTTACATGAAAGTTACCGGTAGAACGTGGCCAGGCCAAATACACGTGTAGTCAGTGTTATTATGAAATAACAGGTGTAACTAGCTGCCGACTTGTATTAGAAAATGCCTTTTAGTTCTTTAGTTACTTGCGAACACGACTTTGTGTGGTCCTTTCAGTTGTTTTGGCTAATAAGGACCAACGATGGCAAAGAAAAGGAATTTGTAAAGAAAAACTTTTCAGGCAAAATTAGTAGCTAATTAGGTAGTAAGTAGGTTATTAGTAGGTAGTTAATTATCTTTCGAGTTTTGTAAGAATTAATCAGTTATTTTAGGTACTTTTATATTTAATATTTGATTATAAGTAAGTAGGTTGTATACGTATTTTAGGGTCAGGGTCAAAAGAACAAAGCTTAGCCTTTTTTTACGTTTTTTTTTTTCATTTAGAACGTAGTTTTACTTACGTAGGTACTTGTCATTAGCCGTTAATCAAATACCAATATTACCAATAGTTGTTAACCTTTGAATGCTTTTGTTAATAAAATAATCATAAAACAGAGGTCATTTAGAAACATTTATTAACAATGAAATACACTATTTCGATTTAAATTTTGAACTTCTTTTGATATTTTATTTTAAATTAACTTAATATGTGTTAATGATGCAATAAATACGAGAACGGATTGAAAAAAAGCCTACACTTTTAGTCAAGTTTCGAAATCGTAGAAAATCTTCATTCTTAACTAACTTTATCTACTGATATTAAGCTATTTATTTACCTATAGGTAGATGTAACTTGATACGCTTCCGTATGGCGTAAATGATTTGATTTAAAACCGTTTCGTTTTTGATAAATATGTAAACAATATGCGATAAACATATTTAACTGATATATTATTCTTGTACCTGTATAGAGGCTTCGTCACTACGATTCATTAGCGGATATATCACTTCGTCTGTTTGTATCAAACAGCCTTGTGTCACATTATGTCCGATCACTTCAAGATTACCAGTTCATTCATCATAAATATTTTCTGCATTATAACTTTATAACAAGTTATTGTATAATGAATATCAAAATATTCTGTACATTTATGACGTCGAAAAATCTTTAACTTTTAAAAATCATTCCCAGGAATTCATACCAAAGGACCAAGTTGGATGAGCTCTTTTGTCCTTAGTTACAATTTCGTAAAAAAAAACACCTACCTACCCTTTAGCAAAAAAAGTCCCTTACCCCTCCCTCGGTCCCTCCCCTCCGTCCTTTCCCTCCGTACCTTTTTTGTATTTTTTTTATTATTTTGTTGGGTTTGGTCCTAATGTGACGACAATTTAAAATAAAAATACCTTAAATTTGGTGAATAGAGGTAACATAATATTATTTAGTTTTGCACAACATTGGTTGCATGAGTGCCGCTACAGCCGGCTACATTCGGCCAGCCCACCAATAAGTAAACACGATCGTTCACGAAACTAGAACGCACACAATGAACGGTCGGTTCAATGCAACCGTTGAATAGAATAAACTTTTCAAATTCTCGCTCAATGGCGGCCGAATGCATCGTAACCTTTTAACCTTCAAATCAATTTACTCTTCTAAGAGTAGGTACATAACGTAGGTACTCGTAAGAGTACGTACATACAAGATGGCAGCATCGACGCGCAGCCTGTTACCATGGATTCAGTGCATGATTCTGAACCCACCTGCGTTGAAATTTTTCGTAAATTTTTAATTAAAAAAAAATTGACGGCGGGCGGCGTAGTTATCGCATTTTTCTATGAAACAGTAGATTTTTTTTATTAAGTATACAACAAAAAAATCCTGTGCCCTAGCATCCCCCCCTAGGGGTCTAGAATCATTAACTGAATTCATGGTTACAGTTTGTGACGTCGATGTCCCTGCAACCCTGTAAGTATATGTGACAGTTAAAATCCCACCAAAAACATTTTCATGTAAAATGTTGTCAAGAAGAGACCACATAAATGGCTCGCACTGTCAAAAACTTACCAGATCTCATGTAGAGCCAAGCTTCTTACTCTACACGTCCTAACTCTACAAGCCCTAACTTCACAAACTCTACACCTTAGTCAAAATATGTGGCTTGGCCGTTTCGCTACCATCACATGGGCGTAAGGTGAAAAATTGATTCACTGTTCATTACTTTTCTGTTATACAATAGTTCTTGTAGTAACAAAACCGCCAAGCCAGATATTAACTTACTGTAACAACATCAGATGACTTTTCCTGATAAATTTTCCTGTATTATTGTCCATAGGTATTACCTATACGACAATCGTTTGAACGTTATTCATAGATCTATGATTGCTTTTTAATGTTTGATCGGACTAATTTATGGTGTTCTCAATACCTACAACAGTAAGCTCTTGTATATTAACCACATTATCCTGTGGTGTTTTACACTCGGTAACGTTAATTTGTGGTTTGTTCTCAGAATTGTTAAGCACTCGTTTGCTTACAATTATTACATTCGATATAAAAAAGTGTAGTTGTGATTAATTAAACATCCGTCTCTAAAAATATAAGTCTTGAAGTCAGCGATCCATTTTTTTATTTGACTTGCTATGGTCAGAAAAAATAATTGTTATGTGTGTCAATTTGATGTTTTGTAGCCATTTTCTACAACTGTCAAAAATGACAGTTGTGATATAAATATACTATTTAAGGGGTTTTTTTTATAAACGTTGCTTAAAGTTAAGAGACGTTTAAACATCAAAAATGTATGGTTCAGACCAACTGTCGTTTATCAGTATTTAACTTTAAGCAACGTTTATAAATAAAGGGGTAATTTTTTGTAGTCACTTTGATAAACAATTAATTTACAAGATGTGCATGCTGAAATCAGAAGGTCGAATACGAAAATTAGCTAAGCAAATCTGATATGGTTCTACGCTCAGAATTCCAAGCTGCCTCACAATCGCATGATACATGCAATGCCAAGGATTCTTCCACTGTACTTCCAACCAGACTGTTGTAACACATTAGATACCAGACAATCAACTAACAGGCACTATGCTAATTAAACAATTACGTACCCTTTAAATGTCGAATGGAATTAATTTACTTTAAACTAGTTTATTTTTTTAAACTACAGCTTTATGAAGTCTGGCAGAAAACTAGTTTGAGAGGACAAAGAACTCCTTCTGACAATGACAAAATCTTATTCATCTTTTTTAACTCAAAGGTCATGCAGCCTGTTTCATTAAACTAGAACAGTTAAAAAAAAAAGTTGATATGGCTAAAATAATAAATGTTTTTTTTTTCTTGAATGTCCATTATACGAGTAGTTTTGTCTCCATGCAAGGTTGTTATCATCTAATTATTATAATTTACTTTATGAACTCACTATTATGGCAATGAAAGGTCAGTTAAATCATCATCTGCCTAGCCTTTTCCCAACTATGAAATCGGCTTTCAGTCTAACCGGATGCAGCTAAATACCAGTATTTTACATGAAGCGACTGCCTATCTGACCTCCACAACCCAGTTACTGGGTAATATATTATGGATATACCTCCTTGGTATGGCTGGTTATCAGATTTTCGGGCTTCTGACGACACATAACGACTGTCAAAGATCCCACACCCTAATTGCGTAACACACTATCAATCAGAATCTAAATCATATTGAAATCCATTGCTTATAATGTTCGAAAAATTTGTCTGCTATACAACGTAAATAACGCAATGAATGTTGTTGAACTGTCAAAATGAAAGCCATTCCTACTGTTAGTGTGTTACGCAATTACCCCAGTACCGCACAGGATCGACAGCCGGGATCAACGGCTTAGCGTGCTTTCCGAGGTATGCAGAAAGGTCATTTAAGTAATGGTGCCTAAGTATATAAATGTTCATTTAGCATTGGTCAGGTCTGAGTTGCTCGATGTTGACCGCACGCTGACGGTGTTGACGGCTGCTTCCCGTGTTTTGTTATATGACTCGTCATGGCAATGTAAAAACTACTATATCATCTTAGCTTATGTAACATGTAACACTAGCTCGTGCCCGCGTCTCCGTTCGCGTGACCTTTTGATTTTCTTTCTTTTTCTGTGACATCAATACATTTTGGCTTTCTGTTTTTTTTTTTTTAAATAAAAGTAGCATAACTAGGCTACGTTACCCCTTATAGGTAACATCAGCTATCTGCTAGTGAAAGTCCTGTGAAAATTGGTTCAGCCGTTTCAGAGATTAGCCGACTCAAATATAATAAAAATGTTTTTTTTTTTTTGTTTTAAGCGCCGTATATTATATACTGCATTTAGGGCTGATGCCCGATTTTATCAGCCCTAAATGCAGTATATAATAATAATAACAATGATAATATAATGATAACTTTTATTCGAGGAATAAAATTGACGATTGACAGTTTTTGCACGAAACAACTGTCAAAATTTCAAAATTATTCCTCGAATAAAAAAATTATCAGATGATTGAGAAATTAGCCCCTATTTTTGACGAATTGACTTGTAGTTATCGTTTTTGCAGTTTATCGTTCTTTTTTAACCTGAAATTAATTATCCTGATGCTTAAGTAATTATTTCAACTTTTTATGCTAATATGGCAAAATGTGTTGCTCATTAAGCAATACGAGTTTTCATCGTTATGCTCCTTCAACACATCAAACCGATAATATTATTATCAAAAAAAACAGTTTTTCATGTTTTTAATTTATTATGAAAACTCACTTTGGTTCAATTAAAAACACCTTGTTTTTAACTGAAAGATACGCAAGGAATTTATTAACCCACTTTTCCAAAGCTTACTAATTGCAAGTGAAACGTTCCGATGTAGATACCTACTTACTTACTAACTTAACTCATGTCGTCTTATTTTTTTTTTATCTTTACTAATATTGTCGCAGCATCATGCTGAGATAGGAGCCTTTTGGCCTCGGACAACACTTTCTATTTTTTTTAACTTTATTTTAATATAATCTTGTTTTTTAATTTTAGTTAGTTTAGTTTGTGATCTTCCTAGTCACAATAAATACTTTTCTTCCCTTTATTTTTTTTCTTTCTTTTACTTACCGATACCCCTCCGTGCCTCACCGTTGCCGTTTAAACCTACACTGTACACTAGTCTACAGGCTGTACAGTGTACAGACGCCAACACATCAAGCTACCCGAAACTGTCTTTTCCCAATCAACTTTGAACCTTATGCTTTAGAGATAAAGTTGAAAATCTATTAAAGAAATTTGACAGATTGTAGTAGCTTGATGTACTGGCGTCTGTACCTACTTATGAAAAACCGTCAGGTAAAATCAAGAGTGTAGGTAGATCATAAAACTGCATAATTTGCGTCAGAGGTGAATGGTATCTATTTAGATACGAGTACAACCCATAAAAACATAATCCTATAAAATGTTTAAAAACAAAAATCAAAACAGCACCGTCTTTCACAAGAAAAGATCCAGTGCGCATTTTGCTTGTGCGTAGATATATACATATACTAATAATAAAGCTGAAGAGTTTGTTTGTTTGTTTGAATGCGCTAATCTCTGGAACTACCATATTATTTAAAAAAATATTTTTGCATTTGATAGCTCAATTCTTGAGGAAGGCTACTTTACATCACGCTATGACTCTAAGGAGCGGAGCAAAAACAAAAAAGTCAGAATGAACGCTAAGCGAAAATGATACGACGAGTGGGTCGGGGAACAAGAGTTTTCACGCGGACGAAGTCGCGGGCAGAAGCTAGTTTATTTAAATAAACATGAAGTTTATTTGCACGATTTTATTTATTTATAAGGGGTGTCTGGTAAAAACGTAACGAAAACTCCATTACTTTTACGACCGACGTTACTCGTCAAAATTTCAATGTGAAGGCTATAAAACATAAAAGTCGATTGATGTTCCGAATTTAGAACTATTTCATACCAAGGAAACGGGCGAGTGTTTGCAAAGTTTTTGCACACAACGTGAGACCGACAATTGTGTTGCGAAAAATTATAATCAATGAAACGACAACCAGTAAGATTACATGGACAACTCGTTACAATTGTTGTATGAACCGTGTAACTTGTGCCAGCGCAGCGCCATTAAGTCACACCTCGCCAAAGAATCGCACATTTCTTAAATTAATGATTCTGATTGATAATTCTACAGCTAGCTATAACTGATGTTATAAGGAATAACTAACGCTAACGCTTAAGCTTAAGCTTAGCTTACTTTTATTTTAGAAAAATAATTAGGGTTCCGTGCAAAAAAAAACTAATGAAAACCAATTTGTTTTCCGACATACACACGAACGAAGTCGCGGGCACACCTAGTAATAAAATAAATAGTTAATTTTGTCTCCTATCGTAATTAATGAAGCCAGTTTTGTAACCATTCGCCTCAAAGGACCAAATTATACTTTGTTGACGAAATGTTACCAATGATTACCACAGCGTAAAATACATAATTGATGTTTAGGAAGTAATAAAAATAATAAATATCAGCTTCAACTTATGACGCAGAGAGCTACGCAAGGCTCTACAAGTCTACATTCTATGATACACTTCATCAAGGCTACTTACCGTTAAGTCGTAGGCAATAAAGGTGTTTTCTGTTTACACACACCTACTACGTGCATTAGGAAATAGGACCTTGTATTGTATTGTCATGAAATACTAAATGAACTAGAACTAGGAGTGTCGCTTTTCAAAACGATTTGGGGCTGCTCAACCGTGACCTTTTTTCTATTACTAAACTTATAATCTACGACCGAACTTGGCGTGTAGTAACTTTTGGTACAAAATTTGACCTACATACCTACTTATATCATAATCAGCCTATAATGTTCCCACTGCTGGGACACAGGCCTCCTCTCTGTGAGCGGGAGTACACGTAGGCCGTAATCCATCAGGCCGCATACGAGCCCAGTGCGGGTTGGCGGATGTCACTCGTCTGCGAATTTTTAGTTTTAGGACATGCCGGTTTCGTCATGATGTTTTCCTTCACCGTTTTTGAGAGCAATGGTGATGAAATAAATTACACGCCTGCCTGATGGGTTTCCCCGCCATACATATTAAGAAATTATATTATTTTCTACTAGCAGCGCCCCGCGGTTTCACCCGCATAAGTTTCAGTCCCGTGGTAATATCGAGATAAAAACTATCCTATGTCCTTTCCTGGGTCTCAAACTGTAGCGCTGGCGACCACTAGACCAACGGTCAATCAAGTAGGAAAATATTCAATGTAGGTTGATAAATACTTTGTAATAACTAAGTAAATGAATGATCAACGTAAAGGTTCTACCTAAAGACTTAGGTACTTTGGATTTTCCAAGTTGCACTTTATAAAAGTGACGTTATCACTCTATATTAATTATTGTTATATATAATTGGCAACTTTGTTTACATTCCTTTTATATAGCTATTTTATAAGAATTCGATGAATCGACTGTGTAGTGATTTTGCTTGCCTGCTTACCAAGGGGTATCGTATTATCCAGTAACTGGGTTGTGGAGGTCAGATAGGCAGTCGCTCCATGTAAAATACTGGTATTCAGCTGCGTCCGGTTAGACTGGAAGCCGCCCCCAACATAGTTTGGAAAAGGCTAGGCAGATGAGTGATTTTGCTTGCCTACTTAGTCACCGGGAACTGAATTGGTTACTGCAATTTTCTCATAGGGAGATGCTGCTGTCTATGCTTTTAACATAACTGTTCAGGTGAGACTATCGCAGTCCACCGCTGGACATAGGCCTCTCCAGGCAGCACCACATCGCCTGTCCTCCGTCTTCCGCGCACCGCACCTTTTAAAGGTCGTCGGTTCATCTAACTCGGGGGCGCGGTCTCCACTCCAGACGATAGATTCTGTAAAAATCTCACCATGTAAACGATGGTGAAGTGAGCTATCTTTCCACCATATGCCACTATTAACAGGTCACTTCAAGCTTCACCTAAGTTTTCGCGGTTTTCAGAATAGCACTGCTGGACTCGTCTCCTCCACTGGCCATCGGTCCTTCGACAAACATGGCCAGCCCACATAACGCCTAGTTACCTTAATTAATGTATTCTATTCTATCTATTGTGTATATTAATGGCAGTTATTTGTATTGTTTCAGACGAGCCGTGCGCCGTTGTAAACGACCCACAGCCCAGTAAGAGTAGTTCAGTCCGCGCGACCGCCGACATACCTAGCAGCCCGCCCGCATAGGATGGTAGAAACTGACCCCGGGCCCAAGAAATCTCACAGTAAGTACCTAGAGAGTAGAGAGCTACGCAGTCACGGTACAGGGGTCTTTTGGCACCTGCGAGGTATTTACGTAACTTCTTCTTAGCGTGTCGATAGCAATCTAAATGTACTCGGCCCAGAATTCGGCTACTTGTTTGGCGCCATCACTAGCGTCCATCAGTTCCTGTAACGTGCAGCTGACAGGACACGCAGGGCACGATATTAAGTGTCGCATTGCGTAACACACTAAATTTCTTTCATTTTGACAGTTCAACAACATTCATTGCGTTATTTACGTTGTGGAGCAGAATTTTTTGTGGAATATAGGAAGCAATGAATTATACAATATCCTTCAAAGCAATTAGAGTGCCGTTCTGTAATATTTTCGTAATAAATAATGTTGAATAGAATGAAAAGGCAATACTTCACATATTGTTAAATGTTTGTTCTATTTAAGGTTTTCATTGTTCTTATTCTATTACACAATAACTGTCATAATAATCGTCAGAGTAAACAGTTTTTACTCGTACTTGTGTATGAACACACGCATAACATAAAATTAGCATAATCAGCCTATAATGTTCCCACTGCTGGGACACAGGCCCACTCTCTGAGAAAAAGGGAGTGGGCCCAGTGCGGGTGAGATCGTGAGATGTCACATGTCTTCGAATGTTTGGTTCTAGGACATGCAGGTTTCCTCACGATGTATTCCTTTACCGTTTTGAGAGCAGTGACAGTGGTTTTAAAGAGTCCGCGTATCACTGGTCAGTTTCCCTCAGTCGTCAGTTTATTTAATTCGCCAGTTTCGTTGATTAGCCAGTTTCACTGATTCGTCAGTTTTCCCGATTAGACAGTTGTGTTTACTCGACAGTTTCCAGTGTTTGCCAGTTTTCGTCGATTCGTCAGTTTGGTACACTCAAGGGAAAAGGTTTTTAAATGTTGAATAAACAATGAGTTTGTATAATATTCCATAAATATGGCTAAAATTTATCAAATAGATCTTAATCCTACTCATCATCATCTGCCTAGCCTTTTCCCAACTATGTTGGGGTTGGCTTCCAGTCTAACCGGATGCAGCTGAATACCCGTAACGACTGTCAAAGATCCACGAATGACAGCCGGGACCAACGGCTTAACGTGCTTTCCGAGGCACGGAGGGGTCTTGGTATGTAAAGATGGTCACCCATCCACGGACTAACCGCGGCAACCGTAGCTTAACCTGATCGATCAACCCGTGCGGCTGATATTATTTAGCCACAAGCCTACTATCACACTAATATTATAAAGGCGAAAGTTTGTGAGGATGGATGGATGTTTGTTACTCTTTGACGCAAAAACTACCAAACGGATTTTGATGAATCTTTACAGTAATATAGCTTGAATAACACATAGGATACTTTTTATCCCGATATTCCCACGGGATCGAAACTGATGCGGGTGAAACCGCGGGGCACTGCTTGTTATATATAAATTAGCAGTCGTGTGTGCAGTTTTCTACCGACTGTACTTTGGCTGACGAATTGAATAAAACTGACGAATCGACGAAAACTGGCAAACACTGGAAACTGTCGAGTAAACACAATTGTCTAATCGGGAAAACTGACGAATCAGTGAAACTGGCTAATCAACGAAACCGGCGAATTAAATAAACTGACGACTGAGGGAAACTGACCAGTGATACGCGGACTCGTTTTAAAGGTACCACATTTGAAATTGTGTAGGTAACTTCACCGCAGAATAAAATATACTATAATTAGTACATTACACACATTACATTAGGTACATTTTTCTAAAAAACAAGCCTTGCCGATGGGATTTTTTCAAAAATCCTTCCTTCGTGCTCAACTTTGTTGCTTATGGAAATATGGAACTGTTGTCCAAATATCGTGATTCTAGATCTAGCGACTTAGGTTGTGCCTTTTCTGTCAGAGATCTTTCTAAATTGAAATTACTGTCGAAAACCGGTACTTGAAATCAATATCAAATCGGATAAATTCAAATGCCAAATAGGTCAAAGAGGCCATCTCAGGCTCTTTTAAAAATGAAAGAAAAATGGTTTTATTGTCATACAGAAAGAGACACGTGCAATCGAGAAACATATATATACATAATACTAAAATATACTGCAGCATTATGAAGGCATCTTCATCTTTTTGATAGTAAAAAATGGCATCAAAATAGGTAAATCATCAATAGGTACCTAATCCTTTACGTAGGTGGCGTTATTTCCATTTTCGACAGTATTTGTGATTTTTCAAAAAAGGGGTTCGGCATTTTTTACTCGCGATGGTGATATTATAATTTTGAGGTAGAGTTAGATAATGTATGTATTATTAGGTAAATACCCATTTCCCCCTTTTTTTTTTAGAATATGGCATCTCGTAGTTGACCTTGAGAGGTCGTGACTACTTAACCGGACTATCCTGTGGTTGCCTTAAGTAAACTCAAAGCCTCCAGCCAGGGGCGCATTTCCCCCCGACTTACTGGGTACCTAATACTACTAACTTACTGCAGGCCACATGAAACTCATTAGTCTGTTTCATGGTAAGATTCTCAGATCGCTTTTTGACTTTAGTTTGCTAAAGTAAAGTAAACATGAAGTTATTGCCATGCATATAATGTTCATATAAGCGAATGTGAGCAAGCACTTCGTACGAATACCAGCATTATTCCTTAACAAAGAAAGTTCACATTCGGCCTACTTTACTTGCCAAAGTAAAGTCAAAGAGCGGTCTGTAAATCTTGCGCTTACAGTCACCGTCCTGTAAAAGCTGCCATGACTCACAAATCACAATTAGGAATGCCCAAGTATTATTTGTTTAAAACTGGTCACAGTGAGCACCTATTGAAGTCACCTGTCCATTTCGTAACCTCATACGGAGATTATGCACATCTCAAGGTAACGAAGAACTACTGACCGACTGTTTAACGCTAGAATGTTAATAAAAAGTCGTATTCTGATGACGTTATAGTGGGTACGGTTGGTTAAAAAGTCGCTGAAAACGTCCAGAAAAGAACTATAAGCATTAAGGCTTCCTATAGATATATTTTTACATTTCTATGGGCTTTCCATATCTTGCAAACGATACGCTAGAATGAAACTTGTATACACTTATACTTTATTTCTGGACTCTAGGCTATTCGACTACTTAATTGTAACAGCGCATATTAGAGTTTTTCCACTCAGCAACTACGAGTGTCTTACCGCAGCAGTGTCCCAGTGGTAACGACCACGACATACGAGTTGTAGGTCGTAGGTTCGAACCCAGACAGGCGTACTACTTTGTGTAAACTATTGCATCACCACTGCTCTCAAAACGGTGAAGGAAAACATCGTAAAGAAACCAGCATGTTCTAGAACCTAAAATTCGAAGACATGTAACATCTACCAACCCCTACTGGGCTTGCGTGTGGTGAATTACGGCCCATTCCCTCTCACCGAGAGGAGGCAGTGTCCCAGGAGTGCGAGCATTATAGGCTGATTACGAACTATCTTACCAATATAGGAATAGCTAGTTATATAGTGAGAATGGCGGTGACAAGATTATTTTGTACTTTCTGACAACAGCATCTTGTTGCTACCCGTACATTAAATTGTGTCCTGACATATTGTGTCCGCAGCTGCGCCAAATATTGTGAGCGAGACCTTGCCGAACTGCCAGTCACCTACCAATAATGATGCCTTATTTATGTGTATACTTAGATATCGAGATGAATTTTATAGGTAATATGATTGATTGTAGGTGTCTAATGTTCTAAAGGCAAACGTAATGTCATAATGTGAATTGGCTGCTGGCTGCCATTTGGTTCGAATGAAATAAATTGGGCTAGTTTTTCGCGGAAAGTTTATTTAACCGTATAGTTCGGTAGCGCCCCCGAAAGGACCCGAACACATGAACCTCCGCCGGCTCGGTAATGACCCCTTTCGGACCCAAGAATTACGACATACGACACCCTACATTGATTATGTAAATATTTATTATGCTACCCATCAAATCGTACGAATGTGCGTTAATTAAGAAAATTGGATAAAAAACTCATCTGTTAACGCCATTAAATATTTCATATTTCGAGCGCAAGCTTATTAATTTACCTTTATTAAATTCAAGTCTGTAAATGTGATAATCGCCATTTTGTTGACAGTGGCGGTCGAGGCTAAAAAACATAAAATTTGGGGATTTCGAACATCCAAACTCCACCGCAGGGGCAGTGAATAATACATCATTTAATTATTTGACGAATTCATCCATTGTCCAAGTTAAATAAGTAGTGGTAATGAATTTTTTTGATATCTAATGTCGAAGTTTCGCGCCAATCGTGCGTGTTTACATTTTTACTTTTCACAAATTTCACACACACACATGTAGATAAGATTCAAAATGAGACAAATATTATTGAAAATATTATGAACGACACGAAAATTCCCAAATCATAACGTAATATTAAAACACAGGTCCATTAACACGTATTATTCATTACCACTACTCAATTTGTGTACAAAATCGCCGTCCATTATTGTTTTTTTTTATCGTAATGATGTGCGAAAGCGATTATGCTAAACGATTTTTTTTTTTATTTCGATTGACTCTGGTAATTAATATGTCGAATATCGGAAATCGATACTCAGAAATTGAAATAAAATTATTTTAAGCATTAAATACAATAAGCATTGTTTATAATAATGACTTATGCTTTTCTAATGTAATTTTAATAGTTTTTTGGACATTATATTGAAACTGAGTCAATACCTGAGGACCTTTGACCATAGTCATTTATTGAATTTCGCGCCGAATTGTTTCTATATTTGAATATTTATCTTCGGAATGCGCTCGCCGCTTAAAATTATTTTTATTTATTGTACAATTATTTATTTTTGATACTTTCTAATAGTTTGCTACAGAATGCCCAGTATACATTTTTTTAGGTAGGATTAGCAAAAGTTTGGGAATGATGATTATTAATTGTATAAATTGGGTATTCCGCAATCACTTTACATTTCAATAATGTTTTGTTAGTTGTATGAGCTTGGTAGTTTTTGTTTCTATTAGCTTACTTGAGTAATAAATTGATTTTTTTTGTGGTAGGTTACCAACGAAATTTAAAAAACTGACCATGTTTATATCGGACCACGCACAGTCGGCACAGTGAAAGGTTCCGTAGTTGGGTTGAATATTTACGCATGCACAATGCACATAATTAATTTGATCAACTGCAAAAATAAGTTTGTATTTCATAAACTCATCATTCATAAGTTCATAACTTACCCATAAATTAAAGTGCCGGCCAGAAAAGAAAAGTACTGTTTTCTTATGGGGAATAACATCTTCAGCATTTCTTACTATTACAGCGAAAGTCTGAAATTAACCCCTTGGCTGCTATACGAGATTGAAAATGCCAAAAATCTTATTTTTATAACAACTGTTTTAAGCATAACATTTAAAAAATACCAACTTTAAATTGAATATAACATCCCGAACATGTTTTGACTACCTATGACCAAATGTAAGTATGTACGCAGTATATTGAGAGATTTGCTTAACTTTTTTTTAGTTATTATGAAAATATATTTGTGACCCTCACGACAAGCCTTTTCATTTGATATATCACACAGTACCTACAGTAAGCAAAGCTTTTTAAAATTTTCTATGTGACCCCAAAAATTGAACCCATATTCAAAATTTACTTATTTATGTCACACGTCCGTGTTTGAGTCACAGAAATTTATTTGTGTACCTACCTACCAAATTTCAACTTAATCGGTTCAGTAGATTCGAAACAAATCGGTCATGACAGACCTACAGACAGACACACGAGTGATCTTATAAGGGTTCCGTTGTTTCATTCGGACATAGGGAACCATAAAACGTTACACCCTTGTGCACACTGTATGTGTATGTACCTACTTATATAATGAAATTATTTATTATATTTAGAAAAATAATTAATTCATGAAAAATATACCAAAGAGTTTTTATTCAGTTTCTACATTTTTTTTAATACCGATTATCGATTAGGCTTTATGACATTTTTGAATCGGAATAAGAAAATTGGATGGATGGTCGGCACTAAGAACTGTCACGTCGCAACACAATTTTTAATCATTTTTATCAAGATTTGATCATGTTTTTTTTGTAGTTTATGTATGAAAAATGGTAAAAGTAATAATGCAGAGTGAATGACAATATCTTTATTTTTCCCTTTTGCATATTTTCATCAAGAGATTAGGTGGTTTATGTACATATTTTCAGCGATTTTAAGGTGCCTACCTTTTGTATAGGTGTAGTAATATCTATTTTATACAACTTTCGCAGTAGAATGACGCGGTTTGACCGACCTCAGCATATAGTTAAAGATGTTTGCCACAAAGTTATTGTACAAAATAGGCGCGGTAACACATTTTTGTTAATAAATTCGAATGCTGAAAGTTGATGTAAATTCCGGAAAATCATGACGTAATTCGCAACATCCCGTCGAGTCAGCTGATGTGTCACTTGTCAAAATCTTGTCGAGCAGAGAGGTTAAAGGTGTAAAATTTATGACATAAGGCTAAATTTTTCAAGTGTCAGATACTAAATTTACTGCAAAATGTTTCGCAAACCTAGCTTGTTGCACGTCCCTCATTCCAAGTCCGCGTACAGGCAGAATTCGTATCTAATTCGTGCGAGCAGAAGTTTTAATAAACTAACTAGTGAATATGATTTGGACATTTTCAATCCCAGTGTTTCTCGGCTTAAGAGCGTTTACAACGTACGGCATTTCATACAAACTTTCAAGCCCATGTTTGTCGAAGTGATTGAACCGATTATAATGAAACTTCATACGCATAAGCAGGATACAAAGGTCAAAAAGTTAGTAGAAAACATTTTCGAAAAATTGTGTTACAGCCAAATTAGACCGATTTTAAATTTTCCATAGAAACAGATATTTCCAGTTATCTTTTTTTAAAGAAGACATTTCGAAAATGTTTTTTACTAACTTTTTAGACCTTTGTATCCTGCTTATGCGAAGTTTCATTAAAATCGGTTCATTCATTTCGAAAAACAAGGGCTTGAAAGTTTGTAAGAAATGCCGTACGTTGTAAACGCTCTTAAGCATTTGTTGGTAAAAAGCTATTTTACGGAAAAGTAATTGTTTGTGTCTGAATGATTTTTAGTTTGTATTAATCGATCGTGTTATTTTGTTTTCTAATTTATGTTAAGTATTTTGTACCGACCTTTTTTGTTGTCTTTTTTGTTTCAAGTGTTTATCAGTGGAAACTTGTAAATGGCCCTCAAATGCATGCACTGTTTATATTAGCTGTAAGTTTCCCGAATAGAATAAAATAAAAATTTTATCTGAGGAATATTTATTGCAGTTTGACAGCTTTTGTATAGAAATTATGTCAAACTGACATACTTATTTATTCTTCCGTTATAACACACTATTCGAAAAAATCATATTGGTCAAACAACCAACCACCTTCGGAGTTGATGCACATTTTTGTGTTCGTTTTACGGCATTTTGAATTGTTGCTCGGAAAACATCCTCCAAATTGGTGATTTCTTCAATGTTGACTTACAAGACATATAAGGTTTATTTTGGTAACCGAGAGATTTCAAAAAGCCCCAAAGAAAGAAGTCTGGCGCCGTCTAATCTGGCGCACAGTGGGCCCATACTGAAAATTAGTGGACTTAGGCAACAAAGTTCCAATATCGATGCGATTTTTTTTTATATGACGTGTTATGATATTCCTGACAACTTTTATTCTTATAACATTTCTTCTAAAGTTGATAGTTTGTCTTGAAAAAAATTAATTAGATTATTTTGTATGGAGCGAATCACGTTTAATTTTTTTTCTTCAATTGTACTAATATGTTGGGTGTGTGGCGTGAGTATATGATAGCTAGGGTCATTCTCTATCCACGAAAAAAAAAACAGCGCCGGCCATCTGCGGCAGCGCGAGTAATCATTCGGTAAAAAAAAATGTTTTGTAAGATTTTTTTTTGCCATTTAAAATAAATTCAAAGTAAATTTTTTGTGTCATTAGGCTAATTCACCTTTTCTTTATTAAATATATAGTTTTAACAGCGCATAGGTACTTATAACTAATTATTCTGGTAGAAATTTAGTAATTATTGCTATGTTATCGGTAGCACCTGCATTGTGATTGATGACTCATTTGTTATTGCGCTCGTCTAAGCGTATAACTAATGAGTCGTCGAAAAATGCTTGTCTCTGATTGGCTGTGTTATTTTTTTAACTGCACGTTATCTATTGTTGAATAAATATCGTAATAAGTTTCAGGTTATACTAATTTTGTTAATGATAGGTGAAATAATTTAAATTTGTACGGGCAAGTCGTTGATAATTATCTACATAATCAAGCGTATGAAACTGTGAAGTAATTGTAGCCCTGAAAAGGGCTGTTTGTCATATACCTAGCCCTGATGGGCTTTTGTGAGGATAATCTAGAGCCGGATCACATTATTTCTTGTTCCAGAAGTGCTAGTGGGTCCGGCAAATTTTCGGACTCTGCTATGAGGCATTCTTCTTCCTCCATAATCTCACTGTCACAGGGAGGCTCAGTAGTCTGTAACAACTGAATTGCTTCAGGCAACAACTCATTATGACCCTGTTTCAATATTTTAGGCCTTATGTAGGATATGTGGGGATCAGAGCTTATTAGAAGTCCATGGAGGATGTCTTCGTTTGTTGCTATTCTCCCCGTTTTCCGAGTGTGCCACTCCCTGACGTTTCTGAAGTCCTTATTACGGGCTTCCGAAGCTTCTTCAGATAAGATACCTAAAACGAATAAGTACATACATTTTAATTTCAAAACGCAATTGAGTCAAATAATACATCAAACTATATTTATTTTTTACTTACCGATTGGCAAAACACCAAAGTGGTTACAGATGTCTGCACCGTGCATTAGAAGTTTATGTACACTAACTGGCATGTAGTACCACGAATAGTGTTGCACGTACACATCAGCTGTTTCTCTGCAGTATCTTCTAAATTTTTCACAGTCAATGTTTTTGCCTGATGATATGGCTTGTAGAATAACGGAAAATCTGAAAATCAGATTTTCGTCAATTCCCGTTATTCTGGATGATCTTTTGCAATCTTGGAAAAAGCGCCTCGCAGTATTCCCGTCATTTGTAGTTCCAAAACCCTAAAATGGGAAAACAATACTGTAATATACAATACATAGAGATATAATACACAAACAACATAAAAAGAGCCAAAATTAAATACATACCTGTTTGACTATATCAATCAGCATTCCAGTTTGCTCACGAAACTCTTGTTGCGTGGTATTTTTTTTAGCTTGTTTCAAAGCCTTATGTTCGCCTCGAGCAGTCCATCGTTGAAAATCCAGATTATAAGATATATGGAGAAGACATTCCATACACCGAATCTTCATATGCAGTGAAGAAATTCCTTGTTTGTAAATTTCTTCACGAAGTGGTTTGGAAGTCAAAGCGTCTAAATTATTCATCTCGCTCGGTTTTGCCAAGCAAATAGGACACGTTGCATATGATGGTACTTCAGCAATAATATTTGCCACTTTTCCATCAATCATGGTCATATGCAATTCATGTGATACAATAATATTTCCACACTGTGTAGATATTCGTTCATCAATTTGTTTTTTCATCTCAGACTCTTCAGACA
This sequence comes from Hydraecia micacea, assembly GCA_914767645.1. NCBI lineage: Eukaryota > Metazoa > Arthropoda > Insecta > Lepidoptera > Noctuidae > Hydraecia > Hydraecia micacea. Next base: position 13,536,190 of record OU611788.1, on the reverse strand, counting down.
TTATAAAATCAGCTGTCTCCGAAGTGAAAGTGAACTTCACCGGTCGACAGTACAGAGTTGAGCAAGGTGTGGGGTTCTCCCAAACTATATTTTCATTCCCAGAAGATGGGCTAGTAGACACTAGCCGAAGAGGGACGATGCTTATCATGACTACTGATGAATCATCGAACTCTGTAGACGTTTTCTGTTTATAATTGCTCTGCGACGAAGAACCATCAAGTCCCCATTTCCAGGTCAACTTGAGTTCTTTATTTTGAGACCTATCAACAGAATTACTAATACCTAGTAAAATCCTTTCCACAGTGTGGTCCAATAGCGCTTGCAATTTAATTTGAGCTCCTTTTTCGGTAATCTCCATACTCTCTTGTGGTGGGTAACATCTTTTCTTGGCATTTACAAGCTTTGGATAAGATGGAAAGGCAGCACAGTTTTCTTCTTTCAGAAATTGTCGAAGAGCTAAGTACTTCCATTTCGAGAGCGCAAGTGATGTATAAAGAGCTAAACAGTTATCTTCAGAGACAGTACTTAAGCTCTGCTTTTTGAATAGTCGCTCGTCTACTTCGGATAGGGCATCTGGATTACTGGAAAGGTATTCGATCACTTTTGCCAGATTCGTTTTGCCGTTGTCTTTCAATTTTGTTATGTACCAGGTCTGCAACTCTTCTTCGGAATTTTCTTCTACTATGGAAGTAGAACGTCTTTTTTTTTGCTTCTTACTTAACTCTTCGAATGGTTTTCTGTGCTCCTTTTCTGTAGATGTTCCCGCTTCCGCAGTACATACTGCAAGAGTAGGAACATGGGAATCTATATCCACAGGTTCAGATAAGACTGCGTCCGAAAAGCCCATCTCACTTCTCAGGTCAACACTGTCACAAACAGGCCAGTTGATGTTTTTTTCCAACCACTTGCGATTACTTACACGATTCATAAAAGTTTTTTGGTTTCTACTTGACTCTATCCACTTTTTATTTAGATTTACACAAAAAAGTCGACAGAACTCCTTGATTCGGTTCTTGTCTTCTTCAGAAACTTCGGTAGTCAAGACAGAAATGATACTTTCATATAGAAACATATGATTTTTCAGATCACCGCCACTTCTTAATTTCACAAAAAAATCTAGGTTGGTACAAAATCCAGCCATAGTTCTAATGTAAATATAAAAATAAAAGTATTTCACTGTGTTCACAAATAAGCGACAAGAGCGAAACTAGATGGACTTAATGAATGTCTTTATATTTATAGACAGTGTTAATTACTCAAGTAGTGGACACTGTTATCAGTGAGTGAAAATTATTCAGCCAATCAGAGACGAGCATTTTTCGATGACTCATTAGTTATGCGCTTAGCCGAGCGCAATAACAAATGAGTCATCAATCACAATGCAGGTGCTACCGATAACATAGCAATAATTACTAAATTTCTACCAGAATAATTAGTTATAAGTACCTATGCGCTGTTAAAACTATATATTTAATAAAGAGAAGGTGAATTAGCCTAATGACACAAAAAATTTACTTTGAATTTATTTTAAATGGCAAAAAAAAATCTTACATAACATTTTTTTTTTACCGAATGATTACTCGCGCTGCCGCAGATGGCCGGCGCTGTTTTTTTTTTCGTGGATAGAGAATGACCCTAGCTATCATATACTCACGCCACACACCCAACATATTAGTACAATTGAAGAAAAAAAATTAAACGTGATTCGCTCCATACAAAATAATCTAATTAATTTTTTTCAAGACAAACTATCAACTTTAGAAGAAATGTTATAAGAATAAAAGTTGTCAGGAATATCATAACACGTCATATAAAAAAAAATCGCATCGATATTGGAACTTTGTTGCCTAAGTCCACTAATTTTCAGTATGGGCCCACTGTGTGGCGATCTGGCCAATCAGCAATGACATTATAAGGCCATTAGTAAAAATTATGGCACATCCACATTATGACATTACTTTTTATTAAATATTATTATTATTATTTTGCCCCACCTTTGTACAAACTAAATAACAGCCGCACGGGTCGTTCGAAGGTTAAGCTTGTCGCGGTCGGTTCGTGGATGGGTGACCATCCATAACATATCGACATACGATCTTTGACAGTCGTTACGGGTAATCAGAAGTCCAAAAGTCTGACAAACAGTCTTACCAAGGGGTATTGTGTCAGTCGTGTCACCCAGTAACTAGGCTGTGGAGGTCAGATATAGGGAGTCGCTCCATGTAAAATACTGGTATTCAGCTGCATCCGGTTAGACTGGAAGCCGACCACAACATAGTTGAGAAAAGGCAGGCAGATTGAGATGGATGGATGAATATACCTCCAACAATTAAAACTTACAGAAAAAAAACGTATGTTTATTTCTCTTGTGAAGAATTGCTACTTACAATTACAAATCGCAGCACGTGGGACATGTGTACGTGTAGAGATGTACATACCAATGCACCCAACGAGTAAATAGATGATATAACGTTACACAGGAAAAAGCTAGGCAGATTGATATAACTAAACTAATAGACATGTTTGATAGAGATAAATGGAAAATACCTACAACAATTAAAACTTACACAAAGAGACGTGTATGTTTATTTCTCTTGTGAAGAATTGCTACAACCACAGATCGTAGCACGTGTGGCACGTGTAGTGAGAGATGTACCAATGCACTTGTCTAGTAGTCTATGGATGATATAAGGTTACACACTAGAGGTACTTACACCTAAAATATTTATAGTTATTATTTTTTAAACACTCTGCGTTGTGCCTGTGTGAGCCTCTGTCGCCGCATGGTATTTCTTTATGGGAATAACTTAATGTGTCATACTCATAACTTATCTGGAGTGCAAAACTTTAGTAGGGTCAGCACGACATCGAAATTTTACCATGAAAACAGACCGAGTCTTTGCATAAATGATAGCTAACAGTACGTACCTATAGACCTCGTATAGTATACTCTCTCTTCCCTCACTCTCTCTTCTCTCTCTCTTAGTCCGACTGGACGGCAATCTGACACGACAGAGAGAAATCAGGCGCAAATAACAGTATCTACCTAGTTTGGTTGTGATGGGAATGCCTGGAGTGTGTCCAAAAATATCCTTTGATGATAGTTATTTTTGGAAATATTAATTGATTTTTGGTTTGTTTCAGATTGTGATGTAAAAAGGGACCTGCAACTAAACGGCCCAGGTTCCAAAACCGCCGAGCTTGGTAAGTTAACTCTACCAGAACACAATATAAAAAATATCTGCCACGGCTGCAATGGGAGACAGTATTCTGTATATAGATTACAAAAGTAAACATACATTATTGATCTTATGTCATCAATTTTTTCATACAAAAAAATTTGCGCATAAATTTGAATTTATTTAGTTTCATAAAACCGTCCCATAGTAATTAACTGTTGCCGCACCGGGAGATAGCAATTGTTTTCATTGACGAAGCGACACATCGCGCGTAGTTTGTGAACCACGTTATGCAAAATAGAGTAAATGTTTTAACTATTCCAGGGTATGTACAAAATTTCTTCACTACTGTAATCTATATATATACAAAATACTGTCTCCCATTGAAGCCGTGGCAGATATTTTTATAGCACTATACCTATATAAGTAGTCCAGTCCAGTATTTATTTATTCATCAGAATCAGCACCCTGATTGCGTAACACACTATCAATCATTATTATCCGAATCATTTTGAAGGATATTGCTAATCCATTGCTTCATATGTTCGAATAAATATCTCTGCTCAACAACATAAATACCGCAATGAATGTTGTTAAGCTGTCAAAGTGAAACCCATTGCTACTGATAGTGTGTTACGTGTTACGTAATTACCCCGTTGATTGTATAAGTAGTGCTAAGGCAAATAATTTGGCTACCGAACCTGAGAATGACGTAAAAGGGACTAAGCAATTACTTAGCGTCCTTCTAGATTCTATAATGTGCTTGTTCTTAACAACATAAATATATACGTAGTGCGACTATTCCATGCATTGACATTTACCGGCTGATATAATTTATGATGACCACCCTGTGCTGGCTTTAATTAATTTAATTATTACCTTATTTAAATAAGTACCCACACAATTAATAGGACCTGTTCAGATACTCATATAGGTACCTACTAAAGGATAAGGTAGTCATTTGATCGGTAGGTGCTCTCGCACCTACAGCAACAATAATTGTACCTCCTACTTAAATTATTGATTTATTAACATATAGAAGCCATAAAGTTTCACGTACCATCGCGGCCTTTTCCGCCTGATCATTTAATTTTTTTTTTCGCTTAAATCCTGCGGCGGCGCCAAGCCACGCCCCCTTAAAGTTTTCGTCTATTAGGAAAGCGATAACGCAATTAGTTGCAACCTGCGCAGCTTAGTGACGCCTCACGTGTACTCCTTTTGTAATTTTTACGGACGAACTACCTTGGCGCGCTTACTAGAGAGCGCTTCTATTTTTTCAGTGCAAGCAAAAATGAACTTACCTAGTGGTGGTCAGGCGGGAGTGTCCGCGATAGTACCTACCTGGCAATATCTTACTGATGCAATAACTATAAACGGTTGGTTAAGATCTTTTCCGGTTGATAACTTTATGGTCTTTGGTCTATGCCTACGATCCGATTAATTAACCATTATTCTAAATGCAAAGGATAGTTAAATTGAGCTTTTCTGGGTGCAGCACTGAGGCAGCAAACTGTCACTACAGTAGAAGTCAAGTGGTCCTTTGAATTTTCTCCATTGGACCAAAAAACCTGTTAGGACCATTTTTTACTGGACTTTCTGCGGACTGGTCTTCGATATTCTGCTTTACTTTAATAAGGTGATATTTTTGATTACGCATAGCACAATCAGCGTATATGTTCCTACTGCTGGTACACAGGCCTCCTCTCTGAGAGAAGGAGTGGGTCCTAATCTACCACGTGGGCCCAGTGCGGGTCGGTGGATGTCAGATACCTATATGTCTTCGAATTTTCAGGAGGCCTACCATGAGCTCTTAACGCGATCCATTTTAGGACCTAACTGAACTGTTCTTCTAATTCGTACCATGACGTCAGTTTAACGATTCAATTTAGGCCATGCTATCTGACAACAAAAGTAAATGCCGCTGAGCGTAATGGACGTCATGGTAGGTACGACTTTGAGCGATGCAGTTTAGGAATCTAAACTGAAATGTCTTGCTTTCGAATCGTTTTTAATTAGATCATGGTAGGCCACCAGATCTACGATATATTTCCTTTACCATTTTGAGAACAGTGGTGATGAAAATATATCATATTTATGGTTTGATTGTTTGTAATGCTTTGTTTATTTTGTTTATAGGCGTCGTACCGTCATTAAAGACACAAGTCAAGCTCGACCCCGAGAAGGGCTCCAACTCGGAAAAAGCTGACTTCGAAAGGGCTATCGAATTAACCGGTAAGTTTCAATAAACCTATAAATTCCGCTATCAAGAATACTTGATTTCATTTTCCTAGTAAAGGCTAGCGCAGATTGGGACGGGACGGGACGCATCACTTCCGTACATTTTCTATGAACGCAAGTTACTTAAGGCGGGCCACACTTGACACTTTTTGTATGAAAATGCGTTGCGCTGCGACCCTTTGCGGCAGTCATGTGCGCTTGTCTTTATAGGTACCAAATCAGACTTTAATTACCAAAGATTGAAATAAAAGAAATCAAATGGATTTAAGACAAGTTGTAGATTAAAAGAGAAGTCATAAATAAATTAGTTTTGTTTGAAAACAATGGAAATAGATACTAATGATGTTCATCATGATGACAGACAATCACGGACAAGTAATAAGATAAAATAACATTTAGGTACTTAGGTATAATTAGCAGATGATTTAACACTCATTAAGGGACGAAAACACTCAAGTAGGTACTATTTATGTAGGTAATATTTTTTATAGCACTGTATGATCTAAACCCGCACTTAAGTCACGGTTATTAACTAGGTATAATTAAGTACAATGTAACTATGTACACTAGATACTAAAATAAAAGACTAACTAACTTACTATACCTACTACTTACAAATAAATAAAAAAACAAAGGACACTTAGGCGTCGAAGTACTCGTCCGCATCGCTGTCATCCGGAAACGTGCCCAGAAGACTGGCAGCATTGCCACGTTGAATGGCAATGCTAATTCTTTGACCAAAGAACGACCCAGCCCTCTGGTCACGTGAAGTATCGACCAGCCGGCGAGAAATTTCGCGCGCTCGGGTTACGTAGGTAGTCCATTTTTACACAGAAAAGCGTGACATAAGTGCGGATTTAGGTCACATGAGCTATAAAATAGTATACGATACATGTGACCTAAGTAGTCTATTAATGCATTAAGTACAATTAAATCACACGTATCGTAATGTACTATCAGTTAGCTGTGAAAATTATTAGCTCTGAAACCTCATTACCTACCTAAACATTGATTAGATATCCACGCTGTACGTGTTTTAAAAATACCTACTACACGATGGTTATTTTTACAAAATAAAGTTAACAAAAATCCTCCTTCATTCGACATATCGGAAATGTATTTAGGATAAGCATAAGTTTGTTGATAGAATAAAACGACTGTTGTATATTTATTCCGCTGTAAGTATACAGCTAACATTTTCCTAAATAAATATACTTAAATAAATACAAAGTAAGGGAACAATGAAGGTCAAGATTTCAAAGAAATATAAATCAAGTAGCATAATCAAAGTAAAAGGATGTCACTTCGTGTTTTGTAAATCGATCCGTCGACGTCGACCTACAAAACTATAATCATAATACGCAGTTAGATCGCATTGTTGACATACAATTACGTAATAAAAACAATATGAAACCGTACACGGCTTCGTTGGTAAATAAAACAGTAACTTGAACGAACTTTTATGAATGGAGAGAGCTCGAATTGCATTCCTCGACGTAGCCGCGACGTTCGGCGTTGTAAACATGCCTTTACTAAGAACCGCATCGTACGACCACTCCTGATTGAAACTTGATCCCTTACATGAGCTTTAGCTAATGTTTTTAAAGTATTCTCTTGGTATTATCGCTTCCTTACTTGTAAACAACACAGGATAATAAACTTCTGGTAATTAGCACCTTATACAAACTATTGTAAGGTTCCTTCCTATTTCGTTAAATATACCGACCTACTTAACGAAATAGGTACCAGAATGTCCTTACCTAGAATTTCAGTTTGTCTAAATGAGTCAACAATACGCGTGACGTCCAAAAATCTCAATAAAATCATTTACCTATCCACTCGAATGATTGTTTTGAATTCGCCCCACACAATCAATGTGTCAGAAACGTATTACCGGTAGTTATCCGTTAGTGGGCCAATCTAGGAAGCCACGAGCTGTATCTATGTTTACTTTTGCACAGGATATGGACGGTTCCACTACCTGCTCCTGGCGGTGTGCGGCCTGGTCAGCACCTCCGAGGAAATGGACGTCATCTCCATGTCCTTCATCCTCCCATCGGCACAGTGCGATCTAGACCTCACCACACAAACTAAGGTAAGTCCTTAACTTAACTTTACGTTGTATCGCAAATTACTAAATGCGTTTAACGCTAATAATCATAATTAAAACATCATTCTGTATCTGTCATCTAGAAACGATTGAAAGAAACAGAACGATGTTTTGAATGCGTTTAACGCTAAAAGCATTTAGTGATTTATGGTGCAAGTGGGCCTACCTGTCTCTGGATTTTGCTAGGGAGGGAAGTGGGACTCACTGTTTATGGTAATATCATTAAGGATGCTATCAAAGATTTTGTTCAATATTTTGGAAAAGCCAATCCAGCGTCCTAATTGCGTAACACTATCAATCTCAATCTGTATCATTTTGAAGGATATTGCTAATCCATTGCTTCATATGTTCGAAAAATTTGTCTGCTCAACAATGTAAATACCGCAATGAATGTTGATTAACTGTCAATATGAAACCCATTGCTACTGATAGTGTGTTACGCAGTTACCCCGCTGGCTATACTTGCTCAGTTTATCGCTGCTGCGACAACAGCCAAAGCTCTACAAAGGTCAAAAGTGTTTTGGGCACTTTTCCTGTTGACAGCGACGCGGATGCACGTATTATTATTATTATTTTAAGTCTGTTAGCTCATATATTATGTAGGTACATATTATCTTGTTTGAATAAAGAAATGACTACAAAAAAAAACAAAGGTCACCAGCGATAACATTGTTGAAAAATCACACTCAGAAAGCGAAACTTAAGAAAGAAACACTTTTGCGGACTACTTAGCTACTGTGCTTACGTCCATCAGTAAATAAAATCACATGCACACCTACCTAAGTAAATATAATATTATCATATAACAAAACTTGTTTTCATAAACTAACAAGTGCATACCTAGCTGATGAATGCTTCTATGTTGTTCAAAGCCGCGGTTCTAAGTCATCTGCCTAGCCTTTTCCCAACTATGTTGCGGTCGGCTTCCAGTCTAACCGGATGCAGCTGAATACCAGTAGTACCAGTGACTGCCTAACTGACCTCCACAACCCAGTTACTGGGTAATACGATACCCCTTGGTAAGACTGGTTGTCAGACTTTCGGACTTCTGACTACCCGTACCTAACGACTGTCAAAGATCTACAAATGACAACCGTAACCGGGACCAACGGCTTAACGTGCTTTCCGAGGCACGGCGGGGTCTCAGTATGTAAAGATGGTCACCCATCCACAGACTAACCGCGGCAAGCGTAGCTTAATCTGATCGATCGACCCGTGCGGCTGTTATTTGGTTCTAAGTAGCCAACTCTTTTGTAATTAAATTACGGTTGAATTGACTGCAGCGTGTAACATTTTTGGACGAATGAATATGGAATCATTCGTATTAGGTAAATCGTCTAGCATTACATATTAACGATCTATTTGTAGACATCGTTCACTTTTCATACAAAGTCTTGCATCATTTAAAAAACGATTTTATTTTTGGAGGATAAAAATTATGATGATCTCTTTCATTTACGTAATGTTTTATTCGTTGCATTAGTGCAGTAAGAAAATCGAATGATCCACTTAAAAAATCAATGAACGGTCAAATCACACTTTGAAATTTCCCATTTTTACGTCCATTTTCCCGTTTAGAAATTCGCACCGATCTGCTAAAATAATCCTTCTTTATCTAACAAGACTTGATGATGTCCGATTGTAATATATTTTGTACCCTCTACAATTTAACTGGGGTTCCACTCCTAAAGGAACTGAACTGCGATGGTCTCGATCTGACCAGTGACCACCGTTTGTCACTGGTTTCCTACTCATCCATGGACTTGTTGACATCTATTCCCACTAGTGTTGCCATACCTACTACTTATATACATAATATCCTGTAGATCCTGTATATATTTATAGTATTCTGCTAGGTATATTAGAGGCCTAGGTAGGTACAATAAAATATACTAATAACTACTATATTTTAATTGCAATACAAAATGGCGAGATGCAATAGGACCAGTATCTATTAATTTGAATTGTAACCTTAATTTAGATTGTAGCAAGTAATAGTTTTGAGACATTAAAAAAAACCTGTTAATAAAAGCCCAAAGTAGCAAAAAGTATGTTAAGTAAGTATGTCCCAGTTTTAACAACCACGTGTATGCACGTTTTCATTTTAATTAATATCTTAGTTCAAACTACTTAGCACTACAGTCTAATGTATTTTACGGGAATACCACTCGTATTTTTCCGGTGTTGCGTTTTTCATCAATGAACCTATTCATTTAGCAACTAAGTAAATGTGTTCCAAGATGAATGTAAACACCAAATGCGATAATTTCCGTGACTTCCATACCAGTCGAAGGTTGTTCTATCTTTGGCAATTCCAGAAGTGAAGTAAAATTCAGTTCCTGTCATCTTTGATACAATAAATACTTCAGCAAACAATAGATAAACAGAACACAAATCATAATTAAATAAATAAACGGTGGCATTTAAATTCGCCATAAATCTTATAGAATCATGAGGAAAACCGAATGCCCGACAATAAATAAGTATAAGATTCTGGTTTGGTAAACATTTATAGGTAAAGACTGATGTCATTCAGTAGCTGTCGATTTCACACAGTGCGAATTATTTGCAAACAATCAAACGTGTGTTTAGGGGTGACGATCATTGATACTTAATTGTTTGTAGTGGTTACTTAGAATTGGAAACAAATATTTTGTAGATTTCAGAACTTCCGAACAAACTTGAGAATTCTAAAATTGTATTGTGCCTCGTTGGTCTAGTGATTGAGTCTGCTGAACGTGTGGTTCTGCATAATGGTTTCGATTTCGATTCAAAGCACTGGAGGCCTACCACAAGCTCTTAACGCGATTGGTGGCCTACCATGATCTAATTAAAAACGATTCAAAAACAAGACATTTCAGTTTAGGTTCCTTAACTGCATCGCTTGAGCTGCTCTATGGACGTCATGGTACCAAACAAGTATGAATGAAACCAAAACTTGCGACTCAGTTTGGGACAATCGCTGTCAGCAGATTGGCACGGCCATAGATATACATTTCTATGGGACGGCCTAAACTGAATCGTTAAACTGACGTCATGGTACGAATTAGAAGAACAGTTCAGTTTAGGTCCTAAAATGGATCGCGTTAAGAGCTTGTGCAATAAAGCATTAACATCTTGTTTAATATGGTGGCAAATCTGTATCCTGGCAAATAATTTATTATGTTTTATTGATATTTGAGTGGATGTAAGGTTTTTCTGTAGGTACCTACAGATTGACCTATAATATAAAATGATTATTTTCGATATATTCATTTGAAGCGATAACATTCGATCTCACTTTCTATAGAATGTAATTTAATACGCATAGCAATTAAGTATAATATTTTTAGTCTACCTCTACACGTAATTATAATGTCTGTAAGAACTCATAAATTAGATAATTCAATAAGATAAGGCAATTTATATTATATTTATTTTATTAGGAACGCATTTTAAAAAGTTAATTTACGTAATCTGGAATCAACGACCATATCTGGAATAGTTACGTTCTAAGGCAACTGTCAAAAGACGGTTAAATAGTGGACAGAGAGAGTTTATTGGTCGAAGCCGAGGGGGGGGCAAGTGCACCCGTTGCTCCCCGCGCCTGTCGATTCCCAGTCAAGCAAATTGCTCTCGGGTTTTTCCTCCACGAAATTCTCAGCAACATTCCGAGGCTGCTCTTGTGCCCGGTTAGGTACAATGTAATGGCAAAATGCTCACCCTAAAAACTTATTGGCCTATCTACCTATACAAATATTTAGATCAAATCGATAATAGGTCGAATCGTAGTCATCTCAACACCTCTCGCTCCCTTGAATTTGTATTGTATGTAAGTACCTATATATATAATAATAGTAAATAGTATGTATCTGCATACGTTTATAACCTATTTATATATTTGTGTGTACCTAGTTTTAATAGCTTTTTAATTTTTTTATAACATTGTTCCCCTCAACCAAAGCAAATTAAGTAGATGGCAGGTCCATCTAATCTCTTCACCTTGGTTGACTGGTAGAGAATACCTAAGGCATTAAGTCCGCCTTTGGACCTTTTTGTGCGAAAAGTTTAAATAAATAAATACAACCAAGTTACAACAGTAACTCTGCTGGCCCCAAATGGCATTACATACGTGATGTTGTGTTATATAGGATTTGAAATCCATGTGTTCTTCGTAGTAAAATCTTCAGAATGATCAAGTTGTCAGCTTTCTTCAAGGCTTATCGTGTTGTCCTATGATCTGGCGTGTGATATTGGCTTTGTAGTTAGAGCGTGTCAGTGGCCTCTCAAATTGTTTGAACACATTATATAAGGGTCATTAGACACATCTTAGCATTTGAAACGGTTACTTACTGAATCTATTATGACATTTTTGGTTTGTTTTGTGGCCCACCGTATCTACTGAATTATGTAAATTATTTCATCACCACTGCTCTCAGAAAGGGTGAAGCAAAACATTGTTACAAAGAAACCGGCATGTCCTAGAACCAAAATTCGAAGATATGCGACTTGCGACATCTACCAACCCGCACGGGTCCGCATGCAGTATGCGGTCAAAATGTACGGAACACTTTTTTTTATTAACTGACGAACATTTTCAAAGTTTCGAAGCGGAGGGCTCAGAATCATGTACTGAATCCATTTGGGCGTTAATATCCCTGACACTCTGTAGGGAGAAAAGCGGTCGCCTATATGATTTAATACACAACATTTTTGGGTTTTAGATTGTAAACAGCATAGAAGACTCTTTCGAAAACGTTGATTGATGATCGATTGGGCACAGAAGCGTATCGAATGATTGTGAATAGCTATGAATGTGTGTGTATATGTCATTGTATGATTTGTGTGCCACCAAAGTCTCCCATTTCCCTAGAGCCTCGTCCTGTCTGTCTATGACTTAAATGACGCAACGATGAACTAACGACGTGATTTCTTGCAGGGATGGCTGAACAGCATAATCTTCATCGGCATGATGGTGGGTGCGTACGCATGGGGCTCTGTGGCCGACTCGGTGGGCCGCAAACGAGTGCTCATCGCCATCTCCATCGTCAACGCGCTTGCCATCGTCGCCTCCTCATTCAGCCAGAACTACGAACTCTTCATGGTCTTCCGCTTTATCAATGGTGCCGCGTAAGTATACATTTTTAACGAAATTAAAGAGGCTTTTTTAGTGACCGGATAGGCACTACCCACTAGATATCTAACTGAAAAATAAAACTGAATTTGTATAACATCATCCAATCTGTCAGATAAGACAATTTATCCGGAGGTGGCAAACTTAGAAATTAATAATAACGTTCCGGAGTTCTCTTCTTAAAGCTCCCGCAGACAGGCGTGACGCGACGGTGCGACACGATTTTGGTAGAACAGTTACCATGAAGTTTTCATAGAAATTGAACTACTAGAGCCGCGTCGCACTGTCGCATGGCACCTGTCTGTGAAAGCCTTTAACCCGAGACCTAAAGACTTAACACAATGGTCGTCAGTGCGTTCGCCTCTTTCGGAAATATGAGCGCCTGCCTTTGTTATCATAGCAATGTATACCTACAAATTAGTTACATACAGTATAGGTAGGTAGGAAACTGTTTCAGTAGGTCATGAATATCAGAAATCCTTGAAACAAAACTTGAATTTGTATTAGTTTTCAGCTCATTACAAATGCATTGTAGTATTACATAATTACCTGATAAAGAAACGATAAAATTTTACACTGTTTCTTGACGTGAGTAACCCGTGTTTAGGTATAGTTTTAGGAATGTCTAAATTAACAATACATAATTAAATACACTATAACTTAACTAGGAGAGTCAGCAAACAGTAGGTACCTAGCTGCTAAATATGGGCCTTCAATAGTTCAATCACAGAACTTTGTTCTATGTTATGGGTTAGGTATCCGCACTTAGTCCTTCAAGTGGACCATTGTGCATCCACAGAACATGGTATACCTAGGGCTGATAGGTATAATGAACACAATAATGTTGTTCAGTGGGACAAACTACTTCTTCTTCTTCCGTCCCTTAATCCCAGTTCTATCTGGGATTGGGTCTTCTTGTACAGCGGCGCCAGGACGGTTTGTCCTGTGTTGTTATAGGAGTTAGATTCTGCGCTTTCATCTCCCTCTGGATACTAGACCACCATGTAGCGGGGGTCTTCCTCTTCCCAGGCGTTTCGTAGGGATATTCAGTGGGGCAAACGAAACATTTCTGGTGACCTTAAGAATGAATTCCTTAGACCATTTCTCCCGCACCCTGCAATGGTGAGACCAATCCTATTTAGATACCAACTTACCTACCTGCACTTAGCTAGATATTATAATAACCTACTTACTTGTTGTTTAACCTAATAGTTTTCATATAAATTTCCTACTAAAATTAGTATCGCTTGCATCAAGCAGGATATCTCGTAACGAATCGTTGTTGTGTACCTCAGGATATGATTAAGGTACTTAACGAGCAAGAAATACTTTTTCAGCCAACCTTGCCGAACTAGAAGACGTTTTTTTATGAAAGCGGACTAATTTAAAATACGAGTATTTACGAGGACGTAAGGAGTATTGTTAACAATATCAAGAGTACCTCACGGATCTTTTGCATGAGCAATACCAATATCTACACGACACTTTCTTCGTGTAAAATTACAAGAGTTTTATAGGTAACAATTGAATAGCAAGAACTAATTTCCTTCCTGTCCTGGAGATCAAGCGCTATCCAGACACGTGAAGACTGCCTGATTTTCACCACCCAGAGTAACTATGTGGGGATGGGATGGGAACCACTCACGTTTTAAAACACTTATGAGTTATGAACAAGTTCACACATTAAAGAATACTTTCGCAACGCATCGTCCCCCATCACCATTCAATACTGTTTTGACCAACTAGCCAGCGAGCTCGTAGCGATTGTTATGAATTTGTAATCTACTTTGACCACTGAACACCTATTTCACTTTTTTTTATAATGGTATTAATTTCCATTCTCTTGTCAACAGTTTAGGTGGATCCGGTCCTGTGATCTGGTCGTACTTCGCGGAGTTCCAGCCGAAGAATAAGCGAGGAGCTATGTTGAGTTTCATGGCGGCTTTCTGGACTCTCGGGAACTTGTTCGTCGCCGGTTTGGCGTGGGTCATCATCCCTGCTGGTAATTATCATCAGTTTATTCTTAGGCAACCGCACTAACGCTGCTGGACGTAGCTTTCACTTACAAAGGGTGGAAAATAGAGACCTATATAATATACCCTTATAAGCGTTGCTAAAAGTTAAGAGACGTCTAAACATAAAAAAAAATATGGTAAACCAGTCGCTAATCAACGTTTACCTATAAATAAACCTCCTATGGTTTAGAAAGATATCTATACCTTTTATGCCCGTAGAGGTACTAAACTGAGTTTTCTTAATTCCAGAAATTGGAGGTGTCACAAATGGATTCGTATACAACTCTTGGCGAATCTTCTTACTGGTTATGTCACTACCTTCGTTCTTGGTGGCTGCATTACTGTTCTTGTTGCCCGAGTCTCCCAAGTTCCTGATATCAACTGGTCGCCACGATGAAGCCTTGGAAGTTTTCAAAGGCATCTATATGATGAACACCGGTCGTAGTAAGGAGGAGTACCCAGTCAAACAACTGCTGGTAGAAGAAATCTATCACTCAAAGCCAGAGAAACAAATTGAAGCTAATAAGGAGCCCAAATCTAAGTTAAGGAAAATGTTTAGCGACATCTTGGAGCACAGCAAACAGTTATTCGTGCCGCCTATACTCAAGTTTACTACGATCTCTATCACAATTAATTTCACATTCCATATTGGGTGAGTAACAGCTATACCTAGACAATTACCTACTAAAAAAATACGAGAGGAACGATATTTTGAAAGCCACCTCAGTAAGTACACTTCACAAATCGGTACAGTAGGGTTCGAATCCTTTGAAATCGTCTGAGTTTTTGTGATTTATCGATATTATTAGGTATTATAGGTGCGCATTGCGCACGGCGACATGTCAAGCTAGTATAATGTATTTCCAGTTTAAGCTTAGGTCGCATTGTATAGGTTTTTCGTATAATGAGAAGTCAGCTTATAGTTACTCGAAATGTGTAGCTTAATATATCGTCGTGCGTACATACGCTTGCGGTATCTATGATAATTATTCGCTTGACTGGTGACATCGGCTAAACTTTCGAATCTGAGTAGGTAGGTATAAGACACATACACTTATAACGTATTAACCTAAAATTTATCTACAGGTACTACGGCTTAATGATGTGGTTCCCCGAGATGTTCAACCGTTTCGACGAGTGGTCCAGGACCCACGACAACGCGGAGGCGGACATATGCATGGTAACAGCATACGTCACGCAGTACGGAACGCATTCGACGGCAGCGCAGTGCGACGCTCATATAAACTCTGATGTATTTATGGAGTCGCTCATCACTGTGGCTGCTGCCATTCCATCTAATATCTTCGCTGTACTTGGCATGGATAGACTCGGAAGGAAGTTCTTCCTCGGTAAGAATTTTTTATATTTTTAATGAGGGTAGATGGGTGTCTATTGTCACCTCTCTGAAGTCACGTCTAAATTCGCGAAGCCGAAATAATCGGTTACTCCATTATATCCTACTCCTTCAAACCAGTATTAACTCTACAATCGAATGTCTATAAACCATAGAATATATATTCATTCACTCTTGAATAGTTTTGAAGACTAATTAATTTTTCCTATCTTTTCAGTGTTCTCAACATTCTCCGCTGGCTTATGCTCAGCAGCTATGTACTTCGTGTACAATAAGACTAACAACTTAATCGTAAGCGCCATCTTCAGTTCGGTGATATCCTGCGGTAACGCATCGCTCGACTGCCTCATTACAGAAGTCTTCCCTACCAACTTACGGTAAGATATCTGAATGAAATTTCAAAAATTAAAGCGAATTTATGCTTTAACACAACGGAATAAGTCTGAGGATTCAACAGACTGACAAACCGAAGGATTTAAGGTCGCTGGCTGTTTCTTGTTCACATTGCCAAACCCTAGGTTATCTCAATTAAGAGTGTATCCAAACCTCATAATTCGGCGTGTTCAATATATGGGTCCAATAGCAGGCCAATATTGACATAAAAGAACTGGTGCCATAACTGGCGAAATGTGGGTGTAAGTACTACAGTACACCTCTGCTTAACCCTTCCGAGAAAAGGATGATGGTATGTTATACAAGAATAAGTTGTAACTGAATTATTTTGATTGCAGCGCTACCGGTGTAGCGGTGTCGATGGTGGCGGCGCGGCTGGGCGGCATCATCGGTAACGTGGTTATCGCAGCTCTGCTGGACACGTACTGCCCCGCGCCCACCTTCATCGTCGCCTTCCTCCTGGCCAGCGGCGGTCTCATGTGCCTCTTCCTGCCCAACACCACGCGGCAGGCCCTGTCCTAAC
Source organism: Hydraecia micacea (assembly GCA_914767645.1). NCBI lineage: Eukaryota > Metazoa > Arthropoda > Insecta > Lepidoptera > Noctuidae > Hydraecia > Hydraecia micacea. Next base: position 13,519,265 of record OU611788.1, on the reverse strand, counting down.
ATCGCCACTACTCACACAAACTGCCTCACTCACACGACCTTTTTCTTGCCGTACAAAAATATTTATTTGTAATGTCAATTTTGAAGAAGACTAAATTACGGCATTTTGTCTGAGTACCCTGGCCTGCCATGTGATATATAACATTATTTTAAGATTTAAGCGTTAATCTCATCGAAAGATCCATTGATGTAACTAGTTTTTTTTTTTTACATATTTGTACAATAGCTTTATATTAATTTAAAAATGTTTTTATTTATGAACTAAATGAAAGTACGAACGATACATATTCCTAGTAAATAAAGCAATGGACTGTTGTAGGTTGTTATAACTAAACTTATTACGTTATAAATTTGTTTGAAATTGTAAACCAGACTAAAAGTTTCGCGCCAGATCTTTTATTGATAAAGTATTATAGGATAAGAATCATTTCATTACCATGTTGTATATTGCAACTATTTTAATATTACGAATTTATAAATTACCAATGTTATCGTAGTTTGTAGTTGTGTAGTACGTAGTAAAATTATAAAAAACACGAGTTGTGATATACTTAATAAAGTTTATATCGAATCTTTGCATTGTATATAAGTGCATTTTTCAAAACCATGAAACACCTTATTAATTACAATGCAATATATTTTCCTAAATTCATTTCAGTGCCTTAGTTTTATTTTAATAAGTGTCACCTGAAAAGAAATGAGTAAATCATCAAGATAATGTTTGTTGTTTCATTTTGTTACTTGGCCCTAAGGCGGTTATCACACTGCACCGGGCAGCGCTCCGGTATGCGGTGCTGCGGTTTTTAAAACTTTCAAGGACACTAATACATATCCGCCATAACAATAAAATTTCTATCGGAACCTGTAAACTTTGACTGTAGACAGAGCGAAGATGCGGTGTCAGTCTGTTATACCCTGCGGATTTCGTATACAAATAAAGATTCTACAGGTCGCCGCAGCACCGCAAACCGGAGTGGTGCCTGGTGCAGTGTGATAACCGCCTAAAGCTTGAGTATTACCTCCACTATAAATAATAACAAGATATTGATTAAATTTATTTAATAAAACTACACAGAGGTTATTACTAAAGACTCCATTTTATAGTCTGACCTAGATTTTACATAGATCACTCAAACAAACCAATAAGTGCTTTTGACAGTATGTTTAAAAATTACTTCAACAATATTGTACTTAATATTAACCCTACATTATTGATATAAGAAATTTATCCATTTCAACTGACGGTAGACAGCCGCACTCTCATATCTCTCTTTAGTTCAACATTACTTGTCCACAAGTGAACATAATTCACGATAACTTAACAGCACTTTCCATGTACAAGTCCGCGACAGCAACACGTACCCCTCGCTAGACATTATAAAAATAATATATAACTACTTTTTTATATATTACACATACAATCCAACAAATATCATAATTCAATTTAAATTTACAATCGTAAATCCTTAACCTAAATATTGGATGCAGTAATGCATTATACTTAATTGTTTTCTATGACAAGTCCAACCCAGACATGTTTCACTTTCTTCAGGTTTGCGTTCTATAACTAGATATATTTACAGGCATGTCTCTGTACGCGTTTCAAACGCTCACAATCATTCTCAGATAATAGCGGCACCATTTAAATATAAACTCGGTCCATAAGGTTCCACAACAGATAAAAATATTCCTATGATATAAAATATAGACTTAAAACGCCAAGATCGAACACAGAAACAAGTTTAAACAATCTATTGCACTAGTAACATATTGAAAGTTATGAAATAGCCACAAATAAATAAAAACTCTAAGAACATCAAATACGACAGCAATAACTTTAACTAAGTTATGTCAGTGTTCGGCTGGTCTCGAGGTTACACCTTGCATCTCTTCTCCAAAATTAACAATATTCCTCAGATCTACATAACCTCCCTATTATTAATCAAAATGGTTTAATTCGCTATTTATGGAACCATTTTAGTGCAAGTTTAATGAAACAGTCATTTTAATTAATATCTTGATATCAAGTAAAAATATTGACACAATAAATGTCCAATATCTATATCACCCTCAGTGCTAGACCCTAAGCGGCCGTTCTTTCAAGTTTTGAATAATTTGTTATTTTGTACAGATTCCCAGACCATTTAATACTGAAAAAATGCGTCAGGCCAGGGCTTTCATTTTTGCGTAATAAATGTATAGAAAACGTGTTCCTAAAGGATACACAGCGCATTTACAAAGTAGAAAGATGTGTATACTTTTGGATACACAATGTTCCAGACACTGTGTGACAAAAATATACACATGGCGCCGGAGGTGATTTTATAAAACAAGTCGGGTTAGATCATAATAAAGATCATAAAAATCAGTCCAGCCCCCTGAGTTATAAATGGTGTAACCAATTATAACTCAAAGAGGGCTGGATCGATTTTTATAATCTTTTATTTCTTGAATTTGGCTTCGCCCCGAATAGCAGAATAATTATTAAAACATGGGAAAAAAAAAACAAAAAAAAATCTGAGACTGTAAGAAGTTCGCCGGGTCAGCTAGTTTTTAATAAATGCCACTAGTTTCATCTGTAACAGCAATATTTGCTACAAAAGACTCATGAAAGTAAAAGCACGTAGTGATACTAAATCTTGTAGTTACGATTCCGCTTTGCATGCCAAATGCTATGTAAGAATATCACTTTTATGCACATAAGCATATTTTTGATCACTACTACAGAGATTCGAGAAATATTATTTACAAAAGAGAAGAGACGTGGGCGTCCCTCTTAACTATGACGAGTTAGTTCGCTCACGGACAGCTGAATGGACGGCTGCAGCGGGATCTCTGCCGAAGCTTCGGACGTGTCGGAGCCAGGAGTAAGCAGCCGGCGAGTCCACTGACCACCGTCCTCAATTTCCGACTCCCGCACGTCGATTGACGAAGGAGATCCAACTGCCGAATCCACCGAAGAGACAGTCCTCTCAGCTATGTCATCTGTCAATATTGGCATAGATTTCCCAACAGACTCTTCTTCCGTGAGAAGTGGCATTGAAATAGGTCCGCCCATTGGCACGTCGTCTGTGGTGACGTAAGTCATTTCAGTACTAGGCGACTGTAGCAGAGATACGCCAGGCCCATAGTTGTTATTGCTAAGTGGGTCTGTCGTCTTAGCAGGCGCTATCCTTGGGTCTGTCACAGTGATAGGTAATTCTAGTGAGGTTGGGACTGTCTGAGGAGTGACGCCGATTACTGCAAGACCGTCCTCTAAATTAGATGGAATGGCCGGTTCGCTATCCACTTTAGAGGGCACTTCTACTGGCGTCATGATAGGTTGGTTTAGTGTCGTACTAGTCTCAGACACACGACAATGCACAGATACATTTGCGTTCAAATCACGGAAATCAGGAGCTTCATCTCGCGTCGAATCCGCTTGGAAAACGTCGCTATTGGCTAACGCCGCCTCTAAAATGTCTCTACGCTCTGGTTGCGTCGATGGTACAGGTACAGGTTCCGGCATTGGAACTAGCTGATTATTCTCTAGGATTAGAGGTCGGTTGTCAACAGGAGTCAATGTGCCGTTATCTTCAATGCAAAGGTAAAAACAGCCATTAGGACCACCAAAGTGTTCTCCGGGCACCGCTAGCAGCTGGCTGTCCGCCAGGCCGGCGGGCGGCGCGGCGGCGGGCTCGGCCGCGACCACGGGCTCCGGCTGCTGCCGCACGATGGCAGTCGACGGCAACAACTCTTCAAAGTTCTCAAACTCGGGAAAGGCATTCGTTGTTGCAACAGATACTGTGTTTGACACGGATGGCACAGTGGATGGATTGGTATTAGTCAAAGGACAAAGGGCAGGGGGTATATGTGACAAAGGCGCAGCTGCTATAGCTATTTCTTGTTTAATTTTTTTCGCTGGTGTTGGCGATTCAGATATTGTCTTACGTACCCTTGGTTTATGTATTGTAGGCACGCCCGCCTCGTTCGGTGAAATAGTTATAGTGTTTTGAACAACAATTTTCTCTTTCACGGGCGGCGCAGTTGTCTTCTGTACAATTTGTCCGGTCCTCTGTAAATGTTCAAATTGGGCTGCCGTGAGTTGCATTACTGCACCAGATTTCTGTTGTAAAAATATTAACGGTTCTGAAGAAGTCTTTTGAATTGTCTGTACTAGTTTTTTTGGTTCTGATGCCATTATTCGCTTTGGGACAGGTCTTATTTCAGGCATCGGTGCTATATTCTGCGTAGTTGTAGTAACTCTTCCACCTACAATCAGTTGGCCCTTAGATGTAATTATAGCACTTTTTTGCTTAGGTACAATCCTCGTTTGAGTCTTTGCCGGTGCGACGTTTTGCGTTTTTGCATGTGCCATTGTAGTTACCATAGATTTCTGTGATGCACCTGAATTTGTTGATATTCTATGAGCTATGGTTTTCAGTTGAGATACGTTGGGCTGTTGTTTCTTTGGAAATAGCATCTTCTCATGCTCTGGAGTGAGGACTATTCTAGACTGCGCACCTTGAGCGTTAGTTATGATCATTACGGTATTTCCAGGAGCACTGGTTTCAGTTGAAGACGGAATTAGTTTTGCCGAAACAGGCTTGTTGTCTGTTGAAGTTATCTGCGGCTCCGATCCCTTAGTGACGAGAACATGAGCCTTTCCAGTTTGCGGATCGATGACTATCTTTTGTGTCCGGCCAGGTCGCGGTGAACTTGGTGTCGGTAAGATTATAAATTTCTCGGATTTGCCCTTGCTCTGGGGAACTGGCTGTATCAATGTTGGTGCTTGTTGGACTTCTTTAACATTCGTCTCGCCTTTTGTCATGATAATTTTCTGTTTCCCTGTAGTTTTGTCAATAACTAACATAGGTTTGGCCCCTCGTAATTTTGACGATTTGGAAAGAATATTTGGAGTACTAACTTTACTACTGTCACTGACTGGGTTCATTAGTAAAGTTTTCATTTCAGATTTATTTGGGGTTGCACTTATGGCAACTTTTTCATTTTCTATGGCTTGCTTTGTTTTTACGAGTTTGGGAGGATTCGGTGTATGAGTTATAATGTTTCCGTCCGACATCACAATCGGCATCTTCTCAATACTTTCAGGAGTTAACAGATCTTCAGATAATACGATAGGCATTGAATTGATGTCAAACATAGCGTCATCAGCAGCAGAGTCGTTGATTATCTTTGACGTTTCGTTTAGGGGAGGTATAAGTGAATTCGGGGGTTTAATTTTCTGTATTTTAGCAGGCGGCTTTGCTATTTTCCTTATCTTCTGCTGTATTATAATAGTGTTGGCATCAGACGGCGCTTCTGGTGTCGTCTGTATTGTGTAAGTTTGTACAGAACCGTCCTGTGCGGGGTTGTTGCTGCGTGATAAAATAATTTTGTCTGGTGTAGTTATTTCACTCATATTGTTGATAATATTTTTGTTTGGTGTGGTACGTCTAATTATTATTTTCTGTTTAGGGGATTCGGGTTTATTCTTGAACGACGTTTTGGCAACGTCGAAGTTTAAAATTTTCTCTTTTCCAGTCATTATTGATGTCTTAGTAGCTGGTTTATTAGCAAATTTAGGAATGCACGGTTCTTCTAATATCTTTAATAGTCTTGATGACGAAGTTTCTACTTTAGAGCTTTTCCCGTTTTTATGTTCACTATTATTGTCATTGGACATGCTTGCCAATTTTTGTTCCACTGTATGCAGGCTGTCTAAGCCATTATTTTGTTTTACATTAAATAGACCTTTATCGGATATTGTCTTATTATTATTTACAGTACTAGCTAAACTATGATCAATATTAATTTTGTGGTCAATTGATTCCGACATTTGGACAAGGGATTGAGCAGCAGTTAAATTTTCACTTTTTTCTTGTTCAGTTTCAAATCGGATAATGTTTTCATTATTTGAAATTAAAAGAGATTTGGGTTGATGCAGTATTGGTTCTGGTTCTATAATTATTTCTTGAGGTTTTTCTTCTATAACCATTTCTTCCACTGGATGAGCCTGAGGAACTTCTTCTTCGATGATTTCCTCAGGTATTGGTACATTTAATTGTTCAGTCTGTAGATCGCTAGATGTTTTATTTTGAATAGCCGTCGACGGCAAGTTAATAAGGGTTTCTGCTATTTGGAGATCTGATTCCGATGGAATATTCTCGATAACATTGTTCGATACGTTGTCTACAATACAGGTCGAAACATTATCATCAAGGTTGCTAGAAACAGTTTCCGTTTGATCACTCATTATGTTCATTTCATTAATAGTTGGCACATTAGTTTCTTCTGATGTGATTACAGTATCTTCTACAACTTCAGAGTGATCCTCAGTAGTAATAACGTTCAACTCATTGTTGATCTCTGCAGTATCTTTATCTTCTAGATATTTCTCTGGGTCTGGGTATTGTATACCATTAGCGTTATTGTCTACATTGACGCTTTCATTAAAATCATTATCGTTACACGTCCCACTGTTATCTTTATTATCATCTTCGAACAAATCTTCGGGAGGGTCGTCGCTGATGATTCTCGTGACTCTGTCAGCTTCTCTGGACACGCTCAATAAAGCGTCTACGGCCGACGCGGTAGATTCATTCATGTATGGCTCGAACGATTTTTGAACAATGGTTTCAGGGAATTTGCCGACGGGAACTGCAGTATCTACTTCGTCAACCAGTCCTTGAGCTATATCCATTTTTTCGCCTTCGACTTGTTTAATTTTGTTATCTACAACTTCTTCCATTTTTTCATCGACAACCTCTTCTTCCATTTTATCGTATATGACTTCTTCTACAGCTGTTACCTCTATATTTTCAGTTACAATTGGCATGTCTTCTACTTCTTCAGCTTTATCAATTGTTACTTCCATAACGTGAGCTTCACTTGTTTCTTGTTGTTGTACTATATCTACCACTGGGATTGCATGGTCCTCTTCACTTTGAGGCGTGATTATTGTTTCTTTTATTACGTCTGTTTTATCTACTGTATCCTCAACATGTTCAGTTTTGTTCGCTGTGTCATTTCTAATTTCCGTATAGTTTGTTGCTACCACTAATGTTTCTGTGTTTGTCTTATCCTCCATAAGTTCAGTTTCGTTTACATTTTCTTTCATATTTCTGTTTACATTGTCTATTTGGTCATCTATATTTTCAGGTTTATTATTAGTGAACCCTATATTTTCTGTTTTGTGTGTTGTGTCCTCTATTACTTCAGCTCTATTTATAGTAACTTTAATGGGATCAGGTATATCTGTATTCACAGGTTTTATTTCTTGTGTCGGATACAATACATCTTGGAGTATTCTATTTCCTTTTTCTTTAACTTTGGGTGAAGTAATTAATTGTGTACTGATTTTACTTGGTTCAGCCATATCAGCAAATTGGCTGAAATCAGGAATATCCCCGAAGTTCTCGAAATTACTCTTCTCACGTAACTCAGCTTTCATTTTTTTAAGTTGTATTTTTGGCGCCAGGCGAGCAACCTTTACTTGTTCAATGGGGGGAGATTCTCTAGCTTCTGGCGAAGACACAACTTCTGAACCATTGATTTCACTCTCAGATATGTCCATTCTTTCAACTGCATTAGCATTAAGTTGTTCTGCGACGTACTTTCCGATTGCATCTTGGCTTCTAGAATGTCGGCTTCGAAAAAATGTTTTTGTCTTAAAAATTGCTTTAGTTGGAGGTATATCAGCAGGTGGCTTCTCAGACTTTTCAGGCGACTTTTCTTGTTTATCCGGAGATTTTACGATGGAGGGCTCAGGAAAATTTTCCTCAACTTTCAATGGTTCTGGTGCTGACGGTAACTCAGGAACAGTAGTCTTATTGAGTAATTCTGCGACTTCCCTCGCCATATCCTCGTCATCTAGACTTATGCTCTTGGTATCTTCCTTGCGTTTCGGGTTCTTGACCCGAGGTATTTTTCTACCACCATCAGCTTCCAGTGGCCAGTCTTCATCTTCACAAAACTCATATTTGGAGTCACTGGATGATTCTGGTTTTTCACTTGTAGGTGAACTATTGGATTTCTTTTCAGTAGGTGATGATATTTCAGGCAGTAACAGCACACTGGACAGTTCCGCTGATGTTGGCACTGCTGGAGATTCTGTAGCTTCCGGTACTTCTGGCGACCCAGCCATAACAGTAGTTGAGGATTCGTCATTAGATTCTTCATCTCCATCATCCCAGTCAGCAAGAAGGCTGCTTTTGATTTCTTCATCCGTTTTGACTTTTTTTGTTTCAGTGCGATTGTTTTCACCATCTGATGGGCGCTTCTTATTACTTTGTGGGGCTTTCTGGGGTTCTTTCACTTCTTTTACTATTTTCTCTTTCTTTTCTCGAGGTTTACGAACCTTCGGCGTTTTGTTCGGCGTATCTGGAGTTGATTTTGTTGCTGCCTTCGTTGTAACTTTTTTCCTTACTGGCGATGGTGTATATGGTGTAAATGAAACACTATGTGTTTTGCTATGTAAAATTAGAACATTGAGACGCACTGTAGTGAATGGGCACGCGTGGCAGGAATAGGTTCCAGAGCTGGACGCTGCTGGTGTAGATGCCGCGGATGTGGAAGCCGCGGATGTGGAAGCAGTAGGAGTTGAACACGATGGTACTGGATCATCTACTTTTTCTGGCTTCTCTTTTTCTTCACTGCCCAGTCGTACTTCGTCTTTATTATCTGATCCTGGTTCAGCACTTGTGGATGGTGTAGGAGTTGTAGTTTCCGCAGGTGGATTGTCAGTGCTAGGTCTATTACCTTGCACCAGTATGTGTACTTTATAATCGACTTTATCTTTACCCTGGAACAGTAGAAATGAAATTGATTTAACCACACAAAACATTACATAAAACATTTTTAGATAGAATGTTACTAAATGCATTCATGATTTTATACAGTCATATATTTTCCTTAACACATGTGAAGTAGGAAACATTGACCCTACCTTTCTGAATGGAGTTGAAATTCTCGATGGTTCAGCAGATTTTCCTCGTCCGGCGGGCCTTCCTAAAATCAAATGAATAAAGTCAGATATTAACATTTTTATTTCTACTTATTAAAAATCTTATTATTAATATTACCTTTTTTACCAGAGCCAGGACTTTTCTTTGGAGGATCGCCAAAAATGCCAGCATAGCTTTCCTTCTTCTTTTCTTGAAACTCATCTCTTGTCAGGATTTCAATGTCACCTCCAATAGCAGTCTCAGCTCTGATCACATCTTCCGGAAACTTTTCCATGTGACCACGTTTTGTTCTGAATGCATCTAATAACAAAATTAGAAAATAATTAATTGGAGTAATAAGAATTCATAGTTTTCCTGTTTTAGAATAATCGTATTTCTTTTCTTGTTTTTCTGGTGTACAATAAAGTATATATAAATAAATAAATATACGTAATATTTTAATAGTTAATTAAAGAGAACAAAATAATACTTACATAGTCCTTTATTGATGAATTCATTCTTACGACTGCATTCATATTTGCATATTGAACTGGCATTTTTGACATATTCACTGAAAGTAGAAAACAAAATATTTAGACACTAGCGAGTCACTACCACACTACAATAATTGACAAAACATCTAGTTTTCTTTATTATATGTATGTAAGTTTAATAATAATGTATACACATAAACCTTCTGGAATAAAGTTATTCGAAGGTTTATGTGTATACATACATCAAAATCCATATTAAACTTCACTTCAAAATCCATTACGTAGCTTAGAAGACGAACAAGAGAGATACGAAAAGCGCCTTTAATTTATAATATTTATAGAAGATGAGAGTCTGAGATGAAGTGATGACATTAACTCCTAAAAAGACTGGTTGATAGTAGCCATAAATAGAACGAACTTTTGTCATTTGCATTGCTAGAACTCACTTCAAGCGTCAAATAATATTTCTTGGAAAAAAAACAAACAGGTGTAATTTATAACAACTTTTTAGGAGTGTTTTATATTTTTTGCTTAAAGTTGCAACATTAAACCATACATTTTTGACATTTAAACATGTCTGAACTTTAAGCAATGTTTACAAATAAAAGGGTATACCGCCAAAAACACTAATAGATGACACCTGTAAGAATTTGATTCGCCTTCCGTTTATGTCTGTCTACAGTTACAAAGTAATGGCTGCTTGAAATTTAATAAAATCAATATACAAGAACATTTATCTTATGTAATGTTTGTTTTCGTCTAAATCTCCAAGCTAACTAGACGAAAACAAACACTACATAAAATAAATGTTCTTGTATATTGATTTTGTTCAATATTGAGCGGCCATTGTTGTTTACATCTTTGGCAAATTTAGTGCGGCCGGACCTTAAGTTAGACCAAAAGCTAATCCAGAATCATGGAAATAGGGTACAGAAGACCTTGCATCATTGTGTAAGTCGAACACAAATTAAACATTTCATTTGAATAGAATTTTATATAACAGTTAGGGCTGATTTTACCAAAGTCGGACATCTTTTAATCGTGGAATAAAATTGAACTATGACAGTTTTAGTATACAAAAACTGTCAAAAATTCAAAATTTATTCTCAGGATATGAGTTATTCTAGGTATATTCAATTTCTGACAAATGCGTGCACTGGCTGGACCGGTCCACTCAATCTGTGTGGTTCTTTCCTCAAAAGACCATCTCAGACATCAATCTACATGGACTTCATATTATAACCTGACCAAGATTATGTCTGGACTTTAAAAGAGACTGTGACCTCGGAGTTTGTTTCGGCCTTTCTTCTTAGAGTAGTAGATAGAAAACGCCGACCTAATCTAGTTTTTATAAATATGATTGACGTATAAAAGTTTGTGCAAACCTAATTACAGAAATAAAATCATTTATAAAAGTTTGGTTGAATGCGCCCTTAGTAATGATGTATTTTATGATGGTGTAACATACCTAGCATAGCTTATGTCTCTCTAGATTTTTTATGCATTAATACAGAATATGAGAAGTGTATGCAGCTGCATTCGGTTAGACTGAAAGCCGAACACAACATATTTGGGAAAAGGCTAGGCCGTTTGAGATACAAAATATGAGAAACTCTAATGTGTTGTATTTGTATGTTGGTCTTTAATAACCACATCATCTATGTTTTAAGATAACACAGAGTTCGAAATGCTGCATACTTATAAATATGATAATGTGTTCCTATTTCACTTTTATAACTTACAAACATGGAACAGGAGTTCTATTTTACCTATTTTTTTATATTTAAATATAGGTGTTTAAATATTTAAAGCATGTGAAGCTAGATGTCGATGCTAGGTCACGTTCAGTAGTTCTATGTATGTTTTAAAACTAGAATGGTTGTTTTAGTCATTTTACATTGTAGACATCAAAATGACAAGGACAGACAGTTAAACACCTTATGAATAAATGATTGAAATGCTTGAGCAATAGTTTTTTTTATTTTTTATTAATGAAAGTGGCCTCACTGCATAATTATAGTTAGCCACTGTGTATTTAGCAGCTGTGCAACAGCTGATAAACTTTAATTTAACTTTCTGAACTTCAACCATAATTATTTTCAGGAAAGCACAGCTGGTAAAATATTGTAGGTACATAACTAAACCACATTTTTATACACTTTTTATTTACTTATTGTAGAAAACAATGATATCAGACATATTAATGTCTACAAGAAAATGGTCAGAGGGTTGTCTATCTGGAAACCTATTTCTTTTGAGAATTGGCCAGCAGCAAGTTTGGATCTTCAATGAATTCATTATGTTTATTCCTTCAAATTGTAGGGACCATTTTTGCAATATTGCTAGTAGCAGAAAAGTAATTATTATTGGAATATTATATTTAAAAATAATACCAAGATTGACAAAATTATTAACAGAAAATATGGAACTGGGTTATTAATGTTTGTTCACATACCATTTCAACTTCACAAAATTTATTTTCTAAAATGTTAAAAATAATTATGTTTCAGGATGCCTGGAATGCGCCCTAACTCGCATAATTATGTAAATATTCATCCTGGCAAACTTTTGGAACAAAGAAATTACAAACCTCATGGAGTACTAGACATAACATACACTAATACTAGATCGCCACATCACTCCAGGATATACTTGCAAACTTACTATGTATCCTCCTGGAAGAACTTGACAACAGCTATAGGTGGCTTCCGAAACGAAGGCAGGACATCTGATGGCAGCTTCTCCGGACCGACCACCTCACCTGGCCAAAAGCAGGACCCAAGCTTCACCCATACCACCTCCCCATCCAAATAACTAGCTTCAGAGTTTTCACACATCACCACTAATATGTTCAGACAAAACGCACGACCATATTTTGTCAAGTAGTCACTGGATGCCGAGTGCAACAGTTATTACAACATTTCCTTCAAATCAAGTTATTTATCAATCTCTAGTCACTGAAACAATCAAGCGTGTCTTCAATTAAAAGAAAATCAAAGAATTTGTCTTATATTTGTCAAAACAGTAGCAAAATATTACTTGTAAATATCACCGACTGCGTACGAAATTATTTTATTTCATACATATGTTGGTAGCATTGACTGAATGGTAAGATGCAATTAGAGTTATTTAAGAATACAAGTAAAATCAATATATGTTTAAAATAAGTATTTTTTTAATAAAACCTGTAATTATTATTCATATTTTATAAATAATCATATTTTATATTAAAAGAATATGAAAGTTAGTACCGGAAATGTACAAAATGGTCGGCGTCAGCAGATACCAATATACCCACATTAATATGAGAGTTGCCAGAAACACAGCCCATAGAGAATTTATAACTTATAAGGAGGATTACACACTTATATTTTTATATACATACTAAAAGTTGGTTGTAGGTTTTACTTCAGACTGGCCTAGTTTGATGATAATAAATTTTGGTGTTTTCCTTCTAAATGTTTTTTATTCGATTTCCTCTGGGCCTCTCAGCAGCTGGATGTTATCAGTCTATAGTAAAAAAATGTGAGCAACTAAGATTTCTATACGAAACAGGCCCCAGTCGTATGTCGATAGGTAACGTAGACTTCTCGCCATATTTTGCCTGACACGCGTTTCAGTTCCAAGACTTTAGGTAGGTTTTTATATAAATAATCTAGACATATTTTGTATCTTTTTATTCAGAAACATAATTTACATAACAAAAATATAATTTAGGTGGATCACTAACTTAATAGTGTTAAGGGAAGTACCACTTTAGTACCATAATACCCATGTTACATTTAATAATTACACTGAAGACTATTAACTAACTAAAGAAAGAAAATTACACTTTTATGCTTAAAACTAAAATTGTGATGGTTTATTAAAAAAATACTGCTTGAAGAAAATACAAACATTATCATTCGTAGTAATTATTAAAATTCATGTAGGTAGGTACTGTTTTTTTATTCTTATATAGTAGCATCAAACATTTTTGGAATAACTTTTGGTGATTTGTGTCATGCATATTTTCGTAAGATTTAATTTAAACATCATCAAAAAAATTTAATAACATGCACAAATCCCAATCAAAATCACAATTTTTAATGTTTTCATCCGATCATGTTTTTTATACATGTAACTTTTATTTAAATTATCCCGCGTATTGGCGGACTATTTTGGCCCACTGCTGAGGGAAGTTTCGTTGGACGTACGATAGAGTGCGCTGTATCTGCTTGGTCTCTTGTGGCGTGCACTGAGGACAGGCTCCTCTAAGTACCAGTGGCGCAAGAGCTGAAAAAGACAAGGGTAAATTGGTTACTTAGATAATTTTGCAATGAAAATGAATTTTCGATTGGTAGGTAGAACGATTAGGTTCCCAAAGGTGTACCGTGTACAGTATAGTAGGTACACCCTTCCACCAGTTTTGTCATAGTTATATCCAGTCTTCGGGTCGACTACCGAGTTTTTAGTTACTATACTCTATGCTACTGAGAAAGTTTTCATGAAAAACCCAAAATCACTACCTGTTTTTGGGGTTTTCATTAGAATTTTCACCTGGGTATAACCCAACACTTCCTCAGCTTGTGAGTTGTAACCAGAGGCTGTTGTAAGAATACCTATAATAGGTTTAATAAATGAAAACTTTCAAAGGAAGTAAAATAGGAAACAAGTCAACTTACTCTTAAGCCGTTTTCCGATGGGGTCGCAGGGCGCTTCACCAAGCGCGCACTTGAGCTGTCTCTGAATGAAGCGCTTGTCTTGAAGAGCGTCGTCTAGCGCGGTGTCGGACACGGGGGGTCGCTGCGTTTGTGCAACGGTCATCGCTGCCACGCAACATAATAATAGCGCGTATTTGAACTGGAAATAGAAACATTAAATGTTAGTTATGTGGAAAAAAATGCTACTATTTATGTAGCCTAAAATTATAAATTTCTTACGTCTTTTGCAAATTGCGGCAAAATTTTGAATTTTGAATTTCGCGGGTTGCATTGACGGATCTGCTTGACGATATTTTCTATGTGGTTTATTTGATTTCTTCGATCAACTTGGCGAAATAAATGAGTTCAAGTATCTGTTGTTTTGTTTTTAATAATTAGCCGTCTAAACAATCTTGCTACATAGGTTTCGCACTTAATATACACGTAACGATATAGATAAGTAAGTATATAGAGGTTTAGCGATATCTACAACGCCACATGCGAACAACGTGTCATACTGACGTCACGCAAAATCCTGCATCTCGCAAGCAGAGTTTACCGCGCAACTAGCATAGATACAATGCCCCGGCATTAATCATCGGGCAGTTGCCCGCCAGACACGACACCCGTCTGGTCGGAGAATCCTCCATTGTCTATGGAGGATGAGTGAACGTTACACCCTGTTCCTCATGCTTCTATAGAGGCAAGAGTCACATGTTTTACAATTCCTTATATGTGCCTTTCCACAAGCCCCAACTGCTGGGAAAGTGGGAACTATGCGCCTAAATAAGTACTCGGCAGCCATGGCTTTCTATTTCTATCTTTAAAATTTCGATAAATACCTACTAATAAACAACTGCAGCCACCAGCTGTTTCAACAAATCCTTTCAAAAACGAAAGAAAGAAGTGGAACGTAAGTATCTGCCTACTTTCTTGCGTAAGTAAGTCAATATTAACAAAAAGATTCGTCATGAGGAAAATGCAGAGTTTTTTCGTTTTCCTCTTTCTTTATTATATTGAGATATACGTAAGTAGATGATAAATATACAAGGTGCCAGGGATATCGCCGCGCTAACTGAAACCATGAATTCAGCACATGATTCTAGACCCCCTAGAGTAGAAACTTTTCATAGGTTACCTACTGGCACTGTTAGCCTGCATCATCCCACTGCTGGGCAAAGGCCTCTCCCCATGACTTCCAGTTCTTTCGATCCAGAACTAAAGTTGACTACTGGTCGTTTGTTTTGTCCAGCTCGTCCCGCCATCTTCTACGGGGTCTGCCGCGACGCCTTCTACCTATATCAGGGCTCCACATGGTGGTTGTTATTTTGGCCCATAGCTTATTGGGCATACGGCAGACGTGGCCAGCCTAGTCCCACTTCAGCTTAGCTGCTTTTTAAGCAACGTCAGTAATCTGTGTTTTGGAACGCAATGTGGTGTTGCGAATATCGAATACCTATGTTCTGTCAATTTGACGCCTAGAATGCTGCGCTCCATTAGGTTATTGAAAAAAAAATGCTGTTCCATACATTTTGACCGCGTAGGTATTGCACTTGAGAATTTAAAAAAAAATCCTCGTCTGGGTAGGTACCTAGGATTTTTTTCAGAGGTTCCCAAAATGATATGATATACATCGTATCATATTGGGAACCTCGCTCGGTGCATTTCAGCTTTCTAGGTCCAAGAGTTCGGGCTAGGCGTTGAAGAACCAATTAAGTAGTGAGTGAGCGAGAGAGTCAAGACTTTTCTTTATAATACTTTTTTATGTATTAGGATATGCGGGACAACCTAAATAATAAATAGTGAAACAGATCCGAGCTTTATCATGTTACACTATACTATCAGGTACTTGTTTATCAATGTAGTATGGTCATATGGTGTAGAGCACTCGACGTGTTATTAATTTATGTAGGTACAAGAGTTCGACTTCGATCGATGCCAGCCCATGTCCGTCAATCGATGACACAGCACCGATCTATTATTCATTGCCTGTGCACTACCACACTACCAACTATTGCAAAAATTTAGGAAATTTACGTGCTTCGAAATTAAATGTTAGTTATGTGGAAAAAAATGCTACTATTTATGTAGCCTAAAATTATAAATTTCTTACGTCTTTTGCAAATTGCGGCAAAATTTTGAATTTTGAATTTCGCGGGTTGCATTGACGGATCTGCTTGACGATATTTTCTATGTGGTTTATTTGATTTCTTCGATCAACTTGGCGAAATAAATGAGTTCAAGTATCTGTTGTTTTGTTTTTAATAATTAGCCGTCTAAACAATCTTGCTACATAGGTTTCGCACTTAATATACACGTAACGATATAGATAAGTAAGTATATAGAGGTTTAGCGATATCTACAACGCCACATGCGAACAACGTGTCATACTGACGTCACGCAAAATCCTGCATCTCGCAAGCAGAGTTTACCGCGCAACTAGCATAGATACAATGCCCCGGCATTAATCATCGGGCAGTTGCCCGCCAGACACGACACCCGTCTGGTCGGAGAATCCTCCATTGTCTATGGAGGATGAGTGAACGTTACACCCTGTTCCTCATGCTTCTATAGAGGCAAGAGTCACATGTTTTACAATTCCTTATATGTGCCTTTCCACAAGCCCCAACTGCTGGGAAAGTGGGAACTATGCGCCTAAATAAGTACTCGGCAGCCATGGCTTTCTATTTCTATCTTTAAAATTTCGATAAATACCTACTAATAAACAACTGCAGCCACCAGCTGTTTCAACAAATCCTTTCAAAAACGAAAGAAAGAAGTGGAACGTAAGTATCTGCCTACTTTCTTGCGTAAGTAAGTCAATATTAACAAAAAGATTCGTCATGAGGAAAATGCAGAGTTTTTTCGTTTTCCTCTTTCTTTATTATATTGAGATATACGTAAGTAGATGATAAATATACAAGGTGCCAGGGATATCGCCGCGCTAACTGAAACCATGAATTCAGCACATGATTCTAGACCCCCTAGAGTAGAAACTTTTCATAGGTTACCTACTGGCACTGTTAGCCTGCATCATCCCACTGCTGGGCAAAGGCCTCTCCCCATGACTTCCAGTTCTTTCGATCCAGAACTAAAGTTGACTACTGGTCGTTTGTTTTGTCCAGCTCGTCCCGCCATCTTCTACGGGGTCTGCCGCGACGCCTTCTACCTATATCAGGGCTCCACATGGTGGTTGTTATTTTGGCCCATAGCTTATTGGGCATACGGCAGACGTGGCCAGCCTAGTCCCACTTCAGCTTAGCTGCTTTTTAAGCAACGTCAGTAATCTGTGTTTTGGAACGCAATGTGGTGTTGCGAATATCGAATACCTATGTTCTGTCAATTTGACGCCTAGAATGCTGCGCTCCATTAGGTTATTGAAAAAAAAATGCTGTTCCATACATTTTGACCGCGTAGGTATTGCACTTGAGAATTTAAAAAAAAATCCTCGTCTGGGTAGGTACCTAGGATTTTTTTCAGAGGTTCCCAAAATGATATGATATACATCGTATCATATTGGGAACCTCGCTCGGTGCATTTCAGCTTTCTAGGTCCAAGAGTTCGGGCTAGGCGTTGAAGAACCAATTAAGTAGTGAGTGAGCGAGAGAGTCAAGACTTTTCTTTATAATACTTTTTTATGTATTAGGATATGCGGGACAACCTAAATAATAAATAGTGAAACAGATCCGAGCTTTATCATGTTACACTATACTATCAGGTACTTGTTTATCAATGTAGTATGGTCATATGGTGTAGAGCACTCGACGTGTTATTAATTTATGTAGGTACAAGAGTTCGACTTCGATCGATGCCAGCCCATGTCCGTCAATCGATGACACAGCACCGATCTATTATTCATTGCCTGTGCACTACCACACTACCAACTATTGCAAAAATTTAGGAAATTTACGTGCTTCGAAATTAAAAGAGATAGCCTTGAAGTTTTCATCACACTAATATTATAAAGGCGCTTTGTTACTTCTTCACGCACAAACTACCAAACGGATTTGGATGAAATTTGGTACACGGATAGTTTATAACCAGGATTAACACATAGGATACATTTTATCCCAATATTCCCACGGGATCGAAACTTATGCGGGTGAAACCGCGGGGCACAGCTATAGTAACGTATAAAATCTTTGGAGCTACAGAAACACTTACAACGCAGACAGAAATAACATAGACGGTATCATTAGGTATGAAAACTGTCTTTTGTTTAATATAGTTACAATTTTAGATTCTTCATCATTATTCTCCTGCCCTTATCCCAATTTATTTGGGGTCGACACAATGTGTTTTTTTCTTCTATATATGTAGGTATAAGTACTTTTCTATTACTCGACGTCTCGGTAGTCACCTCAAAATTTTATATTCCTACTTAAAAGTAGGAATATAAATTTACAATGTCTCAATCTGTCAACATAAAATAAATTCGCATAGATGTAGGTTAACGCCAAAACAGCCGCAAAACGGGTTTCAAGCTGAAGCTCGTAAACTCTGTAATTAACAAGATTATGAGGCACTCATTTTATTAAATTGAACGTCAAGCTTGACTGCAAGTCCCTCTATAGTTACTTTACTCTTTGACTGCAAGCTAAACATTGATTGCGCAAGGGGAGAAGGACAAAGCCATTTAGTTAGGGACTGTCCGCGAGACTGTAGGTACCGTCGTAAACAAAAGAGTTAAGCAAATTTATAAGAACTCGCCGGTCGCCCCCCTGCCATGGGAATAACTGGCGAAATGTCTGTGAATTCTAATTAAGTATACAAAGGTACACTCTACCTTACCAGAAGATGAAAATCTCGCGAGGAAAGTTTTTAGTACGAATGTGGATTGCTTATGGGAGTAGGGGAAGACCAAAGAAACGATGGATGGACTGTCAGTGTGAAAGATGACATATCTAAAGAGGGGTGACTAGGACTACCGAAATGACGAATTAGGGACTAACCACAGTTATTCAGCTCTGTTCAGCTTTTGTCCATAGAAAACAACGATTTTGTATGGAGTCCGTCCAGCTTTCCGCGGCTAAACGGATGCGTACGCATAATATATATATGTCATACAAAATCGTTGTTTTCTATGGACAAAAGTTGAACAGAGCTGAATAAGTGTGGTTAGTCCCTAATGGAGAAGTATGGAAGTAGAAGACGTGTAGCGCAGGCCCCTAATAAATTGGGATGAGTGCAAGAAAATTATGAAGACATGAAACTAAGGCGTGATGATGTTGTGACGCTGACTTATGAGCAAACTGTGTATGTGTTGATATTTGTTTTACCTCTTAGCATCGTCCGTATCGTTTAAATGGGCTAAGGAAATTAATTAAAGTGACTCAATATACATAAAGAAAAGCATTCTTTCTGCAGTAAAGGTCGCAGGTTCAACCACCTCGCGTAATCACTTTTGGTTTACAAGTAAGGCGTACCTACTGTGAGATAGGATTTCCGGGGTCATTCACAACTGTAAGTACCTACCTATAGGATGAAAGATGCAGAGTGTGTTAATTATTGTACACGATACGAAAATTAAACTTTAAAATTTAAAATCTGCGGGGTCTGGCTTCCATTTTGACAGTTCAATTGCGTTGTTTACGTTGTTGGGCAGACAAATTTTTCGAACATAATAATATGAAGCAATGGATTAGCAATATCAAAAAAAATGATTCAGATTCAGATTGACAGTGTGTTACACAATTAGGGTGCTGATCTCAACTTTAAAGATGAATTCTAAAATCCTGTAAAATATCTACCACAAGATATTGAACCAGACATATCATATAGGTACTTAATGCAATCAGCATAAATACAGGATCCCATTAAAATTGATGGACAAATTTTAACACAGCGCTCAGTACGTCTAACCAAAGGTATACCTACAAGCAAAAAAAAAACTGATTAAAGTGATTTTATGTTGACTTATTACTTAATAAAAAATTGCCGGCACATTACTGTATTTTCGTTAGCTGATTACCTATTTTTCTTGTGCGTTTCGTTGCGTTTTTCTTTTTTTCAATTAAATTTTTCAATTAAATTTATTCATGAACAATTGACATTGTGTTTGAAATCATAAAAATTATAAAACTAACACATTCATAATAATCATAGAAAATAACAAAAAGAAAAATAATAATACAATAACATTACAAGCTAATATTACCAGTCACATTATAGTCTCTCATTAACTAATATAATTTTTTTTAAACATGGATATGTCATCATCTATCGTATACAGACATTTCTCCAATAGATCTTATATTTATGTTTTTACCATCATCCTTATTTTGGTGGTCTGAATTATTTCTAAAAGTTTGTCCATCTATTTTAATGGGACCTTATATAAAATTATCCTCAAAAGAAATTAAAACATCACTCTCTATGTTTCCATTTAAAAGAATGTTCTAAGGAAACAAATTCAGAGTGTTTCAATAACTTTTCGTCTGGAACTGTACGTACAGTTTCTTCTGAGGTTGCACAAAAGAGTCAGTATCATGTGCTATCGAGAGGCGCGTGCTCGGAACACTAATGAATTTGTAATCAAAATGATCTAATGCTTTAGCAATATTATTATGTGTTAGGGTTACCATTTTGAAATTTGAAAAGTACTAGGTACACCCTAATTGCGTATGTGTGGCAAACCCTCATCGTCATCTGCCTAGCCTATTCTCAACTATTTTGCGTTCGGCTTCCAATCTAACCGGATGCAGCTGAATACCAGTACCAGCAGTTACATAGATCGACTGCCTATCTGACCTCTACAACCCAGTTATTGGGTAATACGATACCCCTTGGTAAGACTGGTTGTCAAACTTTCGGGCTTCTGACGACCCGTAACGACTGTCAAAGATCCAAGAATGGCAGCTCTATGTGTAGATACGAGTATATCTACGTTTGTCGTATTAGTACGTACAGCATTATAGTGTGATGCTACCCTATTGTTTAGTAGTCTTCCTACATCCTTATCTCTTTTGTATTATGGACACCACGCGAGATTTGACCTATGGGCGGCATATGGATAATTTAAAACACCTAGGTAACAATTTGGCGGTCATTTCTAAAAATAAAATAAATCACCTGTGTCCGACCTAGTAGTTTGTTGCTTTCGGCTTTGTTTGCTTTAAACTGTAAGTATCAAATTATTACAAGAATTCATTAGGTCGTAATTAAGTACTCAAAACGGTGAAGGAAAACATCGTGAGGAAATCGGCATGTCCTTGAACCAAAAATTCGAAGGCAATCATGTGAGATGTCACATGTTGTCTTCGATTTTTTCACCAACCCCCACTGGGCTCGCGTGGTGGATTACGCCCCATCCCTCTCACCGAGAGCGAGGTCTGTATCCCAGCAGTGGGAACATTATAGGGTGATTGTTACATTTAAAAGAAAGTCATGGCAATTATTAGCATGGTAATTACGAATTGCAATTTTTATGTTGCAATTAGTTTCATGTAACGCACTATCAAGTTCATTAAGAACGCCTTCATTAGGTATCTGAAGGTTAGCTAATGTTGTATTAATTCCTATATTTTAATGCACCATAATGTAATATTATCAGTTATTAGTTTTACCTACTTGAGATAATTGCATAACATAGCCTAGCTCTCAAGCTAGGTTCTCTAATGCCGAGCCGTATTAGGTACATACGGCGACAGATCAAGCTATGTACCTACCTACGTTCCAGTTTTAGCTGACCTCGAATTGCATATGTTTTTCGTACAATGAGAAGTCAGCTTATACTGGAAGTGTACAGACGCCAGCACATCAAGCTACTACAATCTGTCAAACTTTAATAGATTTTCAACTTTATAGCTAAAGCGTAAGGTTCAAAAGTTGATTGGGAAATTTGATAGTTTCGGGTAGCTTGATGTGTTGGCGTCTGTACCTACGTTACGCCTCGTTGGTCTAGCTAGTGGTTGCAAATGCTACTGCTGAGCATGAGGTCCGATTTCGGGGAGGGTGCGATTCCCAGATCGGACGAAGTGTTATTGGGTTTTTCTATCTGGAATTTCTCAGCAGCAGCCCGGAGTCTGGACTAGGGCCAACCAGACACAAGTCTCGATAGGCTCGCCCCTATTACATGGGACCTAAACATAATAAATAGCTTAATGTGGGTGTAGGTTGTACTGAAGGCACTGCTCAACTCTTCGGGGAAACAAGGCATGTTGTTATGTTGTACCAGATGAAAGAGGGCCTTTTCTATAAGTATCTTATGTGGAGCAATTTTCTGCTAATAAAGAGGCTGTTCATTTACTTATTACGTAAGACAATTTTAACCAATTTCTGCACGTAAGGAAAAATAAGACTTGAATGAACCCCCCTCCCCCTTTGAATCTTACGTAAGATCGTATATATCTACCAAAATTGCAAAGAAAAATTAAGAAGCAATTTTTTTTTTAAACTTATAATTTTTGCTTGCTCTCGTGATCTTAGTGATCTTACGTAAGAATAATGTGGACAACTCCCAACCCTGTGTAAGAAAAAATAAGACTTGTTTGGACCCCCTCCTCCCTCAAATCGTCTTACGTAATGAATGAACAGCCCCTTAATATTGTCGAAGATATTAAAGAATGTTAGCCTAACCAATAACAGCATGTAAGACTGTATGAATGGGGTTGAAAACTGAACATTACCGAGGATGACGCATATGTCGGTGAAAATTTCTGCAAGAACAGACATATTTCCATATGAAATAAGTCTGTTAACTCTTCCATTAAAATGTTTGCGGTGGACTAAAAAAAAATATTACCGAGTTTCTTTTTTAATTTTTTAGGCGACCCAAAGTTGAAATCGTTTTCGATTTACTGATCGCAATCAATCATGAGAGCAGTGGTGGTCCAGTGGTAACGACTGCGACTTACGAGTTGTAGGACGTAGGTTCGAACCCAGACAGGCGCTTTACTTTATGTAATTACTTCACCTCTGCTTTCAAAACAGTGAAGGAAAACATAGTGAGGAAACTTGCATGTCCTAGAACCAAAAATACGGAGGCATGTGATGATGTGACATCTAGCAACCCGCACTCGGCCCGCGAGGTGGATTACGGCCCATTCACTCTCACCGAGACTAGGCCTGTGTCTCAGCAATGGGAACATTATAGGTTTATTATGTTAAACAATCATGTGGTTTAAAGAGGGATAAAAAATATGCAAATTGGTGAGTTTGTGGTCTTTAACATTCTATTATAAAACGGCATAGAATTAAAAAAAAAATCTTTTAAAATAATCTAAGAACGTGGAATCGATCGTCATGATATTTGACTTATCAAGTTATCATTGAATGGGTCAATGACAAAACTTTTCTTTAACTTTTTTGTCTAGATAACCAGTCGATAGTAACACCCACTCAACCATCTCGCAAGCATACAGATAAAGCCTTGAATTATTCTGTAAATGCTCATTTTTTGCATACGGCGACCATGTAATACATTCTACACAATCCTATAATGGGACCCATCAATCTAGCGTTCTCACAAACGCATGACGTAAAATTGCACCGACGTGATAAATCAAAGAAATTGTCGCCCTTCGCCTACTTTCAACTGGCTGAAGAATTTAAATAGGAGGATTATGATATAATCTCTACTGCTCAAACCTCAAACTA
Organism: Hydraecia micacea; assembly: GCA_914767645.1. NCBI lineage: Eukaryota > Metazoa > Arthropoda > Insecta > Lepidoptera > Noctuidae > Hydraecia > Hydraecia micacea. Next base: position 13,495,569 of record OU611788.1, on the reverse strand, counting down.
CGTAAGTAGTGCAGGTAACAGGTAATCGTGGCTTGTTTACTGAAATTGTGGCTTCTCTATTTGTGTGACGTGACTTTAAGGTAAGTACAATTTTTGTGACGAAGTGATATAATTAGAAAATAGCAATATGACAACCAATACAATTGCGTGATATTTGTTCTAACTATAGACGGAGTAGATATTACTTAGTAAAACTCCGAGTATAGACCCTGTGGGACGCCTAAGAAATACTTGACCTTCTTTGAAGTTGCCAACGGTTTTTGAGGAAAGTATAACCAGGATAGTCAAAATAACTTTATGACAACAATATTTCAATTGCATCACATTTATTATAACCACTAGTTGTAAAGGTCCGACTATCAACCCTATAGAACGCCTTAGTAGGTACGGCCCGCTCGGCTCGTAAGTCGAAAAGGTTTTCGAGGAAAGAACTAGGAACACTCTGCCTGATAGGTAGGCTTGTTTGCGGAAAAGTATAGAGTATCTACGAATATGAGTTTCTGTCTCTTCTTCTTCTTCTTCTCTGAAAGTAATGATTTTGTAAAGAAGTGATATAAAAATTACACGACAACAATTACAAACACATGACATGTAATTAATACCAATATTATCTATAACGAGTTTTTTTGTTTGTTTATAAAAGGTAATCTCTGAAAGTACTGACCCGATTACAAAAAATCATTCACTACAGGTTATCATGTGCCATACGATATGCGCCTACGCATCTCTGAGCTAAAAAGTCGTCAAATGTTTTTTAAAAAAGGGTTGAAGTAGAGCTAACATCATGGTAATTCGTTACAAACATAATAGATGTTGAATCTAGAATAGTACCTACCTATCATCATGTTTTTAAAAATGTATGTAAATAAGCATAGCACGGTAAGAATAGGTATGTAAGTAAACAATGGTGAAAGGAAAAGTTTATCAAACAATAAGTGAGAAGCCAACATGATTAAAGCAAAGTTTGGTGCTAGAATCTAACAGGTGTAAAAGAGTCGATTTCGTAAGGATTAACCTTCGAATCAAATAAGGATCAATGAAACCGAACACGTTTTGGAAACACATAAAACAAGGAAGGTTTCAAATAAATAAATAAAAGTTGTTTTGGATTCTTTACACTATTTCAAATTGCATGCACGACCAGTTGGTCAGTTGGTTGGTTGGAGTTAAGTTTAACTCAGTCATCGTAATCACTACAAACTGAGAACATATTTAGGAAAAACATATCAAGATTAGGTACCGAGAAACTTAATTAGCTGTGTAAAGGCCTAATTATTATGTCCTCTGTAAACCTTATCGAATCATAGCTAATAAGCAATAGCCGAATTTTCTAAGAACGCGCCAATTTGCACATGTAAGTTATGTTGACATACGACGCGCGTTGTATAGCTGTTGTGCCAACCGCCGACTAATCTGCACACGTTACGCAAATATTCAGAAAACTATGCTTTAATAACGAAATAAGCGAAAAAGTAGAACAAAGTCCCTAATGCGATTTTAACTAGAACACCTTCGACTTATGTAATACAAACACAAACACGACGCGTGCATAAGATTGCTATAATTGACCGCAAATTATTTAGGAAATTAGTTAACCACTCACTGCAAGCTCGCGACCTTATTCCAATCAGTTTTCCTTAATCGCTAATTACTAACAGAAAACACATTTTCCAGATATGGATCAACATCCTACTTTGTAAGTTATTATAAATCTTTCTGCCAAAAGAACACGACATACATAAATTAGCGAATATATCAACAGAAACCTGTACCTACTCATTTATAAAGTCAAAGTGTGTGGACCTTAACAGGTAGTAAAATCGAGAAACCGACTGTCCTTCGACAGCCTACCAACATTATCAAAAGCTCGAAACGTGTCGCCAACAGGAAAACAGATATTATAGAGAAATTGCAACTTACCTGCATGGTAGGAGTGACGAAGACAGTAGGTACTAGGTAGGTAGCTCGAAGAATCGAAACACTTTTACTTTTGTTGCACTAGTGAGCGTTTAGTTCGCGATTGACCCGGATCTCGGTATTATGATTTCTACAGTATTTCACGATATTTTCTCGTAGCCAGTGAAGCGTTTAAGCGTACGTCTGGTTGGAGAATGCTGGAGCGAGCCGTGGTGCCGTAACCTCTTACTTAACGACAATCCCCCCTTTTCGACTTGCTGTACATACTCGGTGGCCTGCACCGAGACTGTGCGTCAACGACTCATCGTTACGTGAGCGCGGAGTGTGAATAAAACACTAATTATTGTATTCATATATTATTTTATTTTAGGCACATAATGAGAACAGGAAACGGATCATGTTGTGTGTGTTTGAAAATAAAAATCGTTGCAGAAATTAATGTAATATTTGTTGTAATTTTTCCTCTTACTAAAAGTTCAGCAGGTTACAACAATGTGTCATGATCAATGAAATATTTACAAACACAAGTATGTACCTACAGTATCTATATACCAACGTAGATATACCTACTTATGTAGATATACATTTAATTAAATCATTTCTTTGTAGACACAGTGAATTGTAGGTCAGTTAGTGATAATAATTAGGTAATCAAAATAATTAATTGATATTTGCTAATCCAAATAATAAAATTAATTTATTTGTGACGAATTCTATTGTTTCCAATTTGGTTATTTAATTAACGAATATCTAATTAACCTAAATGGGGATTGGTCTAAAATAATTTACCTAATAATCAGCTTAATTTGGCAGTGCACTCTGATAAATTAATCAATGCAATTAATTTTTATTACCTAGTCTTATTAGATTTGTATAACTCGTAATAAAAAAAAAAATAATAATAAGTACAGTACTTAGATAAGTATATGATTTTTTCACTTTTCTAAAATACATACCTAACTTAGTTGGAGCTCCACACAATCACTCCATTTTAGTTGCAAAAATAAAAAGAAATAAATTATTAATTTGTTTTAATCTAAGTGAAAAATAAACAATAATGAAAGGTGTAAAATGTTCCCATAATTGTTCGTTTCTTATACCTAATCAGTATGAAATATATCGCCTTTTGAAACTGGGACACACGTAATGGCGAATGACATGTAGGTACTTAATTGCAATACCCAGATAGGTATCTATAAGTAAAAATAAAGCTCGGACGCTTATATAGCTACAATGTACCCATAGTCGCAAGTAAAAAATTACTTACCAAGTAATTTAGTTTGAGACAAAGTTTCGGGGAAAAGTTTGACCATAGATCAACTACTAGTCAAAGTAGGTATGGCAACAGATTTTTGCCGGATTTACCTCATGATGTAATTTTGGTTGGCATCTCAATGTTTGTGTAATAGACCTAATAAATAAAAAAAAGCTAAACTGTGTCTAAAAAGCCCATGTTCCATTTTCCATTCCACAATTATTATTATGCGCCAATTCCATTACATTATTCCTTCCTTATAAAAAATAAAGTTATTTTACGTTTGGTTGGTAGTACTGATTACATTCTTAATATAAATTCAACCGTATTGGCGCACGATTTTCGCCCACTCCCAAGGGTAGTTCCGTTGGACAAACGCGAGGGTTCGTCGAATTTGGCGTGTTTCTTGCATCGAACACTGCGGGCAGGCTCCTCGGAGTACCAACGGAGCCAGAGCTGGAAGAAAAGTGATCAATATTATCCATAAAGGCTATATAAGAAATTGGCTAGGAGAAACATGTCTTGTGATGGGACAAAGTGACAAATTATTATAAATGCGAAAGTGTGTCTGTCTGCCCGTCTGTATATTACCTCTTCACGCTTAAACCGCTGAACCGATTAGATGAAATTTGGTATACTTAGAGATAGTTTGCGTCCCGGGAAAGGACATAGGATAATTTTTATCCCGATATTCCCACGGGAAACTTATGCGGGTGAAACCGCGGGGCGCGGCTAGTATAACATAACAACACGCCCGTATTCCCCAAAGGGTTAGACAGAGATGCTAGAACACCCACATTTCGCAAGCGTTTTGCCATCAACCGGGCAAAAATACAGACTCCGGGCAGCTACTGAGAAATTCCAGATGGAAAAACCCAATAACACTACCAGACCAGGGAATCGAACCCAGGACCTCACACTCGGAATTAGCGCTTGCGACCACTAGACTTAAGAGACATTACGACCCTACCACTCTGTGACCCTACCCTTACTTTGCGGTCTATGCAGGCAACCCAGCATGCAAATGCAACCACGGCCAACCAAGTTAGTCATTCGCGATTTCTGCTTAAAAAATAACAGCAGGAAAGTGACTAAATTATGCTTCCTAAAGAAATTAATGTTGTTTTTTTTTTTAATCTGAAATCATTGTTAAACTTACGACCTTAAACTAGTTTGGTATTTTATAGAGAGTCATGCTTGCTTGTATCCGAAATCGTAGCATTTATTTAATCGAATCAAAGACTAAAAGTACCTAACTACGAATAATAACTGAAATGTTCTGTTTCGTGTGAATCAACATTAAAACCCATATTAACAATAAGTACAAACAGACTCGAATCGCGCATTCCCAAACAATTACCGGTAAGACAGGGTGAATAGGGATGCAGGGGTGAATCGGGACAAAACTTTAAAATGGATTTTAACGTTTATGTAATAAAGTTTATTGCCAACAAGGTCACATAATCGTTAATTATAATATAATACACCCATTAGAGTCCTTTTTGGCAAAAAAAAAAACAATTATTTCAATGTTAAAATCCATTTTAAAGTTTCATCTCGATTCAGCCCTGCATCCCTATTCACCCCGTTTTACAGTAGCGTTTACTGCGTTTCTTAACTGAAACACCCATAACTCTTCTGTGGAAACACCCAGTAACACTTTCAAATCAACAAGGAATCAAACCTAGAACCAAGTAGAGCCGCGCTTGCGCAATATCCGTTTATAAGTGACAAGAATGACATTTGAAATACGTACTTAGGTTCTGTTGGTTGGTATCTAGATCTACGGATTTTAAAACATAATTTAGTAAATGGATGTATGTATAAAAATCTCTCTCTCTCAAAGAGAAAAGGCCCGTGTCTCAGCAGTGGGAACATTATGGGCTTTATGCCAGAGGTATTAAGTATTATAAGACCTAAGATGTACAACACACACATAATCAGCCTATAATGTTCCCATTGCTGGGACACAGGTCTCCTCTCGATGAGAGGAAGTGGGCCCTAATCCACCCCGCAGACCCAGTGCGGGTTGGTAGATCACATGTCTTCGAATTTTTGGTTATAGGATACGCCGCAGTGCCGGTTTCTTCGCTCCGTCTTAATATAATGTAAGTATATGAGAACCTTTTATTATGAAGGTACCTATAAGCACCAACCAAGAGCTCTTTTGTTATCATAATTACTTTTTGGTTCAATAGTGCATGCAGCGAAAACATATCTGACAAAACTTATATCTTGTATAGCTTGCTCATTGTTGTGTGCTCATATATCATACTATTGTCATAAAACTAAATTAAACTTAGTCACATTGCCCATAAAGAAACTCATTCAATAGAAAAACATATGACTAATGTAGGGACAATAACTTGCCATGTAAAATAACCACGAAGGATGACCACGACATGTTATTATTTTAATAGCATTACAGTCAGTGGTACCTAGGTACAGACGCCAAGCACATCAACCTACTATAATCTGTCAAACTTCTTTAATAGATTTTCAACTTTTTCGCTAAAACATAAGGTTCAAAGTTGATTGGGAAAATATGACAGTTTCGGGTAGCTTGATGTGCTGGCGTCTGTACCTACATATGTGTATACCTGTAAGTACCAGCGGGGTAATTGTGTAACACACTAACAGTACCTAGGAATGGCTTTCATTTTGACAGTTCAACAACATTCATTGCGTTATTACGTTGTTGAGCAGACAAATTTTTCAAACATATGAAGCAATGGATTAGCAATATCAATCAAAATGATTCAGATTCTGATTGATAGTGTGTTACAAAGTTGTGCGGGACAATGACGATTGTACTAACAGATAGTTTGATTAATAGGTACATTAATGATTAGACAGAATATGTGCATGATGAATGTATAGATTAGCTAGTTTGATTAATAATACGATGAATAGTCATGTACAAGCTATAAGACTGATTAATTTATATTTTATATACCTACTTAGCTATATAGTTAGTAAGTACCTATTAGCTTTTTTACAATAATACAATGAATTAGTTATTATTATATAATATTATGTGCATAAGGTGATCAAATCTCTAAACATTGGAAGTCAGATTTACGGTAGGTACATTATAATAGACCCGCTACCACAGACTAACTTGTTAGACACCCGGTTTCTGGACTTTCTGGAGGAAAGTCAACGTACCTAACGCACGAATGACAAGTGATCCGATTGGCTGATTGATAGTCCCAGAAACCACCTTAAGACCGCCATAAGATTGGCTAATATTTTTACCTTGGCATGAGCTGCTCTATTCTAACTCCTGGGACGAGTCACGAGAGGAGTTTAGACCTTACATTAAAAAATATAACCCAACGCCTGTATATTTATCAACTACCTAAGTACTAACTATTTATAGTTCATCCCCAATTATGATAGGTATATTATATGGTATGTTTTTATCTCACTTCGAAGCCGCCTCCCAACAGGATCACAAGGTCCTTCGCCAAGTGCGCATCTAATATGTCGCTGCATCGTATTCTTATCGGCCAGGGTCTGATCTAATTGTGCGTCGGTCATTTGAGCCCCGGCCTGCACATGCAAGCCCGCCACAAGACCCACGCAGGTGACACAGAAAAATACGACGATCTGTAAAAAAAAGATAATGGTCCATTGAGGTACATATGTTTGTGGATGAAAACAGGTACCTATATTTTTTTTCTTTATATGGCTTTTGAGTCATAGAAAGGTTCGGGTCAGTATTTTTGGTTGGTGCCTGCGCACCGTTTCCTTAACAATTAAAGTGTCTGTGTGTGTGGGATTTTTAATCAATTAAAGCACATTTGATTGGTTTACAACTTAGGTATCAGTAGGTAACCTGCAGTTAATTAAAATTAGAAATCATGGGCAGGAATTTATTAGAAACTGATACTTATAGTGTTCAATTTCATACGTTGTAATCGTGACAAGCAATTGATTTTTCATAGCATACCTAATGAGCTTATAATGTTCCCCCTGCTGGGACACAGGCCTCCTAAGCTCTCTGTGAGGAGTGGGCCGTATCCACCACGCGGGCCCAGAGCGGTTGGTAGACAGTAGACACATACTTATACACATATTATGTAGTCACATGTCTTCGAAATTTTTGGTTTCATGGACATGCCGGTTTCCTCACGATGTTTCCTTCACCGTGTTAGGAGCAGTGGAAAGCGCCTGTCTGGGTTCGAAGTGTTCAAACCCACGAACCCTATTGCTTTTTCATTCGTTAAATAAGTAACATACTTATAGTAAACTAAGTAGGTATAATATCATTCATAAAAAAAATGGAGATTAGGTGCATCGTGAGCAGTGTAGACACATAAAAGGGTTTATATGATATTATTTTTCCTTAATTTTATTATTTCTAAAGCCGTGAAACCCAGGGCGGCGGCGCGGCGGCGCGGGCTCCGATGACTCACACTCAAACAGCCAGATTTGTTTTTTAAATGATTATGATTACAAAGTTCCGTTGAAACCGATTGAATAACAACCACGCAACGTTTTAGTAATACGAGGAACGAGAAATCGGGAATTCCACTATTTCTTAATGAAATGTCTAGTTAACATGATAAAATAATGAATTATTTATTTAAGTATGTATAATGAAAAAGTACCTATTTTATTTTATTGAATTCGTACCTGCATATCGGTAACGCCCACTTTTCCACAGATTTTATTACAATTTATCACTGAACTTGAGGTACAGAACGGTGTCAGATATTTGGGTTACGTCGGGCCAACGATTAGGGAGCGACTGGCTACTATGATCGTGTTAATATTGTGACCGGGAATGCGGTCCTCCCCTCTTTGTGTGGTGATTATCTCGTTAGGGCTCTCGACTTTTTGTACTTCAACGTTTTGGGTTAACTAAATTCAATTAACTATGAATCTGTTTAGGCAATCAACATAAGTAGGTAAGTAGGTAGGTATATTATGAACATCATCTTAATACTTATCTACATACGTATTATATTATGAATTTACTTATTACGTTTAAATTATTAGGTAAATATGGTGTACTTAGCATAGACTAAAAGACACACAATACACCAGATGCATACATAAAATAAAAACAAAAAATAAAGATCAAATAAAAAATCCGATGTAAGAAATTAGCAGGAATGTGCGCCTCACGGCTGCGCCAAAAAGGCCCAGTTCAGCAAAAATGCTAGACAACTAGTGCCTGATGCAGGTTTTCAAGTGGACCTTCATTCCGACAGCAAATACAATTTGATATGCAATGATAATACAAAAAAGAAATATTACACTGCCGATGAACTGGAAAATATATCTACTCATTGATCTCTAAATCCTAAAGTTTGTACCTACTTAATAAAATTACTAGTGCCTTAAGGGGCTTACATGACCTAAACGCAAAAAACGCAAGTTTTAGAAACAATAAAAGTAAATGATCGCCTACAGTAAAAAAAACCAAAAAAATATATGATATTCTTCAGGATAAATGCTAGGATGATAGTATGTTGAAAACATAATACAACTTATTTGGTACGATAGAAAAAAATCATGAAGATACCTCTAAAAACTTTTTATTTACAACAAAATTCATACTAATATACATACAATCATTATGATTTTTCGTCAGATTATTCTACAAGCAACATACTAAAACTATAGTGTTTTAGTTTTTTTGTCCAAAGACTAGATTTTTCGTAAATCGATAATTGCTTCATATTTTGCAATAAATTACCAGCGTTGTGGCATCGCGCTTCTCTTTCTTTTCTATGCAGACCGACAAAGACCGCGCTTTAGGTCATGTAGTCCTCTTAACTAAATACCTACAGTATAAAGTTACAAAAAATGTTTCTACGCTGTGCCATGACCTAGATAGGTATAAGCTAGGTCTACTCTACTTTAGGAAATAAGTGTAGCTATGGTAGGTAAAAGGAAATTGAATCCTTGATCTCCGATTTATGACTGTGTTGTTTGAATTTTATATTGTTTGATTTTAACATTTTAAATTATTATTTTTACATATTAATAACAATAAAAAACATTTTTTTTCATAATTTCTAAAGTGTATTCTATTTGCTCATAGTCTAGTGCTAATAAGTGGGTAATTTGGTGCCAATAACTGGCAACAAGGGTGCCAACAAATGGAGGTAGGTTCATTTTTCAATTGTGCTACCAATACCTAGTACTTATGTCGTTAGCTGCAAACCACGATAAAAATATTTTTAATATTTCATATAGATACATACATTTAAGGCTTAATATAGTTTTATACATAAAAAAACTGAAATTAGAGGATTTCTTAAAGTGCTGATTGGGTCTGTGCCCAGGATACAGAAAAATCAATGGCGCTATTCATGTCTGTCTGTGTGACCGCCTTGTACTTCTAAACTATAATACGTAAGTAACAGATTTTGATGCAGTTTTCTCCATCCACCATTAGTTATAAGTAGCTAGATAATTATGTAACTAAAAAAATCATAAGCATCACACATCTTCCAGAATAAATTTCTTCCAGAATTAAATTATAATTTATTTCTACACCTACAAAATATAACTATAATGAAAAATCGCTTGCCTCAATCGGGAATCGAACCAACATTAATGCGATGCTTTTTCAGTTGTTGCTATAAAAAATACTGGATGTTTTTTTACATGTTTATGACATTTCGAGAGGCATAATTATTGGTTTTACAAAAATACATAGAATGCCGTTTATAAAAGGATGTTTATTGTACATACAATTTTTCATTGTCCCGAGTTACATTATTAACCTGAATATAAATAGGTACGTTTCTAACTCTCAAGTCCATAAACGACTTGTAGGCAACTTGTAGGTAAATCTTTCAAAATTACTATTGTCCCTAGCTACAAGAAATATCTAACTAAAATTGATATCAGCAGCATGTTTAATATCAGTGGCGTTTGAGCATCCTGACATAAAAACCGAATCTAAGTACGGCCAATTACTGACCACAGAGCATTGTTACTGACTGTACTATCATAATCATTTGAATTGGCCGTACTGCCACGTCTACCTACCGATTATCTTTATTTGAATTCTGGCGGGTCTCGTGATTTTATCCACATCCATAGACACGAAGCGCCCAGACCATTGAGGTAGAAAAAACATGGAGATGCCGCGTTATTCTATACATACATTTGCTTATACAAATATGAGTGAAATATGATTCAGAATGTGAAATATCATTATGTCTCATTCTTTCTAATGAAATAATTTTATTTGATAAAAGAGACAACAATATTTTAGTTGTTTCTCATTATGGCAATATTTTATCGTGACGTAGTGACAGTTGTAGGTAAGTGCCATAGCAGCCATGTTATGCGATGAGTTTCGTGGTAGTTTTGCTGTCAAATGGTTGTTTATTTTTTGTATTATTGAGGATTGCGAGAAAATTACGAGGATTTTACCTGTTAAAACTGCATGTAAATATTGGAAAACAGAAATTCTACATGCCTATGTGTTGTATTGTGAAGTGTGGTGCAAGAAAGAATGAAAATCAACCTCAATTGTCTTTGCACAGGTTAGTAGCCGGTTTTCATGCATTAATACATACAATAATACACATTCGATGATGCAATTGTAACGTGATCATGAATTTATGGCTAAAGTATTGATATTTGGGTTCATTTTCGTATAACAGGCCTTTCTATTATATTTGTTAATTCGTTCGTTTGTTTACAATAATATGTCATAATGGAATAGTATTGTACCGTTGCCGACTTGGCGTAATAGTTTCCGAAACTAGTTCCTCCGCTGAAACGATACCGGTATATTCTGCGATGTTAACATAAATAATCCTGCGTCTTATTCAGTCCGAGTGACCTTGCTAGGTCCGGCCTGTGGTTCACACTTCACAGCACCAAAATCAAAATATTTCACATAAACCTACATGGACACTTTTATGAAACGTCAGAAGCTAGGTGCACGGTTCCAATTGGTTGTTTCCTATGGAGAAGAAACGGTAAGAAACTCCACGTTTGCTCTTTTAAAAATAATTGGCTTTTGCGAAAGCACATTTTCTGCAAGCAAGTTTTTTTTTTCATGACATGGATTTTATTCTCAGACTAGCTATGCCCCGCGACTTCGCATAGAAGTCGTAAGATACACAGTATACTAAAATAACAGCCACACTAATAAAACTCATTCGTCCCCCGACCGGCCGCATTGCATCGCCCGCCCGCGCTATTATTTCGTTTTCGCTTAGCGTTCGTTTTTCTCGGCTCCTAAGGGTCGTAACGTGATGTTAAATAGCCTATAACCATCCTGGCTACCAAACGCAAAAATAATTTATGCATGGCATTTTTTTTGCGCGGAACCCTAATTATTTTTCTAAAATAAAGGTAGCCTAAGTTACTCCTTGTAACATATCTGTCAGTGAAAGTCCCGTCAAAATTGGTCCAGCCGTTTCAGATTAGCCGGAACAAACAGACAGACAGACAGACAAAAATAAAAAAAAATGCCATTTTGTTAATAGTACTGTTTAGACTTTTATAAGCATTTAGTAAAAAGCTGTTATTTTGACAGTACCAACAGACACTTCAATTTTATTTATTTTTATAGATAACGGAAAGTAAGATAACCTACTCATCTTTTTCTGTTACAATTACAACGGACTTTGTATACATAATATTAGGTATGATCTAAACGTGATAACTAGTAAGACTCGTATTTAGTATCGATACTAGTTATAGTAACACCTATGTTCCTTGATAGACACAACACTAGCAATGGCAGCCATTTTATGAGACAATACCAGTTGTAGGTATGCACCCTTTTTTTGTAGGTATTTCTCGTCCATACTTTTGTATGTCAATAGCCCAGACTGTGGCACAGATTATAAATGTTATTATAGCATAGACATAGAAAAATACGATGTTTTTCCTATCTCAATGGGTGATAGCGTAGACAGCCACTGTCTACGGCATAGATAGAGAATGCATTCTCTGTCTATGGTCTTCGGGTGACAGTGTATTATGGAGAACAAAAATGGCGCTAGTTGCTATAAAAATATTGCCATATATAAAAAAAAAGCGAACTTCCATACTTTCAGTATCTTAGAATAAAGAAAAATAGAGAAATTAACAATATTTTGATTACCACATAAATAATTTAATTGCGCAATTGTTCATATTAAGATTTATTGCAACTTAGCTACAGAGAAAGTTACCGAGGTCAAACTTTTTCGCAGTATTTGGCGTTTGCACAGTGCCACAGATTATAGTATAGATTGTGGACTAGTGAATTCACTTGTCTACTGTTGTCTACAATTTCTTCTAATAGGATATTGATTGTAGATTTTTGTACAATGACAGTAAAACGATAGTAATTTCTTGTAAATTAGTACTTCAATAATAATGATAAACGTATAAATAAATAAACAATAGGGTCTTGTGTGATTTGATTGAAAAGTGCCCTAAGGAAAGCTAGGAACAGTAGTTATCGTGTAATTACCGACTTGTCACTCAATCATGTGTTTGCAATTAGCGATGTCAGTTTGTTTACTAATGAAACATTAGCTAAAGTTCGCAGATTTTTTAAGTTTTCGTTATGAACTCTGAAGAACCGTCAGGAGGATCATCGTCTAATGGACAAGAAAATGGCGACGGATTCAATGGTTCCGAGCGCCCACTCAAGAAAGCACGTTTTGCGTGGCAAGTTAAAGGGAAATATCACTTGAAGAATGAAAATAATGATCCAGCTAAAATATCTACTACAGAATCCACAGCTCCTGAAATGGCTGGTCCTTCCGGCAGTGGAAGTAATTCAAGTAATAGTAACAACATAGGCACAGAACAAGACATTAAGACAATAGGTGGTTACTTATTGAATAAAGACTTCAATACTTTGGACTCTGTGGCTGATGAGCTTGATAAATCTGTTCTCAAGCCAAGTAAAAGAAATCTAAGCACTGAAAATGACCCTGTATGTAACATTTTCACACAAAGGGCAACAGTAGGTGAAGAAATAATAAATCATACAAGAAATTTTAGCTCTCAAGAAGATACTGAATCTAGTGACCCACTTGATGCACACCTTGCAACCTCTCAATATATTCTATCTAAATATTTGTTGGCCAATAGTGACACATCACACAGTGATGAATTTGTCCCAATATCAATGGTGGAATCAGAGAATTACACAGAAGATGAGTGCATAGCAAGATGGCAGGCCAGACAGGTAAACATAACAACATTTGCTTTTTTTTTACTACAATCAACGCACAATCTGTTACCATGGATTCAGTACATATGATTATGAAACGGCAGTGTTGAAATTTTTCGTTGGTTATTAAAATTATTAAATTTCACTGTTCCATACATTTTGACTGTGGAGGTATTGCACTGTGAAACAACAAATTTTTTTTTTATAACCAACGATAAATTTGTACATCAGGGGAGTCTAGAATCATGTGCTGAATTTATAGTTACAGTTTGTGCCCTGTAAAATCATACACCATTTCAGATTTTGTATCATTTTATTACATTTGTTTAATTTCTTAGCGTTCCCTAATGTTCAAAGGTTTAAATAAGTAATATTATGGTATTCTTTTTCAGATTGCAAAAGGACCTCTTGATAACACAATAAACCGTGTCTTGGATTACATTAAACAAAACCCAGTAGGAGAGGAAAACCCAACGTTGGAGGCTTTTGATGTAGCAAACTTCATTAACAATCTCCCAGGAGTCAACAGTGTTGAAAATGAAGGGATACTGATGGCAATTTCTGCACACGGATTACAAAACACTTCAAATTCATCATCTTCTTTTAATTCTTTTTCTTCATCTTCTATGAGTCTGGACTTTGAAGAAATATGCCTACCTAATAATCGGTCTCCTACTCTAAAAATTAGTTTTTCACCCATTCACTCAGATGATGAATCTCATGAACAAGGTCAACATGAATTCGAATATGCCTTGGATAATGCGCATTGGTCATACTCAGATGAATTGAAAAATGAGGATAATGAAACAATACCGTCTCCAACATTCCATGGCACATCTAGCTTAACTTTCCAAAATCTATATGAGAATCTCCACAATACTGATGCAGCAACTAATGACGTGGCAATTGAGAATGATAATCACCGTGATTTCCTTGATGCAGCAGTTTTATTCGCTATACAGAGTAGAGGATTGACTACATTTGGAACAGACTATGGCTAATATTGCTCTCATTTTGAACTTTTAATTAAGAATTGAATAATATTTCTATATACATATTATTTGCTTATAAAGACTTACGAGGCACAAATAGTTTTTACTATAAAGCGGTACAGTTCTGCCATAAAATCAGTATTCTAACATAATAAATAATAGTTCCCCAAGTATGTTACGTTACAATCTCATGTAAATAAAATGTATTATTAGGTATGATAATTTTATAGAAATTCTGAGAGAAACTGTATGTACTGTACTGGTGGCGAATGTTGTAGCAAAGTACAAAAGTTTCAAAAGTTTTGAAACATATCAAGTGACTGATTTGGAAATGTGCACTTCATTTTTTTACATTACCAATACATGTTTTATAATAATGGACTGTCCAATATTATCATTTAAGTGTAATCTGTCCAATATATTTAAACATTAGATTTAATTTTATATAATTTTGGTTTTTATTTCTATATAAGTTTTTGTATATGGTCAATGCATTTTTGTTGTCATATTTTATTTAAAAATTGTTTCAGTTTAAACTGGTACCTACCTACTTAGTAGATTAATTTGTTGTATTCATGCAGATATTTTTAGCAAGATTTAGAAACTTTATAACATAGTAATAGGGTAAATGTATGCCATACTGACATTACAGTCAATAAAATGATACTCAACCAAGTTTTCCTGTTATTATTTCTTCTTATTGCCTTTTAAAGACCAGTCACATTCAACATAATATTAAATAACGACTAACAGAGCCGAAACGTGGACATTCGTGGTCATGGTAAGGATAGTCACAAATTGTAAGTAGTCTCATTGGTCTTTTGAAATAAGGTCCATTGGACATAATTTATGCCTCTTTTATCTACGTAGCTTATGTTCAAAACCAAGAAAATTTGAAATTAGATTTGCCAAAAAAAAAAAATGTCATCAATGCACGTCGATTATCGTGTTGTCTCCATGTCGTGTGAATCGTGTCGCATCAGTCTGTCATTTATACAACAAAAATAAAACAAATGGGCACTATTAGAAGTCTAGAAGGAACGACTCATTAGTAGAGGAGAAATTGCAATAATATATGCACGGAACATGAAGGTTCCAGAGGGTGGCACGCCTTATTCATCATCAGTCGTCCCAAATCGTCAGAGCCCAGGTAATTCTAACATGACATACCACTACCATAGACATATAAAAAATCGTCTATGACCACTACTTGTATTATTTTTCTTCAAACATGATTGCGTATTTTCCTTTACGCATTCCGTGCAAGCAGGAATCGAACCCGAACCTATGACGCATTTATATTATCATAGGTGTACCTGGTCATGCTTCATAAACCATTTTTTCATCACCACACCCAGTACGCCCATTTTATGACATGAATAATTGAAGCTGCGGTAGGCTCCTGACATAAAAATAGAAAATAAAGGTAAGTATATAGTGTGTAAGTAATTGAAATAAAATTCCTCAATAACAATTTTATTATTGCTTGTTATTATTCACATAATACAAAATAAACTATGCACAAGTTTAAGACCACTGATATTCTATTTTAGACTTCATAAAATATTCTGAATTACAAACTGTCATTCACAACTGTTGCGTTGCACATAAAGTGTAACACATAAGTAACATTTACAAGTGAAATTAATATACAATAGCAGCAGTCCCTCGTCAACTAATTGTGATGTGCTCACCGCATTAAAATTATTATTACATTCATGGCCGAATATCCTATGTAAAGTTCTAAAATATAAGTAACTGTACAATTATCAGCAATTATTCGTGGAGTCATATTAAATATATTTACACAATTATAAATACTTATGTATTTCTCTCGTTTGCCAATCGTTTTAGAACGATAATATTATTTTTAGCACAAAATACAGGGTGCGTTAATACATTTTGCGCACGAAATAGAAATAAGTTTACTGATCATAGGTACAACATGAGATATATCTATGGAAAATATTAGAATTTGGAGGATCTTCCACAAATTAATGATATAAGTACTTAAATCAATGTCATGGTTGTGAAAATAAAATCAGGAAATTGCTTAAAATGTAAGCAACTCACGATAAAAAAAAAACTACATTTGATTCTACTGCATTCACAAACATTAAAAAAAAAATCTGTTTCATTTTGTACACAATCCGAAATAAAAAATATTACATAATTATAAGTAAATCAATTTTAAACAAAGTTTTCCATAAGCAATAGTCCAATGTGAGGAAACATTGTTATGTGCTAAGTATTGTCTTTCTAAAGTAGGTAACGTTATTGCAAGTTTATGGTAATATACCTATACCATAACTCAATCAGGCATTGGCGGCATACCTACATTTTTATATGTTGCTCTATTTAGATACATTTATGATGTTATTGAACTATTCTCAGAGCTAGAAAAAGGAAAAATGTAAATAATAATTTGTTTAAAAATAAGTTAAACGTAGATGTTAAAAAAAATAACAGTGTGTACTGCCGTAAATACAGAATAGAATTTACGAAAGTATTGGAAGATTGCATGCTTCGCACAACCTAACTAGTATAACAGTTTAGTGTGCGTTGTTAGTTTTATTTTAAAACTTAATGTTTGTAAACATATTTATTATGAACGTTTGTTATTCAAAGTGATAGCCAATTGGAAAGTACATAGTTAACTAATTGTACTTAGTAAAATACTAGCTTTTGCCCGCGACTTCCGTCTACGATCCATGATGAAAAATAGCCCATGTCCTTACCCAGGTCATGGACTATCTGTGTGCCAAATTTCATCCAAATCCCTTCAGCCGTTTTAGCGTGAAAGCGTAACAAACAAACTCACTTAAGCATTTAGGATTTTTTCTAAGGACTCTTTCACCTAAAATTATCCATTTACATATAACATAATTTTATTATGAGTTGTAAAATATGTACTTTATAGTTGCAGATGCAGTTTGTGATATTTTGTATATACAGGCTTTCCCTTAGGTCGGTGTCATATACATCCGCAAATCTCTCTGGATTCATAAAGCACATAATCGCATACAATTTAATACTTTTCCACACAATTTTTTAGAACGAAGTTCCTTATCGCTCGGTATACTCTGCGCACTTGGTGAATGAGAGCTAGATGGAAAAGTGCGACATTTTGACCGTCGTGACGATCTCCAAGCTATTTGATTCACACATATCAGCTAATTAGCTGCTAGTGTGTCTAACCAAATAATAATATTAATAACGACACTTATTTTTCATTTAGTTACTCTCATTCATTTATTGAATTGTACCTGTTATTTATTTAATAGGTACATACAACGAAAGGAACTGCATTGGATGTCCCACGACACCTCTTATTTTCAATGAATCTAGAGATAAATTCCGGCTATGAGTATGAAGCCAGATTCAGTGTTTTTATCCATTTTATAAATTCTATTTTGATAAGTACATACGTACGTAGCGACATTTAAGTGCTAAAAAATAATATTATGTTTGATACTTAAACAATCAAAAGGTTACATTTGTTGTTTTATAATCTGTATAAATTAATACAAGTCACCATGCCGTACGCGTAGTAATTACCATTGTCGGATGAGTAAAATAGCAATTTTTTAAAGTAGGCTCACAAGTTGCGATTGTGGATAGTATGCTTTTTAACGAAAACATTTAGAGAACTAAAAAAATTCAAATCTTATTGTATCTTATCTGATCTACATTCACCATTTAGAGCAGCTTTCCTGTAAAATTGCTATTTTACAGATTCAACAATGTTAATAGGGCAGCATGGCATATTCGTGCAACAATAGATGTTGGACCTGATTTTGGTGTACACCATTAAACTATTGCTAATTCTAACTAACAAATAAAAGGAGAAAGAGATTCGACAGTCTAATTATTGTTGTTGTTCCTGTCAAAATATGTATGTTAGAAGAAGATAGCAACACTATTTCGTTTAGTCGGTGAACAACAGAATCAGCGCCTTTGAACTATATTATTTTACATTTCGCTCATTTGGAGAAATATCGACGTAACTGCTTCTTTTTTTTTTAGTTTTTCTTTCCTAACGTAAATACGCTTTCTAAGTGCTTTGGCATATTTAACTCATTTTTGGGAAAAAATACATTTACGTCGATGTTTCTCCAAATCAGTGATTTGTTTCTCGGGTTAACATTGTTTGATGATAATAATTTAACAATAAGGGTATGTAACATGATTTAAGTAATTAAAGTTTGCATTTGTAAAGTAAGTCATGCTGTTGTACTTTCTATGCAATGTGAACTGTTGTATAGCATAATAATATAATATATTTATACTCCCGTATGTTGAAGGAAAATTTAATCTGTAGACGCATTCCATGATTGATTGTTGATAATTTGAGTTGAAAATCCAACAGTTTTTTTGACGCGCTGGGATGCACTGTGTTGGATTTTCAATGCTCGGCTCAATACCGAGTTGAAAATCCAGCACGAACGTGTACTAACAGTAAGATTTTACAGCAATTTTTTCTGATCAGAAAGTTAATGAGGCTTTTAGTATATGAAGACTCGTCCATAATGGGGTATGAACCTTCAATTGATTTCTAAATATTCAATGTATGTTATATATTAAATTAATATTGTAATGACTGGAACAAAGAATTACAATATGTATGTATATGATCTGGCTCCAAAATTTGTATATTTAAAATCAAAATTAAAACGAAGCTGCACGCGATTAGCATCCTACGCGATCACGTGACGTCACAACCACGCGTTTCTTGGAGCCAGCATCTCCGGTGTATAATCTCAGTTCACTATTAAGCTACTTGTATATTTACATAACTTATATTACAAGTTAATTATTATTAAAAAAAATCTCCAAAAGTTAAAAAATCGACAAACACATTTAACACCCTTATAATTAACAAAGCGTATGGATTCATCATATTTACAAGTACATAAAGATAACGCGCGTAATGTTACATGCAAACTAGGGCACCAAAATAATAAGTACATTATTATCATTATCAATATAGTGAAACAAGGATCGCCTAAGGTGTCTTACAAATTGTACTGACATAGTCAGCTTGACAGTCTCAAGCCTGACCACAATAATACAATGTGTAAAAGACCAAACAACGGATCTGATGTGCGCTACATTCAAAATTGAATGCATACATTTAGGTCACCATTTTCATAAGGCGGAGAATGTTTATAACTTATTTATCTAAAAAATATTTACAATATGCACAGAGACTAAAGCAACACGCATAACAGGCATCAAAAACTTCTTGGGCAGACATTTTTATTGCTTATACTTTGGAGTTCTGTATCCATTTATGTGCTACCAATACTTTAACATTTATTTGCTTCAACAGATATGCGTTATGAGGAACACATGTTATATATATTCCATACAAGGCTTATTAACCACAATTTCTTAGATTTAGGTTAAAAATAAATAAAATGACAATCATAACAGACTAGACTTAACAGGACCGTCTGCACTTTCATCAATAACCTATTCACCAACCATTCTGTGTAGTTACTAGCAATCAAATTGTACAATTGATTTAACATAATATAAAAATCGATTTTAAGTCTTCAATACATTTATTTTTCTTAATTTAATGTAACTATCCAACATGAGATCTTCCTTAGCTAGGGTACCAACAGACCAATTCTTAAGTTGGTCAGAAAGACCAACTTCATGCCCAAGCCTACTTACTTGTGTTCACATTCAGTGTCCAACTTATTTGATGAAGTGAAATAAATATCTTGTGATGTTAGGAGAGGGTTTTGACTCAAATGGGTGGCAGGAGGGGGGGCGAGGGGGGCACGGCGCATCGCTATGGTTTGAACTTCACCAGAGGTATATTCTTGGACTGCAGGCACTTGTCACAAACCCATTCCGCATACACTTCTGCTGTCAGCAACTGAAATGCTGGCTCTGTGAGCCCTGTGCAGCCCCTGGAATGTTGCAACATTACAAGTATTCATAATAATTCATCTGTACAAATGTTAGGTATTTTTGGTTATAAGTAAGTAGAGTTCAACAGTATCTTTTCAGTAGAGTAAACATTGTTTTTTTATAACAGGAGTTGTTTATTTGGTTTTACCAAAGTGATGTGTCAATGGTTTTACTTATCTTTACACAGTCACTGCTGTCATTACTATGTAAGGTTTTGTAACATATTTTCAGAAATGATAATATATTACAAAATCTTGATTATAATCAAGATTTTGTAATGTATAATTTGTGAATTAAAGGAAAAAATATTGATTTTGTTGGTTTTTTGTTTGAACCATGCATATATTGTTTAATGAACAAAGAAGAATCATTGTCTAAATTAATTAGGTATGATTTTGTTTAAGATATTGTATGTAGTTTAGTTTAAGTATTAAGTGCAACGTACCTGTGAAACCAAAAGTTGCACCCAGATTCACATAATATAGCTTGATCATTGTCATGTACTTCTTTGTGACACACTCCACATGGATATATAGGTGGAGCATTAGGGTTCTGAGGATTAAATACCATTGGTTGGTCAGGAGGATAAACTTTACCAGCACTCACTGGCATTGGTTTTGGTCCAAACATGCCCATGCTCTGGCCCATTGGACCCACTCCCTGCCCTCCTGGACCACCCATTGCCATTCCACTCATACCAGCCAGTGGTCCGCAATTACCCATGTTTCCTGGACCTGGACCCATCCCCATAGATCCATTTCCTCCCATCCCCATTGGTCCACCATGGCCCATATGACTGCTTGAATAAGGTGGGCCTGGGCCCATAGAGCTCATTGGTCCATTGCCGCCCATAGGACCGCTCCCCATGCCTGATGGCATTGGACTACCATGTCTCATGGGGCCACAATGGCCTGGTCCCATACCACCACCTTGCATTGGATTAGAAGACATTATAGAATTACTAGGTCCCATTGAACCATTAGAGCAACTAGGTCCCATTGGTCCATTCATGCGAGGAACATTCATGCCAGGACCTCCACCACCCATTGGACCGTTCATGGGCCCATTCATCGATCCTGCACCAAGAGGACTGTGCATAGGTGGCCCCATAGGACTGTTACTCATGTGACTACCTGCCATTGAACCCATATTCATAGGGCTTCCCATAGGCCCTGATGACATTGGTGAGCCCATTGGCATAGAATTCATGGGACTCATTGGACTGCCCATTGACCTTGAATTGGGGCCCATTCCTGGACCCATGTTGTGATTACTCATACTCATATTGGGGCCTCCCATAGGTGACATGCCACCCATATGTCCCATAGGACTCATATTGCCCATTGGACTAATTCCACCTCTTGGAGGCATTTGTTGGCTCATGGGGCTCATACCATGTGGGCTCATGAGTCTCATTGGTGGGCCACCCATACTATGCATTGGCCCCATCATTCCCATTGGACCATTTTGACTCATCATTGATCCATTCTGACTCATCATAGGGCCATTATGTGATACGGTAGATGGAGAGTCATCAAATGGGTTTGAGGCAACAATAGTATCTCCATATCCTGTTAATGGGGGAGGCAGGAGATCTTGTGCGGTTGGTGGTGGTTGGGGAGGTGTTAATGCATTGTTAGCATTGGAAGTTTTCCTCCGCTTCTTGGGATTGCTCGGTGCTGGCGCCGGCGGGGTCGGCGTGTCCATCGGAGGCTTGAAGTCTGGAGGCCCTAGTCCTGGGCCTGGCAGCCTGTAGGATGGCATTCCAGCCAGATTGTGACTCATTCTGATATTATTCAGTTTCAGCTCTAACAACCATCATCATGAATCAATGACTTGAACATTTTAGAAACTGTATTCGCACATAAGGCACCGCATTGTCACGAGAAAGCGCAATAACGTGCCGGAAGACTGGTTGTGTCTATTTCTGTAACAAAAAAAATATTACAGTTGTAATCATTTTACAGCAATTACAATGGTAACTAGTATATTTCATACTGTACAGTGCTATGGTGTTTCATTTCATTGATCGCCAAAATTCTGTAGACGATGATGGTTACGA
Source organism: Hydraecia micacea (assembly GCA_914767645.1). Lineage (NCBI taxonomy): Eukaryota > Metazoa > Arthropoda > Insecta > Lepidoptera > Noctuidae > Hydraecia > Hydraecia micacea. The sequence continues at coordinate 13,473,259 of OU611788.1, read as the reverse complement.
ATTTACGATTCTTAAGATTGACACTAACGTAAGTAACCTGCCAATAATAAATGCAGAAAAACACAGTTTCAGACGGAAATCTTATTAATTCTACATATTCTGGGAAAGATAGATCAAAAATTATAATATAAAACTTACTGCATTATCAATTTACCATCGGAATTACTGATTATTTTTTTTTGTCTTCATTGAAATCCCAAGGCAGGCGTGCAACATATGACAAAATACCAAAAGTAAATCACTTTATAGCGCCAGATTTTGTTATTCACAGAAGGCTTCCTGATTGTTTAATGTTCTAACACACACGAAGTTCACTTATAACAAGAGTTAGTAATGCATCAAAAGCATTTTTATTTACGACTCACAGTATTCCAAACAACACACGCCACATTCACGATGTACTTTCATGAAGAAATTCCCGCGAGAGGGCGCTTTGGTCACTTAACTTCTTTTTTAAATGTGCAAAGGTCTCTATAATGCCTCTTTCTGTTCACCTAGATATCTTTATTATTATGTATTAGGAGTAAAATACGGCAAATAACCGCATATAATTATTTTAGATATGTAGTGCATTGTAAAAAATAAATTAATGCTCAACTCAATGAAGAAATTGAATGTTGCCACTACCATTAATTAAAGATAACAGTAACAGACGAAATTATTTTGGTCTTTTTAGCATCTTTTGGTCTTTTCATTTTTTTGTTAAAATAATTATTTATTACAGCTTCTTTTACTAATTTTAAAGGTTTTATAAGTGTTCAAAGAGCATGACACTCAAAGTATATACTGTGCTACAAGGATCTTTCAATTGGCGCTAGAATGACATTGACAGCAACAGGGGTCTTTCACAAGAAGCTTATACTTTTATCTATAAGCTTCTTGGTCTTTCAGTCTAACAAAAAGTAGTCTGTGTAGGGTTCGTTGTTGGTTAACAATAATGAAATATGATAATTTTATAAAATTGGTATTTTGGTATCGAAACAATAAGATGGTGGCGTAAGTTCCGATTTAGACCACGCGCTAAAAGTTCCTTTTACAGCTATTGTAATTGTAACCATATTGTAACTAAGGACACCCATGGAAGCGCAGTTTGACAAGTAAAGGAAAATGTTTATGAAGTATGTAAATACAAGGATCAAACTAGACGGAGTAGATCCATAAGTAATGCCTAGTAATCTTAGTAAAATAAAACCTTTTAAAACGTTTCTGGCGTTAGCTGTGCTGCTTTTGTAGCTGTAATTTTATCTTCGCCAACGACCTTTAGTTATTCGTCACCACAGCTGTGAACTATCGAAATATACCGGGCGATCTGTACATTACACTGTTTTTTTTAAAATAGGTAGATGTCGTTGTAGTGCGTTTTCGCACTGTGGGAGCATTTAGTTGTTTAATAGCATACTAGATGTCGTTATGACAAAGTTGAGATGTTAATAGTAATTTACTCGTAGGTACAATTTCTTTTTTAGGTAATTTATTACATTATTTATTATGGATTTACCTACGTGTTTGTACTTTCCGAGTTGGTAAGCTGGGGTCTAGGGTCTATCGGGTTTCGGGTAACTGAGAAATCACTAAATATGTTTAACGTAAACGAATTTAAAATATAGGTAGGTAATTCTGTTTCTGTTAATCGTTTGAAGATGACAGTGACAGAATTATGTTTTGAATATTTGCGTTATTTATAAACGTTGCTTAAAGTTAAGTAATGATTAGCGACTGTTTAACCATACACCTTTGAAGTTTAAACGTCATTTAAATAAGAAACGTTTATAAACGTGTGGTGAAAGAAGTGGGCCTTAGATCTAGACTAACTTGTTGATAAGAGTACCTAAGTAGGTAGTTAAGTAGGTACCTACTTACGTATTAGTAGGTAGGTATAATATCTACATACCTACCTAACTTAATTTTGCACTCGTACTACTTATTAGGTAATCAGTGTCTACAGTGATTGATCGATTTGATGTAAACTCACACCTCTATGAGCTCACACACATGTCACTTCACATACCATGTACTCGTAGGTAGGCAGGGCATTTCTACCTACCTACTATTAAATCTAATGGAAGTGTATTCAGTAATCACATTGTTAGGTATACACAACAACTCGGTAGGTACAGACAGCCCGTACAAAATTCTTTGAAGACCAAATTACTCACGCCCTAAAGATTTATAATAAAATTCAAGTTGAAATGAATACCGAGGCAACCGAAGTTGCTCACATCGAGAAGGCTGAGCTCGACTTAAATGCGCCGCTTAAAAAGACAGATGGAGGTCCATTATGCCAACTTGCAAGACTTGCGAATGCACCAAGCTAACTCCTTTAACTCCTGACTGCCTTTAAAATGATTTAAACCGACACTTCTTTAAATATACTGTATTACTGTTTGTTACCCTACTTTAAACTAAGGTCGTTGAAACGTGGTTGTTTATGAAGATTAGCTCCACGTGGTTGCTGTCAAATGCTGTTTTTGAAGTGAAAACTTCTTTATCGGCGTTGTACACTTTTTTGTAATGGGTAAAAAATGTTAAACTCGCGTCAGGACCCGTGACCTGATCGAAAATTTGTAAGACGGATGGAGAGTAGACAGCTGGCGATGGCGCGGCGTAGGACTATCCCCCTCTCTTTCTACGGCACGGCGAAAATGTATAACCGACACCGCTTCGGATGTGTTCGGCTGTCCTCGAGATGTACTCGGTTATAATGTATATCCGATATTATGTCAGTGAATGATGGCAAAGTATTCTGTTTGTTTTGTTTTCACTTCTGTCGGCACTCCCGGAGTGCCACTGTTTTTTTTTATGTAATGTCTTCTCGCCGCTGTGGCTACTTCATCAGTGTTTTTCATAAAAACTTTATGACATAAACATTTGTACCAACTTATTTTTCTTATACACACGAGGCACACGCGTCAACGACAGGGGCAACTGCAGCCGAACTTGTACTATTTATTCTGTGGCCGAATCGTCGACACCCGTGGACACCAAGAAGCTTATAGATAAAAGTGGAGGCAACACTCTGAATACCTATCTGAAGAGTGGTCGGACACTCTCTTTCTAAATACACACATAAGAACGAGACAGTGATATGTGCTTTCTTTGTCATAGAGATGGCGACTTAAGGTCACAGCACACAGCACACATATCAGCTCGGAAAGGGGTATGTATTTAGAAAGAGAGCGGCAGCCCACAGTCGGTTTCACTTAGGTATTAAGAGTGTTGTCTCCATTTTTACCTATAAGCTTCTTGGTGGACACCCGCCGTTGACACATCGGCGGCTGCCGTCGCCAACGTGTCACTCGTGTATTTGAGTACGGTGCTCAAGTACACGAGCGGTGTGTTGACGACGCGGTTACAACTGCCGTTGGAAGTATGGCGGTCGTGTGCATGAGCACTTACATCAACCGCTTCGCTCTTATATAAACTACTGTTTAAAGTTTCAGATTGTTCCACGGACCCATCATAAAGAAAACTACATGTCTTTCAGAATGAATAATTAATCTTTAGACGATGCGTACCTTTACCCTTTTTAACTGGCCAGGTAGAGCTAGAGTTCCATTTTGACAGAAAACTACACGAAACCACGTTAAAGTCCTGGCTTTAAACGTGATAAAATTCAATGTTTATTCTACCTCTAACAGTTACAAATTCAGACATACATATACTAAACTTGGGAGTGAAAAATTTTCACAGATTTCGCCCCACGCCACGCAAGCACAACACGGCGAAAGCGTAGATACCCCCACGCCGTCTTTTTACTTACAAAACTTTGCTTTGCGGTACACCTCGCGCTGTCAAAAATGCATACATTGCAAATTCCCATTTCTCTTCGTTTCGCTTCAGGAAATAAACAGAAAGCAGGTTTCTTTATGCTTAGGTGCGATTCTGATTTGATAAATTCTTTTTATTGTAGGAAGATTGTAAGTTATTGAGCAGACACATTTTTCGAACATATGGAGCAATGGATTAGCAATAAGTATTATGCTTCAAATTGAGAGTTATAGTGTGTTACACACTATTAATCACAATCTGAATCATTTTGAAGCATATTGCTAATCCATTGCTTCGTAAGTTCGAAAAGTCTGCTCGACAACGTAAATAACGCAATGAATGTTGTTGAACTGTCAAAACAAAAGCCATTTCTACTGATAGTGTGTTACGCAATTACCCTGCAAGATTAATAAAACGCGCATTTACCTATAGTTTAACTTGTTTATTCAATTCAATTTATATAATTTTGTTGTTTAGATTCTTATATCATGACTTACACTTGTCAGCTAAAACTGAACCTATTGTTTTTTCTGCCTTCTAAAAATGCTATCACGAATTCTTATAATCATGCCAATATCTTATAATTACTAGATAAGTATTATAACATAGATAATGGCATAAGAGTTGCATGTTAAAACCATGCAGGTTAAGATCTCTACAGTTCCTATTTAATACCTACTGGGTGTAAAAAACCCATCACATTGCCGTTTTCTACGCATTCTATACATCAAACTAAGTAATATTGAGCAAAAATTATTGTTGGAAGTCTTTTATTTTTGGTGTGAGAAATCACTGTTTACGGCAGTGCGGACTGTAAACTCATGCAAAACATTGTGTTTATGGGTAGATGTTAGTACAGGAGTTGTTGGGGTATTTAAAATTATGATATAGGTACCTAACATTTAAAACTTGTTTTGGTGAAAAAAGTAACAAAAAGTTGGACCTTCAATATCTCCGTAACCGAAGTTTCCCAAGTATGGTCCAGTAACAAAAAAAATATGTTAATGACGGGGAGTACAAACAAGTGACGCGTTTTTTACGGCTTATGTTTAACTTATCTATTTATATAAATAAATATTATTTATTTATTTATTTATATATATAAATAAATAAATTATCACCAGATAAAGTAAAATATAACATCAAAAAACACTTTTTACTGCCAAAAATAGTAAATGATCACAAAAATTAAAACTCCATTTTATTGTAAAATATCTAGGTAAAGGTACCTATTTGCTCGCTCTTATGTCGACGCAGCCCCGTTAAGCGGTGCTCTTATTTCTGTGTAAAGGGTTTAAAGTATCCTAAACAAACCTAACCTCGGGGTGCCCAGCTAGAACTATTATAATTTTAGACTTAATTTTTTGGTGTTTAGTATATTTTTTGGTGGTCATTATATTTAACTCCGTTTTTTACTCGTTATTCTATCAAACAATTTCAATATGGAACGTGAGATATAACGGCAGATTTGTTATATACAGACGCCAGCACATCAACCTACACCTAACTGTCAAATTTTCCCAATCAACATTGAACCTTATGCTTTAGCGATAAAGTTGAAAATCTATTACAGAAGTCTGACAGATTGTAGTAGGTTGATGTGCTGGCGTCTGAACGTATGATTTAGGATGGTATTAGAATTAGTGTGTATATCAGTGGGTTGTCCCCAAAGGCGATAAGTAACCAGGGTCTTCGGATATACTTAGTTGAAGTTTAGTAAGAAACCGATGGATGTTTTCGAAAAAAATCTAATTGAATTAGGTAATAGATAACAGTTTATTTATCAAATTAAATTTCATTCGAAAACATCCATTGGTTTCTTACTAAACTTCAACTATATCCGACATCCCTGGTTACTTATGTCTTTTGGTGACTGTACCTTAGGTATGAGTGTCCCAAAAATCTGTTTGTGTTAGTTTGTAGTTATTATAATTAATTTATAACAATGAATGATTAAACCTATCGATGCATATTTAAATAACTTTTTTATTTGCGAAGATCAGAACACTGAAACTCATCCTTTCTTGACCTAGATAAATGTGAAGACTTTCGCGTAGCACTTTTCCATTTTACCTAAAGAAAAATATTCAGCTTTTGCGACACAAACGACGAGACATAATAGAAGTTTCAATGTAGGTATTATTATGAGGGTTTAGTTTCTCGGAATCTGCCGAAGAATTGGTCCCTGTCAATCAAGTAAAGTATTCCATATAAATGCCAATCTCACACGACTTTTCACATACCTACCTATTTCAAAGGAACCAAAGTTGTTATGAACATTATGATTACCCAGAAACATATCCTACTAATATTATAAACGCGAAAGTTTGTGAGGATGGATGGATGGATGTTTGTTACTCTTACAGGCAAAAACGGGTATTTTCTCGTGGTCCTACTATTTTGTCCTACCAGTAGGTCCACGAGGGTATGTTATTGCTGTTGGTCCTACTGAAGTTTAGAAACTAAAATGTACCTCCTGTATAAAGGAATTGACTGGATAGGTGTGGGGCGTGTCTCAGTTTCAGTCTTCATAAGTACTGCTTTCTTAGTGAGTCAACATCACTTTTAGTACATACCTCTTTTTAAAAATATCGTTGATGACATATTACTTCTTTTTGACCAATATCCTATGTCTATTATACCATTATAATTTATCTAATAAAAAAATACCGGTTGTTTTATTAACACCATGAATTAATTCTAATTGAGATTTTAGAATGTTATCAAGTACTTCATTATTAAAATATTAATGAAATGTTTTTTTTTTTGTGAATAAACCATTTACTTAATCAATATCGTAATTTGTATCTGTATTATTATCAATGAGAAAAAAAATATTTCATTTATACCAACATGGGCACTGGCTTTGGCAACTTGTTATAAAAGCGGATACTGTTTATAAGAAAGGACTAGCTTGTTTTAGTTAGGTATCACAATTTCATGTTTACTACGTGTATTTATACTTATTATGGAAATCGCTTCTTATTTCGAAAAGTCCTAAGTTTTTGCGAACATACAAAATGCTTTCTAAGATATAAAGAGAAGGCAGTATGAAGACTGAAACTGAGACACGCCCCACACCTATCCAGTCAATTCCTTTATACAGGAAGTACATTTTAGTTTCAAAACTTCAGTAGGACCAACAGCAATAACATACCCTCGTGGACCTACTGGTAGGACAAAATAGTAGGACCACGAGAAAATACCCGCAAAAACTACTGAACGGATTCTAATGAATCTTTACAGTAATACAGCTTATACTATCCGAATAACACATAGGATGCGTTTTATCCCGATATACCCACGGGATCGACACTTGTACGGGTGAAACCGCGGGGCGCTGCTAGTAACATAACATCACGCTTGTAATCCCCAAAGGGTTAGGCAGAGTACCTATAGTACATTCACATTTCGCCAGTTATGTTTAAGTCCCACCCATGTAATAGGGGGCGAACCTATTGTCATCAACTCTGCACAAATCCAGATTCCGGGCTGCTACTGAGAAATTCCAGATGGAAAAAACTCAATAACACTTTGTCTGACCCGGGAATCGACGCTCAGCAGTAGCGCTTGCGACCATTAGACCTATAATTGTATACATATGTAGGTATATCCAGATAGGCAGGCGGTCCATGTAAAACAGGTACTGGTATTCAGCTGCATCCGGTTAGACTGGATGCTGACCCGAACATAGTTGGGAAAGGCTAGGCAGATTGATTGTTGTAGGTAAGTATGTATGCTTCTGCGAATCCCGCACCCCCGGCCATAGGTAGAGGTGGAAGACCGCGGTGGTTTTAGCCGGTAAGAGTCCGGCATGCCCCTCTGTCACCCCCACGATGGAGGACGTCCATGAGGATTTCCATCGCGAACCAAAAAAGGTATAGTATCGTGACTCTTATCTCTTACATAATGACGGCGCAGCAAGTGGTGCCGATTCGTTTCGTTACGGACTTACTGGAATCACCAAAAAGGTCGGATAAGATTGACGCTGGCTGGTGACAGTCACTCTAGCAGAGTCTCGCATCGATGGTTGCATGGCGGCTGTCTTCTGATGCCCGAGAAGAGGTCAGGATCTCCGCTGTCGTACCACGTCCACGACGAACTGCTATATTCCGGCACAATCCTGATGATATTGAAGCTGCTGAACCACTAATACGATGACCACTTCTGGTAAGGGCCATCCTGCGCCGAATACAATTATGTAGAACATATGTAGGTACTTACCTAATTGGTTTGTTTACTTATACGAATCTAACGTCGACAGACTTTGTTGTTATTACGTCAGTAAATCTATCTATATATATAAAAGGAGAACTGACTGACTGACATATCAACGCACAGCCCAAACCGCTGGGTCTAGAGATTCCAAACTTGGCATGTAGGTTCCTTATGAGGTCTAGGGGTGCACTAAGAAAGGGTTTTTCGAAATTCCACCCCTAAGAGGGTGAATGGGGGGGAGGGTGAAATTTCACGCGGACGAAGTCGCGGGCAGAAGCTAGTTTTATTATAATTTTGCCAGGAGTAAGATGATAGATGTGCGTATATAAAGGTACTGTGCCAAAACATAATGAACGGTACTTATGATATCATGTAAGCCCCTTACCGTGAAAACGAGTTATTATGAAAAAAAAAAGAGAGCAGAGAAAATCATGGACTGGAAAAACCTATCGCAGCTTTTTCTCCTTCATATTTCTTGAAGTAATAGCCAGTTATATCTAACGTCAATTTGTGGTGAGTATTATTTGTATGTCTTTTATACTTTGTTTCAAAAGACAACGATTTGGGTAATGTAGAAGTAGTACTATGAAGGGCTGATGGAATCAAAAACGATACAATACGTTTTGCCGACTTAACTAGCCCTGTGTCTTTTCCCAAACAAAAAAACCTAATAAAATATTTTTGACACGCCGTTCTAAACTTGCTTGAATGCTAGAATGGAACCCGCGCTAAATTATAGCCAGCCTGTACATAAGGTTCATTTTAGTGGACAACCTTTACATGAGCTACGCCCATCCTTGAATAAAACCATTGGCATACTCCCGCTTCCAAACAAGACTTAAAATTCAATATGATATAATATTGTTTATACTTCCACTTAAGCTGTAACCGTTTTGTGTTCCTAACACTAGGAAGTTATACGGAGCATAAATATTCATCAGGTAGTCATTAACGTTGGTGCTTAAAACTTAGCTAGATTCTACCGTAACTTAGTTGCAGTTTAGCTAACAAAAATAGCATAAATTTTTGAAGGTTTCCTCAAGTATAACCTTGGTTTAAATTCTTTACGCTCTCGTCGTAAAATTTGCAACGAAGATGAACTTATTCGGAGGTAGAATAGTTTGTTAGATACGCCCCTCGGGGACATTTAGTGTTTCTTAGAATACTTTCTTGTCATGGAGGAAAGTTTTGGCGTCGTAACGCTGTCTGTTACAAAGTTGGGTTCGAAGATATCTTTTTAAATTTTTATGAGACAGTGACGAGTTGTGGTATAGAGGTATGAGGAACAGGGTGTTAAAGTTCACTCATACGCTATAGAAAAGGGAGGATCCTCCAACCAGACGGCAGACGGGTGTTGTGTCTGGCGGGCAACCGCCCAATGATTCATGTCGGGCCGTTGTATATAATTATGCTAGTTGCGCGGTAAACTGCTTGCGCGATGCAGGATTTTGCGTGACGTCAGTATGACGCGTTGTTCGCATGTGGCGTTGTAGATACGGCTACAGTGGAAACTACTGACAGTGCTGCAGTCATTTCTCTGTCTGTACTGCAGTAGCTTAGTGAAACAGTTACTTTGGTCTTAACTTTCACTTGACTAAGAAAGAGAATGTGACTCCAACCCTCGCTGCACGTTGAACTAAACATAGACGTGAATACACGTGAATTACTCAGAGCGTCACTGCCAAGAAGCCTTTGCCCTCAACAAAATTCTTATGCAGGTAGCTATACTTATTTAATTTCAGTGAAATACGTCATAAAACTTCTACAAATATCTTGGCAGTAGGTAGCTCCGTTCACATTAAGAAAATAGTGAGTCATCCATCAGTGTAACTGCAGGGTAAAGGTGTTTTCACAAAGGAGTATTCTAATTTGTTGCGACCTAATTGGTCGAGGGGCGGGGCTAGGCCGGTGGACAACGATGACTTACTATTTTCTTAACGCGAGCGGATTGCAAATATGTAGAAGAAGTCGTTCAGGGACTTCCCCGAACTAACACTTTCGTAAGGAACTTATACTAAAGCAGTGTCTTTTGTGGCCATCAGATCGCCAATCTTCCTATTTCTAACTATTCCTGGCCACACTATTTCTGCTACAAAACGATGTTCCATTAGTTTGCATGGTTTAGCTGCGGTGCAATAATTAAATAAATAATTAGAGCAGTGGTGGTCCAATGGTAACAGTCGCGACTTACGAATTGTAGGCCGTAGGTTCAAATCCAGACAAATGCTTTACTTTGTGTAATTTATTTTTATCAAAAATTGCTCTCAAAACGGTCAAGGAAAACATTTTGAGGAAACCGGCTTGTCCTAAAACAAATAATTCGAAGACAAGTGACATCTACCAAGTAGCAACCCGCACTGGGCCTGCGTGGTGGATTACGGCCTACTCGGGATCTAACCGAGCGGAGGCTTGAGGCCCAGCAGTGGCAATATATAGGCTCATTATATGCGATAATAATGTCAAACAAAATTAAAGTCTAACATATTTCTCTTAAACCGAAAACCTCTTAGCAAACACCACACATCATGTTAGCAATCTGCAAAAAAAGGAAGAAACTAAAATAAAAAGCGTAGCGCAAGAACATGAGGCAATATCTCACGAAGAACGCTATTATTCTTGCCACGTCCGTCTTGCAATTAGCTCGGGCGCTTCGTTTTATGTTGCCACAATAACTGCTCGTTCTCGAAGCTGGCTTAATGCAGAAGGCGTGTTTAATTCTACATCAAGTGTACACGGCGTATACGGCGAGTGCTATGAAATAATCCCCGAAATTTTCACGATAGTCAATTCAAATCATTTTATTTTCTCTTCACTAAACAATGGTATAATATACATTTAGACAAGCTTTGAAACTAGTTTGTGAGTGACTGGTGTCTGCACTAGGAATACCTGTATAGCAGATCACCAGGGTCCCACCACACGGTATGAGAACATAAATTACTTATTTACTAAATGTGAAGGGATACAGAGCATAACATAAAATCAATGAGAACACCAGATTAAAAACAATAAACGAAAAAGAGAAGTAAGTTAAAAAATAAAAGTGATCTAATAAATATGTGGTCGATAAAAAGCCTCTGCCCGGATAAGAGTTAAACGCGCTAATCTCTGGAACTACCAGTCCGATTTAAAACAATATTTTTGCTTTGGGCTATCAAATGCCATCAAATGCAATTCTTAAGGAAGGTTATAGGCTGTTCAACATCACGTTACGACCCTTAAGAGTCGAGTGAAAAGAGAAAAAGTCAGAAAGAACGCTAAGCCAAAACGAAGCAGGCAGCTGGTCGGGGACCGAGGGAGTTTTATAAAAATGGGGCTGTTATTTAGTATATTGTGTAAGTATCTTACGACTTCCACGCGAACGAAATCGCGGGCAGTAGCTAGTTATTTATAATTAGTCACCCGCCTCTCGTAAAGTTTTTACGAGTTTGCCCATCAAGATTTCTTTACTATATTGTGTAAGGTTAATTTTGCTGTATCACATGGAGTTTCCCTACGTGATCGCATCAGAAATGAAAAGATCCGCAGGAGAACAAAGGTACATAGCCCTAAGAATCAATCTTGGGCAGGGCACATTGCTCGCAGAACAGATGGCCGATGGGGCCGAAAGGTTCTGGAGTAGCGACCGCGTACCGAAAAACGAAGAGTTGGAAGGCCTCCCACAAGGTGGACCGATGCCCTTGTGAAGGCCGCAGGAATCCGCTGGATGCGGGAGGCACAGAACCGGGAGGAGGTGGAGGTGCTTGGGGGCGGTCTATGTCCAGCAGTGGACGTGTTTCGGTTGAAATGATGATAATGATGATTATACACGTCATAAACCTTCCGAAATAAAATCTCTAACTGATGGTGACAACCGCTTTAAAATCCGTTACATAGTTTAAAAGCACAACGCGGTCCCAGCAGACACGAAAAGCGATTTTAATTTATAATATTATGTTAAGATTACCGCTGTGAATCAATTAACACTCGACCTATAAATTTCAGAGTTGAGTTTGCAGAGATCGTATGAAAATTTCAATTTCAAAATATCCAGTACTTTGGAGCGATCCGTAAAGGCGCGTTTACACAAGGAGAATTTCTCGACCATCGAGAGGCGATAATGGCAACGATAGACTCGCAGGCAAGAAACGCCAACCGCTCTCATGTGTTTAAGCATCGTTACGACGAGTTCAGTGTAAACAAGCTAATCCAATAAATCCTCGTGTAAACGCGCCTTAATGCAGGAAGCGTGTCTAAATCTACATCAAGTGTTGCTTTAAACTGAGACCAAGAATACAGTGGTTAGCGGTTAGCTGCTTACGAAAGTGATATGCTAATGTGTAACACAGTCTTCTTATTGTTTGAGAAATTGTTAATTATTCAGAGAAATAGTGGCCAGTGTTTATGACCGACAATATTATATAATACTAGCTTCTTCCCGCGACTTCGTCAGCGTTAAATTTCTTGTTTCCCCTACCCACTCCGTCGTATCGCATGCCTGTTCGCGCTAGTACTTCGCTCAGCGTTCTTTATATTTATACAGAGTGAAATTGAAAACATGCGACAAATCGAAATGGGAGATTGTATTCATCATTACGAACAACTTTTACTATGGGACCAAACATGAAATCGCGAAAAAGAAAACAGCTGTTCCCTACAATTTGGCGAGTTATACGAACATAAATGTAGGGAACAGCTGATTTTTTTTAAATTAGGCGTAGCCGCACTTATCCGTAACATGTATACTTTATTGTACACCACAAAAATACATAACAAAACAAATTGATCGCACAGTAAAAATATACAATGGGCGACCTTTCTAACTGTTTGTTTTGGCTCGGCTCCTAAGGCTCCTTGCATGATGTTAAGTAGCTTCCTTCCTCGAGAATTGAGCTATCAAATGCAAAAATATTTTATCAAATCTGACTGGAAGTTCCAGATAAGGGGCTTACAGGACCTAAACGCAAAAAACGCAAGTTTTAGAAACAATAAAAGTATATGATCGACTACAGTAAAAAAAATCAAAAAAATATATGATATTCTTCAGGATAAATGCTAGGAAGATAGTGTGTTGAAAACATAATACAGCTTATTTGGTACGATAGAAAAAAATCATGAAGATACCTCTAAAATTTTTTTTTTTACAACAAAATTCATACTAATATACATACAATCATTATGAATTTTTGTCAGATTATTCTACAAGCAACATACTAAAACTATAGTGTTTTAGTTTTTTTGTCCAAACACTAGATTTTTCGTAAATCGATAATTATTGCTTCATATTTTGCAATAAATTACCAGCGTTGTGGCATCGCGCTTCTCTTTCTTTTCTATGCAGTCCGACAAAGACCGCGCTTTAGGTCATGTAGTCCTCTTATACGAACAAATATATATATATCGATAGATTAAGTAGAGAAAATCATAGAGAGTTGTTTGTTACCTTCGGCTAATTGTTTTTGCAATGTAGCAGAGAAAGTATTAGGTTTTTACACAGAACAGATAAAACTTCTTTTATCTGTTCTGTGGGTTTTTACTTCGCAATGGAAGATTAAAGAAATATTCTTCAGATCTTCAACATCAGCGGGCTAATTGCGTAACACACTATCAGTAGCAATGGGTTTCATTTTGACAGTTCAACAAAATACATTGCGTTGGTTACGTTGTTCAGTAGACACATTTTTCGAACATATGAAGTATTGGTTAGCAATATCCTTCAAAATGATTCAGATTTGGATTGCTAATATGTTACGCAATTAGGGTGCTGCCGTGCTGGTTGTTCCCGTAAATTTTAATATATAAACTAACTTGCATAGTTGGGCACCGTTAATCAAATAGTTAACTTAGTTAATCACTAATCCGTTACTAAAAAAAGGTAATTTACGTTACATTTCGGAAGATTTAACAGAAGTTAACGTTAACTTGGTATAAAATTGCATTTTATATGTCGTTGCGTTAGTGTTATATTTAAAAAAAAAAATTGGTGTGAATAGACATTTATTTTGCAAATATGTGTTATCCAAACTAATATTATAAATACGAAAGTAACTCTGTCTGTCTGTCTTTCTGTCTGTCTGTCTGTCTGTCTGTCTTTGCTTCACGCCTAAACTACTGAACCGATTTGTGTGAAATTTGGTACAGACATAGTTTGGAACTTGAGAAAGGACATAGGATAGTTTTTATTACAAAAAATAAAATAAAATTTATTCCGGACATATAGCGCCATCTATTGGTCAAGAGTCGGCATCAATTCAGTACTGAAAATTCATCGGAAAAATGTAAATAAATAGTAAAAAGGTATGAAAATATAACATAATACAACTTTTAGTACAAAGAAAATGCTCTAACGGAGTATAGATAATTCTATTAGTACTATATGTCGAGTTGGTGATCGCGCAATGGTGTCGATCGTTACACGAGTTGGTTCATGTTATTGTTTTAATTCATCGGAAAAAAGTAAATAAATAGTAAAAAGGTATGAAAAAAATAATATCAATATAATAAAACTTTTAGTTCAAAGAAAATGCCCGAACGGAGTATAGATAAATAATCCGAGTTGTCACTATGCTCGATAGATGGCGTTGGGATCGAAATAGATCGCGCTATGGTTTCGTTACACGCATTTGGTTGGGTATCGGCCGAGCGCTTCGGTACTGTCGTGGAATTGTGGATTGATCGTTTCGTAAATTTAAAATTGGCTCATTATGTTGATTTTTGAAGAGTTCCCTAGAATATCTTCCACATTTCATTTTTGAAGAGATCCCGCGAGATCGGGAACTATGTGGGTAAAACCAAAAATCTGCCGGAAGTCACTATTCCACGCGAACGAAGTCGCGGGCAAAAGCTAGTAAAGTTATAATACATTAATGCTCTGCCATATTTCACGTATTTGTTTCGTTTGGAAGTTTAGGCAGGACATTCTACACAATTATTTAAAAACGGGTGTATCATTAGTTTGTAATAATAATTATTTAGAGATTGTCAGAACGTGTTCCTCGCGGCGCGGCGCGGTCCGCGCGGTGTCCTTTTAGCAAATAGTAGGTACTTAATTACCGATTAATTAAGGGACTTATTGAAAGTTAACGGATGTTAACGAGTCCGTTAACAATTTTTAAAGTTAGCTTAAAAGTTAATCCGTTACTCGAAATGTTAACTTCGTTAATTAACGGTTTAACCGTCTTGTGCCCAGCTCCTTGTCAATAATCAAGAAGTTTATAAGTCTGACACGCGATGTAACTATGTTATTTTTCCATGAAACACACTAGGCATCTCAACCAATCCCCGGCCACGGCCTTGGCCTAGTAACGTATATCGCTTTCTGCTGTGAGGCCTTTCATATAACTGCCGGGGTCGCGGGTTGTTCGAAAGAGATACCGTGGTGGCCCCTGGCACAGGCAACTGAAGGAACACGGGTGGGTTTTAGTGGGTTTTTTCAGTAAGAGTCTGACACGCCCTCTCGCTCAGCCCAGAGCGGGAGAAGTTATTTGATAATTTTCCACCCAAAAAAAAGACCTACCATATAAACTAATATTTAACAAAACCTTAATAAACCTGTACGTTGGTTATAGAGCTGTGGTGGCTCAGTGGCAGCGGCCCCGATATACGAGTTGAGCCGAGGGTTCGAACCCAGGCAGGCGTTTTACTTTGTATAGGTACTTTATTTCATCACCACTGCTATCAAAACGGTGACGGAAATCATCGTGAGGGAACCGGTATCGAAAATATGTGACAACTGCCACCCGCACTGTGCCAGCGTGGTGGATTACGGCCCACTCCCTCTCATAGAGAGGAGGTCTGTGTCCCAGCAGTGGGAACGTTATAGGCTGTTTATGTATTTAAATGTTATTTAGTATACCTGTTTGGGCAGCGAGGCCTCGGCCTAAAAGTGTCACTGACCGAGGAGGCGAGGACTAAGGAGAATTGAATAAATAATCCTCAGAGATCGCCCGTTGCGATTCCCGCCTTTGTGCCGGCCTCGAGAGGGCTCAACACTGACTCCTACGGATTGAAAAGCATTTCTTCATTTACCTTACTTACTTTATCTCCAGAGAACGGATAAACAAAGTTTTCGGACTAAGTTTAAGTGACGAAGTGCGGTAGTTAGTGCTTGTGATCTTAGGAATCTCTCTGAAACGGTTTATGACAAACCCCCTTACTAATAAACGTCGTATAGCGTCTGTATAGTTACACAACGTTTTGTCTTCTTCTTTCGAAAGTCAAATTACTGACGACTGAAAGAGAGAAATCGGTGTGTAACTATTCATCTGATATATCTAATACGTTTATCAGTAAGGGGGTTTGACTTTAGTACGTTCTCGTATGGAGTGCACGTCACTGTCGATAGAAGTCATTCATTCATATACTTATTTTATGTACTAACGGTGCAATACTTCGAATTCCTATTCACAATGGGAACAAACACGCACACTTAACGTGCGGCCGACGAGAGAACGCGTTATTGACACCTGTCAGAATTTGATATTTATCTGGACAGTAAACTATTTTCTATGCAGGTGAACAATGCCAACTCTCTTTGATTGACGAGGTTCTCTAATTGCATCTCTTGCCATTATCTTATCAAGCAATCAACTCAGCCTATCGCAGCCCACTGCTGGACATAAGGCTCTACCAGGCTGCGCCACTGACCTCCGCCTTCCGCATCCAGTCTGTCTCAGCCACGTTGTTTAGGTCGTCCGCCAATATAGCTGGGGGGCGTCCCAGACTACACTTGCCGATGCGCGGTCTCCACTTCAGTTTGCTTACTCTGCAAGCTGTGTCGGTAACTAATCTACCAACTATCGTTATCTTATGGTGGTACGCTATGATCAATTTTGCCTGCTATATCTACGTACGTACGTATAGTACAGCCAACAAAAGAGATAAGTAGGTATGCTGGATCGTCGGATATAGTTGAAGTTTAGTAAGAAACCGATGGATGTTGTCGACTAAAATTTAATTTGATCAATGAGCTGTTTGTTTTCTATTAATACAATTAAATTTTACTCGCGAACATCCATCGGTTTCTTACTAAACTTCAACTATATCCGATGATCCTGCATACTTATCCCTTTTGTTGACTACACATCATATGTAGGCGAACCCCCCCGCCCCCGCGTCACCTCGAACCAGCTTTAAAAAAGAGATAGATACACATGTTTAAGTGACGGAGACGGCACACTAAAAAGCCAAACCTTTGCAAAACATGATGTGCCAATTTGCAGGGTACTTACTGACGCACACCGCACTGTGTATATTTCGTTATTATTAGTTTAATTTAATTTTAACTTTTCATCATAGTGTCGCTTTTATTTCAATACCTATGTATGTTTTTTTTTCTTTTTGTTTTTATATCGGCACCTTCTTTTATATTAGGTTCATGTGGGTAATTGGATATCATCTATCGTTTGTGTGTTGTGCTGTCTTTTGTATGCGCCAAATAAATGGTTTATCTATCTATCTAGGTATCTACTGTAAATATAGGTAATTCATGAAAATCTTATTAACTACTCAGTATCCGGGCTGCTCACTGAGTAGTCCCAGAGGACTCGACCTTGATGAAGATACAACTAATTTATGCAACGTTAATTTACTCTTCCATTAGGAATTCGGATCAGGATTTAGAATATAACTTCGTGGGTTTGGTTTTGGGTAAGTGTATAAAAAAGTAATAGGGTAAATTCGTTAGAGATGGCCGTACGGGAGAGTTGGCCAATCAATATATTTTGCTCATTTATCACAAGGTGGCGCTGTATTTAGCTCAGTACGCTTCGTGCGCCGCCACGGAACAACACGAGAACATAAACTTGCGCAAAAATAAATAAAAAAAGTAAGTAAATTGGCCTTCATTTCATTAAGTAGGGTGAAATTTTATATTAGGTTCGTATACCAACCGGAAATACTAATAATGTTATTACTTCCTTGTGTTTTTGTGAGTGTTTTGTGTTTCATGTATATTTTTCTTCATTCTAACCTCAAAATGGTAAAGTACTTGTTATTCGTAAGTTTAAAATTTGTAGTGGCCATCTCACCCGGAAAAAAAGGAGAGATGGCCATATAAAGTCAGGTAAAGATTACCATATTATTTAATGCTTTTTTACACTATTTTAACGCTTGTATTTTTTGTTAAAGATGCCAAACCGATACTAAAGAAAAGCTGTAGCTACTAGAGGGAACTGGAGCGAACATTCATTGAAAGCAGCTATAAATTGTTTAAAAAATGAAGATTGGCTTCAATGTTTAGTCTGTAATCTGTGGGTACATGAGAATTGTACACCTTTTGATGACATGTGCTCTAAATGTGGACAGAAGAAGAAAAAGGACCTCCAGGAAGCAGAAATCAAAGGAAAGGGGAAATGCAGAGGCAAATCCAGTACCGGCCGTCTGTCCCGTACTACTACGGCCATCACTCCCGAGTGTGCCGGGTGAGACGGCCAGTTCTGTTTTTTTTTTTTTATTAAAATTTTATGTATGTTCGTAATATTATAAACATATCTTTATGCTGATTTTTTAAAGACTGATTGTTTTTGATTTTCTTAAAAATAAAAGTTTAATTATGATCTCAATATTTTCAGTTTTATTTAAGCCTAAAAAAACTATGGCCATCTCTAACGAATTTACCCTAGATATACCTATCTAACTTCTTTTAATTTGTGTTAATCTAATCTTATCTACGGTAGGTACAGACGCCAGCACGTCAAGCTACTCGAAACTGTCAAATTTACCCAATCAACTTTGAACCTTATACGTTAGCGATAAAGTTGAAAATATATTAAAGAAATTTGACAGATTGTAGTAGCTTGATGTGCTGGCGACCGTACAGTGTGTTTATCTCGCAAAGCGACGCGCGCTTTACTTGTGGTAACCAAATGTACAAACACGTACGAATGTACGTGTGAATTTGTGCGTGGGGATGAGTAGCGTCAGCACATGACACACTCACACATACTTCCGACTTCGCCATTGTCTCAGACTGTACCGAGAGCTCCTGCGCTTACACACGCATTCACAGAGTGTGTACTCGGTAACCACAAGTGCAGCGCGTGTCACTTCGTGCGATAAAAATTCTATATTACTTACATTTAAGAAAGAAGTCGGCTATGAAAGATCATACAAATTTTGTTTATATTACTTATTTTTAATTACCTACTGTTTTAGTCTGTAGCGTCCTCATAAATATATATTGTTAGTCCACATAAAACTCATGTTTTTTACTACTAAAAGTATCTTAGAAATATCATGTAATTATCCACCATTTGGCAGACGGATTAGTTAATTAATTAATTACGGTATCTAAGTGCTCATACACACGAGCGACTCGACGCTGCAGTTGCCTCTGTCGCGGTCATCGACGCGTGTCGCTCGTGTGAATGCACACTAATTATGAATGTTGACGACACAAATCTAACTTTTATTTACATTTCTGTAGTTCAGACACATGTCGCCGTCCATTATGCATATAATAATTAATTTAAACATGAATAAAATGAGCTCTAATTTAACTTTAACTTCCACCAGAGTCATGCGGTTCGGATTAGTATAATTAATTTTAGTTCATTTGACTCTCGGGAATGGCACGTTGGCGAATATAATAATAAAGTCTAATTTACTGTATTAAACGCTAGCTTCTGCCTGCGACCACGTCCGCGTAAAAATGAAATTCGGCCCCATCGTGTCGCATCCTATAGCCCGCCCGTGCTGACTTTTATTATTTTTGCTCAGCTCCTAAAGGTTTTAGCATGATGTTAAATAGCCTATAACCTTCTCCAAGAACCGGGCTATAAAATGCAAAATTATTTTTTCAAATCCGTCTGGCAGTTCCAGAGATTCGCGCGTTCAAACAAACATACTCTTCAGCTTTATTATCCATCCATACTAATATTATAAATTTGAAAGTAATTCTGTCTGTCTGTCTGTCTGTATGTTACCTTTTCACGCCTAAACCACTGAACGGATTTCGATAAAATTTGGCAGAGAGATAGACTGCATCCCGGAGAAGGACATAGGATAGTTTTTATCCCGATATACCCACGGCCCACGGGATCGACACATATGCGGGTGAAACCGCGGGGCAATATAATTATAGATTCGGCATTATTCGAAATGAGTGCGTTCATGTGGTTATAGCAATAGTATAGTAGTAAATCTTCCTGGCAATTTGGTTCGGAAGTATAGTTGGTTACTACCTCTTTATCTATTCCTGTCGCCCAAAGGCACTGCTGTTTGAAGCTGGTGGGATTCGTAAAACATGGAAGATTTGAACTTTACCTCTTAGCTTTAACTCCTTGATGTTGTCGCATCATTTCAGCCCGGAATCAGCCACTGTTGGATATAGGCCTCCCCTTTCTTCTGACATACTTCCCGGTTCTGTGCATCTCCTTGATGTTGTCCGTAAATGTTTTCCATCATTTGTTTTCGGCCAGCTAATCTGTTTCGTAAAACAATGCCTACTCACATCACTCGGAAGAGCAAATGTGAAAAAGAAAAACACACAATGACGTCACTTACGAACTCTTTGCCTTAATTTCCACGGAGGGTGTTTTTTTTTTACAGAATAGAATAGTACCGGCTATTTGCATAATGCATAAAAAACAACAATCCTTTCAGTCTTATCACATAACAAGGTTTTTCTTTACCATCGAGCCAGTTTTTTAAATAAGAACCTAAAAGCAATCGAAATACTTTTTACAAAACCAACAACTTACCTAGTACGGTACTACTAAGTTGTCCGTTTTGAATAAAGAACTATCCAAGACGGAATAAAATTCGAAATACAAAAATTGGCTTGGATGTAAGCGTCAGCTGGAGTGGAGACCGCGTATTAGCAAGCGCAGTGTGGGACGCCCCCCAGCTAGATGGACCGACGACCTTAAAAAGGTGACTGGCACAGACTGGATGCTGGGACAGCCCAGCCACCTTAGCCCAGAAGGCAGTCTGTGACTGGATGCGGAACGCTGAAGACAGGGTGTTGTGACGCAGCCTGGGAGAGGCCTTGGATTACGATAGCCTGATTTGCTTGATTGAAAGGTGTCTACACACCAAAGGCACCGGGTGCCGCTGAGTTAGCCTGGCGGCTTCACAACGTTGCAAATCGGATTACTTTGGTAGAAACGAGCCCGGCTAAGGGTTGGGCATTGATATGTAGACACCCTTAGGTGTGTTTTTGTAATAAGACGGTTTGAGTTTGTATCAGCAATTCACACGACTAAACAACGTAAAGTATTTTTCGTAAACCGTCACTAAAGTAGTCAACCGTGCCCTACATTTCTGAAGGATCACATAAACATATCGGTAAAGTGAAACAGTTAAAGATATCAAAGAAAGATTGTAGATGTTAAACATGTCACTAAGGTTAAAGGCAGGATTGATTTGACAAAGAAATGTATTTGCTGGCTGCCGATATCAAGACAAAGTAGTCTCGGATTTACATATTTCTTTTGGGAATAGAAAGCGTTTTCTTACGAGCGCTATAAGCATAATGCTATATGTTAGAAAATGATTTTTATACAGGGTAGGTGTGCCTGTCACCTCTTATTTCCGGCGAAGGCTGAGTTATGTGTCGTCATACAACCACAGCTTGCTAAAGCCTAGACCTCGATTGCAGCCTAATCCTAATTAGAGCTGTGTTTCGAAACTGAATACCTTTTTTACCAATTTGCTTTTCCTTGAACCAAAACCAGGACACGCTCTGTAGGGAACTAAAGTAAAATTGGGCTTAGAAGTTGACTTGAAGCCTTGACAACTCCAGCATACATTTGCATCTTCATAAAAAGGTAAAAGGCCGAGAACTAGATGATTTATTTCTTATTCTTTCTACTATAGTCCACGTAGCATTTTAACACCATCATTCTACGAATACAAGACCTCCTTCAAGTAGTTACAATCCATTGACTTATATAGTACTTGAAATCATTGTTACAATCGTATTGGGTTAGAAGTGCTCATTGTCCACAGGAACCGTGGGAGTCCCGTGGAAGTGAGTGATTAAGTTGCTTAACTAATTATATATAATTAGCGATTTCTCGCGACTTCATCTTAATGGGTGCGTCTCATAACGTATAAACTCATTTGGTCTAATTTCATTTTATTATCGTTCATAAGATATAATCAACGTGAGATATACCAACTGTAGATATAATTTCTTTACATATAACATTTATTTATTCTAAAACTTAAGTAGTATAACGTTGTTTGATATAACGTTTATGTAATCGAAAATCATTTGGTTTAACGTTTAATATGATTGTATATTATTTATTTAATCGAAAATCATTAGGTCTAACGTTTAATATAAGTATATAAAAAACGTCATTATGGTACCCCGACTCAGAGTACCCCGACTCGGATAGGTTAGGTTAGAAGGCTAAGGCGGGGCGCAGCGGAGCGGAGCTCCCGCCTTAGCCTTCGTGGTTATTTTTTTTTAAACCACCCAGAAATAGGAGCCCCGCGAAGCGGGGCTCCGTCGACCTATCTTAGCGCAGGTGGTAATCAGTTACTAGTTATGTTTAATATCTACTTAGGTTACTATTACCTATAACTACGATAGAACTTACAAAGAATAAAACAAAGAAAAAATACTTTTAAATATTTATTAAATAAATAATAATTCATCATATTAGTCTAAATAAGTTTTATATCTTTTGAGTGGTATGTCAAACGATTTTATATTGAATGTATGTTATGCTTATAAAAATAAGTTATTATAAAATTATATCAATCGTTCATTATATTAACTAATCGCTATATTAAATAAAATTATAGGTTCCGTTGTTATATGTTGTTAATATTAGAGATTTTGTTGTTATATCATCTATTACTTACCCCATCTTAATTATTTCTCACCCCTATATACGGGGTTATTGGACCAGTTTACTAATAATAACCCATGTTGTTTGGCCCAAAAGCTAGTATACCTAGCTATAAATCTAACAATCTCCTTTCGTTCTTATAATAAAACTGTGCTATCACCTTATACATACCTAGAGAAAACCATACCATTGAACTTTCAGATTTATTCATGCTCGGAAAACAAACGTTTTCTCATTAATGTTCAAGGAGCCCTTTAATGTGTAATGAGATCGAAGCGAAGAAAACTTTCCAATTTAATTGTCCATAAGGTTTAATATCAGTTCTTATAATAGCAAACAAAGTTTCAAGTTTAATTATCTATTATGTACTTAATACACAAACACGCAACATCAATGAATATTAGAAAAGTTTGCTGTGTTCCATGTAGGTAGCGATAAATCAAATCTGTCGTAAGGAGGTAACACCTCGATTCGTTCCGTAACCTGTTTTATGACTAATTGGAGTTAAAGTTGTTCAAAGTTCGCTACAAACCGCGCAGGCGACCGCATTACGAGCTGAACGAACCACAGAGAACTACGAATTTATTCACAGCGTGCTTCTGTCCTGACGAATGAAAGAAACTAACTCTTTTTGCTCACGACGCTACGAACACTGCCATTTGGTAAAGTTTGGCGCATTCATTTTATAGTTTGAACAAAAACAAGCTTCTCGCTCGTGATTCTAGTAATTGAGAGAAGTGTAAAACTAGACTAGACTGTAATGTAAAACTGACGGAGATTTTGTGTCATCGTCACAGTTAGTCTGGTCTCGTCGGTTTTTATGTAAGTGTTCATTTGGCAGCACTTATCGTGACTTATAAAGCAAAAGTATATGTTTGTTGAACGAATAGTTGGAGTCGCCAAGAGAAACTTGTCGCGATCGAATAGAACGTTGTACTCGTTTAGAGCGGCGCTCTCAGAAGTTCGAGTGAAGAATCGATTACTTGGGAGAATTCTTGAAGTGGCGAGTGGGGAAGTGTAAGTGCACGCTGTTGCTGGTTCGTTGTGTGTTCGGAGAAAAAGAACAGTATTCCTTTAGGTTTCGAGGAATTTTAGCCTTGTTTAAGTTGGATATGCGGACAAGAAACTGTGCTGACCAGGTCAGTGGCACTTATGCTAAACTGGACCTATTTGACGCAGCAGTGAGGCACACAATACTATTTTAAGTATTTTTTGTGTGAATATTATGTGCCTTAACCTGGGTCAAATATATTTAATTTCTTTCTATCTTTCAATTGCGTTATATTTACTGGGCTGCTTGCTAATTTACATTAACCTATATTATGCGCTAACTAAACCAGACTAAACCAACGATGTTTCAAACTTCATCGCTTCTTAGTAAATCTGCGGTTGTTTCTTCAAATCAAGATATCCAAGGTAAATGTTAGCATTAATTAGAACAGCTACTAGGTAAAACTCTACACTTCTTCCACGAACCACCCTCAAAGGGGCACAAACTGCCGTAGCAACTGATCTTGCGTTAACAACACTTTAAAAACAATAAACTGGAACTTTTAGAATATTCTTTATCCCTCGTGTTTCACGGCACATGGCCTGCATTGGCTTCCAAACTTTTCCTGGCATTGCCCCCTCTGAGTGTGGGTATTTATCAGCAAAATTACGCCACTTCGCACCGCGGAACTACCTACATTTTCACGGGAAGGGTTCTGATATAAAAGTGGAATCGTATGCAAATTTCTGTTAGACCTTTAGGCAACCCTACGTGAATGTGGAATATACAAATTGGGTCTTCCGATAGTGTGGTTGGATACCTAAATCTAGGCGTTTTTGTGATTCGTGAGCCGTGTGAAAATGTTACGTCACGCTGTACAGTTTAAATGGTTTTGTTGCAATAAAGCGCAGACGATCACCGACAAGGAAATTGAAAATTTCTATTTCGATATAGTTGGGAGAATAAAGAAAACTGGCTACGAAATGACTTTAAGAATTTTATTGAGCTCTATAAAACGTAGAAATGAGGGACTCTGTCGAATAGGTCACAAAATCAATAAAAATGTTAATTTCTACGTTCGCTTCCGGGAGGTATCGTAAAGGCGATGGGATTCCATCAGGTGGTTGGGTAGTATCATCCACTGCATACTGATAAGTGATAACATTTGATTACCAAGCGTCAGTTTGGCGAAAGGATGGAATGGCGAGTGAACGTTCGTAAATTCGAGCTCTCTGCCTTTGTACTACTGACGTGAATCGATTGCACGTCTATTATAAGGATGTAAACAAAAGAACATGGTGTTATTACCCTAGCGCAGGAGTCAGGGCTTCACTTTCCTGCTAATATTGATGCTGCTGAACCACTAATCCGATGCCCAGTTTTGCCATGGTAAAGTCTATCCTGGGCCGTTAAATATTATAAGGGTAGCCCACAATAATGTTTACAATTTCTATTTCAACAACCTTCTAGATCTTTTAAATATCCCCGTGTGTAATAATCATAACTCAAGAGCAATAGTTTTGATTTCAGTTGGGACTTTGGGATCTTAAAGTGCCATTCGTCCAACACGCAGAATCCCTTTAGAAATTTAATCGAAAATTCGATTTGACACTAGGCTGGGGATTACTTGCAGCAGGGGAATACCTATTTAGGTGAATGACAGAGCTTATAACATGTCTTGAGGTAGGTCGTTTATCTTTATTTATTTTGAAATAATTCTAAAAAAAGACTGTATCTAAGTATGAAAACGCTGTAAAATAATTTTGAAATAAAATAATATATATTTTTTTATCGATGTGGCTCATAATATGACGTCGGAAGCCAAGAGCACGGTTTCAACGGGGTTAAGAACCTAAAGCTCGTCATAGGTGGCAGCACTGCTGTCCGTCTACAAACCGTCAATGTTTTTGTTTATATTTACTTTTGTGTATAAGTATCACAAATTAAACGAAAACTAGATAAATATGTATGCGGCTTGGAGTGTAGCACTATTACGAGTATAAGGCGAGCAAAAGAAAAGAAAAGCTTCTATGAACATTTTATAATTAACAGGTTATTTTGTATTTGTTGACCTTATGTTAATTTTTTGTTGAAAACTGGATGCGTATAAAATAATAACCCTGCACCCTAATTGCATAATATGGTAGATATCAATAACAATCAGAAACATTTCGAAGGATGTTGCTAATCCATTGCTTCATATGTTCGAATACTTTGTCTGCTGAACAGCGTAAATAACGCAATGAATGTTGTGGAACTGTCAAAATGTGTGTAATACCCCGCTGATCGGAGTTGAAAACTAACTCGAGAATGATCTTCCAGACTGAAAACTTCAGAGGTGTTAATTTAATTCGAGATGAAAAAAAAAAAAAAAAAAAAAAACCACACACACACGTCCCTTTACTATCATTTACATAATATCAAACCACAAGTGTCTGTAGGTAATAAATTAATTAGTTCACTTAGGATCATCGCCCATATACGAATTTCTCCCATAAATGTCTTCAGGTTTAAGAAGAATCACAGTCCCAATAAAAAAAATTGGTTTCCAATTTTTCTTCGGAGACATCATCATCATCTGCCTAGCCTTTTCCCAACTATGTTGGGGTCGGCTTCCAGTCTAACCGGATGCAGCTGAATACTAGTATTTTACATGGAGCGACTGCCTATCTGACCTCCACAACCCAGTTATTGGGTAATACGATACCCCTTGGTAAGACTGGTTGTCAGATTTTCGGGCTTCTGACTACCCGTAACGACTGTCAAAGAACCACGAATGACAGCCGGGACCAACGGCTTAACGTGCTTTCCGAGGCACGACGGGGTCTTGGTATGTAAAGATTTGTCACCCATCCACGGACCAACCGCGGCAAGCGTAGCTTAACCTGATCGATCGACCCGTGCGACAGTCATTACTACTGTCATTGCGCAATAAATGTTCATTATAGAATAACTACTAATTACTTGTATTCGACGCAGAGCGCTAGCAGTAAGATTATTTTAGTAATAGAAATATTTCGAACGCGATATTTCCACGATAATACCCACAGAACCGGGGAACCGTATTACCCAGCGGTTAGACTGGAAGCCGACCCCAACATAGTTGGGAAAAAGCTAGGCAGATGATGATGACCGACAGAACCGGGTTTTGGTCCCGAAAACGACGCAAAATTTCGGGATTTCCCGCGGTACTTTTGGCTCCGAGTTTCCCGGGAATAGTCCCGGGAAACTCGGAGCCAAAAGCACTGGTAGACAGGTATACTCCTTTGTTGCTCTCCACAACATCTCTATGCAATGAACTCACTCTCAAAATCATAATCACCCTCGCTTTCATTCTTCTCGGTAAAGAAATAACCCCAGCGGTATCCATTCAACCTTTGTAGTCGTGTAACTAAACGTGTCTGGTTAAAAGCATTGCTAAGGTGCATTAGGTAATGACGGAGAGTTCATTCCACTTTAATCTCTTAATTGACTCTTTTGTGTCGACTGGAAAGATAATAAGTTAGAGGGTAGTGTGAGGCACGTGGCTAAATGAATGAACAGCCGCACGGGTCTATCAAAGGTTAGGTATTAGCATTGGTATTGGGGATCATTATTGAGTTAAGTAACATATATAAGGTGTTAAAACATTAACCTTACAAACTTTAAGAGGTGCTTTAGACCATCGAACTGAACAACTTTCACTATGGGACCAACTCTGAAATCACGAAAAAAAATCAGCTGTTTCATACATTTTGGTCAAGTAGGTATTGAACTTTTGTATGAAACAGCTGATTTTCTCTGTACCTACCTTTATGGGCCAGCGCTGATGGACGTCGCGGCACGGCAGGGCGTGCTTCGGCAGCCCGAAGGACAGGCCGAAGGGCGCCGGCCCTAAGTCATTGAACTTTCAGGGTAATCTAATTAGGCTTCAGATTCTCATCTTTTTCATAGTTGGATAAACCAATATGTGTGTGGTAAGGTCGTCTGAAGGCACAGCCAATATCATAAAGGCTCCCGCAGACAGGTGCGACGCGACTCTGGTGGAACAATTTATATTCAACTGTTCAACCTGCGGGGTAATTGCGTAACACACTATTCAACAACATTGATTGTGTTATTTAGGTTGTTGAGCAAAATTTTTTTACGAACATGAAAGTAATGGATCAGCAATATTTTTCAAAATTATTCAGATTTTGATTGAAAGTGTTACGCAATTATGGTGCTGCTTTTGACCGACACTTCTACAATCATGTTAATGTATGTAACTTTTGTGTTTCTCTTTGTATAATAAACTTATTATTTATTTTATCTATATATATAAAATACAAAGTCCTGACTGACTGATATATCAACGCACAGCCTAAACCGCTGGTCGTAGAGGCATGGCTGGTGTGTTCTTTGTGAAGAATAGGTATCCACTAAGAAAGGGTTTTTCGAAATTCCACCCCTGAGAGGGTGAATGGGGGGTGAAATTTCACGCGGACGAAGTCGCGGGCATAAGCTAGTTTTATTTATATGAACACTTCATGGAAATTGTTCTACTGCAGTCGCGTTGCGCCTGTCTGTCGAGGGCCTTAATGTCAATGTCAGTTAGCCCTCTTTTTCTAGTGTCCCGAAGTAGGTAAAGATAGTTTAGTTTCTTAGAGCCATCAATCACACGTTTACGTGAGGAAAAGATAAGGTACTTTCTTTTATTAGCGCTATCTTTCGAAACGTATGTAATTGTAGGTGGATACGTTTTGTTTTTATAATTAAACTAGCTTCTGCCCGCGACTTCGTCCGTGTGAAGTTTTTATTCTGCTGACCTAACCCGTCGCATCGCATCGCCTGCCCGCGCTATTACTTCGTTTTCGCTTCGTGTCTAGTTAGCTAGGAGATTTCTAGTATATTGATTTTATTCAATTTCGAGCGGCCATTGTTGTTTACATCTTTGGAAAATTTAGCGCGGCCGGACCTTAGTGGCACTGATTATGTATAATTTATTTTCTTTTGTTTATAAGTATGCGGATAATATTATAGTGGGCTACAATATTGCTAATAGTATGTATTATCTTTCTCTGTTCCAATACATATTGTAGCTGTTTATTGTCCCTAATAAATAAAATAAAAAAATAAGTGATACGGAGTAGGACAAATCCGTAACTTCGGCCGAAACTACGGATTTCGAGCTTGCCCCTGCTCCGAGCAACGAAAAGGGGAACGCCCGCGTCGTCTTACATCCCTCTACAGTTTTTCTAAGTGAGATGGTTGTCTCCAGGCGATATGACCAAAGTAGCTCAGGCCTCGTTAGAAGCAAATCGTGGATAGACTAGTTTTGATGTTCAGCTGATCGAAAACGGACTTATTAGTTAGTTTTGCTGTCCATGGTATGCATAACATTCTCTCATGTTGTCCCACTGCTGGGAAAAGGCCTCCTAACTAAAAACTCTTTTCCCCCGCGCCACCTCGAACTAGCTCTCGCGTTATGTGGCCAGGTCATCTAGCCATCTCTTTCTGGGCCGGTCAGTACTTCTCTAATAGGAGCCGTTATTTTCTGTCATTCGGCTTTAAATTTACAATGCCTCGTATACACGAGACGACTGTATCGTAAAAAGTTTTGTTTTATAGACTGCCTGTAGTCACGGAAATTTGATTTTACGAATGAGCGAATTTAATACCTGTGCCTTCCTTTGTCGCAATAAGCTTTTAAAAAGTGATTCTGGCAACACCTGTTTTGGCCCATGGCCCACGTTGACGTATTTTTAATAGATATCTATTGATAAATCGATGGCATCAAAGTAGATACGGACATCTACATTTTTGCGAAAATGCTTTTTTTTTTACAAAAATGAGCTTATATCAACCCTATCTACGAAGTCTGTATTAAAATTATTTGAAATTTCAAAGTAACAAATAAAATCTGGCTCGTAAATGAAGACACTCGATTTAAAGAAAATATCGCAGTAGAAACGGACATTTGAATTTGCCCGCCTTTACTTCAGGGCTTTGACAGATGATTGAAACGTCAACAAATTTCATCGGTCACTTGTCACATTCTATGTAGTGTGTACCGGTTATGTTTTCGTGCCTTTTTTTGAATTGACATTGTTTAACGCATTCTACCTTAAATTAATCATTAAAATATCAGTTATTATTTATAAATGAGTACCTCAAGGAATAAATTACTTTTAAATATGGCCTAATATGGCGTACAAAAGGAAATAAATGAGATTTCGGATTTGACAAGCTTATGATAATGTATAAAATGTTGCAAAGTAAATAAAGACATCTACAAAATTTGGTAAAAAAAAAGGAATATCTAAGCAACTGTATACATTGTTGCTTAGATTTTCTTTAAATATCCTTAAAAGTCTTGCTGGAGATTATTATCTTAGTCTACTAGATATTTTCAATGAAATGGGCACTTAAAACAAACGACAACAATCAACGTATAAACGGATACCAGGCAGATCTCTTCTTCTACGTCGAAGTTTTGTCAGAGTAAAAAATACATTCAGTAAAACAACGATAGCGATAAAACCTGTTACACAATCAATAAAGAAGGTTATTTTAATGCATCATAGAACATTTCATGTTAATCGGTCCATAACTCTAGTGGCCACTATTTATTATAAAATCTGTTCTACTTTAAGGTGCCTACCTTTTGGATAGGTGTAGTAATATCTATTTTATACAACTTTCGCAGTAGAATGACGCGGTTTGACCGACCTCAGCATATAGTTAAAGATGTTTGCCACAAAGTTATTGTACAAAATAGGCGCGGTAGCACATTTTTCTTAATAAATTCAAATGCTGAAAGTTGATGTAAATTCCGGAAAATCATGACGTAATTCGCAACATCCCGTCGAGTCAGCTGATGTGTCACGTGTCAAAATCTTGTCGAGCAGAGAGGTTAAAATTGCGATTTTGTAGATGTCTTCTTCTACTTTGCTGCCATCGAAATGACTATGGTACCTACTTTCATTTTCATTGACGAATAAAGCTGTTTGATGGATGTTTTTTCTTGTTAATTTATGAAAAGCTGAAGCTTTTCAAGGCTTTTTTATGACGACGCTGATCCATCTGATATAAAATTCCTGATGTTTATTGAGACTAGCAACACCAAGGAGATTGCCGATACGATGTCTGATTAGAGACAAAGTTATAAAGTTTTACGTCCCTGTAATCTTAAAAGGCGAAAGTGTAACATCACAGGAATCGTCTTACTAATTAAAATGGATTGGCTTCTCTTATTTCCTACAAGGAATTACAGTTCAACATTTAACAAACAAGTACTTAGGTCTCAAAGTTTTCCAAAATGGTGGTGATTCTTTACTTTTATCGAAAAAGCATTTATTAATTTTAACTAGAGATCCGGCAGCGCCATTGACTGCTATATCTTTCAATACCTGCAGGATAACTGCGCAACATACTAACAAATTGCATTTTCTGTCATTTTAACAATTCGACCACATTCATTGCGTTATTTACGTTGTCGAGCAGACGAATTTCGCAAACATATGAAGCAATGTATTAGAAATATCCTTCAAAATCCTCTGGATTGTGAAAGAAAGTGTGTTTCGCAATTGGGGTCATAATCAGCCTCTATTGTTCCCACTGCTGGGACACAGACCTCCTCTCGGTGAGAGGGAGTGGGCTGTAATCCACCACGCGGGCCCAGTGCGGGTTGGTAAGTCGGCAATTGGGGTGCTGGTCGATATATCAGTACCTATCAGTGCAATCCCATGAGAAAACCCACGTCTCAAACAGGGAACTACAACTTTAACATTGTTAATACATCACAATTAAATTAATAGTCTCCCGTTTAGTTGCAAGTTAAACGCAATTACCCCGAACTTAGATAGGGCCAAGAGATGGTCTATGGGGGCCCAGGCCCGTAAATATTTCACCGGTTATGAATATTCAGTCCCCCAGACCGTTGGGGGCTTGGGGGACGTAGGGAATCATCGTGAAAGGAATAAGCACCTAACTTGCTAAGTTCAGGATCCGTGTTTGTAATTAGTTGTACCGTCGAGTCCGTTCGCTATCGAATTGAAACTGTTTGCTGAAGTGATTGTATTGAACTCTGAGAGGGAAGAGTTCGAGACAATTGATATTGTTTTAGCTTCGCTGGGAAGAGGTCGAAGTATTCCAACCTATTGTTTGATGTTGCTAGAATATTATTTTTGTTATTGTTAGCGAATTTTTTTGTAAAGTTTATATTAAATTGTAAGAGCCAGGAACACAGAGTACTTTTTGATAGACTGAAAGCCAGGAATTTAAGATAATTTTCAAGTTTTGAAACAACAAACTGAATGTCGTTACAATGTCAAACTTCAAATTCCATTGCAAACAAAAACTAATTAGGACCTTTTTGTGAAATGGTCACTCAAAAATTCATTTAGAATACATTTCACTAAAGTAGATCCATGCATTTTGACCGCGTCCGCGTAGGTATTAAATTTTTCTATGAAACAGCTGTTTTCTTTTTATTATTTATGTGCTAGGTTCAGAATTATGGCATTACGTGGCATCATCCTTAGCTGTGATCCTTAGTACGGTGATAAACTTTATGACACTTTATTTCTATGAACAGGTTTTGATAGGTATTCAAAACCATCATTCATTTCGTACCCAAAAATAAAAGTGTCGGACAGAAAAAAAAAAAGCTGTTTTCTTATGGGATATTACATCTTGAGCATTTTTTACTATTACCTACAAGAAAAGTCTAGAATTAACCCCTGGCTGCTATTTAAGGTTGAAAATAACAAAAATCATTAATATTTCCCACAAGAAAACAGTATTTTGGTCATAAAATGTTCGACACCTGAATGACCCTCCGACCCTTCAATCTGAATGACCCCCGACGAATGTCCTTTGTACTCGGCGCATCTCTAGTACGCACCTACTTTCCTACCCAATATGAAAGTTTCCAGTGAGTGTCCCAGGTGCGTTTGCGATAATTAAAAAAATATTTATGCGTAATAAATATGTTCTCGACGGAAGTGTATCGTACCAGCCTTTTCACTGTAATTTTTAAACATGGCACACATGTTGTTTTTACTTGGCCGTAATTTAATTAACGTTCTGAAATGTGAATAATTAAATGTAGTATACTGTTATTCAATGTTTAAACTTTACGTGCTTTAAATATAATTAAAGTATCAGCTAGGTCTGACTGCGACCACTGGACCAACAATTTAAGTTTTTGGTCCAGTGGTTGCAAGTGCTACTGCTGAACATGAGTTCCTGGGTTCGATTTCCGGGTGGGGCAAAGTGTTATTCGGGAATACAGGAGTGATGCTAAATAAGGTATTCTAAAAAGGTTATAATATCAGCCTATTATTGTAAGCTTATTTTGGGATGCATGAAGAAGCCTCCTCGTGTAGCGCAGTCTGTTCTACCAGTTACTCAACTGAACCGAGCGCTCGGCGCATCCTGGACAGTCACACCCAACACCTTATTTGACTGGCCAATAATTCTTCCCTTGCGGTGGTAGGGCTAACGCCCGCCTGGTTTGCGACCACCCTCCCACCGGAGTCCGGCGTTAAACAGCCTGCTGTGTTTCATCGATGCGTGGGACTTCCAGTGCCTTAGGCATCTTTTGGGCACGCTCGTTCCATTATACACCTCATTCATCGCTTTCCATCAAGCGTGATTGAGGTCAAGAGCGGGGTCCATTCAGCAAGACATAAAAATAAACAAAAATTGTCCCTCTCCAGGGCAAAGGTCTTTTTTCATGCAGAGTAAGAACGAGTATTTATCACTACGTCGGATCAGACTAATGTTCAAAAATAACAAAAAGGTTACATTTATATGGATATATACGAGTATAGATAGAGATAGATATATAAAACATTTATACAGTGCACATAAAAATCATAGCACAATAATTAATGTTAACAAATTACATTAATATAATACATAAAAACCAGGTGCCAATATACAAAGAAAAAATAAAAGAAAAACATACAAACTTAATGAAATAAAGTGACACTATGACATACTTTAAATCAAATAAACAAAGTGAGGTATGCAAAATACAAGTTATTTTTAGGCCTTAATTCCATTAAAATCCTTTGGACGCCCAAATCCATTAGGTTGATTTTATTGCAACAAATTGGACTTACACAACATAAAGTTCTAATCTTTATCTCGATAAAAAGGGAAAGCGGGGCAAGACTAAACGAAATTAATGTTCGCATCGACGACAGAATTTTGCCCATGTATCTCTATATTATTGTAACTCTGAGATTTCTATCTGAGCTGGGCACCGATTTGGGACACGGTCATATAGTAAGCGGGTAGCGGGTTCGTCACCCGCTGTACGGCTATCTATACTGCCGTCATAAGGAAAAAGGGCATAACTAACATTTTTTCCGAAATTGTACAAAAAATATTAGCAAATGGGCCTTTTTTTCTGATTCCGAATGTGTATAGAACTCAATTTCGGAAAAAATGTTAGTTATGCCCTTTTCCCTTATGACGGCAGTATATCCCATTCACGATTGAGTTTTAGAAACAAAATCCGTTTACACACACCAAAAGTGTCTAGGGATCAACATATATTTTTGCAATAACTTTTCTCCTGATTGATATTAATTAAAATTTTCTTTAAGGATTCATCAAATAAAGTGTTTTCGTTTGTTACAGTAACGATAAACCAAGTCACCTTTGCATTAATAAAGAAATTTGCCATTTTCCTAATAAAGGGATTTTTGACATTTGAACCACTAACACAAAAGTTCGAAAAAAAGACTGAAATAACAGTTTTCTTTAAAATTTTATTGGGTAACTTAAACAATTAATAATCCGTGTTTCTACCGCGAACACTAACAACACAAGAACATCGGTTTGGCATACTCAAAATGAGTTCATCCAAATCACGCTGTGGAATGGCAGCCCATGTTCGTTGCAACAACAAAAAAAGGTCTTCTTGCGACTGGATACCCTCCATATTCGGCAGAGCTCTTCTCTGTAGCATATCCCATGCATGCTCAATCGGGTTCAAGTCTGGCGACTGAGCAGGCCAGGGCAGGACATTGATGTTAGCTGCGGCGAGAGTCTGTCTTACAACTCTTGCGGTGTGCGGTCGTGCATTATCATGCATTAACTGAAATAAGGGACCGATTTGCACTTGTAGAGGAACGATGACGTCTGATACAATCGTCTCAGCATAAATTTGAGCGTTGAGGTTGCCTCTGATCCAAATCAACTCAGTTCTTCCGCCGATCCAAATACCCGCCCATACCATGATGGTTCCACCACTATAAGGATGGACTTCCTGGCAGGATTTTTATCGCTGTTGGCGTCCAGGGGTTCTCCAGTGTCGTATACGTCTTGTATCCGGTCTCATACCAAAACGAGACTCATCAGAAAAGCACACGAAACGCCATTGTTCTTCTGCCCAATTTCTGTGTTCAAGAGCCCATTGATATCGAATCCTACGATTGTGCATTGCTATAGGTGGTACCCGTAGCGGTCTTCGGGAATGAAGGTTCACTTCATGCAAGCGGTTTCTGACTGTTTGGTCGCTAATTAAGTTCCCTGAAGAGTGATGAAGCCTCACGGCTAACATCATGGCGGTTATTGTTGGAGCTCTTCGAGTTAAGATTTGAATGTATCGGTCTTGTCTCCGTGTGGTGCAGCGATACCGTCCTCCATGGCGCTCAGCCACGGTACCAGTGCTTCGGTAACGTGTCCAAAGTCGACTGATAACACTCTGACTTGTATTCAGAGCTAAAGCCACAGTACGTTGCCGGGAACCAGCTTCTATCATTCCCACGGCTCTGAGCATTTCTTCCCTGCTTAAATGACGTCGCCGCTCCATAATAACGTTGGTTTTAATCAGTAGTAGGGAAACAGTAGCACTAATAATGTCTTCAATGCGTTGTATGTTTTTATAGGGAAAATATTGACAGCTGATTTTCATCTTTTACTCGAATTTGATTCACAGTTCCTGATTCAAATTATGAAATGCACCAAAAAGGATCCATATAAATTTATAAAATCATAAATTTATTACAAAGCCACATCTCAATCTCAAGAAATCCGCATAAAAATGCTTGATCCCTAGACACTTTTGATGTGTGTATTTGCGCTAAACAAGACGCAGAGAAAAACACAAACACAAAAAAGAAATTGGGGGTAAAATATGCAATGTGATTGTAATGAGAGAAATACGTCGAGTTGTGGTCGAACCTAGGCTGTTATTAGTTTTTCCAATCGGTGGTCACTATACCTAAAGTATTCAATAAGATCGAATAAGTAGTGTATAAAGACTCGTCAGACCCCACAGATAGTCAAACCATTAGGTACTACGGTTTTATGGGGCTTAGTTTATAAGTTATTTAGCATGCTGTGAACTTATAATAAATTATATCCATACTAATATTATAAATTCGAAAGTAACTCTGTCTGTCTGTCTATCTGCATGTTACCTTTTCACGCCTAAACCACTGAACCGATTTAGATGAAATTTAGTATAGAGTTAGTTTGAGTCCCAGGAAAGGATATAGGATAGTTTTTATCCCGATATTGCCACGGGATCGACACTTATGCGGGTGAAATCGCGGTGCGTAGCTAGAATAGTATATTATTTTTTCTCAACAGACTTGAATAATCGAAGAGTACACGAATTTTATTGATTTATTCTTACTTCGTACAACTATCTTTACATGATAATGCAAGCATGCAACCTTAGAATACGAAAAACGGTCTGTTATTAAAGAGACAATGTAAAAGAATACACATCAATCTACTATCATACAATACACATAAATCTATCAATCAATCAACCACAATCATCGAATCAATCAACCAATCATCATAAAGTTTTCTGTTTCTTTTCAAATAACCCAGCCGTCCGTTCAAAATGCGGTGCTAACGGATACCAACCCGCTTTCTAAGTAACTAAAGCTTGTGTAAGTGCGACGAAATCAGTTTGCTAACCTTTTAAATGTTCAAAGTAATCCTATTCGCTTCCAGAGGACACTGAGGATTTATTAGATTTGAGTTTTTTTTGAGATTTTCTAGAAATTCTTAATTGAAAGTGATCTATTTGAATGTTCGCTTTTTAATAGTCAGCCCTTTGACATCGACAAAGGCATGGGGTCAAAGTACCTGTACTAAAAATCCATTAGCATGGTTAGTTTAAGAAACTTCTCATGGTCAGGCGGGTCTAAAGTCTTTTTGTATAGATTTTTGCAGGTATTCAATTTTCTACACTGAATTGAGAAGCTTTTAACGTAGTTAGGTAAATCTGCGGCCATTTTTGAAAAGAACCGGAGTTACCGATCTTCTTCTTTTTCGTGTCGCTGGCAGTTTCGAAGTTTTGGGCCAACAAGATCTGTAAATCAGATCAGATCCGTGTATTTCAGATCTTGCTGGCCCAAAACTTTGCCACTTCCACAGCGTCGTCGGTGTCAGTGCAGAGGTCACCGTGACTGCATGCTTTAGGACACGGAGGGCAGGATAGGAGGTGGACAAAGTTTAGTAGAGTTAACGATATAGCTTGCAGAGTGAAGTTGGGGAGCAGGCTGGCCATGTTTGTTGAAGGCCATGGCTCTTTATAACCAAACAAAGAGATGTCAGAAACATCAGCACGAACATAATCCCTTTCTATATTGCGGTTGTTTTGAATGTGTGACCACCGTGTTAATTTGTGGCGTGGGATTAAAAACAAAAGCCCGTTGATTGGCACAGCACAGGACAATGGTCAGCGCTGGAAAACATTGGCCCATTGTGCTAACGTCACTGTCAAATATATTTTTAGGGTTCCGTGAATCAAGGGTAGGTACCCTTGAACATATAAAAAAAACACAAACACAAAAAAGAAATTGGGGGTAAAATATGCAATGTGATTGTAATGAGAGAAATACATCGAGTTGCGATCGAATCTAGGCTGTTATTAGTTTTTCCTATCGGTGGTCACTATACCTAAAGTATTCAATAAGATCGAATAAGTAGTGTATACAGACTCGTCAGACCCCACAGACAGTCAAACCATTACAGTCAACCCTCAAATAAACATATTTTCTTTATTTCTTTATAGGTATAAAGAAAGAAAGAAAATATGTTTATTTGCGGCAAACATGACGCAGAGAAAGAACATAAACACAAAAAATAACAAGTTGGGGGAACATATGCGTCACATCCACGCAAAACGGCCATAAGCTTGCACTGCCTTTCACAGGGCTGACTCTATCTAGCAAGCGAGTTAAAATTTCCACAGAATAAGTCTTGTTTATTGGCTATCATGACAAATAAAGAAGAAGAACTAAGAGGTTCCCCATACCAGAAACTTCGGATTTAAACACCATTTTTATTTGAAGGTTTTTTTTTTCCAGATAGCTTGCTATGTAGTATAGTATAGCTAGGTAATGAATATACGCAACTATCAAACTTCGTATTATTCTAGGGAAAACTCTATGAAAAAATGTGGCCGTCACGGGACACGGAACACAGATGTGAAACAACGAAAAGAGCGACTGACTGCAAAAGAGAGCATCATGCCGTTTACCGTCACTGCAAGTCAGATGTTTCAAATCAATCAATCTGCCTAGCCTTTTTCCTGCCATCTTGGGGTCAGCCCCCAGTCTAACCGGATGCAGCTGAATACCAGTATTTTACATACAGCGACTGCCTATCTGACCTAGATGTTTGACATCAAAACAACAAAATAAAATGGTACATTATGTTACGTGTGACATAATTAGTCCATTATTGCACGTCGTGAAATTAGCACCCGAGCGCAGCGGGGGTGCTAAACGCCGTACATTAATAGACTACTTAGGTCACACGTATCGTATACTATTTTATAGCTCGTGTGACGTAAGCCCGCACTTAAGTCACGCTTTTCTGTGTAAGAATAGACTACTTAAGTCACAGAATAGACTACTTAAGTCACAGAACAGCCTGACTTAAGTGCGGGTTTAGGTCACACAGTTCTATAAAATCTGTTACACAGACATATTGTGTGGTGTGACGGCGGCATCCGCAGAACGCGGGTCCGACTCGCTATTGACCAGTGTTTTATTTATAAATTATTTAACGCGGTTATATCCCTGGAGTGTCTGGGACCTGGCTCTAGAAGGCATTGACCGTAATCAACACCTACACCTTCTAGAACCAAGCCGATGATACATGCCCCAAAAGTTTAGGACAATTTAACTCGTATTCACAATTCTAACTAGATTACTCTGTAACTCAGACCACTTAAAAAAGTTAAAACGGTTTTATTGTTAAACTTATTTAAAGTGGCGTTAAGGGAATTTAGGGAATGAAATATGACTAGTTTAAATACTCATGATAATATGTATTTTGGTTACATTTGAGAAGTTTTTAACAGCCTTTAGTGATTATTAAAAAAATATGGTAATTTCTGAATACTAATAATCTTCACAAAAGGGTCAGCTTAAAATTTAAATAGCAATCAAAGCTATTTGCTTAATTGATTTAGAGATAAATGCAAATTTATGTCCACTTTTGGATACTTTCCTAAATCAATGAAATTTCGTTATATTTGCCAAAAGTATCTATCAATCCGTCAGATAATTATATAACTTTTATTCGCCCTGAATATCCTTTGAAAAATTGTTCAAATCTGAGTTTTCAGTCGTCAGATTTAGGGAAAGCCTACAATTTTTTCATCATATTTGCCTATTTATGTCATTATGGGACCGCACACGATCATACCTTATCCTTTTAATCCTTCCACGTTCTATATCAACATTTTTTCAATAAATTAATGGAAAACACTGAGTCCCAAGACATAAAATCGACTGACAGAAATAGGTCACACGCTATACCGGACTGCCAACGACCGGTCTTGCAATCTGTCACTTAATGCATGATATCAATCTGTGGAGCCGACGATATCTCGTCCAAAACCGGCCTAATGCAATATCCCTTTCACTAAATCCTGTCAAAAGAAGCAATATTTCAAAAAAGGAATAAACTACATTTGGTGTTTGAGACGTTTCGAGACAGTTGACGTAGAGGCGCTGCGACTACCAGAGCGAAGCAATCTCATTAAACTGGGAGCGAATAAACAAGATTATTCGCAGGGTACAAGTCCCGCCTCCGTCGAGATTAAGGTCCCGTAGGTCAGTACTTTTAAGTCAATTTCTTTTATGAAGCCTTAGAAAATGTATTACTTTGTCTAAGAGCCCATTTTCGACGAGCTCCGTTCAAAAATACTACCTGCCCTCTGTGGAAAAAATCTCGGCGCGGGTGCGAGTTAAGAAAATGAAAAGAAACTTGTAGTTGTAAATCTCAGACCTCTCTGGCTTGTCAGCGAGGATTATTACGTAGATAAAAATACCCTTCGCAGTGTTTCAAGGTTGTCTTTTCTACCAGACGAAATGGTTTTCATTTAATTCTATCTTTCTCAAATATTGAATGAACTTTTCCAATCATCTGCGTTTCCACTTTCTTAAGTTAGAAGGTTGGCTAATCTGGTTTATCTAGCTAGATTAAAGCAAGTAAGATGGGCCAGGTTTTCCTTTAACAATAGAAGTTCATTGTTAATTAATAATGTAGGCATTAACTAAGCAGTTTAATGATAATGTTCGGGACGAGTCTCTATGACTATAATAGCCTAATTTGCTGAAAGCATTTAATAATGAATGTCGGTAAAAGTAAATATGCTATGGAAATAATATTGTAGGTTCGTTTTCCACTTTGTGAGCAGAAAAGTAGCGTGACGGATAAAATGAGTACCTACATAAGCCAGCCCAAATCCAGCGCTTCGTATAAAATTTCGAGAATAATGTAAATATCAGAAAACAGCTCCCGTACAGTGGATCAGCGGTGGCCAAGTGATAACGACTCGACTTACGAGTTGTAGGTCGTAGGTTCGAACCCAGTCAGGCACTTTACTCTGCGTAAATTATTTCATCATCACTGCTCTCAAAACGGTGAAGGTAAACATCATGAGGAAACCCCTATTGCCTAGAAGACGTGACATCTAGCAACCCGCACTTAGCTCGCGTGGTGGATTACGGCCCACACCCTCTCACCGAGAGGAGGCCTGTATCCCAGCAGTGGGAACATTATAGCCTGATTATGTATGTATGTAAATTCCCGTTCCTGTGTAACAGATATCTTAAATCTTTTCTGTGTAACTTAAAACATTGTTGGCTGCGGTGCTAGTATCATAAAAATGCTTCATTAAAACTTTATATGGCCGTCTAAGTTTATAATTCCCTCGTGAGATACGGCAAGCACTTTACATTGAAGTTTTGGTCTACACTTTAACCAAACTTGAAGTCGAATGTTAAAGTGTGTTTTTCTTGACTTGTACATTTTTGTAAATAAATATTGGCGCGCTGAGATTTTGGTTTTGAGAAAACGATGATGTTTCTCATAACGTTGTAAAAAGACGCTTAACAAAGCCGACAGCCTCAACTCCCAGTTATTGTGATTATTTTTTGTACTGGATCATATTTGGGAACTGTTTGGTTACGGCGATACTGAAGGTCAAAGATGCAACGCTTATATTGAACTTGTTTTTCACGAAAATAAGTTTTAAGTACATTCACAACTCCAGTATCGTTGAATGCGCCTATAAGTTAACGGGGATTTTTCACACCAAAAAGTCGTTCCGCAGCAATAATTTTGGCCCAATGTTACCTTAGTTTGATGTAGAGAATGCATAGATAACGGCTAAGCGATGGGTCTTTTTGCACCCTGTACATACCAAGACATTCATATGGAGGCAAAAATATCCTTTTGTCTTATAAGAAAATCAATCTGCCTAGCCTTTTCTCAACTATGTTAGGATCGGCTCCAGTCTAACCGGATGCAGCTGAATACCAGTACTTTAATTACTTACATGGAGCGACTGCCTATCTGACTTCCACAACCCAGTTACTGGGTAATACGAAACCCCTTGGTAAGACTGGTGGTCAGACTTTCGGGCTTCTGAAGACGCGTAGGTGACGACTTTAAAAGATCCACGAATGACAGCTGGCACCAATGGCTTAACGTGCTGTCTGAAGCACGGAGGAGTTTCGGTATGTAAAGATGGTCTCGGGAAGATGGTTGCCGGG
The DNA here is from genome assembly GCA_914767645.1 of Hydraecia micacea. Taxonomy (NCBI): domain Eukaryota; kingdom Metazoa; phylum Arthropoda; class Insecta; order Lepidoptera; family Noctuidae; genus Hydraecia; species Hydraecia micacea. Next base: position 13,431,485 of record OU611788.1, on the reverse strand, counting down.
GTTGGTCCGTCAACCTTGCAACCAAGCAAGCAACCGTAGCTTAACCCAATGGATCGACCCGTGCGGCTATTATTATTTAGCCACGAGCCCCACTTATAAGGAAATGCAAGGAGATAAATATTTGGGACCACCCCTGAGGGATACCTTATCCATTAAAAAAATAATTATGGAAATCGGTTATTAAATAACGGAGTTCTGAGGCAACAAAGATAAAAAAAAAAACAACCGAATTGAGAATCTCCTTCTTTTTTATTTGAAGTCAGTTAAAAAGAGATACGCACGTGATTATCATACAATGGTTGTTTACTAAAAAGACACGAACGAAAAAAGACACTGTGCCTACTTAGATTGTGAACACTTTTAAAGTTGTTGTAGAGTGAAAACATTATGACTGTGCGGTTTGTTTTGTGTAACTTGAGCACATACAGTGTGCATTTAGGTTAGAAATAAATCGTGTGTAATGGAAATATAAAGTGTATTTGTTGTAGGGAACTAGTGTTATTGAAACAACCGCAGCCATTTATTACTACTCATCTTATACTAATGCAATGTATTTTATAACATAGATCTTACTTACTAAGTACATACATATTATATACACCATGCCATATCGAGTAGGTTAATAAGCTGAGATTGCAGTGCAAAAGCTGAAATGGAAAAAACGTCATATGCTTTCCCTTCCGACTTACTTTATGATATTTTTCAGTACGTCGTCCTTGTTACTAGCACCCCAATTACGCAACACATATTCAATTAAAATCCGAAGGATTTTGAAGGAAATTTATTTATTATTAGCAGCGCCCCGCGGTTTCACCCACATAAGTGTCGACCCCGTGGGTATATCGGAATAAAAACTATCCTTTTCCGAGACTCAAACTATCTCTATACCAAATTTCATCTAAATCGGTTCAGCGGTTTAAGCGTGAAGAGGTTGTTATCTCTACACGCTGCGACTGTTGACAGACTGACACACTTTCGCATTTATAATATTAGTATGGATTAAACACATACAAGTTATCGGTCAATACTAGTAATTACATATACAATCATAAAATTAGGAACAAAAACAATAATTGCTAATCCATTGCTTTTTAAGTTTGAAAAATGCGTCTGCTCGAGAACGTAAGTCGCGTAATGAATGATGTTGAATTGTCAAAACGAAAGGCATTGCCAAAGTAAGTGTTTTATACCTGGCTGGTTGTGTTTTATTGCAATGAGTAAAATATACATTCAATACAGTAACGATGATCAAATTGACTACCGACTAAAATCGGCCGTGTATTAAATGATAAATGATTTTATTTCTGTAAGTAGGTTTGCACAAACACTTTATTCAATCTCAACTGTCATTCTTTGACAGTTGTATAACATAACTAATTTATTCATTTGTTGAACATAGGGACAATAATAATAGTATATAAAGATAATAAAGAGTGCACTATGTTATGCCAGAGGGCGTGCAAATGTTTGTGATTAAGTAATCAAGCCAGCCAAGTCTCGATAATAAAATACAATAAAAATAAGTCTGCACAATAAAAACACAATTATAAAGAACTAGCTGCCCGGCGCGACTTCGTTCGCGTGGTGTCCTACTAATACCCCCTACCCTACTCCTACCAATCCTACCCCTACCCTTCTCCTACCTTACTCTTACCCCTTCCCTACCCCTTACTCCTACCCTACTCCTACCCTACTCCTAACCTACTCCTACCGTACCCCTACCCTACTCCTACCCTACCCCTTCCCTACTCCTACCGAACCCCTACCCTACTCCTACCCTAACCCTTCCCTACTCCTACTGTACCCCTACCCCTACCCTAGTCCTACCGTACCCCTACCCTACTCCTACCCTACCCCTTCCCTACTCCTACCGTACCCCTACCCTACTCCTACCCTAACCCTTCCCTACTCATACTGTACCCCTACCCCTACCCTACTCCTACCGTACCCCTACCCTACTCCTACCCTACCCCTTCCCTACTCCTACCGTACCCCTACCCTACTCCTACCCTAACCCTTCCCTACTCCTACTGTACCCCTACCCCTACCCTACTCCTACCGTACCCCTAGCCTACTCCTACCCTACCCCTACTCCTACTCTACCCCTACTCCTACCCTACTCCTGCCCTACCCTGAGCCTACTCCTAGCCCTGTCATTTGCGTTTTGTTATTCCAAGTCTGATTCTTTTTTTTTTTTTTTCTGATTTTTTTTAGTATCTTATGTCCGTCTCCTGGCTCTAAGCTACCTCCCTACCAATTTTCACCCAAATCTGTTCTGCCGTTCTTGAGTTATAAGTGGTGTAACTAACACGACTTTCTTTTATATATATAGATGACACATTTCATAATACAAATTACCTAATTATAAATGTTAGAAGTACCGTCTAGACTTTCATATTCATTTAGTAAAAAACTGTTTTTTTACATTACAAACAAACAAAGCAATAGACACCAATGTCAATAAATGAGAAAAAAAATGTCAATACAATGCATGTCAACACATAGACTGAAAACAAATTTAATAATAACACTATGTCACTAAACAATATTAATGTCAATATATTATGTACAATGAAATGATAACACGGCAAATGGATGCACTGTGTCAATTTGATATACAAATAATTTCCCGGAATGCATTTTTCTCTATTTTCCCTAGGTTTAGTTTTTATCTTGCAGTCCCTTTACAAAAACTTAGCATTGACTTCAGTATAAATTTTGCCAACTTGACTCTGACTGGCGCAGTTGCTAAGTAGTTAGCACTTGGCTTCCTTCGCTAAGGGCCGCGGTTAGACTTTGACCTTAACAAATATTTGTTTGGCCTGGTCTGGCTTACGTATATTTGTTCTCGTCTGGGTTTTGTTGCCTTTTAGGTGTTTCCTAACCCTTAAAATAGGTACATACTGATCTAATATTTACTTCGTGGTTATATAGCTTTTTGTATTTTTTTTTGCCTTCTAGCTAACATAATTTTTGGCTGTACAGGGTTGCATGGGCATCGACTCGCAGCCAGTTACCATATTCAGAACATGATTCTGAACTAACCGCGTTGAAAATTTTCGTCGATAATAAAAAATTGCTTTTCCATACATTTTGACCGCGAAGGAATCGCACTTTTCTATGAAACCGACGAAATATTTCTACTCTAAGAGGTCTATAATCATGTGCTGAATTCATGGTTCTAGTTTGCGCGTCGATGATGCTACCTAGCATAAAGTATCAAATAAACTATACGTCGTTGCAGTCCCTTTTCCCTTTTTTACAGGGTATTAAGACGTTGATCCTATTGATGCCTCCGAATAATATGGGTCTTTAGCGTACCCAAGAGAGTACGGGCCTTTAAAGGGCCGTAAAAAGTCACACTGGTGACGTAGGGAAGTCCGGGCAACTGGCCATCTCAGCCGCCATATTGGTAAACGTCACGACAAAATGGCCGACCTGAGAATAACGTTACTTTTTATTTTGTTATTTCTTTTTACTATTTTAGGCATTTTAAATATAGGTGCCTGAGATGGCTTTGTGCCCGGTTGATGAGGTAGATGGGACATAAATATAACTGTTGAAATGTGGGTGGATAGGAAATATTAGGTGCACCTCTGCCTAACCTTTTGGGGCCTACAGGAGTGATGTTATACAGGCTGACTTGTAATTTGACGTATTCCTTTCAGGAAGTGGTAGTGTGACCCATTTGCAACAATTAAGCACCCCATAAAGCATATGCGAAAATTCATGGTATTAACTACCGAAATTAAAATGCGCTGGTTCTGGTGGTAAAACAAAGTATATAATGTGTCAATCAAACGTAAAAACCTAAAGGTAGAAAAAGCATAGAAAAAAGGTATAAAAAGGTAAAATATCAAAAAGGAAGAAAAGACTTCCACACATGGGATTCGAGAAAATCCAATTTTCATGTATTTTTGCAAAGTCGATGTCAAAAAACGAAAATGCGGAACTGACGACACCGACTTTTTAAAGCAGATTGTTTTTACCCGACTGTGCCAGAAGGAGGGTTATGTTTTTAGAGTGTATGTATGTATATTTCTTTGGCACGCTCTGTATCCTAAACGGCTTGATCGATTTCAGCTTGAGAGGTCCCTTTAGATTCGTCTTAATTGTGAGAGTGACACTGGGTATATCAAAAGGCTCCAAATGTTTTTTTCTCAAAACCTATCGAATGAGATATCAAAATAAAGGGTTTTAAAAGGTGATTACAAAAATAACAACTTATATGGTTAAAAGTAATTCGAAGTGACAAATCGTAAAAAAATACGTATCAAGAACTAAACCGTCTGCGAAATCTTTCACATTTGTAAACTAAAAAGATGGAAATAAAAAAAAAAGTAATTAAAAAAACTAAAAACCCGACTGCAACCTTAAACTAAAACTAACTGAAAAGCTAAAAACGAGTCCATTTTAAATTAAATAAAAGTTGGAAGCAGGCGTGACGTGACCTATACCATTATTATATTTTCAAACTCAAATGGCTCCCGCCTGCTGACTTTTATTTAATCTAAAATGGGTTTGTTTTTAGCTTTTCATTTAGTTTTAGTTTAAGGTTGCAGTCGGGTTTTTTAGATTTTTTAATTACTTTTTTAAAACTACATAGTTACGTATAATGGATTTAAGATGTCAAAAGGAGTCTTTTGCATAATTAATTGAATTTCACGGAGCTGATTTCAAAGAAATGGAGATTAATATCTGAAAAAGAACTGTTTCTTCCTTCCCGGAAAAGCAAAACTACTCGTGGCGAGAGCTGGTAGGTACAGCAAGTAGGTAATTATGAGACACGGTGATCTTCAAGTAAGTATCCAAGAATTTTTCCTTACCTATTATAATTGTGATTCAGGCTTGCTTTATAATCTTGAATAAACTAAAATCATGATAACGACTTTGATATCTTTGGTATGAGCTAAGTTGCAAAGGAATTATATTTCTTAGAAATTAAAATAAAATTACTAGGTACTATGAATCCTACAGTTCTCCGCGATATTATTTTCTCAGACTGTGTTTAATTACAAAATGCTTTGCAAAATAAAATATCCTTATCCTATCTTTACCATTGAGAAAAAAATTAAGGTTGACTTTTTTGTTTTCTTAAAACAATTTTATAGGGAAAGTTGCGAGTTATCAAGAGAGAGACACACTTTTTACGTATCCAATCGACATTAGCAATTTCATGCCCTATTTGCTTGCTCGCTTTTTAATAAACGTTTCCCAAGTGAGAAATATAGGTACCGGTGTCAAAGGTTCCCAATAAAAACTGTGTTTATGCCACCTTTCAATTCACCAGTGCTGCTAAAAAAATGGCGTCAAATAAAAAGTCCTCACGGTGTAATAATTAAAGTTGATTGAAGCAAAGTTGACGCGGATATCTCCCGGATAAAAGGGTGCAGTTTCATTTTAAATACACAGAGTCATTTTTAGGGTTCCGTAGATCAAAGAGGTTGGTTGAAAAGGGGTTTTCATAATAATTTTATTTTTTGTTTCATACATAAGTATTTACATAAGTTACGACTATGTTGGGTCCCCTATAAACTTGATTACTATGAAATGGGTTTAAATATGGTCGTATTTATTTCAGATAGATGTTTCAGTGCATGTTATTTCACAATCCTTAGGTACAGTCGACGCCACGTCGGGGCTCGTTAAGAGTACAGAAGCCCGAAAATCTGACGACCACATTTACCAAGGAGTATCGTATTACTCAGTAAATGGGTTGTGGAGCTCAGATAGGCAATTGCTCCATGTAAAATACCGGTATTCAGCTGCATCCGGTTAGACTGGAAGCTGACCCCAACATAGTTGGGAAAAGGCTAGGCACATGATGATGAGTCGACGCCACGTAGGTGGTAACACTTTGTCTTTGAGCTTGTCTAATGTAGTAGGTACGCAATTCCAACAGAATAAGAGGCCTGAATATACTGGTTTTCTTACCACTGACCTATTGTACACACGGCGACACATCAAGGTATACATTTCCGGTGTTAGCTGACTGGTTTTTCGTACAATCAGAAGTCAGCTTATACTGGTTATGTATAGTTTGATGTGTAGCCATGCGTACTATAATGCAACTGAACTTATACAGGGTGCCCCATTGACGTGCAAACTGTAACCATGAATTCAGCACATGATCCTAGACGGTAGTGTAGAAATTTTTCATCTGTTAAAAAAATAGCTGTTTCATAGAAAACTGCAATACCTACGCGGTCAAAATGTACGTAACAGCAATTTTTTTTGTGAACTAACCCTTAATGTTCTTAATTTTGTTGTTTTGCTTCCAATAACAAAAAAAGAGATGAAAGTGATCAGAGCTGTCAAAATTAAAATTATACCGGATGGGCCTTAAAAACGTCGCTGATTTTTTTTTTGAAGTTTGACAGGTTCTTTACTCTTTTCCATTTTATTTACGACAGCTTTAGATTGCTTTGACTTATTAACGTTAAATATTTTCCTGTAGCAACAGTAATGGTACCGGCCCTTTCCGTCCCGTCTCAAAAAAACAACCTGTGTATTTAACGTTTTGTGATTTTTGCCCTTAAAAATTCTATCTTTGAATACATTATTATAAAGTAATCTTTGAATATTTGTACGTTTTATCACTTTTGAGAACTATATCAGTTTCCACTGGTAAGAAAAATTTAGCGTAGGTACCTAATTTTTGCCTGTAGGTAACCTAGATTCTAGGGCTAAGCTATCTCTTTATATACCTACCACTCGAGAATTCTTCAGTTGTGAAGTATTCTCGTTTGATTTTAATTCAAGATAATCTTGACGTGTGATACAGTCAGTAACTTTGGAGACTCTTTACAGCTCTTAAAGTTTTCATTGAAAATATAAATGTGCTCAATCACTTTTCTTGCTGAGCGTACATCTTTCGCTTGATCATGTTATAAAAGTACCTACGTAGCCCTCGTTCGCGCGGACGTAAAGATATCGCGGCTGGATTTCATCGCGCTCTGGATTTTCAACTCTCGACGCTTAACAGTGCGTTTAAAATCAAGTGCGCGAAAAAAAATCGCCATGGGAAAAACTCGACCGTGAGAACCTGGGCTAAGGTTGCGTTTCCACCAGAAATGAGCAAGGATGCGTAGCGAGGGATGTCTGTGAAACTAACGAATAAAATCGCTTCATTTTCATAGCTTGAGCTAAGCTAGTGTTGTTATTAGTTAGTTTTACGCACATCCCTCGCTACCCAAATTATTTAGTTCATGTTGAGGGAGTCAGGTCTTTTCAATGAAACAGTACCTACCTACGTGTTCTTGATTACACAGGTAATTATACTTAGTGCAGAATTTCATTGATGATAATATTAATTGATGAGGTACTTAAGTAGTGCATGAAGTATGTATTAATTTGGTGTCGTATTTAATAAGACCACAGTAATTATAACATACATAACATAACATAATCAGCCTATAATGTTCCTACTGCTGGGACACAGGCCTCCTCTCAGTGAGAGGGAGTGGGCTGTAATGCACCACGCTGGCCCGCTGGATTTTTGGTTCTAGGATATGCCGGTTTCCTCACGATGTTTTCCTTCACCGTTTTGAGAGCAGTGGTGATGAAATAATTTACACAAAGTAAAGCGTCTGTCTGGATTCGAACCTACGACTTGCAACTCGTAAGTCGCGGTCGTTACCACTTGGCCACCTCTGCTCTCTTGTAATTATAACAATGTCACCTAAATGTCATGAATATATGACCTGTCGATCTATTCAGTAAAACGCTCACCGTGAAAACTCTGGTGAAGTGAGCTGTCAATAGTGTCAATCCCAACCATTTTTTTTTGGATGGGAAATTATCAAATAACTTCTCCCGCTCTGGGCGGAGAGGGCATGTCAGACTTTTACTGACTAAAACCCACCCGTGTTCCTTCAGTTGCCTGTGCCAGGGGCCACGGTAAATCTTTCGAACAACCCGCGACCCTGGCCGAATCTCAACCATCAGTTGGAATGTCGGCTCACTTCATGCTCACTTTACCTAAGATTTCACGGTGAGATTTTTACAAAATAGACCGATTTACATGTGTAGATTTTATGCAAGGCTACAGAAGTAAAAATATGTTCATACAATTGATACATTTTGTATCGTAACTACACAGAGAATTCATTCCAATTTCACTAACAAGCAATGAAACATTTCAAAACATGACAGCTCAACGGTTTCCCGCCAATCCAACATGGCGGCTATCAAAACAATAGATACGAAATCGAGTCATAACTGTTACTTAAAACGTACGTTTAACATAGTCGAAATCTGCTTTTTCGGACGGGCGAACGCGAAAATTAAACTATTATGAAATTTTCAACGAAGCACCTGGTACCCATTTCGTTGGGACGTGGATATATGGCGCGAATATCGCCGTTTGTTATTTGTTTCCGGGTATGTTTGCATTTGTCAGCGGGAACGCGACTTACGTGATATATGAATTATTTTGAATGTCATACACGGTGCATATTTTTGTTTTATGTCGTTGTTACATTGGAACGATATGCAAATTCAAGATACGAAAACAAAAAATATACTTTTCTCAGACATGCTTGGAAATTCGAGCATAATTTTGACAACCTTCTTCCAGATAAATCGAAAATGCTGTACTGGTCAAATCATGACATGCTACCAGTGGCCGCCAATGTTATTATGAAAATCCATAACTCTCGTGTTTAACGGCCGAATTTTAGTAGCGTAGTAATTTTACTATGAAAATCCATAAGTCACCCATCTATGGTCAATGGTGTAGTTTAAAAAAATGGAACGAACTTTTTACTTCGACGCATGGCAACCGAGGTAACTTATTATTTCAATTTCGAACTGCAAATAGAGCTGTTTAAATTAAAAAAGAAACAAATGTTATACAATAAAATTCACTTAAGCCAAATTCGAAAAGCCTTTATACCTAGTACAAGTCTTATCCTGCGAATGAATTATGAATTTTTGGCAGTTTTTCCATACAAAATCTGTCAGACGTCAATTTTATTCCACGGAGAAGAGATTGGTAAAGGAGAATGACCACCAATGGGCCCCTTAGTTTCGGTACCATGTCAAGACTATTTACTTCTCAAAAATTAAGTAGTATTTTTACATGTTTAAGTTATTTTTATCAACATTTCTTTTACCCTAGCATTGGAAAACAAAATTAATATTTATTTTATTGAATTTATGTCAGTTCCGCCATAAAACTTAACCGGAATGTTGCCATACGACAGACTATGTCAATTAAATATTTGTAATCGATTGAAAATATCGATATTTTACTAATCCGCCGACTAAAATGATCGGAGATAGGCTACAATATAGCTTTTCTCCTGACACTCTCATGTAACTGATTAGGCGCGAAGTAGACGATGGGCGGGCTCAAATAAAGAAAATAGAAGTAGTAAATAAACTAAAAAAAATATTATCATAGGTATCATGGTATTTCCTACCGTCAGAAATATTACGCTACATTCATGCCTGATTAGTTTCTAAACAAAAGTTGGTACCACAGACATTATTGTGGTTAGTACTCAGGTTAGAACCTCCTATACATACCTAAATAGCGTTTATAATTATCTTTTTAATTAATTATGTAAATAATATTATGAATAACAAATCGATTTGGTAAATCGATTACCAAAATATTTAATAACATGGTCACACTTGACAGATCTACTGTCAAATCAATGCATCAATCAAATTGCTTCGTGCTGTTCGTTTTGCGTCGAGTTGAATTTATTCCTCCGTATTTAATTCTGTTCGTTTATTCGTTACAATTTAAAGCTGTCTAGTTGAGCGTTTACGTTTCTCCAGTGGATTTGTTTTGAGATACTGGACTCCTGTTTTAGTGACAAATGAGCTTTGGACTCTTGTTTTAGTGATAAGTGAACAAATTGACTCTATTCTAGTTTTTAAGTGAGCCTTGGACTCTTATTTTACCCCTGATGTAGAGGTCGGGTAAACCGCCCTCTCTCTCGCCGATGTGTCAATTGCTCCCTACGTTTGGCGCCTAATCTTCGTAGACGTCAAATCGAAGAATTAGATGAACTAATGCTTATCCTTCTGAGATCCTGGGTAACACCTATACACCGGTAGGTAAGTGTATAATGTGTCATTTACAAGACTTATACGAACATTTAGGATGCCTGTGTTTGGTCAATCAAGGGGTCATCGTCAACGTAAATCTATTATTTTCACTATAACAAAAATTAACGTTTTAGGCAGTGTATGGTGATCTGTTAGAAAACCTAGACCATTACAATGAGCACATGAATAAATGTACGTATTATCTATTTAGGAATTCACTGATTTACTTTTGTTATCTTTTCAGATATCCTGTGATGACATCCTGTGTGTTGAATGTTTTGTATTATTACAAAACCGGACATCATCAACCACAACTCTATCCCTTGTATCCCCTGCTCTTGGACACCTCAACATATGTTTTGCGTGTGGCATGTCAATTGCAAGTCGCAGAACTCATAGGGTTAGTCAAGACTGTCCTCAAAGGAACTTTATACTAAGATGGACACCAGCTCATCACGTAAGTGTTTTAATCATGGCATTATAATTATGATTGAACTAATTGAACAAAAATAAGTAGTATTTATATATAATATTTTCTTATTTTTAGGTTTTGAATTTGGAACGAGTTTGTTGTGCTTGTTGGGAGTCTGCATCGAGAGGAATACAGAGCCAGGCCATTGGTGGTGTTAACAAACCCACTGTGGAGTCTGCGCCAGTGACTGATAACATGGACGATAACATCGCAGATGCTGTGATTCCTATACCACACCCACTACCACTGCTGGTTCTACCACCTCAGGAACAACAATTGCCTCGAACATTTTCAAAAATTAATTAACTAAAGTACAAACGGGTTTCGGCAAGTTAACGACATTGCCTGTTCCTTGGTTGTGCGAACACTGAACGTCTGTTAGTACCAGGCACTATAAAAGAAGTTTTGTTGTTACATCAAAAAGTATATATTCCCTTCACTGCAAGAATCTGCAGATATCATTTACATAGCAATCGTTAGGATGAACTAGAAGCCCCATATTCAGATTTTACTGGATTTTAAGTAGGTAGATGATATTTTCACAAAACTTGAAAAAGCGACTGAGAAACAGTTAGACTTCAATGACATGTCAAAACAATTATCTAGTTAGGGCTAGAATTATATCAAGACATGTGAGTAGCAGGATTTATTATACATATTTATTTATATGTATTTTCTAACTGAACAGACAGCTGTGCTGCTGGGGAGTTTGTTGCGCCACTTCTTCTCCCCAGCGAAAGCACCAGGAAGTGCTGAAGGGCGGACGTTTTGGCGGGACTGTCTTCTGTAATTTTGATGTTCGAAAAGTGCTGATTCTCAGCCTAGTTTGAATAAATGACTTTTGATTTTGATGAGTAGAGAGCAAGATAGGGCAAATTCTTTAGAGAGTATCATTGCTTATTATTTTAGTTGCTTAGTGTTAAATCGTACAGTAGGGTGCTACGCTCGTACTATGACCGTATTTTCGTAATTAAGCTGGGCTTGTTTTAATGATATAAGCGCCCCAGCGCAATTTCTAGACCATATATTCCTTGAAGAATAAATGTTATACCTACTATTTATTGTTGTTTTTTTTTAAAGTAAGCAGCCATAGAGCATCTTAGGTTAACTTGAGATGGATCCGTGCGGTTGTTGTAACCTAGCCATGAGCTCTTCTAACCTAAGGCTTTATATTTATTATTTATATATACTTTATTGTACACCACAAAAATACACAACAAAAAGAATTATCGATAACTAAAAATATACAATGGGCGGCCTTATCGCTTTCTGCGATCTCTTCCAGGCAACCTTGGAATGGACAGTGATTTGCCTGGACATACATTACATACATTAGTCGTAGGTAAGTATTTATTTAAAAAAACACTACCTATTAGTGGTGAGGGCACAGCCTGCCGGCACGGAATGGCAAGGGATATTTGTAAGCGCAAGTACTTAGCCTTTATAATATCTAGCAAGAGAAGTTATGTAGTAAGTATTTTCTAAATTCAGGAATCAATATTAATACTTAACCTTTTAAGCGCTTGGCTAAATATCAATTGCCGTGCCCCCACCGCGCGGCTACAAAGTACAAATCGATAAAATAATACCTACAATATATAAGGGGAAATTGTTGTATCAATTAAATAATTATCAAAAACTTTTAATTTGCGTGGTACAACTAAAAGCATTATTAAATAATAATGGTTTTAGTTGTACCACGCAGTTAATAGAACGAAAAAAACATGCATGTTCTCTGTCGCAGAAATACGACACGAGCGGTAGGGACACGGTATATGTGTCGCATAAATGCAACACAAGCGGTCATGAGCTTAACAATATTATTATTTTAATTTCAAATATGTTTAAAACAAAAAAAACTTGTTTTATAACCTCAATTTCAGCATCCGAAAAAAATTAGATTTCTCTTAAACTAGGGTGAAAAATTGAAAATCGATTTCAGGATATGAAAAGGTAATTCCAGGTCTACAAAACCAAGTTAAAACCACCGTGACATGCGAAGTTTTTTAGGGGCCCAAAACTCCTAACAAAATGGGCATTGTCCTTTCCAATTTTGGTAAAATCAGCCCTTGGTTTGGATTTCCGCGCATTATTTGAGAAAAGTACTATACAAGCCTTGGCCGCAACCAGGCATTGATGGACTCACTGTGTATGCCTCGGCACACATGAGTCCATGAATGCCTCTTTATTATTTATTTAAACTTTTCGCACAAAAAAGGTACAAAGGCGGACTTAATGCCGGACGTCGCTGAATGTTGGTAGGCATGGGAAAATACAGGCCTGCACTCTTAGGGATGATTTATATTAGACCGGGCCGTGCCCGGGGCGTACCGTGTACGTGGCCCGGATGGGGCACGGATTTGAAACGTCAAATACATTTTGTATGAAGCAGTTTATATTACACAGTGCATGATCCGTGTCACGGACATGGACCACACGGACCACGGTATCCGGGACACGGATCATGCACTGTGTAATATAAATTGCTTCATACAAAATGTATGTAACGTTTCAAATCTGTGCCCCGTCCGGGCCACGTACACGGTACGCCCCGGGCACGGCCCGCTCTAATATAAATCATCCCTAAGAGGGGGTAAGCAACGGATATTTTATCTGTTTACAAGATTATTCTAGTTAAAAATGGTCTTAAAATCGTAGCTCTTGAAATTCACGAGCTAAATCTCGTCATAAAAAGACCACATCGCACCCTAGAATTTCTCCTGCATCTTGGTATGTTTACGAACATAAATCTTACATGCACCAACACCCGGACGCGGACCAGGCCATTTCGGAATTGTGGTTTTGCAGTAACAAAATTCTATTGTTCTAGAACCTTTACAGGCATACCGACTTTATTTTTCAGAGAAAAAGAGGCCGTATAAACTACATTTTCAATAAAATAAATGAGAGCAGCGCAGACAAATCTATCATTTCATTTTGGTATGGACTAAATTCCCGTAAACAGCTCGTTTAAATTCACCTCCAACCGTTTTCATTCGAATTGGAACACACCCTTCTTCATATCCGAAGTACTATAATAATAATATACTTACCCAAATTGAATAGTACAAAATGAAGGGGTCTAGAATGGTCAATTTGTTTTAACGATATCCTTTACACGTTTTCATTTGAAGAGGTAAACAGAGTTAAACTGAATAGTAAGGAATTATTTTAGTTCCACCAATAAAACGTTGCGAACATGAGTAATGTCATGACATTTCATCATTATCATTTCAGCTGAAAGACATCCACTGCTGGACATATGCCTTTCGACCGGTTGTATGTTTCTTGCATCCAGCGGATCCCTGCGGCCTTCACCAGGCCATCGGTCCACCTTGTGGAAGGTCTTCCAACGCTACGTCTTCCGGTACGCGGCATGACATTTACAGATAGATATTTCGATACAAAATTTTCTGCTTAAGGGGGAAGTGCCAGGGTAGCCCGCGAAATTCAAATTTACTTACGTTTTTCGCAATTTTCAGATCAGTGTCAGGTTGTATTTTGATCAAAAGTTGATTCGCGACTATAACAGGTACGTATTTACAGAATTATAATCATTATAATCATTAATACATCTTTCTAAGTTAGATTTGTACCACGACAACAAATCTCTTATAGAAAACTGCTTAGTGGTACAAATCTAACTTAGAAAGATGTATTAATGATTCTAATGATTATAATTCTATAAATACATACCTGATTTTTGATCAAGATACAACCTGACACTGGCCTGCAAATTGCAAAAAACGTAAGAAAATTTGAATTTCGCGGTCTACCACTGCGCATTCACCTTAAGTAAGTACTCGTATAAAAGTTTATAATTTTGAGTGCGTTCATTCAACATTGATGTTAAAATACCCAACTAAAACTTTATTTAAGATCAACATGAGATTCTTCCGTTGTCCCATTTAAATCTAATTTCCGTGCAAACATTTGTTTCTAAGACAACTGCCTAATATCCCTGGCGAAGTTAAAAGCTAACATAAGGGAAAGGGGAGAGAGGGGGGTAAATTAATGGTGTTCACGGGCACTGAGCCAACAATCTGTCACTATTTACGCACTATTGCAGTCTTTGGATCTAAGACGTTGGTAAACGTGCTTCACTGGAAACTAGCATATTTTAGACTTTAAGAGGATTACCTACTGGAGTCCTCGTCATTTTGTATCAAAAGAGCTTTTGCTAGCACTAAGGTGCTTTCTAGGAAGTCAATTACCTACGTTACTTAGGTACTTGCGTTGCTGTATGGCTAATATTTTTACCAAGACATCATGTCATGAGCTCTTTTCGAGGCCAATATGTTATATACGACAGTATTAGAAAGAAAATCCAAAAAGGACATAATTCACGTGTCAAACATTTTATATCCAAAAATTAAAGTACCGTGCCAGAAAAAAATGTATATAGGTATTTAATGTACTTGAGAATGTTTTACTATTACAGCGAAAGCCTAAAATTAACCCCCCGGCTGCTATTTGAGATTGAAAAATGCCAAGAAATACCAACTTTTAGGTAATTGAATTTATTAACCTGAACATGTTTTAACTATGATATTAAAATATGATTTTTGGCATTTTCAATTTCAAATACCAGCCGAGGGGTTAATGGTAGACTTTCGTTGTAATAGTAAAAAATGCTCAAGAGGTCATTTCCCATAAGTCAGCAGTACGTTTTTTTTTTCTGGCCAGCACTTTCATTTTTGTGTATGAAATTAATGATATGACTTTTCAGGTACAGTGTTTTTATTTCACGAAGCGACGCGCGCTTTACATGCTGTGAATGTGTGCGTGAAGGCAGACGAGTAGCGTGAACACATAATATACACACGCACACACCCTCATACTTCCAACTTCGCCATTAGACGGTATCGAGAGCTCCTGCGCATACACACACGTGTCACAGCGTGTTTGTGCACTTGTTAACCACAAGTAAAGCGTGCGTCGCTTCGTGAGATAAAAATAAGACTTTGTCCGCGTGTTCTCGTTCCCCCGACTCACCCCGTCGCACCACGTCACGGTCGTCTGCCCGCGCTGTTACTTCGTTTTCGCTTGGCGTTCTTTCTGACTTATTTTCTTTTTGCTTGGCTCCTAAAAGTCCTAGCATAATGTTAAATAGCCTGTAGCCTTCCTCAAGTATTGGGCTATCAAATGCAAATGAGATTTTTTCAAATCGGACTGGTAGTTCCAGAGATTTAAAAACGTGCGTTTAAAAAAATATATCCTTCTGCTGTATATAAGTAGCGGGGGTAACACTAGTCTTTATAAATAAAGACATCAAAATATTATGGCATTTTATTTTTTTTCTGATTGGGCCCGCTCTTGACCTCGATGACGCATGATAGAAAGCGGTAGATGAGGTCTATGATGGAACGAGCATGCCCAGAAGATGCCTAAGGCACTGGAACACCCACGCATCGACGAAACACAGCAGGCTGCTTGACGCCGGACTCCGGTGGGAGGGTGGTCGCAAACCAGGCGGGCGTTAGCCCTACCGCCGCAAGGGAAGAATTGGCCATAAAAATAAGGTGTTGTGTGTGACTGCCCCGGATGCACCGAGCGCTTGGTTCAGTTGAGTAACAGGTGGAACAAACTGCGCTACACGAGCAGACTTCTTCATGCATCCCAAAAACATTCACATTATGACATTCACACGACAGATTCATCTCATTCCTGTAAAATATGTCTACAAAATTCTTTCATCTCAATATGCAGAACGTATTTCCTACAGACGTAAAAATCCAAAACACGAGCATACGTGCATACTATTTTTCTACCTTCGTCTCGATAAAGACTGCAATAGCATAATAACGCAGGGGAAGACGACAGATTAAAATATGTTTTCAATACCATTGACGTATATGTATAGCTATGAAGGCATCATTACTTTCAGGGAACTGAAACGAACGACGTTTGAATAGATTTCAAGATGGCTGGCACAAGCATAAGAGAGAAGGAAATGAACATTTGCTCAGGGAATAAACGTGCAGTTTATTTTGCGTTGAAAATGTAACTGTGGTATTCCGGTGGTCTAGGATAAATAGCGCTCGTTTAAAGCTAATATTGACATGGCTACTGTTGTTTTACACAGATGAGGTAATTTCTTGCTTTCAACTCTGGTCTTGTATTACATTTATCAATCCTCTAAACTCCTTTACCATTTTAAACTCTTTTGTAGGGTTCCGTACCTCAAAAGAAAAAAAACTAGGATCACTCGTGTGTCTGTCCGTCCGTCTGTCTGTCACAGCCAATTTGCTCCGAATTTAATGAACTGATTAAGTTGAAATTGAACATATGAATTTCTGTGACCCAAAGTTTCGCAATCTGTACCGTGTGACATATCAGATGAAAGGGCTTACTGTGAGGATCTTAAATTTTTTTTTTCATAATTTTAAAGTAAATTGTATTAAAGTTATTTAAGAAAATAGACGAAACTTGACCATTTTCCCTTATCTCCGAAAATATTGAGCCTATAATAAAAAAAAAATACAGAAAATAGTTCTATACCTATAGATTGCAGGAAAACCTATAAGAAGTCTGTGGTCTTAAAACAACATGGTAAATCTCTCAATATTGTGCGTACACACGGCTACACATCAAGCTATACATTTCCAGTTTAGAGTTGACCTCGCATTGTATAGGTTTTTCGTACAACCAGAAGTCAGCTTATACTGGTTATGTATAGCTTGATGTGTAGCCGTGTGTACAAACTTACATTTTCAGTTGGAATGTATAGGAGAACATTCTTTTCAACTACAATGTTAAGTTTGTTCTTGGGATAAATTCATTCCAACTACGGATTCCAACTTCATTGTGCGTGGTCCGACACGCACTTGGCCGGTTTTTTTCATATTTCCACTCCCTCTCACAGAGAAGAGGCCTGTGTCCCAGCAGTGGGAGATTATAGGCTAATTATGTTGTAAACCTCCACACTGGCAATTTTACTAACTTTTTAACCGAATTCTTAAAATAGAAGGAGGTTCTCAATTCTTTTGTATATACATTATATATTTTACAGACCATCCAACTGAACAACTTTCTCCATGGAACCATTATCGTAATCACGAAAAAATAATCAGTCGTCCCATACAAAACTTCAATATCTGCTCGACCCAGATGTATACCCAAATGTATAACGTATGGTTCCTTGGAGAAAGTTGTTCAGTTTGATGGTCTGTACCACACCCTTAATTTTGACCATACCTTTTTGATACACGCTGTATGTTCATCGATATTTTCATAAATTTTGGATCGATTTTTCATTCTATTAAACTTAATAAATGATTTTATTTCTGTAAGTAGGTATACGTATGCTAGTCAACATATCAAGCTGTACATTTCCAGTGTAAGCTGACTTCTCATTGTACGAAAAGCCTATACCAACCGAGGTCAGCTAAAATTGGAAAAATATAGTTTGATGTGTACAAACACTTTTACACATCAATAATATTTAAAAAATTAGATAAAGTCAGTGTTTCCTATCTGTCTACTCTGAGAAGAAAGGTTTTTGGTTTTTGGTCGGATCATGTGCAGACCATGTGGATTGGTACCTACCTGAAATAGACTTTTGGAGAAAAAACCACACAGATTGAGTGGACCTGTCCAGTCAGTGCTAACATTTGTCAGTAATCGTGCAGCTCAACTCAAATCTTAAGGAGCTCAACGGTGAGAACATCCCTACATAAAACTTCATGACAGCCATGTTTTAATCCCCCCTAGCTTTAGCAGGTACAAAATTACATCAACATCTGGAGCAAACGCACGTGTAGGAAAAACACGTGACTAAAAACGCCCTTAACCCAATAAGCCAACAGGATAATCAAAGAAGAACCACTTAGATTGAGTGGACCTCTCCGTCAAAGAACATTTCAGGAATTAATCTACATGATCTTTACATGATCTGACCAAGATTATGTATGGACTTTAAAAGAGACTATGGCCTCTGAGTTTGTTTAATATAAAGTAAGGAAAGTGAAGTAGTTTATATTCAGAGCAATATAAATGTGACTAGTATTTTGTAAAGATTTGCTACAAGTGCATACCTACCTAAGGCACACGGCTAAGAACACCTCTCAAATTTCCTTTTCATACACTTTCGCATCGATCTCAGTAAAAAGGTATTCTGTCTATACCACTTAAGACTTATCGTGTTGCAAACCCATTATCGGAAATAGGTCACCTAAATCAACCGGTTGAAGACAAACTAATAAATTGTAACTTTCTCCGTGGGGAACGAGTTTCATTACCGTATCACTAGCAATTAATTATACCATCCTGATGGCGGTAAAAAAGGCAATCTGAAGAAGGGCTCGATTTTTTTTAATAAACCTATTTTGATTGTGTTCCTTTTTATGAGCTTTTATTTATAAGTATCGTAAACAGCCAATAATGTTCCCATTCCCACTGCTGGGACACAGGCCGCACTCTCTGTGAGAGGGAGTGGGCCGTAATCCACCGCGCGGGCCCACTGTGGGTTGGAAGATTCCACGTCTTTGAATTTTTGGTTCTAGAACATGACGAATCCGTCATGTTCTGGAACCAAAACAACAGAGGTCCAAATTCAAGATTTGCCAACGGGCAATGGAGAGCAACAAAAAACAGCCAGGCTGAAGTGGGAGTGGGCCGGACACGTCTCTCGAATGCACCCGGAGAGATGGGCAAAGATCGTCACTTACTGGACGCCTGAGGCAGGACATCGCCGTCGAGGTAGACCTAGGCGAAGGTGGTGTGACGATCTAATATAATTTGCAGGGCCAACATGGCCAGAGATCGGCAGTGGGGCACAAAATAGTCTAACAAAAAAAAGTGTTAATCCAGGTTATAAACTATCTGTGTGCCAATTTTCATCCAGATCCGTTCAGTCGTTTTAGCGCCAATCCGTAACAGACAAATGGACAAAATTTCTTCATTACTACAGCTTCAATCAAAGGATTGAATGTCGCTACAAATTCATTGACCACTTCCGCGCGTGGAGTACCCGCTTATAAGTTGATTTTTTATATTATTTTTCTATTCAATTGTTTTTTTTTTTCTTGTATTTTATTATGAAAAGCGTATTTCAAATAAGTAATAGTATTCATTGACAGGTCATTTTCACTTTAGGTTTAAAAAAAAGTAATTTCTGGCTTCTACTCAGTTCACGTTTTATAATCTGTTTTTGTCCAGACGAGACGTTAAGAAAAGTCAGCCGCTATATAACTTATAGGATAACTTCCTCGGAAACTTTTTATTCGACAACATGCATCTAGGGGATTGTTATTGCGTTGCGACCTCATAGATACAGACTTATAGTTCGTTTACAACTTTTTTATTTATAAACATAAAAGCGAATCGTAGTTCTTTATTTTATCGTCCAAATGGGACGGTATAATAATTAATTCATTAGTAAAGTATTGGATATCGAATGTTCTAACAACTGCTGTTGTCTTCATCATCTGCCTAGCCTTTTCCCAACTATGTTGGGGTCAGCTTCCAGTCTAACCGGATGCAGCTGAATATCGGCTTGTTACATGGAGCGACTGCCTATCTGACCTCCACAACCCAGTTACTGTATCCATACTGATATTATAAATGCGAAAGTAACACGGTCTGTCTATATATTGTTTGTATGTCTGAATTTTAACGGCTGAACGGATTTTGATGTGTTTTTTTAATCCCGGTGTAGGTACGTTCCCGTGGGATAATTTCCAACATCCACTAAGGCGAAGTCGGGGGCAAAAGCTAGTTTTAATATAAAACATGCTGCTGCATGCAAACACGTTAGGTGAAACCCCACCACCGCCACCACCACCACCTCATCTCACCTTCATCTTCACCTTTGAACGTATTTTTCTGTTCCTTTCTTCTTGTCTGTTTATATGTGTGTAGGTACATAAAAAGTTAACTAAAAATTAACTTAAGCAATACTGTACCAGTATTTTACCCACAATTGAATTCATTGCTTCAAAAACTTTATCTTTCCCTACAACATCTCCTTTGAAAGAAGTCAACAATGCGTATCAAATTAGATCCGTAGATCTAACCGAGTTCCGAAGATAGTTGGGCATCGGTAAGTGAGATTCTCACGCCAATATCCAACACTGTATTCAGCACTATTCAGGATGAACCACTTCACCGAACTTAGGCACTAAGGTAGGATCGTCCTCGACCTGTTTTGATGTTTGTGCTGTATGCTATAGGTAAATTATTATCTATTAGATTTAGTTTACAGTTGTGGGGCATTGTACTGCGTTGCAGTCGTTGCAGATAAATTTAGTATACCTTGTATTCGTTTCGGTCCTTGTAGCTATTTATTCTTAGCCCTCCGGTCTACAAGGGGAGCAGTGGTGGCCCAGTGGTAATGACCGCGACTTACAAGATGTTTTGTGTAAATTATTTCGTCACTATTACTCTCAAAACGGTAAAGGAAAACATAGTGAGGAAACTGGCATATCCTAGGACCAAAAATTCTAAGACATGCGACATCTACCAACCCGAATTGGGGCCACGCGGTGGATTACGACCCATTCCCTGTCACCGAGGAGGCGTTTCCCAGCAGTGGGAACATTATAGGTTGACTATGCTATGCTTAGGTATTATTAATGCATCCGGTCTGTGGAATTCACATGATTTATCATGATTCAAACGATGATCAGAGGGCCTAGATAAAGCGACATTCAATCGCCGATAACGATGACGAAAAAGTTAAAAATGATTTGACATAAACCACCACCCCAGCTTACGTCAATCCTGTTGAAAGTCGTTCGAGTGAAGTAACATACTTAAATAACCACGTTTTTTAAGGCGATCTTCAAACGCCTTGGTTAACCTTAATTTAAATGTATTCAATGTTGTTACGGTTTGTGGATACTTTGAGTTACATATAAATACAGGATGTGTACCCCAAAAGGTAATGGAGAGGCTATGCTTGGAGTTTCCCTACGTGATCGAATCAGAAGTGAAGAGATCCGTAGGAGAACCAAGGTAACTGACATAGCCCGAAGAATTACCAAACTCAAGTGGCAGTGGGCAGGGCACATTCGAGCGGCGACCGCGTACTGGAAGACGTAGCGTTGGAAGGACTCCTATAAGGTGGACTGATGACTTGGTGTTGATGGAGGCCGCAGGAATTCACTGGATGCGAGAAGCACAGAACTGGAACTGAGAACTGGTCGAAGTGGCGATTCTTGGGGGAGGACTATGTCTAGCAGTGGATGTCTTGCGGCAGATGATGATGACGATAGGATATTTCCGAATTTGTGGAACATCTTTCAATCATAGTGCGATATCGAAGATCACGTTTCGGGGCCTTTTTGTTCACAGACATGAACGAGATCTGGCAATGTCCAGTGACTTTAAACCAATTTTAACAGAACATCACAATGCATTTACAATGAAACTGTAACCCAAATAAGGTTCAAATTGTTTCAGCATTTTGCTTATAAGGTTTATTTAAAAAAAAAAGCATTATTTTCAGGAATTTTAGACCGTAGGTACTTTAGTTACCGTCTCGTTCATTCGCAGCTCCCTCTTATTTGATTTGATCATTTGACTTACTTAAAGATAATATCTATTACGTGGCTTATCCATAAAATTATCCAGACTAATAACTATGGTAAGTAGTTCAAAGAAAAATCAGCATTAACGACAGATAAGTGGTGAAATGACATTATAGCCCAGATCGACCTATAAATGAAAAAGTTTGTGACCTTAATCCAGAAGTTTGTTCACAGAATTGTATAAAAGATCTTGTACAGAAGCTCCATATGTCAGTACAGACAGAAAACAGACGCAAGCACACATTTACGCCATTTGTATATGGCACGGTTTCTGTACGTTACGGCGTAAAAACCACGCCGTAGAAAAATCGTGTCTGTGAATTAAGCTTCAATAGCGATCCATACAACACTGACGACCGTGCCTACATACGGCGAATAAACCGTTGTTTTTCACTGCAAGAAAAACGTGTGTATACAACAAAGGGATTTATGGCCCGTTCCAAAAGTATCAGATATAAGCACACCCTGTTCAGAAAATTTTATAATTTTTTATTTATTGCTGAATGGGCCCGCTCTTGACTTCGATCACGCCTGATGGAAAGCGATAGATGAGGTCTATGATGGAACGAGCGTGCCCAGAAGACGCCCAAGGCATTAGAACTCCCACGCATCGACGAAACACAGCAGGCTGCTTGACGCCGGACTCCGGTGGGAGGGTGGTCGCCAGGTCGCAAACCAGGCGGGCATCAGCCCTACCACCACAAGGGAAGATTTGACCAGTCAAATAAGGTGTTGGGTGTGAGTGTTCAGGATGCGCCGAGCGCTCGGTTCAGTTGAGTAACTGGCAGAACAAACTGCGCTACACAAGGAGGCTTCTTCATGCATTCCATAAATTTATTCAGATTAAATACTTACGCAATCACTCACTAAAGGGAATTAGTATCACATTAATCTGTAGGTATTTAGAAGGTTTTTATCTTTATACCTCCAGTTTTTCCAATAATTATTATTATTGTTTGAATAACATTATTAAATGGTCATTAAAAAAATTATAAATATTTAGGTTATAACCTCAATTTTTCTAGATTAAATTACCTAAAATGTCAAACAAAAAAAATCTTTAATTTCCGGTTTAAAAATTAATCAAATCAAAGCACTCAATGGAGATTGCCCGTGATCAAAACCGCTTTAAAGCAATAGAGTATGGCCTTCAAAATATACTCATAAATTATAAAATAATTTATTAACATTTCTGAGTTCACTTGATCGAAATCGTATGTGGGGTTAATATTTTGTATTTAATTAGTTATTTATTGGATTTTGTTGCATACTTTTTTAAATGGCGTATTTTAGTAAAAGCAGTGTTGCCAATTTTAAGAACCTCCCCATAATCGGTCTTAACGGATAGTATGAGGACAGACGCTGAGTTTTAAAAATAATTTCATCTATGACATTCTTCCTGGGTTATTGATTCCGTTTTAATCATGATCTGGCAGTTGGAGTAATTTATACGGCCTACCCAAATGTCCTTTCTCTGGTGTCGTCAAATCGTTGAGCTCCTTAAGTTCTGAGTTGAGCTGCACAATTACTGACAACTGGTGCACTGATTGGACAGATCCACTCAATCTGTGTGGTTCTTTTGTCAAAAGAATATTTCAGACATTTATCTAACATGGTCTTTACATGTATGATCTAACCAAGATTAAGTATGTCTGGGCTTTAAAAAAAACTGTGATCTTTGAGTTTCTTTTGGCTTTTCTTCTCAGAGTTGTCAGATAGAAAACGCCCTTCTCATCTAGTTTAAAAAAATATGTTTGATGTGTAAAAGTGTTTTTTTTTTTCTATGTTTCCTCGTTATTAATTTTTCATTAACATAATCAAAGTAATATATATTTTTAATTAACATCTTTAAACTAATATTAAATTAAATCAATAGAATCAATTGTTTTTACTATAATTTTTGACGTTCAAAAGTGCCTTTACTGTGCCTAATTGAAATAAATGATTTGACTTTGACTTTGAATCCATTTATTTCAGACTAATTATTTGTCCATATATTACTAATTAAAATATCTTTCTTTAGTTGACAAATCACTTATGGTCAGGGGGATTAAGATTAACTGTTGGTAACACTATCACGGGAAGTGTCACTCAGACACTGTCAATTTGTCAAACAAACATCTCATGTCGGCCGACCAGCACTCCGCAGTGATCTTTGTTTTTACTTATGTATTGTTAGTTGTTGAGTTTGCTGTGCTAATAAATAACTTATCATTGCGTTGACATCGTGTCCAGTTGAATCTTCAGATTCCTGCACAGTCAAGATTGTACTGTTTCTGTGCGGGTGGTGTGGATTGTGTAGAACATTTTCACGACTACGGTCCGTGTCTTCTGTGCAGTAAATCACTAACGATTTCGTTAAAACTGTCACGCTGCGGGAGCTGTGTCTACCCCGTCGTCAAGTTGGGGAGGCAACGGATATAATGGAAGACTTTCAGCACTATTTGTATTTCGTTGTTTACAGTTAAGTTTTACAGATAATACTAGAAGCTGTTTAACTATGTTCAAAATATACAATACATTTAAATGCATCATGATGAGAAAAGTGGTGAAGTGTGTTGTCCCACTCACTGTCGAACGATCACAAAAAAAGACTGAAGCTGTGGCGAGACAGTGCTTCCTTACCCAAACCATTCGTTCTACCCGCTGAAGAGCTCCTACCTGGATATGAGTTACCTTGGGTAAACCTGCTGAGATGGAGATTCATAGACGACTCTGCCTTGGAGTGTAAATGTGGTGCTGTTCTACAAACGATGGGACACTTAATATCGTGTCCTGCGTGTCCTGTCAGCTGCACGTTACAGGAACTGATGGACGTTGGTGATGGCGGCAAACAAGTACCTGAATTCTGGGCCCAGTCCATTTAGATTGCTATCGACACGCCAAGAAGAAGATGATGCGATAAGAACCACCAGCTATACTTTTCTTAGTTTGATTTGAATTTGTTTGTGGCTTTTGCCTGTCTGTGACAATATGTATAATTAAACTAATGCTAAGATCAATTTCTTAACAGAATATGATATACCTATTTATTTTTATATGTCCCACACAGGTCGATCGATCAGGTTAAGCTACGCTTGCCACGGTTGGTCTGTGGATGGGTGACCATGTTTACATACCGAGAACCCTCCGTGGATCAGAAAGCACGTTAAGCCGTTGGTCCCGGCTGCCATTCATGGATCTTTGACAGTCGTTACGGGTATTCAGAAGCCCGAAAGTCTGATAACCTGTCTTACCAAGAGGTATCGTATTACCCAGTAACTGGGTTGTGGAGGTCAGATAGGCAGTCGCTCCATGTAAAATACTGGTATTCAGCTGCATCCGTTTAGACTGGAAGCCGACCCCAACATACCTAGTTGGGAAAAGGCTAGGCAGATGATGAGTCGTATTATGGTTAGCATGTCCGTAGGAACGGAAAATACGAAACTGAACTAGCAAACGACATTGAGGTTGACATGCCGTTGGTACTGGGAACGGACAAGTATTTAGTAAGGGGAAGAATTAAATCTCGATATGTCAGCAGCAAGGTGTATTACGCCTACATTTTAGTTAATAGGGCTACGAGTAACTCAGTAGCTGATTTAAGTCTGTTGAGCCGCCACGTCGGCTCCGTTTTTAGGCAACATATTTTATGAATATGATGAATAAAACTATTGCATTCCTATGTTCAAGCATTTTCTATTTCCTATAAAAACCTACATTTTGCATGTAGGTTTTTTTTACCTACCTATGCAATATTATTTATTTGGCATCATTCATTGATTTATTGGAACTATTTTCTGTTGGTTTATGTGAATTCAAATCGTATTGTTGTAAAATACTGTTTTTTTTGGTGGATGGTAACTAACCTCAAAACTGAACAGAAAATCAAAGAACAACAAAACCCCACAAAATAAATGGATAATTTTTATTTCCTATGAAAGTACGACATCACCCCTCTTTTATATCCAATTTTTGGTATCATACAAAATTTTTTGATGCGCAACCGCGGTCAATAGAGAAATGGGCATTTTCCTCTACCCGAAACTGTCAACTTTTTCCAATCAACTTTGAACCTTATGCTTTAGGGACAAAGTTGAAAATCTATTAAATATGTTTGACATATTGTAGTAGATTGATGTGCTAGCGTCTGTACGTTTTCTGATCCATTTGTTTACATTTTCATCAGATTCTTTAGGAACAGACTTTAGATTTTTATACGGCGATCTCAGCCGAATGCCAGTCGCGAGTTCATGGACTCGCTTGTAAGTGAAGCGTGTCTATGTTTGAAAGAAAAAGGAAGAAAGAAAAATATTTTAATTGGGACATGGACATGCACAGGACATACAGTAAAAAGGAGCATTTAAAACGAACAAAATTACATTTAAAAAATCAACAAAAAAAAATAAACAAAAGAAAAATTACCTGTACGAGGCCAAAAAGGCGATTTATTCCGGTCTGATCCCCTAAACCCCCCCCCTCCACCCCCATCGATCCCCTGCTAGTTCGTCTTCTGTTTTAAACTTTGTCTTATCTACTATAAGCTTTCTCATTCCGGTTTGATCCACTTTTTCTTTTGTGGGTTTGCGTGCGTTTTCGCTCGTTATAAGGAGCTGAGCTTCTGTAATATTCTGAAGTTGGGTCCTCGGAGGATGGGAGAGATTAGCCATTGAGGGTAGATTGATGATATAGAACATGATTTTTTCCTTGTGTGGCTTCTGGAAACTTTTGCTAATGATAATGGTGTAAGAGTTTGAAGAGAACTTGATTGCCTTATTGGGTTAAGGGCGTTTTTAAACACGTGTTTTTTGCTACACGCGCGTTTGCTCCAGATATTGAAGCAATTTTGTTTCTGGTGAAGTAATGGATTAACATATGGCTATTATTAAGTAAGTAGAGCAGATCACTGCTTTAATAACTTTATGATAGTAAGTTTGTAAGTCTGGGCCGTTATCGAGCAGTGGTGGCCCAATGGTAACGGCCCAGAGTTACGACTTAGTCGTGGGTTCGAACCCAGGCAGGCACTTTACTTTGTGTAAATATTTTTATCGCCACTGCTCTCAAAAAACGGTAAAGGAAAACATCGTGAGGTAACTGACATGTCCAAGAACCAAAAATTTGTAGACATGTGACATCTACCAACTCGCATCGGGCCCGCGTGGTAGATTACAACCCACTTCCTTTCAAAGAAAGGAGGCCTGTGTCCCAGCAGTGGGAACATTGTAGGCTGATTATGCTTAGGTATGCTGTCATGAAGTTGCATGTAAGGATATTCACACCTCAAATATTCTTTAAAAGCGCAAACCAACTTTTGTAGCGCCAAAAGCCAAAACTATTGTCCTTACAACTTCATACGTTTAAATTAGCCACATATTCAGTACAAGTGAATGCTTCCCAATAGAAATACAGGTCACATTTCCCTGATCCTATTTATCCAATTAGCTGTGCTAGTCCCAGCTAGTTCAATTAACGAAAGCTATCATATTTCTGGATAGCGAATAGAAAATGCACACTCACTGTTTAAACACGAGTCGACACACGCGCCGGCACTTCCATTTATACCTTATATTACCCAATTATAATCTAACAGGATTTTTTTGAGATTGAAGTAAAAATAAAAGATGAGTTGCGACTTAATGCTGTAGTAGCAGTGGTGGCCCAGTTGTAACGGCTGCGACTTACGAATTATAAGTCGTGGGTTCGAACCCAAACAGGCACTTTACTTTGTGTAAATTATTTCATCACCATTGCTCTCAAAACGGTGTAGGGAAACATGGCGAGGAAGCCTGCATGTCCTGGAACCAAAAATTCGAAGACATGTCACACTAACCTGCACTGGACCCGCGTGGTGGATTATGGCCCACTTCCTCTCACAGAAAGGCGATCTGTGTCCCAGTAGTGGGAACATTATAGGCAGATTATGCTGTAGTATAATTTTGGGATAACTGGCGTTAAATTTCATGTACGTAGATGATTTTTAAATTCCATATTAATATTATAAGTGCGAAAGTGTGTCTGATTGTTACCTCTTCACGCTTAAACCGCTGCCGCGCTGAACCGATTTAGATGAAATTTAGTATAGAGATAGTTTGAGTACCGGCAAAGGACATAGGATAGTTTTTATTCCGACATTCTCACGGGATCGGCGCTGCTAGTATATTAAATAACAAGAAAAGATTGGATTGTTTGTGTGTTTTTTTGTTACGCTTTCACGCTAAAACGGCTGAACGGATTTAGTTGATATTTGGCATATGGGTAGAACATGATCTGGATTAGGACATAGAATACTTTTTACCTAATATTCCACGGGATCGAGACATGATGCGAGTGAAACCGCTGGGTGCAGCTAGTGGTTAATAGTAACTGTTTAAGAAAATTTGGTTACATCGAAAGGTTTGTTAAAATAAGATTAGGTTAGGTAACAAATGGAATAACAATAAAGGTAATTCAATTTGAGAGTTTAGAGAAAAGTGATATTTAGTGACGAAATGAAATGTCAAAATTAGGTTATAGGGTTTTCTCGAAACCCATGAATTTTCGCCTAGGCTTTATGGGATTATGGGGTGGTTAATTGTTGCAAATGGATTACACTATCACGTCCTGGAAGAAATACGTAAAATTACAAGTCAACCTGTAAATTAAATGCTGTTCCTTGGCAAGGCACTTGAGAACGGCTAGACAGATTTAGTTATTTTTTATTTTAAAATGTTCGTTAGAGTCCGAATTAGGTTTTTAAGATAAGAAACATTGGAAAACGTTACCGGATTTTTTTTGAATTTGGAAAAAGTACTGAACGTCCTTTTTTATGGGATTTATGGACAGGAGAACGCTAGGTCACCTACATATATATTTTTTACAAACAGTTTTAGATCACTGTGCTTCGTTTTTACTAATCCACAAAACCTATGTATATATTTGTACTACTGAATAGAGAGTACGCGTTCACTGTGTAAACACGACTCGTTTGCACACCCCTCGGTTCCGTACACCGACAATATCACATAACATGCAACTGCTTACTAATTGCGTATCCATTGCAGTCGCCAGCTATTAGGGCAGGGATGGCAAACCTTTTTGCAACTACGTACCAATTTTAAAGTGAAAAAATCTTCACAAGTTAGGTAAGGTAAGCTATATAGGGTCAAAATAGATTAGCTAGCGAAACTCTGCAAACGTGATAGGTATCGATATTTAAACACGATGAAAATTAAAATAAATGACTTTTTTAGGGTAAACAAGCGCTTTGTACTTGAAATATTAGTAGAGAAAATCTGTTTTATCGAAACCCTTCACGTATATGAAGTTTACACAAAAAAACTGGTATTTCAAGCGACTACACTACCTGCAGTTAAAAAAACTCATCAAATTAATTTCTTTTTTCTTTTGTTTTAACATGTTTTGATATCAATATCCATCACGTCTGCAGAGTTTTGCTAGCTAATTTAATTTGACCCCGTATTAATAAAATAATGCTTTTCGTTGGTAAGCGCAGACCTTGAAAACGGCTGGACTTGGATATTTATTGTTTTAAAATGTTCGTGATAGTCTGAATTAGGTTTTTATGAAAATAACAATTTTAATGTTTCCCGGAAAATGTGCAAATTCGGGAGAAACTGAACGTCTTTTTTATATGGGGTTTTTATGAGGTATTGAAAGGTTAGGACGTCTGTTGGGTCAGTTAGTCTTCACAATTCAAAGTGCCTGTAATTGGTTTAATTGAATTGAATTGTGAAGAAGTCGGTCAGTCAGAAAGATAAAGCTAGTTGCCCATTCCAAAGGTAATTGGTTTAATTCCCGTACGCAAAATACGCGCATTGACGTGGAGTTGCGGACACCAGCCCGTATTACCTATTACCTTTAATTGAAATAAATGCTTTAAGTTTGAGTTTTAATACATAATCAGCCTATAATGTCCCCACTGCTGGGGCACAGGCCTCCTCTCTGTGAGAGGGAGTGGGCCATAATCTACCTTGCGGGCGCAGTGCAGATTGGTGAATACAATGGGTGGAGCCATGGTAGATTCTCACATTAAAACCCCTACTGAGAACGGGACTAAAACTTAAATTTCTTTAAAATTAAATTATCTTCAAAGCATTATAATTTTCTTGTATTGTTGGGTGGATATTGAAAACCATTTTGCGACTTTTAACGTTGCCGTGCCTAGAATCTTTTATTGTGTGACTTATGACGCGTTCACAGGTTCACCATCCCTGTATTAAGGAATAAATTCCGCGTCAAGACGCGTATGAGATTATAATGAGTGCGTTTTAATGGTTGCTTTATGTCCTGGAGCATGCCTTTGCGCAATGCGGATGTGGTTAGTAGACCACAGTGTGTGATTAAGAACTGGCTAGGTCGTTCTAGTTTTAATCAAATTGCACTGTAGCAGTTGAAGTCATGCTTTTTACGAATCCACACAAAAATAGTGTCAAAGAACCTCTTTTGGAAATATTTTTCCTGTTTGTCTGTCTGTCAGTTCGAGTTGTTAGCAGAATAAATATGGTTGAAGCATTGTGTGAGAGCTTGTTAGTGAAATTAAATAGTTTAAATAGCTAGTGCAAATACAGTGTGACCTGGTTAAATGGACCATGGATATGTGAGAAACCTCTAGTACAGATTACAATGAGGTCCCGACACTCTTGGTGGCTTTTGCATTAAAATACCTCTGTTATACTGGGAATAATTACACGTTTATAATTGAGAATGCATTTGTTAGATTTTTACCTGTATAATTGGGACTTTGTAATCAAACAGCCTGTATAAGTAAAACTAATAATAATTTAACATTTTGAATATTGGTCTGGACATAAAATATGCATTTTTAATATCCATTTTCACCGCTATAAATGAAAAACGGCAAAATTTCAACCTGTCCTGTAGCAGCGTCTGTAAATAAGACAACTGTCATTTTAAAACTTTTTGGGAAACTGGGTAAATTAAAAGTCTTTTTAGTGATAAATAATTGAGATCCCACTTACCCCGCTTACACTGTAGTTTAACAGAAACCTTAGTCCCCGTTTATAAATAATTTCCTCGATATTTTATTCAACATAGCAACTATGTGTTGAGACAGTACCTAGGTACCTATTTCACCCAAGGAATATTTTTGAATGAGTTCATGTCTCTACTAGAGAAGCCAACAAAGAACGCTTTCCTTCATTTTCTCGACACACACTGCATTGTAGTGAGTTATTACACATAACATATAGATATGTATACATACATATCATACAAACAAACATCAGTCGGCATTATAGTGTCGGCTCAGATACGCGTAACTCATACAAATACGAGTAAATATTCCGATGACAAGCGACCTACATAATAATTTGATATACTAGCTGTTGCCTGTGACTTGGTTCGTATTAAAATTAATGTTTTATGTAGATACTACGTTATAATATAGGAAACCACCTTCGTTATGCAGGTTTTACAGTTCAATTTCTATTGAAGCTCGTATCTTTTTACTGCAATAGGGAAAAGGGCTGCTGAAAGGGGCTCGTGGCTAAATGATTACAGCCGCACGGGTCGTTCGAAGGTTAAGCTTCACTTGCCGCGGTTGGTTCGAGGATGGGTGACCATCTATTACATATCGAGACCCCTCCGTGCCTCAGAAAGCACGATAAGCCGTTGGTCCCGGCTGACATTAACAGATCTTCGACACTCGTTATGGGTAGTTAGAAGCATAAAAGTCTGATAACCAGTTTTATCAAGAGATATCGTGTTACCCAGTAACTGGGTTGTGTAGGTCAGATAGGATGTCGCTTCATGCAAAATAATGGTACTCAGCTGCATCCGGTTAGACTAGAAGCCGACCCCAACACAGTTGGGAAAAGGTTAGACACATTGATTGACTATTCTGGTTTAATAAAATTGGCCACAATTGTTAACTATTGCTACACTGAATGATCTTGTGATAAAGATCGTTCAGTGTAGCCATAGTTAACAATTCGTGGGTTTATATAGCAGTGGTAACGGCCGCGACTTACGAATTGTAAGTAGATAGATAGATAAACCATTTATTTGGCGCATACAAAAAGACAGCACAACAAACAAAAGTATAATATTAGATGATATAAAATTACCCACATGAACCTAATATAAAAGAAAATAAAAAGAAAAAAAAACATACATAGGTATTGAAATAAAAGCGACACTGATGAAAACTTAAAATTAAATTAAACTAATAATAACAACGAAATATGCACAGTGCGGTGTGCGTCTCAAGGTTGCACCAAATGGGAGTCGTAAGTCGTAGGTTCGAACCCAGACAGGCGCTTTACTTTGTGTAAATTACCTATATTTTAACACCACTGCTCTCAAAACGATGAATGAAAACATCGTGAGGAAACCGGCATGTCCTAGAATCAAACATTCAATTGAAAGGCATGTGACGTCTAGCAACCCGCACTGGGCCCGCGTGGTGGGTTTTGGCCCACTTCTTCTCGCAGAGAGCAGGCCTGTGTCCCTGGAGTGGGAACATTATAGGCTGATTATGTATGTACTAGCTGACCTGGTGAACTTCGTTTTGCCTCAGATATTTTTTTGTTATTTTTTCCCATGTTTTAATGATTATTCTGCTATTCGGGGCGAAGACAAATCCAAGAAATAAAAGATCATTAAAATCTGTCCAGCCGGTCTTTAGTTATAAATGGAGTAACTAACCCGACTTTGTTTTATATAAGTACACTGAATCCTTGTGTGTTGAGCTTGAGGAACGCCAGCCTGTGGTTTTAGTCGGCAGGGGTCTGTCGTAACGCTCCGCTCTCTCGAAAGTATTTATTGAAATAGAACGGTTTCTGATGTATTACTAACATTTCAGTTTCCAAATAAACGAGCGGGTAAGAATAATTTTATAGTTAATTACGCTCCCGACTGCATGTGTTCTTAACGCGCAACTATAAAGTGATTTACCGTTATCATAAACAACAGCCGAGGAGAGGGATAAACGAACTTGTACAGAGTGTAGTTACAGCATAGTGCAGAAGGTCGGATCTATACAACCAGCGAAAACAGGCGCAACCACACATAATCTGCGTTCGCGATTTACTTGCCAAACATGTAAACAAATATCAGTTATTAGAAAACAAACTTTAATTCCTACACAATAAAGTTCAGTTTACGATTCAACTTCAAACATTTTTAAGACTTTTAAATAATGCTAGTCACTCTGAAATCAAGCACTGAAATAAAGTTGATATTTGTTTAACTTGAAATAACATCAAATTGGAAACATAAATTGGAATAAACCTTAGACGCGTATGCATTGTCGGTTCCAAAAGTGTCTGATAAATATTTAATTTTTTTTTACAAAAGGACCAAAAAACGTACGCGTGGACGCCAATTAGAAGTGCGTCAGTGACATTACAAATTGGCATCTACACGTAAATTGAGTGCTTTGTTTTGAATTATAAAACCAGAATTTCTAGTTTGAAATTATTTTTATAACCTCATATTTCGTCGATGATTTTTCAGTTACAATTTAATAATGATGTAATGTATAATATTGTTGTTATTCATTGTTAGAAAACCGGTATGTGCTAGAATAAAATATTCGAAGACATGTGTCATTTACCGACCCGCACTGGGCCCGTGTGGTGGATTATGGCCCACTCCCTCTCACAGAGAGGAGGCCTGTGTCCCGGCAGTGGGAACAGCATAATATGCTGAATGTTATTAAAATAAATATTGTTGGATAAGATGGTGAGATTTAAGTTGCAACATTATAAATATAAGGATATAAAGAGGTATGAGGAAGAGGGTGTAAAGTTCACTCATCCTCCATAGAAAAGGGAGGATCCCCCGACTAGACTGGTGTCGTGCCTGGCGGGCAACTGCCCCATGATTGCGCGGTAAACTCTGCTTGCGAGATGCAGGATTTTGTGTGACATTAGTATGACGCGTAGCTCGCATGTAGTCTTTGTAGATACCGCTACAGATATGATTGTGTACCTAATAGTTAGTGACTGTGTAAGAATTTAACCTGAACAGGGTTCGTTTAAACATTCATAAGATACTTTTGAAATAGACATTACGACGATCACGGTCGAATGTCAGCCGCGAGTGCGCTTGTACTCGGTGCAGGTAAAGCGTGAGTTTTCATTCCTTGTATGAAGCCAACCTTCTGTAGCTGTTTATTTTGCGAAATAGTGCTGGGAGCTAATGTAAAGGGCGTGTCACCCGCCGGATGTGCCCGAAACGGAACACTTACCCCACAGGGTAAATACGCCCCACACTAAAAGCACTCTTAAGAAATGAAGTGAAATCCTTGAAAATATTATCCGACGCTAGAGAATTTACTACTCACTTATTCTTTATATATATTTTCGCAGTTTTCGGTTCAATTGTTCGTACGATTCGACATTGGACGCTACTCTACGTAACTCGAAAAGTATTTTATGGTATAAAGTTGGGAAGTTTCGAGAACATCTGTCGTCACGTAAAGCACATACTCATCGAGTTTTATAGCCAAGAATCTATTTTGTAACTTCCTGAAGACGTTATATGATGTTGTTACGACATCAGATATCATCCATACACCATACTGTATGTTGTAAACATAATCCAATTCAATGTATGCCAATATAATTTATTTGATGCGTTTTACCGGGGAGATTGATTTAATTCACGCTCCCCCTAAAATACATGGGAATTATACATAACCCACTTTCTATTATACATTGGAACTGTACATAACCTACCCCCTATTGTACATAACCCATCCCCTATTATACAAGGGAATTATACATAACCCACTTTTTATTATACATTGGAACTATACATAAC
This sequence comes from Hydraecia micacea, assembly GCA_914767645.1. Taxonomy (NCBI): domain Eukaryota; kingdom Metazoa; phylum Arthropoda; class Insecta; order Lepidoptera; family Noctuidae; genus Hydraecia; species Hydraecia micacea. The sequence goes on along the minus strand of OU611788.1, from coordinate 13,396,655 downwards.
CCACCCCCTATTATACATAAACCATCTCCTATTATAAGTATATGGGAATTATACATAGCCCACCCCCTATTATACAAGGGAATTAAATATAACTGGTGAAATGTGAGTGTTATACGTACACCTCTGCCTAACCCTTCGGGGATTACAGGTGTGATGGTATGTTATTTTATTTATTTATCCACGACACTAGGAATCCTAGTGTCCCCCCCCCCCACACTAGGATTCCTAGTGTCCAGGGCATTTGTAAAAACCTAGCACCGAAGGCTCCTTGTAATCTGCTACTAGGTTTTGTTTTTTATATTATACCGTGTTTTTTTTCTGAACTTATTGTTTTTTTTAGGGGCTGTTTGATGTGGGACGAGTTGACCCCTAACAAAATTACAAAGGGGCAACTGGTCCCTGGTCCGAGTTTTGATGTGGGACGAGTTGACCCCTAACGAAATTACAAAGGGGCAACTGGTCCCTGGTCCGAGTTTTGATGTGGGACGAGTTGACCCCTAACGAAATTACAAAGGGGCAACTGGTCCCTGGTCCGAGTTTTGATGTGGGACGAGTTGACCCCTAACGAAATTACAAAGGGGCAACTGGTCCCTGGTCCGAGTTTTGATGTGGGACGAGTTGCCCCCTAACCCTGTTTTTCAATCGACTGATAATTTTTATTCGTGGAATAAAATTGACGTCTATCAGTTTTTGTATCGAAGAACTGTCAAAAATTCAAAATTATTCCTCCGATAAAGTTATCTGGCGTTGGAAAAATCAGCCCTAAGTTTAGGAATAGGGTTACGTTTCTTGGTAGGAATGTTCAGTGTTCAGTCAGTCAATTGCCGTCCACTTCTGGATATAAGTTCTCCGCCCTTTAAATTAAGTTTTCCCCAGCTCCTTTCTGAGTTTTTCGGTCCATTTAACTCAGGGTCAGCCCACGCTACATTAACATTTGCTTGTGTCGTCATTTATTATGTTCCTTGCACTTGTTTTATGATTATTATTGTAAACATTTATTTATATAGATAAGTGTATGTATGAATTTATTGTAGGTATATACGTAAATGGTACACCACACACTACCTGCAGTATTGTCTCTCCTTTCTCTCCAAATCCATCCAAAGATTGTCTTTAAAAGATCGCTTTTAGCGATAAGATCGATTTGTAAAATTTCTACATTAATATTCTGTAATATTTATGGTTTACATAATAAAGAATATTCTATTCTATTCATTACACTGTGACCTGCAATGCTACAGCTAGCTACACTTTTCTCAAACCTTAGGGCAATATAGGTTCACTAAGGTTTACCCGATTTAGGTGTACACAGAAATTGGTTTTTGTCAAAAGACGAATGCAAATTAAATGAAATGTATTTATTTATTAACAGCACATAAATAACAACTTAATTATTTGCCTAATTAGTAAATAAAAATGTTAGAACCTAACTTATCTAAAACTATTAACAAACTAAACTATGGCGTCGCAAAAATTCATCCGCATCGCTGTCGACCAGCAGATTCCTCAAAGAGATCACACTCACTCTCACTCGGACCCCATGGCCCGAGGTATTCAACCCCAAACGGCACGAAAATATAATTACCGATAAAGTTACTATACTAACGCTGCTTGAGTTTTTCCGCAGCCAGGAGGAATATGGGATGGCGCAAGAGTATCGACACACGTTGCGTCCCACACTAAAGGCAGTAAAGGCCTACCCACCTTCCATGGAAATAAAGATATGTCATCGTCGCGAGCCAAGCCATTGGGTTCTAATACAGCTGGAACGCCGACGCGACGGTGACAAGAGTTGTCGGACGATGTTGTTAATGTTCGCGTGCCGCGCTAAGCGACCCGCAGTTCGGCTACAAGACATCAGGCCGTGATGTTTGAGGCTGTTGACAACTTCGCCACAGTAACAGCGCTGAGGAGAACAACACAGAGCTCCTAATCATTTGGAAAGTATTATTTATTCTGTAAATATGATTGGAATCACTTTCATGTTTAAAAAAAACACAGCTAGCTAGCTAGCTAGACGGAGTCGACATTTTTCTATCGGACTATCGTTGAACAGAAATGCCGGAACAAATTCAGGTGTTTACACTTATTACGATCGAATATTTTCTGTAAACGATTTCAAAATTACCCATCCATACAGACAGCACCCACAATATTATTGGTCCATTAAATCAAGTTTGGGCAATTTTTTGTATAAAACCTTCTTTTAAATTGGTAAATCGTGACTGCGGGCGTTACCTCCTTTTCAATAGAGAACTCATGTCCAACAAAGGTCTGCATTGAACCGAGTTGATTGATCGAGCTCGCTCCGGAAATTGCGACGAAATCCATTTTTTATTCTTCCGTTTATTGCATGTTTTTATAACTCGGAAAGTAAACATCATCTTTGTAAAAGCGAATAAAAAAGAAACGGACATTCGTTTCGGACTTATTATCGATGAATGGTGTTTTACAAATTGAAAAGCAGTAAATGTAGTGGTTATAATGATAAAATGTTTGGTATCACAAAACATTAAAAATCACACAATAAATACTATTACAAGTAGACTTTACTAATTAGTGTATATGTCACGGCTAATAGCCGAAGTGCGGCTAAATCTAGTTTTAGCCGGGTAAAGTGCGGCTACATCTAGTTTTAGCCGGGTAAACTAGGTGCAGCCGGCCACATGCAGTTCGTGTGTACTTCGGGTGACATCGGTTGCATGGTGTTGCGGTCGGTCGATAGACGACGTAGTATACAAGAGCGAGCGAAGGGCACCCCGAGGTTAGGCTTGGTTAGGTTACTTTAAACCCTTTACACAGAAATAGGCTAAAACTAGGTGTAACCGCACTTCGGCTATTAGTCGTAACATATAGTAGAAGAATAAATTTTCTTTAAAAAAAGGACATACGCCATTGTTAGGCCCTTTGTACCTACTCACACGTTTTTCTTGCTGTGAAAAACTGCCGCGGTTTATTCGCCGTGTACAGGCACGGCCATCAGTGTTATAAGGAACAGTTTGAAATCTTGTTTACGGACGTTTTTCCTACGGCACTGTTTATACTCCGTACCGTAAAGAAACCGTGCCGTATACAAAGGGCCTTAGACATCTGAAAAACTTGTTGAGTCCACTCCAATAAAAAAAAAAAACCTGCAACAGGCAATTTGTTTCATCTGGATAAGATAAGTCAAGCAAGGCTAACTGCAATGTTGTTCATTCATTCCTCAACTTTAAAAAAAGAATACTTTTTTTCTTTAAGAGCGGTTGAAGTAAATTTCATTTTCTGTTCAAAGTTCGAAGTCGAACTAATATAATTGAATGACGACCGAATTTATGCGTTTTGAGCTGTATTTAAACCGTACCGTACCTTTTTACCGTATTTATAATACTATAATATTTCGGTTATTTATTTTCTTACTTAAAAATCACATTTGTATATTTTTATAAAAAACATAAAGAAAATATCCAAGGGTCCAAGCTACCGGTGGTTAGGGCTCCAGAGACAGGAACCTCCTCACGATACTCACTGTAACGAGAGTCTCGAGAGATGTTGATCGAGGCTTTTGGCCAACAGGCCATTGGCCGTTACGACAATCGGCACGATGATAGCTGAGCTCACATTCCACACGTCAACAACCTTATGTGCTAATGCTAAGTCAAGATTATAAAAAAAATATTAAGTTATTATCTACGTTTGTTTTGTCCGTGGCTAAACAATAACAGCCGCACAGGTCGATCGATCAGGTCAAGCTACGCTTGCCGCGGTTGGTCTGTGGATGGGTGACCATCTTTAAATACTGAGACCCCTCCGTGCCTCGGAAAGCACGTTAAGCCGTTGGTCCCGGCTGTCATTCGTGGATCTTTGACAGTCGTTACGGGTAGTCAGAAGCCCGAAAGTCTGACAACCAGTCTTACCAAGGGGTATCGTATTACCCAGTAACTGGGTTGTGGAGGTCAGATAGGCAGTCGCTCCATGTAAAATACTGGTACTCAGCTGCATCCGATTAGACTGGAAGCCGACCCCAACATAGTTGGGAAAAGGCTAGGCAGATAATGATCTACGTTGTTTTGTGATCAAAGCTAAAAGAAAATGAATTGTCACAGCAAATCTCACCGTTTATAAAAGGTGAGTCGACTATCGACTTAGTCATTGGTTTATCAACCGTTTACCTGAACCTAAACCTTTAAAGGGTACCTTCGTACCTTTATTTATTTACATATTATTATCAACTGTTACATTTTGGACTTTAAGTGAAATAACTTTGTGAACATTTTCTGCGTAGTCAACACCGTTAAGGTCCATTCCGATAATTTACAAGTTAAATTGTTTAGAAAATACCAAGTACCTAAATTAAAATTCATGGATAACCTTTAGGTGCTTTGTCAGTATTTTTACACAATAAAAAGGAGAATTCGCGTAGTCAATTTAAAATAGCGCGCATAACAAGAACAGTTTGAAGCAGTACCTTCCTTTGTGTCCCTAAGCGGGTAATCAATTGTGGAGCAGCGGTGGTCCAGTGGTAACGACTTTTTTTTTTTTTTTTTTTGATGGGAAATCATCTAATGACTCCTCCCGCTCTGGGTGGAGCGGAAGGGAGTGTTAGACTCTTACTGACTAAAACCCACCCCCGGGGCAGCGGTAACCCTTTCGGACGATCCCGCTACCCCGGCAGGCTTCGGCCCTGGCGGGCCCCTTCCTTTATGCAGTGGTAACGACTTACGAGTTGCAGGTTCGAACCCAGGCACAACAGGCAGGCCAGGAACAGGACCGGCGCTTTACTTTGTGTAAATTATTTCATCACCACTGCTCTCAAAACGGTGAAGGAAAACATCGTGAGGAAATCGGCATGTTCTAGAACATGCCGATTTCGCCCTCCTTCGGACTTTCGGGCGAAGCCGCGGGCAACAGCTAGTTTTTCCATAAAAATATTTTATTTTAGGTTAGTAATACTTGGAAATTTTTTCGTGCCTAAAGGTTTCATAATTATTTATTCATAAGGTAAATAGTTTCCAGGCCAATTCTATTATAGAGGTACGTAGAGGTACGTATTATAGAGGTAGGTAGTTCACTCATACTCTATAGAAAAGGGAGGATCCTCCGACCAGACGGGTGTTGTGTCTGGCGGGCAACTGCCCGATGATTCATGTCGGGCCGTTGTATCTATGCTAGTTGCGCGGTAAACTCTGCTTGCGAGATGCAGGATTTGCGTGACGTCAGTATGACGCGTTGTTCGCATGTGGCGTTGTAGATACCGCTACACTATGAAATAACGATTGCCCCTAATGCCTTATGTAAAGCTAGTAAAATGTTCTACTCGTAGAATACTAAATCGAATTTAAACCGGTGAGGGATTTGAACAAATTAAAAGCCTAAAGCTTACGACTTTTTTTCCATTTATTAATTACTTACACTTACTTTATTAATTACATGGTGTAGGTACAACGCATTGCTAGGTGAATCGCTGTTCTCCTAACTAGGTCACTGAGTAATCTGTATTTAGGAGACAGACAGTTTCGACTCAATTTGAGTGTCACAGTTACAATTTCAAACAGAAATTCCAAAATGAGCCTCTATTATAACTTCACATTGTCTACCCGTCAAAACGTTTCGCAGAAAGGCAGACACAAATGTCCACAGCGTAAAATTATCTCCTTTTAATGTTGAGTTAATCCGAATTTACGTAAAGTCAACCTCGTAATTGCTTTACCCCTTTTCACATCAATTCCCAGTAAAGGACATCATTCAATTCGTACCCAGAAAAGAAAAGTATTGTTTTCCTATGGGAAATAACACCTTGAGCATTTTTTTACTACTAAAGCGTAAAATTATCTCCTTTTAATGTTGAGATAATCAGAATTAATAGTTTAAGTATAGTCAACCTCGCAATTGCATTACCCCTTTTCACAACAATTCCCAGTAAAGGACCATCATTCAATTCGTACCCAAAAATTAAAGTCCCGGCCAGGAAAGAAAAGTACTGTTTTCCTATGGGAAATAACACGTTGAGCATTTTTTACTATTACAGCGAATATCTGCAATTAACCCCCTGGCTGCTATTTATTTTATGTTTTTTTACTTTAGGGGCTTATGGCTAATAACAGCCGCACTGGTATGTGGACAGGTGACCATCTTTACATACCAAGACCCCTCCATGCCTCGGAAAACACGTTAAGCCTTTGGTCCCGGCTATCATTCGTGGATCTTTGACAGTCGTTACGGGTCGGCAGAAGCCTGAAAGACAACCGGTCTTACCAAGGGGTATCGCATTACCCAGTAACTGGGTTGTGGAGGTCAGATAGGCAGTCGAAGCGTGTAAAATACTGGTATTGAGCTGCATCCAGTTAGACTGGAAGCTGACCCTAGAATATTTGGGAAAAGGCTGGCCATGATTGATTGGTGTCTAAGTAATGCAAAGAAATACAATTGGTTGGCATTCTGAAATGTTGTCGATCGTGATGTTATAATTTAACAGGCCTACTCACACTCGGCACAGACGCGCGACTTACACTTAAACGTAACGTAAATTTGATCGACATTTTTTAAACGAATATCCAACTATCCTTTAGCATTTTTGTATTATTTTTTGCGGCTAGCACTACAAGTATTATCCATAGATATCTTATGCGGCTAAGACTAGGTATAAGTATTAACCATAGACATGAATATAAGTAAATATTACACGGAAGAAGTATCGGGTATTTTTTTTAGAGGCGGAGATCTTTAAAGAGAAATATAACACAGAAAAATGTTTTTGATATCCTTGAAATAGGCTTTATTTGACAGAGAATTTTATGGCACTATTGAATATGTTATCGGGCAAGTGGCCGCCACGCACGGCGCGGCGGGCACATAAAATTGTTCAAACCAAGTAATGTTTACTCCGTCCGTTCGTGCTAGGCCCACAGGACTGTTTTACAAGATGTCTTATTTAAATAGCGCGAAAATGGAACTAGATAAACATCACTCAGAACTATTAGCTCGAATTCAAACTGAGCTCGCCCGTGGCAGCCTGGACGTACGTGACGTCACAGACAAGCTATCCGACAGTCGCTCGGAGTTGTCTGACACGTTTTGTACCTTAGAGCGGCGTACTAACCAAACGTATCTTTGAAGTAGTGTTGGTAAACAGAGATGGCTTCAAGCAAGGCAAAATGACAGAGGAATGGAAGGACAGCTAAATCGATGTAGAAGCGAAATTATTAAAATACTAGCTGCGCCCCGCGGTTTCACCCTCGTAAATGTCGATCCAGTGGGAATATCGGGATAAAACATAGCCTATGTGTTAGTCCAGGGTGTCAGCTACCTCCATTCAAAATTTTGTCAAAATGGTCCAGCCGTTTGAGCGTAAAGAAGTAACAAACATATAAACACACACAAACTTTCGCCTTTATAAATTATTATTAGTGTGATATCCATACCTCTAATACTAATATTATAAATAGGAAATTTACTGTGTCTGCCTGTCTGTTACATTTTCGCTCCTTAACGCTGGATGAAATTTGGCTCACGGATAGACACTGACTGTGAGTCTAGTTAAGTAGTACGATCCTGTGGGATAATTTCCGGGCGAAGTCGCGGCCTAAACTTAATAAATAAATAAAATAAAATTGATTGATTTTTAATTAAATTGGTTGTCTTTCAGGGTGCACCAATTTAATCATAGACTTTTGGGGAGATTGAAAGCCTAGACGAAATACTTAGTATGTTTATAGCTTAATTTTTCCTGACGTCAGAAGTAAAAGCTAATTCTTTCTTTTTTTTACTTCTTCTTAAATTGATTTACTGTCACAGAGACACGTGCAATTAGAAATGTTAAGTTAAATCTCACACAACTTTACACATATTACACCAGCATTCTCATAAAACAAATCACAACGAATTCCGTACAATCAAACATACAACTACACAATAAAAACCATAACATAGACCAGAAAAAGTAAAAACAAGTTTCAACTAATGACTGCACGTGCACGGACTAATTACGGCAATAAAAATATTAGTTGACGGAGCACAATTGTTCAATGATTTACCGGAGGATTTAAACAAGTGTGATAGTACGAGGCAAGTAGGTATCACGATCTGTACGAAAACCAAGCGTGGCATTTTTTTGACTACCTACTATGAGTCTATGACGTCACAAGCACTATTTAGTGATGGGAAAATCACATCGATTCAAAGACGCAGCCGCGTGCGGCACCCGTCTCGCCCCACCCCCGGGGCCTAGCGCCAGCGCTCACGCTCATCCAGCCAGCAGTACACAGAACTGAGCGCGAAAGTGGCAGCACACGATTTTTGTACGTAAGCTGGTGCGATTTTTGGAACGCGAAGTAGTTGCTCCGTTGTATATCTGTGGTATAAACATTATTTAAAACAAACCTCAAGAAACATGTATGTACTTGGTAAAGTAAGCACTTAGTATCTCATTTTAAATAAACTGTTATTAAATTTCTTATAGCAAATCTCAAATGAATTACCTAATTGCTACAAAATTAGGCCTGATCCCTGGACACTTTTTTTGTGTAACAAAACAGCACTTTGAGCAAAATAATTTCCTCTCAGATATTTTCATGTATCAAAACACTTTAACTGAGTGGGACCTTTATACAAAGTGAGTAAACTGTCCTTAAAATTTACTTTGCGAATAATTTATGTACCCAACCTCGATGGAAGATAAAAATATTTTTCCTTTTAATTTCGCGTTGAAGCGAATGCCACAACGTGCAGCTATATAACGTTATTTATTTCGTAAAATATTTTATTGCTGTAAGTTTAGTTTGAAACTAAACTACCTGGGACCTTAAACATTTCTTAATGTTTGAGAATTTTATGATATTGTTGAGTCTGACTGCGTATCGGCAAGCGTAGTGTGGGACGCTCCCCAGAAAAAATCGAAGACATGTGACATCTAACAACCCGCACTGGGTCCGCGTGGTGGATCAAGGCCTACTGATCTCACAGAGAGGAGACCCGTGTCCCAGCAGTGGGAGCTTTAAGTTTTATTAAGCTGCGATGTGCATATAAAAGTCCTTGAATAACAATCCTACAGTCGCATCACATTGCAAATCATAAAATCAAATTGCAAATACATGATAATGATTCTCCTTGAACTTTTGATTCACTCACTCATATGATCTAGTTGATATGTATTTCATGTCTCACACCGCGGCTTCACTCACGTGAGTTCGGAATTGAAAGGAAGATTATCCTTAAATCCGCGAATCCTATTTGCGGGACCGACGGCAGTAAAAAGGGAAGTTCTATGGAAATTAGGTACCTACGACGAGACAGTAAGTAGTTTTCCAAAATTCGATTTTGATTCTACTCCACGGTTCTAGGTAGCTGTAGGTTCATCCCTTTAGTTGAAACCTTGCTTAAAGTTAGGTTTCGAGTTAAAAGGGGCTCGTGGCTACATTATAATAGCTGCACGGGTCGATCGAGTGTTAAGAGGAAATGCGGTCGAAGAGACTTTTGAAAAAGTCTAAGTAAAAAGTCATAATTCGAGGTTTGGCTCTCGCCTATATCCTCCTCCAATATTGGACCAATTTAAAAGATATTTCATAAACTGAATAAGAAGGATATATACTGTATCCCTATGTTTTTCTTTTTTCATTAATAGTTGTCAAATTTGTACACTACACTAGGCCTCTGTTGACAGCGGTTTAAATCGGTATTTTTTGAGGGTTATAAAAATAATGTAATTATCATCAAAAAGGAAAACAGGGACATAGAAGTAGTTAATATTTATTATTCTGTAAAAAAAACCACTGCTGGTCATTAAACAGAAAGAAAACAGACGAGAGCGTTTCTATGGAGAATAGACCACCCGCATTTCCTCTTAAGATACGCTTGCCATGGTAGGAAGACTCAATGGAAGTATTTTGCTTATGGACTCCACACTAGGTCAGCCTGTCTCGTGAAGCCCTTGGGTAGTATTACCAAATGAAGATGCGCATTACATTAATGGATTAACTATTTCTTAATAATTCCCTAAATCCATAAACAACAATTCTTGTTAGCACTGCACACTAACAATCGAATAAAATACACTTACTTCGTGAAATATTGGCGCAGTAAAAGCCAATACAATACCATCACTCAAAAGCTTTGATAACCCCACAGAAGTTATTATCCAGTTCTTGAAAATACGTAGAAAATACAATGGTTTTATTTTATTGGATATAAAAGCTGAAGTTGATTTATTCTATCAAAAAGTAGTCTGTGTTCTTAGCCAAAGAAATTATTATAGAGACGTCAAAATATTTTTTCTCAAACATGTGAGCATTATTTTGACAACCTTCGAGATAAATCGAAATTTCTGTACTGGCCAAATACATGCGAGCACCGGCCGGCAAAAGTTGTATGAAAATCCATATCTGTCGTGGTGTAGCGGCCAAATAAATTACATAGTAAACTCATATCGGTCGTGTAATTTAAAAATGGAACGACCTTTTACTCCGAAACATGGTAACTTATAAAATTTTTTATTTAAATTTAGAACTGGCTTGCAAATAGAAAGCTGTTTATTGAAAAAAAAAAACAAATGAACACTAACGCGGGAAAAATTATTGTTTTTGAAAAGTAATTGTATTTGACAATAAAGTTCTGCCTAGGTACTACTTAGTTTTAATTTCCGCGCATTATTTGAGAAAAGTACTATACAACCCTTGGCCACAACTAGGCATTGATGGACTTACGTATGTGTGCCTCGGCTTTGCCTCGGCAAACATTTCCACGATCGTCCATCAATGCCTCTTTTGCTGGCCGATGCAGTAATGTACTATTTTAAAACGGCTTCGAGGTCAACAGCATAAACAATGAAACACCTTCTTGGATAAGGAGACAATAATAATGATCACTACTTGTTATAAAACAAAGTCTCCCCGCCGCGTAAGCCAATAGAGTTATATACTTAAAAACAATGGGATATTTTCCGACATCCACGCGGGCAAAGCCGCGGGAAAAGCTAGTTTTGTATAAATATTTCCTGAACTGTTAGGTCCTACATAAAATGGACCCCAGAAAAAGGCCACCCTTCTTCACTCGTTTCTAACTTTAAATGCGACGAAAATTAGCTAATGCCATCACGATTAACGAGCTGAAAGTACCTGACTCCTGCGACACAATTTTTTTTTTTATTTCATTAATCTTCCGTCGCGACCGCGGCAAATGTGGAGTGACGATCTAATCATTTTTGCGGGGCCAACATGGACAGAGATCGCATAAAAAAGAGTGGTATGGAAGGGAAAAAGGATAGGCCTTTGCCCAGCAGTGGGTTGCAACATAGGCTACCGTTATCATTCTGTGAATCATTGAAAGCCAGAGTAGTATGAAGACAGTCACGCGCATAAATAGGTAAGGCCTTCGTACTACTCTGGTACAAAATTCAAAAGAGATTTAGATTTAGAATAATGATTGCGAGTTTGAGAAAAGACCTATGGTTTCGAAAATAATATGCTCGTCATCATCTGCCTAGCCTTTTCCCAACTATGTTGGGGTCGGCTTCCAGTCTAACCGGATGCAGCTGAATACCAGTATTTTACATGGAGCGACTGCCTATCTGACCTCCACAACCCAGTTACTGGGTAATACGATACCCCTTGGTAAGACTGGTTGTCAGATTTTCGGGCTTCTGACGACCCGTAACGACTGTCAAAGATCCACGAATGACAGCCGGGACCAACGGCAACGGCTTAACGTGCTTTCCGAGACACGGAGGGGTCTTGGTATGTAAAGATGGTCACCCATCCACGGACCAACCGCGGCAAGCGTAGCTTAACCTGATCGATCGACCCGTGCGGCTGTTATTATTTAGCCACAAGCCCCACTTAAAAATAATATGCTCGTACCGCCATAAAATATATATCAAAACCTTAAGAGAAAATCGCTTTTGAATCTTGGGTAAATGCAAAATTGTATAGCACATTACTCCAGCGGGCTGCAAAAGAGGCATTGAAAATGTGGGCTGAAGCGAAGCTGAGGCACATATACGTGAGTCCATCAAAATGCCTGGTTGCGGCCAAGGCGTGTATAGTATATTTCCCAAATAATGCGAGGAAATTCAAACTAAGTTTTGTTATAAATCCCAGAACCAATGACGAACAACAATATTTTTTTCACGAGCTAATGTGATAAATTGTTTCTCTTTATTTGGAAACCAGTTCGTTTTAATAAAATCTTTCATAAGTTACCTCCCTGGTTGCCATGTTTTGAAGTAAAAAGTTCGGTCGATTTTTAAATTACACGATAGATATGAGTTTTCAAAGTTATTTATTCGGCCGCTAAACACGAAAGATATGGATTTTCATACTAACTTTGTCAGCATTTTCGATTTACATATCTCGAAGAAGGCTGTCAAATTAATGCTCGAATTTCTAAGCATTTTTTTTAGTAAACCTATTTGGTCCCACTGCTGGGCAAAGGTCTCCTCAATATTTTTCCACTTTTGTTTGTGCTTTGCCTACTCCGTCCAATCGGTAAGGACCGAGTCCAAATCGTCATGTCGCCAACATTGGTGATACCCGTCGAAGCATATTTGATAAAAAGTATTTATGCTCGTGACTACATACTGCTCTCGGTTTCAATGATTCACAGAAAGAGTCAACAGAATGTTCATCAAAGCCATACCAACTTTCAAACGTAAAAAGTTGCAAACTAGCTATGTTTTGCTTTTGCGCCATCGATGCATACACGGACTGCATAGGAAATTTACAACCAGCTCCAGGAATTCATTCGCATGAATATTTTAATGTAGGTACACATCTAATACTACCAGGAACCATGTGGTTTCAATACCAGAATATTAACTGGAATTTTATTTAGATTTAGATTTAGACAGGGTAGGTAAAGGTTGATTTAGACAGGGTAAGTAACTGACTCCAAACTCGAGACATGTCAGTGCTGACCCGATATATACCTAGTGTAAATTGATTCGGAGTCAGTACTACTGACTCCAAATTCAATTTCGAATTTTGACTCGTATAGGACTTTTTATTTTATTTTTCTTTTTATTAATTTGTTTTATATAACTTGGATTTTTTATTTATATTTTTTACTGGGTTTAGTTTAGTTTGTGATCATCATATACGAGTCGCAATAAATACTTTTTCTTTCTTTCTTTTTTTCTTTCTTTAAAGAAACCTAAGCGAAAATGAAGTAATAGCGCGGGCAGGCGATGCGATGCAAGGGGTAGGTTCGGGGACAAGAAATTTCTAGTATAGAATAAAATAAAGGTCCAGCCAGCACCTTAATTGCGTACAAACTGTCAATCACAATACGAAAGATTTTGAAGAAAATTGGTAATCCATTGCTTCATAATTATGTTTCAATTAGCTGCGCCCTGCGGTTTCACCCGCGTAAATCTCGATCTCGTGGGAATATCGGAATAAAAAATAGCCTATATGTTAATCCAGGGTGTCAGCTACCTCCATACAAAATTTTATCAAAATTGGTACAGCTGTTTGAGCGTGAAGAAGTAACAAACATAATTATAAACAAACACACACACACACAAAGTTTCGCCTCTATATTATTAGTGTGATAATTCACTGAACAACATAAAAACGCACTGAATGTTGTTAAACTGTCAGAATGAAAGGCATTGCCATTGTAAGTATGTTACGCCCTGGAATCCGTACTAATATTATAAATGTGTAAGTGTGTCTGTCTGTCTGTCTGTTACCTCTTCACGCTAAAACCGCTGAACCGATTTAGATGAAATTTGGTATAGAGATAGTTTGAGTCCCGGGAAAGGACATAGGATACTTTTTATCCCGATATTCCCACGGGATCGACACTTATGCGGGTGAAACTGCGGGGCGCAGCTAGTATTTTGGAATAAAGAGGAAATAATATGATGAATAGATTGCAATGTTTTAATTAAATAAACACACCGTTGACATTAATTTATTCATGAAAAATGCGAGCTTTTCAACCCGCATCACACAATGATGTATTTTAATTAGAATTTGTAATCTCTCTTTTGATCAATGATCATTCAACTGTAACATCAAACAAAATGTCAATAAAAATGTAAATTGCTTGACACTCGTCAAACTGTTTGTATTAAATCAATGTAAAATCTTTTCAGTCAAATACTTGACTTTCCAGAGAATATTTTTATTGTATTATCGAAACTTTGTCCAAAATGTTACTGTTCGAACTTCCGTGTTTAAGTTCGTACAAGACATTAATGGGTTGCGACTATGTTGCGGCAGAATTTACATTTAGCAACAAAATTCGATTAGGATTTAGATATTTTTATTGGTATAATTTTTGTAGATGCCAATCATCTGCCCAGCCTTTTCCCAACTATGTTGGGGTCGGCTTCCTGTCTAACCAGATGCTGCTACACCAACCCCGTTACTGGGTAATACGATACCACTTAATAAGACTGGTTGTCAGACTTTCGGGCTTCTGACGACCCGTAACCACTGTTAAAGATCCACGAATGACAGCCGGGACTAACGGCTTAACATGCTTTCCGAGCCACGGAGATGTCTTGGTGTGTCGTCCAACCACGGACCACCCGCGGCAAGCCTGATCGCTCCGACGACGTTCTTATTGAAAACATATTTAATTCTTTATTTTTGAAACATTAAAGCCAAAATTACATTACGAAATTAGCGCTTTGGAATGGGCAACTAACTTCATATTTTCTGACTGACCGACTTCTTGACAATTCAAAAGTGCCTGTAAATGGTTTAATTGAAATAAATGCTTTGAGTTTTTTTTTTGAGTTTGAGCGATATAGATTTATTTAAAGATTTTTTAACGAAAGACTCGCCCTATAATTTTATGTAATTTCATGTCACTAATGTAATTTTGACTTAAACCAGCGGGGTAGCTACGTAACAGACTAACAGTAGGAATGGCTTTAATTTTGACAGTTTAACAATATCCATTGCAATATTTACGTTGTTGAGCAGACAATTTATTCGAAAATATGAAGCGATGGATTAGCAATATCTGTCAAAATGATTCAGATTTTGATTGATTGTGTGTTACGCAATTAGGGTGCTGTTCTTCATTCATTCAATAAATTACTGTCATCGCTTTTGATGTCGATATTACCTGTTAATATTTAGTCAAGGCGAAGCGGTGTAATCAACCCGGTACCACTATAATGTACAGCGTTATTGGTTGATTGAGCCAATTAGCCGCGAGTTAATTGTAAATAGACAATTGCATGCAATAAACTAAAATATGGAGTTTGAATGGAATGTGCCGACTGATAATTTTTGAGTTTAGGCGAAGTGGGTGATAAGAGATAGGTACAATGAATTTTTTATTATATCATCATAAGCAATCTATCCCCCAAATTCATCCAGGAACTCTATTTGGAGGAGGCCTTTGCTCAGCAGTGGGGCAGGGAAGGCTAAAAAAAAAATTACATTACTAGTTTCTGCACGCGTCTCTGCCCGCGTGTCTTGTTCCCCCGACCCACCCTATCGCATCGCATCGCCCGCCCACACTATTACTTCGAATTCGCTTAGTGTTCTTTCTGTTTTTTTTTTCTTTTTTCGGTTCTTAAGGATCCTAGGGTGATGTTACGTACTCTATAGCCTACCTCGAGAATTGGGCTGAAACTACCATTCGCATCTTTGCATTTTATATGCAAGGATAATCCGAATGGTAGTTTCAGAGATTACCGCATTTAAACAAATAAAAACAAACAGTCTTCAGCTTTATTGTTAGTAAGTATGTAGACAGATAAATTAGTGTTGCCATGAACTGCAAAGACAATCTCATCATCATCTGCCTTGCCTGCCGTCTTTGCAGTCTTTGCACAGACAGAGTCTTTGTCTTTGTCAGATGCACCTGAATACCAGTATTTTACATGGAGCTAAGCTACTGCCTATCTGACCTCCACAACCCTGTAACTGTGCAATACGATATCCTTTGATAAGACTGGTTGTCAGACTTTCGGGTTTCTGACAACCCGTAACGACTGTGAAAGTTCCACGAATGACAGCCGGGACCAGAGGCACGGAGCAAAGCTATTGCTACTGTTAGTGTGTTATGCAATTGCATGCAGGTTATGTAGGTATTGCTCAATAGTTATGATTTACACCGCCCTTATTTATTTCCTCTGGCTTAGACGGTGCTCCGGCGCGGGCAAAGTTTTATTAAAGAAAACGAAGTCGCTTTGACTGAGTTCCCAACTCGACTGCGGAGAAATAGAAAAAGGCGCTAATAAAAGCAGAAGTCGATAAAATAAAGCGTTTAGAACTTCATACGCCGACGTGAAATAATAATTTAAAGGTAATTCAAGTAACGAATGAAAGAAATTGGTACACATTTATTTTGATTGAGAAGTATCAGAAGGCGAGTCTATTCTAATTTGCGGAACACAATTTCATGATTGCAGGTGCCACTAGAACCAATTTTTTTATACATACAGGGTCTAAATCGTGAAAAAAAATCAGCTGGTCCCTACATTTTGACGAGTTATGCGAACATAAATGTAGAGAACAGCTGATTTTTTTTCACGATTTCAGTATTGGTCCCATAGTAAAAGTTGTTCATAATGATGAGTACAATCTCCCATTTCGATTTGTCGCATGTTTTCAATTTCATCCTGTATATTGCCCGCGACTTCGTCCGCGTGAAATTTCTTGTTCCCCCGACCCACTCCGTCGTGTCGCATCGCCTACCCGCGCTATTACTTTATTCCGCTTAGCGTTTTTCCTTTCTTATTTTTTTCTTTTTGCTCAGCTCCTAAGATTTCTAGCGTGATGTTAAATAGCCTTAGCCTTTTTTAAGTATTTGGCTATCAAATTCAAAAAGATTTTTTCAAGTCCGACTGTTAGTTCCAGAGAAAAGTGCGTTCAAACAAACAAAAAAACAACAAACTCTACAGCTTTATTATTAGCATAGATAGATAAATTGGACGACAACGCCGAAACGACAAACATCAAAGAAACAAAAATTAAAAACAAACGATACTCTCATCTTTGAACTAAAAAAAAACTTTTATGTGGTGCACTTAAATAGCAATCATGATTAAAAACATTCAGCTTGAAGTCGAGAGATTTTCCGCCGACCAGATGATATGGTAATGAAGGCGCATCCAGCTTCCAAAGGGGAATATTCGATATTCTAATGCGAAGTAATAAAAGTCCTGTATTAGCATCGGAAACTCTCGACCTGGGAATGCCTGGGATTCGTCGGAGCTCTCACACTTTACCCTTGTGGCTTGCTTTATACTATTGTGCGAACATTGGGTTGGTTCAAAAGTCAAATTGGGTTTAAATAATGTGCCGAATAATTTGCTTGTAAATGTCGTACTAAACTGAATCGGTGTTTTAGTATTTTGTTCTCTATGTTCATTTATTTGAGCGTGATAAAGATAGGAAGTTAATTAAGATAAGGATAATCCGATGCAGAAACTATGGATAACAAAAATAAATCGCTTGGTAGACTAAGACAATTATCGTCTGTTTTTGGTAATACAAACGTGAGATGTCAAGATATAATATATGTATTGAAGAAGTGAAAAAAATAACAAATATTGCATTTATAAACGATTTTTCACTTTTGGGAAAATCATGATTTCCTTACAATGTAAAATCTAAGTCTTAAAATCTGATGATCTTACTTTAAGTAAATAAACAAAAGAATGATGATTCATTCTTTTGTTTATAAGTATACTTAAATTATAACCTCCAATTACTAATAAACGTTGTATAGCGTCTGTACACACAACGCTTTGCCTTCTTCTTTCGAAAGTCAAATTACTGACGACTGAAAGAGAGAAATCGGTGTGTAATTATTCATCTGATATAATACGTTTATTAGTAAGGGGGTTAATGTACCAGACGGTTTTAGTTGAAATTAAAAAAAAATCAACACTGATCTTGTAGGTAGAGGTAGACGATACTCTACAACATCGGTTGATTTTTTTAACCCCCGACGCAAAAACGACGGGGTGTTATAAGTTTGACGTGTCTGTGTGTGTGTGTGTGTGTGTGTGTGTCTGTCTGTGGCATCGTAGCTCCCAAACGGATGAACCGATTTTCATTTTGTTTTTTTTGTTTGAAAGGTGAATTAGTCGGGAGTGTTCTTAGCTATGTTTGATGAAAATCGGTCCAAGATGGCCGCTGCCACAAAATGGCGGATTACATAATTTTTCACAACTCCCTCAATATGGGTATCAAATGAAAGGGCTTGACTAGTAGAATACTATGCACTATGATAAATTTCAAATCCAAGATGGCCGCCACCAGAAAATGGCGATTTACATTTTTTTTTTCACAGCTTCCTCAATATGGGTATCAAATGAAAGGGCTTGACTAGTAGAATACGATACAATATTACAAATTTCAAATCCAAGATGGCCGCCACTACAAAATGGCGAATATCAAATAAAAGGGCTTGACAAGTAGAATAATGTACCTACACTATGTTGAAAGGGAATGAGGAATATTAACTAACGAAATGAAAACTAAAAACTTGAAAATTATTTTTTTAGTCTAATCAATGCCCTAGCTAGATTGATGAGGAAAGTGGAGTGATGACTGGTACCTAGGGCCTAACGAATCATTTAGCTTTTAATACATTATTTACTACATTATCATTACCTTTATTTTTTCAATAAAACTGTTTAAAAAAAATATAATTAAGCCAAAGTATTTGGACTAGTATCATTATCCAGGGAGAAAACAGAGGAATACGTTAATATGGAATGGACGCCAACGACCACGAGTACCTAACTAGCTTCACCGTGGTAAAAATACGTACAGGTTCGCAGATTTCGGCGAGTCACGTGTCGATCGTATAGCATGTTTACTAGTAATATAATATTATAACGTTTAAAAAGCAAGAAATAAAAGTTAAATTAAAAATTTAAAAAACCCCCGACTCAAACAAAAACCTCTAAAAACTAAAAAATAATATATATTGACCCTTTAAGTTTAATATAAGTTGCAGGAAATATTTTGATCCAAGCGTCCTCACGTCGGGGGACGGCTAATGAAAACGCCAAACAGATGAGGCTTAAACCCAGCAATAATGAATGCATGCTATTGTAGAAAATATAGCTGCTGTTAACTTCTAATTTTCATTAGCCGTCCCCCGACGTGAGGACGCTTGGATCAAAATATTTCCTGCAACTTATATTAAACTTAAAGGGCCAATATATATTATTTTTTAGTTTTTAGAGGTTTTTGTTTGAGTCGGGGGTTTTTTAAATTTTTAATTTAACTTTTATTAAATATAATACGACATGACGTTCCTATTAAAACATAACAAATATGCCAATAGAACACAAATTTACGTGAGCGAGCTAGTGCCCTCTAACTTTGATAAACTTTGATTTAATTTAGTCGTCACATCTCACCACAAGAGATCACAAGGATGTCATGTCAGCACTAACTGACGGAGCCCGCTAGGGCCAATGCCTGTCAGGGTCGCGGGTTGTTCGAAAGAGATACCGTGGCCCCTGGCGCAGGCAACTGAAGGAACACGGGTGGGTTTTAGTCAGTAAAAGTCTGACAAGCCCTCCCGCTCCGCCCAGAGCGGGAGAAGTTATTTGATAATTTCCTGCGTAAAAAAAATAGGATGCCATTTATAAAGTAAACAAACTTGACAGTCATTGGGTTATACCCCGTGTCCATACACCTAAGTAAGTACTAAGCTTTTG
This sequence comes from Hydraecia micacea, assembly GCA_914767645.1. Taxonomy (NCBI): domain Eukaryota; kingdom Metazoa; phylum Arthropoda; class Insecta; order Lepidoptera; family Noctuidae; genus Hydraecia; species Hydraecia micacea. The sequence continues at coordinate 13,377,034 of OU611788.1, read as the reverse complement.
CCCGCGATTTAAATTACTACGAGTACTTCTAACATTCTTTTGGTTGTGACGAATGAGTAATAAAAAAAAATATTTGATTAGATGTTGTAAATATTTTAAATGAGTAACCAGTTGTGCAAATCAAAGAAAATAATCTTTGACAGTCGTTACGGGTAGTCAGAAGCCCAAAAGTCTGACAACCAGTCTTATCAAAGTGTATCGTATTACCCAGTAACTGGGTTGTGGAGGTCAGATAGGCAGTCGCTCCATGTAGAATACAGGTATTCAGCTGCATCCGGTTAGACTGGAAGCCGTCCCCAACATAGTTGGGAAAAGGCTAGGCAGATGATGATGAGTCTAGTAAGATCATTATATTCCTAGTAAGGCTGTTATGAACCGCTCTCATATAAGTATATTACGGTATATCGTTGAATCCCTAGGGATATAACTATATCACGCCTTTAAACATCTTACTGCGACGTATACAGGGTCAAATTAAGTTAGCTAGCAAAACTTGACAGAAGTGAGGGGTATCGATATCTTTGATGTTTTTTTTTGGTCTGAGCAACTGCTGGTTTCCGTCATAACATAACATAATCAGCCTATAATGTTCCCACTGCTGGGACACAGGCCTCCTTTCGGTGAGAGGGAGTGGGCCGTAATCCACCAAGCAGGCCCAGTGCGGGTTGGCAGATGTCACATGTCTTCGAATTTTTGGTTCTAGGACATGCCGGCTTCCTCACGATGTTTTCCTTAACGGTTTTGAGAGCAGTTGTGATGAAATAATTTACACAAAGTAAAGCGCCTGTCTGGATTCGAACCTACGACCTACAACTCGTAAGTCGCGGCCGTTATCACTTGGCCACCACTGCTCTCTATAGTAGGTACCTATATATAAGATATTAAAATATTAACCTTACAAACTTTAAGAGGTGCTTTAGACCATCGAACTGAACAACTTTCACTATGGGACCAACACTGAAATCAGGAAAAAAAAATCAGCTGTTTAATACAAAAGTTCAGTACTTGACCAAAATGGAAACAGCAGATTTTTTTTCGTGATTTCAGAGTTGGTCCCATAGAATAGAATAGAATAGAATACTCTTTATTATGTACACCATATAAATTACAGACATAAATATAGAAATTTTACAATGGGTGACACAATGGGCGGTCTTATCGCTAAAAGCGATCTTTTAAAGACAACCTCCCATAGTGAAAGTTGTTCAGTTCGATGGTCTAAAACACCTCTTAAAGTTTGTAAGGTTAATTTTTTAACACTTTGTATAGGTTTTCGTCAATGAATACGTAATTTCTACCACCAAATATTTTTATTTTATTTTATCATGTTTATATATTGGTGCCCATCCCGTCTGCAGAGTTTCGCTTGCTAATTTAATTTGACCCTGTAGGCAGTAGGATCCACCGTTAGATACACGCAAACATTTCAAAATTATATAAGTATATGCCTTAGGGACTTCTCCTAACATGCATTCCGCCGTCTGACCATGTCACCCGTCCCTCGAGATATGTTTCCGGATATTATTCGTTTTTAAGGTTCCGTACTAAAATGGTACGGATGAAAATCCCATGGGGATCGTTTCGCTGTGTTGGCATACAGACGGGTAACAACGATTATTTCGGTTATTTTAATGTGCTAAGGGATTAGGAAAAAGGATGAGTTTAGTTAGCAAAAGGATTAGGTATAGTAAATGGATAATAATTACGATACCGAATATAAAGGCTGATTTACAGGGTGCGCTTTAATTGCCTGTGGCATACCTACTGTTAAAAAGTTGCACCGTCTGAACATCTCAATATTCTCAAACTTATGTTGCCCACTTTGAAAATATATTTTATTCTAGAGCCCCCCATTTTTTTTACTTACCATCTGTCGCGATTCTGAAACAGCTATTTCCACGATTATATTTAAACGTGTAATATTATATAGTCGCAAAATAGGATATATAATTTTCTCTGAGACTTCTACTGCTCCCCTGAAAGTCTCAAACGCCCACGAGGGGGCGTTATCACCCACGTTGAGAAGCTATGGTTTAGATGATACAAATCAATTTATTGCTTCACTTTTATTGTATACCAAAGGCATGAAACTTGCATCGTGTAAATGGGGCTTAAGTGAGATGAGAAAATAAACAAGGATCTAAATTAAAAAAAATGGTCCTCACTTTTCTATAATGCTCGTGTCTTGAATCGGTGCCGGGAGGTTATCAACGCTGTGGAATTAATAGTTATCTTGTATTACCTTAAATCTAGAATGGGAAGTAAAATCTTAGCTAGTTTCTCTTCTCTCTAATCTGAATCTGAAATCTGCATGGTCCTTACATCACTTACATGATCTGACCAAGATTATATCTGGTCTTAAAAATAGACTTGGAAGAATATGTTTTTTAACTACAATGTCAGGTTTGTCCTTCAATCCAAAATTGGAATCTTATAGGCTGTATCACTTGAGTGAAGCCGCGGGCAGGTTTGAGACGGAACCCTCAGAGCGTGAGTCCTACTCGCACTGGTCCGGTTTTTCGAAACAACAGCTGCTTATCAACTGAAAGTTTATCTGAAGGCTGATGACGTCAGAAACCGGGCGTGTCAGTGCTACATAATAATTATGCTATTTTCATTCTGATTACGCTAAAAGATTTCACTTTTGTATCTTGCTGTCAGTTGTCAGTTTCAGCTTCAAACACAGAAGTATTAATTAATTAATTTTCCACGAATACTTCACTGGACTTGGAGTTTCTTTGCAAGCCTCAAGCGTCTTTTTCTGGGAAACAGTGATACCTTCTCAGGTCCTGGGGAGGAATTAAATAAAATAAAATAGTTGATTCTGTAAATTAGGATATTGGAATCACTTTTCAAAGTCATCGTCTGCCTTTTCCCAACTATATTAGAGTCCGGCTTCCAGTCTAACCAGATGCAGCTGAATACCAGTATTTCGCATGAAGCGACTGCCTACCTGATTTCCACAACCCAGTTACTGAGTAATACGGTACCCCTTGGTAATACCTACTGGTTTCCAGACAGATGACGAAGAGTGCTTCTGACTACCCGTATCGACTATCAAAGATCTAGAAATGATAGCCTGGACCAACGGCTTAACGTGCTTTCCGTGCCACGCAGGGGTTTCGATATGAATGGTCACTCATCCACGAACCGACCTTAGCAACCTACGATCAACCCGTGATAACATTTAGTCACGAGTATACAGAATGCATAATCTGATGTATTCCTAACAAAACAAACGTTATTTTATTACAACTTTGCCGTTAGGAATAATTAACAGGTATTCCTGTTAGTAAGTTCAACTATAGCTACAAAACAAACTTAGCTAAAAATCATAGCCGGAGCGGTTAAACTTACGCCTTCAAAGAACTCTCAACAAAGTTTTTAATTCAGTGTAGAATGTGTTCAATAGTTAATGAGCGTTAGTTCCAAGACGTGCTCCCCGTTTAAGTCTCCATCGCCAAAGTGAGATTATGTAGGTATTGATTTGTCACGAGAGAACCCTTCGATGTTAATCGAGACTACGCACAGAGCCGGTTTTATAAGTGTACTTTGGATTGCCATCGTGGTGAAAGGATTAGCCAATCAGCGTGAATAACTCGCTGATTGCCCAGGGTGCGCCGGACGTATAGTGGTTCTGTAGATACGTCGCTCGGGGAGGCCCCTTTCATGCACCCTCTTCATCCATTCTTTCTGATTTCTACCGCAAAACTCACTGCGACATTCTTTGCGTTCAAGAGACCCATCGAGATGAAACCCAAAGCCGGCCACACGTCCCTGGACTTGCGCTTATCGCCGAGATCTGTCACCCGAAGCACATGTAGGTCATCATCATTCATCATTCTCCTGCCCTTATCCCAATTTATTTGGGGTCGGCGCAACATATCTTTTTCTTCCATACTTCTCTATTAGACGTCATCTCGGTAGTCACCCCCTTTCTAATCATATCATCATTCACACATTCCATCCATCGTTTTTTTGGTCTTCCCCTACGCTTATAGCCATCGACATTCATACTCAAAACTCTCCTCACGACATTTTCCTCATTCCTCCGCATCACATGCCCATACCATGACAACCGGTTTCCACACAACTTTTCCGTTACCGGCGCCACTTTCAAACTTCCTCTTGTGCCCGAAGCACATGTAGGTATAAGTATTATTTCGTTAGAAAAGAAAAATGGAATAATTAATCTATCTTTTTGTTTTATGTGTTAAATTCTGAGAAAACTGGAATGAAAACGCTGAACTTTGACTTTTTCTGAGAGAAAACTACAAAATACAGAATCAAGTTGAAGATAAATTGGGTGGATTACAATTCGAAGACTTTTTTGGGTTGTCAAAGATATTACACAATCAGCCTATAATGTTCCCACTGCTGGGAAACTGGCCTCCTGTCTTCGAGAGGGAGTGGGCTATACTTAATCTACCACACGGGCCCAGTGCGGATTGCTAGATGCCTTCGAATTTACGGTTCTAGAACACGCCGTTTCCTCACGATGTCTTCCTTCACTGTTTTGAGACATAACGTAACATTACGCAAGTTGTTATAAAACAAAAAAACCGGTCAAGTGCGAGTCGGACTCGCGCACCGAGGGCTCCGTACAAATTTGTATAGATACTGCCATCCACGAAGTCGCGCCGATTTATTCTGGTCTGATCCTCTGAACCACCCCCCCCCCATCCACAACTCCCTCGATCGCCTGCTAGTTCTTCTTCTGTTTTAATCTCTGTCTTATCTACTTTATCTGGGTTACTCTTTTTGATAGGTAAGTACAGTCAAGAGAAAATAAGCGTCCCCACTCTTCTTACTAATCGCTAGTGGTTATCGCTAGTTAATTCCGCTAGTGTTTTAGTTTTTTGATACACACTAATTACCCACTAATAACGGGTCATGACTACATGATGATGATGGATGCTCAGTGCTTGCCACCACTAGACCAACGAGGCAGTCAAAAACTTCTTCCGAACAAAAAAATAATTTAGCAAATCCGTCTATATAATTATGACGGAGTAATGCCCGAAAATACATAAAAAAAACTATATAAACATCCGAATTGAGAACCTCCTCCTTTTTAGAAGTCGGTAAAAAAGGCAGAGAAGGCAGATATTAAAAATAAACAACCAAATAGCGGACAGCAATAAAATAAACAAATAACATGATGCCATATCATCATAATATACAGTATCAAATATTATATATTTTAATTATTTTGAATGTGAGGACTATGTGGGTCATTGTTTCCGTTTTAATCATGGTTTGGCAGTTTGAGTAGTTTATGCGGCCTACCCGAATGTCCAGTCTTTGTAATTGTTCGTCAAATCGTTGAGCTCCTTAAGTTCTGAGTTGAGCTGCACGGTTACTGACAAATGCGTGCACTGACTGGACAGGTCCACTCAATCTGTGTGGTTCTTTCCTCAAAAGACCATTTCAGTCACCAATCTACATGGTCCTCAAAGATTATGTCTGGATTTTTATATACACACATGACAATATAAAATATCTCGGAGTTCAGATTGATGATGGACTAAGATGGGACAAACAGATTGACGCCCTTACCACAAGAACAATGCGCCTTATACACATCTTTAAGTCTCTGAGGGAGTCGGCTAAACTTGACACTCTGAAGATGGTGTATTATGCCCTTTGCCAATCTGTTATTGGATATTGTATTTCTGCATGGGGCGGTGCAGCAAAAACTAAAATGTTAAGAGTAGAAAGAGCGCAAAGAGCCATACTCAAGGTAATGACTAGGAAACCCTATAGATTCCCAACAATTGAACTATATTCTAACTGCAAAGTCCTTACGGTACGTCAGCTTTTCGTGCTTCGATCGATTCTAAGAACTCATGCTAAGCTGCCGCCGCCAAATCTTAATAAGCGACTACAACTTATCAGGGGATGTCAACATAAAACAGCCTTCGCAACGCATCAATTTTATATTCTAAGTAATTATATTTACAATAAAATTAATATAGAATTAAAAATCATAAAACTAAACACACACACGGTAAAAACAATAGTAACAGAGTGGCTACTAGAGAAGGATTATGCCTACACGGAGACTCTACTAACATACATCACCTAATCTCTCACACATTCCGATTTCGATACATACACACACATTTAACCATGCGCGCATGCACCTATACCTGATCATACATGCACACACTCACACACACCCTCACCTTCCACTACATGCTCACACACCCTCACTCACATATATACACACGTCAAAACAGAATCACATAAATTGTTGCAGCGGTAGATCGACACTGTTCATTAATTGTTGTAACAGTAATAGTGGATAAGAATTTTGTGGCCGAACACTGTTTCTCAAAATACAGGTTATCACCTAGTTTGAGAGGCAGGGTTTTAAACATTTTGTTACAGATTTTACAACAAAACCTAACATTAATATAAATATCTACCCACTGATTCTGTAACTATCTGTATTTTTTTTATGAATAAACATATATTATTATTATTTCCTTTATTCGTCTATATACATTTATAATTTATATTTTTAAATATTAGAATATAAAAAAAATATATAAAAACATTCAAAAATATAAAAAATAGTAGCCCACCGGTATCGGGAACAGGGTCCAAGCTACCGGTGGTCAGGGCTCCAGAGAGAGGAATCTCCTGACAATGCGAGCCGTGTCCAGAAGTACTGCTTTCTGAATCAAGCCCTTGATCCAGCTGGCCAACGAGAGCCTCCTCAGGTGTTGGTCGAGGCTCTTGGCTATCAATCCATTGGCTGTAACGACTATTGGCACAATGATTGCTGAGTCAACATCCCACATGTCGACAACCTCGCGAGCCAAGTCAAGATACTTGATTTGTTTATCTTTCTCGGCTTTCACGAGGTTTTCATCATGCGGGATGGTTATGTCAACAATCATTGCGCGCCTCTCTAATCGATCCATCACCACTATATCAGGCTTATTGGCAACAATAGTCCTGTCAGTGATGATGGATCGATCCCAGTACAATGTGATATTTCCATTTTCGAGAACTGGGTCGGGCACATACCTATAGTACGGCACCTCCGATTCCACAAGGCTGTATTTCAGAGCTAGTTGCTGGTGGATTATCCTGGCTACAAGGTTGTGTCTATGCAAGTACTCCCCGTTAGCTAGACGAGAACACCCGGAGATAATATGCCTGATTGATTCTCCCGGCCGGTGGCATGCCCGACAGATGTCAACCGTGCCGTCTTTCACAATAAATCTCCGGTAATTGTTCGTCATCATAACTTCGTCCATAATTGCACAGACAAAACCTTCGGTTTCTCCAAAAAGATCACCGAAACGCAGCCAGGCTACGGACGCTAGTAAATCTACATCGGGTCCATGTAGGGCCCGGAAAAAGCGTCCGTGAAGCTCCTTACTCTGCCATACCTCCATGCGATCATTAGTGTCAAGCACTACTGGTTTGCGCCAGTTCTCTTTACCTAAGGAGAGCGGGGTGAGGCCATTGTCCACCACGACTACATCTCGGTGCATCCCCACGTCGGTTTCAAGGAAATATTCCCTGAGACTGCATATCTCGCGATTGTGGAGAGTCTTAGCGTTTAAAAACCCTCGACCTCCACACTTTCGCGGAATATACAGCCTCATTACCGATGACCGTGGGTGATGCATTCGATTTGCAGTCAGCAGCGTACGGACCTTCCTATCCAGGGCGTCGAGTTCGGTCTGAGTCCATTTGAGTATGCCAAAAGAGTACATCAAAACCGGCATGACCCAATCGTTGAAGGCACGCACCCTTATTATTATTATTTCCTTTATTTCATTATTTACATATAAATTATATTTTTAAATATTAGAATATAAAAAAGAATATATAAAAACATTTAAAAATATAAAAAATAGTAGCCCACCGGTATCGGGAACAGGGTCCAAGCTACCGGCGGTCAGGGCTCCAGAGAGAGGAACCTCCGGACAATGCGGGCCGTGTCCAGAAGTACCGCTTTCTGAATCAAGCCCTTGATCCAGCTGGCCAACGAGAGCCTCCTTAGGTGTTGGTCGAGACTCTTGGCTATTAACCCATTGGCAGTCACGACTATCGGTACAATGATCGCTGAGTCCACATCCCACATGTCGACAACCTCGCGAGCCAAGCCAATTATTATTATTATTATTATACACATTGACATTTATTCATTATATATATACAATGACATGAATATTTACTTTGTAAAGTATTTTTATTTTATTTAATTATTGTGAATGTGAGGACTATGTGGGTCATTTCTTTTTTCTGTTTTCCTTCTTAGTTAGTTTTAATCATGATCTGGCAGTTTGAGTAATTTACGCGGCCTACCCAAATGTCCTTTCTTTGGTATTGTTCGTCGAATCGTTGAGCTCCTCAAGTTCTGAGTTGAGCTGCACGATTTTTGACAAATGCGTGCACTGACTGGACAGGTCCGCTCAATCTGTGTGGTTCTTTCCTCAAAAGACCATTTCAGACACCAATCTACATGGTCTTCACATGATCTGACCAAGATTTTGTCTGGACTTTAAAAGAGACTGTGACCTCTGAGTTTGTTTCGGCCTTTCTTCTCAGAGTAGTCAGATAGGAAACGCCGACCTCATCTAGCTTTAAAAAAATATGATTGACGTGTAAAAGTGTTTGTACAAACCTACTTACAGAAATAAAATCATTTATCATTTAGTATAATGTTGCCAACTAATTACTTTTACAAACAGCAATGTTTTAAAAGTAAAACGAATTATTCGCGTAAAGTTTACTGACCGGTTAAAGGCAAATTTATTCAAAATTCATGAGTTGTGATAAGCTTCGTTGTAAACTAGGTCCTACATATAAAATAATGTAATTTTAGTTACATCATATTTCTTGTTGGTTATGGCCCATAAAATACTTTATATCTAGGTTATCAAGATGTTATTAGATTTATTTTTATAAAGTTTGGTACATAGTTGCCGAAATCTTTGAAATAAAATACTTAGGTAAAATTACAAGGGCGTCCCTTAAAATATTTCTGAAGCTGAAGTTATTATAACATACTCTTAACAATGTTTTGAAATAATTTTGCCAATAATGATGCTCACTGCATAAACCGATGGTCGGTTTATTTTAATAAAACGAACAAGTCACCGTATAGGTACATACCGAACATATATCATCAGTAAGAAATTCTTAGAATCATCCCAGAGCTGATTTGCCGGGTTCGTTTTCTCCTCTACCTATCGTTATTCCATTATTATTTCTCCTGACAAAGTTTATTCTAATTATATGTATGTATTTATGTAGGTATAAGTATTTATTCTTTTTCGAGTTCTTTATCCTGTACGTTACACCTGTCATGTCTTGTCTTGTCGACTGGTAGAAAATGCCTCAGGCATTAAGTCCGCCTTTGTACAGTATTTTTTTACATAAAGTATATTGTGCATAAAGTTTTAATAAATAATTCAAAACGAAATAAAATACCGATTGCTTCGCCATCTTTAAATTACCAAACACATTTCTAATATAGTACATACCATACCCGATCTAAGTACTAGGATATCTGTATCGATACAAGCCCAAATTCGAATATACAAAATTCCGAAACAGAATCAAAATGGTTGAGCTGAATTGTGCTAAATGCGTCATGTTCGTGAACGGGCGCCGTCAGTGGGGACTGGTCATCTCTATGCTGCCATGGCTTAATTTAATTTAATATTTGAATAGCTTTTTTTTTCTCGACTTTTCATTATGGACGCTTTTAACGTTCTGCATCGTTCTCACATGCATAATTTTTAACATGAATGATGTAACCAAGACTTTGTAACCATATTATTTTGATTTAAAAGAGTGTCCATGGAGTTTCTTGCCCGTTCTTCTCCATAGGTACCTACGCTTTGGAATGGGCAACTAGCTTCATCTTTCTGACTGACCGACCCCTTGACAATAAAAAGTGCCTGTAATTGGTTTAAGAGGACTACATGACCTAAAGCGCGGTCTTTGTCGGTCTGCATTGAAAAGAAAGAGAAGCGCGATGCCACAACGCTGGTAATTTATTGCAAAATATGAAGCAATTATCGATTTACGAAAGATCTAGTCTTTGGACAAAAAAACTAAAACACTATAGTTTTAGTATGTTGCTTGTAGAATAATCTGACAAAAAATCATAATGATTGTATGTATATTAGTATGAATTTTGTTGTAAATAAAAAGTTTTTAGAGGTATCTTCATGTTGTATTATGTTTTCAACACACTATCATCCTAGCATTTATCCTGAAGAATATCATATATTTTTTTGGTTTTTTTTTACTGTAGGCGATCATTTACTTTTATTGTTTCTAAAACTTGCGTTTTTTGCGTTTAGGTCCTGTAAGCCCCTTAATTGAAATAAATGGTTTGAGTTTGAGTTTGACAGACATTTTTTTTTCAGCGCTCGTAAGTTATTAATTCATAAACGTTAACTGACGTTTCTGCAAACCTGAACAAAACCAATTATAATTTCATTTGGATCGAACTCAATACATAGGTACTCGTACGAGGAGGTATCGGACCTAACTTTAATGTGAATATAGTTCGACAAAAGGTAAATGTTCCATCAGTGCAAAGTGCAAGTTTAAACGAACTCAGGCTGCCAGGAATTGAAAAAGTTAAGAACGTTAAATAATAGTTTCGGATGTTTGACGAATCGTTATTTGTAGGGTTCCGTACCATAGGGTGCCAACATAACCCACCCTATTACTAAGCCTCCGCTATTCGTCCGTCTGTTTGTCAGCGGGCTGTATCTCATGCACTGTAACAGGTAGACAGTTAAAATTTTCAGTGTGTATTTCTATTCTATCCTCTATAACAACAAATAATAAAAATAAAATTAAAAATTAAAGTTAAAAATATGTTTCTTGTATGGGGACCCCTTAGACCCCTATACAAAAACATGTAAAAAAATATTGTACTGTGTTACGCACGGATATCGGTGTTACGGAACCCTTCCTGTGCGAATCCGATTCGCAATTGGTCGGTGTTTTTAGTGGCACTTTTCAGTGCTGGCTGCGAACGTGTTCAAACGCTCAACGATCGTAAAAAATTACGGATACCTATATGTTAATAAAAAGCAGTTGTACTGACTATGTCAAGAATGTTTAAAAACTCGTGAGTGGATCGAAAATAATCAAATGCCTAGATCTTTACTAGTTTGAATTACGACAACATTGCAGAAAAGAATCCCAAGGCGTTGTACGGAGCAAATTACAGACTAAAACGTGACACACATTCCTACACAAATAAGTAGGTTAGATTAGAGATAAATACAATTATAAAATATAGAATTATATGTAAACTAGAAAAAAAAAAAACAAAATGAATAAATAAAATAACGCTTACTTGTACAAATAAACAAAATTATCATTCATCCCTCTTCTCACAAAATCATAAACATTCACGACACGCATCTGTCCATCTCTTGGCAAACAAGTCGCACTCTGATGTTGATGTCAAACTCAAACTCAAAACATTTATTTAAAATAAACCCATTACAGGCATTTTTGAACTGTCAAGGAAAGGAAAGGAGGAGGTCAGTTAGAAAAAGATGAAGCTAGTTGCCTGTTCCAAAGCGTATTAGGTACTGTAGAGGCTGGCTGTGAAGCCTCACCTCTTTTTGGTACAGGCTGGTTATAATTGAGGGCGTGTTCCATTCGAACGTTCAAGCGTGTGTCAAATATTAAGATTAGGTTTGAGTGAGATAGGAAGTGCTAGTTTTAAGATGAAATAGTAAAACCTCTCAAAAGATATCTCATGAAATTAATCATATAAGAGTTTCATTAAATAAAACGGCTCTCAACTAAATTAGGTTCCTATACTATAGTACCTATGGAGAAGAACAGGAAAGAAATTTCACGGACACTCTTTTAAATCAAAAGAGCTTGCCAGAAGAGCATCGATGGAACCTTTTAGCTTGTGTCGAACTATGGCACCCTCACTTCGCCTCAGTCCGAGGGGTAAACATGGAGGTATAAGGTTTCAGTGAAACCTCTGTGCTCGAAACCCATGTTTATCTACCTCTGAAGGGTTCCTATAGTTGATTGTAAGGAAGATATCCCTATTGTGTGAATTAGATTCGATGTTATTAAATAATTTATGATGTTTAAAGATCTTCAAAAAACAAAATAGTCACAGGTTAAACGATATTTATCAGTAAAGTAAGTAGTTCAAAATTAGTTTGAAGTTAAGTTAGCCAAGAAAAAAAAAACAGTTGCTCTACGAATTGTACATTATGATGCAAATGACAAATGCTCACGGGTTTCATACGACGTTTTTTAACACTAACAATTCATCATCTGCCTAGCCATTTCCCAACTATTTTGGGGACGGCTAGTCTAAGCGGCTACAGCTGAATACCAGTATTTTACATGGAGCGACTGCCTATCTGACCTCCACAACTCAGTAACTGGGTAATACGATACCCCTTGGTAAGACTGGTTATCAGACTTTAGGGCTTCTGACTACCCGTAACGACTGTCAAAGATCCACGAAGCTAAGCCATTGCAACGGCTTAGCGTGCTTTCCTAGGCACGGAGGGGTCTTGGTTTGTAAAGATGGTCACCCATCCATATACCAACCGCGGCAAGCGTAGCTTAACCTGACCGATCGACATCTGCGGCTGTTATTATTTAGCCACGGGCCCCCCTACTGCAACTTATATTATTGCATATTAATATACCGGGTGACGTCATATCGACGTGCAACCTGTTACCATGGATTTAGTAGGTACATGATTCTGAACGCCCCTGAGTTGAAAATTTTCGTCGGTTATTAAAAAAAAAATTGCTGTTAGCTATACATTTTGACCACGTAGATCTTTTCTAGGAAGCAGCTGATTTGTTTTGATAACCGACGAAAAATGTCTACGCTAGGGGGGCTCAATCATGCTCTGGATTCATGGTTACATTTTGCGCGTCGATGTCCCAGGCAGCCTGTATTATTATAGCTACGTCTGTGATGATTTCGATGATACATCATCCATTTTGCATCCTGGACAGTCACATCCAACACCTTAGGGGCTGTCTACACGAGCGAGAGAATCGCGGCGATAGTCTCGTCGTGCCATCAAATTTTCGCCGCGATGATATCGCCGTGTGGAGACACGTTCTAAGAGAGTGTATAGAAATACGTGGCACGACGGTAATATCGCCGCGATTCTCTCGCTCGTGGAGACGGCCCCTTATTTAACTGGCCGATTCTTCCCTTGCGGTGGTAGGGCTAACGCCCGCCTGGTTTGCGAGCACCGGAATCGCCGGTCAAGCAGCCTCCTGTGTTTCGTCGATGCGTGGGACTTCCAGTGCCTTAGGCATCTTCTGGGCACGCTCGGCTCGTTCCATCATAAACCTCATCCACCGCTTTTCATCAGGCTTGATCGAGGTCAAGAGCGGTGCATTCAGTAATAAAAAAAATAACACTATAAAATATGTACCTACCCATCAATACTTTAGATGACAATCGCTTTTGAATCTTGCATAGGTGTGAGATGTTTATGCGCGTGACTGTACGTAATGTTAATATAGCTAAAGTCTATTTAAACTTATGTTTCAAATTAATAATTATTTCACGTTAAACGAATATCAATTTTATTTTAATGGTAATTAAGTTGATTTCAGAGTGACTAGCACTAATTGAAAAAGTTATAAAAATGTTTGAAGTTATAGCAAAAACTGAGCTTTATTGTGTAGGATTTACAGTTATTTTTCCATCAACTTATATTTGTTTACATTTTTGGCAAATAAATCGTGAATGCAGATTATGTAACCTTTCGATATGATCTATAACCGAATCTGTTTGTTGTACCAGTTTATGAAATAAACACATTCATGTTTTCGTTTAATCTTAGATGAAGACGTCTTGTTATTTTATTGTGCACACAAGGATAAAATATTTTTACCCGTTATATCTTTGGTAGGCATTTTATGCTTTTACTGGCTTTTTATAAATTAGTTTTTGATTTCGAAGCAAGTAAAATCTATAGGTACTAATATAATAAAGCTGAAGAGTTTGTTTGGAAGCTAATCTCTGGAACTACAAGTAAGATTTGAAAAAATCTTTTTGTATTTAATAGCCCAAGTCTTGAGGAAGGCTATACGCTATTTAACATCACGCTAGGACCTTAAAGAGCCAAGCAATGGAAAAAAGTCAGAAAGCACAACAAGCGAAAACAAAGTAATAGCGCAGGCGCCTGGCGATGCAATGCGACGGAGTAGGTCGATGACCGAGGAATTTTTATTAAAACGTGACTGTTATTTTAGTATATTATTGTGTATCTTACGACATCCACGCGGACGAACTCGCCGGCAGAAACTTGTATGAAATAAATATTATATATTGATGCTATTGTTGTTCGAACATTGCAGCTTTTTCTGAACATTCATATATTTTCGTTGAGCCAAACAAACATTTTATTGGACACAATTGAAATACGGGATTAAACGACAATATTTAGGGATAAAGCTAGCCATTGTTGTCCCAGATGTACTAAAAATGCTTTAAAAGAGAAAAACGTGAAACTGATTTATATTAAGTGCAAATGGATTTAATGTTTCACAAAATAAAGCCGAAGTTATTACGTAAAGTATTTGCCAGTAATGAATTAATGTTTAAAGAGAAAACTGAAATTCCGCTGTTCCTGTGAAAATGGATAATAAGTGCTTGGCCAGACTGGCAGCACAGAGCGGGGAGCGGCGCGGATGCGGCAACGCACGCTATCTGCCTGTCCGCAGTGGAGCGCAGCTTCGTTCTGAGTGTTGTCGTGTCCAGTGTTTGTCAAAATATAATATGGATGAAGAAGACTTGTTTTTACACGAAAAAAGCTCGAACTAGTTTGAGAACCCCGGTCGTCGCGCGGGCCGCCACTCGCACTCACTGCGGCCACTGGTATGAACGAGCTATGGCGTGAGTAGCCCGCGCGCTCCCCGCGCCGAGCAGCCCGCGCCGCTCGCCGCACCCGCGTGCCTGCTATGGACACTCAAATGAAGTTCTTACGTTTGAGTACGCCGCGCCAATAAAAAATAACAAAATTATATCCTAACTTAACTAAAACTATTCACAAAATAAAATATAGCGTCGAAAAATACATCCGCATCGCTGTCGACTGGTAAGGTATCCAAGAGACTGGCGGCATTACCTCGTTGTAAGGCAATGCTTAGCCTCTGGCAAAGGTAAAAGCCAGCTCTTGGGTCACGGGAAGTGTCAACCAGCCGTTTCGAAATTTCCATGTCTATTTAGAAGAATGTGAATAAAAGGAAAAACGCATCTAACGACTCTTGCCAAATTACGGCGACTGTAAGACCGCGGGTACAACTATGTAGTTAAATAAATATGCGTGTATACATACAAACATTTGGTACATGTACAAGATAAATTCAATTCAGAAGCACAATAATAAAAACAATACACACAAAAGCAGTTGCTGCTACTAGCAATCCAGATAATGGTTTATTTTTCAAAGTAGTGTTTAGTATAAGCACTTACTTGGTTCGGTAAGTAGTGCTGCACCAAACAAATGTTACTAAGCAAAGAAAGTCCCTGATTAAGTGCACGTTTTACTTAAGATATTTAAGTTTGGAAGGATGCATACTCGGGGATATATTTTGAGAGATTTCCAGCCAGAGCTATTTGAGAAAGTGCTAATGCACTTTCTTCTTCTTCTTTCTTTCTTCTGCTAATGCAGAAGAAATACTATTCTTTTAAGTATGGTACTCACTGTTCGAAGTATTTACGACTTTATAAATTTTGACGTAAAATATCAGACGTAGGTTTTATACTTGTTTTGCGTCAGTTAATTGAAGTAATACATACATTTGCATATCTAATTATTAACAAAGCCAATGTTTTCGTGTTATTCGGCAAATTTTGTTTAATTTTAAAGCTAATTCTACATACATTATTATAATAATATTTTATACATATAATTTTGCTCTTGTGTTAGCAGAAAATAATGTATTTGCATTAAATAAGCTCGCAAATAAGAAGATTTTGACAATCCGATAATAACAACATTCAGTTAGATATTGTTTGGATTTATTTATTCATAGCAAATTCTGAATAACAACAAATTATTACGAATCGAGTCTAATCAGCCGATACACAATTATATCTAACTAAACTTTATGAAGGTTAACATAACATGGAAAAAACCCTTGAGCGCTCTTTCTATCGCGCGGAATCTGCGGGTTGTGGCGTTCAGTACCGTAAAACGGGGTGAATAGAGATGCAGGGGTGAATCGGGACGAAACTTTAAAATGGATTTTAACATTGAAATAATTGTTTTTTTTTTTCCAAAAAGGACTCTAATTTGATTATTATATTATAATTAATGATTAAGTGTCCTTGTTGGCAATAAACTTTATTACATCAACATTAAAATCCATTTTAAAGTTTCGTCCCGATTCACCCCTTTTTTTTTTTTTTTTTTTTTTTTGTGGATGGGAAATCATCTAATGACTCCTCCCGCTCTGGGTGGAGCGGAAGGGAGTGTCAGACTCTTACTGACTAAAACCCACCCGTGTTCCTTCCTTAGCCCTTTATGTTCCGGGGCAGCGGTAACCCTTTCGGACGATCCCGCTACCCCGGCAGGCTTCGGCCCTGGCGGGCCCCTTCCTTTATGCTGACATCTCTTTGAGGCGCGCGTGGAACACATACGCGCCGTCCGGCACGGGCCTGGTCCTGATCGGACGGAGAGCTACCCATTACTCTCCGTCCGCAGGCCCGCGCCTACGGTGGCCGGGAGTCGTCACGCGGCTCCCGACGCCCATAGCGTCTCCCGCGGCGGCTGAGGCGTGCGGCTCTCTCCCTGAGCCGTCCCGCCACCTCCTTTGCTAGCATGACTGCTTCGCAGAAGGAGGTGACCGCCTCCCACTCCCTCTCGCCCCGGACCATGGCTTGAACCAGGGCCGGACGCGAGAGGTCGCCGCCGTTGCCGATCGCCTCTACGAGGACACGGCGGTGCTCCGCCCAAGCGGGGCAGACCTCCACCGTATGCTCCACCGTGTCCTCTGGGCGATCCTCGCAATGGTGACACCCGGGCGTCTCCTCCCGCCTGATGATGTGCAGGAACCTCCCGAAACATCCGTGTCCGGTGAGGACCTGCGTCAGGCGGTAGGTGAGAACGCCGTGACGCCTCTCTAGCCACTCCTCAAAGAGGGGCCTTATCGCCACTATCGTGGCGTGCCCTGCGCTGGGTTGCGAAAGTCGCTCCTTCCATACCACCATGAGATCGCGCCGGAAGTCCGTCCGCTCCGCCGCTATTTGCCGCGGAAGCGGAGTTTCCCCCCGGCGTAGTGCCTCCGCGCGCCACTCATACAGGCCCGATTCACCCCTGCATCCCTATTCACCCCGTTTTACCGGTACCTAATTTCTATCGGTTGAGTGGCGGGACCCGTACGGTTCCAGAACCGCGCAGTCACCGTCGAATTACCGGTCTATCAGTTAAAAGATCTCTTGTGAAAACTTAGGCTTAGATGAAGTGAGCTGTCATTTTCATGCTAGGGATTGACTCTATTGACAGCTCACTTCACCTAAGTTTTCACGGCGAGATTTTAACACAATACAATATGTCTGTGCCTATGTCTTTGTTGTCAATAGACCGGGTGATCACACGATCTGAGATTTCAAATAAAAAATGTACTGCGTTGTACATGGTGGTGGTTTCTTCAAGTGAAATATACCATTTTCTAGGTTAAGCCATGTGGTGCAAACTATTTATTCATCAATTTTATCTTCTATACTTATATTTATTAAAATTGCATCGAGGGCAGAAATGTACCTACATTGAATATTTCTGAAAAAAAAAATTTCTACGATTTCTGATGCTGAAAATATAGTTTTTAGAATTTTTGCCCGTTTGTCTGTTTGTCTATATGTATGTTCCGGGCGCAAAAACAGCTGAATTGATTCAGATAAAATTTGGCACAAAGATTATTTACATTCTGGATTAGCACTTATGGTAATTGTAATCCCGATACTTACGTTCCTGTTACTACGCGGGCGAAACCGCGGACAAAAGCTAGTTATTTATATTTCCTTAGTCCAGTGAAGTACGGACAATGACCTTTAGATCTATTTGGTTCAGAAACAATAGCCGAGTCAAACAATATAGAAAAACAGTAAGTAAATATGACTTATTATAGATTGGACAAAAGCGATACAAAATATTTGTATTGATGGTCAATGTGTTGAAACAGTTCAAGTAAGCAAATATTGTTAGATTTGCTTTCATTAAGGGGCGGATAATGAATCCTGGATACAAACAACAAACAATACAACAAAAAAAATATACACAAAAACAATAGGAATTAATATTAGGTAGGTGTTTTTACCCGGATTCTATGTCTAAAACGGATAATATTTCATACTTATAAGTTCACTAGCTTTTGCCAGCGGCTTCGCCCGCATCCATGGAGGTCGAAAATAATCCCACGGGAACGTACTACTTACTAGGATGAAAAGTATCATATGTGTTAATCTAGGTTATAAAATACCTGTGTCATCCAAATTCGTTCAGCCGTTTTTGCGTGTTTGAGTCACAAACATCCAAACTTTTACATCTATATACAATATCTATATATGTACTCGTAGATAAAATAAAGTCGGGTTAGTTACACAATTTATAACTCAAGAACGGCTAGACTGATTTTTATGATCTTTGATTTGTTGGATTTATCTCCGCCCCGAATAGCATAATAACTATTAAAACATGGGAAATTTTCACGAAAAAAAATCTAGATAATTCATTTTCTCATACATTCGTTCTTATTGATTCTGAGGCGGTGTGAAGTTTCGGTGAGCTAGTTTATAATATTAGTAGGATTAAAACCTAATTAGTGTATGTCTTTGTTGTCTTAGTCAATATTTTTGAAAGTCTTATATGCGATGACAGGCGATGATGGGACAGAAAAGGCTAACAAAAATAAAATGCAGATCGAAATACCTAAAATGACAAATCTTAATAACAATAACAAAATGTCAACGACTTTTAGTTCTCATTCAATAACTAACAAAGGATTTTCAATATCGCCTTCAATTCGTGACAGGTATTGTCAAATTTCATCTTCAAGCCAACATTATAAGACGTTTCACGTTTCAAGCATTCAATAACTCATTGACGAAAATAGATTATGATTTAATCATTTTATAACGTTGAAAAGGTAGAAATTGAGACATAGCTTGTTTTAATATTTAATAAAAATTCATGGCTCTAATTCTATCCGTTTTATATTACAAAAACTAGCTGTGCCTGCGACTTCGTTCGCGTGGATGTCGGAAAACAATAATGTGTTTCTTTAATTAATATTTCTTTTTCTTTTTACCCGACTAAGGAGGGTGTATGATTTTAACCGCTATGTATATATGTATGTTCATCTGTTCCCTCATAACTTCAAAAGTAAGTACTTATAATAACCCATAGCTTATAGGTATGTTAGTAAAGCGGTATGCGACCACGGGAAGGTACTTTCTTGTTTCATCCTTTTCAGTAGTTTATTTATTTATTTATTTAATACTTTAAGCACAAATGTACAGAGGCGGACTTAATGCCATAGGCATTTTCTACCAGTCAACCTTAGGGTGATGCAGAGACAAACAGTGGTAGGTGCAATCCTGAACATTGAGGAATAAATATTTACTTTTATTTTTATATTTATTTTTATTTATTTTTTTATTTAGTTGGGTTTTAGTTTTTAAACAATTTTTTTCTAAAATAAAATTGCTCTTTAAAACATCAGCTATCTGCCAGTGATAGTCTCAAAAATCGGTCCAGCCGTTTCGGAGATTAGCCGGAACAAACAGACAAACATTTTAAAAGTGGTTTTTTTTTTGTTATATGATTTTTGTAAAAAGCTGTTATTTTGACACTTGAATTTTATTTATTTGTATGTACATGTATAGATCAATGTTTACGTTAATAGTTGTTAATTAAATACCGAGGGGAAGACCTGGATGAGACTCGCACAGACCAGTGAAGCATGGCACAAAATGGCATGGCATAGGTATAGGTACAATGGGATGGTCTCACGACGTTTGTTGGGTGGTGCCGCTGAGTGTGGTAGCTGTGGTTGTAGAATCTATTGTTGTGCGGGTGACTACTCTGTATAGACATACGGAATCCTTGCCTACAGAGCCATTGTTTCAATCTTAGTTTTAACTTCGATTTAATTTTAATGTTTAGTCAAACAAAAAGTCGTGCAAAATCCACGAGAACCGGAGTATTCGCGTTTGAGCACCTATTTTTAGAGCACCTAGGAGAGAAGGGATCAATGGAAGAAAAAATATATATGATTTGAAATAGGTGCTCTAAAAATAGGTGCTTAAACGAGAATACTCCCGAGAACCTACTGCCGACAAATTGCTTTGCAGTTTGGCAGGTGTTATGTGAAAATAAAACTGTAACATTATGAATTAAATACATATAAAAAAAGGGAGGGGCTATATTCAGTAGTGAGTGGAACAAGGCTGCCGATTATGATGATGTTGAAATACCCCTCGAATTAAACTGGTTTTTTGCTGTAAAACATTCCAGTATCCTTTATTCCCTAAAACATATTGTACCCAGTTGCTATTTTCTCCATTTCCAACCCGCATTGAAATTATATTATTTTGCCAAAACGTGTTTTATATCCGACGACGTCAATTAGTTTCCATTTTCCCCCTTCATTACAGAGAAATGTCGCCGAAATAAGATTTTCGCCGACAATATCGTTCAAATATCTCGTAATTCCTTATAATCAGTATCAAGATGGAACAAAGAAATAATATAACGTTATTAATGTTACAGAATTATCTGGTCCTACTGTCGTCAATACGTCCTGGGGCAATAAATGGCCTCCATATTTCTCTTGGCGAGCAATGAATCCAATTATCGGGCTGTGCGGCGGCGACATGTTAAATGGTCCCCATTGCTTCTCGCCAACCTCTGTCTGCTATCCTCATCCACCTCAATAATGCGGGGATCATTATAACGTCAGAATATCTTCATTTTTAAATAATATTAAACCGTTGGTCCTCAACAATGGTCCTTAGAGCGTTATTTTTATTCGAATGAGCGCCCATGATTTGCTTTTTGGGCGCGCTATTGACTAAATATAATGATGACAGTTATTATTGGGTATTATAATTTTAAATGGGTGGTTTGAATAGGTAATTTTGGTGTTTTATTGATGGACAAGGTACTTATATTACTACCTTTATGATCTTTATGAACAATTGGCATAGACAAATGAAAAAACATGTAGGGTTCTGTACAAAGCTACAGTCCGTTCATCTCTGATTTTGCATCACTGTCAAAATCACAGTGGTCTTTATAGTCCTTCTAATAAGGTTGCTGTGGGATTGCTGCTACTGACAAGTCGGTCAATATCACAATGAGCTTTATTCTCGTTATAATAAGGTTGCTTTTGGGTGCCTGCTGTCAGAGGTGAAATAATTGTGAATGGACTGTACAATATTATTTTGGCGCGTGGCCAAAATCGGAACTAACGTTGCCATCTTGTTGTAACAATTTCACAAATGATTAAAGTCCGTCCTACGAAAGAATTCCGGCGGCAAGAAGTGGAACTATAGTGGTATGAGGAACAGGGTTTAAAGTTCACTCATACTCTATAGAAAAGGGAGGATCCTCCGACCAGACGGGTGTTGTGTCTGGCGGGCAACTACCCGATGATTCATGTCGGGCCGTTGTATGTATGCTAGTTGCGCGGTAAACTCTGCTTGCGAGATGCAGGATTTGCGTGACGTCAGTATGACGCGTTGTTCGCATGTGGCGTTGTAGATACCGCTACAGAACTAATTACTATTATACAATTAGCAACATTCCTACAACAACCCTCCTACCTCACACACCTTTCTCCATTTTAGATTGTGCATTTTATTAACTAGTGCCTGTATTATGATGTTGAGATAAATATACGGGATGATTTTTTTTACCGGTTCCAAATTTTTACAGGGTGTTCTACCCATGAATATGAACAACTTTCACTATGGGATCAACTCTGAAATCAGGAAAAAAATCAGCTGTTTAATACAAAAGTTCAATACTTACTTGACCAAAATGTATGAAACAGCTGATTTTTTTTCGTGATTTTAGATATGGTTAGAAGGAAAACATTTATTTATTTATTTATTTTTACCTCTATCTTTACAGATCATCGTGAGGAAACCGGCATGTTCTAGAAACAAAAATTAGAAGACATATGACATCTACCAACCCGCATTGGGCCTGTGCGGTGGATTACGGCCCACTCCTCTCACCGTAAGTAGGCCTGTGTCCCAGCAGTGGGAACATTCGGGCTGAATACGATTATTCGAGCACTTAATTAAATTATCACTTAAAACTTCTCTGTCTGTATAACCAAATGAGGCCAAACTGTTGAACTGTTGAACATGTAGTGTGAAAGTGTTATAGTGAACGAAGTCTCAAACACTCGTATATCCTCCGGAGCCGGAAGTTCGTGTTTCTCGTGACAGCTTGAGCTACCTGCGATCGTTTTCTACGCGACGCGCTGGCACAATCTTGTGAATGAATTTTCTGTTTGGATTGTTCCTTTCATTTCGATTAAAGAATATTAGAAACTAGCTTTTGCCTGCTGCTTTGCCCGCGTAGAGGATGGAAATTATTCCACGAAAATTATTCTACGAGAATAAATAAGTATCCTGTGTCGTAACCCAGGTAGGTCATGATGGTCTACTTGTGTGTCAAACTTTATCGAAAGCCGCTCAGCACTCTGTTAAGGCATAAAAAGTAACAGACATTCAGGGTTAATTTCGTATTTATTGTAAAAAAAAAATTATGGTAAAAAATAACTCGAAGTAATTTTTACCGATTCCTGTAAAAAAGTTTAGCTTGGCTCCTGTTAACCGGTTATTAGAGTAAACTAAATACTATTAGCTATTTCATTAAGTATGACACTAAAACAGGAAATAGAATTAGTGTTACAAAGACTGCCTTGACCCACAAATCCCTCTTTATTCAAAGACTTGTTAGCGCGGGGAGCAATGAAAGAGTGGGCTGTATTTTAGGGGCAATGGTTTATTGCCGTTCTTATTTACAATAAAAACTTCCGGACAAACAATAAATTAAGTTAGGACCTTAGGAGTATCGTCCGTCGCGGTGGAGTCTGTAGAAGTGAGTGGTCATCGAGCCGAGCCGTGTCATCGCCGCGCCGCAGCCCACCTCAGCTTGCCGATGACGCGTGACGTGCTGATCACGCTGCCTGCGCGTGCAGGCCGCGCGCAGGGTGTTGTGTTGGGTTCGATTCCCAACAATAGTCTTTGAATTAAGAGGGATATGTGGGACTATAATATCTTTATAACCCATCCCGTCGCATCGCATTGCCTTCCCGCGCTATCACTTCGTTTTCGCGTTCTTTCTTACTTTCTGCTCGGTTCCCAAGAGTTCTGTCGTGATGTTAAATAGCCTCAAGAATTAGGCTATCAAAGATAAAAGGAATTTTTCAAATCCAACTGGCAGTTTCAAAGATTAGCGCGTTCAAACAAACAAACAAACTCTTCAGCTTTTAATATTAGTATATGTAGATAGACTAAAGAAATATTAAAGCCATAATAATCTTTGAAGTTACATCTTCAAATGTTTTCGAGGGAGACGAAAATAACATAAAAAGTAATGAGGTTCATAAATTGTTATGTATTCTATAAAGTGGGTTTCTGTTGCGTCTCCTTTGCTTAAAGATAATGATGGCAGAAAAAAAAATCGGCCGGGTGCGAGTCGGAATCGCGCACCGAGGGTTCCGTACAAATTTTTAGGTATGTAAATAGTTTATTACGGGTTTATTTTTTTTTTTGGAATGTAACTACTAATTTATGGTTTTCGGATTTTTTCCTTTACTTATGCTACATGACATTGCTTCTGGTCAAATTTTATGATTTTAGGTCAAAGGGAAGTACCCTATAGGTTTTGATTCCGGAACATAAACGCCCGAATCTTTTGATTGTGTCGACTTAGATGTTTGATTTTATTATTGCTTCAAGGGATTGCAGCCCTAAGTATTTGATATTAATTTCAACTTTTGCGTATTGGACTGAATGAATCAGTGATACGACGTAGTAGATTACTTAGCTCAGATGTCGTAGCGTTGGCTACGCCGTAGCAATCACTCGTTTTTAGGGCGATAAGGTTAATAAGGCACAATGACACAATGTTTAAATTGAAATAAATATTTTTGTATATTTTAAGGTAAAAGAATAGTAAACATTTTAATACGCGTATTTTGGAATATATTTAATTTATTTGTATGGAAGCACAAAAAAATATTTCGCTGATATAAAAATGAAGCATATTTCATCGAAATATTCGTTCAATACAAAACACTATTTTCTCACGTATTTCGCGCACGTGTCAGTTTCCATATTACGATACATTATCACGTATTTTTAACCAATGATAATACTGCTCCAATACAGGTGCGATACCTACATTTCATGAAAAATGAGCCCAAACATTCGAGGACCAATCTTATCGCATCGGAAATATCGGCAGAACTGCACTTTAGTACACCAAACGCTTTGCTAATGACAGTATTAGGCCCCAATGTGATGTTAAGCGAGTTATCGAAGTCCACGCTGTAAACGAGCATTTTCAACTAGGAAATTCAAATGCACTTAACCCGGTTTGCGGATCAAAAGACCAAAAGCCGTTCAATTGTTCGTAATAGAGCTCGAGGTTAGCTAATGAGGACACGGGATTATTTGATTGTGTAGATTCTAGAATTTGGGATGCATGAAGAAGCCTCCTCGTGTAGCGCAGTTTGTTCCGCC
Organism: Hydraecia micacea; assembly: GCA_914767645.1. NCBI lineage: Eukaryota > Metazoa > Arthropoda > Insecta > Lepidoptera > Noctuidae > Hydraecia > Hydraecia micacea. Next base: position 13,352,253 of record OU611788.1, on the reverse strand, counting down.
AGTAACTCAACTGAACCGAGCGCTTGGCGCATCCTGGACAGTCACATCCATCACCTTATTTAACTGACCAATTTTTCCCTTGCGGTGGTAGGGCTAATGCCCGCCTGGTTTGCTACCACCCTCCCACCGGAGTCCGGCGTCAAGCAGTCTACTGTTTCGTTGATACGGGGGAGTTCCAGTGCCTTAGGCATCTTCTGGGCACGCTCGTGCCATCATAGACCTCATCCATCGCTTTCCATCAGGCGTGGTCGAGGTCATTCAGCAATAAAAAAAAAAGTTGTGAGTAGGTACACGAAAATATTGCATCAATTTATTTGTATAGGGGCTCGTAGTTTAATAATAACAGCCGCACGAGTCGATCAACGGTTAAGCTACGCTAGCTGCGGTCGGTTCGTGGATGGGTAACCATCCATTAGATATCGAGATCCCTCCTCGCCTTTTCGAAAAGCACTTTAAGCCCCTCGATTGTCTTTCTTCAATCTTTGACAGTCGTTACCGATAGTCAAGAGCCCAAAAGTCTAACAACCAGTCTTAGCAAGAGGTATCTTGTCACCCAGCAACAAGGTTGTGGAGGTTACAGAGGTAGTCGCTCCATGTAAAATACTGGTATCCAGCTGCATTCAGTTAGACTGGAAGCCGACCCCAACATAGTTGTGAAAAGGCTAGGCTGTGTGGGTGGGATATCGATGCGCAATCTGAATCCACGAACTCAGATAATTGATTGAGTTCTCTATATATATGAAAAGGCCTTTGATCAGTATTACAGACTATTATTATTAATGTTATGTTATTAACTAAATAGCTCTGGTAATAACGTCACATTATTCAGCTAATAAGATAATTAAGCCTACTGACTACCTACAGTACTTGTCTGTCCTTCGTCTTTTTAATCCATCCAAAGGTTGTCTTTAAAAGATCGCTTTTAGCGATAAGACCGCCCATTGTGTCACCCATTGTAAAATTTCTATATTTATGTCTGTAATTTATATGGTGTACATAATAAAGAGTATTCTATTCTATTCTATAATACCTGAGATTAGTGTTATATGGTGTGCTAACACTTATGATTATGTACAGTCGACCTCGTAATTTGCTTTTAATCCGAAGGTCGAATGTTACTTGCACGTTATACATCGACAAGATATTAGAAAGTTTCAACCTTAGTGAAAGCCGGGAGGTCAGATAAGCTGTTGTTGTTGTCGTTCTATGTAAAATACTGAAATTCAGATGCATCCGGTAAGACTGGAAGCCAACCCCAACATAGTTGGAAAAAAGCTAGGCAGAATGCTTTAATTTGGATAGTCAAACTCTTAGGTGACTAGCTTTACCACATTAAGGGGAATCCGCCAGGGAACCTTGCGAAATTAAATGTCGTGATCAGGCCTGAGCAAAAGGGGAGTGATATGAGGATTCGAATGACGTTATTGCGACGCACGCTATTTCGAAAAAAATTAAGAGTGGTACGCCAGTTCGAAAACACATTAAGTCGAAAACCGCTATATCGAATGACGTTATTGCGACGCACGCTATTTCGAAAAACTGTTTGAAATGGTACGCTAGTACGAAAGTCTTGGCATTTAAAATCCACGTTGCGAATAGCATATTCCAATCTGAATTTGTGTGGGGGTAGAATTTGCGACCAGACAAATTCAGATTGGAATATACTGGACTGGTAGAAAATGCCTAAGGCATTAAATCCGCCTTTGTACAGATCTTACTTATGCATAAAGTTTTAATAAATAAATATGCTATTCGCAACGTGGATTTCAAATGCCAAGACTTTCGTACTAGCGTACCATTTCAAACAGTTTTTCGAAATAGCGTGCGTCGCAATAACGTCATTCGATATAGCGGTTTTCGACTTAATGTGTTTTCGAACTGGCGTACCACTCTTAATTTTTTTCGAAATAGCGTGCGTCGCAATAACGTCATTCGAATCCTCATATCACTCCCGAGCAAAAGTGGTGATCAAATCTCGTGCCTTCTCTATATGAAAAGAGGTATTTGCCCTGTAGTGGGACAATAATAGGCTGGTATTATAATATATTTTAATCACTTAATCTAGTGACTTGAGGATTTCTGTCTATAATTAAATTAAGCCCGAGATTTCTACACTAAAAAAATGGCACATATACAGGTTGTCCGGTAAATAATGGATAACCTCTTAAGGGGTCATTGTACGTTGTACTTATCATTATGAACAACTTTTACTATGGGACCAAACCTGAAATCGCGAAAAAAAATCTGCTGTTCCCTACATTTATGTTCGCATAACTCGTCAAAATGTAGGGAACAGCTGATTCTTTTTTCACGATTTCAGGTTTGGACCCATAGTATTAGTTGTTCATGATGATAAGTATATCCATTAACTACCGGACACCCTCTATATTACGCGAGACAGGCATGTAACAAGCAAGACATAAATATAGGTAAATTCAATACGATTTCAGTTTCAAAATAATCTCATTTCACCCGTTTTGCCTGCAGCCCGGCCATTCCCGCTTCATAATTTCATTACAGTCTTGGAGTATTACGGGACCGATCGGAATACTTTCTGTGAAAAACAAAGAATCTAGAACGGCTATAATCTAATCGAATTATCGACATTCCTGGGGAAAAATTCTTCGCCAAATTTCTTTAGGCTTCTAGGGTAATACCATGCAGGGTGAATGCCATGCCTCGAATACCACAACGCGAAACAAAACTCCTTAAAGTGACTTATAATTTGGTTTTCGTTTGAATATTTATCTGTATCCCATAGCCCGAAGAATTGCCAAACTGGCAGTGGGCAGGGCACATTGCTCGCGGAATACAAGGGCGATGAAGCGGAAAGATTCTGGAGTACGGACCGCGTACCAGAAGACGTAGTTTGGCCTCCAACAAGTTGGACCGGTGATCTTGTGAAGACCGCAGGGATCCGCTGGATACGAGAAGCACAGAACCGGTTGAAGTAGCGATGCTTGGAGGAGCATATAGGACTTATGTCCAGCAGTGGACGTCTTTCATCTGAATAATAACTCGTAAGTTAGCACCGCGGAAGATAAGTTCGGTCCTATGACGAACAGAAAAGTCCAGACAATTCGACAACTGTAAGTTGTATTTTAAACACATTTGTATTTAAACCCGTCTACGAGCTGTCCGGCTGAGGTTCATGAAAGAATCTAGGATGCCTATTTGTAATGGAATAATCAATTTTCTTGTTTGATTTAGGTTTCCGACCCTGAGAGCGTGTAATGCCGAAAGCAGACACAGCCCGAATATAGAGCACCCGCAAGATTTACACTTAACATACATCATGCTAGGATATGACGGACCAGTGCGGAATTTAATCAAGTAGTTTGTAACAAAACACAGGTGCTTCTAAACGTGCACCGCATAGTTGCGTTACTTGCGCGTCTGTTCAGTTCGTGTAATAGGTGCTTACTGGTAAATTGCTGTTCTTGGGTACTGTGTGTGCAAGGATGGGAATGCAAATGAAGTTGTGGGTTTTAATTAATTTGCAGTATCACTATAAATGATTGAATAAATAAAACAATGCAGCCTGCGGTAGTATTTTTTTATGGCAATAATTACGGTCTTTTTTACAAAAAGCTAAAATGTTGGAAAACCTTTTGCTTATAGCATAATCACATTCTCACTGTCGGGATACAGGCTTCTTCTTGATGATAAGGAGTGGGCCGTAGTCCACCACGCGGGCCCAGAGCAGGTTGGTAGATGTCACATGCCTTTAAATTTTTGGTTCTAAGATATACCGGTTTCCTCACGATGTTTTCCTTCACTGCTTTGAGAGCATAATCAGCCTACAATGTTCCCACTGCCGGGACACAGGCCTCCTCTCGGTGAGAGGGTGGGCTTTGAGAGTAGTGGTAATGAAATAATTTACTTAAAGTAAAGCAAACAGACAGGCATCTGTGTTCGAACCTATGGCCTACAACTCGTAAGCCACCACAGCTGCTCTGTGTGTTCTCTATGTTCATGCTTCTGCCACTTCCATGAAATTTACATGGACCAGGAAAAATGAGCCGGCTAATTGATTCGCGGTAATCGACCTCAAAAAAAAAAATTCAAGTAAAATTTATACAAGCCGAGGCAAATAAATCTCTTAGCGCTTAAGAAGCCAAATATGCATAATTTACGTTCGCGGAAAGGAGAAAATTAGTCCAACGATCTACCAACAAGGGTACATCAAAGAAACTTTTGATGAGGGTCAATGTTAATGGCGTCTGAACCATAATCCCGATTATAGAAACAAGAGAGATACGTTATTACCTAATTATCGCGATAAACTAGTCATCAAGTTTAATGTTACTACTCGCAGGGGAGTTGGCAATGTCAAATGTAGTAGGTAGAAGATTAATGATGTTTGTGGAATGTTTGGTAGTTTGTGTCGTGGGAAATAGAGCTAAGCGTTGCTCTTTACATAGCATTAATCATAATCATAATCAGCCTATAATGTTCCCACTGCTGGGACACAGGCCTTCTCTCAGTGAGAGGGACTGGGCGCACACAGGCCTTCTCTCAGTGAGAGGGAGTGGGCCGTAATCCACCACGCGGGCCCAGTGCGGGTTGGCAGATGTCACATGTCTTCGAATTTTTTTTTTGGTTCTAGGACACGCCGGTTTCCTCACGATGTTTTCCTTCACCGTTTTAAGAGCAGTGGTGATGAAATAATTTATACAAAGTAAAGCGCCTGTCTGGGTTCGAACCTACGACCCACAACTCGTAAGTCGCGGCCGTTACCACTTGGCCACCACTGCTCTCTTACATAGCATTATCAGCCTTTAATGTCCCCACTGCTGAGACACAGACCTCCTGTCGTATGTGAGAGAGAGAGTGGGCCGTTATCGACGATTACCTACTAACAATTGCTTATACACAGTACTGGATTGGTCCACTCGAATCTGTGTGGTACTCTCAAAAGACCATTTCAGACATCAATCTACATGGTCAAAATTATGTCTGGACTGTCTGGAGGTCACATCCTTAAAAGAGGCCTCTTGAGTTTGTTTTGGCCGTTCTTCTCAGAGTAGTCCGATAGGAAAAGCCGACATCATCTTGCTTATTTTTTTTGTAATATTATGTCGTGTAAAAGTGATTCCGATATCCTATTTACAGAATACACCAACATTTTCATTCAACCCGCACTAGGGTCGCGTGGTTGAATGAAAATGTTCATTCAACCATGCGACCCTAGTGCGGGTTGGTAGATATCACATGTTTTCGACACTAAATTTTTTGTGAAATAATTTACACAAAGTAGAGCGTCTGTCTGGGTTCTTACCAACGACCTACCACTCGTAAGTCGCGGCCGTGACAGCTGGGACACCTTGCTCTTTACTTAGTTGGTGAATATTTTGATAAACATAAAAAAAAATACGTTACTTATGTCTATGCAATCACCAACATCAGACAGTGGTGATTATAGCTGATAGTGTATATCGATAGCTTGCTGTAGAGGAAATCTTTAACTTAATAGATTTTTCAAAGGTTTGTAAATTATATTTGGGCGGATCATACTTATGCTACAGCGCGCCACGCGACGGGGCACAGATAACGCATCCCCGCGCGTGATTTTATATACAAATTCAATAAAAACGCGCTTCTGCGCGGGGAAATTGGCTCCGTTTCCCGCGCTGTGAATATCATTCAGGCCGCTAGTTGAACAGCGCCGTTTAGTTAAAGGGCAGTTAACTAAAAGGCTGATTGGCTGCGACAGTTATAAGGTACAAAATAAATGTATTTTAATTACAATATTATGAAATATCTTCTTCTTGTGCGGATGCCAGCACATCAAGCTATCCGAAACTGTCAAATTTACCCAATGCACTTTGAACCTTATGCTTTAGCGATAAAGTTGAAAACCTATCAAAGAAATTTGACAGATTGCAGTAGCTTGCTTTGCTGGCGTATGTACTAAGGTATATGCCTAATTTAGTCATATCCGAGCGTCACGACAAAATATATTTCTGTGATCCCAGATCATAATCTGATAGCATGACTAATGAGAATTGTGTTTGGGTCACCATGAAGGACCACTTAAAACCTTTCCAGTATTGTCCTTGGTTCTCGTGGTCCTTATCCTCATAATTGTTAGTACGATGATGTGCATTTGTTAGTGGTCAACAGATGTAGCAGATGAGCAATGGTGGCCCAGTGGTAATGGCTCCGACTTACGAGTCGTAGGACGTGGGTTCGAACCCAGGGAGGCGCTTTACTTTGAGTAAATAATTTCATCACCACTGCTCTCAAAACGGTGAAGGAAAACATCGTGTGGAAAATCAAAACTCAATCAAAATCAAAAGTCATTTATTCAAATTAGGCTGAGAATTAGCACTTTTCGAACTTTAAATTACAAAAGACAGTTCCCTAAAACGCCCGCCCATCACAAATAATCTTTCTAGTGCTTTCACTGGGAAGAAGAAGTGGCGCAACAAAGTCCTCAATCGTACACGGGAACAAAAAATCGAAGACACGCGATATGTACCAACCCGCACTGGGCCTACGTGGTGGATTACGGCCCGCTCCCACTGAGAGGAGGCCTGTGTCCCAGCAGTGGGAATATTATAAGCTGATAGTGCAACAGATATAGATTTTTAAATATTTGAATATGATATCCAAAATAATTGAAACGTTGTTTTGTAGTAGACCAAATCAACCAAGAAAAACGCAGAGCTAAATTGAATAAAAAAATTTTGTGTCAAAAATAATTAAACGCTCCAAATGTTAGTTCAGGAATAAAATTGGGACTACGAAAAATCCGAACTTTTGGCACCGCGTGCGAAGTTGATAAAATAACAGAGCGTTTTTGGTAAAATAACTGACCAAGGATTGTTTTGCTTTTTCTCGTAATAAAAGTAACTCAGTGCAGCTATAGGCAATCAGGAATGAATGTTCTTTTTATTATAGTTAGCCCGTAACTTAGTCTCCGTGAAATGTTTTGTTGCCTGACCCACCCTGTCGCATCGCATCATCCTGCGCTATTACTGTTTACTGGCGCGGATTAAAAATGAATATTTTATTTGCTAATATTTTAAACAATTATATCTATTTTATTATTTATTTATTTCTATAACTGCCCGTGGCATCACAGCGGGCCCGATCAAAAAGTACTCTGTGATATAAGTCAATGGCGGTTGAATTTGTATATATGTATAAATATATATATATTATAGTATAAAGTATGTATGTGTATATAACCTATTTATATATCTGTGTACCTAGTTATAATAGTTCCTTGTCCCTCTCAACCAAAGCAGCTATCTAATCTCTTCACCACCCTTGGTTGACTGGTAGAGAATGCCTAAGGCATTAAGTCCGCCTTTGTACCTTTTTTGTGCGAAAAGTTTAAATAAATAAATAAATGGCGGGCCCTATCAGAATACCAGTGCCGCGACATTTATTTTTTAAATGTCGCATCAGTCGCATGCATCATGCTGAGATAGGAGCCTTTTGGCCTCGTATAGGACTTTCTGTTTCATTTTTATTCTTGTTACTTTAAAAAAAATATATAATTTGGTTTTTTATTTTTACTGTTTAGCTTGTGATTTTCCTGTACGAGTCGCAATAAATACTTTTTCTTTCTTTCTTTTCGTTAACCGTCCTTTCCGACTTTTTTGGTTTTACTCGGCTCCTAGGACATGAAATTAAATAGCCTATAATAGCCTTCCTCAAGAATTGGACTATTACATCATTTTTCAAATCCGACTGGTAGTTCCAGAGATTAGACCGTCCAAACAACCAAAAACGATCTTCAGTTTTATTATTAGTATAGATATAGATTTTGAAACTAGGTATGTCCGTACCTATGGATAGCTTTCACAGCTCAATGATCGATCAATCTCCCTAGCCTTTTCCCAACTTTGTTGGGGTCGGCTTCCAGTCTAACCGAATGCTGAATACCAGTAAACCATGGCGCGTCACTGCCTATCTGTATCCACTCCCATGGTAAGACTTTTTTGGACTTCTAACTACCCGTACTGTCAAAGATCTAAGAATGACAGTCGGGACCAACGGTTTAACGTGCTTTTCGAGGCAAGGAGGAATCTCGATATGTAATGGATGGTCACCCATCCACGAATCGACCGCGGCGAGCGTACCGTAACCTTTGATCGACCCGTGCATTATTATTAAAGCCACAGACACTTTACCGTGTCATATTGTGTCGTGACTCGGGATACACCAATCAAACGAATCAGTTCAGAACTACGTCAAATCACAAAGAGTTTTGATTGGCTAACACTGCGTCAGAAGGCGTTACGACACAACACAGTAATTATGAACCCGGCTTAAGCGACGTGCCCCGATACAAATCAATTTACACAAACTTGGTTCTTGTGGTTGTCAGACTTTTTTGGGCTTCTAAATACCCGTAAACACCCATAATCAATATCAGAAAATGTCCTGCAGTCTTAATTTTTTTATCATTTATAAGGAAAACACCGTCATTTAACGCTTATCTCAGACGATCCCCAACAGAACCTGCACAATTACATAAGAAAGAACACTGCAATAAAACTTGGCTTTACAGTCGCCAAGAAATGCATTCAGCCATGTCTAAGGCTAGTTTCTAAGTCGTTTCCTACGTCACGTACGGAGATACGAGCTGGTACGTGGTGTAGGCAGAGTAGGAAGTCGCCCGAGGTGCCTAGGAGCATTTGGATTGTGTTAAGAACACGCTTCGGACTTAGTTTTCAAAGGCAGATGTAATGGGCGTGAAGTTCAGCTCCAGTCTTAGCTAGTGTTGAACTGAGTTGTGATCTAATCAATGTTTTTTGTTAGCCGTTTCTTTTCTGTTATAATTTTATAGGAGAACTAGCTTCTGCCCGCGACTTCATTTGCATGAACGTTCATCCCGACCCACCGCGTCGTATCCTATCGCCCGCCCGCGGTAAAACTTCGTTTTCTGACTTTTTTCTTTTTGCTCGGCTCCTTAGCGTCGGCCCGTGATGTGAAACTGCCTATAACCTCCCTTAAGAATTGGGCTATCAAATGCAAAAATATTTTTTCAAATTCGACTGTTATTTCCAGAGATTAGCGAGTTCAAACAATAAAACAAACAAACTCTTTCGCTTTGTTATTAGTATATAATATAAATTATGCTCAAGAATGCGCCTGGAGTCTAAGCTACTAAAAAGAAATCATTGTCATCTGTCATTGTCATGTCCCATGTACAGACGCCAGCACATCAAGCTACTACAATCTTCTTTAATAGATTTTCAACTTCATTGCTAAAGTATAAGGTTCAAAGTTGATTGGGCAAATTTTACAGTGTCGAGTAGCTTGATATGCTGGCGTCTGTACTTGGGGTCGGTGCAACACGTTTTATTCTTCCAGTCTCTCCTATCAACCGTCACTGCCATTCAATATCTTTTCTTTCATATCATTCCTCAAGAAGTAACAGAATATTTGAGAAAATTTAAAGAATTAAAGCAGCCCTCAGAGGCGGAAACACATTATGTAAGCGTAAAGCGGATCTGAGGAGTATAAAAGAAGTATTAAACGCATGACTTGAGTTTTTCAAAGAAAAATCTTATGATATCACCAATATTAGGCACTGTGAAAGTATTTTTTTCCTTATTGGAAAAGTATTTTGCTAAGTAGATACGTAAAGCGAGTCTCGAGCCTGTGAGGTTGTTTCAATATTATCCCTTAGACAAAACCAGACATAACTGAACTTTTAGTTGATCAAAACTTTTTCTATTTCCTCGCTATCGGGTTCTGGAACTAACGGGCGGGAGTTGTTGGTAAATGAACTACGGAAAGATGATAACGGGTAAATTATTATTATTATGTTAATAAATGTTTTAGGCTTACAACTTTAGAATGAGAACATATTAAATAAAAAACTAGACAGAAGATGAATAGAATAGAATAGAATACTTTTTATTATGTACACCGTATAAATTACAGACATAAATATAGAAACATAAATATGAATTTTAGTTTAGTCCTGTCAAATTAATCAGCGCCGTCGTTTTCTTAATGAAATAGAAAGAAAAAGATGCATTGAACTCAAATTTAGTTTAGTTTGTGAACAACAGAATCAGCACCATTGTATTTGGTATTTTAGTGGTTTGAGCCATTGTAAGCGCTAAGCTACTGAGCATGAGGTCCTAGGTTTGATTCCCGGGTTAGGCAAAATGTTACTGGGTTTTTCTATTTGGAATTCCTCAGTAGAAGGCAGTATGGATTACTGCCCGGTTGATGGCAATAGGTTCGCCCTATTACATGGGGCTCAAACGTGTACCTTAGGTACACCTCTGAATAATCCTTTGGGAATATAGGCGTGATTTTATAATATTATGTATGTGTGACCGTGTGCTAATGGATATGTATATAAGCATTATTTCCCCAACGTTAACCAATAATGTCCAGAGCAAAAGACCAAAAATCCTAAAACATCAAGTAATATAAACTTTAATTTATGAATGTTACCGGCTAAGTACTCGTATGAACGCAAGCGACCGGAAAAAACTTTGTCCCCAATCCAAACCCATCATCGGATTTAATTTTCTTTATTATTTTCTTGGTCCTTTGATCCCTTCGCATTTCTCTCTACTATATCCTTATTACAGTAAACACAATGTGGACCACAGATATAAAAGGAATAGATGTGCCCACAGATGGTCTATCGAGCCTTTTACATTGTTCGTTTCATGACGTGCAAGTAACATTCAACCTTCGTGTTAGAAGCAATTACGAGATCGACTATTCATAGTAATATCTATGTGTTAGCAGATCATCAAACACTAATCTCAGGTAATGAACATAGCACTTGCTTACTAATCGTATTTGTTGAATAATGTGACCTAATTACCGAAGCTATTTAGTCACACTAATATTATATAGGCGAAAGTTTGTGAGTGTGTGTTTATATGTTTGTTACTTCTTCACGCCCAAACGACTGGACCAATTTTCATAAAATTTTGAATGGAGGATAGGCTTTTACAGACTTTTTATCCCGATATTCCCACGGGATCGACATTTACGCGGGTGAAACCGCGGGGCGCAGCTAGTTAGTAAAAATAATAATATCAGTCTGTATTATCTGAACATATCAAAGGCCTTTTCATATAGAGAAGCCAATCAATCTGCCTAGCCTTTGCCCAGCTATTTTGGAGTCGGCTTCCAGTCTAACCGAATGTAGCTGGATACCAGTGTTTTACATGGAGTGACTGCCTATCTAACCTCCACAATCCAGTTACTGGGTAAAACGATACGCCTTGGTAAGACTGGTTGTCAGATTATTCAGGCTTCTGAATACTCGTAACGACTGTCAAAGAATGACATCCAAGACGTTGGTCCTGGCTGTCATTGCAAGAGTCCTCCGTGCTTAATGGATGGTCACCCATCTACGGACCGACTTCGGCAAGCGCTTTACTTTGAAGATTTGCCCGAGCGGCTGTTATTATTTAGCCACGAGCCCCCACAGATGGTATTCGAGCTATTAAAAGAAAATTCATCACTGAGGGCGAATGGCGACTGCGGCGGTATTAGAAAAATACTTATTGTTTTACCGTGTTATTAAACTTTTTCAACGAAATTAATCTGGCAAGCGGAAAGCGGGCTCTGACTGATATCTCTTATAGCAAGAGACACAACTTTGTACTGTATAGTTATTCAGAAGTTCTGCGTCGTCATATCATCACTATGCTGTATTTATTTTCAGCCCTGCTGGGCAAAGACCTCCCTACCCTCGTTCCACCTCTCTGGGTCCAGAGCTGCGAAGGACTCATCTTTATCAAAGGAGTCCAGCTCATCCCGCCATCTCCGTCTGGGCCTGCTATAACTTGTTGAAAAATACATATCTCCAATACCTTTTTCTTTAGTTCAGAGCACACATCTTCTTAGCACATCGATGGCAAAAAGTTCAAACATCTTTGGTCCCAAATTCCGTTGAGCGAACTCCGCTCACTGACGCAGTCATCTATCTGAGGGGCAATTCTCGTAATTTTAAGAACGTTCAGAGTACGATCTCAGTCTCAAACTGTCAAAGATACCTCTAATTTCTCCAAATTTTTGACAAGTTTTTGATATTGATCGTCTCGGAGGTGAGATTGCGACTAGATATTGAACGTTTTTAATTACGCGCACACATAATATCATAATTATCGTACTGGTATTTCTAACATTTCTCTATATCCATGTAGATTTGTAGCTATCCCGGAACAATTTGATAATAGTGTATTCATGTACATGTATTGTAAGTCGAATATACATAAGTACGTATGTACAGGTGTACGTTAATGTCTGATCTCACTACATGTGTTAAATGTTAATGGCTTTAATAAGATGACGTGATAGACGGCCTGCCACGTTTGAAATGCTTTAGTAACCTGTCTGTGTCTACACTGTGTTTGATAAATTAAAGCATTATATATAAGCTTTTGTTGTTATGTGGTAACAGTGTTCTAGAATTCGTTTTATATAAGGTTAAGATGATTGAGATCTGTCCAGCTTGGAGTTAGTTTCCGTTGTTATTTTATGCTATTTTCTAACTTCTAATTTATTTTGAAGGAGAATGTGTAGGGGTGGTAGGTAGGTAGGTTCAGACGCCAGCACATCAAGCTACTACAATCTGTCAAATTTCTTTAATAGATTTTACAACTTTACCGATAAAGCATAAGGTTCAAAGTTGATTGGGAAAATTTGACAGTTTCGGGTAGCTTGATGTGCTGACTTCTGTACTGGGCGGTACCTATACGTTTTGCGTAGTGTCACAACCAAATGAAGTTCATAATTACTCATTATTTTTAGATTTTTTATCACTGCGCGCGCGTGCGATAGATTACGGCCGACTCCCTCTTACAGAGAGGATGCCTGTATCCCAGCAGTGGGAACATTATAGCCTATTTATCCCTGTATACCTACCCACGGCATCGAATCTTATGCGGGTGAAACCGCGGGGCGCACCTAGTAGGTTTATAATTCTGTAAAGTCAAGAATAAGAATAAAGAAAGAATAATAATAGTCATTTCGGGCTACCTTAACATACCTAAATATTCAATGAAACATAAATATACTAAGTTGTTTTTCCTTTCACGTCTGTTGGTTACTTAATCACGCCGTAAAAGCAGAGTGAAGGTGTTGAGTAAAAATGCAGTCTGGACAGCTTTTTATACCAGAAAAGTGGTTCTAGGAACTTTCCACGCGGTCGGAGAAAGGATATTGTAGAAATGTTTTAATACTCACTGGGCTATGTCAAGTTGTGGTAGCACTCTGTAGTTACTAAATAACATTGAAATAGTAAATGAAAAAGAAGGTAAGTTGTTTTGTTGTTAAAACATAGGACTGATAATTGCGCTTCAGGAATAAAGAACATTCATCTATGTAAAATCACGTCCTTTTCCGATGGGAGTAGTACAAACTACTGCTATGATTCTTATATAGATAGGACGCCAGCACATCAAGCTACCCGAAACCGTCAAATATTCCCAACCAACTTTGAACCTTAAATTTTAGCGATAAGGTTGAAAATCTATTAAATAAATTTGACAGATTGTAGTAGCTAGGTTTACATTGTCATACAGTATTTTTATTTCATGAAGCGAAGCGTGGTTTACTTGTGGTTACCGAAAGTACAGACAAGCTGTGAATGTGTGTAAACGCAGGAGCTCTCGGTACCGTCCGAGACAATGGCGAAGTCCGTAGAGTGTGTTTGTGTGTTACCTATGTGCTGACGCTACTCGTCTTCACGCACACATTCACAGCGTGTTTGTACACTTGGGTTACCCTATGTAAAGCGCGCGTCGCTTCGTGACATAAGAATATTATACACGTCTGTCGGTTGTTAGAACTTGACCTCTTGAACGACAGTTAAAAATACACCCAAATTTTATTAAACAGAAAACACTACTTACCTCGACGAAAAACCTTTTGGCCAAAAACCAGCTACTTCCCAAAAACCTAATACAAATAAAGTAAACTACATCAGCAACAATGCATGCCTAACGAGAAACGCTTTCAGAAAATAACTCCCTATCGAAGAGGCCACGGTGACGTGCGAAACAATCTGCAGATTCCTCCCGAGACCTAGTATCCCCCTTATAACTGCAAAACTCCAACCAACGCCCGAGAGGTAGAAAAATGTTTTCGGCTCCTGCAATTCCCGCGTGTACCTTTTGACGCGCAATGGATTGCGGACGTGATATTTGGATCTAAAAAGTGTTCGAAAGGGAACGGTCGTGTGTCATATGTCTTGATAAATTGGAATAGTCAGGACATAGGCTTTGCTTAGTGGGTTTTGCTGTCAAGAATTGGGATTTAATTCTTCGTTTATCCTGCGACAATTTTGCCAGAACATCAAATGCCAAATATCGCAAGAAAACCGCGGTAATTATGTCTTTTTAGACATTCAAAAAGTACTCTAATTTTGAGCAGAAAAAAGGCCGATCTTGTGCTATAACATAATTAGTTGTTTAGCCACACCAGTCTTGACCTACTTAATCCAATATAATTTATTCTTCAACTAATGCGCTCAGAGTCAGCGCTTTTCAACATCAGAAATTTTCAATAGAGAGCTCCAAAAAGCCGACCCTTCACAAGGTTTCCTAGAATTTAACTTAACAGCAAATTACACGGATGAACTGCCTTTGTTTCCAGTTACATTCAACTTATAGAAGAAGAACTGATTGTTTTAAACAAACTTCAGCAATATCGGAACTCTTACAATCGATCCGTTGTGATGCTGCTGTATAAGAGTTTATAAGGAAGCTACTTCTATTGTGATCATAAAGACTTCTGTCTTTCGAACAGGTAATATAAAGTTAGTCAAAGGTATGAGTATTATCAGCTTATAATGTTCCCACTGCTGGGACACAGGCTTCCTCTCTTCGAGGGGGAGTGGACTGTAATCTGCCACGCGGGCCGAGTGCGGGTTGGTAGATGACAAATGTTTTTGAATTTTTTGTTTCTAGGACATGCCGGTTTCCTCACGATGTTTTTGAGCAGTGTTGATGAAATTAATTAAGAGCCTGCCTGGGTTCGAATCCACGACCTACAATTTGTAAGTCGGGAGCCGTTACCACTGGGTTACCACTGCTCACTAGCCCACTGATCGTGATAATAACACAAGAATTGGTTAATCTACTATTTTTTTTTTTTTTTGTCGGCGTGTGCTATGCGATAATAGCTCAAAATGTCAGGGGCTGAGCTGCCCGTAAGGATGTGCCGGACGTAGGTAGGTACTCGTACTTACATATATGTCGATTCTCGAGGAGGTTCTTTTAATGCACCAAACCACTGAACCGCTTACGGAGTTCGTAGACAGGGTTGCAGGGACATCGACGCGTATACTGTAACCATGCATTTAGAACATGATTTTAAGCATCCTAGCATAGAAATTAGTTGCTTAACAAAAAAAAAATCAGCTGTTTCATAGAAAAGTGTAATACCTGCGCGGTCTTTATCATCATCTGCATAACCTTTTCCCAACTGTGTTGGGGTCGGCTTCCAGTCTAACCGGATGTAGCTGAATACCAGTATTTTACATGGAGCGACTGCCTCCACAATCCAGTTACTGGGTAACACGATACCTGGGCGTTTTTCAAATTTGTTGACCATTGCCAAAAACATAATGTCCACTGACTTATCAATTAACTTATTAAATAATTATTAGTCAAAATATCATGTTTAAAATGGCAATCGATAGCACATTTCAAGAAAAGTAAATTAAAACAGAAAAATAATTTAAAATATACACTCAATTTAAAAAAAAAAAATAATATGTAGCATTAGTTACCCCAATTTCACGATGTCCCATGCATACTTTCCTAACTTTGAAGTGTATAATCCCCAAATATATAATTAAAATCACTAGGCTCGTGGTAAAACAATATGAAATTATGTTTTTTATGTCTTTTAACTGGTTGTTATATCAAAATAATAAAATTATATAATAAAAGTGTTACTAACTGGAACTACAGTGCTCTATACAAACTCATTTTTTGGCTCAACTACTTGTTCAATTACAAAACAATTGGTATTTTCAAAAAGCTCATTTAATAAGCTATCCAAAAATTAAAAAATTAAATACAAAATTATTAAAAAAAAAATAGCGTTCCGGTTAGTAACGGTCAACAAATTTGAAAAACGCCCACCTACTCCTTGGTAAGACTGGTTGTCAGACTTTCGGGCTACTGACTACCCGTAACGACTATCAAAGATCCACGAATGACAACCGGGACCAACGGCTTAACGTGCTTTCCGAGGCAAGGAAGCGTCTTGGTATGTGAAGATGGTCACCCATCCACGGACCAACCGCGGCAACCGTAGCTTAACCTGATCGATCGACCCGTGCGGCTGTTATTACTTAGCGTATGGCTCATTATTATTTCTCGTCTTAAAACTTTTATGATTCGTTCTTAATAAGTTTACTGGACTGTATAAAAGACGGGACACATAAAAACAACACCCCCTCTCAACACACAAACCGACAAAAACCAAATATGTCCGGCAAACGAAACGAATGGCGGCCGTAAATAAAATTATAGCCGTTACAGATGATAGAAATGAAGGCCAGAAGTTTCGCCAACTTTAAATCTTTCTTTTACAACCACGATAAGATACGCAACTGCCTCCCGTTTAGGACCGGTCCCAACAAACTTGGGCAAAGTTTACTTTGTGTTTTGAATAAGTTGTTCGGCTTTCAGTTCCATGGAAATGTATTTGGTCGAATACAGAACTTTGATCGAAGATTTCCGAATACTTCAAACAGCCTCAGGGTTACCTTGTTCGAGTTTAGAGGTTAAATTGTATTATTGGACAAACGTAATTCAGACGAGTGTTTTCTAAAGTGAAAAGCGTCTCTAGGGGTGGTCTGTTGTTCCGAGGCAAACGTCACAAAGGATTGGAATTGGACTAGAAAACGTCGGATTTACAATTCCAATCTTTTATAGCACAAAAGTATTGTTTTATTTAAATCCCTGCTCAAATTGCAAGCACATTTCTGAAATATCACGTTAAATTTTACGATGGACAAGGGTCAAAGTAATTTTTGCGAAAAATTTGTTAACACTTTCGACTCCACCCACTTTTCATAGAACTCATACGCCATGCCGCCATACATATTGCAAATGGACCCTCCAGGAGGGTCACCGGCATTACGTTTGCGCTAAAGTGAACCCTCGAGGAGGGTCGTCGGCATTAGGTTTGAAACCGTATTATAAAACACTGTAAAAAGAAGTAAAATAGTGTTTTCAAAACGTCTTGTTGCTATATTTAGTATCTCTGGGGGTATTTACATGTACTAGTGGGGTGGAAACGTGAAATATTTAAAAATAAAAAAATCAAGAAAAGTATAATCGCTCGCTTTGATCCCGAGACAGGGGTATCCAACCTCTTCTGAAATTTTCAAACATGTAATAATTTTTTATTTTATTTTATTAATGAACAACAAACAGTTACATTATGCAATATTAGTAGTTGTTTATGTAATGAAAACGTAATTATTTTGTAACAGCTTATTAACGATTAGGTAGTGTTCTATTATTTACTTGACGGTAATGATTCACTATGGAATTATCTACTTTCAGTCGTTATTCATATAATGTTAATTGAGAAAGTACGTATAAAATAATTACGAAAAAACTACGATTGAGATAAGAACTGATTTATGTCATAACTACTTTTACTTGTAGCTTCGCTCCCGTGCTTCCTTTGCCTGACATTACCTTAAGTTATTCCAGCTATAAACTATGTCTACAAACATCACGACACCGCGTCATTTACTCATTCCGTAGGTAGCATCATTACGTGAACGAAGACAAACGGAAATCATACACTACCTATTGGTGTAATACATATACAATACCTATGCCTATTGGTGTGATACATATACACGAACCCCAAAACGCATACTTATCCATGTATATACGAGTACATTGATAAGTATGCGTTTTCGGGTTCGTGAGGTTATGTATTATTACATTAGGCATTAATTTGTTTGTGTGGCTGTTAATTTTCTCTTAGAAATTACAGAACCTTTCTTTCTTATATCTATGAATATCACTATAGAGTAGGTTCGTTTTACGGTTTTATAATTTTTATCAGTAAAACGAACCTAATAACTTATACCTAAGCTATCAGAAGGAGACGAAGTAATATACTGTTTAGAAACTTTTGAAGTAACAAAAATTAAAGAAAATCTAAGTCCTATGTTTACATACAAATTTTATTTAGTTTTCAGTGTCAAAGGAAAAGTTTGTTTAAAAAAACGTATATTTTATTATACGAAACTTTTTAAAGGTTTTTTTTAATTTTCAACATGTGTCATTCGACTTGGGTACTTCATACTGCCAAGTCATAAAAACGTTTCATTGTGTTTTTAAATAATAAATGACAACTATTTTATCTGATTTTATTAAATTAACGATAGAAAACACGGAAGCGGTATAAATAAAAAAAACAAATATTGTTCGTGTGGCTGTTGGGCCATTATCTTAGTCTTAGAAAAAAAATTACTTTATGCACTAGAACATAAAAAGCGATTTTATGTCGCCTAAGCACAACATAAAGACGAACTTTTAGAGCATAAGAAGTGAAAATATTATTATGATGTAGAAGATTACTGTCAGAAACCATAGAGGACAAAAATGAATGAATGACAAACGAAGTTGCACTATGGGTATTCTTTTTTACCATTTTGATACGGAACCCTGAAAAGCTTCTATTTTTAAAGTCATCCTCGTAATTTATAATCTCAAAATAAATATTTTTATTTTTAGTGAATATTTGTAACCGTAAAATGGTTTACCACCCCTGAAATAGCTCCCAATTATTTTTAAAAATAAAAATGCTGGTATTTGAAAACCAACGAATATACTAATAAATCTTGTTAAAATATACGACAAATTTTATTTTCATAGTTTATAATGCTGTATTCGCTAAGAAAAACGTACATTTAAAATGAGCCCTCCGCGAGGGCTCCCGGCATCCCATAAGGGATTTCAGTGAACCCTCCAGGAGGGCTCCCGGCACTGAACGTGTTAATTTAGATTATTTTTATAATGTCCTAATATTAAAATAGAAATTGGCTTAGTTTACCTCGCAAAATGTCAATATTCTTTTCAGATACTGCCAGCGGTATTGTTCTGTAAACGATCACCATGATAACATAGGTGAAGTGAGCTTAAAGTGAGCTGTCATTCCACCTGATGCTAGAGATTGATACTAATGACACCTCACTTTAAGCTCACTTCACCTAAGTTTTCACGGTGACATTTTTACAGAATAGCATTACAGATATCTCAAAAACTATCCACATCTATACAAACAAAAGAAATTGTGAAAATGGGCTTTCCCCCGTAACATTGTGTAGGTACTTAGGAACACGGAAATGCACTCTGTAACCCGTAGCTACAATGGAATTTATCATCAAAAGTGACACAAAATATACTCCAATAGGCAGTTTATTTTAATTTGGAGACGACACTGTCTTTTGAACATAAATCGTTACATAATCGGATTTGCTGGTTTCTGAAAAGAAAAATGATATTTCAAGAGACAATGTTTTATAATCCTTCACGTTTCGGCTTCACAATACCTACTTGCGAATCAAAGAAAACGTGTTCAAAGCGTTATTACTTAATATAACCGTGACTTTTGTCAATGAAGTCACTGAGATGGTATTGTACGTCATCTTTTAGCTTTTACTTTTTATTCCATAAAAAGAAACAACCATCCTAATATTTACTGTTCCTTTTATAGGGTTCCGTATCCAAAGGGTAAAAACGGGACCCTATTACTAAGACTTCGCTGTCTGTCCGTCCGTCTGTCTGTCACCAGATTGTATCTCAAGAACCGTGATAGCTAGACAATTGCAATTTTCACAAATTATGTATTTTTGTTGCCGCTATAACAACAAATACTAAAAACAAAATAAAATAAATATTTAAGGGGGGCTCCCATACAACAAACGCCATTTTTTTGCTCGATATCAATAATGGCAACAGGTAGGCACTTGAAATATTCATAAAATACTCAGTTGTATTTTTACTTTAATAATAAATAATAAAATTAAAATATAATAAATATTTAAGGGGGGCTCCCATACAATAAACGTGATTTTTTATATATGAAGTGTTAAATATTGTACGGTGGTACGGAACCCTTCGTGTGCGAGTCCGACTCGCACTTGACCGGTTTTTTACTTTTCAGTTCGAGAATGACAAAAAAGTCATCGTGTACACTTAGTGCACACACGCACTTAGTCAGCTAAAGCTTTTAAATTGTTATATTTCTATCATACAAGGCAGAAGTGAGGGAAACACCGAGAGGGCGCGCAATACAAGGAGAAAGGTCAAAGGTTTCTTTAGAAAGGTCAGATGCGTAGTATGTACTTGCAACCGGCGTGCGTGTATGACCACATGTATGAACGTAAAGGAAGCAAAAAAAAACCGGCCAAGTGCGAGTCGCACTCGCGCACCGAGGGTTTCGTACAATAGTTGGTAGGTATGTAAATAGTTTAGCACGGGTTTTTTTTTTGTAATGTAACTACAAATTTACGGTTTTCGGATTTTTCCTTTACTTGTGCTACATGACATTGCTTCTTGCCAAATTTCATGATTCTAGGTCAACGGGAAGTACCTTATAGGTTTTGATTCCCTTGCGAGCGTAAAAATATGCGGCATAAACGGAACACAGACGCCCGTATCTTTTGATTGCGTTGACTTAGAAGTTTGATTTTTCACTGCTTCAAGGGATTGCAACAAGTATTTGGTATTAATTTCAACTTGATAACTCCACGGGTCCCTGAGCAAAAGGGTCTTGACAGACAGACAGCCAACGAAGTGATCTTATAAGGTTTCCGTTTTTACTTTTGAGGTACGGAACCCTAAAAATTAGAAGGATCGTAGCAGGTGGCGTTCTATAGTTTCTGCCTGCCCCTATGGGAGAAAAGCGCGAGTTTATGTATGTACTGCGATCATACTTTTAATCTGCAAAATGAGGCTTTTCAATATGAAATAATAATGAAAATTCACCAGCAAGCAAAAGAATTCCGGTCTAAAATAATATTGCCGTCACTAATATTACGAGTACGTGTAAAGCTTTTACTGGGTATAAATACGATGCGTATAATGATAATCCAGGTTATTAGAGCTTATGCTTATTATACTAAGTGCATATGGTAAGGCGGTGTTATATAATGTAATTATACTAATATGGCTCTTCCGTACGGAATGTAGGTAAGAATATAAAGATATCTTATCGTTTATTTATTTATATTTTTAATTACAAGTAACAAAGGACTCAAAATGTTAGTAACAATATTTCTTAACAACTACGTTAGTAAATTCAACCTACACACTTAACACACTGCAATATGATTCATGCAAACCCCTGCCTGTTTATGCCTTGGAATTCTGAGGAAGTTCAAGGCTCCATTTAAAGGATTTCTATACATTTATTTTATGAATAACTTAATCTTTATCAACTAGTGACCTGCACCCTTTCAACTTTGCGTTACACAGTTTCAATCACAATCTGAGAGTTTTGAAGGATATTTCAAATCCATTGCTTCATAGGTTTAATAAATTCGTCTGTTCAACAACCTAAATAACGCAATGAACGTTGCTGTACTGCCAAAATGAAAGACAATGCGATTAATTGTAATTTTATGTGTGTTAGGCACGCTTCGCACTGTTTATGAGTTGACAAAATATCGAGATTTCCTACTTATATGTAAGTTTAATTTTAATATATTTTATATATAACACCTCCCGGATTTTTTGTTTTCTAAATTACGGTAAAAACCGTATCCAAATTCATTGTAGTTGTTTGGATTAACCAAGAGCAACCGCAACCATAGCGATCAATATTACTGTAATACTGGGCGAACATTACCTACTAGCTCGATAGATGGCGTTGGCGTCGTATTAGAAGTCTCTATGGTTTCGTTACCGCTCGTAGTATATAGTCTAGGATAAAAATTTTGTTGGGTGAGCAGTACATACACAGTTCACTGTGATTCGGTACAAAAAATTAATTATACGCGATTCAATACCAGTCCAGTCCAGTGTTTTGTTTTCAATACTACCCGCTCCTAGTCGACCCTCGGTTAATTACATGGTCCTTCGAGTCGGACGGTCGGGAGTGTTTTTGGTGGTCTCCGGTGGTGGTAGAGATTACCACCCTTCGCGTCATTACTGGGCAGTGGATCGCTGTCCAGAGCATCCCCTTCAAGTGGGGTACTCCAGGTGAGAGGTACCAGGAGCTGAAGGTGGAACCGGTTGGAGCAGGGAGCAGCCAGTGGAGCGTGGTGCAGCACTACTGGTGGCAGCTACAACTGGAGGAGCGACGCAAGGGAGGAAAAGGACGGCAGATCGTGGGCAAGCAGAGGGCGCCACTTATGTGGGGCATTACGTCAGTGTCAGTGAGTGAATCTGGTGAAAAAAAAATCGTGAGTACAATTTGCAATCTTATTATCAGGAAGAATTTAATTGGAAGATTTCAAAAAGTGCACTTAAATTTGAACTTTATTATCATTAGAAAATTAACTTAGACATTATTGAGTGATTTTAAACTTGTAAAATTTTAAAGAAAAATTGGTTCAAACGAGAAATCTGTGCCCGATTTTAAATAGAAATAAAACGGCAAAAAGACTTGTAAATTTTTAAAAAAACTTATCTAAGACAAAGTGAACGTAAAAGTGCAAGAAGATTGTTTTTAGTGGACATTAAGTTTAGCAAATACTTGATTATATTCTTCCATTATTATTTTTTGTGTACTTTACTTGTGTTTTTATTTGTGTGTGCCATATCTCGGTATTTTGAGTTGTCTTTTCTTGTAATTTGGATTATTGTTTATAAAATGGATTCATTAAATGACATCCAAGAAGATGTAAAGGCACAGATGAGCAAGGCTATTACTAATTTCAAAAAATGTCCAAAGGATCGTCGTACTATGTCATACTTTGAAACACGCTTAGAAAGTTTAGAACAACAGTGGCAATTATTTAGTAAGACACACGTTAAAATAATTAGCGAAATTAAAAAGTCAGATTTATATAGTTCAGATTATTATAAAAATTGTGTTTATGATGATGTTGAAGAATTGTATATACAATTCAAAAGCGATTTAAAGGAATTAATAGCGAAATGTAACGTCCAATCTGGTGAACCTAACAGTAATCCAGAACCTGGTAATAGTAAGGAAATGATAAATTTTAGATTACCAGAGATCAAAATACCAGCTTTCTCGGGTAAATATATTGAATGGAAGACATTTCGAGACTTATTCGTAGGTTTAATACACAACAATAGTAGGTTAGATGATGCACAAAAATTATATTATCTGAAAGGGTATTTAACCGGGGAAGCGGAATACTTGTTGAGAAATGTCGACGTGACATCTGACAATTACAAAGCTAGTTGGGATAAATTAGATTCTATGTATAATAACAAAAGATTTCTAGCAAATGGGATTTTAAAACGTTTATTAAATCAAAAGGGTATAACTAACGAGACAGCAACAGACATAAAAAGACTCATTGGTACAACATCCTGTTTAGATTCAATAAAAAATTTAGGAATAGATGTGGCATCATGGGACATCCTAATAATTCACCTTGTTAGTGCCAAATTGGATAAGGACACCAGAAAAGCCTGGGAATTAAAGGTAGCTTCGGATGCAACTGATGATCTACCTACTTTTGATAAATTTAGGGAGTTTTTAGTGAGTCGATATCGGGGCTTAGAAGGCATAGAAACTAAAACAGACACCAGGTTCCCAAAGGCTACTCAGGCACTTCATGTAATTAAAGACAAAAAAGTATCATGCGCATATTGCGCAGCGGATCATAAAATTAGTTTATGTCCTAAGTTTAGCAAGGAAAACAATGAAGCCCGCCGTAAGTTTGCCCAAGAGAATAATTTATGTTTTGTTTGCTTATATAGTAACCACTCTGCAAAAAATTGTAGAAACACTCTTAGGTGCCAGGTGTGCAAACGCCGCCACCATTCATTGTTACACCCGCAGGGTGTTGTAGGGTCGGATATTGGTGAAGGTAGTAGTGCTGCTCGCGCGGAAACCTCATCAGTAGAAAATGAGAGGATCAAGGCCGCCAGTCAGGCGGAGGATAAACCACTAGTCTCATGTCTTGCGACAGGACACAGTAGGAAAACTGTATTATTAACTACAGCTTTAGTAAAGGCTGAGTCGAAGAATGGGACTTACCGTGTGGTTAGGGCTTTACTGGATCAGGGATCCCAGGGTTCATTTGTTACAGAATCCATGGTTCAGTACTTAAGTTTAAATAAAACACCGTCAAAAAATACGGTGTTAGGTGTGGGTGGAATTAAAGGTACAACTTCGACATCCATGGTGGTTATCAAGCTCCGTTCGAGAGTTAATCCGTCTTTTCAAATAAAGGTCAACGCTTACGTTCTGAAGTCGGTTACAGCTCTTCTTCCATCTTCAAGGGTAAGCCGGGTAGAATGGGTGGACTTGATGAGCGATAAGGATTTGGCTGATCCGGAGTATTTCAGGCCTAATCAAATTGACATGTTGTTGGGTGCTGATGTATACAGCCAAGTCATTCAGAACGGAGTTAAGAAATAAAGACACTACAAAGGTGCGTGTCGTGTTTGATGCTTCCTGTAAGGGAACTAATGGCAGGTCACTAAATGATGATCTAATGATTGGCCCGTCTTTGCAAGACGAACTCCGTCATATTATAATGCGCTGGAGGGCACATAGGATATGTATAGTGGCGGATATTGTTAAAATGTATCGGCAAGTTTTAGTGGATAGGCAAGATACGCCATATCAACGGATACTTTGGAGAGATGGTCCTGAAAGGGAACTACGAGAGTATGAATTGATAACCGTTACATTCGGTACTGCCTCGGCGCCATACTTAGCTGTGCGGGCGCTACAACAGTTAGCTTATGACGAGTGCGGGGATAATTCAGCCATAGCTAAAATCATTTTAAATGACTTTTACATCGATGATTTGATGTCAGGAGCTGAAAATATAGAAGATGGGTTTAAAATTTACACGGAATTATCTCAAGTGCTAGCTAAAGGAGGATTTCAATTGCAAAAATGGAAAAGCAATTGCAAGGAATTATTGAATAAAATTAGAGATGGAAACGACGAAGAATTAAAAATAAAAATAGACGAAGTAACAAAAATATTAGGACTTACCTGGGACTCTCGCAATGATTGTTTTCAATACTCTCTGGAACTCACGCCGATAACTAGACCTGTAACAAAAAGAAAAATTATCTCGGACATTTCACGTTTATTTGATCCGTTAGGGTGGTTAGCACCAAGCGTAATCCTAGCTAAAATGTTCATTCAAAAATTATGGTTAGCAGGGTTGGAATGGGATCAAGAAATTCCAAATAATTTATTAAAAGAATGGGAAACTTACCGCAATAGTTTAGCTTCTCTTGTTAGCATCAAAATCCCACGATGGATACACATTGGTTCCAATATTTTGAAATTGGAGTTGCATGGATTTTCCGATGCATCTAAAAACGCTTATGCAGGCGCGGTTTATCTTAGAGTGATTGATGACACTGGAAATGTTCACATCTCCTTAGTTACATCTAAAACCAAGGTGGCACCTATTAAACAGGTGTCTATCCCGAGGCTAGAATTGTGTGGGGCGGTTCTCACAGCAAGGTTGATTGCGGAAGTAGGCGAGGTAATGACGATACCAAAGACTGACTGGCATGCATGGACAGACAGTGAAGTGGTGTTAGCTTGGTTGAATTGTCACCCAAGTCGGTGGAAAACCTTTGTTGCCAATAGAGTTTCCGACATTTGACCACCTTGGATACACATCACTGGGCACACGTAGCATCAAAGCAAAATCCAGCAGATTGTGCTTCACGCGGGGTTTCTCCATCAGAACTTAAAGATGTTTCGCTTTGGTGGGTAGGTCCAAATTTCCTGAGGGAACAGGTAGTAGTATACAAAAGACCAAAACATCTTGTTACAAATCTAGAAGAAGTGAAGGTGCATACGAGTGTTTTTGAAGTTTCATTTTGGAACAATTTTTCATCGTTATCAAGGTTGATTAGGGTCATGGCTTATTGCCGTAGATTTCTAAATTTAAGAAAAAATAGAGCGATAGGTGTTGGTGCTACGTCACGACAGTTGTCTAAATCGGAACTAGAAGATGCAACAGAAATGTGTGTAAAGAGGTGTCAAGAAGAAGGATTTACCAAAGAATTGGAGGAATTGAAAAATCATAAGTTAGGGAAGAAAAATGCAAAATTAGATTTATTGAACATGTTTCTAGATTCTAAAGAAATAATTAGAGTTGGAGGACGGCTTGAAATGTCACAATTAACTTATGAAAGAGCGCATCCTATACTAATACCAAGGGAATCATTTTTAACAAATCTTTTGATAGCGGATGCACATCACAAAACTCTGCACGGTGGTCCGCAATTAATGATTACATACTTACGCTCCAAGTATTGGATCATGGGAGTAAAGGCTTTGGCAAGGAAGTATGTAAGAAGCTGTGTGAGGTGCATTCGATATACAGCTAAAGTAAGGACTCAACTTATGGGGCAGTTACCTTCCCCTCGTGTAATCCCGAACAAACCCTTTATGTGTAGCGGAGTAGATTATGCGGGCCCGATAAGTATTCGAGTATCTAAAGGTCGTGGGAATAAGTCCTACAAGGGTTATATTGCTTTATTTATATGTATGGCCACTAGGGCCGTGCATTTAGAAGCAGTTAGTGATTTGAGCACTAGAGGCTTTTTGGCTGCTTTTAAGCGGTTTGTGTCCAGACGTGGTCGATGTGCGGAACTATATAGCGACAATGGGACTAATTTCGTAGGGGCAGCGCGCGAATTACTTTATTTATTTAACGAAGAAAAGTCAGCCTGTAACCCTGAATTAGCAGAAGAATTAGGGAACAATGGTACGGAGTGGCACTTCATCCCCCCTCATTCGCCAAATTTCGGAGGTCTTTGGGAAGCAGGGATTAAGTCCACAAAGTATCACCTTAAGAGGGTAATAGGGAATTCGACTCTTACCTTTGAGGAGATGATCACCGTATTGGCGCAAATTGAGGCATGTCTTAATTCGAGGCCTTTATCGTATGTGGAGGAACAGGATAAATTAACCATTCTAACTCCTGGTCATTTTTTGGTAGGGGAGCCACTAGTTTTACCTCCCGATTCAAATTATGAAAGAAAAAATGTTAATAGCTTAAGGCGATGGCAACTTCATCAGAGAATGATGCAAGATTTCTGGCGACGTTGGTCGCACGACTACCTTCACCAGTTTTTGCAGCGAAATAAGTGGCATTATAAAATTCCGGAACCATCTGTTGGTGAAGTAGTGTTAGTTAAAGAGGACGATATGCCTCCTGGCAAGTGGTTACTAGGTAGGATTGAACAAAAACATCCTGGTGCAGACGGTCTTACTCGTGTCGTAACTCTACGGACACAATCGTCTACTATAAAAAGACCTACGTCTAAATTATGTATATTGCCTGTATCCAATTGAAACACGATTGTATTAGATATAAGCAACATGTTGAACTTATTGTTTTAACCGTTTGTTAAGTAGATTTATTGTTAATAGTTATAAGGATGTAAAAATTAAACATGTCAAGAGTTTTTAAACATTTCTGTAATTACTTCTCACCAAGGATGTATTAAGGTTTAACAAGACATTTAATATATTTTTGCCTTATTGAGCACGGCGTTGAAGGACATTCGGCAATAATGTCCTTGGTGGGCGGTATGTTTGGATTAACCAAGAGCAACCGCAACCATAGCGATCAATATTACTGTAATACTGGGCGAACATTACCTACTAGCTCGATAGATGGCGTTGGCGTCGTATTAGAAGTCGCTATGGTTTCGTTACCGCTCGTAGTATATAGTCTAGGATAAAAATTTTGTTGGGTGAGCAGTACATACACAGTTCACTGTGATTCGGTACAAAAAATTAATTATACGCGATTCAATACCAGTCCAGTGTTTTGTTTTCAATACTACCCGCTCCTAGTCGACCCTCGGTTAATTACAGTAGTTTAGAAGAACAACGCAGGCAGACACGAAAAACTAATTTAATTAATAATAAGTATAGAAGATGTATATTACTTATTGAATCTAGCTGCCAATATCAGTAAACTTTCTAGGATGTCAGCGTAACCCATTCCATGTCCCATGAACAACATTTATTGTTGGTCCAGATGAAGAGGGTAATTAACTCAAAAAAGCGATTTTAAGTTTTCAATCAATTGGTTAACCTCATCTATACATTTTATCTATTATTTTTTAAACTTCAACGTTTTTGTTGCCATATCATCATGCAATCACGTTCATTTGAAATATGTTTTTAGGAGGATTGTATTTTTATGTCAAAAATCGTAAATTTCGAGTTTCGAGAAATGAACGACATGGTTCAAGTTGATTATTTAACTAATGTCTCTACTTTGTGGACAGTAAAAGTGTTAATCAGGGGCAATTCTAGTAATTTTAAGATCTTTCAGTCTGATCTCAGTCTCAATCTGTCAAAAATACCTCTATTTTCCCTACATTTTTTGACAAGTTTTTGACATTGATTATCGCTAAGATGAGATCGTTTTCAATATTACGGGAATTGGCTTTCAGATCGGCTGGTGTACACTACTACTAGATACCTACCTTAGGACCATAACATTAGATATTACTTATCTGAAATGATTGCCCATGATTTTTGGCTCATGTAAAAAGATTCCACACTTACACACCCACAATCACAATTTATCCAAAATATTCGTCCCTGCTAACAAGTATAATAGGGATGACGACTAACTTTTTTTTCTTCGTCTATCAGGCAGATTATTAAAAAGTATTAGGCACGTATTTTTTCTTTTTTCACATAATCAAAACATTACAGAGTTGATTTGAAATGTCGCATGACGTCACGTTTTGGTACAATTTTTACCTAAACGTACGTCGTAAAAAAAAACGTACGTCACGACTCACGAGCCCCCACTGCCAAACTTTGACACGCTTTATCTTTGTAATTTTTTGGTTGATTAACACAAGAAAAAATATGTGTCCATTATTTTTTGATAATCTAACTGACGGACTAAGTAGAATTTCGTTTACTTTACCCCGTTGTCATCCCTATTGTACATACTTATACAAAAAAAAATAACGAATAACATTGTGAGTAGCATATTTTTGTTACCTCTATTATTAAGTTCTAACCTATGTTTACTTATTATTACAGTACTGTTTGTTGTCCCTAAATAAATAAAATAAATCAGTCTTTAAATTGGTCAGGCATGTTAACCAACACACAATTTAGGTATATATGGTACAATGAGGACGTGTGGCTAAAGGGTAGTTACCTACTTCCCTTTAGTCACCGCTTCAGCGAGTACCTGTTTATGTGGTTGTTTACAAATAACGTTTGAGCTGGTCACCCGGTCTCTGACAACAAGCATGCACGCAACTTTGTACTTTATTGCAAGTATTTAGAGTTTAAAATTCTTTGGAAGTTCATGTGGTACGAATAGCCAATTTACATACTCGTAGTTTGTGTGAAGTCCGTTAAGTCACATACACACGCTGGGATAGTTAATACTTTTTGCTTCGCTTTCTCCGAAGGTATACCGCTTTTGTGTCATGATTGTAAAAGTACTTACCTAAATTATGTATTCCTTAGAACCTACCGTAATTCAGACTATCAATATTGCATCAGATCGTAATGTTCAGGTGCTAATGACACTATAATATACTGAAAATACAATACAATATCTCTCATCTGATAACTGGAATATACAGGGTGTATAGTACGACATATTGCAGGCGGTGATAGCTTGTGTCAATACCTACCAAAACAACACAATATATGTTCCGCAAAATTTTACGGATTTACAGTTATACAAAATATTCCGAAATATCGAAAAATCTCTACCTTGAAACAGATTTTTAAGGATCTCGTAATGAAACATTCCTTTTCTAGTATTTTTTTTATATCAGATTATTTGTGAATAGTTACTCTACTCATTGACAAGTCTTTTTTCTATC
This sequence comes from Hydraecia micacea, assembly GCA_914767645.1. NCBI lineage: Eukaryota > Metazoa > Arthropoda > Insecta > Lepidoptera > Noctuidae > Hydraecia > Hydraecia micacea. The sequence continues at coordinate 13,322,254 of OU611788.1, read as the reverse complement.
AAAAACAAGAACTTTTTCAAGAAATACCATTTTTTGTTTAAATTTTCGCAGAACGATTTTCTTATCCGCTTAACTTTAACCTACAGTGGTGAAAAAAAAAAGTTACATTTCGCGGAACATATATTGTGTTTTTTTGGTAGGTATTGACCCAAGCTATCACCCCCTGCAATATGTCGTACTATTTACTGGACACCCTGTATACCTTATAAGTTGGATTTCACTTAGAGCCTGTGCACACCATGTTTTTTAAAACGCGCCGTCGACGGCGCGCTTTTATCCTACAGAGCAGTTTGTTGTCGTTTGTATCGATACAAACGCGTATTTGAATTTATACAGGTGTGCAAAGGTCTACAGGCTGCGTCTGACTTGCGTGCGTATCGCGTCTGTATCGCTACAAACGCGCATCAACGGCGCGTTTAAAAAACGTGGTGTGCACAGGCCCTAAACGGAAATCTAACCTACAGTTTCGACTGGCGTTTATTAATGGCATAAGGTATTATATGTGTAGATAACTGAATATTTACACTATGTACTAAATAAAATATCTAACTAACTATACAAATAAATACAAAAACAAAAGGACACTTAGGTTTCGAAGTACTGGTCCGCATCGCTGTCATCGGAAAAGGTGCCCAGAAGACTGGCAGCATGACCTACAGTTAGATTTTTTAAATCTTAGTGAAGAAGGAATAATGCGTATTTACTAAAATAGGTATGCGCACTAGGCATTTTTTTGGACTAGGCCGCACCTAGTACGAAGCGTAAAGTAAGATATACAGACGCCAGCACATCAAGCTACTACAATTTTACGTTGTGGAAAACATAATACGATTATAGATAAGGAAGAAAGGACATATGCGTATGCGAGTTTATCTGGAATTGAGTAAATACTTCATACGTACTGGCAACAAATTATTTTTCGATCCACGTACTAGGTCGACCGAGTAAGAAAGTAACCTAGGACGGCACACCTCTAAGTGAAGTTTCATGTCTTTTTTTTTTTTTTTTTTGGATGGGAAATCATCTAATGACTCCTCCCGCTCTGGGTGGAGCGGAAGGGAGTGTCAGACTCTTACTGACTAAAACCCACCCGTGTTCCTTCCTTAGCCCTTTATGTTCCGGGGCAGTGGTAACCCTTTCGGACGATCCCGCTACCCAAGGACGATCCCGCTACCCAATTTTCATGTCTGGGAATTGTTGTCAAAAGTAAAGCCCTTACGAGTTCGACTATACCAACTAGGGTAACTAAGTATTCCAATCTGTGTGAATAACTCAAGTTCCATAGGTACCTTGTTAGTTCGTAAGTAAAGTAACTATTTTTGTTGAAAAGCTACAAATTCTCCGCAATCTTAAAGAGAACACGTGTGGAATGAACTAAAACTTTCTTTAGCGGTATTTGAGAAATTGTGATATGAAAGGATGAAGGTTAGTGGCTAAATAATAATAGTCGCACACCTCGCACGGGTCGATCTTCAAGGTTAAGCAACGCTTGCCGAGGTCAGTCCTTGGATGGGTGACCATCCATTGCATACCGATACCTCTTCGCGCCTCGGAAAGCACGTTAAGCCGTTGATCCCGACGGTCATTCGTAGATCTTTGTCAGTCATGACGGGTGGTCAGAAGCCCGAAAGTCTGGCCACCAGTCCTGCCAAAGGGTATCGTTTTACATAGGAACTGGGATGTGGAGGTCAGATAGGCAGTCGATACATGTAAAACACTAGTATTCAGCTATATGGTTAGACTGGAAGCCGACCCCAACGCTTGGGGAAGTTTTAGGCAGATGATTGCGATATTAAAGGACAAAATCAAGGAAAATTATTTTAATAAGAAACAAATCACGTGCCGCGGATGATTCGATTTTTTTTTGTGTTTTCTTCCAAACAACAAGAGACGATCTCATTACACAGGCAAACTCTGCAGTTTGGTAAAAACAACTTTGAGAGGGCGAGTATCAGAAGAATTCCGCTGGGTAGCGTTTGGTCAGCTTCGTCGAGTCTTCTCGTAGACTATTCCACAGACCCTAAATACTAAAGTCTTCTGTCGGTGTGTTCTGCTGCTTGACTTACGGATCCAGAACGTGGATACTCACGGTACGGCTAGTCAATAAACGTAAGGTCGCACAGCGTCCTATGAAACGGGCTGTGCCTCTGCTTGGAGTGTCTCTGAGGACGAATCCAGAATGTGGAAATCCGGCAGAGAACCAAAGTTGACGTTAAAGCTCACACAATAAGCAAACTGAAGCGGCAATGGGCCGGCCATATTAGCTGTAGAACCGATGACCGTTGGGGTACCTAAACGTGTTCTTGTAATGATAGGTGGAGACGCCTATGTCAAGCAGTGGACGGCTGCAGGCTGATGATGATGAATTAAATACGCGTGGGTATCGTCGTCGATTAAAGGATAACAACAAACTGTGATTACAACAAAGTCTCTTATCAAAATAGAAAATACAGGTAGGGAAATAAATCGTTAATCAAATTGACACAGTACGTCAATTTGACATTTCATAAAACTGCGTGAATGACAATTTCTGTTAGTGGTTCATTTGATAAACAAATTATTCTCGGCATAATAATATGTTTGACATCATGACCTAAAAAACTGAAATACTATAAGTTATCATCCGCGCTATTTTAATAAAAGGAGACAAATATGCTCTGCAGAATACAGCATAAAACTTCAGAATAAAAATGCAAATTAAATAAAAAATGATACAATAACTATTAAAACATGTCGCGCTCGCTAACTTAAAAATATTTTTCTGAATAAGCGCGGCGACTATTTAACGTACAATTTTTATGCAGAACCAGTACTTTTATACAACTAAATAATTATTACTGTAAAAGAAAACAAATTGTTCTAAAGATTCTTTACACCCGCAACTTCATGAAATGGAGGCAATCAATAGCTTTTCCAACTCGCCTCAATCAAGATGATAGTACTCTATCTGATAAATTGCTTGATCAGAAATACGATTTGATTATAATCGCCTTTATAAGCTTGGCGATTTAAATTTAGAGTGCCCCTTGAAAATTCCTCGATTCCGACTGGGTCTATCGATTTTCTGAGGAAAAAAACGACGTGATTATCTCACGATGTTCTGGCAAATGGGTATTCGGACCCGAGGCCGGTTGACAGCGGGTTTTTATTATCAAAGAAACGAATTGCCACTCAGACGTACCTACAGAGCTACTCACGAATGTAACAGATGGTGATCTGAATGTATTCAGAACGAATACATATGCACCGGCGTCAGTGTGCCGTTCCGCTAAAGTCTCGTGTTGTCTATTTGTAAAACAAAGCAGCAAGCTAAAGTGGCCAGCTTGCAGTCATGAATAAATGTACGAATTTCGTATTTCGTGTACGCAACAGTGCTCGTACGAAATATCAACTTTTATGAAAGAGGAAATAATGTGAAAAATGAAACGGCTCGAGACGACCTGGATATTGTAGCTCTTACGGTAAGATGTGCAAACTTGGACGAGCACCTTCTGCTGTGGATGGGACACATTCAAGCAGGTTTGTTTTATTACATGGTTGTGTGTTTTGTATCAGTATAGCGTGATATTACAAGCGGTAAGTCTTTATTGTATACCATATTTATTATTCATTGAGTTAAGTTCTCAGCTGCGTGCACTGGCTGGACAGGTCCACTCGAATCTGTATGATTGTTTGCTCAAAAGACCTTATCTACATGGCCCTCTAATGATTTGACCAAGATTATGTCTGGACTTTAAAAGAGACTGTGACCTCTGAGTTTGTTTCGGTTTTCTTCTCAGAGTAGTCGGATAGGAATCACCGAACTTATCTAGTTTTAAAACATATCTAATTTATTTTTGACATGTTTGTGTAAACCTATTATCACTTCATAATCAGCCTATAATGTTCCCACTGCTGGGACACAGGCCTTCTGTCGGTGAGAGGGAGTGTGCCGTAATCCACCACGCGGGCCCAGTGCGGGTTGTCTTCGAATTTTTGGTTCTAGGACATGCCGGTTTCTTCACGATGTTTTCCTTCACCGTTTTGAGAGCAGTGGTTATGAAATAATTTACCTACACAAAGCGCCTGTTTGGGTTCGAACCTACGACCTACAACTCGTAAGTCGCGGCCGTTACCACTTGGCCACCACTTCTCTCCCTCTCTCTATTATCACTTACTACTATATTATTACTTGTTATTTTTTTTTTTTTAATTAAAATCGTTTACTTTTACCATGTTTGTAAATATGTGAGCACCATGTATCTATAATTAATTTATGTGTCATGGTTTCGTTTTTAATTATTTTACCTATTGTGGTACCTATACTAATTTTATTTTAGGTGCATCGTCTTCACATATTATTATATCATTAATTTATGCAAAATATTGTGAAACATTTTAAAAGAGTAACGGTGGAGTTTCTTGCCCATTCTTCTCCATACGAAAACTACCTTTTGGAAGGGGCGACTAGAATCAATTTTATTTTATTGTAATTTTTGACGTTCAAAAGTGCCTTTTATGTGCCTATTTGAAATAAATGCTTTGACTTTGACCTACTTACAGAAATAAATTCATTCATATGTAATAATAAAAGTTTGCGAATGATACATAAAACATAATCTGTGTGTGGCGAACAGAAGAGATACATTACACACAATTTTGTTGATCAAGCAATATGTTGATAAAATATTTGGTTGTTGATTCAAAGTGAACGTTTTATAACCGGCCGGCTTCATCCAGGTAAATCTTTTAATTAAAGGTTGTTTTGTTTATTCTATCAATAACGTAAACAATAATGAAAGCTCCGGGCGTTGATAATCAACATGTATAATTAAATTAAACTTGATTTGAACTTTTAGTTGGTGTTTGAGTTTCTTTATAAAGCTGGGATTAAAAACATCTATATCCAACAAGGAGGGTCGACACCCCAAAGTTTCACGGAATAAAAGTTGACAGGAGTCCGATGGACTGGTACGTACTTACCTATTGACGTAACATCGCAAGTAATGAAACAGGACGGCTTTCACGAGAATAATAAAGATTCCCATGGGAAATTGAAAAAGTAAACATTTAATTTCGGCAAACTGGTGCCATCGCTTCCATTGGCGCAAATTAATGGCACATATTTGCAATTTTATACAGAATGGCGTCGTCGCCATTCTGTATAAAATAAACCAAAGGCTTTCGCGTGATTTCATTTAATATGATAACCTCATGGTATCGCATTAAATGAAATCGCGTGTCCTACATGATGTTCCATAAACATAAAAAAAACATCGTTCTAGTCGCGGTACCTTTTTTGTTTCAATATATGTCAACATAAGAATTAAGAATGAAGAAAGAAAATAATTTTATTTGGCGCAAATAAAACCCACATTACAACTAAAGTCTAAGCGGGTTCTGACCGGCGGCGGTGCGCGGCCTTATGGGGCGTAATGTAACGTATTACACAGCGAGCGTTTGTGCAGCCAGTACGAGGAAACGAGGCGCTCGCAACGAGCAACGAGCGTCTCGTTGCTCGCTGTGAGTGCTCCACCCCCAAATATTTTTGTTTCGTTTCTTTTTTTCTTCTTACGGCGCTACCTTGAAAATCTAAAATCCTCGAAAACCTACTAAGCGAACGAAAGTGATGCAATTACTTTTGAAACGCAAAAGAAGAGTGATGCAGGCTATAATGTGCCTGCGATCGGAATAAAACGAATTTACTCCTTTTTTAACAAAATAAATGAATTAAATTTAAAACTACTTTGAGTAAACTTTGATATGATAATTCTCTATCTTTTAAAGTAAATTCCATTGAATAACTCATAAGCGTTACGCCGTGATGTCAAAAAAAGTAAAAAAATTGATGTAACTTAGCAATTTTTTTGTATCGAGAAGAATTCATTTGAATCGTGTAATATTTTTACGTGCATGATACTAGACCAAAAAGTCAAAAAACATATAACAAAATGTTTAAGTAATCCCTATTCCACATACTTAATAAGTTACACGAAATAGAAAAACCAATTTTTTATCGATATATCACCTTAATTTGGTTTATACAATAATTGAGTGAAATCAAAGATCCCAACACAACTTCGTCGTTCGACATCTTGACTAAGTGGCAACGAATCTGGAGCACGGGCGAGCAAAGAGTTCAAAACTAGCATGTTACAAGGATTTTAGAACGTTACATGCTCGCTGCGAATGGTACATTATGGCCCGTAACACCGGTCAGTACCCACCTTAAAAGCTTTTTTTTTTTTTTTTTTGGATGGGAAATCATCTAATGACTCCTCCCGCTCTGGGTGGAGCGAAAGGGAGTGTCAGACTCTTACTGACTAAAACCCCCACCACCACCACCTTAAAAGCTTCAATTGAAAATAAATAAAAATATTTAAAATGATACCACCTACTATTTAATGTGATAACCTCGTCGCCAATCAGTATATGACCGGATGAAAAATCGCATCTACATTTTGTATCGGCGATTGATTCCTTCCTTACACGTTACATTGCGTCCCTAATATTGGTAGACTTATAACTAATCACTTCCATTTTTCATCAACCTGACCCAATCACCGAAACCGAGCCACACAATGATTGCTAACCCTTGAAACATGGTCCTATAGAAGACAAATTGAACCAGAAAGCGGTTACAGCATTTTATTACAGGGATGAATCAAGCGTTCAAGCCCTTATTCGATACCGCTTTATAGTCCTAAGTACCGCAAACCGGGCGCTAAGCAATGCGAAATGGAGGTTTGGGACCCACAGAGATCGCTGATTACTTTTGAAAGGGATATAAAATTAATAAGGATTTAAGCTCTTTTGAAATCGTTATGCTCCTTTTAAGTTTGAGTTGAGAATTTAGTAGATAAAGTCTAAAGTTTAAAGCTGCGTGGTTGAATGTTCAAACTTGGAAATTAACAGGTATTTTTAGTGCTTCCGCAGTCATTCAACCCTGGAATTACCTTGAAAAAGGTTGTTTGCGAATATACCTTTTCATGGAATTTAATTGTAACAAGTATTTACATTCTTATGATTTTTAGAAATATAATATTTTTCTCTTATTAAGTAGGTATCGCACTTCCCACTATCCCACTAATGTTGTATGTTTGATGTTCAATCACGCAAAAACGGCTGAACGAGTTTGGATGAAATTTTGCACACAGATAGTTTATAACCTGGTTTAACATATATAATACTTTTTATCTCGGTAGTACACACGGCTACACATCAAGCTATACAAAACCAGTATAAGCCGACTTCTGATCGTACGAAAAACCTATACAATGCGAGGTCAGCTAAAACTGGTAATGTATAGCTTGATGTGTAGCCGTGTGTACGTACGTTGTTTGTAGTACGGTGAAGCTTGAACGTGACGCCTATTACAGAAAAGTTGAAAGGAAATAATTTGGGCTGGTATGGGTATGTGATGAGGAGGGAAAAACGCATGTGAATAAAAGAGTAATGAATATAAATGTTGATGGTTGGAGAGGGAGATGAATGCCAAAGAAAAGATGGGTGGATTGTGTGAGGAATAAAGTGAAAGAGAAGGGAGTGAATGATAGCGTGACGGTTGATAGGGGAGAATAGGAGAAGAAAACATGTTGCGCCGACCCCAGGTAACACGCGACAAGGGCAGGAAGGTGATGATTATGTTCCCGTGGGATATTTTCCGACCTCCATGCAGCCGAAGAAGCGGGCAAAAGCTAGTAGGGTACAAAACGATTCACATTTATCTACACAGTAGGTACGGTTTAACCAAATCTGACAAATGCTTAAAAATAAATCTTTTAAAGCATCTTATTAAAACGGTCCCACCCACTGACGATAACTGGCAACCAACAGATCCACTTTTTCCGGGTAAAAAAACACAGCCATCTACCGGGAAAATCTCCGGAAAACCGATTCTAGATTTGGCCGGTTTTATTGAAATCGTGAGTATCAAGTTTTCGGTTCGTCAACGGTTCGTCAACGGTTGTCGTGCAGCGATGGCAATCAGCGATGCGGATTTTGTCGACTAATTGGTCCCTTAACAATATTTTGGAGAGTATTTATAATTTCAAATCGGCTGACTGTTAATTGCCGTAGCTAGTCAGATGAATCCGTTTGCTGAACGAAATACACATACCTACATACATAAACTCACGCCTTTTTACCAGGGGGTAAGCACAAACTACAGAACAGCACTTGCTACGTCCCTTACATACTTCTTTTGCTCCATTTCTGCTCATTAATCTGATCATATACAGGGTGGTCCAAATAGTGACAGTGAGTTTCTTGCCCATTCTTCTCCAAACGAAAACTACCTTTTGGAATGGGCGACTAGAATCAATTCGTTTTATTATAGTTTTTGACGTTTCGTTCGTTTAGTGTGCCTATTTGATATAAATGATTTGACTTTGACTTTGACGTCACTAAAAAAAAATTAGATTCCTCATACCTAGGGGTATCCGAAAATACCCCATGTATGTTCGGCGATTTTTGGTAGTTTAGGAGATATGAATTTTTTTTTAATTTTTGGGGAAATTCTTAGGGGACATCTTTAAAAAATTATATCTTTTTTTCAACAAGCACTTTTTATGTTTTTTTTTGCTATGAGACTATCATGAAATACGCTTTCATGTATAAAAAAAATTATGCTTGCCGCGATTGGGCCGTGGATGGGTGACCGTCTTCACATACCGAGACCCCTCCGTGCCTCGGAAAGCACGTTAAGCTGTTGGTCGCGGCTGTCATTCGTGGATCTTTGACAGTCGTTACGGGTCGTCAGAAGCCCGAAAGTCTGACAACCAGTCTAGTCAAGGGGTATCGTATTACCCAGTAACTGGGTTGTGGACCTCCACACCAGTATTTTACATAGAGCGACTGCCTCTCTGACCTCAGAGAGGCAGTCGCTCTATGTAAAATACTGGTATTCAGCTGCATCCTGTTAGACTGACGGACCCCAACATAGTTGGAAAAAGGCTACGCAGATGATGATGTTTGTACAATACTATGCCTTGTAAATACCTTTTGTTAGTCACCTTTCATTCATTCCCTTAACTTGACCAAACCATCTAAGCAAAGTACTTTAAATTTTTGACACTACATCTTCTTCTAAACCGCAACTTTGCCATCCCATCATTGCTCAGCCTATCATTCAAAGTTACACCACACATGCTTCGCACGGAACGCATTTTTACAGCATTTATTCGATTTATTCTTCGTTCGTCCCGAAGTTTTGTCCCACTTTCCAAAAAGTGCTGGTTCGTCGCAAACAATATGCTTCCTTCGTCCCAAAATATATTTTTTATTCCCGCTTCGTCCTATTTTATATTCCTTTTGTGGCCCAATTTTTTTTTGTATATGCCAAAACTTACATTTTTGTACAATCGGCAACAAAAGGGTTACGTAATATTAACAGCCCTCTTACATTTCGGTACTTTTTTTATTTTATAATTGGCATCTCGCAATTCAACCTATGAGTCTACTTCGCTTACCATTTGTTCTAATTTCCACTAAGGGAGACTTTATTTCTATAATTTAAGATAACATATAAACTATAATAATATGTACATTTATATAAAAAAATAAGTAAAATAATCATAGGGCATCAAAGAATTCGTCCGCATCGCTGTCAACAGGAACAGTGCCCAAAAGGCTGGCAGCATTGCCACGTTGTATGGCAATGCTAATTCTTTGGCCAAGAAATAGGCCAGCCCTCTGGTCACGTGAAGAGTCGATTAACCGCTTGGCGATATCTCGAAAAACCAAGTGGGCACTCGGACCCCATGGCCCTAGTGTTTCAACCCCAAACGGCTCGAACATATAACTCCCAATTAGGTTGCAATATTTTCGCCGTTTGAGGTTTTCTGCACCTGCAGCAGCCGCCCCAGTACAGCCCACCGTACTAGGAAGATGGGATGGCGCAAGGGTGTCGACACATGTTGCATCCCACACCAAAGGTCTGCCTAACTTCCAGGGCATTATGGTTATTCCGTCTGGTCTCTTTCCATCGTCGCGTGCCAGACCGTTGGGTTCTAAAACAGCTGGCACCCCGGCGGTGACAAGAGCACGACGGATGATGTCATTAATGCTGGCGTGCCGTGCTATCCGGCCTGCGCTCCTACTGCAGGATAGGCCATGGTGCCCAAGGCAGTCGACAGCTTCACCGCACTGACAGCGATGCGGAGCCCCGCAAGGAGCGCCCAAACGCAGACAGGTAGCGAGCCGAAAGGTGGTGTCATAGTGCCTATGTTGGGTGACGGGAGTGCTTGAAGCCAGAGCCCCGACTCCCACTCACCCACAGCCAACAGGCGGGCACGCTCAGCAGAATTGGTGGACGTATTGATAAGATTATTCCGTACCAACCTGCAGAGCGGCTCATCCCACTGTCTCTGGGAAGATGGGTTTATAGGGCGATCTGTATCCGGGCAAGCCGCTTTCCAGGCGTTCTCCGCGTCGGTCAAGCACGGCACTTCACAGTCAACCAGGCAGGGAGCTAAAATTTTCCCGGTCAACTTTTCAGTGCTGTGGACAGAAGACAGGAACGCCGGTATGCTAATACTGGTAATTTTGCGGACGCCAAGGCCACCAAAACGGATGGGTAGTGTGGCTTGAAGCCACGCTCGGTCGTCCAAGGCCACATTTAGAATGGATGTTAGTGTGCTGCGAATAATTTGGTCAATTTTGTCCAAGAGGTGTGGCTGCTTCCATAAAGGTGAAGAGCGTAGAAAATACATAAAATTTGGGCCAAAACAACAGTATCTAATCAGGGTGAATGCCGAATGTAAATTAATTTTAGAGAGTCTGTCCGAAATCTCATTGAAATTTTTTATTTTTTCGTCGATGAATGGAGAAAAACTGTCTTCTAAAATTGGGGAACCTAGGAGGTGCAGTGAACTTTTGTCTAAAATTTTGATTTGTGGGGCTATTGCATTAAATTTATCTAGAGTCAATTGTCTGTCGGTAATGTCAGAAAGGTAAAGTTCACATTTTGAGGGGTTAAGGTCCAAGCCAATAGATTGAAATTCCTGTTTGAGGAGTTCGAGATCTTTCAAAACAGTGTCTACATCACCTCCTAGCGTTCCATCGTCCAAATACCACACGTTAAATTTTGAATTTAGTTTACGTATAATTGGATGAATAGCCAAACTGAAAATGACTGGCCCGAGAGGGTCACCTTGCTGGCATCCAACTGCAGATTCCAAAACATTGTCCTTATATAATAATTATTTGGAAGGGTACCTGTAACATTGCCACATAAAACCATAAATTTCGGGTAGTTCCTTTTTGACTTCAGCCAACAAAGTGTCCCTGTTTACAGAGTTAAAAGCGTTCTTAACGTCAACCTTGAGGATGACCTCACTTTTGTTGGAATTTAAAAATGTGGAAAGAGCATGCACGGCAGCCTCACAGCCCCCTTTCGAACCAAAACCAAGCTGCAGGGGCTGAAACTTAACTGTAAGAGATTCACTGAATAGCTTACAGCATATTTTGGCTGCCGTACGCCTGTAAGTGCACCCAACGGCGATGGGACGAATGCCGCCGTCCCTCTTGCGTAGGGCACATAGATTGGCCCCGTACAAGACATCGACGACGGCCTCGTTCACACCGCCGGTGAGCATGAGGTTAATCATGGTGGCAAGCTCCTTCAAAAGCGACTCACCAGCTTCCCCGGCGCCTGAACTCAATAAATCCTTCAGGTGTTGTGGAGTCAGGCCGTCGAGGCCGCCGGCGGAACCACTTCGGAAGGAACTCACGGCTGCAAACAACTGGGGGGCCGAAACGTTAAGGAAGGTTGAATTTAGGTCGGGAGGGTCGGGGGGGTCGGGGAAGGTGAGACCATCCGCAGGCGCTGGATGTTTACTCTCTAGAGCTGTTAGTGTTTCTGGAGAGTAAGGCGCCACCACATCACTGCTGAAAAGTATCCTGGCGGCACCCCTGATGTCACCTTCACTTAATTTGGATTCCACATGTGAACACAATCCTTTTTGAGGTATGTTATGGAATGCGGGTAATTTTGGATCTAAAATTAGGGCCGAATTGTTACAATTTTCTTTAATTTGGTTCGTTAATGTTTTTTTAGTTGCCAAATTTTTTTGGACATGCAGAATCCTATAAGGGAAGGTAAGTAATTGCTCCCAGGCACTTTGTGAGTTCTCCTGGGTCGCAAGACGGATACATTGCGCCAAACTCGCTGCAACAGATCGTCTTGCGCCCCGGGGAACTCTCTTTAATATAGGAGTAGAATTTTTTAATTTTGCTAATTTTTTCCACAAGTTTTGTTCTAGAGGTGTTGATGTTGGGGATTCGGCTGGGGGGCACAATGGTACACTATGCGATTTGTGGATCTTGCCATAGTGTATCCTCAGCCCCCGTTCGCCTTTAAAAAAACGTGCCTGTGAGCAATGTGGACATCTCACCAGCTGAACATCAAGTGATGTGGCAGGTTGACTACCACAGTTTCCGGCGTCGCTACAGCCGGCATTGAACATATATAAAAATACACTTAAACTTACAGTAAAACTTACCTAAAAAATATAAAAATAAACTATATACACACGCACTCAAAAAAATTAACTATTTTCATTATTTACAAAATGTCACATTGGAGTTGTTAACTGGTTTTTTGACGTCTGCGGCGCAGTCGCGCACGGGCCTGGGGCGCTGCGCATGTAGGGCGCAGCCTTCGCACCCGTTGCCTTGGCTGCAGGCGTCGCGTCGGGAACTCGGGTTGAAGCACAGAGTACTTTTTGATAGATGAAGTTGATGAAGTTCAGCATAAACGGGTCAGTAAGTTGTGTGATGGCTGCTGGAAATAGTATTTAGTTTGGCTGGCTGCACATTGGCTGGTTGTTTTACTCGATTTTGAATACGATCCGAAGAAATAAAACTCAAGCCACAATTTCCACTTCATTTCAAAATCACATTTTCTAATTGGAATTGCTCCGTAACGCGATATTGGATCGAAATTAATTAAACGCACAACGTGATTATGAATATTATGAGAGTTATTACTAGATAGAGCCTTTGAATAATTTCGTAAGTATTAATTAATTTTGAAGTTAGACTTTGTGAAGGCATACACAAAGTTTTGGAATCATCGTGATTCCAAGAATCTACCTACCTTTTTCTTGAATTGCGTTGGCAATTTTGAAACTGAATAAGCCATGATCCGAGGCGAGAGGGAGTGGGAGGCAGTCACCTCCTTCTGCGAAGCAGTCATTCTAGCGAAGGAGGTGGCGGGATGGTTGAGAAAGAGAGCCTCACATCCCAGCCGCCGCGGGAGACGCTCCGGGTGTAGGGAGCCGCGTGACGACTCCCGGCCACCGTAGGCGCGGGCCTGCGGACGGAGAGTAATGGGTAGCTCACCGTCCGATCAGGACCAGGCCCGTGCCGTTCCACGCGCGCCTCAAAGAGATGTCAGCATAAAGGGAGGGGCCCGTCAGGGCCGAAGCTTGCCGGGGTAGCGGGATCGTCCGAAAGGGTTACCGCTGCCCCGGAACATAAAGGGCTAAGGAAGGAACACGGGTGGGTTTTAGTCAGTAAGAGTCTGACACTCCCTTTCGCTCCACCCAGAGCAGGAGGGGTCATTTGATGATCTCCCATCCACAAAAAAAAAAGGAATAAGTACACCCACATTTCGCCAGTTATGTTTAAGTCCCATGTAACAGGGGGCGTGCCTGTTGCCATTTACCCGGCACAAATCCAGACTCCGGGTGCTACTGAGTAGTTCCAGATGGAAAAACCCCAACAATACTTAGCCTGACCCGGGGAATCTAAAACATCATCATCTGCCTAACCTTTTCCCCAACTATTTTTGGGGTCGGCTTCCAGTCTAACCGGATGCAGCTGGGTACCAGTATTTTACATGGAGCGACTGCCTATCTGACCTCCACAACCTAGTTACTGGGTAATACGAGATCCCTTAGTAAGACTGGTTGTCAGACTTTCGTGCTTTCCGGGGCGGGTCTCGGTATGTAAAGATGGTCACCCATCCACGGACCAACTGCGGCAAGCGTAGCTTAACCTGATCGATCGACCTGTGCGGCTGTTATTACTTAGTAGCCACAAGCCCCTCCCGGGAAGCCCGGAATCTAAAACATTTTATGTTAATAATATGTATCGTTATACATATTATTAACCGTTATGTTTATTATGTAGGTATAACGAACTTCGCCCGCGTGGATGTTGTAAAATATCGCACAGGAACGTAATACATGGGTTAAAAGTACGCTATGTGTTAATCCAGGTTAGAAACCATCAGTGTGTCATTTAAATCCGTTTAGCAGTTTTTCTGCTAATCCGGAACATACATACATCCAGACAAACAGACAACAATTCTAAAAACTATATTTTCTGATTATTTGTGGATTCGCACGAATTTACTCGCCCGAATTTCTAAATGGTCTAATTGCCTATTACATATTTCTGGAGTTGTCGATTCGCCCACAAATAAATAAATTTCCTGCGAGTCGCCCGTAGAAAAAATTATATTATTCAAAAGGGTCGATTCGCCCGTTTTTGTTTGTGAATCAACTAATACGCCATATTCTCGACATCAGACTCGTTTCCACACCTCATAGCATTTAAGTATGTACTAAAAATATTCAATGTACAGTTTTGACTTCGTTATTATGTACATAATTATTATGTATACTTAGACATTTTCCTATCAAATGAAAAATTATTCTTTCGTGAAAGTCAGTGATTACCGATTACTGACTCAAGAGCCTTGATTATTAAAAGGAAAAAAGACGATCAAAGGTGACTTTCAAAAATCGACAATTTATTGGCCAATTATAAGGAGCGAGGAAATGTTTTGGGTAAGGGAATTTGGAATGACGCGACGAGTACCCAATTACTTACTTAGAACAGCACACACAACACACGCACACGCTGGAATAGTAAACACACACACACACATACACACACTTTCTACCACAATCCGGAGGAAATTCCTAATCCATTAAGGGGACTACATGACCTTAAGCGCGGTCACCATGTCGGACTGCGTAGAAAATAAAGAGAAGCGCGATGACACAACGCTGGTAATTTATTGCAAAATATGAAGCAATTATTTAATTACAAAAAATCTATTGTTTGGACTAAAAATTTAAAAAACTTATAGTGCTTTGCTTGTAGAAAAATCTGACAAGAAATCAGAATGATTGTATGTATGTATGTATGGTTTTTATTGTGAAAAGAAAGTTTTTAGAGGTAGGTATTTTCATGATTTTTTTCTATCGTATCAAATTAGTCGTATTATGTTTTCAGCATCATATACTTTTAGACATGATAATACTTGCGTTTTTTGCGTTTATGTCCTGTAGTCCCCTTTTTTTTTTTTGGATGGGAAATCATCTAATGACTCCTCCCGCTCTGGGTGGAGCGGAAGGGAGTGTCAGACTCTTACTGACTAAAACCCTGTAGTCCCCTTATGTTATAATATTTGAAAATGTCGTCTGTTCGACGACGTAAATAACGCAATCAATGTTGTTGTATTGTCAACTAGCTCTTTCCCGCGACTTCGCCCGTACGGATGTCGAAAACTAACGCACGGGAACGTTCCTATGTGTAAATCCAGGTTATAAGCTATCTGTGTGTGCCAATTTTCATCTAAATCCGTCCTGCCGTTTTTGCGCCAATCCGAAACATACATTCAGACAAGCAGACAAACGGATAAAAATTCTCCGTTACTATTTTTATTATATGATTGTATAGATAATCATCATCTGCCTAGCCTTTTCCCAACTATGTCGGGGTCAGCTTCCAGTCTAACCGGAAGCAGCTGATACCAGTATTTTACATGAAGCGACTACCTATCTGACCTCCACAGCCCAGTTACTGGGTAATACGATACCCCTTGGTGAGACTGGTTGTCAGACTTTCGGGCCTCTGACTACCTGTAACGACTGTCAAAGATCCACGAATGCAACCAACCGCGGCAAGCGTAGCTTAACCTGATCGATCGACCTGTGTGGCTGTTATTATTTAGCCACGGGCCTCTCATATGATTGTATAGATACCTATAGATAAAATAGATGTGAAAGGCATTGCAATTGTAAGTTCGTAACGGCACGCAACTACCGCGCAGTTGCTTCAATACATTTTGACAAAATTCGGCGAAATTCCGCTGACGTGATGGGTATCAACAAAATTGACGATGTTGTTGGTGGGGTCATCGACCGCAATTAGTGTAGTCACTTGAGACATCAGTTTAAAAGTCTGCTTTTTATTGGGTAAACTTCACAGACGTGACGGATATCGATATCTCAACAAGATAAAACAACACAAAACAGATTTTATCAACTCATACTTCAAGTAACAACAGAAACTGCGGTCGTTGATCCTATAAAAAAACCGGTCATGAGCGAGTCGGACTCGCGTACCGAGGGTTCCGTACAAATTTGTAGTTATGTAAATAGTTAATCACGGATTTTTTTTTAAATTTAACTACAAATTTACGGTTTTCGGATTTTTTCCTTTACTAGTTGTGCTATATAACCTTGCTTCTTGCCAAATTTCATGATTCTAGGTCAACGGGAAGTACCCTATAAATTTTGATTCCCTTGAGAGTGTCAAATATACCTTTTTTGTGGCATATACAGTCATATCTTTTTTTTACGTTAACTTAGAAGTTTGATTTTTTCACAGCTTCAAGGGACTGTGTTTTAATTTCAACTCGATACCTCCACGTGTTCCCGAGATAAAGCGTCTTGATAGACAGACGGACAACAAAGTGATCCTATAAGGTTTCCGTTTTTTCCTTTTGAGGTACGGAACCCTAAAAATATCAAATCTTTTTTGTTTTTATTTTATCATGATTAGATATCGATACCCACCACGTTTGCAGAGTTTCGCTAGCTAATTGAATTCGACCCTATATGAATGGGACGATTGTGTACTCACGCGAAGATCACTTTTGTTTAGGACACGGCCTTAGGCCTTTGTTAATAAGCCATAGTATGAAATGTCAAACATTTTCATAAATACACAATTAGAACAGAAACTGAATATTCTCAACCATTGTTAAGGCCTATTCAAACCTAAGCAGTATTCGTTACCGTCTGCGGTAGCGAAACCCGCGAAAATCTCTAGCCGCGGAACTTGATACTAATTACCTGAGCTAAACCCGCGCGGTAATGTACCTCTACCCCATAGATCTCTACCCACAGCGTCAGCGAATACCGCTTATTTTTTAATAGACCTTTAGACCCCTCCGTGCCTCGGAAAGCACGTTAAGCCGTTGGTCCCGGCTGTCATTCGTGGATCTTTGACAGTCGTTACGGGTAGTCAGAAGCCCGAAAGTCTGACAACCAGTCTTACCAAAGGGTATCGTATTACCCAGTAACTGGGTTGTGGAGGTCAGATAGGCAGTCGCTCCATGTAAAATACTGGTATTCAGCTGCATCCGGTTAGACTGGAAGCCGACCCCAACATAGTTGGGAAAAGGCTAGGCAGATGATGATGACCTTTAGTCGTAACAAGTTTACCCGGACCTTACCTGTGATCCAATTAGGAGCAAAGTATAAGAAAAACATCAATTTGCCTATTTACTGTTCGCGTTCCCTCCCTTCCACGTGATTGGAAAAGTCATGCTCAGTTAACCGTTTTGTTTATAGCGAGGTACATTGTATGAAAAAATGGGATAATCGTTAACAAGGACCAAGTATTGGATGAAAAAACTCGAACAAGAGTCAATACAGTACATGTCGAATCTATACATATAATAAAATCGTAGGAAAGTCAAAACTGTACATTGAATATTTTTTTAAAAGAATACTTGGGGCGTGATCTACAATCGATTTCGAAGCCGAAAATATAATTTTTAGAATTTTTGTCTGTTTGTCTGATTGTCTGTATGTATGTCCGGGCTAATCTCAAAAAGTGCTGCATGGATTTACATCAAATTTTGCATGAGTATTACTAAGAGGTCGGGTCAACATATAGGCTACATATTATCACGCTATCACCTACGGGGGAGGAGCTGTGAATCTTTATTTTTCTTACGCATTCTGTGACAGCGTGTAATCTAACGATGCATATTTAAATGTTGTTTTTGAGTAAGCCATGCTATTATCTAGCTTTACACTATAAAAACTACGCCATTTAAGTAACTTGGGCAGAGAAACATAGTTTAATTAATGTTAGTAGTACAAAGAAAATTTAGAAGCAGCGCCATCTATGAGATTTCATAAAAATCAAATCAAGTTACATGTTAACAATTTTTGGAAATTAATAATTTAAATTTGATCATGTTGGCGAGGTTAGTAGTTAGTTATTCTTAAAATTCATAGATGGTAATGTGCATTTTCTTCATAAAAGTTGTATCGTATAGTTCGTTTTGAAAAATTCAAGTTCCAACAAAACCCTCAAAATCTTGAGCAGAGTTGAGGAAGACAATTTAAAAAAATGCGGTGTTAAGTATTACAAAAAAGTTATGTTCATTGATGATGATCATTTCTTCATCAATTTCATGTTGTTAGTACAAAATAAACATTGACTGTTAATACTTTTGTTCGGTATTTATCTGTGTGATTATTGCTTGGTAATTAATATATTTTCATGTCGTATACCTAATTATAAACTTAAATGTGATGTAAAACAAATCCCTTACGTATGACGAGGGGCCTTCATATTACACGTACGACAAGCAAAGGGGTTTATTTAACCGACGTCGACGAGGAGGTGCTGTGGAAAGTTTTCCAGGAATTTTCAAGGACACCGCATTGGGTAGGGTTTAAATACCGTGCATCCGAATAATGGCGAATGCTATTTTCTGCGGTTGTTACTTCACACTATCCGAGGCCCAACGTCTTTCGCCTTTCTGAGGACATTTGATGGCGTGGAGTATCCCACTTACCGCGCAGCCTGGGTAACACGTGACCTTCTCGACAGTGACCAAAATTGGGATGAAACCCTCGCGGAGGCGAGCGTCAGTGACAGTCCCAGCCGCATGCCGTCATCTTGGTGTTTTGTGGAGTCGCGAAACCGGTAGCTTTGTGGGAGAAGTATCGCCATCATCTGTCTGAAGATTTTCTACGAGCTTTGAGGCGTGCTACTGGAGACGAAGTCGAAGTAACTGATGAACGCGCGCTGAACACCTGTCTCAGTTCACTTCAAGATGTGGTCATTTCTATCGGCGGCAATCCACTGATCGAATATGGGTTACCAGCTCCCCAATCATCACCGCATCAAGACCGTGGAAATCGGGACTTTAAAATTCCCATCGATTCTGTTCCACAGTTCTGTTCAGTGGCGATTTCCGGCAAACGCTTTCCGTGGTGACGCGGGGATCGAGGGCTGACGAGGTGAATGCTTCGTTGAAATGATCTTCGTTGTGGTCACGAGTTCGTACGCTGCGCTTGACCATTAACCCATCGTATGCCGGAACGTAGATCTACGCGAGACACAATGGCTTTTTAATTGTGTCTGTAATTACGACATTCAACCGTTTAATATGAGAGCTTGGCTCGGCGGCAATGCACGTGCTCAAGAATTCTCCGATGTCCTTCTAAGTCTTGGCGAAGGCACTCTACCAGAAGAGAGAGGTGGACAGGTGGTGCTTCCAGAGTCTCTCGGTAGAGTGGTATCCAGAATAGAAGAACTCATTCGCTGTGTGTACGGGGACATCAGTCGTATACCGCACCAGCAAAATTCTTGGGTGTGTGAGCGGGCCATTTTGACGCTTAAAAACGATCAGGCTGCAGCAATTAACGAATGCATTCTCTCGGAAATTGAGGGGAATGAAGTAGACTACACCTCGATAAACACTGTTGTCGAGCAAGATGACGTCACACATTATCCCGTGGAATTTCTGAACTTCCTGTCAGCAAGTGGACTTCCAGCGCATACCATCAAGCTGAAGGTCGGTGTCCCAATTATGCTTCTTCGGAACCTATCTCCTCCGAAGTTGTGTAACGGGACCCGCCTTAAAGTCATCTCGCTCCACAGACACACAAATTGAGGCGGAAATTCTTACGAGTTGTGGCGTTGGCGAGGCAGTATTTATACCACGCATTCCCCTCATACCTCATAACTTCCCGTTCCAGTTCAAGCGCGTACAGTTCCCCGTGAGTGTTTGCTTCGCGATGACCATCAGTAAGTCGCAGGGGCAGACACTGAGGGCAGCGGGTGTCGACCTCAGGACGAGTTGCTTCTCACACGGGCAACTGTACGTCGCTTGCTCCCGCGTCACCAGTCCTGACTCTTTTTACATTTTGGCTCCTGGCAGCATAACTACCAACGTACGTTATAGGGAAATGTTGTAAGGTATGATACCTTTGTACGTATTTTTACTCTTTTGTGTCCTGGAATGTATTCCTGCATTATTTTCTCTATTTCCTTCAGTCACATCTTATGACTGTGCAACCTGACATTAGCAGACGGTGTCATATTGTCATATGCGGATGACACAGCCCTATTGTTCTCAGCTAAATCACGAGAGGAGGTCTATAAGTATGCTCAGAGTGGCTTTAACATTGTATCAAATTGGCTTCGTATGAATCTACTAACATTAAATGCAGATAAAACCAAGTATATTCTATTTAGAATGAGAAACACTAATATACCACTTACTAACCTTACCATTTATGCGCATAACTGTACGACAGATGCTGACGCTGCTTGTTCGTGTCCTACTCTAGTTAAAGCCGATCACATGAAATATTTAGGTGTCACAATTGACACAAATCTAAATTTCCGTAAACACATTGATTTGCAATGTACTAGAGTACGTAAACTCATATATATCTTTAAGAACTTACGCTACATTGCTGACTTTAAATTAATTAAACAGGTATATTTCGCTCTGTGCCAATCTGTACTTTCATACTGCATAACTTCATGGGGCGGTGCTGCAAAGTCAATTTTACTCCCTCTAGAACGTGCACAAAGAGCAGTTCTAAAGGTAGCCACCTTTAGGCCTTTCAGATTTCCTACACACCAGCTTTACATTGCATGTGAGGTGCTAACAGTACGCCAATTATTTATACTGCACATCATTTTACAGCAGCACGTTGAACTCGCCTATAAGCCAGTACCTTCTGACAAGCGAAGGAAGGATTTGGTCTGCATAAAGTCTCAAACTAGACATGCCTTTGTAAAGCGATTTTATGTCTATTTAGGACCCGATTTATATAATAAGCTCAATAGAATACTTAATATTTATAGTGCCAGTTACAAACATTGTAGTCTGAAGATACGCGAATATTTGGGTAAACTTGATTACACAGACACAGAAAGACTTCTAGAAGTACTACAATAATGATATAGTTATTAAATTGGTATTTTTATTTGTAATTAGTACCTAATGTAAATAGGATAGTATTATTTAAAAAGAAAAACTAAACTAAACATGGACAAATCAGCTGATCGCTTAGGATGGGGATGGCCTGAAACACAGGTTTTTATTAACCTAGCTCAGGCAGGTCGCCACAAGTTATAATGTCAGTACCAGCGCACCTTTCATAGGTAATTTAAAACCATGTAAATGAAACTAACTTTTATATAATTATTTAAGACAATCTGTTAAAAATTCGGTACTACTAAGTATTTTTAAGTTTGTAAATGTATTACTTTGTAAAAAGAACCTAAATTCAATAAATTCAAATTCAAATTCAAAATGACTGAACTCAGCAGGATTCCAATATAACTCTCTTCACTTGCTTCGCTTGCAAAAAAAACTTATATTTAATGCTATTTTAAAAGTTGTTTACTTATAATGCTATAGCGACACTGGTATCTTAGGTATTTTTGGTGCTGTAGAGCCTTCACGCAGACGACGTCGCGGGCAGCAGCTAGTATAATATAAATACATATTTAGAGTAACAGATCTATACTGCGTTCGCGATTTGGTTCCCAAACATGTAAACAAATAGGTATGTGTTCTTGGTTAAATTCGATAAAAATAGATGTATTTGGATAAAGATGGTCACCCATTCACAGACCAACCGCGCCAAGCGTAGCTTAACCTGATCGATCGACCCGTGCGTTTCTTATTATTAAACACGAGCTCTTAGCCACGAGTGATGTAATGTTTAATTTATTTGAGTGACGCTCTTAAGAAATATTAATTTTATTATAATCTACGTAAAAAAAAAGGTCATGGGTTCATGGTACAAAGGAAAGCCTATTGAGCATAAATAGTTGCTATAGCGACTACAGGTGTGAAAAACATTTCTTTCATAGTGCTCATGAAAGATATTGGATATTTTCGTTGAGTATTTTTTATATCTACTAGCTTCTGCCCACGACTTCGTCCGCGTGAAATTTCACCCTCCCCCCATTCACCCTCTTAGGGGTGGAATTTCGAAAAACCCTTTCTTAGTGGATACTTACTCTTCGCAAAGAACACACCCTCCAAATTTCATGTCTTTAGGACCAGCGGCTTAGGCTATGCGTTAATATATCAGTCAGTCAGGACTTTGAATTTTGTATATATTATATAGATGATATTTGATTTTCGTTTCGAGAATGATATTGAACGTTTAAGAGAATGAACAGATTAAGGACATAAAAAAATGGATGCTTTTTTCCAGAAAACAGTTCCAATCGAGTCCAAAAATTGCGTATACACTATTTACGACACACCCTGTATAAACTGTTAGTAAGATACTATAATTTAAGATAACATATAAACTATAATAATATGTACATTTATATAAAAAATAAGTAAAATAATCATAGGGCATCAAAGAATTCGTCCGCATCGCTGTCAACAGGAACAGTGCCCAAAAGGCTGGCAGCATTGCCACGTTGTATGGCAATGCTAATTCTGTTAGTAATAAATAAAATGTAGATGATGCTATAAAATAAGGTACCTAAACGATCCGTATATAATGTTATCTGCACCGTCCATCCAGTTTATCCAGATAATATTATACGAATGCATTCACGTGCAGTAAGTTTAGTTAAAGCCGAGTCGTGCCGGGAGTACATCCGTATAAATCTCGAGTTTCACACTGCCACGTCAACTTTGTCCCGTATATTCCCACTACGTATTCACCGTTTTTAGGGAAAAAAAAATTAAAATTGGGAAGTGTGGATCCCTGTCTCGAGCAATATAGGGGTTTGTATCGGAAAAACGTAAACAAGTAGTGATGGTGAAAAACCAGAGCGGATGAGTGGGCTTCGAGAATAATTTGTTTGAAATGTAAGAGTTTTGTTTGAAGTTTTTTGTGAAGTATTTCCTTTGCAAACAATGTATAGTATTTTTAACTCAGAAACGCGCGCTTTACTTGCTGAACTAAATGTACCTACAAAAACGTTGTGAATGTGTGCGTGAAGATGAGTAGCGTCAGCACCACGCAGGACACACTTCAACTTTGCCCGTATCTCGAACGGTAACTCTCGAGCTCCTGCGCCTGAGCATGTGATCCCAAGGTCAGGGTTCTATTTCCAGGTCGGGTAAAGTCTTGTAGGGTTTTTCCATTAGACATTTCTCATTAGCAGCCCGGAGTTTGGATTTGTGCCCGGTTGATGGCAATCGGCTCGCCCCCTATGACATGGCACTTAAACATAACTGGCGAAATGTGGGAGTATGTTCTGCCTAACCTTTGGTGACTTCAGGCGAGATTTATTATGTTACTTAGAAGCTTTTTAAATAAAAGACATTGATGACTGGACTTAAACGAATGCCTGTTATGTGACGAGTGCCAATCTAAATAGCACAGTAGCTTGGCGCTTCAATTTGATCGAAGTGAGAAATATTTGCAATCCGTGGCACTTGGAATCGTTATGAGAGCCTGTGAGTCCTTTGATAGATGATTAAATTCTTTACTTGTTATTGCCTTTTGCCTTATCCTTTCTTAAGAAAAACGAACCATACAAAAGGATGTTAATGTGTGTGTATAATCTAAGATATAAACTATCTGTGTGCCAAATTTCATTCATCCGTTCAGCGGTTTTTGCGCCAATCCGGAGCATACTTAAAAATAAAAAAAATGAAAATTCTTTGTTACTATTTTATTATAATTATGTATAGATAATATAGTCGCGGGATTTGAATAAAGTTGTTAAAGTTTCAGTTGTAAACAATGAACTTGATAAAGTTAAAGACAGTTAACAAAATAACTACCTGTGTTTTTCTAAATAGGTACGTGAAAGACATTTATATTTTAATTAAAATTGGCAACCAACAATTATTTACAAAAATAAAACTAATTAATATAGCTCTAACGATAAAAGGAAAAATTAGGTTTTTTAGTTTTTTTTTGATCATTAAAGATTGTATAGTATTACAATCGGAACATTAAGGCTCGATTACTTCACATATCAACTAAATGCGTTTAGTGCTAAAAATATTTTTAAAATAATGATATTGTAAATATTTTTAGCACTAAACGCATTCTGTCACTGTCATCTTCAGACAGTTTACAGAAACAGAACGACACGCGACGTTTTAAATACATTTAACGCTAAACGGCTTTAGTGACGTGTAGAATAGAATAGAATAGAATACTCTTTATTATGTACACCATATAACAGACATAAATATAGAAACTTTACAATGAGTAGTGCTAGTATAAGATTACAAGATCGTTGGAATTCGAAATTAAAATCGTAGAAGAAAAATATCTTATCGTTTTTTTGTAAAGACTTGAGGCATAGAAAACGAAGATATAAAAACCGGAAGGATTATTATTAAAGTTTCTCTTAGAATTTTATCATTAATGAGATTTTGGCCCCCGAGCTAAAGCTGAAAAAAAACGAATAATTGTCAGCAAATCGATTTTTAAAATTAAGAATGTACCGAAGTAGGTAGGTATACCCGGGTCCAGACATTTCTTATAGAGAGCGGTATATCTCAGAAAAGTGATTAGTCTTGACCGTCGCCTCGGCTCCCTTTAAAAACTGCCATCGCCCTATGTAAATCGTTTTTCTTTCCTTGGTGCGTATCAATCAATTTTTCAATTTCCTACCTCTCCGACATTTTCATCCTGTCATTTTTCACAGGAAGGCTTGAAAAAGTCGTAGCGACTTACTACTGGCTTAATACTATCGATATACTAATAATATTAGATGAGTTTGTTTGTTTGTTTGAACGCGCTAATCTTTGAAACTACCAGTCGGATTGGATAAAATCTAATAGAGCGGGCAGGCGATGCGACGCGATGGGATCACGCGGACAAGGAAAAGTCGCAGGCAGAAGCTAGTACAACAATAAAATCGTTTCATATCATTATATTATTATTATATTGACTGATATTCTGAATATGTAATCTAATGCTTTTATCTGACATTTCCTGCTATTTTAATTGTAATCGTGATTATTTAATTGGTATTATTATTTGCACACCACCAGCGGTAGGACATAGAGATCATAATATACTTGACTGTAACACCTATTGTAACATATGTTCACAAATAAATTAATTTAATTAATTGAATCATTCTAGTATCAACTGAAAAAGTAAATAAGTACCTACCTCAAAAATTGCCCGACATTACTATGACACCTTGTCAGAACAATTTTCTCGGGGTTTTTTCCATTTGCTTAATGGAATTGTAACCACAATTATTTCTAGTTGAATACTCTGTAATTTTTATGGTAAGTAGTTATTTGTCACTTTAATGGGTCTAGGCAATGCTTACAAGATTAAAAGATTCCGTGAACTTTATTGATTGTTCTCACGACTTTAGTGGCTTTACTGAAGTTTCATCAAATTAATAGAGCCCGAAACACGTGTCGAGTATAATAGAGGTACCTATCCATTTTACGGGACGAAAACCATGAAGAACTAATCAAAAATTCGGGCAATTCTCGCTTGGATTTTCATTTTGACCTGACTATCGACTTCAGTGCTCTCGAAAACCATAAAAACGGCACCAATGACGAAAAATTATTTCATCATATTCATTTTAAATTTTATTTTTAACAATTTATTCATTCATTGTATTTAGCTGAATCCCAACAACTGACTGCAAAAAATATGTCATATAAAACTTCGGATAACTGCATACCCACATCAAACCTGTGGTTTCTTTGGAATTAAAATTCTTTGAAATAACAAAGCTGAAATAAATATTTAAAAAAAAAGTTTTTTTTTCTGGAAATGCCTGGCTTTATAACCTGCCAGTAATATACTATGATCTATCCTTTCGCACTGTTAGGTGTGCCTCTAGCCTCTTTAGTAGGTTCAGACGCCAGCACATCAAGCTACTACAATCTGTCAAATGTCTTTAATAGATTTTCAACTTTATTGCTAAAGTATAA
The DNA here is from genome assembly GCA_914767645.1 of Hydraecia micacea. NCBI lineage: Eukaryota > Metazoa > Arthropoda > Insecta > Lepidoptera > Noctuidae > Hydraecia > Hydraecia micacea. The sequence goes on along the minus strand of OU611788.1, from coordinate 13,296,084 downwards.
GGTTCAAAGTTGATTGGAAAATTTTGACAGATTCGGGTAGCTTGATATGCTGGCGTCTGTAACTATCTACGTATAAGGTCTAAGCCCACGCATATAACTAATTTCAGGGTACGACGCCGTTATGTATTATCTAGATTAAGACAAAGGATATCCAAAATTGAGGGCACATTAGGCTTTGTTACCCAGAAATCGTTAAAGATCATTCGTCATCCCATTACTAAAGCCTCGACCTAATACCACAGATAATATTACACTTGCGTACTAATACAATAACATTGTTTTCACTTCACCCTAAGTGTGTTACACACAATCAATCACAATGTGAATCATTTTGATGGATGTTGCTAATCCATTGCTTCATACGTTCGAAAAAATTGTCTACTCAACATCGTAAATAACGCAATGAATGTTGTTGAACTGCCAAAATGAAAGCGATTGCTACTGATAATATATTACGCAATTACCCCGCTAAACTATTAAGAGGATTTACTTAATTGTTTTGACAGGGAAGTAAAAACTAAAAGTAAGCAACTGGAGGTAATTTCATTAATTTCGTAGAAACAGACTTAGGATCGCACCTGTCTGCGCGAGTCTTTATTCTGCAACGAATATTATATACGTATTCTCTTTATAAGCAAAATGACATTTCTTTTTTAAATTTTTGACATTGCGCCTTAAAAATCTTTCTACAATCTGTCATTTATCTTTCTTTTCTTTCGTTTGTATGGTGACAGGTAGTGGTCAGGTAGGTAGACTTGCTTAAGATATTTGCCGTTTATGAAGAGTGTTAAAATCCACCTAAATCCAAGTAATAAATTATTTTTGGTCGACCAAATGACTGATATAATAAAAAAATGAATGAAAACACAGTAGTTAAAACACCGTAACATTTATTTGTTATTACAATTATTTTTCTCATAAAACAATAATTGAAACGTAAGTCCGAACCGCAGTTTACTTTCCACAGTATAAAAACATGACTCCAGCGCTGCAGCGCTTGCGCTGAAAAGCTCGTAAATTTCATAGATAGCGCTTGTCGCTGCTTGATTGAGGACCGTGAATCTTCAATAGATTGACGCGATAAAATAGTGCGAATGGCGGTGGGAGGCGATGACGTCATTGTGGAGATATCACGGGGAAGATATTTTCTAGCTGAAACTTTGCATTCTGGTAGTTTGACCTATATTCAGGGAGTGGCTATATGAGTTTGGTGCAAATATCTGAAAAATATTTAAAAAAATGTTTTTTTTTTTTGGAAAGAAGCGTGCTAGTACTGCTAGTGTTGTAGTTCTGGATGTAAACTCTGGACGTGCAACTCGATAATTATGTACCTAACGGATGGTCACCCATCCACAAGCCGGCCGCGGCAAGCGTAGCTTAAACTTCGTTCGACCCGTGCAGCTGTTACCATGCAGCCACGAGCCATTTGATAACGTTAAGATACAAAAATGTTTTTTGTATTTTTGTTACTATCATAATAAGAAAATATTGTATCTTTTACAGTCTAGCCTAAATGGGTTAAACGATTCTGACCCAAATCTACTGGATGAAAGAAAGGTCAGATTTACGTGAAGCCTAAAGTAATAAAAACACTATTACGTATGTAAATGATAAAATTATGAGTTTTATGATTACATTTTCTTTTATGAAGGAATAAATAAAATGAAAGTTGTTTTTAGGGTTCCGTACCTCAAAAGGAAAAACGGAATCCTTATAAGGTCACTTCACTGTCCGTCTGCCGTCGGCCCCTTTCTCAGGGACGCGAGGAGTTATCAAGTTGAAATTAGATAATATTGAAGCAGTGAAAAAATCAAACTTCTAAGTCAACGCAATCAAAAGCCCATATCATGGGCGTTTATGTTCCGAAATCAAAACCTATAGGATACTCCCCGTTGACCTAGAATCATGAAATTTGGCAAGAAGCAATGTCATGTAGCACAAGTAAAGGAAAAAAATCCGAAAACCGTAAATTTATGTATTACAAAAAAATACCATGTATTTACATACCTACTTCCAAATTTGTACGAAGCCCTCGGTGTGCGAGTCCGACTCGCACTTGACCGGGTTTTTTTTAATAATGTGGGGTGAGCCTCGAGTTTATTTGCCACTTCTAAAGACTAGTTTGGGGGTTCAAAACCTAACACACTCACTTAAAATAACATTGCGTCTGTAAGCCTCCCCAAGGGGCTAGGCAGATGTGTACCTATAGTACACCCATATTTCGCCAGTTATGTTTAAGTCTCATGTAATAGGGGGCGAGCTTATTGCCATCAACCGGGTACGAATCCAGACTCCGGGCTGCTACTGAGAAATTCCTAATGGAAAAACCCAATAACACTGCCCAAACTGGGAATCGAATCTAATTAATGGCCTGAAATTGCCACAAAGAAAAAATAAAGAAAAATAAAATACATTTATTTGCAGTAAACATGACGCAGAGAAAGAACACATACCTACACGAAAAAAAATTGGGGGAAAATATGCGTTACATCTACGTAAAACGGCGATCGCTCAGCATAATGCTAAGACCCTATACGAGACAGCCTTAGCGCCATCAAGCTTGTGTGCCTTTTTTGTATGTATGGGAAATCATCAAATGACCCCCTCCCGCTCTGGGTGGAGCGGAAGGGAGTGTCAGACTCTTACTGACTAAAACCCACCTGTGTTCCTTCCTTAGCCCTTTATGTTCCGGGGTAGCGGTAACCCTTTCGGACAATCCCGCTACCCCGGTAAAGAAAAGCCTCTTTATAAAAATGCGTCCTTCGGAAAAAATCAAGTCTATATAATATTACCTGCCAGACAAAACAGCGCTTCATTTTCGCCTTAAGCTAATTAAGTCTATTATTTGTTTCCCGTTTACTTAACTAAGCTGAACGTACATATTTATTTTGTTCAAAATCCGTCGCAGCAAATCCTTACTTACTTGCTTACTTAATGCCCCAGGGAAATATTTTGGTGTTCCGTGCTTGTAAGGCTCCGCATCTTTAGTGTCTGTCTGTCAGTCACTGGATATTGTACGTGAAACTCACAACAGAAATTATCTTTAGTTAAAAAACACACTGGGTTAAGAACAACTTAACAAAAAAATAACAACAAATAACAGATCGGGTTAGGAATACGAATATCCGTACCTTTTACTGTTCTGTGATCCGTACCATCACAAAGATATCTGATGTCAATTGTCACTTTGAAAGCTGCCACGCTAAAATGGAACTGGGCTGGATACATCTGCCGCATGTCAGACGACCAATGAGCCAAACTTACGACCCATGGCAAGCGATATTGCGGCAGGCCCAGACGGAGATGGCGGGATGAGCTGGACTCCTTCAACAAGAACTGGTCCTTAGCAGCTTTGAACAGAGAAGTGGAAAGTGAGTAGAGCGGCCTTTGACCTGCAGTGGAACATCACAGACTAAAAATAATAATAATTAACACATACCATCACGCCTGTATTCCGCGAAGGGTTAAACAGAAATGTACAGATGCCTACTATCTGTCAAATTTATTTAATAGATTTTCAACTTTATAACTACAGTATAAGATTCAAGGTTGATTGGGAAAATTTTACAGTTTCGGGTAGCTTGATGTGCTGGCGTCTGTAACTATAGGAGACCCACATTTCGCCAGTTGTGTTCAAGTCCCATATAATAGGGGGCGAGCCTATTGCCACATCAACCGGGCCCAAAAATTAATTAACTAAACTAACTACGACTTTTATCATTAACAAGCTTCTGCCCGCAACTTCGTCCCCTTGGAACTTTGGCAACCGACCCACCGCGTCGTTGTACATCGCCCTCCCGCGCTATTACTTCATTTGTTTTTTCTGAATTTATATCTTACCTTAGCGTGATATTAAATAACTCATGACCGTCCTCAAGAACTGGGCAATCAAATGCAAATTTTTTTTTTTAAATCCGACAGGTATGTATTTTGTCCTTCTTTTTTTTTTGTTTGTGCGCGGTGGAAATCGTTATTGACTTCCTCCATCTTGCGGGTGACAGAGGGGCATGCCGGACTCTTACCGGCTAAAACCACCGCGGTGTTCCACCTCTGCCTATGGCCAGGGGTGCGGGATTTGCATAAGCATTCACCGCTCCCCCGACAGGCCTCGACCCGCTGTTCCTCAGCGGGTCCCACCTCCCCGTAATTCCCATATTAGCCGCACCCACTCTCCAGTGACGCGCGTGGAACACCGCGGCGCCAACTCGGGATGCAGCGCCGAGAGGTATGTCCAGAGATTAGTCTGTCTGTGTGTGTCTTTCAAACAGACAGACGCGGTGGGGTGACTTTGTTTTATAATGTAGTGATAAAAATATCCCTCAAAACAAGGACGTAGGTCTGTAATTAATTGAATCCTTCTGACTGGCTTTGCCGTACGTAACCGGATAAAAATGCAACATTGCTTTAAAATTATTTATTTTTAACGTATATAAAAAAGCATTTCGTCGTAGGCTTTTATTCTGTTTTTTTTTTTTAAAGACCGATGTTATTTTCGCAGAGGGTTTTAAAGGTGTTCTGTTTTGAACCGACTACAAAAAGGAGGAGGTTCTCAATTCAACTGTTTTTTTTTTGTATATACTCGTATGTTACGTGATATACAATCGTCACTAGATCCATCATGAATCTGGTCAATGGATCTTCTGAGATTGGAACGGATATCTCCAGCAATTGTAGGTTGCCAGCGGACTGGAGTCGGTCTTTGATCCGTCGGTGTATGCTCTCATCTTTTTCGGGCCTGAGTAGTCACGCCGTTCTCATTTTTATTAACCCCCGACAAAACATGGGTGTTATAAGTTTAACGTGTATATCTGTGTGTCTGTCTGCGCCATCGTAGCTCTCAAACGGCTGAACCGATTTTGATTATTTTTTTTTTGTTTGAAAGGTGACTTGTTGCTATTACAGGTTTCATTTTATCAAAAATACATCATTTACATTTCTACCGTTTATATTCCCATTTCATCTATTATATAGCTTCGTGCTTGTAAACACCACAGTTATCACCGAAATAACTGGCTACTCCATTTTAGTGTAAGTACTGTTTGCATCGAAATAAACCGTTTTAAATTGCCCTAACTTTCGACATAGAAGTATATGATTCACGGACTATGTTTTATGGGTAAAGAAGCACTTTACAAACGAAACGTTTTACGGTTTGCATGTTATAAAGGGGGAATTATAAAACGGTCGAATAAAAAAAAACTTAGCGACTGATGATGAGATACTGTTTTAATGACTTGAGCGGTATGAATTTGAGTAAGCGAAAAATTAACTAAACTAACGACGAATATTGATTAATAATATAATCCAGAACGAGCTTACAAAAAGTGGGTTGTGATTAATCCATTTCAGATATTAAAATTCTAGCCGTGCGACTAAATTACTAAGTGAGCGACTAGAAATACAGAAAGTGCACCCCGAGGTTAGGTTTGGTCAGGAAATACAGAGAGTGCACCCCGAGGTTAGGTTTGGTTAGGTTACTTTAAACCCTTTATACAGAAATAGGGGCCCCGCGAAGCGGGGCTCCGTCGACATACGATGCAAGAGCGAGCGAATGACAATACAAATACCTTCACCGTGCATCGTGTATTTTAAGTAACTCAAATTAATGTTTGTAAGTTGCTGTTCTGTTGATTTCTCGTCACTCGCAGTCAGTCGCTCACTTAGTAATACTATAACGTAAATTAATTATTTTTGTCACTTAAAACTTTAATTTGCAGTCACTCGTTTAAATACTACCCGTTATAAAGTACAGTATGATCTAATGTTTGTTATGTGTTAGCTGACCGTAATTTTGGATATTTCGAAAACAAACCAGTTGGAGGAAGTTTGTTGAATACTGGAGTTACTTATTTGCTGGTGATAGCTTCCAATGCAAGCATGTATTCTGAAGTCAAGATACATCATACACAATACTGCCCCGTTGGTCTCGTGGTCGCAACCGCGACTGCTGAGCGTGGGGTCCTGGGTTCGATTCCCGGGTCGGGCAAAGTGTTATTGAGTTTTTCCATTAAGAATTTCTTAGTACCAGCCTGGAGTTTGGTGGAAGTTGGCGGTGTGATACCTTCGTGCCTCGGAGAGCACGTTAAGCCGCTGGTCCTGCGCCTGATCTCTCTACGGTCGTATCGGATTGCCGTCCCATCGGACTATGAGAGTGAGGGAAGATGCCCTGAGTGATGCACCTGAATTTGCGCGCACACTTGTGCACTATAATATCTCCCGCGCCGAAGGCTAGTCTCTGTTGAGATTGGCCGCGTGGCCGAAAGACGTTCTGGAGGACTTTATTTTACATAGATACATAAACTCGTGCTTTCTCCCCATCGGGCTAGGCTTCTGCCTACTTCAAATCTGTCTTCTTCCTATGGGAAGAAAGCGTGAGTAGCAGGTGGCGTTCTATAGTATTAACTATAGAACGCCACCTCCTTTCATACTCCTTTTGTTTCGTTTACGTTCATACAACTGGTCATCATATTCTAATTAATAGTAGGAGGATGGAGGAGGAGACCAGGAGGCCTACCACAAGCTCTTAACGCGGTCCATTTTAGGACCTAAACTGTTCTTCTAATTCGTACCATGACGTCAGTTTAACGATTCAGTTTAGGCCGTGCCATCTGCTGAAAGCGATTGTCCCCAACTGAGTCGCAAGTTTTGGTTTCATTCATACTTGTTGGGTACCATGACGTCCATAGAGCAGCTCAAGCGATGCAGTTTAGGAACTGAAGTGTCTTGTTTTTGAATCGTTTTTAATCAGATCATGGTAGGCCACCAGATAGGCAGTCGCTTCATGTAAAATACTGGTATTCAGCTGCATCCGGTTAGACTGGAAGCTGACCCCAACATTTATTTATGGTTAATTAAAACGGTACAACGCCAATTACATTAATTAACATAAAGACAATTACGTTGACAATAATATAATTAGCATTGTAGGTATATAATTATATATGATTAACATAGTTGGGAAAAGGCTAGACATCCGTCTAGCCGAAAAATAAATAAATTAGAATCAATCAATCTTGACTGATTGTAATTTATCGTAGCTTATATAGACGGAAATGTTTCAGTACCGAACTATAATTGAAAAAACCTTGAAACTAACATCTAAATCCCGTATAAACTTGTCAATAATAGAACAACGATATATGAAAGTTAGGGTTAAAAAGGTAAGCCTATTGTAGCCTAACTTTATTCTATTAAGTGACCAAAATCAATCCTACCTTCTGTTGAGGTAGCTGTAACTCGTTTTGTACATCGGATTCACAAATAATGTGACCCGCACCTTAAACAAATGAGGGTCAAAAATTACCTTCGGTCATGATACGCCTCTACTAATGTCCCGGGACCCACACAAAAACCCTAATTTCATTTGAAATATAGCGGGAATTTATGTTCAGCAGGACTTCAGTTTTTGCTCTCTTCAAGTATAGTTATTACGACGATTACATAAACACAATCGAGGGCCTTTAATTTAAGGGGAAACATTCCACAAATGTGTGACGATTAAAGAGAAGCTACGTTTTATCATTTGTAGGTATAATAGAATGAAAATGTCATTAAGGACTCCTTTACATTTGTAAAAGAAAAACAATCACCCGAGGCTATGACGTAATAAAATTGTTTAGAAGTAATACTTTTTTTTTTGTTTTTATCATAAAAGGTTTTGACCAAGAATGTTTCACCCACAATCGAGTTTAGGAACAGCTTGAACAGCAATATTTGTTAAAAGTCCAAATTCGAGTTTGTAAGCAGATGCAATTAATGTTGTGGAGTTTGTGAACACTTGAACTTTTTGAGTTTCCTTTTACTTCGATTCTGCGAACGACTAAATTGAAACTCGTCAATAAGTTACGAAGACATATTACCTAAATGAAATGATTCGTACATCTAAAATAATCGTTAAATTAAGAAGTTGTTTATTAGTTTTAGTTATGTGTATGTATTAGTTTTGATTAGATGTCTCGAGACAAAGAGTAGTGACATCTTGACCTTTCGTTAAACTTGCTAAAGCTTAATAATACGGGTTGATGCCTGTGCATCAATCCGTATTAATAAGCTTTTAGGCTCGAGCAAACAGGCGCAACGCGATTCTAATAGAACACTTTCAATGAAAACTTCATGGAAATTGTTCTACCAGAATCGCGTCGGATCGTCGCGTCGCGCCTGTCTGCAGGAGCCTTTAGTTACTTACTGTAGGTAACAAATTATAAGGTAAATCTGCCTAGCCTTTTCCCAACATGTTGGGGTCGGTTTCCAGTCTAACCGGATACAGCTATACTTGTATTTTACATGGAGGGTCTGCCTATCTGACCTCCACAACCCAATTACTGGGCAACACGACACCCCATGGTAAGACTGGTTGTCAAACTTTTGGGCTTCTGACTACTCGTAACCACTGCCAGATTTACGATTGATAGCCGTGACTAACGGCTTAACGTGCTTTCCGAGGCACGGAGGGGTCCCGATATGTAATGAATGGTCATCCATCCACGAACCGACCGCGGCAAGCGTAGCTTAACCTTCGATTGACCTGTGTGGCTATTATCATTTAGCCTTACAAATTATAGAGTATATTATAAAGGCAATATTAATACCTGAAGTATATCAGGCTGTAATACCGTCACCCACACTCATAGATACAAGAAAACACAAAAATTATCGGTTTTTTCTTAGGTAATTAACGGAATTTTTGGCGGAAGTACCAAAATAATTAATGTGTTAATGAGCTTTAGTAAGTTATAATTATATTACATATTATGTACAGACGCCAGCACATCAAGCTACTACAATCTGTCAAATTTCTTTAATAGATTTTCAACTTTATCGCTAAAGCATTAGGTTCAAAGTTGATTGGGAAAATTTGACAGTTTCGGGTTGCTTGATGTGCTGGCGTCTGTACCTAAACCCATAAATATTCTGTTCGTTATCACTTATTACATAACTGTTGCTAAAGTAACAGGCTATATTGCTATTCAATGAACATCTTAGTTCTCAAATGCTGCGGGCTTCGTCGAGCAACAGATAGCCATAACAATTGCTTGCAAAAGAGCTCTTTCAGACTTATTTTATTTTTTAAGCGATATTTTCGAGAGCTATAAAGTTTTCTGATAAAAATAAATCCCAATAAGTTTAACTAATATAACTCGATTGTAACATCAAAAGCTACCCTTAAAAAGTTTAAACCTAGTTAGGGTCCAAACCGTAAACTCGATTAAAATATCAACGTTTTGGATTTATATGGGTACACGTTCAAAGTATTTAGGGCTTGTCGATCGCTGAAATTCAATTTGTGGCTAGACTTTTCATTTGTTGTGGCTTTCACATTTTGAGTTGTGAAATTCGGCTTAAACTGATCGATATATTTAAAAGATGGATGACCGAATAAATTACCAATTTTTCCCGCTTATAACAAATCACCATAAAATGAACAGGCAGTGAGTTGCAAGATTTTTCTCATAAAACAATTATTAAAGGCTGCCACAGAACTTTAAAATATTTCATCATCATCAGTGTAAATGTCCACTGACACGGCTCAAACTCAAACAAAAACATTTATGTTCTTATAACTCGTCAAAATGTAGGGAACAGCTGATTTTTATCGCGATTTCAAGTTTAGTCCCAAAGTAAAAGTTGTTCATAATGATGACTGTTGTTGGTGGTTTTCCAATAACCCTGTACAAATCAAATGTTGACTAAATAATTACATATTTAATGACATCAAAATATCAGTAGGTACAGGTTATCGTGCCAATATTGATGTTTGGGAAGCCATGTTACCGAATGATTAATTTAACATGTAACTAAGGTACTTATTACATAATATAATTTGTAAATGTTTAATGTTGCTCTACAACACTCATTCATGTTCATATTTTAACTCATCATCTGCCTAGCCTTTTCCCAACTATGTTGGGGTCGGCTTCTAGTCTAACCGGATGCAGCTGAATACCAGTATTTTACATGGAGCGACTGCCTATCTGACCTCCACAACCCAGTTACTGGGTAATACAAATATTAAAAAAAACACTCTGGAAGTGCCGACAGAGAACACTGCCATTACTCACTGACATATCAGATATACATTAAAACCGAGTACATCCCGGAGACAGCCGAACACATCCGAAGCGGTGTCGGTTACGGTAACAGTGGCGCGAATTGAATGGTTTTTCCCATCTCAAAAAATGCCCAACGCGCCTAAAGAAGTTATCACTTCAAAAATTACAATAAAAAATACTAAACATTTGTGGAAATACCAGTTTGTGTGAGTAACTGGACAAAGTGTAGATGTAAGAATGTGAAGTGTGCGAGTTTATGTTTTCAATGAATTAACACAGCGTTGAAAACATGATAATAGTTTAATATTATTATCAAACGCGATGAAGACATTAACAAGGAAGATGAGAGCATTATAAAATTAATAATATTTATTAACGTTCAAGAGCTAATTTAGTGCGAAATATAATACTCTCCTTGCATTATATTTCACACTAAATTAGCTCTAAAACGCTTGTGTTGCAGTATTTTATGCACTAAATTATGATAATACGCTGCTGTTGGCAGCATTTATTTAGTGTTACATATGCGTTGGTCGGTAATTTGATGTTATAATACAGTGATACAGCCAAATGTGTGTCAAATTAGAATAAATAATGGGTTTGAAACAAAAGTATGTATAAACAGTAGCCAAATAGCATAATCAGCCTATAAGTAATGTTCTGGGACACAGGCCTTCTCTCTGTGAGAGGGAATAGGCCGTAATCCAACGCGTGGGCCCAGTGCGGGTTGGTAGATGTCACGAGTCTTTAAAAAAAAAAATTAAATTCTTGAATGGAAAAAATCATACATAAGTCAAGCCTAGTCGGCCCTAGAATTTGTGTACAAAAAACACATACTGTATATTTATAATTATGTCGTATAGGTATATTTTACCGTGTGCACATAAATAATGAAATAAATAAATAATACAAAAAGTTTGAAGTATTTGCAAAAGAAACAAAACTAAGTTTGTACATAACAATTTTTTGGTTTGACCGTTGAACCTCAAACTAAGCAGGGCTTTATCTTGGAGGTCGGAGTGCGATTGAGCAGAAATAAATATGTCGGTTTACAAGGGCTGGTCAGTAAAGTGTGTATTATGTTGTGTTTGTGCGTTTGTGTAAGGGTGAAAGTGTGAGAGAGGGATGTTGTTTGCTGGCACTTTGGCTTGTCGAGAAAAGTTAGAGAAATTATTCTGTTTCGGTATATGTTAGTTCCAGAAGCCATTATTTTAGGAATTTTGGTTCGAGGGAACTGTTAATAAACGTTTTGTTTCTTCTTGAAATTTTTCCCCCAAAATAATCGAGCATTTGTAGCAAGTTTGACAGATTCGTAGCTAGCTGGTAGCTGTGTTATGACGCTTTCCAAATTGCGTAAGGCGACTACTGTTAACATGACCTAAAGCGCGGTCTTTGTCGGACTGCATAGAAAAGAAAGAGAAGCGCGATGACACAACGCTGGTCATTTATTGCAAAATATGAAGCAATTATCTACACACATCAAAAGTGTCTAGGGATCAACATATATTTTTGCAATAACTTTTCTCCTGATTGATATTAATTAAAATTTTCTTTAAGGATTCATCAAATAAAGTGTTTTCGTTTGTCACAGTAACGATAAACCAAGTCACCTTTGCATTAATAAAGAAATTTGCCATTTTCCTAATAAAGGGATTTTTGACATTTGAACCACTAACACAAAAGTTCGAAAAAAAGACTGAAATAACAGTTTTCTTTAAAATTTTATTGGGTAACTTAAACAATTAATAATCCGTGTTTCTACCGCGAACACTAACAACACAAGAACATCGGTTTGGCATACTCAAAATGAGTTCATCCAAATCACGCTGTGGAATGGCAGCCCATGTTCGTTGCAACAACAAAAAAAGGTCTTCTTGCGACTGGATACCCTCCATATTCGGCAGAGCTCTTCTCTGTAGCATATCCCATGCATGCTCAATCGGGTTCAAGTCTGGCGACTGAGCAGGCCAGGGCAGGACATTGATGTTAGCTGCGGCGAGACTCTGTCTTACAACTCTTGCGGTGTGCGGTCGTGCATTATCATGCATTAACTGAAATAAGGGACCGATTTGCACTTGTAGAGGAACGATGACGTCTGATACAATCGTCTCAGCATAAATTTGAGCGTTGAGGTTGCCTCTGATCCAAATCAACTCAGTTCTTCCGCCGATCCAAATACCCGCCCATACCATGATGGTTCCACCACTATAAGGATGGACTTCCTGGCAGGATTTTAATCGCTGTTGGCGTCCAGGGGTTCTCCAGTGTCGTATACGTCTTGTATCCGGTCTCATACCAAAACGAGACTCATCAGAAAAGCACACGAAACGCCATTGTTCTTCTGCCCAATTTCTGTGTTCAAGAGCCCATTGATATCCAATCCTACGATTGTGCATTGCTATAGGTGGTACCCGTAGCGGTCTTCGGGAATGAAGGTTCACTTCATGCAAGCGGTTTCTGACTGTTTGGTCGCTAATTAAGTTCCCTGAAGAGTGATGAAGCCTCACGGCTAACATCATGGCGGTTATTGTTGGAGCTCTTCGAGTTAAGATTTGAATGTATCGGTCTTGTCTCCGTGTGGTGCAGCGATACCGTCCTCCATGGCGCTCAGCCACGGTACCAGTGCTTCGGTAACGTGTCCAAAGTCGACTGATAACACTCTGACTTGTATTCAGAGCTAAAGCCACAGTACGTTGCCGGGAACCAGCTTCTATCATTCCCACGGCTCTGAGCATTTCTTCCCTGCTTAAATGACGTCGCCGCTCCATAATAACGTTGGTTTTAATCAGTAGTAGGGAAACAGTAGCACTAATAATGTCTTCAATGCGTTGTATGTTTTTATAGGGAAAATATTGATAGCTGATTTTCATCTTTTACTCGAATTTGATTCACAGTTCCTGATTCAAATTATGAAATGCACCAAAAAGGATCCATATAAATTTATCTATATATATAAAAGGAGAACTGACTGACTGACATATCAACGCACAGCCCAAACCGCTGGGTCTAGAGATTCCAAATTTGGCACGTACGTTCCTTATGAGGTCTAGGGGTGCACTAAGAAAGGATTTTTCAAAATTCACACCCTAAGGGGGTGAATGGGGGAGGGTGAAATTTCACGCGGACGAAGTCGCGGGAAGAAGCTAGTAAAATCATAAATTTATTACAAAGCCACATCTCAATCTCAAGAAATCCGCATAAAAATGCTTGATCCCTAGACACTTTTGATGTGTGTATTTACAAAAAATCTATTATTTGGACTAAAAAAGTATTTTAGTATGTTGGTAATCTGACGAAAAGCATAATGATTGTATGTATATTAGTATGGTTTTTATTTTAAAAAGAACGTTTTTAGAGGTTTCTTCATGATTTTTTTCTATCGTATCAAATTAGTTGTAGTATGTTTTCAACACGCTATCTATTTAGCATTATCCTAAAGAATATCATAATTATATTTTTCTTATTTTGTTTACTGTAGTCGATCAATTATACTTCTATTGTTTCTAAAACTTGCGTTTTTTGCGTATAGGTCCTGTAATCCCCTTAATCAATTTCAATTTCTTAATAAAAAAAGTCAATAAATAACAGCAATGATAACTTTGACTGACTGCAAGCCCACCTAATTACGTTAGATCGCACCGTTATTTTTTAAAATAAAAAACGACTACTTATGAAGTTTTGAAAATGAAAACAACAGTTTTCTTATTTCGCTCCGTTTTTAATACCATTTGATAACGTGATACTAAATCTTACATTCTTATATATCTACATAATGTACATATAACGAACAGCTTCTATTTTGATACTAATAAAATTACGTCTTCACTATTTAAAATAATCTATTGAAGCAGGACCGGGACACAGATAGTCAATATTAAAAAAAAAACATTTAGCATAAGCATAATCAGACTATAATGTTTCCACTGCTGGGACACAGGTGGGCCCAGTGCGGGTTGGCGGATATCACAATGTCTTTGTTTGTTTGGTTCTAGGACATGCCGGTTTCCTCACGATGTTTTCCTTTACCGTTTTGAGAGCAGTGGTGATGAAATAATGTGCCTAAAGTAAAGTGCCTGCTTGGGATACAATCCACGACCTACAACTCGTATGTCGCGGCTGTTACCACTGGGCTAGCACTGGTCTTAAAAACATTTATTGCTAGAAAAATACAGCACAAAGCACTGAAAAGTAACAAGACAGAATTTCTTCATTGCTCTGAAGCACAAGCTACCATAGACATTCTACTTTTAACCTTATCTTTTACAGATCTTTTCAACATAGAATGCACGTAGCGCAGTGTAGCACAATTGGCCATACAACTGCCTTTTCACTGCAGTTTACATTGCTGCACGTATTCAAAAACTTCTAAGAATGCAGTCAATGTAGCCAGGACATGTATATTGTTACTAATGTATACATATTTGGGATCGGGGAGTTGTTTGACTTTAGGAATTGCTTTGTTGTCCAAGGACGGTATGGATTTTATATAGCAGAGCTGTATGTACCCGCTGGTAGGTACTGGAAATGGTTGCCTTCATTAAGGTGGATCCACACATTGCGAGCATGCGCTCCGCACGGCGCACAACGCATGCCTCGGCTTGAGGCGTGCGTGTTGACAAATTATACCAACATATGCTCGGGTCGAGCCATCGCGTGCGAAGCAAATGCTCGAGGCAAGTAGGCGCGCAGACTTGGCAAGGCATGCGCTCCGCACGGCGCACAACGCACAGCGCGTGTGCGCCGCACACGCGCTATTCGCTGTGCGCCGTGTGGCGGCCGGCTCATTGCGAGCAGTGCGTTGCGTTTGGATGGTTGTGTCCGCCTCGCTGCGGATGTACGCGCGCATTATGAACGACAAAGAAATGTTAAGAAAAGCAGTTTTATTATACGAAAGTAATAGATTATTATGGAATCCTAAACATAATCATTATTTTAATAAAAATAAAAAAGAAGACGTATGGCGTTTTCTTTCCTTTTCTTTTCAATAATTGAATTAATAATTATAAAAGCAGCAGCGGATACGCGCACGCGATGCAAAGGCGCCATCTTGACTGCTGCTGTGTGGGTTGGATCGGCCCGAGCATGCGCTGCGCGCTGTTTGGCCCGAGCAAACGCAGTTTCATTTTCGCAGTCGAGGCGTGCGTTGATATTCTACGCGGCGCACGCCTCGAACGTGCATGCGCGGCTACGTCCACACCTAACGTAATGCTCGCACTGAGGCACTTTGATCTTGAAGCATTTGCCGACATACGTTGGCTCGCCCTCGCGCGTGCGGAGCGCATGCCTCGCCACGAATATACAGGTCCACACTTGGCGAGGCATGCGTTGTGCGCCGTGCGGAGCGCATGCCTCGCAATGTGTGGATCCACCTTTAGACATAATTACTAGCTTCTGCCTGCGACTACGTCCGCGTGAAATGTCTGCCCCCGACCCACCGCATCGCATTGCATCGCCCGCTCGCGCTATAACTTCGTTTTCGCTTAGCGATCTTTCTGGTTTTTTGTTTCGTTTTGCTGGGCTCTTGAGGGTCGTAGCCTGGTGTTAAATAGCCTATAACCTGCCTTAAAAATTGGCCTATCAAACGTAAGAAGAGTTTTTTTTTGTAGTTCTAGAGATTAGCGTTTTCAAATAAACAAAAAAAATAACTCTTCAGCTTTATTATATTATATAGGTACAAGTATAGATAAAATTGCATCCTTAGTTAAAATGAACATTAAATAAAGAGATATTTCACTCCCGATTACGGTGATTTGTACGGTCAGGCCAATTTTTAAAATATGTTTCTGCAACATATTTTAAGTTAATAAACAGTTTAATTTTTTTCTTTTACATTGTTATTTTTATAACCCTTAATAAAAATTACCTATTTTATGTCGTTTGACACTCAAATATTTGTTTATTTTGAAATCCTTTTATGAACAATAACTAAGTATTTAAATAAATATAAGCGGTATTTATTGCAGAACAAGTTCATAACATTCAATGTTCATTCATAAAAATAAATAAATAAATTCTATCAATAAATTAAAAAGATCATTAATATTTCAAGTGATTAGAAAGGGGGTGACTACCGAGATGACGTCTAATAGAGAAGTATGGAAGAAAAACAATATGTTGCGCCAACCCCAAATAAATTGGGATAAGGGCAGGAGAATGAGATGAGATTAATATTTCAAGTGGTCGATACTTTTCATGCCGACGGTTCAAGGGCGTTTTGACGACGTCTGATACTATTATTCGGGTCCAGTTGACACGGGCCGAGTTGTCACTGACCCGTCTATACTCACATAAACTAATTTAGTTATTCTTAAACCCAACTAGAGAAATTATGTAGATAGTCGTAGCTATTTAAATAAAACATAAATTTTATTTCTCGAGAACCACATATCCTATTAATAGGTGTTTCTTGAGTTATAAATGTGCTAACGGACAGACATTATGTTTTATTTAAATAGCTACGACTATTTACATAATTTCTCTAGTTGGGTTTAAGAATAACTAAATTAGTTTATGCGAGTTTAGACGCTAGTATCATTATTAACACAGGCTTGTAGAGAATACTAATTGCTACAATTGTTATGCTTGGTTAAATAATTGGTGAACGCTGTATGTTAGTATTAGTTCGAGTAAGTTCTGGGGAGCATTCAGTTGCTCATCCTCGTGTTATAATAAGGTACATCATTAGAGCAATCCCCCGAGCATCTATGTATACCCCGAGTTTAACATTTTTGCAACGAAGTTCTTTAAGCGGCTCGAGGTAGAAGTTGACTGGTAGAAATCGTCATGTAAGGAAAAAGCATCACGTACTGAAAATGCACGATGGCAATAACTTTACGAGAGCTCCTAAAAATGTATACTAAACGGTTCTGTATTAAAAGCGCGTATTAAATTCACAGTTTCTCTCTCTCTCTGTCTCTTTCTATTATAAGTATATGAGTGTGTGTGCATGCGTGTATTGCGTAAGGGACTTCGTTCGTGACGGGGGTTCCCCGACCACAAATGGCTGGCTTATTTATCGTGTTTTGTGCTGTGCACACAGCTGGTCAGCTCTTAGTCATTGTCATATTTTTGGCCTATTAAAAGCCCTCAACAATTTTCATTAGGTACTTAAAACATCTGCTGATAATATACCAAACTACATCACTATTATTCATCGTAGGGTGACAGACAACATGCGTAAGTCCAGGGAAGTTGATCGGCTTTAGGTTTCATCTCGACGGGTCTCTTGGATACAAAGTATGTAGCAGTTAGTTTAGCGGTTGACATCAGAAAGAATTTCAGATAAATTGTCTCGTGAGAACCCTTCGATGTTAATAGAGTCTACGCAAAAAGCCGGTTTTGTATGAGGACTTTGGATTGCCACCGTGGTGAAAGGATTAGCCAATCAGCGTGGAAAACTCGCTGCTTGGCCAGGGTGCACCAGATGTATAGTGGCTCTGTACGTGGTGTCTGTGATACGTAGTGGTTGTGATACTTCGTTTGGGGAGGCTCCTTTCATGCTCTCCATTCGTCTGATATGGCCTATCTAAGCTACCTCTCTATAACCCTTGCCGACTTGCTATTATTTTCACTAGGTACATCACGAAATATTGTCGATAAGCCCGTGCCGATGCCACTCCTAGAAAAGATTAATGGCGAGCTATAATAATGTCAGGAATTTCTCAGTAGCAGCCCGGAGTCTGGAAAAAACGCGTGTGTGCCCGTTATAAAGCAATAAGCTTGCCTACTGTTACTTGGGACTTAATCATAAAGTGAAAACTTTGCTGTATTGAGCTTGAACTGAGCTGTCAATAATGTGCGTGTGTGTCTGCGTGTCCTTAGTACTGTTACAAATAAACGACACAGTACTTCGTTTTGCAATATTTCGTGTACATTAATTATTATAAATACTTAAATGTGAAGACAATACTTACACCTAGAATAATATTATTATACCACAACAGGTAAAATAATTAAAAATGTTGACAGGTAAATTGATTATATAATAGATACATGATGCTCAACATATTTATAAACATTGTAAAAGTGTACGATTTTCTTAAAAAATTAACAAGTAATAATAAGTGTATGAGTAATTTAATGTAATCACAGAATGTAAAACAACGTCATAAAAAAAAATGCAATGAAATTAGCTACCAGTTTGATTTTGTAACCATTGCCTTGCCTCTGCTTAACCTTTCAGGGAATGCAAGCGTGGTGTTATTTTATATTGTTTTCAAAACCGCCAACTAGGTACCTAGGTAGGTAGGTTGTAACTAGGTCACAGAAGTAGATAAGCATAGAAATGTCATATATGTATATCTATGGAGATAAGTAACCAGGGTCGTTGGATATAGTTGAAGTTTAGTAAGACACCGATTGATGTTTTCGAATGAAATTTAATTTGAAAAATGAACTGTTTGTTTTCTATTAATTAAATTAAAATTTATTCGAAAACATCCATCGGTTTCTAACTAAACTTCAACCATATCCGACGACCCTGGTGACATCTCTTTTGGTGAATGTACAGTCAACAAAAGAGATAAGTATGCAGGATCGTCGGATATGGTTGAAGTTTAGTAAGAAACCGGTGAATGTTTTCGAATGAAATTTAATTTGATAAATGAGCTGTTTGTTTTCTATTAACAAAATTAAATTTTATTCGAAAACATCCATCGGTTTCTAACTAAACTTCAACTACACACATCAAAAGTGTCTAGGGATCAACATATATTTTTGCAATAACTTTTCTCCTGATTGATATTAATTAAAATTTTCTTTAAGGATTCATCAAATAAAGTGTTTTCGTTTGTCACAGTAACGATAAACCAAGTCACCTTTGCATTAATAAAGAAATTTGCCATTTTCCTAATAAAGGGATTTTTGACATTTGAACCACTAACACAAAAGTTCGAAAAAAAGACTGAAATAACAGTTTTCTTTAAAATTTTATTGGGTAACTTAAACAATTAATAATCCGTGTTTCTACCGCGAACACTAACAACACAAGAACATCGGTTTGGCATACTCAAAATGAGTTCATCCAAATCACGCTGTGGAATGGCAGCCCATGTTCGTTGCAACAACAAAAAAAGGTCTTCTTGCGACTGGATACCCTCCATATTCGGCAGAGCTCTTCTCTGTAGCATATCCCATGCATGCTCAATCGGGTTCAAGTCTGGCGACTGAGCAGGCCAGGGCAGGACATTGATGTTAGCTGCGGCGAGAGTCTGTCTTACAACTCTTGCGGTGTGCGGTCGTGCATTATCATGCATTAACTGAAATAAGGGACCGATTTGCACTTGTAGAGGAACGATGACGTCTGATACAATCGTCTCAGCATAAATTTGAGCGTTGAGGTTGCCTCTGATCCAAATCAACTCAGTTCTTCCGCCGATCCAAATACCCGCCCATACCATGATGGTTCCACCACTATAAGGATGGACTTCCTGGCAGGATTTTAATCGCTGTTGGCGTCCAGGGGTTCTCCAGTGTCGTATACGTCTTGTATCCGGTCTCATACCAAAACGAGACTCATCAGAAAAGCACACGAAACGCCATTGTTCTTCTGCCCAATTTCTGTGTTCAAGAGCCCATTGATATCGAATCCTACGATTGTGCATTGCTATAGGTGGTACCCGTAGCGGTCTTCGGGAATGAAGGTTCACTTCATGCAAGCGGTTTCTGACTGTTTGGTCGCTAATTAAGTTCCCTGAAGAGTGATGAAGCCTCACGGCTGATATCATGGCGGTTATTGTTGGAGCTCTTCGAGTTAAGATTTGAATGTATCGGTCTTGTCTCCGTGTGGTGCAGCGATACCGTCCTCCATGGCGCTCAGCCACGGTACCAGTGCTTCGGTAACGTGTCCAAAGTCGACTGATAACACTCTGACTTGTATTCAGAGCTAAAGCCACAGTACGTTGCCGGGAACCAGCTTCTATCATTCCCACGGCTCTGAGCGTTTCTTCCCTGCTTAAATGACGTCGCCGCTCCATAATAACGTTGGTTTTAATCAGTAGTAGGGAAACAGTAGCACTAATAATGTCTTCAATGCGTTGTATGTTTTTATAGGGAAAATATTGACAGCTGATTTTCATCTTTTACTCGAATTTGATTCACAGTTCCTGATTCAAATTATGAAATGCACCAAAAAGGATCCATATAAATTTATAAAATCATAAATTTATTACAAAGCCACATCTCAATCTCAAGAAATCCGCATAAAAATGCTTGATCCCTAGACACTTTTGATGTGTGTATATCCGACGACCCTGGTTACTCATCTCCTTTGGTGACTTTACATATGGCAAGCTAAGCAATACAATACGTCTTGCCTCAATCATATTACATACCACCAACGGCTGCCTCGCTATGTGTATGCAAATACCCTTGCATATTGTACGTCTGCCGCATTGCTGTCTTTAGTATTTCCCCCCGGAATCACTAAATTATACACAAGTGTTAGTAGAATATTAATTGTAATAATTAATTAGGTAGCGTATCGAATTATGTGGGTATTGACATTATTATATTAATAATGACCCGATTATAGAGTAACAGAGTTCGTTGCCTAATAATAACAGCTGCAAGAGTCGATCAAAGGTTAAGCTACGCTTGCCGCGGTCGGTTCGTGGATGGGTGGCCGTCCATTACATATTGAGACCCCACCGTGCCTCGGAAAGCACGTTAAGCCGTTGGTGCCGGCTGTCATTCATAGATCTTTGACAGGCGTTACAATTCGTCAGAAGCTCAATAGTCTGACAACAGTTTTTATAATATTTTTACACCCTTGGCAACCACGTAAAGCGTGTGTCGCTTCGTGAGATGAAAATACTATACCGAGTGGTATCATGTAACCCTAGTAACCGGGTTGTGTAGGTCAGACAGGGAGTCAGCAGCTGCATCCGTTTAGACTGGAAGCTTACCCCAACATAGTTGTGGATAATCTAGGCAGATTGATATTTTAGAGCAACTCTAAATTGTGTTGTTTATAGTGTTTGTTGGTTTTGATGTGATTCCATTAGTTTCATATTTAGGTACGCTGACTTGTTTTCTAGTTAATGCAGAGCTCGTTGTTTAGAACAATGTTGTTTTTGTGAAAATACAACCATAAACAGTTATTTTCGCGTGATATTCAGTGTATAATTTAATGGTAAAAATCTATTAACCTATTCTGGCACTAAAAGAAGCATGTAAATGTTGTAAGCAGCCGATGTATTCTGTAAAAATCTCACCGTGAAGAGTTAGTGAAGTGAGCTGTCAATAGTATCAATCCCTATCATACTGTGGAATGACAGCTCACTTCACCTGAGTTTGCACGGTGAGATTTTTACAGAATAGCACCGCAGGACGCGTTCTGTACTTTCTGCCTACCCCCATGGGTGGCGTGAGTTTATGTAAAGACTATTCAAACTTATGTTTCAAATTAATATTATTTCAAGTTAAACAAATATCAACTTTATTTGAATGGTAATTAAGTTGATTTCAGAGTAACTAGCACGATTGGAAAATTTATAAAAATGTTTAAAGTTGTAGCGTAAACTGAACTTTATTGTGTAGGATTGAAAGTAATTTTTCCATAAACTCATATTTGTTTACATTTTTGTCAAATAAATCGCGAATGCAGATTATGTATTCTGGCTTCTAGCACTAGGTGTACTAAGAGACTCCAAGTTTCTGTTACTAAGAAAAAAATCATGGGTTCACGAGATGTTTTCTTGACTTTTCAAAAGAGTCAGTATTTAGAAGTTTGGTGAATTCTGGCACTACAGTGCAGCTGATGAGAGAATCCGTTCTTGACACCTGTCAGTTTCATACAAACGAATACGTGTTTTGCGTATTTGATGTTTATTAGCTAATAGAATTGTCGCACTGAAATTAAATGAAATGAAATTGTATATTCCGTAAATAGGATATCACACGTCATACATAAAAAAAATATATGAGCTGGATGAGATCGGCGTTTCCTATCCGACTACTCTGAAAAGAGAGGCCGAAACAAACTCAGAGGCAACGATAATATTAAGAAATAGGGAGGTAAAAACCAATTAATTATAGGTATAAAAGGTAAGGTATACTAAAATATCAATACCTTCGTGTTTTATTTAATCCTGTCCCATCTCTAGTGAGATGTAATGACCTTGGTAGGGCCAATCAGAACGCAGTACCCCAGTTACCCCACTTTCTCATACCTCAGCTAGTTGACAGAATTGTTTTGGTGCGTTAGATCAAGCATTAGGCGTCTACGGGCTGTATGGTCGTTACTCAGAGTCTATTTTAAAGTCCAGACATAATCTTGGTCAGATCATGTGAAGACCTTGTAGATTGAAGTCTGAAATGGTCTTTTGAGGAAAGTACCACACAGATTTGAGTGGATCAGTCCAGTCAGTCCAATCAATTGTCAGCAATCGTGTAGCTCAACTCAAAATGTGACAGGTGTCAGGAACGCGACGGCCGGACTGTAAGCGTGCAAAGAGACCCCACGTTTTTTAAAGCTAAAAAAAAAAACAACACGCAAACTTAAAACAAAACAACATAATTAGTACCAAAATAAATCACAGTCTCTCATAAAAGTTCATTCTCGCTCATAACTGCATGCTTGCAAAACGTTGGTCGTACTGTCGTACTACGCAGCGCAGTCACCAACAGCAATAAGCTGGAACAATGTCATTGCATTTCTGTAGCTAAGGGCGGCCATACACGGGCAGCTCGAGCATTCAACCATGACTCAACCTCAACCTTAAAGCGCACTCGCTTTGAGGTTTGCGGTCGACTCGACATCGGACTTATTCTGTTTAATTCACAAGGAATGCACTATTAATAATTAGTTAAAGATGTTAATATCGATAAATTGGACCGAGTTGTGCCAAAATGTTCCAACCCACATATTTATCGAATTTGAGTTATCTATACTAACCAATCTAAAATGAGCCTTATTTTCATGTGGCAAAGACTCATTTTATTATCTGCTCCCTAGGAAAAGATATACTGGAAGTATACCACTCCACATCTATGGGACTTTAGGAAAATAAATTGCCGAAATGATTCATGTCATTTGGAACAAAATGTTTCTGGTAAATTAATACAAATCGGTTTTGCCAAAATGATTCAGGTACACTTGAATTTGGGTTCACTATGGCCACATGGGAAAGAGATAGCTCAGGCAAAGCTGGATGACATAATGACATCGAGTCTATGATGCATTTAATCCCAGATGACTGTAAAAATTTCTACAAAAATTTAAAAGGGAACAAAAAGGTAACTGATGATGTTGACGGATTTGGGACCCTTGATTTTGACATTGAAGAGGATTAGTTCTGTTAAGACAGTTAACGTTTCGTTTTGGTTTTTTTTTTTCCACAAATATATTATGTACAGACGCCAGCACATCAACCTACACCTAACTGTCAAATTTTCCCAATCAACATTGAACCTTATGCTTTAGCGATAAAGTTGAAAATCTATTACAGAAATCTGACAGATTGTAGTAGGTTGATGTGCTGGCGTCTGTACCTCAATAAAAAAAATCGAGTTTTATTATTCATACCTAGTCACTCTTTATGAAAAACTTCCGTAGATATTAAACTGATTATAAAAGTGATTTGGATCATTATTGCAAAATTAATTTTGACACAGTGTCATACAAATTTATTTTTTGCTGAAATGATCCAGACGATATTTCTCTCAATATCTTAAAAAGTAGCAGCAGTTGTATATTGTAAAACATACTATTAGAAACCATATTAAATATTCCAAATATTGAAACCTTCATATGTAACAAAAACGAAATGTTTAAATGGAAAAACTTCGTCTGAATGTTTAAACTGAAATAACTCAAAATGTATTCATTGTAGGGTGGAACATTTTGGCACAACTCGGTCCAATTTAGGATAGGCGCGTATATCGCCTATACAATAAGGCTCGAGTTAATAACACATTAGGTTACAAAGAATCATGTAATAGTAGATAAATAAATAAATACATTTAGTCATTGAACAACTCACACGGACCACACAAGCAGTCATTGTCAACTTCTTGATCAGACACTGTCAACTATTTGAGCAGACACGTGTCAACTGCTCAAGCAGTCGCTTCCAACCGCTGCTGAAGTAGTTGACAATTTTATTGCAGTTGCAACATGGATTTTGGGAAAAAAGCACTACAGTTGCTGCTTTTACACATCTTGTCCATTTTAAACAATCAATTATGTCTTACAACTGCTTGGCCGCACGATGGAATTTGAATCACCCGGCGTGATCGCCACTGCTCAAGCGGTCTCGTGTATTCCAATGAATAAAAGATAGGAATTCGGTATGCAGTCACAGGTTGAATCAGTCCGTTATGACTGCATCAAGCTGCCAGTGTATGGCCCCCCTAAAATGTTGTTGTTACTATCCAAACGACTGTTGTGTTCGCTTCAATTTCCCAAGGAACGTACTCGGACAACGAAAACAGCCATTTTTGCTCCAACTCCAATAATAATTCCGTTTTAAAATGTTGTTGGTTGGCGTTTTAGTTTTACTTCCAGTTTGAGAATATCAACAATTTCGTGTGTTAAGTGAGTAGGTTAGGACGGTCGTTTTATTTTAGTTCATATGTGTTGGTGTTAAATAACTTTTTTGCAAACTCGCAGTTTTTCGAGTAGCTACTCGTAAGTCTACATATCAAAAACCTTCGCGTTATTGACAAGTTGGAAGTTAAGTATCCATGAGGAACGTTATTGATTTAATTTATGATTGTACATACGCCAGCACATCAAGCTATTACAATCTGTCACATTTCTTTAATAGATATTCAAGTTTATCGCTAAAGCATTAGGTTCAAAGTTGATTGGGAAAATTTTACAGTTTCGGGTACCTTGATATGAAGTCGTAGAAACCACAATATACTGAAATAATAACCACATTTTATAAAACTAGCATGTATACGTTTGTAGTTTTCGTCTCAGCAGACAAAATATGAAGGAGAGAGCCAGGTCTGGTGAGTGGGAGAACGGAGAACTTTTGTCCGTTTGAGAAGCAGCTGGTTCTTATTCCAAAAATAGATGTTTTCTCAAGTACTTAGTAACTCGCTAAAAAATTATAACAATAATATATCTAAGTACCTATATATGTACTTTTTTTTTTTGGATGGGAAATCATCTAATGACTCCTCCCGCTCTGGGTGGAGCGGAAGGGAGTGTCAGACTCTTACTGACTAAAACCCACCCGTGTTCCTTCCTTAGCCCTTTATGTTCCGGGGCAGCGGTAACCCTTTCGGACGATCCCGCTACCCCGGCAGGCTTCGGCCCTGGGGGCCCCTTCCTTTATGCTGACATCTCTTTGACATTTATGTTCGTATAACTCGTCAAAATGTAGGGAACAGCTGATTTTTTTTCGCGATTTCAGGTTTTGTCCCATAGTAAAAGTTGTTTGTTATCATGAGTACAATCACGTGTTGAGGTATCGGTCACTAATTACCAGTCACCCTATATACACATATAGTGCCTCAGGAGAACAAAAAATAAAAACGTCAAAGATAATTACTTATAACAGCTAATATTGTTATTGTTACAATGCAAAATACCTTCACTGATTGGCTTACAAGTTGACAGCAAACAGTACAAACATCTTCTCAAAGATACCATTCAAACGACAACAGCTTTCTCGGAAAACAAGCCTTCTAGTTGCGTTGCAACTGAAAATCAATAGCACGACAATCTTTTGTAGTGGTGTAAAACTTTATTCCATTTATTTTAGTTGACCATTTTCTTACAGAAATGTTCTTGTGTATTAGGATTTCTGCTGTGTCGTTGGCTGTAGTAATAATAATACTAAAGGCAGGGGTCATAGTTCTTCCATAGTTCTTGGTAACCAGTCCACTTCAGCCACCCAAACCCATAGTCCAACTTTTTATTTTTCCATATCCTACAATAGTCCTACACCAACCGGGGGTTATCCGTGGGCGCACTTGCATAGTGCATACACTAATCGTCGGTTGGTGCCGCATTTCATTAAAATTTCCTAAGGGGCCTCTGCGAGCTGGCTTCGGCCCCCCGTACGCCTTCCAAAGGACCGAGACACCATGGTCCCGAGATATATGAATTCATAATAATACTAATCTGTGCATGTAAAACTAAACAGCATATTATGTCCCAGAATTAACGCATACCACCAAACACCACAATTACAATATTTTTTTATATTATACTTAATCATAAAAAAAAATAAAAAAAATATATAAATAAATAATACATACACTACATTTTTACTATTATGTATAAATCATTATTGTAGTAAAGTTTTATCTCAGGGTGTGTGTTGGGTCCATTTAAATTATTGGATCGGATCGCACGTTTAACAGTAAAAGTATATTTGTAAAACAGCAGGGCACAAACAGGAAATATGGGTAAACATATAAATACAATTATAAGCGGGTCGCGAGCGTGGCGTACTAATTATAAAGGCGAAAGTTTGTGTGTGTGTGTGTCTGTGTGTGTGTGTGAGGGTGTGTTTATATGTTTGTTACTTCTTCACGCTCAAACAGCTGTACCAATTTTGATAAAATTTGGTATGGAGGTAGCCGATTCCCTGGATTAACATATAGCCTACTTTTTATCCCGATATTCCCACGGGATCGACATTTACGCGGGTGAAACCGCGGGGCGCAGCTAGTTATACGTATTTCTAAAACAAATTAGTTCAGAAGGCAGTTACGCTTGAATTTTGTTACGCATGACGCGAAGTGACGTTACCCCACTGCGCTGAATAAGAGTATAAATCTTTAGGGAAACGGTGTCCAGTTGAGTTTATTTCATTGTAATAAAAAGCGATTAATCTAAATAAAAATGGCGCGCCGGAACGGGTGGTGTTAATTATGTACGAGTCCTGTTGGTTGAGAATATAAATACCGTGTTTATTTGAAGGCTGTTTTGCAAATAATTTATAAATAGGTACAACAAATGCAACAGTTTGTTTGTGACTCATTAAATTAATTGTGATTCGATTCGATTAGGATTCGTCGTAATTATAGACGTGGTAGTGACTGAACACGTTATTAGTAGATTCTATGTTCTAATTAACAACATGTATAAATATTTTGCAATAAAAAATCGTTTCGTGATTTTTGGTTTACTGGTCCAATCCATTGTACTCCATGTCAGTATGGAAATACAATGTGGAGACAACAATACGACAATGAATGAACACACTGGCAATACTAATGCATAGCAGTATTTTGGAATTATCAAATAAATCCTAACATCGAAATAAAAAAGATATGTTTTTTTTTTCAAACTAATTAGCGGTGATGGGACGACTATGGATTTTGCTAATCGACTAAGTATAATGACTAAACTATTGGATATATTTGATGGAATTTTCGTATGCAGACTGGGAACGCAGGGTATATAGCGCACAGGTATTTAGGGTAGGTTTAAATCAGGGACTTGAAAAAAAAAATGAATTTGTAATGTTATCTTATAACGTTCCAAAATTTGTAACGATACTAAACCCTAAAAATATCAATAACGTTACAAAAAATAACGATAGAATATAATTTTCGTAGAACAATATTATAAGTAACGTAATATTGATATTGATGTAATAATATTGTTATTGAACAGTTTAAGATTTCGTTCCGTTTGTCAGTATCGTTATAGCCAAGGAATTAATTTTGTTACGATCCTGGTGGAACGGTACAAATTATCGGCACCGGAACTACGCGTAACGTTATTTTGAGTAACGTTTCGAGTCCCTGGTTTAAATTATAGTCGTCTGCACCTTGTATAGTAAAACGGTTGCCTTTATCAAATTATCAGCCAATCGTAGTCTGCTCTCCCGCGTAAAACGGTTGCCTTTACGTTCGTAATAAAACCATATTGTAGGCATTAAAAGAAATTCGCCTTGTTAAAAAATAATCATGTCACTTTACCAGCAAATCTTCCCTACCTACTTAAGCCCAAAAAATATCTTTGTCACGAAAATAATCTTTTATTAATGAAATCTCCTGAAAGTAAGTATAGCCTCGAATTTAATCATTAATATTTCTGGTCTATAACTTCTTCAAGGTCGGTTGAACCCGTACACTTAATGTAGTTACCTGAGAATAGAAACCCAATATCTTATTATACACTCCACTGCACACACGTTCGATATTACTTCTGTTCAAGCTGAACGGAACTTAGGAACAAATCATATTTGTTTCTCTACTTGAGTATTGACTAGAGTTATTTTTGAATCGAAACGGTGGTAAAATTGTGGAGTGATTTATTAGATTTAATTTTAAAAAAATGTATTAATTTAATACCGAATTATAATATCCAGTCTGGCAACACTGTCAAAAAGCAAATATTAATATTGCAACAAACTTTTAGGGCTCATACACACGAGCGACATGCGTCTACGACAGAGGCAACTGCCACCGTTGACACTCGTAGACGGTTGCAGCTGTGGTGTGTATGCACACACTTAAATGTGTTGTCATTATGGCAATTGAATGTATTTTACGGTTATTATATTATCGTTATTTCTGGGCGGGGCAAAAGTAATTTTAACCAGTCGTTTTTGATTGTAAAACAGTACATTTGGGCGATTAAAAAGTAGTAGCAAGAAAAGGGTATTTTCCGTATAGTAATAAAAGAGGAAAACAAAATGGCGTTGCTGCAAGAGCTTTAATATAAGCAGACCGTAAACACACGCTTTCTCTGCAGTTGCTACCTAGTGTTACCACACCATAAATCACAGCACACATTAGAACAAGCAGCCCGCTGCTAAACTTTGCATCAATTTACTAAACGACCGAAGTCGCGAACAAAAGCTAGTCGCTACAAATATCTGCTTTGTTCCTATAACAGACAATTTTCAAAGGGACAATACAAAAATAAAATTCGCGAGCAAACAAAACCCCTGGCAACACAATACCGTGTTGAGTAATGGTCCCGTAGTGAGTGTTTTCTACGAAGCGCGGAACCCATGTCGGGGTAGACACGGACGGTACTGAATTGATTGCCTGGATGTCACACCTGGAGCTGCGATACAATTTTATCACTTACGTACCCTGTTCAATATTTTTATACTATCAGAAGTCAAAAAGAATTGCTTTATACCCGTATTTCAAAGGGTTTCATTTTATTGTTGCGTGTACTATAGTATCTCTATTGGATATTACACTTCTCCTTTCAAATATATTTCTTCGCCTCGGAACACAATGTTGATGTGAACGCTTATAAGATAAAATATTGGAAATCGTTGTAAACTATTTTTTCTATCGAACAATACAGCGGGGTAATTGCGTGACACACTATCAGTAGCAATAGGTTTCATTTTGACAGTTCAACAACATTCATTGCGTTATTTACGTTGTTGAGCAGACACATTTTTCGAACATGTGAAGCAATGGATTAGCAATATCCTTCAAAATGATAGAGATTGAGGTTGATAATGTGTTACGCAATTAAGGTGATCTTAAAGTTTTTAGCTAGCTCGATCGAACAATATGGTTTTATTTCATGTGATCCACGACTCCACGGAGCCTTGCTCATCCTCTTTAGTTTTAAGGCAACCTGTGTTACACACTTATTGCATGGAACAGGTGGCCTATCATGATCTAATTAAAAACAATTCAAAAACAAGACATTGCAGGGATCCTGCCGTTTTGCCGAAAAGATTTTGACAAAATTTCATTACCCAAACAAATTTTAGCAACCTTTTTTTATACCATTGAAATTATGCGAAAAATATTTTGGGAAGTGAAAATTTGTCAAATTCCTTTCTGTCAAACAAGGGAGACCCGACTTTGCAGTTTAGGTTCCTAAACTGCATCGCTTGAGCTGCTCTGTGGACGTCATGGTACCAAACAAGTATGAATGAAACCAAAACTTGCGACTCAGTTTGGGACAATCGCTGTCAGCAGATGGCACGGCCTAAACTGAATCGTTAAACTGACGTCGTAGTAGATACTAATTAGAAGAACAGTTCAGTTTAGGTCCTAAAATGGATCGCGTTAAGAGCTTGTTGTAGGCCTCCTGTAACTAACAAATAATTACCCAACTAACTAAAATAGGCCGTTGAAAAATTCCTCCGCATCGCTGTCGACTGATAATATACGCATGGATGAGCAATTTGTTAATTTAAGTGAAATAACTTAGTTTCTTAGTTTAGGGGCTTGTGGCTAAGTAATAACAGCCGTACGGGTCGATCGATCAGGTTAAGCTACACTTGCCGTGGTTGGTCCGTGGATGGGTGACCGTCTTCACATACCAAGACCGTGTCTCGGAAAGCATTCCCGGCTGTCATTCGTGATCTTTGTCGTTGTCAGAAGCCTGAAAGTCTGACAAGACAACCAGTCTTACCAAGGGGTATCGAATTACCCAGTAACTGGGTTGTGGAGGTCAAATAGGCAGTCGCTCCATGTAAAATACTGGTATTCAGCTGAATCCGGTTAGACCCGAAACCGACCCTTACATAGTTGGGAAAAGGCTAGGCAGATGATGATGAACTTAGTTTCAGTCTATAGTGGATGGTTGTTGACTAGTCCCCGCAAATTTTGAAGAACGAAAAACTTTTTTGTTAGTTATAAGTCGTAAAGATAATACATTAAGGATAATATATGAGTCGTAAGGATAATACATTAATTATATACTTCGATGTATTTAAGCGCGTTGACGGCTAGAAAACAAAAAACAAAAAAATCTTGGGTATCTAGTTACAACTTTCACATTAGTGATGTTAGTAGGTAGGTACCTACATAAACTAATAACCGGCCAAGTGCGAGTCGGACTTGCACACGAAGGGTTCCGTACTACAAGCCAAAAAACGCGAACAAAACACTTTTTTTGTATGGAGAGCATTATTTATTGTTAAGGCGGCAATAGAAATACACATGCTCTTTGTAAATTTCAACTGTCTACCTATTACGGTTCAAGAGATACAGCACGCTGACAAACAGATGGACGGACAGATGGACGGCCGGACGGACGGACCGACAGCGGAGGCTTAGTAACAGGGTCTCGTTAGCACACTTCTGATACGGATCCCTAAAAAGCAAAAATAATCTGGTCCGCATGCAAGCAGATAACCTAGCAAATAAAATAAGCTATAAGTATCTCCTCTTGTTGGTCGAACAAGTTTCAAAGTACTACTTCCTGAAGGTACTCCAGTCGTTCGATACTTGTACCAAGAACTCAGGAACGTTGAGATGAAACAACTCAGGGCTTCTGCCTAGAAATATCTTCAGTGAGGGATACTACAACGTTTGATGACGTAAATCTTTTAGAGGAAGACGAAATCTTTTGTGACGGTACGGTAGACGCAATAGCCGAGCGATTTGATTACGCGTATGGCCGGGTCCTAACGCGAACGTCACGCGAACACGCGATCGTCGATTTTATTTTGTTCGGCGAACCTGCAGGGTAATTGCGTTATGCTAAACGCGTGCGCCGACAGACTGACATGAACATGAACGCGAGGATCGTTTATTTGAGGGAGTCGCACTGCGTCTGATGAGGTTGCGGCAATGATAATTTTCCACGCACCACAAACGCGTGTGTGGGTGTTCAATTTCAGTAATGAACATAACATTTTTGTGTCATTGGTGTCTTTTTTTGACCTCAATCATCTGTCTAGCCTTTTCCCAACTATATTGGGGTCCGGCTTCCAGTCTAACCGGATGCAGATGAATACCAGTATTTTACATGGAGCGACTACCTATCTGACCTCAACAACCCAGTTACTGGGTAATACTACCCCTTGGTAAAACTGGTTATCAGACTTTCGAACTTCTGACTACCCGTAACGACTGTCAAAGATCCACGAATGACAACCTACCTACCTACCTACCCACCTATCCCTACTTGACCTATTTCTTGGATAGTAGGGTGATCCTACTTTAGTTCACTAGGAAATAAAATTAATTATTTGCTGTGTTTAAAACACCGCCCCTGAAGGCCAATTCTCTCAATTTAAAACATTCAAAATCTAGTCGCAGTCTCATCTCGGCGACAAACAAATGTCAAAAACTTGTCAAAATGTAGGGAAATTTGAGGTATCTTTGATTTAGACTGATCAGATTTAGACTGAGATCAGACTGAATGATCTTACAATTACGAGAATTGCCCCTCTATTTTTTATTAAGTTTTAAGTTACGTTAATACAGTTCTATAACAATTCAATCAAAGCCTCGATAGTATTATCTTTTCGTGTACTTATCCTTCATTGCTGTTCTCAGTTTCCACCATTTGATAATTAAAAAAAAAAAAAAAAAAAATACTGAAGTTTGGGACCGCATATTTTCACAGTTAAAACATTTAGAGCTGCTAAAAACACTTGTCTGTAATGACGACATAGCAAGCTAAAGCACTTATATAAAAAAAAATATAGTGCGTTGTTCGTTTCTAATTAATTTTAAAACTGTCATGGCAACGCCGTGGGGCTCACAAAAAATTAATAAAATTAAACATTATGCTCTCTTTTTAACTGACTTCAAGAAAGGAGGTTCTGTATTCGACCCGTATGTATGTATGTTTGTATGTCCGCGATTTTCTCAAAAACGAATGAATCAATTTTGATTATTCTTTCATTAATGTGATCTACATACTTTCAGGAAGGTTTTAGTATATAAAACATTAGGTAATTATTCTTATGTACGAATTTATATGCATAAATGTACTGCATCTCCGGCATTTCTATGCGAATTTTGATGATTCTTCTAGTCGGTGTCTTCAATTCTTCAATGCACTAGTGTTAAATGAATTTGTGTGGGGTAGGTATAGCCAAGTGAAAAATATAAACTTTTTTACAAAAAAAAAAAAACAGACAACTTTGTAGTTTTTTTTTTTTTAAGGTTTTTTACTTGTAAAACGGTGACAGTTCGATTTTCAGACGAGTTTAAAACCTTAAGTAAAACAAAAAAATAATCATCATTGTCATTATGTCCTCCACTTCTGGAAAATGTCCTGAAGGGTGCTATGCAGGTCATGTTCGGGTCAGTAAAATCAGCCAAGCGGTAAAATCGATTGACCTTTGAATTTGTTTTGCCATTTCTTCTCAGGGGTAGTCAGATATGAAATGTCGACTAGTCGTGTATTCTGGTTTGTGACTTCTACCAGATGGTCTGTTCACCTAGTTTAACTTGGCTACCTTAATGCTTACATAACAACACATAGCCTTATCATGTTCCCTCTTCTGGAGTTCAGACCTTCTCTTTGTGAGAGGGAGCGGAACGTACTCTACCACGTTGGACTGGGTTGGTGGCTGTCATAATATGTCTTTAAATTTGGTATTAGTTCTAGGTTTCCTCACGACGTCACGATGTTTTCCATCACCATTTTAAGAAAATTGCCGATGCAACAAACTGAAACACAAACTGATCGTGTAGATTAAGACAATTTAATTACATAATAGTCTTTCAGTAATACCGTTATGGATACTAAGTTAAAGTCCTTACTTTGTTTACTAAGTTAATAAAAATTGTAGGGAAGATATTCTTGTTTCTAAGTTGGTTTAAAGTCGAACCGACAGCTAAACTTGTGTCGCGTTTTAAAGATAAATTGTGCTGATTCACAGTAAAACCTAATATATTGTAGTGAACTGACAAATTCTTGGACAGTTTTCTTCTTGTCGCAAAGCGTTTTCAGCTGTTAACACGGCTTGTTAACGGGCAAGTTAGAAATGCTGATGGTGATATTGAAAGATCGATAAAGTTGTGAAAACAAGTTAAATCAACAAAAAAGTTTGAAGTGTGCAAATTTTCAGGAGGGTTCTGCTCTTGAGTTTTCGCAAAGAGAATTTTGTAATAAGTTCTATGGAATGTTAAGTCAACTGCAAGGAAAACGTATTTGCTAACCAAAATGATATACCTATGTTGTGATATCATTTTGGCTATTGGCAACATGTTAAGTGCCAATAAGGAAATGTTTATTCCTGTAATTAGGTCTTTTAAGACACTTTTACACTTCAATATTTTGTTGATCAGTATTTTAAAACTAGATGGCGCTGAGCTTTCCTAGCTGATTGATCCCTGAGAAGAAACGCCGAAAAAAACTCAAGAGTTGATGGTCTCTGTAGTCCAAACACTATATTCTTAAGATTTTATGCGAGTCTACCAATGCAGGGCCATATCTGGAAGGGTTGAATAACGAAGTTACTCTAATAATAAATAACGTAGGCGTCAAACAATTAGTCCCAAAGCCAAATTCAAGACCAGTTTGTTATACATTGCCACAGTACAAAAATACCTAAACCAGACGCCAACAATACGATCGTAAACTGAAATAATCCGAATATCAACACTCAGATCTGTTTGTTTCCCTCATTAAATTTTTCTCCAAATGCCTACAAAAGAAAAGAGGCATTCAAACAAGAGCGGCTATTGTGTTCCTTCCACCACATTTGCAGTTTCTTCATAAAGTACCTATCACGTCTTGAAAAATGAAAGCGTTTTTACCACTGAAACACCATTTTCTCTATTTTTTCCTGTTAATTTTCTCGACTATTCATCATCCGTGAACCTTAAGCGGCAATTGAAATACTGTAATGTGTTTTCAATTACATAATCGGAGGCCAAACAATAAGGAAAGTCGTTGATGTTTTTTCTGAAAATTCAATTGTTTTTGTTTCAAAGAAATGTAGGTCAATGACATCATTATCTGAATCTACGTGCAAATAAAGTAATTGGTCCAGCGAGTATGCTTACTTTGTCTTTTCTTCCGTGGGAAATCCGCGGGAAAATATTTGTTGACAAAATAAATTGACAGCTTGTTGGAAACAATCAGGTTTAATAAAAATCGTTTCAATATTGTTGTTGTGATATTACTTCAACGCCAGTTTCAGTTGTAAAAATGGTTATTCTATAGACTATAGATTATGATCTATTTGGTTTGTGGCATGCAACCTTTTTGGTAATTATAGGATAATGGCACGACATGATAAGATTAACGCCAATACAAATTGAGAAGGCCGAAAAACAGTAGGCGTCAGATTTGCCTTACAATCCAAGGGACGTGATATTTTTTAAAAAATTAATTTAAAGAACTCGACACGTAAACACCACACTCGGTACTTGAAAATAGTAGTCCGCCGGTGTCGGGAACAGGGTCCAAGCTACCGTTGGTTAGGGCTCCAGAGACAGGAACCTCCTCACAATGCGAGCCGTATCGAGGAGTACTGCCTTCTGAATCAGGCTCTTGATCCAACCGCCTAACGAAAGCGTCGATAGATGTTGATCGATGCCTTCGGCCATAAGGCCATTAGCCGATACCATGTCAACTGATTTTGATGCCCTTTGATTATTTCCCCTCCCTTCTTATATACTTGTACATATTATTATTTTAAGACAGCTTTTTAAATTATGTTTATTAAAATAAAATTTAAAGATCATAATAATTACGCTACATAAAAGTAAATAGTCTTTTATTATTTAATCTTCGTACAGTTAGCATCCCTCCGATTATTTATACTAATGTGGTTTCAATCTAAACATAGTATAACACGTCGCTTTTCGTTTCTGCCTGTGTGACCGCTAGGTTCTTCTTCTTGTGTAGTTTAGATTTCACCATAATTTGGACTATAAATGGTAGTAAAATTTCATATAAGGTTGCCTGGAAGGAAAGCGATAAGGCCACCCATTGTTTATTTTGTAGTGTTTGATGTATTTTTTATGTTAAGTATATTATGTTTGTGGTGTGTTCAAAAGTTATGACCAAATTTTGTTTTTCTTTAATCACTTCGCATAGTGCTCAAAGAAAAAAAAAATCGTTAAAAATAACTATCAGGGCTGTCCATTTAATTTTTTTAGATAGTGCTGATAGTTTTTTTTTATGTTTTTTTCTTTGAGCACTATCCGAAGTGTTAAAAAAAAATTGGTCATAACTTTTGAACCGTAAAAAAAAAAGGGTGAAAAAGTTTTGAAATGACCTTGCCCACGCCCCTATTCGATTTGATCCATGCTTCCAGGGACACCCTGTATATAAATAAACAAATATAAACTTAATGTGTATAATATCTCATATCTCTCATAATCAATACAAAAATAGGAACGAAACCTTTAATAGAACTTTGTGATTTGAATATATTTATATTTGGCTTTAAATTGGAAACATTACAACCATGCTGATAATTTGATTCTCAGCCTAGTTTGAATAAATGACTTTAGATTTTGATTAATTTTTGTGAACAAAAAAAAACTATTAGAATAAAGTCTTATCCCAAAGATAAGGTTGATTATTTATCACCTTTTTTCTAATAATATTTACCTAATAACAGTGATATAAATGATAAATGTAAAGGATTTTAATTCTGTAAGTAGGTTTGTACAAACACTTATCACGTCAATCATATTTTTAAAAACTAGACGAGGTCGGTTTCCTCTTATTACTCCGAGAAGAAAGGCCGAAACAAACTAAGAGGTCACAGTCTCTTTTAAAGTCCCGACATAACCTTGGTCAGATCACATGAAGACCAAGTGTTAATTAATCTTTGTAGTTAAATTGACCATATTACTCATTCTGGAAAAGGAAACACATCAATTGATCTCAAAAATTAATTGAAAATCCCGCGCTATTAATTAAAACAATTTGTCAACAATATTGGTTGCCGTGTTTCCGAAATTAATATGTGCATATCGTGCATAATTGATTCTACTTATGGATACGCATGCTGTGGATATTAACAAACAATTTATAATTTCATGATTCACGTTTTATAACGCCTTTTTTATTTACACACAGTAAAATGGATACGACATATTAGTATTGAGTACAAAGGTATTTCCTGAGAGAAAATAGTGTGCGAGGACAAGAAATGAAGAATTTGATTTATTTAATTAAAATGTTTTTATTTTTATTGAGCTTTTGGATCTCCTTGATTTAAAGTTCCCCGCGCATGGTTTTGGGCCCCCGTGGTGGATTACGGCCCACTCTCTCTCACAGAAAGGAAGCCTGTAACCCAGCAAACGGAACATTATAGGCTGATTATGCTATGCTTGATTTTAGTTCAGCATTTCTTGTGTTTTCTCTCCGCTTCGCCATTTTTTTCGTTTAACTTTCGGAGACAGTCTCTTCGTTGTCTATTTACGTAGTCTATGATGTTTCTTTTACATTTCTAGGTACATCGTCTTCCCATATAACATCATCATTAAGGTATACAAATTATTGTAAAACATTTTAAAAGAGACGTCCATTTTTCTCCATGAAAAATAAATTTTAGAGGGAGGGGCAACTAGAATCAATTCTATTTTCTTGTAACTGACGTTTAATAGTGCCTTTTATGTGCCTATTTGAAGTAAATGATACGACTATGACCCTGTAGATTCACATAAAGTTTCATGTTGTAACTTGCTCTCCTAAAAGGGAGGATTTTCAATGGTCATCAATGACGGCACTAATATAATGGAGTAGGAAATAAAAACTAGTTTCCTCTATTGTAATGACATGTAATACGTAGTACTTAATTGCCCGTTTACAATGATAAGTTTTATCTACGAACGGAAGCTAGACATAATAACAATAGCTAGGAATATTCCATTATACATTATGAAACATTAGCAATATTGGCCATATTATAACATACAGTACACCATAGTTTTTATCAATAATCAAGATAATAATATCAATTAACTTACCTGACATCTGGTCGATCTATTCCACATAATAACGTCACTAGTACTAAATCAACTGACTGTAGGCCGGAGCTCCGTTCTGGTCGACGTCTCGAACAAGAATGATCCCCGCCATTTTTTTTTTTTTTTTTTTTTTTTTTTTTGATCTGACCACTCGCAGATGCAACTCGCTAAGGTTGCCTTACTGCTTAACCGGACTATCCTGTGGTGGCCGAAAATTACTTTAAGGCCCCCAGCCAGGGCTTACAAACTAAGGATATTTAAATGAGCTCCACTAAGGGCACCCCCTGTGGGGTTCGGGCCTCGGCTTAGTGAGTCATTGGGGGGAGGGCAGCAATGATCAGGCTGGGTCTGGTTATTTATTGGGGAATTTAAAGCTACTTGCTCAGCGTCGCGGGCTGGCTTGTCGAGCAAGGGTCGGGCGGTGATATTACAGGGACGTCGCGGAGGGCCTCTGCGGCGGGGCCGGTTTCGCGGTTTGTATCTGTTCTTTCGTCTGACAGTGGTGGTTTCCCTACAGCTTTCTTGGAGAAGGGTGATAGGGTCGTCGGGTGTGAGGAGGGTATGCCTGGGACGGCGAATCTTAGAGATTTTTGAGGGGACGTACTGGGCGGCTGAAGAAACTAGGGGGTTGGGGTGTTTTTCAGCCCTTTCGAAGAAGCTCTTTGTGAGGCGTTTCATGATTTGTTGGATAGTTGGGATCTTGAGATCAACATGCAGTTGGTTATTCCTAATGTACCACGGGGCGCCCGTGGCTTTTCGGAGAAATCGGTTTTGGAGGGTCTGCATCTTATGGAGGCGGTGGGGTTTGACGTGCGCGAACACAGGGCACGCGTAGGTCATGATTGGCCGAATGCACGCGGTGTAGATACGCAATTTGCACTTAAGTGACAATTTGCTGCGCGCGTTCAGCATGGAGTGAAGCCTGCCAAGAGCGAAAGCGGCACGCGAGCGTACCGTTTTAATGTGCTCTCCGAAGGACAGGCGGTGGTCTAGGATGACCCCCAAGTATTTGGCTTGCTTCTCCCAGGGGATCGGCTTGTCAAACATGGTGATCGGATTTGGAGTAGGAGGGAGGCGGTGGTTGGGTCTGGAGAACATTACCGCCTGGCTCTTGTCGGGGTTGACTTCGATTCTCCATCTCCGGAACCAATCGCCTAAGGCTCTTGCGGAGTTTTGGAGATTGCGGGCAATACGGGTGGGACTCCTGCCAGAGTAGAAGATGGCCGTGTCGTCAGCAAATAGGGCTAGCTGGGCTGCGTCACTCTTTGGGATGTCGCTAGTGTAAAGCGTGAAGGCTAGTGGGGATATTACCGAGCCCTGTGGGACGCCGGCGCGGATCGGGTGAGGGCTGGAGAGGGCACCCTCGATGCGGTATTGAAAGGTGCGGTTCGACAGAAAGTCTCGGAGGATGAGCACGAGACGATCTGGCACCCCGAGCTGGTATAGCTTGTATATCAGCCCGTTGTGCCAGACCTTGTCAAACGCCTTTGCAATATCGAAGAACAAGGCACCGGTCAGCATGCCTCGCTGAAAGCGGGCGCTGATGTGCTCGACTATGCGATGCACTTGTTGGACGCAAGAGTGTTGGGGTCTAAATCCAAACTGTTCTTTCGGGATTAGGCTCTTTGCTTCGGCGTAGTCTTTGAGACGCTTATAAATAAGCCTCTCATAGATTTTGCCTAGGACATTGAGGAGACTGATGGGGCGGTAGCTGCTTGGGGCAGACTTGGGCTTGCCCGGTTTCGGAATGCCGATGACAGTGGCTTTTTTCCACGACTGTGGGAACATGTTGTTTGACATGGCGCTATTGAAGATAGCTGTCATTAGAACTATGAGGGCTGGGGATAGGAGTTTGAATACCTTATTGGTAATTCCGTCTGAGCCAGGGGCTTTTCGATGTTTGAGTCCCTTGATAATTCCCTCCACCTCGTCTGGAGTGACAGGGGGCAGGGGATCACTTGGGTCCTCAACGGGAGGGAGGGAGGTTCGGCGTTCGACTTCAGCGTCCACCTTAGCGAGGTGAGCTGGGTCTACTGGCTGGGAGCTGGGGGAGCATTGTGCCTCTAGGCTGTCGGCCAAGCATTCAGCCTTGTCCTTGTCGTCAAAAGCGACGCTCTTGTCGGGGCGAATGAGCGGGGGCATGGTGGCTTCCTCAGAGGAGCGTAGTTTCCTCTGTAGGTTCCAGAAGGCCTGATGGGTCGGTTCCAAATCATCGAGCATCTTGTCCCAACGATCGTCACGCAGCTTTTTGACGCATCTGCTTACTTTGCGTTGTAAGCGACGCATAAAAACTTTGTTACTGTCGCAGGGAAAGGTTCTGTAAGCACGAGTAGCCGCGTTCTTCTCGGTCACCAGTTCACGCACGTCGTCCCCGCCACTCGGAGCTCCCCCTTTTATAGTCGTGAACAAACAACTTTGACGTTTCTATCTACCGTCATTTTAAATCAATCACAGATCATCGTATATTTTGACCTTTGATTATACACATATTGTGTATAATCAAAGGTTTTGGCTAAATATCTTCTAACACAGGTAGGTAATAATAAACAAATTTTATGTAGTGAAACCGTTTTAAAACATGAAAAGGTAATTTAAGCAATTTAATAAGAGTTGATTCGCAATTTATAGACATCGTTAAAAAGAATATCAATATCAACTGACAGTATTGTGCCAATTGTTTGAAACAGCCTATTATGAAATAGAAATATTAAATCTAAGATATACTACAAGTATAATTAAATATTACTTAATCATTTATAAGTAGTCATAGCATTTAAGTGATTTTGAAAAGTTAAGACTTGTTTTTTTTTTGTAAACACAATATCTAATCCAATTAAACAAAGGATATTCTAATATTATAATTCAATCAAAATTAATTATCTAATTTACTCTATTGACAGCGATGCGGACGAATTTTTTGATGCCCAATGAGCTCCTGTCTTTTTCTTTTTTTTTCCTTTCTCGTTTTATTATACACTTGTATAATTATAATCTATATATATTTTAGTGTTAAATTGTAAAATAGGTTATGTGTGCTAGAAATAGAATTAATACATTATTATCGAGTTTGATTCAGATATCGACACCTATCCCGTCTGTGAAAATTACACAACTAAAATAAATGACGACTAAGTGCATCGACTACAGATTATAAAACAAATATTTTGACACACTCATAAACCATATTAGTTACAAAACGCATTTTCAATTGTAACAATATTATGAATTGTAGCAACATTTCCTTAACATTTTCCATAAACATTTTGTGGCACGTTAAGCAGCTGGTGCGCAATTTTTCCTTCCTGGAATGGGCGGAGCACAGAAGAACTGATTACTGTCACAGCACAAAAAAAAAAACTCGGTACACAAAACTTTGGGAAAAACTATGAATAGGTAAGTACTTTAAATGCTTTTTCGAGTCCATAAAAAAACTGCGAATCGCCTGAGGCCATTTTCCACGTAACACATCAGCTTTCCAAGTATTTAAATTTAAAAAAATAAGTTTAAAAACTAAAACCCGACTACTGAAAAGGATGAAACAAGAAAGTACCTTCCTGTGGTCGCATGCCGCTGTACGTTCATATTATAAGCTATGGTAGCATGCGACCACGGGAAGGTACTTTCTTGTTTCATCCTTTTCAGTAGTCGGGTTTTAGTTTTTAAACTTATTTTTTATTTAATGATTTTGTGGCTTATTTCAGTAATATTTATATGTTTGAAATGTGCTAATTAAGTCCTTTCATTTGAAATCCAACAAGGCATGATAAAAAAAAAACATTTAGACCATGACTTTATGTCCTCTAGAGGGAGCCATATTCAATTTAATGAGACGTAACATAGCCTATAACGAGCGGACGATCAAGACGCTTCCAATAATACCTCATTTGTCTAATTACGACAAGCAGTTTAGAAGTTATGAGGGAACAGATGAACATACATACCGGTCAAAATCATAACCCTCCTTTTTGCTTCGCCGTTGTCGGGTAAAAACAAAACTGGGTAGGACGATAGGTTTCTACTCAAAATGTTATCAATGAAATTAGGACGATATATCCATACATACACATAGAATAGAGCGTGGTATCGACTGATTCTCAGAATCATTACACTGGTGAAAATGATCAACAAGAGAGCCTTTCCGCACGGTAGACGATTATGGGCTTTTAACAGTGTGTTTATAGCCTTATTGTGGTTGCTGAAGTACGGCATAACCGTAACGATTAAGTACACCTTTTACGTTGTAATAATGACACGTTTATAATTCTGATGGTTCATGTAGGTAATTTACGATATAAAATGTAGGGGCTTGTTGTAAAGTGTTACAAACTCCTTTTTAATGACGGTTTTCGAGTGTTCTTCAGCTATTATTTCCGATTGTCCAGGTCAATAGGGCTGATGACAACTTTTGTATTTCGAACTCTTCAAAAATTTTGTTTCCAAATAGTGTAATGTAGTGTAGTGTAATGTGTATGTGTAAATAGTGTAAGTGCGGAAACCTAACCAATAACATAGATGTTATTGGTTAGGTTTCCGCACTTAGTCCTTCAAGTGGACCATTGTGCGTGGGCCATGGCGGCCGTCGGTGGTTATTCCAACCAGCCCACCTTCCTTCAGAAGCTGATCAAGTCTCCTGGTCTGTTGAGAATATATGTGTAAGATCTGGGTGT
Organism: Hydraecia micacea; assembly: GCA_914767645.1. Taxonomy (NCBI): domain Eukaryota; kingdom Metazoa; phylum Arthropoda; class Insecta; order Lepidoptera; family Noctuidae; genus Hydraecia; species Hydraecia micacea. Next base: position 13,253,795 of record OU611788.1, on the reverse strand, counting down.
CCCGAGGGTTTCTGACCTAATCTGGGTGACGCCTGTGCACTCAAAGGGCACATGCGCAACGGTTTCATCAACCTCCACGCAAGCTCTGCACAGAGGACTCTCCTTTATGCCTATTGCTTATCCAAATAGTGTAAACAATATTATAAAAAGCTTAAAAATTGCCATGTTATAAACTTTTTTATATAACTGCTAGAAAAAGACGGCATTATCACCGAAGTGACGTCACGAGTATGTAACTTCATACTCGCGCTATACATTGTTCTTACCGCGCGACAAGGACGAGAATAATCCCTTTCACACACTGTTGTTGCTTAAAACATTATTTTTATTTTGTTAATTTTGTGTTTCACGAACTTTATTCTTTCTTTTTCAAAATCATTTAAAGCAGCGAATATCTCATCTTTCCATAGCTTCTTTGAAATTACATTATTGGTTCGTTTTTAATAATATATTAGTAATAACACCCTATTGTAATGACATGTTGTTATGTAATACTTAATTGCCCGTTGGGAATAAAAAGTTCTATCTACGAACGAAAGTTACTTGAAACAGACTGAACTGTTAAAACCAACGGTCTCAAATCAATAAATCAGCCTAGTTTTTTCCCAACTATGTTGGGGTTGGCTTCCAGTCTAACCGGATGCAGCTGAACGGAGGGTTCTTGGTTGTATGGTCATCCATCCACAGATCAACCGTGGCAAGCGTAGCATAACCTGATTGATCGACCCGTGCGGCTGTTATCAATATCCACTCATAAACCATGGTTATGAAAAGCATTTTCAATTGTTACATTATTATTATTGCAACAACATTTCCTTAACATTTTCCATGAAAAATTCGTGACACGTTAAGCATCTGGCGCGCAATTTTTCCTTTCGGTCCGGGAAATCATGGAGATATTTTTTTAAATATTCGCTGAACAATAGCGGAGGCTCATAAAAAGCGGCGCAATTGGTCGTGAGACTGCAGAATGTTCGTTGGCGGACGAATTTGTTGGTACCGAGATTTTCCGGGGCTCTTCCCGAGCTTTCCCGAGCGCTTCCCGTACGCCCCACCGAATTACAAAGAATTCTCCTACAATAACCGAACATTCCGTGTTGTCGACTCTAGCGAATGTAACCAATCTTTTTAATTAAATTACTGAAATAAAAAGTTGTCCCATTTTTTTTGTCTAATGGAATTATTCCGTTTCACGCTTCCGATTCTTAGCGACGCCCTTTCAGATGGAAAGGCGGAAGGAATTGTTTGCAGATGTTGTGTTGTATTTATTTGTTTAAATTTAAGACGCCAAAGAAATGAATAACATAAAAATTCCAGAAACCAATGGCTGACATTATCTGCAAAGAATTGAAGTCTCTTGAAAACTATCTCTTCCATCGTTTACCCATTTTTATTACTTTCCGATGTCCTAAGAATCGATCGTTCGTTCTATCGGCTACTATCTGGTTATATAAATGGAATGCACCAGACGTCTTTAAGCTACTATTGATCGGGCATTTGATCACCGTATAATACCTCAACTACAGCGATATAATCTTCGTACAAAGCGATCCGAGAAACAATAGACCTGTACCGTAACAATGTAGAGATAGCTGGACATAAATACAAGATAATCTCGTGACGTCATTGGTCAATCATTAAGGAGTTTTGCCTTGTAGCTTGGATGCAGTGGTGGCCCAGTGGTATCGCCCCGACTTACGAGTTGTAGATCGTGAGTTCGAAGTCAGACAGGCACATTATTTTGTGTATTTAATTTGATCACCACTGCTCTCAACTCAATACGGTGAAGGAAAACATGCATCGTGAGGAAACCGACATGTTCTAGAACCAATAATTTGAAGACATAATTATGACATTTACCAAACCGCACTGGCTCCGCGTGGAGAATTACGGCCCGCTGCCTCTCACAGAGAGGAGGCCTGTCTCCCAGCAGTGGGGACGTTATAGGCTGATTATGCTGCTTAAAGCGACTAAGCGTATTCCCGTAGGACCCAGGTCAACCTAAACAATTGTCGGGTTTCGAGAACGATAACCGTTAGTTTAGATAGCTGTAAGTAGAACGTAATTTATGGATTATTCTTCTATTCCCAAAGACGGAACGTCTCTCGACGATATTCCGGAATGAATATTCATGACTAAAGCTAGGGAGATAGCGTAGTACAATACCTAACATTTTCTATTTTCTCAGTTATTACAGCTGAGTTAATGCTCAACCCATTTGGAGATATACTCGAGACGAAGATATTTTGCACGGGAGTGTAAACAATTGAAACATCAAAGATGGCGTCCGCAATACAAGTAGGTTTCCAAAGAAATGAACATTTTCTCGTGTAGATTAATCAGCATTATACTATAATTCTTTTTTTGGTGTGGATGGTAACCGATTGCAATAACAGCCGCAAGGGTTGATCGATCAGGTTAAGCTGCGCTTGCCGCGGTTGGTCCGTGGATGGGTGACCGTCTGTACTCGATATCCGTGGTCTGTACTTAACGAGACCCCGCCGTGCTAAGGAAAGTACGTAAAGCCGTTAGTCGCGGCTGTCATTCGTGGATCTTTGACAGTCGTGTATCGTGTTACCCAGTAACTGGGTTGTGGAGGTCAGATAGGCACTAACTCCATGTAAAATACTGTTATTCAGCTGCATCTGGTTAGACTGGAAGCCGACCCCAACATAGTTGGGTAAAGGCTAGGCAGATGATGATGACGATGGTGTAATTCTTTTTTTGGTGTGGATAGTAACCAATTGTTTACAAGCTTCATTTAATTATTATATGCAAAACAAGTAAACTCTGTTCATCTGAATATATCCGATCTAGTAAACAAACATGCATATCATAACACAATTAGGCCACGCGTTGGAATTGTTACATATTTAACAAATAGATGAACGTGCGTGGCTGTTTGATACAACATAGATACGAGTATTTATCAAACGTAACTAAAATCAAACTCTTGATTAATAATAATTAGTCCAGTTAATAAAGAAGTTGTAGAGGGCGTGAGCAGGGACCCAAGTGATTCCTTCAGAAACTTGTTTAGGGTGCTTAGGAAGTGAACATCACCTGAGAGTGATTAAGTGTAAAAAGAACACTGTGACTACTGTATTCCGCACAATTTACATGACCACTAAGCATTTCATTTTAGTATGACTGTTTGAATTTAAACCTAAATTAAACCTACCTGACATTTATAAGAAAACTATAATTTATCTGAATATATAACAATAATTTAATTTAAATCTGTTTCATACTTAATTTAAATTTTCTGGTCTACGTGTAAAAAAGTTGCCTGAAATAAATGTTTTTTTTTTAAGTCCTAGTCTAGGAGGTGATACAAAGCTCCCGCTTTTGGATTTTTCGCATATTATCTCAAAAACGGTGCGTCGCCGTCGTAGGGAAATTTTTCCTATACCAAATGAAAACTCAAGTTTGAACAAGTTTCTGAAGGAATCGCTTAGGTTTCTGTTCACGCACAATACACCCCCTTTTGGGCCATACTATATGTACAGTCACCAAAAGAGTAACCAGTGTCGTCGGATATAGTTGAAGTTTAGTAAGAAACCGATGGAAGTTTTTGAATGAAATTTAATTCATAAAAAGAATTGTTTGTTTTCTATTCATTAAATAAAAATTTATCCGAAAACATCCATCGGTTTCTTAGTAAACTTCAACTACATCCGACGACCCTGGTTACTTATCTCCTTTGGTGACCGTACTATACCGGCCTCAAATAATCCCATTACTGGGTACATGTCTCATGGTTCTCATATTGAGAAAGATCGGCATTATTTTATGACAACGATTGCTTACTGCTGGTTAGCGATCTCAGATTTCGTCATTTTCCAAGTGTCGGTAAGTGATGTATGTAAGTGATGCAAATATCGCACGCGAACGTACGACCAGGATTTATAGTACCTTAAATATGTGTTAATCCAGGTTATAAATTTTCTGTGTGCGAAATTTCATCCATATTCATTCAGTCGTTTTTACGACAATCTGGAACATACACCCAGACAAAGGGAAAAAATCTAAACGCAACTTTTTTTCAAAAATATTTATGTACAGTTTTGACTTCGTAACTATTTTATTATATGTATAGATTAACTTGAAAATATCTATACCTAGGTATGTTTTTACTGGGTGCCTTGGGCCTGAAATGTTTAATAAACGGATTATGGTGTCTGTGTGTGATATTAGTTCGATATTCATTGATGAAGGTTTCAAATAGCCTTTGACGTATGTCAGATTTTGGATTGACTGCTAGCAAACACAATTAGGTAAGGGTTTGTAATTGTTCAGCTGAAATTCATATTTTGCCCCCCCCTTCCCCACGCCATGTATTGCTCTATCCCACTCGCACTCTCAAACTGATTCAGTTAGGGTGAACTACACTGTATATGGACATAGGCTTGGTAATAAATGATTAAATTATGATTACCACTGACGCCTACTGTACCATTTCCAAGTTCAATTCCGCTTTTTGGTGTACGAGTCCGCGTATCACTGGTCAGTTTCCCTCAGTCGTCAGTTTATTTAATTCGCCAGTTTCGTTGATTAGTCAGTTTCACTGATTCGTCAGTTTTCCCGATTAGACAGTTGTGTTTACTCGACAGTTTCCAGTGTTTGCCAGTTTTCGTCGATTCGTCAGTTTTATTCAATTCGTCAGCCAAAATACAGTCGGTAAAAAACTGTACACACGACTGCTAATTTATATATAACAAGCAGTGCCCCGCGGTTTCACCCGCATCAGTGTCGATCCCGTGGGAATATCGCGATAAAAAGTATCCTATGTGTTATTCAAGCTATATTACTGTAAAGATTCATCAAAATCCGTTTGGTAGTTTTTGCGTGAAAGAGTAACAAACATCCATCCATCCTCACAAACTTTCACCTTTATAATATTAGTGTGATAGTAGGATTAAGATCTATTTGATAACTTTTAGCCACATTTATGGAATAATATACAAACTCAGTGTTTATTCAACATTTAAAAACATTTTCCCTTGAGTGTACCAAACTGACGAATCGACGAAAACTGGCAAACACTGGAAACTGTCGAGTAAACACAACTACTGTCTAATCGGGAAAACTGACGAATCAGTGAAACTGACTAATCAACGAAACTGGCGAATTAAATAAACTGACGACTGAGGGAAACTGACCAGTGATACGCGGACTCATCTTATGCTACGGTCCCACGGCTCGCTTTCTCACAGACAAGATCACGCCAAGATAAGCTGACAGGGTGTGGGAACAGTCGCATCCGATGAGGCCTGCGGTGGCCTGTCGTCGCTTATTCGATTCGTCGTGAGTCGAAGAGAAGCCGCGTGGTGCGGCGCGGGGGTGCCTGTCTCGGCCTGTATGGGTGCTTTTCTTTTTGCTTTGTTTATATTATTGGAATAGAAGCCTACAGGCCACACCAGGCCGACATACGCCGTGGGAATGCTCGGCCCGCGATAGGCCTCGACAGGCTTAACAACGCCTGGCGCGGTCGGTCAGTTAGCGGGCCGTGGGAACGCGGCATAAGATTTATGGCTGTTAAGGCACCAACAATATAATAAAAAAGGTATGGCTATAGTTTTAACTAAGTAATGTAGGTTACGCATTACTGGTTTCCTATTAAATTAATTGCACCTAGTAGGAGTGGGTTTTTCAATATTGCAATATCAAAAAAATTAATGATCTGTTTCTGTGAATTGGTTTATAAAAATATTTTAACACGTAAACATTACTTAATAATATTTTAAAATTAGACGAGGTCGTGCCATTGTCGTTCTTCCTGCGGCATTGGTACCATCGCGGGGAGAACCTGGATGAGGCTAACACAGGGGCGTGGGCACTTGAAAAGAGAGACTTATATGCTCAGCAGTGGGTGACGTCTGGTTGTGGATGATGATGACGATGAGACGAGTGGGGTAATTGCGTAACAAACTATCAGTAGCAATGGGTTTCATTTTGAAAGTTCAACAACATTCATTGCGTTATTTACGTTGCTGAGCAAACAAATTTTTCGAACATAATGCAGCAATAGATTAGCAATATCCTTCAAAATGATTCACAATGAGATTGATAGTGCTCCGGTTTCGCAGTTAGGGTGCTGATCGGGGATCGAATTTAACTCACCACCTACCTTCCGCCAGTCTGTGTCGTAACCACAGATATAGATAGACCTAGATAACGCAAGTATCAGGATCTGTATGAAAACCAAGCGTGCAATTTTTTTTTGATTACCTACTATGACGTCACAAGCACTATTTAGTGACGGGAAAATCAAATCTATTCAAAGACGCTGCCGCATGCGGCACCCCCGGGGCCTAGCACCAGCGCTCACTCTCACCCAGCCAGCAGTATACAGAACTGAGCGCGAAAGTGGCGGCTTACGATTTTTGTACGTAAGCTGGTGCGATTTTTGGAACGAGAAGTAGTTGCTCTTGCGTTATCTAGGTGTATCTATATCTGTGGTCATAACTATTAACGGTTGAAAAAACTTTTGTATGACAAAATGCTATATTCAGTCAGATCTTAAACCGATTAAAACTAACCACAACAAGCGCAGCGCCAAAATCGTTCTGTTATTCAGTCTATAAATAACTCGCTGCCACTAATCTCTTATGTTCTGTTCTGTACGATTCACTGAATATAAATGAATGAATGGGGGAATGAATAGGTAATCTCATTAACCTAATCTGTACATACAAGATCCCGCGAAGGTATCACTGGTATGAATTAGAAATCGCTTGTCATTTGTTGTTTAGTTTGTGAAGTGATGGTTGAAGTGAGACAGTTGAGGTAAAGTTGAATTTCGAATAAGATAGTAGTTCGAGAATCAATTCTTTGTTCGTGTTTTGTTTTTAGGTGTTTGAATCGAGATGAAAATAGATACCTACGCGATATCTTCAGAAAGTTGTTTTTAACTCAAGCCCCAAGACTACAGACTAACTGTCTAGTTTGGGGCTCACTGGCAAATAATATATTGTAACCTAGCTGTAGGTAGTATTTTAAGCTACTCATGTCATCTCAACTTGCTAACTTGTGAACCTACTTACTGTATTACCTGGACAATAAAATAATTTATATTTAAATTAAGTGTCGTGACGTGACGAAAAATATCAATCTGCCCAGCCTTTTCCTAACCATTTTGGGGTCGCCTTCCAGTCTAACCGAATGCAGATGAATACCAAGGATAATAGATAGATAAAAGTAGATGGAGATAGTATTCCTATAAATAACCATTAAATTCACAGACAATAATTATTGCAACAAAACTACAATACAATTAGTATAAAGGTTGATGAACCTTGAACTCTATAAAGATAATCTTTACATAGAGACTGCCTCGACCTCTCTATAGTTTAAATAATATACCTACACAAAAGCACAGAATAGATTGCTACAGAAAGTCGGCTCCATGCAACAAGCGAAACCGCACGCACATATAGACATGCTTCATGTGCGAACGCGCTCGCGACTAACATAATGGCTGAACTATGCTCGTACATATTATGTTTGGTTCGAACTTCGAACGCCCGAATTCACCGACGACGTCGCGTATGTGTGCGTGTGCCTGTTTCTGTTGTATGGAGCCGGCCTTCTGTAGACACTATTCTGGGACAGAAACGTCTGTCCGAGTCGTCTAGTGTAGACTATTCGATTACTACGATCGTGATCAAACAGTGTGTCCTCGCTATCGGATCCACATATAAGTAGGTGTCGGTGCCGATATCCCGAAGGACACTAAGATAACCAACATGCATAATGCATGTTGAAAGAAAATTTCATAAGATGGGAAAGGAATAGTTTTCCTATATTATTTAATAGTTAGAAACAGAAAAACATACAAAATAAAAATAAGTTTATTTTGCGTCTGAGAAACTAAACCAGACCAAACTTTAGAATTGAAACCTACTTGACTTTTCCTCTTCATACCAATTTTTTTATTGCCCTACAAAAACAAAATACGACATATAAAAACTTACAAACATTAACACATAACCCTGTTCAGTCCAGTGGAATAAGCACTGAAACTCATACACAATTACCCGAATAAATACACTCTCATGTCGTCTGAAATATGACAGAGAGACGTGCATAGCATCGATTGCATCAGTCACATTTTGCAGACACAACAAAAAAATATAGATTAAAAATATTATAAGTTAGGAAGTTAATAATCGAGGCAAATTTTCGTGAAAATCTGCACAAACGTAGGCAATAAAATTAAATAAATTCGGCAATTATTCAAATAATAATTATTACATTATTTGTGTCTGAAATGTAGAAAAATACTTATCTTTATTTATTTTAAAATAATTTATTTCGATCTCAACTCGACTTATTTATTTAATTTTTTGGTCCCATAGTAAAAGTTGTTCATAATGATAAGTACAATGACCTCTTAAGAGGTTGTTGGTGTTTTTCCAATAACCCTGTATATGAGCTAGGTTTTTTACAAATGCCCTGAACTCCAACTAGGAATCCCTGCGTCGTGGGGGTATATAATAAAATTAACAAAGTAAAGTTGCACTCTTTCAATGCATTCAAAACTCAATTAGCTGCTTATTCAATCACAAATAACACCCTTCCTAAAAGCTGAATGCATTGGATGAGTGTATCATAATATTGCTACCGTGACGTCTGTGACGAACCTTATATAATTTATATTTTAAGCATTGTTCTCATGTAAGTGACTTTGTGTCTTTTTTTGAGAATAAAATATCTTTAAACCTAACAACTTTTGAAACATTCAAAACAAAAGATACTTAATTAAATGGAATAAAACTCATCATTCTCCTGCCCTTATCCCAATTTATTTGTGGTCGGCGCAACATATCTTTTTCTTCCATACTTCTCTATTAGACGTCATCTCGGTAGTCACCCCCTTTCTAATCATATCATCATTCACACATTCCATCCATCGTTTTTTTGGTCTTCCCCTACCCTTATAGCCATCGACATTCATACTCAAAACTCTCCTCACGACATTTTCCTCATTCCTCCGCATCACATGCCCATACCATGACAACCGATTTCCACACAACTTTTCCGTTACCGGTGCCACTTTCAAACTTCCTCTTATGTACTCATTTCTTATTCTATCCATTCGTGTAACACCACACATCCCTCTTAGCATTCTCATCTCTGCTACATGCAGTTGCCTTTCATTCATCCCTTTTGTGGCCCAACATTCTGATCCATACAAGACAGCAGGTCTAATCATTGTTTTATATATCTTCCCCTTAAGCTTAAGGGGAATGCGGGAGTCGCAGATTGTTCCCGTGACCTGCCGCCATTTCATCCATCCAGTGTTAATTCTGTGCTTAACCGTCCGATCTACTTCGCCATCGCTTTGCACAAGTGAACCGAGATACCGAAAGTCGGAGCAGACTGGGAGAAGTGCGCCATCAAGCGCTATGGCTCCAAAACTGGAGAGACCGCCGAAATCGCAGAACATATGTTCGGTTTTGGTTCTGCTGATTTTCAAGCCAACATTCTCCAGCTTCTGTTGCCATTTCTCCAATCTGCTCTGGATCTCAGGTCCATCTTCACCGACAAGGACAATGTCAATGACAATTAAATGGAATAAAACTAATGACAAAAAATAACAAAGTGCTCAAAACATCTCTTAACGAAATAAAAACACAAACAATTAATTTCTAGCTAAAGTTAATAACCACTGTAATTTTGAAAGCCCGATCAACTCTCTGAAAAGTAAATCCGCTATCACACCCCATGTTAGCCTTTGTGATTGTTTTCCCAAAATAGTAGCGAGATTTGACAACAAATTAATTTGAAAAGGCCTTCATAAACCGAGGATTAAATCGTTTTCCCACTTCCTGTTTTGCGCCTTAAGGCGGAGGTTTCCGAAAACGGTCAAAAAGTTGTTTTTTTAAAGCAGTGTATCTCTTAAACCGTAAATACTTTTGACCAAAGAAAAAAATATGATATTTTCAAGTCTTACTTTAATGCAGTGATGGAACTGAAATCATAAATAAATATACATTAATGCATCAAAATAATGTTCAAATACACCTCTTAATTTTCTTTAAAAGCAGTTTATCCCTTCATTAACAATTTTAATTACAATTAAAAATATACCATTAAATGTCTAATGCCAAACTGCATTCAGTGATGGATTATTTATTATTAAATACTTTTCGTAAATAGATAATTGCTTCATATTTGCAATAAATGACCACCGTTGTGTCATCGCGCTTCTCTTTCTTTTCTATGCAGTCCGACAGTAACCGCGCTTTAGGTCATGTAGTCGCCTTAAGGATTAGCGAATCACTTTATGTATAAATAAACGTATTTAAAAACACCTTTAACTGAGGTACTCTAATTTTATTACTGCGAAAATAATCTTGAGATCAATTAGTTTCCCTATGTTGATTAGTGACAAAAATAATCCTAATCACAATTTATTTAGGTTTGGCGCAACATGTTTTTTCTTTCATACTTCTCTATGTCGTCATCACGGTGGTCACCCCCTTATCAGCCATATCATCAACTGTACTAAATTACATGCGTTATGTTCGTGAACGGGCGGCGACAGTGGGGACTGGTCATCTCTTTGCTGCCATGGTTTATTTAAATTTAATTTAATATTTGAATTGCTTTTTTTTTCTCGACTTTTCATTATGGACGCTTTTAACGTTCTGCATCGTTCTCACATGCATATTTTTTTACATGAATGATGTAACCAAGACTTTGTAAACATATTATTTTGATTTAAAAGATTATCCACGGAGTTTCTTGTCCGTTCTTCTCCATAGGTACCTATGCTTTGGAATGGGCAACTAGCTTCATCTTTCTGACTGACCGACCCCTTGACAATTCAAAAGTGCCTGTAATTGGTTTAATTGAAATAAATGCTTTGAGTTTTTTTTGTTTTGAAAATTTATCTTCTGTCCTTTTCTTAATGAAATATAAAGAAAAAGATGCACTGAACTTAAATTTAGTTTAGTTTATGAACAACAGAATCGGCACCATAGTTCACACCGCACCCTCTTACATGCAAATCTTGAATCCTAGATCCTTCATGTACCTAATCAATTATATCTGTATTCCGAAAGACACACGCCATTATTCGCAGTGACGAGGAAGTTCGGTGGCTTTGAAATTCTCTAACTTCGTGCACACCCGTCAGAGTGGATGCACTTATGTTATTACGAAGGCTTAGCGGAGGAAACTGAGGAATGGCAAGTTAGCTCCCGTGACTACAAAGTTTTACGTTATGGTTATGTAATTTGTGGTTTGAGAGAATTTGTTGTAAGTGTAGTTGTTTTTTAATAAGGGGCTGTTTTCTTTGTACACCAAATTAAATCAATTTACACTATTGGTGAAAGGTGAAGGACAACATCGTGAGGAAACCGGCATGCCCTAGAACCAAAAATTCGAAGACATGTGACATCTGCCAACCCGCACTGGGCCCGCGTGGTGGATTACGGCCCACCCTCTCACTGAGAGGAGGCCTGTGTCCCAGCAGTGGGAACATTATAGGTTGATTATGTACACTATTCATGTAATTGCAAGCTGTTGCTCGCAATTTCGCCTGTGTGTTTTTGTATTTCATATTATTTTATTACAAATATCTAGGACAAAAAGTAGCCTATGTCCTTCTCCAGGCTATCTATCTGTAAAACATAACGATCGGTTCAGTGGCGTAAGCGTGAAGACGTAACAGATAGACAAACACTGTCACTTTCGTATTTATGTATAACTAGCTGCGCCCCGCGGCTTCACCCGCGTAAGTGTCGATCCCGCGGGAATATCGGGATAAAAAGTAGCCTATATGTTAATCCAGGATGTCAGCTACATCCAAACAAAATTTTATCAAAATTGGTCCAGCCGTTTGAGCGTGAAGAAGTAACAAACATATAAACACACACACAGACACTCACAAACTTTCGCCTTTATAATATTAGTGTGATATAAGTACGGATTATTTTTATGAGCAAATGACTATTTTTTAATTTGTAGCACTTCAAACTTTCTTACCAGATTTCATCTTCAAAATACACTGAAGTTTAAGACTAGTCTCAAAACCAAAATAATTTTAAAACTAGCAGTCTAATAAAAATATAGCATTTAAGACGTTTCAACCGAATTAAACCAAAACTAAACGGGAATTAGCACAAGACGTTTAAACTTTTAAAAGTCCAGTCTGGCATAGTAAAGACTCCATTCGATTGGTTGGCACGAAACCAACAAAGACATTACAGGGCAAAGTTAACTGATATTTCGGACGTTCGCTAGAATTGCTAATGTAACCATTGACCCAAATGATTAAATCTGTATTTTTTTTTTCGGCAAACGTGAGTATATTTTTTCTGCATTAAACGCAAAAAAACACAAGTTTTAGAAGCACTAAAAGTATATGATCGACTACAGTAAACAAAATCAGAAAAATATATGATATTCTTCAGAATATATGCTAGGTAGATACGAGTAGTGTGTTGAAAACATAATACAACTTATTTGATACGATAGACACACTTTCGCATTTATAACATTAGTATAGATTATCTATACTAATGTTATAAATGCGAAAGTGTGTCTGTCTGTCTGTCTGTTACCTCTTCACGCTTAAACCGCTGAACCGATTTAGATGAAATTTGGTATAGAGATAGTTTAAGTCCCGGAAAAGGGTACATAGGATAGTTTTTATCCCGATATTCCCACGGGATCGACACTTATGCGGGTGAAACCGCGGGGCGCTGCTAGTACTATTATAAATAACTTTAAGATCGCCTAGCAAGCCAGAATTTTAATATGTGGATAACGTCGTGAGCTAAAAATTTATGTAATGTCGTTTTTTTTCTCACTCTCCGTTTATTAAGATGTTTATGTAACTGTTTGTTTTCCGTAATTAAATAAATACATAAATAGCCAAATGCCATCTTTTATTCGCAAATTGCATAAAAAGACTCGTATCGTTTCAGTTGCTACGTATTTAGCTAATGATATAAGAAATCATTAAACCTAGACGCTTCCTTTATTTTAACATGAGTGATCTTTTTAGAGAACAAGTCCATATAAAAACAAAAATGTTACGTTAGAGCATTCCTCTTTGAACTCTAGCAGAAAATGCAACGTTATAAGCTGAAGCGTCTCTCTATAAATAAAAGCTTAGCCCAACTAAATACCAACTTGTTCGGATTAGACACAAGTGCATCTGTGCTATCTCTGGAGTACGTGACTCTTAAGATAGATCCTTGGGCGTGGATGGCACGAAGATTAGACGGGACATTGACTTGGTCCAGTTTAGACTGGGGTTGACATTTGATGTATAACCGAGTGTCCATACTAAGACCAGTTATGATCTAAGTGCATCTGTGTCGAACCTTATTCGTGACAATAGACACAAAGCTAAGAAAGCTCTTATAGTGCTACTTACTTCGAGAAAAGTACATTTTCAGTAGTTAGGTGCCGACATTGTATTGGCAAGCATAGTGTGGGTTTGAGCCCAGGCAGCGCTTTACTTTGTGTAAATAATTTCATCCCTCTCAAAACGGTGAAGGAAAACATCGTGAATAAAAGCGGCATGTCCTAGAATCAAAAGTTCGAAGACATGTGACATCTACCAACCCGCATTGGGCCCGCATGGTGGATTACGGCCTACTCCCTTTCAAAGAGGCCTGTGTCCCAGCAGTGGGGGCATTAGGCTGATTATGTGTATGTGTGTGTGGGACCCCAAATAGATGGATGAACAACCTTAAGAAGGTGGCTGGGATAGACTGGATGCGGCAGGCGGAGGACAGAGAATTGTGGTACAGCCTGGGAGAGGCCTTTGTCCAGCAGTGGACTGCAATAGGCTGAGTTGATTGTATTGTAGGTATCTCTGTATGAGAATTGTAAAGTTGGGTTATAGACAAATAAAAAAAGTCAAAAAGCGTGGAGCGGACTTATAATTAATTCAAAATTAGCTCCACGCTTTTTGAATAAAATTTAATTATTTTATATTTTTTTGTGCGTGATAAAAGCGTGTTTTTTAGTTTTTTTTTTAACTAAATATTTTTATTTTTAACTTTTGCGTCTAGTATATTATTCATGAAGTTAATAAGTATAAAGTCAACGAATTTTAGTTTTTTCTTTCGAACTATACATACACTCAAAGTTTCATTTTGCTACGGAGAAGTAGGATAAAATTGACTTCTAAGATTTTTTTACATAATTAGTCACAAGTGAAGCTAATTAAAGCGTGTTGAAAATAGAACCAGAACAAGGGCAAATATACCTTTCATGATATTTTTGAATTTTAATATAGATAGGACATTCTACCAACGAAAGAATGCTCTATCCCCGTATTAACAAAAATAAGTAGATAAAGTGGGGATAGAATGTGTGAATGTGCTCGTTTGGTGTAAACCAACCTTTAGAGCGTAATTTTGGCTTAAAACCGTGTAAGTATTGACTAGAGGAAAGTACAGGAATTTGTGACCCGATTCTATGATATTGACAAACATGTAGCAATAACGTTAATCTAAACTTATAGGTACAGAGGCCAGCACATCAAGCTACCCGAATCTGTCAAATTTCTTTGATAGATTTTCAACTTTACTGCAAAGGAATAAGGTTCATATTCAATCTGTCAAATAAATCATTTATCATTAATTGGAAAAATTTGACAGATTGGGGTGGCTTGATGCGCTGGCCTCTGTACTATAATGAGAAAAGATACTAAAATTAAAAATAAAAGATAAAGATAAAATTAAATATAACCTATTGCCGTTCCTTGCCGGAACGGCAATAGGGTGTGATTGTGGAGCTATGTCACAAACCATGCTCCACTTCCTACCCTGCCCTCTGTGTCCCAAAACATGCAGTCAAAGTGACCTCTGCGCTGCCACCGACAACGCCGTGGAAGTGGCAAAGTTTTGGGAAAACAAGATTTAAAATACCAGCGACACGAAAAAGAAAAAAGATTTGATTTTTCGTAAGTTTGTTACGCTTTCACGCTAAAACGGCTTAACAAATTTGACACATGGGTAGACTACCTGGATTAGGATACCTACTGAATATCTTTTATCCCGATATTCTTACGAAATTGAGAGTTATGATGCGGGTGAAACCGCGTGGCGCAGCTAGTTTTCTCTAACAGGATTACAAACAAAGTTCAACTAAGTAAACAACTATAAACAGTCTATAAGAACGAGATTAAGAATCAAAGTGAGCAGACGAACTCCAAACAGGACTGCCAGGTCGTTAAAGTTAGGAAAAAGCCAACTCATCGCCACAGCCTTTAAAGTTACAAGTTACGGTAATGAACGGACAGATTGGTTGTTTCATCAACGCAACTTTATTAAGCGTAGGCCTCATTAGCGCTGACGTATCGTCCCAAATCACTCGTCCATATTTAACTTACGGTAATGAAGTATACAGACCGTTCTCATCCATTTAGTTTGTATTGTAAACATAAACATCCATTAAATTTTTCCATTCATTCACTTTAACTGCGGAAAAGATTCTTTATGGTAGTTTGGCTTCAATTACGAATTAAATTTTTATGACCGTTTTAGCACGTTTTTTTACAAAATTCAAAGAATGGGGCCTACAGTTGATCCAACAATAATGAATAGATTGTCCTCAGAAGGCACGTCGAACAATTTCGATGACAAAGGAAAGTAATTTGGAAAACCTGCGTGAACCAGCAGTTTTGTCGCACAGTCATCCAGATAATGAACATGTCACAAAAAAAAAAAAATACATTAAATTGTAGGTACTCGAATAGAAAACATTTTATCATTTTGCGAACGCGTCACGGTTGGTTTACGGCGAAAGATCAAACCGCAGCGGCACTATATTTTGAAATGAAGCCACAACTCGTTATTAATTATTCATTCGCAATGTGTTGCGAGGGGCGTCACAATCAATAATTCAAGCAACAGCTGATGATACAGTCTGCACACACATATGAAATTCTGCATATTCAGGGTGTAAAATAAAAAAAAAAAAACAAAAGAACAACGTGATTTGATGCCCGCACGCTGCTCAAAGAAACATCGTACATTCATCCCGCTCAAAGATTCTGCATATTTCAAAGCACCACGTAATCCGGGATTTATTAAGGCCGCGGCAGAGTAAAATAAAGGAACTCTGAATACTACAGGAGGTAATAAAGATTATGTTCTTAAAGCCGAGTGTCGTACGAGTACACGGTGAGAGTTGTAAGAGCCACCGTCGGTCGGGCCCGAATATTACGCCTAATAAATTAGAGAGACGTGGCAGTTACATTCCCTCAGTGTCGTTTCCTTCATGGCAATTGTCCCGATATTACATGCCCATAAATTGACGGTATGTGTGAGCTCACATGCGCATAATATATGCTAATACGTTGTGTAGCTTTCGAGGTCGCGAATTTTTTTATTGCGATTTGGTATTACACGATTATAGCAGACAAGTACAATGTTATGCAGAACATTTTTAAAGCACTTAACTTTATTATATGTAGGTAATTGAAATAAAGATACGAAACATAAGATATGAAAGAATTTTATTGAAACGGGAATGTCGCCAAACGATTTCAGTACTGTTACCGCTGTTGCATTATGGATTCAATTCAACTCAGATAAAATTATTAAGAATTTAATAAAATTTGTCTAGTATATCTCAGATCCGTAGTATCTCAGCGAGTTATGTTATTACTCGAGTACTTGATCTCGGAATTCTATCGTTCTTGGCATAGCTACCCATGCTTTACTCGAGTCCCCCTCCAGAGAACCTACCTAGTACATACCTATACTTGTAACTATGCAATGTTAGATGGGAATACTAACTTAGTTCTAGTTTCAACTACGTGAGGTTTTCTTGTTATTAATCTGATGGTTCTTAGCTAAGTAACGAATTAAAGTTTAAAATCAGTTGTATTTTGAACTTTTATTTTAAAACGTTGTGCCCCTATGACTACGTATCATGAACTGCTCCGTAGGTCTCGTGGTCGGAAGCGTGAATACTGAGCGTGGGGTCCTGGGTTGGATTCCCAGGTCGGGCAGTGTTATTGGGTTTTTCCATTACGAATTTCTTCGTAACAGCCCTGAGTTTGGACGTTGGCTATGTCATACCCCCGTGCCTCCAAAGCACGTTAAGCTGACCAACGTCTTGCGCCTGATCTCTCTGCGGTCGTGTCGGAATGCTGTCCCATCGGACTATGAGAGTGAGGGTAGAGTAATGCACACACTTGTGCACTATAATATCTCCAGCGTTGATGGCTAGTCTCCGTTGAGATTGGCGGCCATGGCCGAAATTCGGTCTGGAGGACTACTATCATGAAAGGTGAGTTCTCAAAGGTCTTTGAAATTGGATTGATAGTCTACTCATCAACATCATCATTTCAGCCGAAAGACGTGCACTGCTGGACATATGCCTGCCCCAAGCACTTCCACTTCGGCCGGTTATGTGTTTCTCGTCGGTCCACCTTGTGGGAGGCCTTCCAACGCTACGTCTTCCGGTACTCGGTCGCCACTCCAGAACCTTTCGGTCCCATCGGCCGTCTGTTCTGCGAGCAATGTGCTCTGCCCACTGCTACTTAAGTTTGGCAATTCTTGGGGCTATGTCAGTTACCTTGGTTCTCCTGCAGATTTCTTCAGTTCTGATTCGATCACGCAGGGAAACTCCAAGCATAGCCCTCTCCCTTTAGGTGATTTTCAGCCTTCTAATAAGGCCCATTATGAGCGACCACGATTCAGTGCCATAAGTCATCACTGATAATCTGGATAGTCTACTACATATTGTTATTTGCGCAGTCCCCTTAATCGCCTTTCATACCACATGTGCAACTCGCTTATCCATTGCAAGTTACCACTCTGCATCGAGCAGTGGTCGTCCAGTGTTAACGGCCGCGAATTACGAGTTGTAGGTCGTGAGTCGAACCCAAGCAGATGTTTTTCTTTGTGTAAATTATTTCATCACCACTCTCAAAACGATGAAGGGAAACATCGTGAGTAAACCGGCATGTCCTAGAACCAAAAATTCGAAGACATGTGACATCTACCAATCCGCACTGGGCACGCGCGGTGGATTACAGCCCACTTCCTCTCACTGAGAGGAGTCCTGGGTCCCAGCAGTGGGAACGTTATAGGCTGATTATGCTACCCTGTACCTCAGCCGTAAAATAAAACTAACCTTTTCAAAACCTTTCTAATTGCCACTCCATTAAACAACCACTACAACGGTTTTTTTTTGACAGTCAACAAAACTACAAAATTTCTGTGGTACAAAACAAAACATAAACAAGCCCGTAACTCAACTAAAACAAATTGTTCGCAAAACATCTAACAATAATTCCGCGAGAGAAACTGTCAACAGAATAAAAACGACGGTCACGATTAATTGGGGTGTAATTAACAGAATAATTTTTTCGCCCTATTTCACAAGTTAACATTGAATTTCTAACAAATCTCCCTTAACAAGGGTAAACAGGTGCAGTTAAAGACATTTTCACTTTCATAAACAGTCGAGGGTCTCTAAGGGAAAAAGGGTCGGTGGCTGACTTAATAAGGTAAGGGTAGATCACTATAAAAGTGGTCTGCGATATTGCAAAACGCTACTTTTTACGATATCTCCTTAGTCGATAAAGGGTGGCATTGAACCATTTCTTACATAATATTTGTATCATTCTGTATTTGATTACGTCATGGGCTCGGGAATGAAGATATGATTTTAATTTGTCTTATAGGGTTATTTTGCATAAATACGAAAGTTTATGTGAAGGGCATTTCATTTTTACATGGCATACTATGACAAAGGTATAGCCTGAACTGTGTGAGACTAAGATAAACAAAGGGTAGGTTTTAGGGTTCTATGTTCTTAGGGTATCTGTCTGTCTATCACTGAGTTATAGTAACAACATTAAAGTAAACTAATATGTACTTAACAAAAAATCAAAACAAGATGTTTTGATGAAATCACGATCGCATAAAGTTCTTTCACGTGTATGAGAAAAAGGACAGCTTTTTCTTACTTTACTTTATTTGATCTTGATTTAAGGTACATAAATCATACCTTGAAAACAAGGTCAAATATGAAATATTAAATAGGATTTATCACATAAATATACAAGTATACCTACGCAAATAGGGTTTTTACGAAGTTCGCATGAGCAAAGCCGCGGGGAAAGCTGCTTTTTAATATTTATTATATCCGCTACTAACACTTTACATGCAGGTACAGAATTTTTTCATTTCACTCCGTCGAGGTCGTGTTTTTTCCCTCGTTGAGCCTTCGTACATTTATGATCAACTTTATTTCTATGAACATGTTTCATATAAGGGTAAACTAGGCCGCCCGGACGCAATTTTGATTGAGAAATAGAAAATAGAAATAGAAAATATTTTATTAGCAAGAATAGGTAAAATGACACATAGAATAGACAAAATGACAGAATCATAATGTCTACAATGTGTCATTTTGTATAATTCTTCCCTCGACAAAACCCGTTTTTATGGTGATCCGTGATCATGCAACGAGTGCTGCGGTAAGTAGGTTCACAGGTTAACAGCAAGTTGAGATGACGTAAGTAGCCTAAAATCACACTAATATTATAAAGGCGAAAGATTGTGAGTGTGTGTGTGTGTGTGTTTATATGTTTGTTATTTCTTCACGCTCAAGCGGCTGGACCAATTATGATAAAATTCTGTATGGATGTAGCTGACACCCTGGATTAACATATAGGCTACTTTTATCCTGATATTTCCACGGGATCGAAACTTATGCGGGTGAAACCGCGTAGCGCAGGTAGTACTAAATAAAGCTAGGCTACATATATATAATTTTCCAGTGCGCCTCAAACTAGACAGTTAGTCTGTATTTTTTATTACGTTTGAACATTTATGATTCCAAGTATTTCAAAATTAATGGACTTGAATTGTTCACACAAATCTAAGAAAGTTCCCTAAACCTGCGCAGGAGTGGAGATTTCCGATCGTAGAATCGTATGTACTACGCGGCTACGCCGTAGCTCGGCCCGTAGCACTTATTTCCTGTATCGTATTATTATTCTATGATCTATGGTAATATTCGAAAAACTATCATCATCCAGTCTTTTTTGCTGTTTGGCATAAATCCTCTTTCCTTTTATTTTACTAAGAATTCTTACAAGATAGAGAATGGATGGAATGGATTTCATTATATCTGAAATAAAATATTTGAATTGAATTGAATACGGCAATAAGTTTAACGTCGTATATCGAATGACGTCCCAGTCTGCATACAAAAATTCAACCAAATATATGCAATAGTTTAGTCACTACAGCTAATCAAACATTTTCAAATTTCATAGCTGGCCCATGACAAGTTGCCATGTTTAGTTTGTTTGACAAAATCACTTTTTTGATGATAGGATTTACTTGATGTCTAGTTTAAAAATACGCCTTTTTTACCGGTATTGTCCGTGTTCTCATTTATTGTCGTTTTCACTGGGTTGTCGAGGTCAGATAGGCAGTCGCTCCATGTAAAATACTTGTACTCATCTGCATCTGGTTAGACTGGGAGCCGACCCCAAAATAGTTAGGAAAGTCTAGGCTGATGATGATGATGATGTTGTCTCCACATTGTAAATTTCCTAGAACGGCGCTTAACCAATCAGAATGTAGTTTTACAAAACGAAGTAATATAGTCATAAATGTTTACGCGGAACATAAAAGATAATCCATTGTAATTTTGACCCGCTGGGAACGCTGACACCGAAATAATGTAATTTGATAAACATTTAACCACCTTGTTAGCCAAATTCAGGTCAACCGCGGCGTTAACACTTACCACAGGTACTTTATGATTTCGGGTGCCTATGTGACTGTCCTAAATTTCTGTTAAATCATGATTTTCGGCTTTATCTATTAGTGATGATTTTAGAGCGAAATACCAATGAAACAGAAGGCCAATTCTCGTAATTTAAAATGTTCAAAATCTATGTTGCAGTCTCATCTCAGCGACAAAGAAACGACAAAAACTTGTCAAAATGTAGGAAAATTAGAGGTTTTTTTGACAGATTGAGACTGAGATCAGAAGGCCAGTTCTCGTAATTTAAAACGTTTAAAATCTAGCCGCAGTCTCATCTGCCCGTGCCGGACGGCGCGTATGTGTTCCACGCGCGCCTCAAAGAGATGTCAGCATAAAGGAAGGGGCCCGCCAGGGCCGAAGCCTGCCGGGGTAGCGGGATCGTCCGAAAGGGTTACCGCTGCCCCGGAACATAAAGGGCTAAGGAAGGAACACGGGTGGGTTTTAGTCAGTAAGAGTCTGACACTCCCTTCCGCTCCACCCAGAGCGGGAGGAGTCATTAGATGATTTCCCATCCAAAAAAAAAAAAAAAAGTCTCATCTCAGCGACAAAGAACCGTCAAAAACTTGTCAAAATGTACGGAAATTAGAGGTATTTTTCACAGATTGAGACTGAGATCAGATTGTGAACGTTCTTAAAATTATGAGAATTGCCCCTCTGAACACAATCAGTACCTCTAAACCACGTTGAAGAGCTGTCATAGTCATCACATTTTTATTGACACTGACAGCTCTTGTACGAGATCAAACAGAAGAGGGAAAAAAAGAGCCTCCATGAACAACGGTACTTATGTACGCCCAGTGACTCCGGTTGGTCAACTTCGCTACCATTTTGCTGACTACTGGATATAGTCTCTCCAGTCAGATGCCTTTTAAATCGATCCTCGGCAAATTTCACGAAGTGATGAAAAACACAGCTTTTGAAAGCCTAATGGTCACTTCGATCAACAATATAATACTAAAAATAAGACCACAAAATGATGTTGTGGTCTTTTTGAATTATGAAAGACTGCTAAACGTCGTTCAGTTGTCATAACGGAGCTGTTTTTGAATTTATAATAGTGAGTTAATGTTTGCGACATACACACTTCAGGGTCGAATGAGACTTGATTTACATTATTGACCCACATTAACGTTATCTCTTATATATATAAAACAACAGTGGCACTCCGGGAGTGCAAACAGAAGTGAAAATAAAACACAAACAGAATACTTTGCCATCACTCACTGACATATCGGATATACATTAAAACCGAGTACATCCCGAGGAAAGCCGAACACATCCGAAGCGGTGCACCGCGTCGCTTACGGTAACAGTGGCGCGAATTCAATGGTTTTTGCCCATCTCAAAAAATGCCCAACGCGCCTAAAGAAGTTTTCACTTCAATAAATCACACAAAACTCTATCTCAAGGTTTTAACGAAATACCTATGTTTGGTAATAAAAGAACTCGTAACCGCATCTAGCAATCAATTCACAAAACAAAACAACAACAGAACTAATTTACCGTTGAAAACAGAACTATACTAATGAATGCCGTCATAAACAACTAATTAGTATTGAAATCGCTCGATCGTAAACAAGCGTCGTGTGTTAACTATCCAATGGACTTCCTCAAGGCACATTATGCCCCAGTTAATAGCCAATAAAAGGCTATAAAAAATATAAGCGGACCAATGATGGCAATTACTCATCGGTTTAGAGCAGCCAATTAGAGCGAAGCAAGTTAGCTATTTTGTTTTTATGTTCGAAGGGCTTCTTTGAGGTGTTGATGAAATTAGCGGAGTATTTTGTAATTAGAACAGAGATTGTAGAAGTAAAATATGGCTCAAGATAGTGGCAAACTTGAAAATACTTTGTTCACGTATGAAATACATAGGTGACAACACAAAATGAACAGAGAGTGCACCTGTGTTTACGTACACACTTGTGCACTAGGTATAATATCTCCTGTCAACTCCTGTGTACCTGGCTAATCTCCGTTGAGATTGGCCACCGTGACCGAAATCGGTCGGGAGGCTATTATAATGTTCCTACTGCTGGGACATAGGCTTTGGTTTTGTGTAATAGCTATAATTAAAAAATTGGTTGAATTATCTTATTAACTAAATCATCAATTTAAGATTGAAAATAGTGGATAAGGCAGAAATTAAAAAATAAGTATATTGTTGTTCAGGGGATCTGACCGGATTAAATCGATTTTTTTCCCCTTTTTTTTAAACTTTTACAATTTTACATTTCGTAAGTACACCTACATAACAATATAGTTGTATAATGGTCCAAATTTGTCATTTTCGTTATTATACACAACAAAAAAAAAAACAGGTCTTGAATCATACTTCGCCGTTACACTTTTCTTCTAGCTTTATTTTTAAAAAACGATGCAGAAATTGAGTTTTGGGACGTTCTTTATACATTCCGTGTCTCCTGTGCTCCTTTGGGTGTTGTGAGTCACATTAATAAAACAACCGTTTTCGGCGCGCGCTGTTACATAACTGAAATGTATAATAGGTAATTTATTTCACTATTATAATATTTGACCTACATACAAACGGTTATTGACGATGCACCACAAGATCGTCGTGTGAAATAAGACCACCCATTAAACACTAGTTTAATTATGAGCTCAACTGTCACTAATGAGACACAATTATTTTTTCTATTGTTACTGAACTTAATAACCTTGCCTAACGGCCGAGGGGATATGTTTCTCCATTTTGTTTTATGTGGTGTACAATAAAGTGTTTTTTTTTTTTTGTGAATGAACAATATACTTTATATCGGTGGCTTTAACTTTTTTACAACAAAACACATCACGAGGTAGTGACGCATCAATTTGACTCTCGACTTCATTGCCTGATGAAAAAAAACATAAAATAGTCTATAAAGTTCCTACTGCTGATACACAGACCTCCTCTCTGTGCGAGGGAACGAGGCACTGCAACTCTATATACTCGTACCTACCTGGATTAGTAAAAAGCCCAGTGTAAAACATAAATAATTCCAACGAAACTGATTAAAATTCGCGAAGCTACAAAGCTTTCCGTTTAATATTTCAGCAGTGCATTAGCTTGACAGCTTTCTGGCTTGCCCGTATAGCCAAGTATTAGTGATCTACTCATTCGATCAAGGAATTAATTTAGGGCAAACAGTATATGCACTAGGGGTTATTTAGGTCAGTGGGGGAAAGGTCGGTTTGTCGGAAATAGGTAGGATTTTATTTTGAGGATGTCGTAAAATGTGGTCACTTTATTGCCGAAGATGTAGGGTACATTGTTGAGTTGGTGACGATATTGTAAGATCGAGCACATACTTTTCTACTTATATCCATCTTAGCTCTTAAAAAATTTCTTGAAAAAAAAAAATCGACGTAATTTTTACAGTAATCTTCTTATAAAGATAAATAGGTAAGTGTGTTCATGTCGCCACATTTTCAGCTAATTAGTCCCTCTTAAATTGTTGACGTTACCTCATTGTTTTTTTTTTAAATTATATTTATGTAAATAATAAGCCTTTAAATTAATATAAATGTAGATATACGTAACTTACCTACCTCTTCATAAGACCAAATTCAACATGCCTTTACAAAATTGTATATCTACATTCCTGCATGTAAAACCCAAAAGAACCCGCTTCTTGTCCGAAAAAAATCCAGGTAGCCGCCTACTGTGGAATGTTTGACCTTTTAAGGTCACACATTCCACAACAAGAACTGAAAGGGTCTATCAAGGGAATAAATCAATAAAAGACAGGAATACCTACATCTTTTTGAAAACTCAAATATTTTATCGCACTAAAATAGGTACATTTATTGACTCGGAGTCTTAAAAGGTTTTATTCAATTACATTCTGCAGGTAAAAAACTGTCGAAATACTTAGAATACTACAAGTCGGGTGAACTCGGGTCTGTATACTGAGCAAAAAACTTTAAAAACGGGTTGAAAAGTCGTAATTGTGCGCTCTAGAAACCTATTGATAGTGCCCAAAAACGCGAAGTAAGTAAAAAATTGGCTACAACTGTACAGTGAACTAAAAGATATTTGTTTTGTATTGTTTGCTCGCTACGAAGTTCGTTTCAGTAATCAGGTGTATTGGGAATCGAGAGGAACACAGAACGGGCGGACTTGATTTACATTCCAATTTAGTTTTGCATTTCCAGGCAGTTTTTCTGAATCACATTCCACTCCACTATATTCGTTTTTTTTAGTTTATTCAGCAGGCCTAGAGAAAAAGTATATATTGTAATAATCCTATAACGTTCCCACTGCTGGGACACAGGCCTCTTCTTTGTGAGAGGAAGTGAATAATCCACCACGCGGGCCCAGTACGGGATGGTAGATGTTACATGTCTTTTTCTTTGGTCATAGGTTTCCTCGCGATGTTTTACTTCAGCGTTTTGAGAACAGTGTTAATAAAATAATAATTTCACAAAGTAAAGGGCCTGTCTGGGTTCGAACCCACGACCTACAACTCATAAGTCGGGGTCGATAACACTGGGCCACCTCTGCTCTAGAGAAAACGTATATAGCCTAAATAAAATCCAGACGCATAAATTATGTCCTGAATTCCTGGTACACGAGTAAAACGTATGAGTGTTTGATTAGTAAACCAGTTAGCACTGCGAAAATACGTTACACTATTTGCAGGAAATTGGTTTTTCGCGATTTAGTACGGGGAGCGAGAGACATCGCTTTCTTTTTGTAAAGTAAATTGTATCGTTGATAAATCTTGATGTGAAAACGAGTAAATACACTGGGCCGCAAAGAAAGCGGGTCCGTTTTAAAAAAATGCGATAACTTTTAAAATATTTGAGCAATCCTTTTAAAATAAAAACGAAATTAAAGTTTATTTCATTACAAATATAGGAAGAAGTAAAACCTTTTTATTTATTTTTTGGTGATTGTATTGAAAACCATTAATAAAAAATAAAGAAGATTTAAAAAAATTAACAACTTTAAAACCATTTGTTTTACTTTTCTTTCTGTTTCAAAAACGAATGAACGGATTTTGATGAAACTTTACATTAATATAGCTTATACATCAGAATAACACATAGGATACTTTTTATTCCGATATTCTCACGGGATTGACATTTATTTACGCGGGTGAAACCGCGGGTCGCAGCTAGTTATTTCATAAAGCTAGCTCCAATATTTTGGAAGTTATTGAGGGTTTTGTTACCGACCCGCTTTCTTTGCGGCCTAGTGTAGTTCTCTTTGGTATTTAAACTGTGTACCAGCTCTTGTAGAATGTGCAGGCTTAACAACGGCTTCATGATTTTAATTAGAAATGTAATATTACAACTTTTTAATCAAATAATGATCATTAGTACGTATGACCATAATTTGATCAAAAAGGCTGTTTTAATTAAAACTAATAAAAAAAAGTTTAACGAGAACTTTTTTTATTTATTATCCTAGACGAGTAACAATTCGCTTATATGTTTTCAAAACATTTGCGTAACTAGAATGAAAACAACTTTACAAAATCATGAATGCAAACAAAACTATTTCCAACTCCTAGGTACATACTATACAGTACAATTTGCAAACAAAACACTACCAACCAACGGAAACTGGCGGAAAAACTAATTGGGACTAACAGTCACATCTAAACAAGCGTCGTGCCAAAATTTAGCACCAAATAAAAATACGGGGGACAAAGTTGGATGTACTTTATTCCAACATCCCCATTTTTCTTCTGATTGAATCCCGGTTCCAATTTAGCTCCTCCGTAGTCTCACAGTTTCAACGGGGAGGTCAATGGGTGGTCACAAATTGATTCGATCTGGCTATAAGGGTGAGTATAAAGCCTACCGTACATGAAGAGGCAAACTCGCGTCAGTTTGGTCTGATCGGATGCTTGCACATACAATAAACGATGAAGCTGTCAACTTTTAACGATTTGCTACAAATACTGGCCTCCTACACCGCTATAATTTGATTCGAGCCGTAACATTTTAACATGGTTTGGTGTTTTTAGGTTGTATTTTACTACCTATAATGTGTGGTAGTCTTAAAAAACTGTCAAGGCTTTACGATTTGCTATGACTACTGGCCTCCTAGACCACTATCATTTAATTCGGGCCGTAACATTTAAACATGGTTCGGTTTTTGTAGAGTTGAAGGGAACTTTGAAAAGGGAAGGTTTGACTATCCCTTAGTAGCCTTAAGGTCGAGTTTAACTATATATGAGTGACGTCATTCTATATGCTCACGGAATACGGTATTTGAACTGAGTCTACCAATGTGGACCCGAAAGGGTGGCGCTTTTTAATTGGGTTATAAGTTTGAATGAGGAATGATTATGGAGGTACCTA
This sequence comes from Hydraecia micacea, assembly GCA_914767645.1. Classification (NCBI taxonomy): domain Eukaryota; kingdom Metazoa; phylum Arthropoda; class Insecta; order Lepidoptera; family Noctuidae; genus Hydraecia; species Hydraecia micacea. The sequence continues at coordinate 13,226,705 of OU611788.1, read as the reverse complement.
GTTAGTAGTTCTAACGTAATTTTGTATTTGAGTGGATTAACCTTTTAACCGCTTAAACTGGATTAATCCGGCAAATATTTTCGTGTCCATTTCGCCAAGGTCGTATATTTACGACCAAACGCCACAGCTCCTTTAATCTGCTTTTTTATTTAATTAGGCTGTATTCTATCAGGTATTTATTTTTCGATTCACTGTGCCGGGCTTTTTCACTTTCTCAAAACGGTGAAGGAAAACATCGTGAACCCGGCATGTCCTAAAACCAAAAATTCGAAGATATGTGACATCTGCCAATCCGCACTGGGCCCGCGTGGTGGATTACGCCCACTCCACCGAGAGGAGACCTGTGTCCCAGCGGTGGGAATATTATAGGCTGATTATGTTATGTTTATGTGCCGGGCGCTGGGGGCACGACAACAGTGGGGCAATTCTTGTAATTTTAAGAACGATCACAGTCTGATCTGTCTCAATCTGTCAAAAATACCTCTAATTTCGACAAGTTTTTGACGTTTGTTTGTCGCCGAGATGAGATTGCGACTAGATTTTGAATGTTTTAAATTACGAGAATTGGCCTTCTGGTATGAAGTCTGGCGGTTAAAAGGTAAAAAAGTTTTGGAATTGGAGTTCCTACTTCATTCTGTATTTGAAAGAAAGAAAGAAAAAGGCGTTTATTAGCATTATAGCAAAATAAATACATCTTAAAAACTATAAAAACAGAAAACAAAGGTTATAATGCCAAAAGGGCCTCAGCTCAGCATAATGGCAGTTGACAAAACAAGGTACCTACCACCTGACTCTGATTTTCAGCTGCAACCCACTTTATATATTTACATGGTGCGTATGGTTAAGAGTGGTGCAATAAATTATTTGAGATTTTAAGACTCATCATCATCATTTGCCTGGCGTTTACCAACTACGTTGGGGTCAGCTTCCAGTGTAATCTAATGCTGCTGAATACCAGTATTTTACATGGAGTGACTGCCTATCTGACCTCCACAACCCAGCTACTAGGTAGAAGGTAGATAATACGATACCCCTTGGTAAGACTTGTTGTCAGACTTTCGGGCTTCTGACTACCCGTAACGAATGTCAAAGATCTACAAAAATGACAGCCGGGACCAACGGCTTACGTGCTTTCTGAGGCAAGGAGGGGTCTCGTTATGCAATGGATGGTCCACGGACTGACCTCGGTAAGGGTAGCTTAACCTGTATCGACCCATGCGGCTGTTATAATTTAGCCACGAACTCTTGAGATTTTAAGACTCGAAAGCATGCACGGGGATATAGGATTATGTGAAATAGATGGTCAGCCATTTTTCTTTACGCTAATAACTGTGATCACTAATCAGTTTGGCAGGCGTGGTAATTGTGTAATTATTGCCTCGTAACCGTTAATTGAAGCTGTCTGTTATTTACGAGTATTGAACGATTTTAACCATTGACCTGTAAAGGCGCTTCCTCACTGGAATCATTCGCATACATTGCAACCTTTACCCGCGACCGTGTTACTTCTACCTATTTAATTGTAAAGGGTGGTAGGGACATCAACGCACAAGCTGTAACCAAGCTAAATTAAAAAAAAAATTGCTGTTCCATAAATTTTGACCGCGTAGGTATTGTACTTTTCTATCAATCAATTCAGCCTATTGCAGTCCACTGCTGGACATAGGCTTCTCCCAGGCTGCGCTACAACACCCTGTCCTCCGCCTTCCGCATCCAGTCCGTCTCAGCCACCTTCTTTAGGTCGTCCGTCCATCTAGCTAGGGGCGTCCCACACTATGCTTGCCGATACGCGGTCTACACTCCAAGACTCGTCTGCTCCACCGGCCATCGGTCCTTCGACAAACATGGCCAGCCCACAGTTTGCTTACACTGCAAGGTATGTCGGTAACTCCGGATCTTTTCCGGATAATTTCATTCCTGATTTTATCCTTCAAAGAGACTCCGAGCATAGCTCGCTCCGTAGCGCGCTGAGCGACCTTGAATTTGTAGACCAGTCCGACCGTCAATGTCCACGTTTCGGCACCATATATCATGACGGGAAGCATGTATCATGGCGCGAATTTTCTATGAAACAGCAGATTTTTTTTGTTATAACCGTCAAAAAATTCAACGCAGGGGTGTTCAGAATCATGTACTGAATCCATGGTAACAGGTTGCGCGTCGATGTCCCTGCCAGCCTGCACCCTAATTGCATATCACACTATTATAATCTAAATCTGAATCATTTTGAACGATATTGGTAATCTATTACTTCAAATATTTGAAAAATGTGTCTACTGAACAACGTAAACAACGCAATGTATTTTGTTGAACTGTCAAAATGAAACCCATTGCTACTGATAGTGTGTTACGCAATTAGCTCGCTGATGTTACCTATCCTAAGCTGATGGTTCCAATTATTTCTCTACACTACCTAGCAGTTGTCGGCCTGCGCAGTCTACTTCCAAAGCTCTAGCCGTTATAGTGGTCTCTTGGGTTACTTGGGTCATTACAGGCGAATACTCCAGGAGACGGAGCGCCATAAAGGAGTAAGATTATCATCCAACAAGTTTCTATACTTAATTAAATTAATAATAATCTTGCTAATCATAATATATTATGTTACGAGTTGTAACCAAGTTATAACCAACAATTCAATTAAAACAATGTTGGAAACAACAAAACAATTTTCCTTAAACAACAAGCGCCGAATTAAAACTTCAGTAGGAAATTTTATTTTTTATTTAAAAATATTTTTGTTACTAAATTATCATTATTTTTTTTGTTCCAAAACGGGCATATTGGACGTGGGAAAGAAGGCTGCCAGGCTCAAATGGGCGCACGGGGAGGTGGGACCCGCTGAGGAACAGCGGGTCGAGGCCTGTCGGGGGAGCGGTGAATGCTTATGCGAATTCCGCACCCCCGGCCATAGGTAGAGGTGGAACACCGCGGTGGTTTTAGCCGGTAAGAGTCCGGCATGCCCCTCTGTCCCCCCCACGATGGAGGAAGTCCATGAGGATTTCCACCGCGCAACAAAAAAAAAGGCTCAAATTGGATTGGGCGGTTTACATCAGCCGCATGCACGATGACCGCTGGGCAAAAGTCCCTAACACAATGTGTGCCTGAAGATGGACGGCGCCGCAGAGGCTGGTCCAGAAAGAGATGGCGGGATGACCTGCCGGTCGACTGCGTAAGAATCTCACAGTGAAAACTAAGGTGGAATGAGCTTCAAGTGAGCAGTTATTCCACCTGATGATGGGAATTTTCACTATTGACAGCTCACTTTACTTCAGTTTTCACTATGAGATCATCATTGCCCTCTCGGTACGCGTTCAGATGATCTATTCAGCTGAACGCGAACCGCGAGGGCTGGTTCGATGTAGCGCGGAAAAAGATTTCCTGGAAGTACTTGGGGAGGCCTTTGCCCAGCAGTGGGACACAAGAGGCTAAACAAAAAAAAAAAAATCTTTCTCCATTGTGTATAATGCAACCTACGTCCCCCAATTATGAGTTGGTAAAGTATCGGAATGCAATTTAACAGTTTTCGTATAGTTTCAAAGTTAGCTGGTAGTTATAAAGTTTTCAGTAACGATGTAAGGAAAATCACGGTATCAGTCTAGACAGAAGATATAAGGCATGGTACCTACTGTGGAGAAAAGCGCTTAAGAAAAATTACTTACAGTAGCGCTACAGGAATTTCTGAATATTCTAGGTAAACTGAATCCTAAAACAATAAAACAAACAATAATAAATATTTTAATCAAACAGCAGAATACAGTGTCCTTTTTTAAGTATGCACATTTTTACGTTACAAAAACTTCAAAAAGTGCATGTCATTGTGTGTTTTAAAATTTAAAATTAAATTCACATTGTTTCAAATATTAAATAACCGATCAGTTTTACGACTCAATTATTTTTATATATTATATTTATTTTGGAACCAATCCATATTTTTCGGCTTTCCAGGCAACATAGTCAAAAAACTCGACGCTTCACTTCTTTTTATTTTCATCGACACGAGCGAAAAATAACAATAAATACATGACAGGACCATCAACACCTGCTCGATTGTACTGATATGCACGAAAAACACACAAAGCTAGTGTAAAAACCACTTTATTTTCGATGAATTGTGCTCAGATACGTGCTCGTATGAAAAAGGCACACCGTTTGTGTGCAAACCACTTTATTTTGTAGAATTCTCGCGGTACTGAAAGTGCAATTTTATTATGGTTGAATTTTGAATAGCTTCCCAACTTTCAACACTTTTGAGGTCGTGTGGAGTTTTAAAATGTGTGCTCGTATTTAAGGTTTATGATTTGTGAGTTTTCGGAATATGAAATAAAATATAAATGTACTGAGAAAGGTTAACTTTGTGTTTGAATTTAAAACTTGCCGATCTTTATTTGACTTTTCTTCAATAATATTGAGAATTTTCGCGAAGTTTTCTTTAATCAGAAACATTAAGTTATGTAGAAACCTGATGATAAATGTCCATATTTTGTTAGTATTACATTATCTTAAAACTATGTTAATCATGAAAAGATCAAATATTGAAAGTTGATTTAAATAAAATTGAAATATATTAAAATGAAAATAAAATTGAAATGAATGATTAAATTAAAATATATTATCGACTCTTCTTATTATCTCTCCCTGCTATTCCATGTTTCTTTTGCTAGTACAATCTCAAATATTTCAGACACAACACATTTTCTTCACACTCCAGCACTCCTAAACATAGACCACATTATTTCAAATGGAAATACAGATAAACTACACACGTTCAGGCAATATAAGCGAATCTTCAAGACTTCAAGATACGGCTGATCGGCTCGCTTACATTTTGTACTGTAAGGGAGTCGAAGAGCCCGTTAGGACTTCTTAAAATTTATATTGTTAGAACAACGTTTATTCCAATATCTAAGCTCTGATTTATCGAAACAAAAATACTTAAGGGGCTTACAGGACCTAAACGCAAAAAACGCAAGTTTTAGAAACAAAAAAGTATAATTATGATAGACTACAGTAAAAAAAATATATGATATTCTTCAGGATAAATGCTAGGAAGATAGTGTGTTGAAAACATAATACAACTTATTTGGTACGATAGAAAAAAATCATGAAGATACCTCTAAAAACTTTTTTTTACAACAAAATTCATACTAATATACATACAATCATTATGATTTTTTGTCAGATTATTCTACAAGCAACATACTAAAACTATAGTGTTTTAGTTTTTTTGTCCAAACACTAGATTTTTCAAAAATCGATAATTGCTTCATATTTTGCAATAAATTACCAGCGTTGTGGCATCGCGCTTCTCTTTCTTTTCTATGCAGTCCGACAAAGACCGCGCTTTAGGTCATGTGGACACATCTTAAATAAAATATTTGACACTTGTTTGAATATTCGAATGGAACCCGCGCTAAATTATAGCCAGCCTGCACTATATAAGGTTAGGCTACATATAGCCTCTACGGTACCTTCCTTTAGATGCCCAAGGTTGCATGAAGGACTAAGGCTGTTATACACACACGTTTTTTTTCCGTGAAAAACTATGGTTGATTCGCCGTGTGTAGGCACAGTCTCTATGGTAGCTTCTCTATCTGTGTTGCATGGATCACTATGATAGCTTGTTGATAGACACGGCGGCATTACGGCACGTTGCCGTTGCCGCGTCGCCGTATGCGTCGTCCGGTGGTTTGACGTGTGATATACAAGCTCAGACGATTAATCCGTACCGTAAAAAAACCGTGCTGTGTAAAACGAGCCTTAGGATAGATTGGTAAGCGAAGTCCAATTTCTTTGTATTGTATTTCTTGGAGAGCTAGATCGTCGTAAGGTCTTTATTTTTAGAACTCCATTTTCAAGAGGCATTGCCGCCTTCCATAACGCACAACTGCACGTTTTTGAGATGAAACTACTTAGGCGGCGATAGTTGTACGAGAATTTAGAGTGAAATTTTATGGACGTGTCACGTTTAGGCACATTCCGTTACATGAGAGACAAGAAAGATAGAAGAGAGATATTAACCATCTCTGTCTCTCACACGAAGCCTCTCTAAATCTTAATTTTTGTTAAGAAGTTTCACTTCTGCCACGGTACGATGCTGCACGCGCCTTTTTTATACCTGCCACCTTGTAATATTTTCCACTAGTTTGGGATTTCTAAAAACAACACGTTTTAAACTGTATTAATAATATTGTGCTTTGCAATCCAATACCATATGAATGAGGTCGGTAAACAAAAATGATCCATGGCTGCCTTAATATTGCTGATAAATGAGGCTTTCTAACTTCGTTTTTAAACGCAGGGCTTTTAATAAACCTCTTAAAATGTGTACCTCCATTTACCAACCAAGCGCTTTTAAAACGGACTGTTTTTGTGTGGGCTCGTGGCTAAATAATAACAGCTACACGGTTAGATCGAAAGTTAAGCTACGCTAGCCGCGGTTGCTTCGTGGATGGGTGACCATCCATGACATATCGAGACCCCTCTGTGCCTAGGATAACACGTTACGCTATTGGTCCCGGCTGCCTTTGGCAGTCGTTACAGGTAGCCAGAAGCCCAAAACTTTGACTACCAGTATTATCAAGGGTATCTATTACCAGATTACTGGGTTGTGGAGGCTAGATAGGCCGTCACTCCATTTAAAACCACTGGTATTCAGCTGCATCCAGTTAGACTGGAAGCCGACTCTAACACAGTTGCAAAAAGTCTAGGCAGATTGAGCTTTTAAAACGGACTGTCAACCAAACGGAGAAAACCAAAACACATAAAAAGAAATCAACAAACCTGTCTTTTCGGTTTCCTTTTATCATGACATCACTACACATTTATAATCTGAACCAAAATCCCGAACAAGGTATAAACGAACGTTTTATTCTTGGCACGGTTGATCGCTTCGACATCGTGGGACTCTGAGGCGCTCAGGGTTGCCAAAGACCGCCGTATTCAGGATGTGGCGTAAATAGTAGTTCATGCTTAAGGATTCGTTATACCAGATAATTTACTATAACATATTAAAATTTTAACCATTATTACCCAAGGGTTCCGAAAATATTTTTTTTTTGTTTTTTATTTACGAAATTTATACCTTTTGTTACAAATTTGGTTGTAATTTCAATAAAAACCATTATTATTTCATTTTTTTTCTGTTAATTACTGCTGAATACTAGAGCTATCGTGTAAAATTAATGGTTTTTTTATGTAAATTTAGAGCTTTTGAAGAAAAAGTTAGTTCTTCTCTATTTTAACCCTAATTTTTAACATAATCATGCAAATTCAAGAGCGATTTTTGTAAAAAAAATGTAGTACTAAAATGGTTAAAATTGTAGTATATTATAGTAAATTATCTGGTATATCGAATCCTTAACTGTCATGTGGACCACTATTTACGCCACACCCTGTATGTATTTTAAAAATAAGGAGAGCAGTGGTTGCCCAGTCGTAACGGTCCCGACATAGGTCGTAGGTTCAAACCCAGACAGGCGCTTTACGTTGTGTAAATTATTTTAAGCACCATTGCTCTCAAAACGGTGAAGGAAAACATCGTGAGGAAACCGGCATGTCCTAGAGTCAAAAATTCGAAGACATGTGACATCTACCAGCCCGCACTCAGCCAGCATGGTAGATTACGGCCCACTCCCTCTCACAGAGAGGAGGCCTGTGTCCCAGCAGTGGGAACATTATAGGTTCATAACGCTATTGCAAAACACACACACACACACACACGACACGACACGTGTGACAAGGATGGTTTCATCAAAGTGGAGAAGAAGCGTCCTTGTCGGAACCAGTGCGGCACCGCGCTGGCAGGACCCAACATGCTGCTGCGTCCAGCAGTCCCGACGACGCAGCTGTACGTGTCCAGACTGCACCACTCCACGAAGGTTGAGGAGATCGTGGAGTACATGCGTGTCAAGACCAACTGGACTTTGAGGGTCGAGAAGTTGGAGTCGCGTCACAACACCAACTTCAAGTCGTTTGTGGTGCGTGTTCCGACACATCATCTCGAGAAGTTCCTCAAGGAAGAGTTCTGGCCGAAGGGGGTTGTGTACCGCCGGTTTCGTGGCCGGCTACATGACACCAGTCAGCGAAACACGACGCAGACACTTCGTGTTTAGTTAGTTTTTTTTTTTAGTGTAATTATAATGTTGTATGTATTTATAGTATTGTTAAGTTATATTAATATTGTATTGTATGTGTTTTATATGGGCCTTGATGCCTGAAATAAATGGATAAATAAATAAATAAAAAAAATAAAAAAAAGGGGAGGCGGTGGCCATTGGCAAGAAACAAAACAAAACCAAAAACACCGACTTCCGAAACTAAAGTTATTTTGAATTTTGTGGTGTTTTCTTTGTTAAAGTCGTCTATACCGGTTCCGGTACCGGTTTTAACTGCTAACACTATTAATAAGTTTTAATATTGTTTACTAACCGAAAACCGTTTTTTTTTGGAACTTAGTCCCTTAACCCGTCTTGCGGTAGGAGTTGACTGGTAGAAATCGTCACGTGTAAGGAAAAAGCGTCATGACCCCTCCATGCGACTTTCTCTCTCTCTCTCCCTCTCTTTCTGTCTCTGTCTATTAAATACGAGTGTGTGTGTGCGTGCGAGGATCGCGCAAGGAACTTCGTCCCTAGTGTTTTTCTTAGTCGAACTTAGGAACTGATACCGATCCCCCTCTGCTATCGAAGTTAGTGAATGTTTTAAAGTAATATGAACGATCGATTTCCCAAAAACGGTATTGGTGTTTTTCTTGAATAAGTTTTCTTCCGAACTTACTAATATTTTCGATGTGTAATAATAATACTGGTATTTAGCTGCTTCCAGTTAAACTGGAAGCCGACCTCGATATAGTTGGGCTGTAAGCAAAGGCTAGGTAAAATATTTTTGATGTGTCTACAACAAAGAGACCATGACTGTACTCTTGAGTTTGTTTCGGCGTTTCTTCTACTAATACTGGTGCCATCTAGTTAATACTGGTGCCATCTGGTTTTAAAATATTGACCAACAAAATATTACCGTGTTTATGTGTCTTAAAAGATCTACTTACAGAAATAAACATTTCAACAATAATATTTAAAGCCCTATGTTTTATTTCAGGGAGTTTTTTACTTCTCTGTTTAATTGTATCTAAATCCATTCAGCCGTTTCAGCTTGATTGAATGGGTAATAAACATAAAAAATTCTATATAAACTTTTACATCAGGTAATAATGTTTATTCCACTGGAATGAGAATATTTTGGATGCGATCGAACACATTATACCTAAACCTACATTTATGATAAGAGACAAGCGATTAAAGCATTTTTCACTAAGCCCAAGTACGCACGGGTGAAAACATATCGCGTCGCGATTTTAACGCGCACTGGATTTTCAACTCCAAGCATTGATAATCCAATAGAGTACACGCCACCGCGTCAAAAAAATAAATTTTTCGATTTTCCACTCTCGGCGGTAAGTAGTGCGTGAAATAAAATCGCGGCGAGAAAAAATCGGCCTTGCATACCTTTTTATTTTGTTTATCGTGGAGAAATGCTCATGCATTCTGCACTACCACAGGGAGATAGTGCAGTTATGTGGGACTCTAACCCACTAAAACTCCATGGTGTCCTCCTCAGCCGCTTACGGCGGGAACACGGGCACGCGTTACTCATCCGTGAACTCGTCGCGGCTATCCGTCACCGGACCCTCCTCTGGGGAGCACTCCCCATACCTGGGCTAACGATTTGTTTTGCTTATTCACACTTTTGCTCTTCAATCGGTAGATCAAGTTCTCTAAAGGCGGGTACTGACCGGTGTTACGGGGCGTAATGTAACGTGTTAGTGTTAAGCCGGGTCCAGACGTATGTAACGCGTAATGTAATTTATCGTGAAATGTAACACGAATTCTGTGTGTGGACAGCACTACGAATGTTACATGTAATACCACACACAGAATTGGCGTTACATTTCACGATACATTATATTACGCGTTACACACATCTGGACCCGGCTTTACACAGCGAGCGTTCGTGCAGTCGCAACCTTGTTTCCCCGTACTGACTGTACGAACGCTCGCTGTGTAACACGTTACATTACGCCCCCTAACGCCAGTCAGTACCCGCCTTTAGAAGTGAAACAAAGATCAATTTTGAATTTGAACGATTTGGGACCCAGGAGAAATCATGAATTAGAATTATTCGTTCGATAATAATTACTAACAAGTTAGGTATACAAAAATTCAATTAACAAAGTCGATCGATGTTATCGAGAATATTACGACTATACTATGATTTCTCGTCTCCATTAAATTATAATGCCAAAAGAATACCGAGTTAGGTGAGCGCAACCGCGAGCACAGCTAGTTTAGAATCAAGGAAAACAAGTTTAGTTTGCCACCCCTGACGCACTCAAGGTTGACAACACGGAGCCGTCCATTTTCCCGGTGGGTAGAACTAAACAATTGATCAACCACATCGGCTCCCCTTCGATCGAAGTCCAATAAGTGAATGGTATAGGTACAAGACGTTTCGCAGACAACCCTATGGTACGAAATAGGTAGGTAGAAACAGGTCAGAAGGTCGTCTATACTTAGACCATACAACGCGCGAAAATGTGCGCACGCATGATGGGCTAGTGGCTTGTGGCTTAGTAATAACAACCTCACAGATCGATCGATTAGGTAAAGCTACGCTTGAAACGGCTGGTCCGTGGATGGATTCTTTACGTACCAAGATCTTTCCGTACCTCGGAAAGCACGTTAAGCCGTTGGTCCTGGCTGTCATTCGTGGATCTTTGGCAGTCGTTACGGGTCGTCAGAAGCCCGAATGTCTGACAACCAGTCTTACCAAGGGGTATCGTATTACTCAGTGACTGGGTTGTGGAGGTCAGATAGGCAGTCACTCCATGTGAAATACTGGTATTCAGCTGTATCCGGTTAGACTGGAAGCCGACCCCAATATAGTTGGGAAAAGGCTAGGCAGATGACGATGATGAGAAGTAGTTTCGTAGACAATTCTATGGTACGAAATAGATAGGTACAGAAGATCTTATCTATACCATACAATGAGCGAAAACGGGCACACGCTCGTCACAGACAAGTACACTGTTATAAGTTACGTGTATTATAGTCATAGCTTTAAGATTTTTAATATGTATTAGTTTATTATAGTATAAGATTATGTTGTGTATTTTATCTATGGGCCTTAGCTGCCTGATAATAAAATGATTATTATTTTGAGTGTTTCTTTTTCTCAGCTCTTAGGCTGGTTTTAGCTACATTTACGGGCCAAAGCCAAGTAAATGCAGCGTGTGGTGTGTGTTAGGGTGTGTTTTCTTCCTCCAACTGCATGAATTTCCTAACTATTCTGCAGGTGTTTAAGATGGCGGCTTTCTGTAGATTGATATAGACGGATTCTTTATTATTATTATTTATTTTTGAATTTATATATCTCGGGACCATGGGGTCCCGGTCCTTTGGAAGGCGTACGAGGGGCCGAAGCCAACTCGCAGAGGCCCCTTAGGAAATTTTAAGGAAATGCGGCACCGTCCGACGATTATCCCTGTATGCACTATGCAAGTGCACCCAGATTATTATTATAAGGATCTTCACCGGAGTGATTGACAAAGAGGTGTTTTTGGTACAACCATCCTATAACATTCAGCCTATAACGTTCAGCCTATAACGTTCAGCCTATAACGTTCAGCCTATAACGTTCAGCCTATAACGTTCAGCCTATAACGTTCAGCCTATAACGTTCAGCCTATAACGTTCAGCCTATAACGTTCAGCCTATAACGTTCCCACTGCTGGGACACAGACCCCCTCTCTGTGAGAGGGAGTGGGCATGACCCACAATGTGGGCCCAGTTGGTGGATGTTGGATGGTTGTGGATGGAATTGTATTGTATTGAAAATACAAGATGGCGGCGTAAGTTCGGATTTATTTATTTATTTAATACTTTCAGCACACAAATGTAGAGGCGGACTTAGTGCCATAGGCATTTTCTACTAGTGAACCTTTAGGTGATGCAAAGACAAATAGTAATAGGTGCAATTATGAAAATTTTGTAATAAATATTTGATCGTGACCACGTGCCAAAATATACTTGTACCGTTGTGCGTATAGCGACGTCGCGACGGTCGCGAATCTTATTTTAATCAACATACGGCCTAAAACTGACCTACAAATTGCAAAAAACGTAAGTCAATTTGAATTTCACGGGCTACTTTAGCGCATATTTTAACGTTCTCCCTTAAAGTTGCCTCTTTAATTAGAAGGTGTTTCGATCGGTGCCCCAAATGACGTAGCCATGAGTGCCCCGTTACAATCTCTTTGGGTCATAAAATTGGGCATTAAAAGAGTTTAGGTGCCTTTAGCAGCTGTATTTTCGAGCTAATCTGAAAACACCGCAGGGGAAATAATTCTGGAAGTTAAGCTTAGTTGCAGTTCTTCCGTTCGACTTACTTGCTTTGAAAGTATTTTCTAAAAAAACGTATTACTTATTTTATTTGTGCTTTGATAGTTTTAACCAATGATAGTTGTCCTATGCAATAACCAGAAGAGTCCAGTAGTGAAGACCACGTTTCGTCAAGCATAGTATGGGACGCCCCCCAGCTAGGTGGATCGACGTTCTGAAAAAGGTTGCTGGGATAGACTGGATGCGGAAAGGTTGAATATGCAATAATTGTTATCGCCAATAGCCGGTTTCATCTGATATTCTAAAACGTTTCTCTTATATTTTTTTTTGTTAGCCTATACTGTCCCACTGCTGGGCAGAGGCCTCCCCAAATCCTTCCACGAACTGTTTTCCCGCGCCACGTCGCACCAGCCCTCGCGGTACGCGTCGCGTTTCTCTTATATTAGTACAAAATTCTGCTGTGAACAGTAACATTGTTTGCATTCAATGGATAATCAGGTCACAATCATAACATTTCCAGTTCATGGATTTTATGATTGTGACCTGATTGGAGCATTCAGCACTCGTAGTCTTAGCTATAATTTCCTTTAATATCTATAGACACACGTAAACTGCATTCGCGATTTATTTGCCAAAAATGTAAACAAATATGAGTTTATGGAAAAATAAATTTAATTCGTACAGTATAAAGTTCAGTTTACGCTACAGCTTCAAACATTTTTATAACTTTTCCAATAGTGCTAGTCATAAAGTTGATATTTGTTTAACTTGAAATAATATTAATTTAAAACATAAGTTTGAGTAGTATTTACAAACACAGAACACACATACATAAACTCACGCTTTCTTCCCATGGAGTAGGCAGAACATACTTAACGCCACCGGCTACGATCCCTAATAATCCTTTTGCCTCGTTTATGTTTATACATTACTTTAATATCTATCATTATAATAATTACCTACTACATCGTTTTACTCCATGATTGGCGCATGCGCTGCGTATTTTTGTTTATTTACTGTGCATTATTTTCGGGAAATTCTCGTGTGTGTATAGTTTGGAAAAAAGTTTAACAAAAAGTTGAAATCTAGGCACTCATTATAACTCTCTTTTACTTTTTCATTCCATAGGCAACTGAGCCACTATATTAATACAAAATGGTGCAACTTTTATCAAAAAAAAAAAAAACGTTGTGCAGTCGGAGGACGGGGTTAGGAACGAAGTTCCTTTCACGATACCCGCACGCACACACACTCGTACCTATATAATACAAAGAGACAGAGAGAAGAACCTCTCATAAAGTTTTCGCCATCTTGGATAATCATTTTGACCTCACTATTGGCTTCAGTGCCCTCAGAAACCAACACTTTATCAACTATATTTCTCTCTGTTTCTTAAAAAGTCTTTTATGAGACAGAGAGAGAGATATAGTTTCCATGATTTTCGAGGGTGCTGAAGCCAATAGTGAGGCTGCGAAAAATGAAAATCTAAGGCGACGGCTGCGAAATTTTTAAAATGTTTCATCCAAACCAGGCGGGCGTTAGCCCTACCAGCGCAAGGGAAGAATTGGCCAGTCAAATAAGGTGTTGGGTGTGACTGTCCAGGATGCGCCGAGCGTTCGGTTCAGTTGAGTAACTGGCGGAACAAAGTTCGCTACAAGAGGAGGCTTCTTCATTCATCCCAAAAATAATATTTGTTGTTGTTGTTGTAGTTGAATAGTTCGTTACAAAGATGACGGAAATTCTCTTCTATGAAACCATAACTTTAAAGTTATATTCAAGATGGGAAAGTAATAAAACCTTTTTGAATAATAAAATATCTATATGTCACTAACTTAGGCTGTTACCACCCTAGTATAGTACCCACCCTTTAGAAACCTACTCAAGCTGAAAATAGATAAACGGAATTCCTAATAGCAAGTTGTCAACCGATTTGATATAAAATATATAAATCATTTTAGGAATAGAATTTGCTGAAAATATTTCATCGTGCAAACTTTCGGTTCATAAAAAGGTTAAATAATTTGAAAAACCATTTCTGATATTTTATTTTTTGATAAGGACAACCGTATACCCTAGGAACACGAACAATCAGGAAAATTAATTGTTAAATCACACCCAACGTTGATTTGCCGTGTTATAGAAATTTTACACAACTGTCAAAGAATTACAGTTGTGATTTGAATATACGGTTGGTAGTTAATTTGCTTTACAACTAATTATATGCGTGTATACAACAATGCCTTACAAAATATAATTCCACATTGGAACATTAAATCAACACGCACGTCGCTAGATACACGTAATTACTCCAGTATCGAGTCTATAAACCCTTAAACGTTATCAGTACCTCCCAGACACAATAACTCACGGCGACCAACTACATACCAAAAACCTCGCTAAATATTAGCATACACTAAATAATTTTGTACGCGGTAGTACGTAAGGCGACCCCACTTTATGCTTGTCAGCGATGGCGTAATGTTGATACAGCGCAATGAAACCAAATACTCTCTGTACACGACTGTACATGGTAGTCCCTGTTGTCACATATTTTATTTAAGCATTCGTAATTTCTCGTGTAACTGCGTGCGCTGATGACTTTTAGGAAATGTGGTTCTCGGTAAAGCAACATGGCGGGCTCAGGAAATGACGCGTGACCTTGAATATTGATATCAGGTTTTATTTATCTTTTATGGTGTTATAGGAAAATGTTTAAGGGGGATGCTCGAATGTAGCCCGCGGAATTCAAATTTACTTACGTTTTTTTGCAATTTGCAAGCCAATGTCAGGTTGTATATTGATTAAAATCTGATTCGCGATCGTAACAAATATGACTTTACAGAATAATAATCATTAGAATTTTCAATACAACTTAGAAATCGCCTCAAATGTCACGATTCATTCAATAGGGTAATATGAACTTAGAGGGATGTATTGATAATTTTTATGATTATAGTTCTATAAATAAACATTTTTTACAGCCGCTAATCATATTCGCTGAAACATAGTTGATACTTGGGTAGCTATCTGGAGTACTAAAGTACCACAATTCAATAGATATCTTAGATTGATTGGTGATCGCAATACGATGTGAGTACTCTTGGCAGGCGCCTATCATGGTTCGGCTTGGCAGTCACGTGCAGGATCGTTTGTTGTTACGGTTTCTGAAGACACAGACTACTAGATAACGGGACTGCCTTTCTGTAATGTATAGCGTTTACACTATCTATAGGTTAACAATGATAAAGCCTTTTTAAAAGATGAGTGATACTTTTGTCAAGCATTTCGGCCACAGGAACTTTTTTTACAGTATTAAATATAATAAAGACCCATCACATAGTCATCTATGCATTCTGATAAAATTATTGCTGGGGAACGACTTTTATTGACAAGGGGGAAAATCGCTGTTTAAGGTAGCGCGCAATGTAACCTCTAACTCAAAGCATTTATTTCACCATTAATTAAACCATTTATAGGCACTTTTGAATTATTTCAAGAAGTCGGTCAGTCAGAAAATATGAAGATAGTTGCCCATTCTAAAGCGTAGTAGCTACCTATGGAGAAGAACGGGCAAGAAACTCCATGGACACTCTTTTAACTTAATTATATTGTTACAAAAATATTAGTTAAATCATTAATGCTGAATTTATAATTATATGTGAGAACGATGTAAAAAAAAAAGACGTTCACGTTAAAAGCTTTCAGAATACAGCAAAAATAGTAACAAAACAACAGTCAAAAATAAACCGAGGCAGCTAAGTGACGACCAGCCCCAATTGACGCCGCTTGTTCACGAACATGACGCATGGATCAGCACCATTCAGCTCAACAATTTTGAAGGGAGCTAAATGATCCCACACACACGCCACCGTCAGCGAGACATTTGAGTGAGCATGACATACTATCAGCCGCCAGGGCACATTAAAGTCAATGAAAGACATATTACCCGGTAAATTGTAGCTCTATAGTACATAGAACTCACATCTCGTCGCTCGCATGACTAACTGTCCTATCTCATTTTTCTAATTTTTTTGCAGATCTGAGTCAGGACGACTACGCTCGTCTATTCGAGATTCTTACACTTTTCACTAACCGTCGTACTTTTATGTTATTTGGATCTCAAAATATAACCATTTTGAATGGCAACAAAATGTAAAGAATCACGAATAGAGGAGTGTAGCCGTCCCAACCCAAATCAGCTAAAAAATGAGATAGGACAATTTACTCATGCGAGCGACGATCTGTGCTATGCAATTATACATATACAATCAAAGGAAATTGAGTTTATAAAACTTTTTTACAAAAAAAAAAACAATCGTCTTCAAAAAAAAAAACTACAAATTGATAAATAACTTTAATTTCGGAAGTCGGTGTCGTTGGTTCCACATTTTCGTTTTTTGACACCGACTTCCGAAATTAAAGTTATTTATCACTTTGTAGTTTTTTTTTGAAGTCGGTTGTTTTTTTTTGTAAAAAAGTTTTTATTTTTCACTTTTTAGTTGTACCTACTCCACTCAAATTCAAATAACACTAGTGCATTGAAGAATTGAAGACACCAACTAGAAGAATCATCAAAATTCGCATAGAAATGCTGGAGATGCAGTACATTTATGCATATAACATCGTACATAAGAATAATTACATAATGTATTATATACTAAAACCTTCCTGAAAACATGTAGATCACATTTATAGTGAAGGAATTATCATAATTGGTTCATGAGTTTTTGAGAAAATCGCGGACATACAAACATACATGCATACGTACATACGGGTCGAATACAGAACCTCCTTTTTTGAAGTCGGTTAAAAATACAAAAATATAGTCTTACAATCTTCAGCAGCCCCAACAGTATTTTCAAGTGTTCATCAATTAGTTGTGGTTGTGGAGCAGGACCAGCATTGAGAAAACTTAATCTGAAGATTCCCAGGTATGATCCGGTTCAAAAAAAATTTACAATGACGGAGGTTACAAGTCACTCTCGCTTCTTTTTACACCGTCTAGGTATAACTTGTAAAACTCCCATATAAATGAACCGTTGTTAAAAGAGCAACAACTTAAAGAAAACTTCAATTTTTTAAATATCAGCACGTCTCCTCACGGAATCTTTTAGTTGGGGAAGTTTATAGCTTCATGTAGGGTGGATCACCCCCTGAATAATGGAGGGCGGGGCCAAATGCGATTCGCGCTTAGCGCTTAAACTACTTTAAAGTCAACTCGTATAAGCCTTCTTACCATCCGATGCATTTTCGATACGTCACGTATAAAAGTTTATAACTAAAAGCGCAGCGCTTCTTATCTACTTTCAAGTTCGTTTAGCGCTTAGAGATAAGGGAATTGCTATGTTACTATCGAACTGAGAGTTGAGAAGTTTTAGTACACAAAGAGTCGGTAATACTGGCTGTTTTAAAAGTTCAATAGATTCTTTTGGTTGAGTATTTTTTGATCGGCTGCGCCCGTGATTGGGTGCAATTGTTTGATGTCGGAAATAGTCGGCAACAGTCGTATTTAGATTTATATTCCTAGATTAATTCTGCTATTATACTTAGATGTCACTTTTCCTGAACATAAATAAATCATTTTAAATTACTAGCTTTATACCTAAGTTTTTTGTGTTAACCAACTTTCTCTATTACCACTTTTTACTGGCCAAGAATATACTTAAATGCAAGATTATATAGGTTTGCATTATTTTAACGCTTTTAATTTTATTTATTTGTATAGGCATATATTGTATGACATGTCGCCATGGAGGCGGCGGCGAGTTTTAATAGGTCTTACCGCCGCGCCGTGGCGTCATATGTAAGGGTTCATTAAAATCTAAGGGTAACTAATACAGCGGCATTGCGGTGGCGGTGGTGCCGCTGCAGTTACGGCATAATATGTAAACGGCCTTTCACACGGGCGAAGCCATGGGCAGAAGCCAGACTTCTATCATATCATAATCGATAACTTTTTAGACATTTCTCGTGCACCAAAAAAATCTCATATCAATCGACCTCACGAAGGGACGATCATGACGCTTGAAAGTATGCAGCTTATCTTTGACGTGAGCCATAAAAATGGCCTGAAGGGAAAAAGGGCTACTTTACCATAACACTGTGAGAGGACGGTAGGTACAGACGCCAGCACATCAAGCTACCCGAAACTGTCAAATTTTCCCAATCAACTTTGAGCCTTATGCTTTAGCACTAAAGATGAAAATCTATTATAGAAATTTGACAGATTGTAGTAACTTGATGTGCTGGCGTCTGTACCTTAATGTCACTATCAGTCGATTATTACCACATTTAGGGGATGATGTCACCAAAGACCCTATTTCTTAGGAAATTATGTTAGCGAAATGGAAATTGCGAAATTGCGAAAAGAAATGGTAGACGTTTGTAAGTAGCGTTCAATCATACTTTTAGTAATATGCCTAATGTTTCAGTTATGATTTCTGTATTCCAAAGTATTTTCGCATGTCAATAATTGCTACTAAGCATTTGAATTGCTGAATGACAGGTTTTTATAAGCCGATCTACGATTTTTCAAAGCTAATGTGAAGGTGGAAAAGAAGTCACATTGTGCTATTTGTTACAAGCAAATATTTATTTATTTATCTACTTACACGTACCGTTGAACAGGATAACCCAAAATGTAACACCTAAATGCGTTTATCCATACTATAATACAGTATGGAAACCACATATTATGTGCAATAAATTATACCACATACTTATTATAGCCTTTTCTGACGATATACAAAAAATGGACGAGGTCAGACGCGAAAAAAAATCAGCTGTTCCCTACATTTATGTTCGCATAACTCTTCAAAATGTAGGGAAGAACTGATTTTTTTTTCGCGATTGATTTCGTACAGCTAATAATTTATTGCATATATGTGGTTTCCATACGATATATAGGTACTATATAATATTATGATATGCGAAAGTAACTTTGACTGTTAGTTACCTTTTCACCCCTAAATCACTGAACTTATCGTTATGTTTGTAAGAAAGATAGCTTGGGACCTGGAAATAGGCTAAGTCGCGTAAAACAGCTAGTAGGTATATAATTTGTCGGAAGCATCTATATAAATAAAAATGATTTCACAATTGATTTAGACTTGACAGAGAAAAGTCGTTATTTTGAACTTATTGAATTGATCTCTTGACTTTATTTACTAGGTATACGATACGACGTTTGATTATTATGAATTTTACCACTTCCTAGTGCTTTATCTATTATAATATCAGTCATTCATATCTTCCCGACCTCACTACGGCATCTCAAAATCCAGTAACGTTGTTTAGCTCATTGCAGAGAGTAAGTAAGTAAAAATAAGTAAATAAAAAGTAAGTGTACCTAATTGAATAATATTATGTGTATTTTAAGTCAAAGAAATAAAAATAAAAGATTCGGCTTTACTCCTTGACTGTACTAATGATGAAATTTGGCAGTGGGTCCAGTCGACCTATTCAAAAATTGATTTAGTCGACTGGACCCGCGGGTTCGTGTGGGTCCACTTGACCAAAGACTCGAAATGGGTTCGGATGTATCGCATTTATCTATCTACCCATAAAGTTCATATTATTCTATCAAAATGTTATGACTTTAACAGCAAAGTAAACGGCTGGAACTTGATATTATTTTTTAATTTCCCCTCCGCCATCACTTGCAAAGTTTAGATAGATGAAAGTACGGTTTTTTTAACCTTTTCCATAACGTTCTGTGGTAAATATTATTCAATGCTTCAGACGATGGTCCACAAGATTTTTCTGTAAGAAAATTAAAACTATAAAATAAGAGAAAAAGAACTTAGCACTGTTGAATTTTAAATCTTGTTATTATGTTTCGAATATTGGGCTTTAAGCCGAGTATTGCCGTGTATAATGTTTATGTACTGTGTGTTTTATTTGTACAGAAAAATACTATATTTTTTTTTCTGAAGACAAGACTTTTGCCTTTGCTTAAATTATTGGTTTACATTACAGGCATGAAAAAATTGCTTGAAGATTTATTTTAGTCGTACAATTACAAAAGCTAACTCACGAGCTGATTATAGCCAAATGGAAGTCTACTGATTATACAAAAAAAATAATACAAAAAAAACTAGAAAGTTACCTCTTAAAAAATAGTATTAACTAAAAAAAAACAATTAAGTATTTTATTATATGTTAATATTTAATTACATCACGTTGTGTATTCCGCTATTGTTGTTCAAAAGGTTCGATTGAGCTCACAAAGTAATAATATTGAACCATTAAATAGTTCTTTGCCAAGGTACTACTTGAGCTTACAGCCAAACTTAATGAATATTGATAATTATTGATTGACCTAATTTCAGCAGTAAATATTGTTTTGTTTTAATTAAATTTTACGTAAAGTACAGTTGAACAAGCTATTGTAACCTATAGTACTTAAGATATTATATTATATACAAAAGTTGTTGGTGTACAGTCAACAAAAGAGATAAGTATGCAGGATCGTCGGATATAGTTGAAGTTTAGTAAGAAACCGATGGATGTTGTCGACTGAAAATTAATTTGATAAATAAGCTGTTTGTTTTCTATTAATAAAATTAAATTTTATTCGAGAACGTCCGTCGGTTTCTTATTAAACTTCAACTATATCCGACGATCCTGCATACTTATCTCTTTTGTTGACTGTACCTTTTTAAATAAATAAATATAAAATATAATAGTTAAAATAAAATTTGCCCGCGGCTTCTGCGTGGTTGCTGCAATAAAATGTGTAAAATTTCATCAAATTCGGTTCAGCTGTTTTTGCACCAATCCGGAACCTACATGCATACGAAAAAACAAACGGACACAAATTCTAAAAACTATACTTTCGGTGAGGGAGTAGAGGCTCGTTCCCATACCGCGTAGAAATACTAACACGTTTTTTTTTTCAAAAGATTATTATAGTATGTTTATTCAATAAACAGTTTTGACTTCATTACTATTTCACTATACGTATAAATAAATCGAGAAATTCAGAAACACCTGCCATTACATCCATCAAATACATACCATAGGGACCTTTCAACGATTTACGGGACAAAAGAAAGGTACGAAAGGTATCCCCTATTCCATTAGGCTGTTCCCTAGGATACGACGTGGAAAAGGGTCTCATACTCTAAAAGGACTTTCCATGTCACCACATTGATTTCCATAAGAAACTAATTAAGTAAACCCAAAGTTCTCTACCGAGTACACAATAAATTAAAACTTACCTATTTCACCGTTGGATCAGCAGGGTAATTGCGTAACACACTATCAGTAGCAATGGGTTTCATTTTGACAGTTCAACAACATGCATTGCGTTATTTACGTTGTTGAGCAGACACACTTTTCGTACATAAGGAGCAATGGATTAGCAATATACTTCAAAATGATTCAAACTGAGAGTAATAGTGTGTTACACAATTAGGGTGCAGTTCATAGATATATGTTCTACTAGCTGCGACCCGCGGTTTCACCCGCATAAGTCTCGATCCCGTAAGAATATAGGGATAAAAAGTATCCTATGTAATTTCCCGGGACTCAAGCTATCTCTATAATAAATTTCATCTAAATCGGTTTAGCGGTTTAGGCGTGAAAGGTAACATACAGACAGACAGACAGAGTTACTTTCGAATTTATAATATTAGTATGGATGGATCACTTAAATTGGTATTTTCCCAGATCGAAACTCTATCCACTTTCAATCCTGCACTATAAACTGAGAAAATTATTATCCCCAGAAAACTTCCTCATTGAAAGTCAAGTCACTCCTCTATACACCTAGCAGAATTCGCTCTAAAAAAGAAATCCGTAGCCACCTTAAAATAAATCGACAAAACGAATATCCACGCGACTAAGCTACCGTAATGGCAGGAAAATTTATACCAGCACTTGCAAACGACGAAACCGAAATGCCTACTCGATTTACATTAGGATTCTTCGCGATACATTCCCGAATACAAATGGGATCAACCGCTCCCCGGAGAAAATGCGTGACAGAATAAAAACTGCAGTGGGGAAGAATCACAAAAGCTTTAGTAATTAGCTCAGCATTCACGTACAACGCGAGTAACAAAGAGTGACGTATCTAGATTTTTATTACGCCGCTGTTTTTGCTCGTACCGTTTCACTCTGCAAGGAAAATGTCATGTAATTTTAATTTGAGCTTGACTCAGACATTCCAATTTCGAACCGCAGTGAGTACAAACACTTTTTTAATGAGTACGACGCGCTTTCTGATCTCTTTAACAGCGCCGTGCTTGGTACTCGACATGTTGTAAATTTTAATGTGAATTCGGAGTTTGTCATGCGAGCAATTTGTTTTCCAAGCAGGAGCTAATGTGATTACGGAAGTCTTCTTTTACGGTTTTATGGTGATTATGATACTGTTGTTTAAGTGCTAGCTGCTTAAAAAATAGAAAGGTTGATATGAAAACTATTTCAAGTATTTGTTTCTGTATTTTGTTTTTTGCCACTGACTTCTGAAATTAAAGTCATTTTTCACTATGAGGTAGTATTTTGTTTTCCCTTTTTCGTATAAATATATGGTGCACCGTGCAAGCTTTCTCTACCAAATGAAAAAAAGCATTTTCAAAATTGGTTCGCAGCCGTCATGAAAATATCGATAAATATACATAATAAATACATACAAACGAACTTAGAACCTCCTCCTTGTTAGATGTCGGTTAAAAATTATTTTCGTTCTTGCCGATAGCTCCATACCAGAGATACGTACCCGATTTTATTTTTCTCTTGTTTACTTTATGCGTATTTGAGTTACATTGCTTCCGCCTTTTACGTGTGTCTCTGGTAGTCATAAGATAGAAATAAATCCATCTATGGTTGTACAAAGGATTCTGAAAACTGACTTGTGATTTTAAAAAAGAAAATTTCTTACAATTGACACTTAGTTTGAGTTTTAATAATTCTTAGAAGTTTTCCTCGAATGATACATTATTCCTCGTTGAATCGGCTCAAAATGTGAAGCAAATATAGGTACGTATTTGTTCTGATATCAAGAAATCAAACAATAGGACTCAAAAGAAGCAAAGAAGGAACAGGAACGGGGGAGGGTCTTAAGCTGATATCATACAATGAGAAAATATCTAGACAGTTTTTATTTAAATTCCTCGTCATTATTGCGTTTATCACCTACCTAATTAAAACATGCATGGCTGTTAATATTTTTCAATTACTTTCAATAAAACCTTTGAAAATCAAAGCCAAAAATCTCTCTCCATTAAAATCCTACAACAACCCTACAGCTTTACCAAAAATAATTTGTCAGTTACACAGTTTAAATTCAATAGTAAAGTTTTAAAACGGCTCTCTAGTTAACCGCAGTGAACGGAGATTTAAACGGCCACCGTAATTATCTGTAGTACTTGGCTGAATGAAGTTTAAAATCGTTGCAACAGAAAATTGTAAATGGAAATTGAAACCATGTCGTTATATCTTATAGTGATTAAATTCTATTTTTAACCGCGAGGCACTGCTGCCTCGCGGTTTTACCCGCATTAGTATCGATCACGTGGGAATATCGGAATTAAAATTATCATATGTGTTAATGCAGGTTATAAACTGTATGTGTACAAAATTTCATCCAATTTCGTTCAGCCGTTTATACGCCAATCCGGAACATATATCCAGACGAACATACAAACGGAAAAAAAATGTAAAAACTATATTTTCGGCGCCAGACTCGTTCCTCACGCCACGTCGAAATTATTTTTTTCAAAAGAATATAATATTGAATGTATAGTTTTGACTTCGTTACTATTTTACTATACGTATTACAATACGATTTTGTATCTTTGGATGTCTTAAAGAAATATGTATATGATACTAGTACGATGGTCTGCAATCAACGAGTAGTTATGTGGTTTTTCGCCGAAATGTTCAAAAAAAGTTCTTTGATTTATTTTTCAGTTACGTTAGGTTAGGTACTTATCCTATATAGTGAACTTACGTACTGTGTGACTATGACCAGATTGCTTGTACTAGTAATCTGCTTTTTTTGACTGGAGTAATGCATTTGATTCTTATTTTTTTACGAATAATTTGTACTGTCCTACAACAGTAAGGCCCTTTGTACAGTCGCCAGCACATAAAGCCACTACAATCTATCAAATTTCTTTAATAGATTTTCAACTTTATCGCTAAAGCATAAGGTTCAAGTTGATTGGGAAAATTTGACAGTTTCGGGTAGCTTGATGTGCTGGCGTCTATACACGGTACGGCGTTTAAACCGAGCCGTAGAAAAAACGTGCCGTTTACGAGCTTCTATAGTGATCCATACAATACTGACGACCGTGACTACTTACGGCAAATAAACCGTAGTTTTTCACGGCAAGAAAAACGGCACGAAAGCCCTTCGTAGGGCTTGGTTATCTAACAAATATGCTGTACGCTTGATAGCGTTTCCCAAAGCTGAAAGTTCGTCGGTTCCTTCATGCACATCATCTACATTCATCCTTAGGTTTTAGATGTCTCTAAAACTGTTCATCTTGGTTTCCTAGCTACATTACCGAACCAAAAAATATTCAACCACAAATGTATACAAAGAACACTGTCTTCTATCGCTAGCAATAACGACCAGTACTCCAGTACAAATGACATGCTCGTAAGCAACTTCCACACTTTTTGCTTAGTTTTTTTTTGTTAAAGTAGTCTATTCAGATACCTACTTTGTACTTATTACCAAACTTTTTCAATACACCATCTACTTTACACGGATGATAATACAGTAAAGACTTTTGCGGTAGTTTTACAAGGCTAAAAGCATTCACTTGTTATATATGATAAAGTTTGCACAAACACTTTTACACGTCTAACTTTATATACAACCTCATTGTATAATTTAAGAATGCCCATTTTCTACTTTTTAGCCGTCTAGTGTTCGCTTAACAATAAATTCAGTTACCAAAACAAAAACTCGATGCCAGTTTAAATTAAAACAAAGATAACAATTGATTATTAACTTTCTACTTAAAATTATCCTTCGCTGTAGCTGCCAACCTACATTTTTTTGTTACCGGCTTTAATTATTTTTTAATCCCAAATTAAGATAAATTTGTCGCCGCGTTAAATACATCCCTTTTGAAACTAAATGAGGTCGGCGTTTCCTATCTGAATAATCTGAGAAGAAAGGCCGAAACAAACTCAGAGGTCACAGTCTCTTTTAAAGTCCAGACATGATCTTGGTCGGATCACGTGAAGACCATGTAGATGGATGTCTGAGATGGTATTTTGAGAAAAGATCCACACGGACACAGACAACAGCAACCTTATTGGAATGAGAATAAAGATCACTGTGATTTAGACAGTGATGCAAATTCAGAGGTAACATATCTGTGAAAGGAGTGTATCCAGTTCCCCTTTTACGTTAGCTAGTTAAGTCTGCCTGTGTTATTGTTCTGTTGACAGTAAATCTCTTGTTGGGCTGGACTCTCTGTTGCGACTGCCCTGAGAGAAGCTGAGAACCGAACGAAGTGGAAGAACATCGTGCATAAAGCCACGAACTTATCAGGGACACGACCTTCAGTAATGAAGACTGAAGTACGCGACCAAGATGAAGAGAGTGCTGGCGATCGGCTATTATTTCCAACATAGGTACTATGGACGATTTATTCTGGTCTGATCCCCTGAGCCACCCCTCAACCCCCCCACCCTCTTCGATCCCCTGTTAGTTCGTCTTCTGTTTTACACTTTGTCTTATCCACTTTATGCTAGGTTACTCTTTTTGACAGGTAAGTACAGTCAAGAGAAAATAAACGTTTCATGTATTACAATTTGTTTTTTTTTTAATGTCCGTGTACCATGTATGCGTATAATTAGGCATCTACTTAGCGATTTCCTCGATCAGCTCAATGGTGGAAATTGGGTCTTAGCTTATTTATACTAGTAATAACATTAGAGTTTTTTCTTTGTTTGAACGCGCTAAACTCTGGAACTAACAGTCGGATTTGAAAAAATTTGCATTTAATAAATCAATTCTTGAGAAAGGCTATAGACAGAAGGAAGAAGGTTTATCATAATGCTAGGACTCTTAGGAGCCGATCAGAAATAATAAAAGATAAGAAAGAACTTTAAGCGAAAACGAAGTAATATCGCGGGCAGGCGGTGCGAAGCCACGGGGTAGGTCGAGGTAAAAAGAACTTACACACGGACGAAGTCGCGGGCAGAAGCTTGTTTCACAATAAATTGCTACAGAATAGCATAATAACATAGTCTGAATACATATTCAGCCTTTAATGTTCCCACTGCTGGGACACAGGCCTCTTCTCTTCGAGAGGGAGTGGACTGTACTCCACCACGCGGGCCCAGTGCGGGTCCAATTTTTTTGTTCAAGGACATGCCGGTTTCCTCACGATGTTTTCCTTCACCGTTTTTAGAGCAGTGGTGAAGAAATTATTTACACAAAGTAAAGTGCCTGCCTGGGTACGAACCTACGACCTACAACTCGTAAGTCGCACGCGGAGTAGTGGTGGCCCGGTGGTGACGGCCGCGACTTAGTCTGAATAATACTTCACAAATAAAACATGAATGTTTTCTGTTAACCTAACAAATAAAATAACAAATCCAATTTGAACATTCGTGTCTATACTTTAGAGCTTGATTTAATTTGAAATGTCACAAGTCAACCCTTCGCCCACTCATCGCTTTTACAGATGAAACAAAAAACATGAGATTTATGTGGGTACAAAAACACCTACAGGGTAAAACCTGAATATGACATATAAGATGACTTTATCACCAGTTGGAATAAGCGACACGCTCGCCCGACGCGGCGAAACGAGAATATCTATAAACGACCACTACGTAGAAATACACAGAAGTTCAATTATACTATCTATATTTTTTACGGTGGTAGGGCTAACGCCCGCATGGTTTGCAACGACCCACCCTCCCACCGGAGTCCGGCGTCAAGCAGCCTGGTGTGTTCCGTCGATGCGTGGGAGTTCCAGTGCCTTAGGCATCTTCTGGGCACGCTCGACCCATCATAGACCTCATCCATCGCTTTCGATCAGGCGTGATCGAAGTTACGAATGGGCCCATTCAGTAATAAAAAAATAAAAAATACCTAATTGCTGCAAGCTTTGAAAACGTGTTCGAGTAGAGAGGATTTATGGAGGCAGGCAAACAGTATCTAGTTCTGTGATAAAAAAAAAAAAATCACAATTATTAATTGTGTGTAAAAAATATCTTCAGTAAGAGTGGAGGACCACTGGTATCGGTCTTGACTTACGAGTAGGTCTGGAGTTCGAACCCAAGCAGGCACTTTTCTTTGCGTATTTAACTTCATCACCACTGCTCTCAAAACGGTAAAGGAAAACATCTTGAGGAAACCGGTATATCCTAAAACCAAACAATTCGAAGACATGTGACATCCACCGACCCACACTGGGCCCGTGTAGTGAATTATGGCCCACGTCTTCTCGCAGAGAGTAGGCCTGTGTCCCAGCAGTGGGAACGTTATAGGCTGATTATGATAAATATCTTGAAGATTTAAATTAATATTGTGGGTAGGTGTATTCTGCCGTCATAAGGAAAAAGGGCATAACTAAAATTTTTTCCGAAATTGAGTTCTATACATATTCGGAATCAGAAAAAAAAAGCCCATCTGCTAATATTATTTGTAGCTGTAACAGAGTGGCGTCCAAGGACTAGAAGACGAGATGTCGGACGTCCGGCGGCGAGATGGGCGGACGACATTGTTGCTATCGCGGCCAAAACCTGGATAAAGCTGGCACAGGAGCGTGGGGATTGGTACAAGGAAAGAGAGGAGTGGGTGATGATGATGATGAAAGCTACCAGCAATGTGAATAGCGTTGAACAGTATTCGTATAAATCCTGCCAGTGACATTTTAATCTGGCTTAACTGATTTCTATTTTGTATGAACTTCTGTGTCTCTGTCTATGTTGTAACACAACCCAGTTTAGTAGTCATTGTTTGGAAAATTGTAGGTACACTATATTTGCCAACTACTCGCTTTGTAAGTAATTAACTTTTAGACTAGGCTTTGTCAAACAATCTCTTTTGCCATAATAAAAATTTAAATTTGAATTCTCCTGAATTTTTTGCTGGAAAATGTCGTCACGAGAGTCTTTACATTTGTGTCAAATAAGAATTGTCAGATCCGAACCGTTGAAAGGTAACCGTAGCTTGTTGGCGCTGCTACGTCGTAGCTCTCGTAGCAAAGTGCTACGAGTGTCGTAGCATTTGCAGCAAATGCTATCAAATTGTTATCCAGTAAACAAAACGTTCATGCTTGAATGGTATAATGGCGCATGAATAAATACCAAACAATACCAGTAGGTATATAAGGTGTTAAAAAATTAACCTGACAAAGAGATGCTTTAGACCATCGAACTGAACAACTTTTACTATGGGACCAACTCTGAAATCACGAAAAAAACATCAGCTGTTTAATACAAAAGTTTAATACCTACTTGACCAAAATAATATATGAAACAGCTGATATTTTTTCGTGATTTCAGAGTTAGTCCCATAGTGAAAGTTGTTCAGTTCGATGGTCTAAAGCACCTCTTAAAGTTTGTCGGGTTAATTTTTTAACACTTTGTATAAAATGTAAGCTTCTTAGAGGGAACATGGAAATAAATAATTAATTTTAAAAACAAAAACGCTATAAACTGAAATAATGAAACCGCTGTCAATTCCCTTCTTCACGCGAAAATTAAAATCCGCACATTGCCCCGAAAAATACGACAAAAAATATAATACGCCCTGAAATTTCATTTAAAACTGTTACAGAACAATTCGTTTTTTCCGTATGCAAATTGTACCGATTAAATTGTCGAGCAACAGAACAGAATAATACCATTTTACGATGACAATATGCCTCGAAGCAGACATGTTGTTACAGACAGTGGGTTACAGTTGAAAACAGTTTATGATATGAATTTCACTTAAATTGAGGCTGGAACAAGCATTATGGTCTTTATTTAAGGCTTTTATGAACTATCGAATTGTGTTGTAAGTTTTATTAAGCATAATCAGCCTATAATGATTCTAATGCTGGGATATTGGCATTGCCAGGCTAATACGGGATTGTAGATGTCACATGTCTTCAAATTTTTGGTTCTAGGACGTGCCGGTTTCCTTAAAATTATTTCCTTCATCGTTTTGAGAGCAGTGGCTAAAGAAATAATTTACACAAAGTAATCACCTTCCTGGGAGGCAGGCAATTACTTTGTGTAAATTATTTCTCCCCGACTTACCGAGTTGTAATTCGGTAAGTCGGGGCCGTTACCACTTGACCACTGCTGCTCATTTTATGATTAGACTAGCTGCGCCCCGCGGTTTCACCCGCGTGAATGTCGATCCCGTGAGAATATCGGGATAAAAAGTACCCTATGTGTTATTATGTATAAGCTATATTACTGTAAAGTTTCATCAAAATCCTTTCATTAGTTTTTGCGTGAAAGAGTAACAAACATCCTCACAAACTTTCGCATTTATCTATACATATAATAGAATCGTAGGAAAGTCAAAACTGTACATTGAATATTTTTTTTAAAGAATACTTGGGGCGTGATCTACAATCGATTTCGAAGCCGAAAATATAATTTTTAGAATTTTTGTCTGTTTGTCTGATTGTCTGTATGTATGTCCGGGCTAATCTCAAAAAGTGCTGCATGGATTTACATCAAATTTTGCATGAGTATTACTAAGAGGTCGGGTCAACATATAGGCTACATATTATCACGCTATCACCTACGGGGGAGGAGCTGTGAATCTTTATTTTTCTTACGCATTCTGTGACAGCGTGTAATCTAACGATGCATATTTAAATGTTGTTTTTGAGTAAGCCATGCTATTATCTAGCTTTACACTATAAAAACTACGCCATTTAAGTAACTTGGGCAGAAAAACATAGTTTAATGAATGTTAGTAGTATAAAGAAAAATTTGAAGCAGCGCCATCTATGAGATTTCATAAAAATCAAATCAAGTTACATGTTAACACTTTTTGGAAATTAATAATTTAAAATTTATCATGTTGGCGAGGTTAGTAGTTAGTTATTCTTAAAATTCATAGATGGTAATGTGAATTTTCTTCATAAAAGTTGTATCGTATAGTTCGTTTTGAAAAATTCAAGTTCCAACAAAACCCTCAAAATCTTGAGCAGAGTTGAGGAAGACAATTTAAAAAAATGCGGTGTTAAGTATTACAAAAAAGTTATGTTCATTGATGATGATCATTTCTTCATCAATTTCATGTTGTTAGTACAAAATAAACATTGACTGTTAATACTTTTGTTCGGTATTTATCTGTGTGATTATTGCTTGGTAATTAATATATTTTCATGTCGTATACCTAATAATAAACTTAAATGTGATGTAAAACAAATCCCTTACGTATGACGAGGGGCCTTCATATTACACGTACGACAAGCAAAGGGATTTATTTAACCGACGTCGACGAGGAGGTGCTGTGGAAAGTTTTCCAGGAATTTTCAAGGACACCGCATTGGGTAGGGTTTAAATACCGTGCATCCGAATAATGGCGAATGCTATTTTCTGCGGTTGTTACTTCACACTGTCCGAGGCCCAACGTCTTTCGCCTTTCTGAGGACATTTGATGGCGTGGAGTATCCCACTTACCGCGCAGCCTGGGTAACACGTGACCTTCTCGACAGTGACCAAAATTGGGATGAAACCCTCGCGGAGGCGAGCGTCAGTGACAGTCCCAGCCGCATGCCGTCATCTTGGTGTTTTGTGGAGTCGCGAAACCGGTAGCTTTGTGGGAGAAGTATCGCCATCATCTGTCTGAAGATTTTCTACGAGCTTTGAGGCGTGCTACTGGAGACGAAGCCGAAGTAACTGATGAACGCGCGCTGAACACCTGTCTCAGTTCACTTCAAGATGTGGTCATTTCTATCGGCGGCAATCCACTGATCGAATATGGGTTACCAGCTCCCCAATCATCACCGCATCAAGACCGTGGAAATCGGGACTTTAAAATTCCCATCGATTCTGTTCCACAGTTCTGTTCAGTGGCGATTTCCGGCAAACGCTTTCCGTGGTGACGCGGGGATCGAGGGCTGACGAGGTGAATGCTTCGTTGAAATGATCTTCGTTGTGGTCACGAGTTCGTACGCTGCGCTTGACCATTAACCCATCGTATGCCGGAACGTAGATCTACGCGAGACACAATGGCTTTTTAATTGTGTCTGTAATTACGACATTCAACCGTTTAATATGAGAGCTCGGCTCGGCGGCAATGCACGTGCTCAAGAATTCTCCGATGTCCTTCTAAGTCTTGGCGAAGGCACTCTACCAGAAGAGAGAGGTGGACAGGTGGTGCTTCCAGAGTCTCTCGGTAGAGTGGTATCCAGCATAGAAGAACTCATTCGCTGTGTGTACGGGGACATCAGTCGTATACCGCACCAGCAAAATTCTTGGGTGTGTGAGCGGGCCATTTTGACGCTTAAAAACGATCAGGCTGCAGCAATTAACGAATGCATTCTCTCGGAAATTGAGGGGAATGAAGTAGACTACACCTCGATAAACACTGTTGTCGAGCAAGATGACGTCACACATTATCCCGTGGAATTTCTGAACTCCCTGTCAGCAAGTGGACTTCCAGCGCATACCATCAAGCTGAAGGTCGGTGTCCCGATTATGCTTCTTCGGAACCTATCTCCTCCGAAGTTGTGTAACGGGACCCGCCTTAAAGTCATCTCGCTCCACAGACACACAAATTGAGGCGGAAATTCTTACGAGTTGTGGCGTTGGCGAGGCAGTATTTATACCACGCATTCCCCTCATACCTCATAACTTCCCGTTCCAGTTCAAGCGCGTACAGTTCCCCGTGAGTGTTTGCTTCGCGATGACCATCAGTAAGTCGCAGGGGCAGACACTGAGGGCAGCGGGTGTCGACCTCAGGACGAGTTGCTTCTCACACGGGCAACTGTACGTCGCTTGCTCCCGCGTCACCAGTCCTGACTCTCTTTACATTTTAGCTCCTGGCAGCATAACTACCAACGTACGTTATAGGGAAATGTTGTAAGGTATGATACCTTTGTACGTATTTTTACTCTTTTGTGTCCTGGAATGTATTCCTGCATTATTTTCTCTATTTCCTTCAGTCACATCTTATGACTGAACTCAGCAGGATTCCAATATAACTCTCTTCACTTGCTTCGCTTGCAAAAAAAACTTATATTTAATGCTATTTTAAAAGTTGTTTACTTATAATGCTATAGCGACACTGGTATCTTAGGTATTTTTGGTGCTGTAGAGCCTTCACGCAGACGACGTCGCGGGCAGCAGCTAGTAGGTAATATTATAGTAGGATATGAGAAAGATATAATATTATTGCTTTGAAATTATGTAAAACTTGGGAGGCTCATACTCATTTTAGTCGTAACCTAATAATATTAAGATTTACTTCGAAAATAAACAAAGAGGTTGACTGACGTGTCAGATCTTAGTTACAATGCTTATATTACATGGATCATGGCCACTTGACGTCTAAACTTAGACAGCTTTACTATAGGCTGACCACGTTGCCTGAGGTAGCTGCGCGGTGCGGGAGGGGTGATAGTTGTCAAAAGTTGACGAATCACTGAGACACACCCCTCCCGCACCGCGCTGCTACCTCAGGCGACGTCTCAGTTAAGCGGTCGGCCTATATCGTGATTACCCACTTCATTCATATTAGCAAGAACGTTTGGTCTATTATGTAAGAGTCTCACCGTGAAAGTGTAGGGAAGCGAGCTGTCCTACCACCTGGTGATAGGGATTGGCACGTTGACGGCCAGACAACAGACACAATAGAAAATCTATTGTTTGCGGTCACCATTGACCGCATTGGCAGTCAATGCCTTAACAACTCACCGAATTTTTTTATGGTGATATTTTTACAGAATAGACCCGCGCTGATTGACACTTTTGACAGCTCACTTCACCTAAGTTTTCACGGTTAAATTTTTACAGAATAGACCCTCTGATTAACACTTTTGACAGCTCACTTCACCTAAGTTTTCATGGTTAGATTTTTACAGAATAGACCTGCTGATTGACACTTTTGACAGCTCACTTCACCTAAGTTTTCATGGTTAGATTTTTACAGAATATACCTGCTGATTGACACTTTTGACAGCTCACTTCACATGTTTCACGGTTAGACTTTTACAGAATAGACCCGCTGATTGACGCTTTTGACAGCTCACTTCACCTAAGTTTTCACGGTTAGTTTTTACAGAATAAACCGGCTGTTTAGTATTTAGGAAAATGACTCATCGTTTAAGAATAACACTTAGAAACCACCACCACTCCACTCCACTCCACTTAGAAAGGGGATGGCTGTTCCGACTACCCAGACGTTGTTATACAACTTACTGTTTATTTTTGCATCACAATTTAAAAAATAAAAAACTGCCTCGTTGTTCCTGGGTTTGATTCCCTGGTCCGGCGAAGTGTTATTGGGTGTTTTCCATCTGGAATTTTGCAGTATCAGCCCGGACGCTGGACTTGGGACTTAAAACATAACTGGCAAAATATGGGTGTACCTACTATAAGTACTCTGCCATATGTACGTTATCTATAGAAAATGTTCTTATTTTATCAAATATCATAAGTACAGACGCCAGCACATCAAGCTACCCGAAACTGTCAAATTTTCCCAATCAACTTTGAACCTTATTCTTTAGCCATAAAGCTGAAAATCTATTAAAGAAATTTGACAGATTGTAGTAACTTGATGTGCTGGCGTCTGTACATTTTACAATATCAACTTATTAACGATATTAGGTGAATCCCACGAATCTTTATTGACTTCAAAAGCGAGTTTCTCAGAAGTGGAGACGTAACTAGAACGTACAGTCACCAAAGGAGATAAGCAACCAGGGTCGTCGGATAAAGTTGAAGTTTAATAAGAAACCGGTAGATGTTTTCGAATAAAATTAAAGTAAATTAATAGAAAACAAACAATTAATTTATCAAATTAAATTTCATTCGAAAATATTCACCGGTTTCTTACTAAACTTCAACTATATCCGACGGCCTTGGTTACTTATCTCCTTTGGTGACTGTACGAATCCGTATTTTGTATCTTCCTAGAAAAACGACTTTATTTTGTATGAATAAGTATAAATTCTCTTGTTGGTTCTTTGATCAACTGGCTAATTATGTTGACATTACTCGTTTTATATAACGTTTTGAACATTTCTGTGAGTATTAAAAGATCTATCTACGTGGGTCCAACATTTTCTGAGAAAAATAGTCTTCGGATGGATAGCAACGTGTTTATTGGCAAATTCCATGGCAATATTTGAGAGATTATTCTTAAGGAAAATAACAAGGAAAACAAAGAAGTGCAAAATACATAAACTGATCCAATGATCTAGGAACGGAATATTTTGCGACGATAAGTAAATGCAGGGAGGAAACTGTAACAAGGACACTGAAACAGGGTGTTAAACGGATTAAACATCAATTTTTACTTAAAATGGTTGACATGATGCATAAAAAAAACACAAACACACAAAAAAATAACAAGTTTCGAAAAATGCGTCACATGCATGCAAGACGGCCATCGCTCAGCATAATGCTAAGACCCTATACACACGACAGACAGCTGCTGTTGACGTGACGACGTCCAGAAATAGAAAGTTTATAGTGGATAAGACAGAGTTTAAAACAGAAGACGAACTAGCAGGGGATCGAAGAAGGGGGGGGGGGGGGGGGGGGGGGGTGGTTCAGGGGGGTCAGACAGATTAGAGATTTTGTATTATTTAGTTGTTATGTTTATATTATTTAATGTTAACTTGCAGCCTAAAATATTGTAAAAAAGGACCAAAAAGGAAACGTTATGAGTTCAAACTTGTTTAGACAAACACTTCTTTCTATATTGATGTTTTATGAAACTTCTAGAGTGAGCCTATTAACACTGTACAGTAAATTATTTTCAAAATAGTCAGCAAAACATTACTTTAAACATGGTTGCTGAATACTGGTTCCACGATTTACACACGAAACCATTTTCATAGCCACTGACTCGAATAATTTTTAATTATGATTTGTTTGGATTAAGCGCTGAATCAGTAATTAACTGAAAGTGAAAGTACGGATTTAATAATTTGAACTGTTTATTATTGTTGATAAATGTAAGTTTAAACATTATTATTATTGGATATGATGTTGATGTACCGAAGACCTGTATAAATAATTTACACTGGATATCATAAGAATAATAAAAGAATATAAAAAAGGATAATAATTATTCATACCTTTCAATCAACTACTCTAATAAATCGACGAAATATTTTTGATGGGATTTTTTTATTGCAAAGCTGCATTCTACAAAGAAAGAATCTTTTTAGTTACCTACCCCAAATAAATTCGTATACCACTACTTGTTATATAAGCAACACTGATATGAAGTTTTATAACATCATCAACATACACAAGATGGTTTAAATACGTATATTATTGAAGCTAACTCAAAAACTACAAAAGCAAACATAATAAAATTCTGTTATTAAAATGTGTTATTCTGTTAATTTGAAAGGACTAAATATTGATTAAAATATCGATGACCATAAAAAAAATACATACAGACGAATGTAGACCCTCCTCCTTAGGTCGGGTAAAGTCAGGTCGGATAAAGTCGGGTAAAATTTACACACAAAAAAAATACATACAGACGAACATAGACCCTCCTGCTTATGTCGGGTAAAATTTACATACAGAAAAAAAATACAAACAGACGAATATTTCTCCTTTGATCGGGTAAAAAATTACATAACTACCGTTCACAACAACAACCAACTATACATTGTACAACACACAACACTTTTGATCCTGACTGTACCTTCACACACAATCCAATAATTACAAGAGA
Organism: Hydraecia micacea; assembly: GCA_914767645.1. Classification (NCBI taxonomy): domain Eukaryota; kingdom Metazoa; phylum Arthropoda; class Insecta; order Lepidoptera; family Noctuidae; genus Hydraecia; species Hydraecia micacea. The sequence goes on along the minus strand of OU611788.1, from coordinate 13,190,450 downwards.
CAGTTAAATAGGGAAATGAAGCACTAAAGCAAAGGCTTTAATTATTTTAATTATTGTTTGTTTTTAATGAGTGTTTCAGGCAAAACGATTTAATTGCACAACCGCGTTAATGCATGTTGTCTTTAAAAACGAGTGGTTACAAAATGATTAACGAGCTCGATTAAGTGTTCTTATACGCACTCACTTTTAGAATTCCGTACCTCAAAAGGTAAAACGGAACCCTTATAAGATCACTTCGTTATCCGTCTGTCTGTTCATCTGTCAAGATCCTATTTCTCAGGAACGCGTGGAGTTATCAAGTTGAAATTAATATCAAATACTCAGGGCTGCAATTCCTTGAAGCAGTGAAAAAATCAAATTTCTAAGTTAACGCAATCAAAAGATACAGGCGTTTATCTTTCGGAATCAAAACCTATAGGGTACTTCCCGTTGACCTAGAATCATGAAATTTGGCAAGAAGTAATGTCATGTAGAGGGAGCCCTCCCTCTCACTGAGAGGTGGCCTGTGGCCCAGCAATGGAAACATTATAGGTTGATTATGATGAATATCATGTAGTACAAGTACTCGTAAAGGAAAAATCCAAAAACCGTATTTAAACGCTGTACCGGTACAGCGTCATAATAATTGTTTACTGCACCGTACGACGTCATTACGTCATCGCCGGCTGTCGCTGAGAACCAGCGCTGGGGCTCTGTCTTGCATAGGGTCGCAGCATAATACTGAGCGATAGCCGTATTGCTTGGATGTGACGCATGTTTCTCCCAACCATTTCTTGTTTTTATTTTGTGTTTATATTCTTTTTTGCGTCATGTTTACCGCAAATAAGTAAACGTGTATTTTTTCTTTATTACTTTGGAATGCTAAGATCGGGCCCGTGTCTAAATAGGAATTCAGAAAAAAAAACATCCGATTAATTTGGTATTTTCAAAATGCAATATCTTCAACATGCTTCCATTATTGCATTTCGAGAAACTATAATGCCTTTTCCTGCAACCTTTATATTTATGAAATACGAAACAGAATATTCTGTTTACATCGAACGATTTAAGATGTTGGCATCAATATTCCCTCATTGTTTATAGACATTGCATAAATTTAAGAGAAGTTTAAGCGTGAAATAAAATAAAAAAGCTTCCGAAATTAAAGTATTTTTTCACTTTAAAGTGTTTTTTTGGAAGCCGGTTAATTTTATTTTTTAATATTTTGTTTAATTTTATTCTTTTTTTGTTGTGGTATCTACCATACTTTCACTTGCTAAGTAACCCTGACCGAAAGTTATTATAACATCATCAACTTACCTACACTAAGTGGAAAAAATACGTATTATTGAAGCTACTCAAAAACCATTCATCAGGACTACTAAATATATTAGGTATTATAATATGGGACCATGTTATAAGTATACCCAATTAAAATAAAAGAAGAATTTTTCAAATCGGTTTTTGGTTATGTCGTGGTGTGTGGGGGTAGACTTACTGGGTCCGAAGAAAATATAGTCCAATTAATTGTTAGTCCAACACTTTAATGTTCCACACATTACACAACAATGTTTACACTATTAAGAAGGTACAGTAAATAGCGAGCGTGTTTGCACAAACAGTAAGCATATAAAAGTTCAACAAAAGTTGCACAGCAATTTAGCGAGGGTATATCGAGATCGCGAGAATAGCGTAAGCGTGCGTTCAACGACTCGGGGTAGATCGGGACTAGCGACCCGCAACTTCCGAATGCGCGGTGAAGAAAAGGAATGAATGCGTGCGCGCATGCAACTTCACGCGCCTTGGACCAAGGGACTCAGCAGGCGACGCGCGTGTCCAGTGTACTGCTATTATATTTGACGGACGGACTGTACGATAAACGTGATAGTGTATTAAATATAATAAATGTTAATAATTATTGTTTAGTGTTTTATGTTTATAAGTATAATGTATCGGGATCGAAGGTAGAATGATCGTCCGAAAGCGTTACCGCTGCCCCGGAACATAAAGGGCTAAGGAAGGAACACGGGTGGGTTTTAGTCAGTAAGAGTCTGACACTCCCTTCCGCTCCACCCAGAGCGGGAGGAGTCATTAGATGATTTCCCATCAAAAAAAAAAAAAAAAGAAAAAAAAATATAATGTACATATATTGTGTGTTTGTGTTTATTAGTGTAGGACGTATAAATATGTTATGTACATAATGTAAATATAATGCGAGTCACTTACAGGTTTATAAATGACGGAGTTCTGAAGTAACAAACATAAATAAAGAATTCAGTTAAGAATGTAAAGAAAGTAAAGTAAGTAGGAAAGTATATATAAATAAATAAATGTTTGGTAAAGCAGTCACTCATCAGAACTTAACTTTTAGAAGCAAAAAAATAAACAATCTGTATTAGCCTTTTCCCAACCATGTTGGGATCGGCTTCCAGTCTAACCGGATGCAGCTGAATACCTGTATTTTACATGGAGCGACTGCCTATCTCTGACCTCCACAACCCAGTTACTAGGTAATACGATACCCCTTGGTAAGACTGGTTGTCAGACTTTCGGGCTTCTAACGACCCGTAACGACTGTCAAAGATCTACGAGTGACAGCCGAGAACTAATATTCAGAATATAATTTTCAGAAATACTCGTTAGTTTTTGTAGGCGATTCACTTTCACTTCACCGCGTTACGCAGCGGGATGCGTGAAATGGGGCCAAATTCCTAGCACGGAAGCGCGTTTTTGTTGAAAATCACGCGCGGGGGCACGTTATCTGCGTCCCGCTGCGTAATGCGGTGCAGTGTGCGAATCGCCTTAGATTGCATCGTTGGTCTAGTGATCGCAAGCACTGCCGCTGGCATAAGGCCCTGGGTTTGATTCCCAGGTCAGGCAGTGTTATTGGGTTTTTCTACAAGGCATTTCTCAGTAGCAGCCCGGAGTCTGGATTTGTACCCAGTTGCTGGCAATAGGCTCGCCCCTATCACATGGGACTTAAGCATAACTGGAGAAATGTGGGTGTACTAGGTTGTGTTGTATAGGTATGCCTCTGCCTAGCTCTTTAAAGATTACAGGCATAAGGTCTGTTTCAGAAATAATATTATATAAAATTAATAACAATTTTTGACGTCTGAAATAATATTTCAAACAGATTGAATTGTACCACGGATATCTATGAATTGTACCAATAATGAAAAGAGGGAAAATCCGTACCTATACAAATTAATACCTATCTCTATGTTATGCAGGACGAATTTCAAATGGCATCTTCCTCTTATTCAATAGCTTCTTATAAAACTTTTATGCGGACCTTACCTTGTACGATTAAAGATTCTCTTATACGTCGTGTATGGAGGCATTCATGTCGTGATCCCAACGAGGCTCCGCTGCCGCGCATACAAAACCCTTACGCGATGACATGCTGTATTCTGCTGCTAGATAAAACGAGAATTAACCTACAAATGACGATCATTATTACATTCTAGCTTTGGGCGCCCTAATGACGTCGACAGGGCATTTGTGCAATTGTTTTGTGAAATGTCACATGAAATATGAGAGCAGTGGTGGCCCAGTGGTAACGGCCGCGACTTACGAGTTGTGAGTCGTGGGTTCGGGCCCATACAGGCGCTTTACTTTGTGTAAATTATTTCATAACCACTGCTCTCAAAACGGTGAAGGAAAACATCGTGAGGAAACCGACATGTCCTAGAACCAAAAATTCGAAGACATGTGACATCTACCAACCCGTACTGGGCCCGCGTGGTGGATTACAGTCCACTCACTCTCACCGACGCCTGTGTCCCAGCAGTGGGAACGCTAAAGGCTGATTATACTTACATGAAATGTACTCAAAAATCATGATGACGGTGTTGGTTCCGATTTTGGCCACACGCCAAAATAACCTTAATACCATAAGAGTTATAATTCGCGTCTCTATAGATTTTCAAAACGGACGGACATCGGCAAATATTGGCCAATGCTCACGATACCAGAAATAATCTGTTCTATGGTATTTTCAGACAAGCCCCACAGTAAACATTGGCCTTCTTTAAGCTTAGCCAAAAAGGATAAGCCCAGATCATTACGAAGGGAACACAGCTATCTCCAAAAAGGTATAATTGTGGACAAAAATTTAATAAAATCACCCACCGTCTTCAACTCAGTGAAAATATTGTTTGGTATTTATTTATTTTTTCCTTAAGTCCTTTTTTCGTCCGAAAAAGATAAGAGAAGCGATGAAGGCTCAAAAAGGTCGAGATCACAAAGGACGGTGAAATAATGACGTAAATTTTTGTCATAATTTTAATTAAAGCCTATTTTGCGACATTCACAAACCGGAAAATTACCCTTTGTAGGTGAAATTTTTAACGGGAACGAGACGCGGAATTACTTGCTTAGATATATATGAGTAGTATGTGGCAAGAGTGTAAAAAAAGTAACAGACATACCTAGTACGGTCTAATTAAAAATGTATTTCGTTATTATGAAAGGATTTTTAGAGTAGGTGCATCATGCATGTTTTTTTAGAAATACTTTGTTGAAGCAAAGAGCTAGTTTTAATACGTATGTCTGTATACTACTATTTTTTTTTTGTGTGCGCCTGATCTCTCTCCGGTCATGTCGGATCGCCGTCCCATCGGACTATGAGAGTGAGGGAAGAGGGAGTGCACACTTGTGCGCTACTTATAACATCTCCCGCGCCGAAGGCTAGTCTCCGTTGAAATTGGCCACCATGGCCGTAATACGGCCTGGAGGACTTCATTAATTTATAGTAACTAGAAGTCATTTGTTTTCAGTTAAATTTGTTACTGATTGGCTCGCCTATGGCCCCTATATGTCCTGTATCTGATAGTAAGCTATGATGCGGTCGACGATGATGAAAACTTACCTAGATCTTGTTAAGAGTGAATAACCTATTCACTCCTAACTCGAAGACTCCCAGGTTAGGTACAGCTGAATAATCAGCTCAAGTTGAATGCCTGGAATATCTGAATTTATTTGAATAAGAAGGTGTTTAACCCAAATACTTATTCATATCACACAGATGTCGTTGCTTGCTATAGTCTCTTATGTACAGACGCCAGCACATCAAGCTACTACAATCTGTCAAATTTCTTTAATAGATTTTCAACTTTATCCCTAAAGTATAAGGTTCAATGTTGATTGGGAAAATTTGACAGTTTCAAGTAGCTTGATGTGCTGGCGTCTGTACACGCGGTGTTTGACCTTAATCCGCGGTATGAAAATTTTAATGATGCCAAAGTGTACGTACAAGTTCCTACTCAGACAGTCGCTGTCATGTGAGATGAGGAAGGGATATTAGCAGTCGAATCACGTATCAGACGTGTTTTTTCCCGTCTAATGTGCAAATCTTAAGACACGAGTCGTTACGATCTCAGGCGTGTGCGTCGCAGTCACGCTTATCTGCACAACATTTTAAGGCGCCCTAATTTCCGCGATAAACCAAGGGGTATATCCGGATAATCTTGGAAAACACTTCACAATACAGGATTGCGAAAGAAAATCCGCCTTAAGTAAATAAGGAAAGCTCTCCTGAAACTATGTTAGCGACATATTTTTCTTTTCATTTGCCTGCTGCGATGATAGTCGAGTCAAGTGCCTCTGTGGGAGTTGCCGAGATATCTTTTAGTCAAGTTTCGTCGTCTCTAGAGGACTTATTTGTCTATCGAGTTTATCCGATTAATCGACAAAGGGGTCGATTCTTGAACGACTCGATTTATTGAGTTAGGTACGCGTGTTTGTTTATCCGGTGAAAATAAAGAGGGTTAGGTAAATAAAATTTCAAAGTGAACTGGAGCCGGTGGAGTTGATTGCCAGTAGCATTATACTCCACACGTTTTTGGTAGTTACCTGATGGACCCTTTCAAGCCTTTGAGGTGCATGTGTGTTCACAATTTACATGTTGTTATAACTTGGCGAGTTGAATTTGTGGGTAAACGTTTGTGGTGTTCGGGAATATTACGCATTGAACGATGATTTCATTTTGATGTATTATTAAGTTGTAACTTATTGCTTCCTTTTTGTTTTGTACAGAGAAACTTTAACGTGTTAGATATACATGTTGCTTCATTGAGGTGAATGGTTAAAACATTATTTTACTTTAAAAAGGTTACTTTAACGTGTTGCGGCATCGACATCACCACATGTGAAATACGCATCACACAGACGTGGCGCAAAATCCTGCATCGCGCAAGCAGAGTTTACCGCGCAACTAGCATTTATATACAACGTCCTGTCATCAATCATCGGGCAACCAGACACATCACCCATTTGCTCGGAGGTTCCCCCTTTTCTGTGGAGAATGAGTGAACTTTACACCCTGTTCGTCATACCTCTATAAAGGAACCCGTATGTTACAATTGTCTAACAAGACAGGAAAGTTGTCGAGATAGGTACTTCTTCTGCTTCGGTTAACCATGAAGACTTGTATGGATGTTATAAAAGTTGGACTCATGGGAACAGAGGGAGTAATTATATACATCAATAATATAATACTCACTAAAGAGTTCATAACTATGTCGTTTCGTAACATTCAAGCTCCTGTGGGAATTATTATAAGATTTATTCCAGTCTGATCCCTTGAACCCCCCCTTATTACATTTTCCGTAGTTGCCTTAAGAAAATGTTGTGTAGGCGTATTGTTCGATTCGCACGAATTCGTAGTTTTTTTTATCGTCTGCTTCCCAATTCGTAGCTTCTCCTATTTCTGATGGTTATTATTTTATATTTTAATTACAGACGCTTTTAACGTTCTGCATCGTTCTCACATGCATAATTTCAACATGAACGTTGTAACCAATATTTTTATTGTAACCATATTATTTAGTTTTAAAAGAGTCTCCGTGGAGTTTCTTGCCCGTTCCTCTCCAAAGGTACCAACTACACTTTGGGATGGGCAACTAGCTTGACAATTCAAGTGTCTGTAATTGGTTTACTTGAAATAAATGCTTTGAGTTTGGTACCTTTCCACTTGTATACTTTCATCCATTATAATTTTTATTAGGCTCATCTGCACCTGTATTCGCCAGCTACCATAATTCTATTTGTTCAGGGGCTCGATCCTAAACATACTGCTCATTGTTGCTCCTTTGCAAAAATAATTATTTCGCTGCTTGAATAATAAATTTTACCCCTTCCAGACTTCAAACCGGATCCAAGCTACTCCTATCCACCTTAGGTCTCGTACTTTAGGTATCTGGGTGTCAAGGCCCAAAATAAAAGAAACATTTCACATACACAAAGAATTTGTACTTATATTCATATCCATACGCATCACTTTTGTGCGCTAGTGTACTTTATTGCATAAAATTCAAAATGTGCCAATTGCCTAATACGTATTGCAGGAGATGTCTATCGATGTCGATAAATAAATTAAATTCATGCGAATCGCCTACCGAAAAAATAATATTATTTAAAAATGTCGATTCATCTGTTTCGGGCGAGTACATTCATGCGGATCAACCAATAATTTTAATTCATGTAAAATGTTTCTTGGAACCACTATTATTTTTATTCACCTGCTATTTTGTAAACCGTATCACTCTCGTGTACATTTTATGTTTGTCTGTCGGGTTCCATGAAGCACTTACTCATAAGCTTATCACTTTGCATGAAATACACATTTCTGTTACCTTTAATATTTAATATACAAGGTAAATAATACTTTGCCGGGATTTTTCCTATATTAAAATTACAAATGGCGTTTTAACAAATTTCACAAATTTCCTCATGTGGGGTCCTAATAGAAATGTTGGCAATGTTGTTGGTATTTTATTTAAAAATACATGTAACGCGGCACGTGTGAAAAAAACACATCATCATCTGCCTAGCCTTTTCCCAACTATGTTGGGGTCGGCTTCCAGTCTAACCGGATGCAGCTGAATACCAGTATTTTACATGGAGCGACTGCCTATCTGACCTCCACAACCCAGTTACTGGGTAATACGATACCCTTTGGTAAGACTGGTTGTCAGACTTTCGGGCTTCTGACTACCCGTAACGACTGTCAAAGATCCACGAATGACAGCCGGGACCAACGGCTTAACGTGCTTTCCGAGGCACGGAGGAGTCTCAGTATGTAAAGATGGTCACCCATCCACAGACCAACCGCGGCAAGCGTAGCTTAACCTGATCGATCGACCTGTGCGGCTGTTATTATTTAGCCACGGACCCCGTGTGAAAAAAACACATATTTTACATAATTAACTTCTCCATTTTTAGGGCGAACGAAATTTTCAATGAAAATTCAAGCTGCGAAAATTTTAAAATGACAATAAGTTTGAATATTTTCGCACCTGGATTTTCATTTTGAAAACTATCTCTCCCTCTCTCTCTGTCTTTAACCATGAAAATGACCCCCATAACGAAAAATTTTTGCAGCCGCCATCTTGGATTTTCATTTAGTCTCGCTAATGGCTGTAGCACCCTCGAAAACCATGAAAACGACACCCATGATGAAAAATTTTAAAATTTTCGCAGCCGTCATCTTTAATTTACGTTTGACCTTACTAATGGCATCAACACCCTCGAAATCCAAGAAAAATATGTCTCTGTCTATTATAAATAATAAAAAGTCGCTTGGAGGGAGCATAACGCTTTTTCATTACGTGACCATTTCTACCAGAAGGCCAATTCTCGTAATTTAAAACTTTCAAAATCTAGTCGTATTCTCATCTCAGCGACAATTAAATTTCAAAAACTTGTCCAAATGTAGGGAAATTAGAGGTATTTTTGACAGATTGAGATCAGAATAATAATAATAATAATTTATTTATTTCAGACCATTGATCCATATAGTGTTAGTAAAATCTTAACCTATTGTTAGTACATAACAAGCTTGAAATTAATTTGCGACATGCACGCCAGTACCTACGCACATGCCTAGCTGCCCAGTGCCTAATGAAAGGCCCGTCACACACACACACACACACACACACACACACACACACACACACACACACACACACACACATTCACACACAGTCACATTCCGTCAATTTTGTCCGCCAGTGTAGCATACTGGCTACACTGGCGGACAAAATTGACGGAATGTGAATGTTCTTAAAATATCGAGAATTGTCCCACAGTTCACTCCTACCCCAAGCTGCTGTAAAGAACTTTGTTCCAAAAAATATTGCGCCGTTCTTCGACGGGGCATGGTTTTGAAACGTTACATACATTTTGTATGAAGCAGTTTATATTAGGGATTATTTATATATTAGACCGTGTAAATATTGTAACGTTTCAAAACCGTCCCCGTCCGGGCCACGTACACGGCACGCCCCGGGCACGGCCCGGTCTAAAATAAATCATCCCTTATCATAGGAATGCAGTGAACTCGCTTCGCTTGATGATTGTCTTAATGAGAAATAAGGGTCCATATTGGCTCACCTAAAGTTCTTTACCCGATTAGGGGCCGCCTCCACGAGCGAGAGAATCGCGGCGATAGTCTCGCCGTGCCATCAAATTTTCGCCGCGATGATATCGCCGTGTGGAGACATGTTCTAAGAGAGTCTATAGAAATATGTGGCACGACGATAATATCGCCGCGATTCTCTCGCTCGTGGAGGCAGCCCCTTATGATTTGTAATCCGAATGATCACTCTTCCTAAAATTTTTCATCCTAAAGTTTTCATTCATACTATTTGTAGTGCTACCGGCGATGTTCATAACACTCATGTTTCCGAAAATTGCAATTAATAATATCATTAATGTAAATATATTTAAACTCCTACTGTTTTTTATCATAACGCTTTTATCCCTAAACATTATTACCATTATATTTTCACTCATACTCAGAAAGAAACATTTACTATAACTATACCTGAGATAATTATGTCTAAAAACCAACTGTTTAGAATGATTAAAGGTCGTTTCACTGATTTTTGTCTTAAATGAATGAAATTCATAAAACACGACTCATTTACGGTTGTGTTTATGGCCTGGGAGTTTATACCGCAGTTTTAACCGTACCTAAACCAATACCAATAACTATAGGACCGATTCGGTTCTGGCACTTCGCCGGCCGCTGCCGCGGCACGCTCGCTTCGCTCGCTCGGCTCGTACGTTGTGGTCACAGTTCTAACCTAACCTAAACCAATAATTATGAATAGGACCGATTCGTTTCTGGAACTTGACTGAATTACTGGAGCGGGACTCTGGCTTCGCTCGCTCGGCTCGTGCGTTATGGTCGCAGTTCTAACTTAACTTAAACCAATGACTATAAATAGTACCGTGATATAAAAAGAAATCTAAACAAAAAAGATATGACTTTGAATAATAGTGTAAAAGATGGTTATGTTGAGAAAATATAGGAAAACAAAAATAAAAGTATAATAGATGTTTATTGCTACTGACATTATGAAGCTGAATGCTTCGGAATTATGAACATTAGAGACAGAGTAGTTAGGAATTGTGATTGTTAGGATAAAAAATGTTAGGAAGAACATTTTCTAATTTCCAATTATCGGAGTTGAAAATTTAGGTGAACTTTGGCGCACCCGAGAAATAAAGTTCTTTAAACCGAATTTAAATATCAACTTATTAACCGGTTGAATGTCGTAATTACAGACACAATTAAAAAGCCATTGTGTCTCGCGTAGATCTACGTTCGATACGAAGGGTTAATCCAAAAATAGCTCTTATTTATGTTTGGTACTTAAACAAGCACTTGAAATATTAGAAAAGTTTTCAAAGTAAAACTCAACGATAAATAACACGTAAAACGTATTTATTTACAAACCGTATTTACAATGTTCTAATTTGTGTATTCACAGATTTATTAGACTAACACTTAATTTCAGTTATTATTTACTATAAATCTCCAGCTGGTATCATGTTTCGGTACAATTATAATTTATTAGGAAAACAACATCAACTTCTATCTTTATGTTTTTCATTATGATGGATGAAAATATTATAAAAAACATTGGGATTATTTACATTATTCTAAACTATACTGGTGTAAACTGTTGAAGTGCTACAAAATGAGGCAGTACTTTTAATTACAAAATAATATTTTTTATTTTAAGGTTACGCTCAAACCTAGTCAACACAGTTTTGTCCTTATACAGTGGTAGTCTGAACTTAAGACAGTTGTGTATATGTCACACAGCTTAAATAAGTAATCGTAGCATAGTTTTGAAAAATCTGTTTAGCACTTTAGCATGTAGATTATTGTAGCACTTTACGTAGCACGTGCTACGGATTCTTCGTAGCCACCTCGTCGCCACATAATTCATAAAGGGAAATATTTAATTGACCCTCTAAAAAACTTATTGAACTTCTACTTATGGACACTTTTAAAATGAATGAATCTTTAAAAACTTTTTGCGCTACTAACGATGCACACTTTTTTAATCATTGAGCCTCTTTTTAACTTTCTGGCCTTTTCTCACAGTTGGTCGCAGTAACTAACTTAGGGTACCCCGACCAAATGAGTTAGGTTTGGCTGGACCTGTGACGAACCACGCGTGAGCCGAATTTGTCGCAGTAACTAAGTTCTGGCACCCCGGCCACATGGGCTAGGTTAGGTTAGAAATATAACTAACTGCGCCTACATCCAAGCTGATCGCTGTTACTACTGTACTGTGGCTATTTAGTAATTTTTGGATCCCAAAAAAGAAATTATTCGAGATTCACAAAAAGAGGCGCAATCATTATATTAGAGTGTTCAATAATATTTTTAGGAGCGCAAAATGGGAATTATTACTCGATTAAATACATGTCATCCAAAATTGTCATAATTGTAAGTAGGTATTTCTTACATAGGTAAAGCCTCAATTTGTGAAATTCAACAATTCACTCTTCTGAGTTGTGACATTAATGTTACGTCATTTTCGTTAATTATAATTAATTATATTTACAAGCTCAAAGTGAAATAGGACCGGGGAAACAATTACATGAAAATTAATTAAAATTGCGTTAGTAATTTACAACGTTATTAGTAGATGTTTATTAATAATAGGTAGGTACTATTATTTTAAAATGATTAGGTAATTCTATATTTACTTTGATTGCACTAGAACTTAATACATAGACTTCGTTTTTCTTTACTGTACATAGAGCATCATTAGCCAGGATTCTGCTTTTACCAAATCGTTTTTTTTTAACAATATTTTTATAAGAATTAAATTAAACCTTTAATTAAATAATTTAAAATAATGTTATTGTAGATCACACTAAAATAAAATATTATAATTATCACAAAATTCTACTCAGTCATTTGAAATAAATTGATGATGACGTACAACTTTATTAAAAAAAAACGCTATAAACGATTAAAAGGAATGATCAAAAACATAGTTCAATTAAGTGTTCATTATCTAAATCTTCTGAAAATGTTTTTTTTTAATTATTTATCAAATTACCAGATCAGACATTAACTTATATAGAATTAAATATTTAAAAAATGCATTAATAACTAATTGTAAGGAAAGTACTCGTAATAAAAAGATTCTTATTACAATAATTCGTTTCTTTATACGTCAGTTTGACTTATAGCTAATTAAAAATCCTACTTATATATTTGCGTTGCGCATTTTATGCCACATACCAACATTGGCTAGAGCTGGTCATCTAGTCACAAATCTTCTAATGCAATTATTGTTCCACAGAAATCTGATATTTTTTAGAGAATTTGTTGAAATGTACTGGGACATTAATAAAATGTACAGCATGGTTATGGTGAAGAATGATTTCAATTGACTTGTTCTGATAGGGAGGAGTAATAGTGGTGTTAGAGGAGATATTCTGTTGGAGTTGCTCTGCATGGCCGCTGGTCGCTCCCCACTCACCACGTGGACCACCACGGACGCTGAATCTATTTAAAAAAAAAAACTCACTTGACTTCGTATAGGAAATGAAAATGCAACAAAATATTCCACCAACGGAAATTAAATCATACATCACAGATTTTTTATCCAGAAAAGGTTTTTTTAAACTCCATTTACATACCACCGAGCAGCACGTTTTTAAAAGCTTATCTTAAAAAAGAAAGAAAATTACGGAAAATATATTAATAGCGTGTAAGGAATACAAATGGACGATAAGAACGCCGAGTACACAGTGAATTTGAACACGTTGATTCAGTACTTGAAAGGGAAGGGCGTGGAAAAAGACAAATGGTTTTTACACAGCTATGGACAGAGATATAGTGAAGTATGCCGAGTGAATAATGTAGGTTTGTACGCCATAAAAACCCCGATGGACAACAATTGTGGCATGTATATTTTTTATTACACCCGCATGTCCCTTGGGGCAAAATAATAAGAGAACTGTGTTAAGTAGCTTAGCTATAAGCCACTGGCAGAAATAACAGAACTCGGAACAAAGACAAGCGATTAGCTATTTCACTTCGGGGTCTTCGTTAAGATTTTTTATTGTACTCTCCGCCTAATTAAACTGAGTCATTATTCTAGCTTTATGAGAATTTTCGTTTAAACTATGTTGATACTTAAAACGATGCTACAAAGTTTTGTATGAACAGCGATTTTCTGCTAAAGTATTGATCGGTATTTTATGGTGTTACGAACATAGTAATTTTATGCCTGATCTCTCTCCGGTCGTGTCAAATTATCCTCCTATTGGACTATTAGAGTGGCGGAAGCTGCAAACGTGTCTGCGCATACACTTGTGCTGTTTAATATCTCTCGTGTCCACGGCTAATCTCCCTAAAGTTGGCCGCCATGGTCAAAATTCAGTTTGGACGACTATAATTTGGAACCCATACTAGTGTGAAATAGGTCTTGTCTCAAAGAAGCAATCTTTATTGCACGAGAAAATTGCCTTTGAATTGTACAAAAGCCAGCACATCAAGTTACTATAATCTGTCAAATTTCTTCAATAGATTTTCAACTTTATCGCTACAGCATAAGGTTCAAGGTTGATTGGGAAAATTTGACAGTTTCGGGTAGCTTGATGTGCTGGCATCTGTACGTTTCTGAAATGTATATAATTATGCTCCTGACTGTACGTCAGTTTACTATTTTAAAATTAGTGTAATAAATAATGGTTGTTTACCGGAGCTGCTCGGCGCGCAGGTATAGTTGCCGGAGTCTCGCGGCGATGCTCGTGCGATGAGCAGGCGACTCGTGCGCGTGCGTTGCTCTGTCTCCACGCTGATGCCTCCGCGCTGAGCGTAGTTCACCACATTCGAGCCTCGGTACCAGTAGATAAAACTGCACAAAATATGGACACTTAAGCTAGGGTTTTCTAAGACTGCGGTGACCGTCACATAGCGTCCGCAATTTCCCGGCGAATGACGTCAGTTAATCTTTATTTATGAATGTAAGTTGGTGTGTTTTACTTTTATTTAATTTTATTTAGTTTACGTAAACATGGTTCGTTTTTTAGGGTTCCGTACCCAAAGGGTAAAAACGGGACCCTATTACTAAGACTCCACTGTCCGTCTGTCTGTCTGTCACCAGGTTGTATCTCATGAACCGTGATAGACAGTTGAAATTATCACAGATGATGTATTTCTGTTGCCGCTATAACAAAAAATACAAAAAACCGGATAAAACAAATATTTAAGGGGGGCTCCCATACAACAGACGTGAGTTTTTTGCCGTTTTTTGCTTTGAAATATTTACAGAATAGGTACTTAGTTGTATATTAACTTTAAAAATAAATAATTAAAATAAAATAAATTAAGGGGGGCTCCCATACAACAAACGTGATTTTTTTATATATAATATGTAGTGTTAAATATTAATTGTATGGTGGTACGGAAACATTCGTGTGCGAGTCTGACTCGCACTTGGCCGGTTTATAAAATATTTATTTCTATTAAAAAATGTCGTTTGCTTTCAAGCTAAGACGTCAAATTCTCGCCAGCTTGTGTTCAAGTCCGGATTCAATTTGTTATCCCGATCACACGAAAGCTTGTCAGCAAATAGTTGTGCATGGATTGTCTCGCTTCAAGAACACCGTCGCCTGCTCTTAACATGGCAAGTCACAGAGTCTGTCTGTTGAGTCAACACCCGCCGATTACTTGAGGCAAAAGTGAGGCAAAAGCGAGGCGAAAGCTTTATATATCCTCTATTTGAAGGTAAATGGGAAGCGAAGCAGTTTTGAGCCCGGCTTTAAAGCTATAATGTTTGCTCCGTCTGAAGCATATTTTATACATAAAGTGAGACAAGTTTATGCAGTTTGCCACATGTCAGTTTTATAAACTTTCGCTTCTAAGAAAAATACTTACCTCGGTGGATCTGGAGCGTGTCTGGCGATGCAGGTGAGATTGATGTCAGAACCAGCTCTCACAAACAACTCAGGTCCCGAGAGGATTTCTGCTTTTGATACTGCAACAAACATCACTCTTTACTTGCATTACATATTAAATTATTTACTCACGGAATGGGAGCGACTGAGCTGAGTGTTCGAAAGTTTCTCGATGTCAATTTGTCTGGTACTCCCGACGGCAAACGTTTACTTAGAGGGATGGCTCGCTGTCTCAGCGAAGCTAATTGTGTCTAACAATTATATAAGTCGACATTTCGACTCATTTACAATTGTATTAGGAGAAAGTTTAGTAGTTAATTTATCTTTATTAACCAGCACTAACGAGATCGAGACGAAAATTCAATTTATGCAATCTAAATTCAGTTCGGTTTTATTCAAATTCTCTACTAATTTTCGTTAAGGAGAAGCGCCAAGGTAGCCCGCGAAATAAATTTTTCTTACGTTTTCTGCAATTTGCATGTTTGTCAGGTTGAATGTCTATTGAATGACTATCTCATGAAATATCAATCAATAGGGTTATTTATATGAACTTAGGGGGTTGTATTGATGATTTAAAAAAATATAATTGTGTAAATATATACTTGTTACGGTCGCATATATATTTTGATCAACATACAACTTAACACTGACTTGCATATTGCAAAATAAGTAAGAAAATTATAATTTGGCACTTCCCCTTACGGTTACAACAACAAGAGAAGTAATTTCTAAACATTAGGTACTAGCAATGTTGTTTGCCGACCACACTTGTTGTAGTCTACATGTCATGAACTCATAAAATACTCCTAGAGCTAAAATTTAAAACTACTATGCTTGCGTTGGCTTACCGTTGTGAACCCATTTTTAAATGGTTTCACGACAAGAAGTCGATATGTGAGGTTAAATATCAAAGTACCTAAAGACCTGCGCGACAAATTGTAAAACACACTTACAATGGCAATGCTTTTCATTTTGACAGTTCAAAAACATTCATTGCGTTATAAACGCCATTGAACAGACGATTTTTTTAAATAATGTGAAGCAATTTCCTCCAAAATCTTTCGGATTGTGATTGAAAATGTTTTACGCAATTATGGTGCTGGGTCCGATTTATTATAACAGACAATGCGACATATTTGTAAAAAAAAAAACATAATTGTCACATTTTTGATATAGGTGCTGTTTAATAAAGCAGAAAACTATAATATATGTCAGAATTTCTTATTGTCACTTATCATAAACTAGCTGACCCGGCGAACTTCGTACGGCCTCCAAATTTTTTTTCGTGGATTTTTCCCATATTTTAAGAGTTATTCTGATATTCGGGGCGGAGACAAATCCAAAAAATTAGATAATAAGGCAAATGTTACTCACCGACAACAGTAAGTCTAAACGATAGACTAATCTTAGGCTCAGTGGACACTTGGCACTCGTACGAGCCGGAGTCTCGAGGCTGCGCAGGCGCCACCCGCAGCGTCCATTCGTCTGAGTTGTCTGTGTGTAGCGCAGCGAAGCGAGCGTCACTGCTGTACGTATGGACACCCACGGTTAGGATGTGGAGGTCACGCTTGCGGATCCATGATACCTGGAGACAATTTTTTTTTTTTAATAGAATATAATACTCTTTATTATGTACACCATATAAATTACAGACATAAATATAGAAACTTTACAATGGGTGACACAATAGGCGGTCTTATCGCTAAGAGCGATCTTTTAAAGACAACCTTTGGATGGATTAAATAAGGGGAAGGACAGACAAATACTGTAGGTAGTCTGTGGTGTAAAGTCAGGGTTTCTGGACTACTAACTTCAATAATTGTCCAAATATACCTATATTCAAATCACATATCGACGATGATGTGACAAGAACCTTTATCTACCAGAACATAATTTTACAGGAAACGAAAAAAACATTTTATTTATTTTAAACACAAGATAATATGAAAAATACTATTATTGGTTATATATTAAATAAGAAGCGGGTGTAGGGGATACATATAAAGTTAGTTGCTTTTGCCAGCTCACGCAAACGATTATTTAAAGTCTATCTTCGTAAAAAAAGTAAAATTGCAAAAATGTCAGTTACTAGTTCTTGTCACTTCATCGTCGATATGTTATTACAACGTTATCGTCGTATACATCGTTCTCACATATTATTATAAATTCAACATTAACGATGTAACTAATATTTTTGTAAAAATATAATTTAAAAGAGTGTCCATGGAGTTTCTTGCCCGTTCTTCTCCATAGGTACCTACTACGCTTTGGAATGGGCAACTAGCAAACATTTTTCTGACTGACCCACTTTTTGACAATTCAAAGGTGTCTGTGAATTGTTTAATTGAAATAAATGCTTTGAGTTTGAGTTATTCTTTGACTCGGTGTAATGACCATAATACAGTTAATCAATGTCCTTGACTGCCATGTTTACTTTTAATTAAAGAATTTCTAAATTCAAAGTTTCAAGTAGTACTGCCAACGGCCGTTGACCCCCTAATCAGGCTGACTGTAGTTAGCTACGTGAAATTATGAATTTATAATATTTGTTTCCTCAAAATTTCAGAGACGTGATGCGTAAGGAAAACATCGTGACAAAACCGGCAGAATGTCCCCTGAGTTTTTTATTTATAGCAATTTAATAGGCCAATATTTACGAATATAAAACACCAAAAATCATTGGTGTACTTTAAATTCGATAACTATGCCGACGTCCTTACAAAAATTGGCCATGTCCTTTGAAGAGATGTGACATCCACCAACCCGAACTGAGCCCGCGTGGTGGATTACGGTCCACTCCCTCTCACAGAGAGGAGGCCTGTGTCCCAGCAGTAGGAACATTATATGCTGATTATGTATGTATGTATGTATGTCGTGCGTGTATAACCATTGAGCTGGTAAATTCAAGGCAGAAAATCTAAAGGGCGGGGGCGGTCCAATCAATTTTCCGATATAATTATGAGTTCATATTTTATTAAAAGCACGTCCAATTTGAAGCACCCGTTTCATATAAAATATTCAGGGATGAGTTATATTTAATTTTTCTAGGCTTATACAAAATTTATATATTAATTATATCATATTGATTTATAATTAGGTCTCTATTTTGTCTAGTTGATGCCAGTCGACAAGAAAGACGAAAAATTTCAATTATTATGTATCTATACTAATAATAAAACTAAAGAGTTTGGTTGTTTGAGCGCGCTAATTCCAAATTTTTTTTTTTAATCCGACTAGTACTTCCAGACTACTAGACGGATTGGAAAAATTATTTTTGCATTTGATAGTCTAATTCTTGAGAAAAGCTATGCTATTTAATATCACGCTAGGTTCCTTAGCAGCCGAGCAAAAAGAAAACAGTCAGAAAGAACGCTAAGAGAAAAAGAAGCAATAGTGCGGGCATGCGATGCGATGCGACGGGTTGCGTCGGGGGTACAAGAAATTTCACGCGGACGAAGTCGCGGGCAGAAGCTAGTATTAATATATATGAAAAAAAGTATCAAACTTGATATTATTTGTTACAATTTTTCAGTCGTGAGATAACTTTTATCTAAAAACAAAAATTGTGGCTTGATAGCTTTTATAAATAGAAGTAATAAATCAAACCGTATTTATTCGTTAGATAAAAACTATCGATTGAAAAATCGACCCTGAGTTTTCTTTTTCTCCTAATCGAGCCATGCAGACATACTATTTTTAAAGCAATTGTATTACAAAAATGCATATAGTAAGATTACTAAAGTTGCTCAAAAAGCCGCTAAGCTGAAGTGGGACTGGGCTGGCCACATCTGCCGTATGCCCAATGAGCTGTAGGTGAAAATAACCACTATGTGGAGCCTTGACACAGCCAGAAGACATCGCGGCAGGCCCTGTAGAACATGACGGGACGAGCTGAAGAAATCAAATGACCAGGGGTCCACTTTAGCCCTGGATCGAAAGAGCTGGAAGTCATGGAGAGAGGCCTTTTGCCCAGCAGTGGAATAATGCAGGCTAACAGTAACAGTAATAATAATATTAGGTCTTAACTTATTTATTGTATGTTAAATCGTTTAAACATAAACAGAAACACATGTCTTGTTGCGCAGTTAACTAAAACTTGGAGTAAACAATTCTTGGTTAAAGCAGCGGTTCTGCTCTTAGTCGTAAACCAGTTAAGTTCTGGAAATAGTGTTGGAACTGAAATGTATTCTGTTTTGCAACCAAAACTGCTGTATTAACTCTTAGCATAGCATTTCGTTAGTATTTTACTGTGTTATTATCTTGTTTTGGTTTTATTTATTTATGTATTACGTTCTTCACCAATGAGAACATTATTGTTAGCATTTTTGGTATAATTAAAGACTACTTGTATTGTTTTTGTAGTAATAATAATTGATGATGGATTGATTGGCCGATGGGGCCGAAATGTTCTGGAGTGGCGACCGCGTACCGGAAGACGTAGCGTTGGAAGGCCTCCCACTAGGTGGACCGACGACCTTGTGAAGGCCGTAGGAACCCGTTGGATGCGAGAAGCACAGAACCGGTCGAAGTGGAGGTGCTTGGGGGAGGCCTATGTCCAGCAGTGGACGTCTTTCGGCCGAAATGATGATGATGATGAATAATCTATTACATTTACATTATTATTCAATGTATATGTTCGCGTGATTTAGACGGTATGAGGGGCTAGCCGAAGTGTTGTATGTGTGTGACTGTGAGCTTGTATAATGTATATGACACGGCAAACCACCGAATGATACTGTGACGGCACCGTGCCAATTAGTGGCGCCTTGTCTGTCAACAAGCTTCCATAGTAATCCTACCGTGACTACACTTGTGTGTAGGCACGGTCGTCAGTGTTGTATGGATCGACTCAAACGCAGTTTTTCCACGGCAAAACCACAGTTTTCACGGCAAGAAAAACGTGTGTCTAAAGATGAGCTAAACTTAGCTGTCATACAAAGTCAAACTAGCTAAAGACGCATCTAATAATACACTCCATGTAAAATAAACCAGTTACTACCCCAACCCGTTCTCATCATTCAATTATAAATTAATTAAACTGCGGAAAGAAACATTAGTGCTAACACTTTCAGTCGCCACGAGCCGGCCTTCATTATTAATGAAGCTTTGCGTTAGGCAAGCGTTAAATAATAACTGTTCCTAATTTCCTATAGGTGAACGTAGAAACTTACAAAAAAGCGCCTCGAGAAACGCCAAATACGTACCTTTAACTCTGCCGGCTAACTCTATTGCATTCGTTGTGATCGAGTATTTAAAAAAAAATCGGTCTGGTGGGTCATATTTGGGCACACGTTAGGAAATAATAATAATTTTATAGGTTATCGTTATCGAAATCGATAAGGAGGACTATAGACCTATAGGTACAAAATCTATGGTACAAACAGTTCCGGAATCACTGTTCCAAAATCACCGTTCCCTGTGATGATTACGGAGCAGAACATGTTGTTAGTTTCAACGTTAGTCGACATGTTGAGAGGCGGTCGTTTTAAACAATGTTGGTCAGCTCGAGCCTTCAATTAAATGCAACGCTAGCCAGGCCCACTGGGGACTTGTAGAGACACAGTGTACAATTTTCTCTTGAACTAACTTCGCAATGTTGCGCATGTTAGCAAGATACTACACAAAATATACGCCAAAGAAATACAGAAACGGGCTTCGTGTATTCGTAAGTTAGAAACGCGTTGGTACCTTCGAAGGAACAATATTTTGACATTTTGTAAGTTAAATTTTGCTTTTCTTTTTTGGATGGGAAATCATCTAATGACTCCTCCCGCTCTGGGTGGAGTGGAAGGGAGTGTCAGACTCTTACTGACTAAAACCCACCCGTGTAGGAACACGGAAAGGAAAAAAAAAGGGCTAAGGGGAAAGGGCTAAGGAAGGATCCTTAGCCCTTTATGTTCCGGGGCAGCGGTAACCCTTTCGGACAATCCCGCTACCCCGGCAGACTCCTACGCTTAGGTACATTATAATTTTGTTTTTCTGTGACCGCTTTTTTTTTGAGAACTTACATAATTTAGTAGCCGAGATAGTCGTCATAAGTATTACATAAACCATTTCGGTACGAAACCCTAAAAACGACTTTCATTTCATGGGCGACTAGAATCAATTCGTTTTACTATAATTTTTGACGTTCAAAAGTGCCTTTAGTGTGCCTAATTGAAATAAATGATTTGACTTTGACTTTTATTTTATCAGGAATAACAAAACTCGGATGTTTAGGTTTAAGTACGGCATTTCCCAAAATATAAATAAATTCATTCAGTTCGGAGATTTCGAAATACTCTGTTCTTGAATTAATAAGCGAGATGATTGGGAGATAATTCAATTTAATTAAACTTTCTCGACGTTTCTCTTGAGGACAAATGGAAATTTATTGAAAACGTTTCTCGAAAACATCTTTCAGAACTGGTTGTTGTTGCTGTTAATAATTTAGGTCAATATTATGCAATAAATAATCATGAAGACGCTATATTTATTGCTTTACAAATCAAGAAAAGACATGGGTAGGTATAATTCACAAGACTCATGACTATCCAATTAGCTAGCGAACTCCGGAGACGAGATACTGATATAGGAGCCTTTTGGCCTCGTATAGGATTTTCTGTTTCATTTTTCTTTTCTTGTTACTTTATTTTTTTTATAGTATAACTTGATTTTTTATTTTTTACTGTGTTTAGTATAGTTTGTGATCTTCCTGTACGAGTCACAATAAATACTTTTTCTTTCTTTCAGATAGGTATCGATACTATACCTGCAGGAAAAAACAAAAAAAAAAAAAGTTTGTGGAGGTCATCGACCACAGAATAAAATGAACAGAACATAATAAAAGATTCAGTTGAAATATCAGTTTAATAGGTTCCGGTGCGGTAAACAAGACAATATAAGTTTTCTTGTTTTTTCCCTTCACATTTAGTAAATAAGTAATTTATGTTCTCATACCGTGTGGTGGGACCCTGGTGGTCTGCTATACAGGTATTCCTAGTGCAGACACCAGTCACTCACAAACTAGTTTCTAAGCTTGTCTAAATTTACATAACACCATTGTTTGTGAAGAGAAAATAAAACTATTTGAATTTGTTATGACTGCTATGGCCGTATAGCCGCCCTTGAAAGTGTTAAAAAAAACAGATTTTTCGTGTAAACTTCACAGACGCGATAAAACATATTTTAATTTTATCATGTTTAGATATCGATACTCAGCACGTCTCCCTACATTTGCTAGCTAATTTATTTTTGAACCTCTATTTGCAGCAGGGTAACGTAGGTTTAAAAATGGAAAAAAAAAATAAGATCTCGACTCATCTTCTGTGAACTTTGTCGCAGGCAACTGGTTAAATTAGTCGTTTAGTTAACCGCCTGACCTTTGGAAGTAGTGCTCGCCTCGCTTCGCTCTCTTTGCTCGCACGCGGTTGATCACAGTTCTAACCTAACCTGACCCATTTGGTCGGGGTGCCCTGGCTTAGTTACTGCGACCAATTCGGCTCTCGCGTGATTGGTTACAGTTCCAACCTAAACTATAATATTGAATATCATTCAGGCCGTTAGTTCAACGACCGCCGTTTAGTTAAAAGGCTAGGCGTTTAACTAAACGGCTAATTTAACCAGTTGCCTGCGACAAATACAAACGTTGAAACGTTAACTCTAAATTTAAGTCAACATCCTAAAAAACTTTCACTCAGTTAATTGTTGAAATTGAACAAAAAGCAATCACATTATTATCGTTTCTGTTTCAGTAATTACATCAAAAACGATAATAAAGAACTTTAGTTATCGCCGCCGTCTCAAACTTCGCCATTCATTATTATATTCGTTAGTATTTGATAAAGATTTGAAGGGCCCGTGGCTAAAGAATCACAGCCGCACAGGTCGATCGATCAGGTTTAGCTACGCTTGCCACGGTTGCTCCGTTGATGGGTGACCATCTTTACATATCGACACCCCTCCGAGGCTCGGAAAGCACGTTAAGCCGTTGGTCCCGGCTGTCATTCGTGGATCTTTGACAGTCGTAACGGGTAGTCAGAAGCCCGAAAGTCTGACAACCAGTCTTACCAAAGGGTGTCGTATTACCCAGTAACTGGGTTGTGGAGGTCAGATAGGCCGTCGCTCCATGTAAAATACTGGTATGTCTGCATTTGGTTAGACTGGAAGCCGACACGAATATAGTTGGGAAAAGGCTAGGCAGATAATATATCATTTGATAAAGATTTATATTGATAGAGATATTCTCGGCTTCTATGGGACCCATAAGAGCCGAGAAAGTTATACGTAATATAGCGTGATGGTAAATAGTCTATAGCCTTCCTCAAGAAGCAGGCTATCAAATGTAAAAATTTTTCTTTTTAATTCTACTAGGGTACTTTCCAGAAATTAGCGTGTTCAAACAAAAAAACTCATCAGCTTTATTATTAGCTTAGATAAGCATATTATTTTCAATATTTTGTTACAAATCAGTTGAATTTAAAAAAAAAACATGAAATTCAACTCGTCTCACTCAGGAAACAGGACAGGACATCTCACTCAGGACTCAGTAAAGTCCCCACAAACGCAGACGCGTTTGTGGGGACTTTGCTGAGTTTTCGGATCAAAATTAAATTAATGCTTCGAGCCGCCCATCTCCGCTATCAGAGCAGTCTTTGTTTCCAACAAATTTGGAATACAAAATACTTTCTCATTATCACAATTTGTGAAAGCTTTTGTATTGTCCAGTCCAATGTTCGCGATAGATGTGCTCGGCAAAGCGTAAATACTCATTTGTCTGTAACAGCGCTTGTGGATGACAGCGTTCGGATAAGCGATTAGATTTTTATGAGATATGCCGTAGGCTGAAGGATTTTTATTCCCATTTGTATAATTGAAATTCCTAAATAATTACCCTTTTTATTTTAGTTCTATGTTGTGAACAGCATAAGCATAATCAGCCTTTAATATTCCTACTGCTAGGACACAGGCCTCCTCTCTTCGACAGGGAGTGGTCTATAATCTACCACGAGGGACTACTTGGTTGGTAAATGTCACAAGTTTTCGAATTTTTGGTTCGGACATCCTTCACCGTTTTGAAAGCAGCAGCGTTGATGAAATTATTTACACAGAGAAAAGCACCTGCCTGGGTTGGAATCGACGACCTACAACTCGTAAGTTGGGGCTATTACCATTGGGTCACCACTGCTCTCCACAACAATCTTGTGAACAGCGTTTCAGCCTATCAATATTTCTAACTAGCACGTATTATCGAGGCCCACTGCAGGGCAAAGACCACTTCTTCTTCTTAATTTTTCACGCAATTCTGTCTTTTACATTTTCAGTAAGTCCAGTCCTTGCGGTAGAAGCCAAGCTCGTCCCGTCATTATCGCACCTAAAACAATAGTCCTGTAACATGAAACTGAATCAAAAATAGTACAATCACGTTCAAAAATCAGTAGGTACTGCCTCAGCTTACTCCGACTAAGGGCTGATTTCTCAATCGACAGATTATTTTTATTCGTGGAATAAACCAGCGGGGTAATTGCGTAACACACTATCAGTAGCAATGGGTTTCATTTTGACAGTTCAACAACATTCATTGCGTTATTTACGTTGTTGAGCAGACACATTTATCGAACATATGGAGCAATGGATTAGCAATATAATTCAAAATGATTCAAATTGAGAGTAATAGTGTGTTACGAAATTAGGTTGCTAACGTCTAGCGGATTTTGTATGGAAGAACTGTCAAAAATTCAAAATTATTCCTCGGATAAAATTATCTGGCGTTGGAAAAATCAGCCCTAAATCTCAATAAAGAAGTCTCATCGTAAATTACAGTAATTTTAAACCGATTTTCTCTACTTTTCAAGTTCTAAATCCAATAATATTGGGCAATTCGTCTTGATCCTAGCCCGAGGAATATAATATCAGCCCTTTTTTAACGGCCTAAGTACATACATTCAGTTCTAACCTATTTTGGGAGGCGGGAAAACCACGTATCTGGCAACTCGTTTTTTTATAGTTGGCATTGAGCGACGTAACAGTGTGCCGGCTTCTAGATACACGTAACACGCTCTTTATACGCCTCAGATTTTCTAGAATGTTGTTTGTAAAACACTGGTGTTGTATAAATAATAAAGGGTGGCAAGGACACCAGTCACCCTGAATTTAGTGCATGATTAAAATGAAAATCTTTTACTTTTACCATGTTTGTAAATATGTGAGCACCATGTATCTATCAGATAATTCATTTATATGTCGTGGTTTCATTTTTAATTCTTTTACTTATTGTGATATAGTAGTTTTGTTTTAGGTGCATCGTCTTCACATATATTATTATATAATTAATGTATACAAAATACTGTAAAACATTTTAAAAGAGTAACGGTGGAGTTTCTTGCCCATTCTTCTCCATACGAAAACTACCTTTTGGAAGGGTCGACTAGAATCAATTCTATTTTATTGTAATTTTTGACGTTCAAAAGTGCCTTTTATGTGCCTACAAATGCATTGACTTTGATTCTGAACGCTCATGCGTTGAAATTATTCGTCAGATATTAAAAAGAAAAAAATATAGCAGCTCCATACATTTTAACCATGTACGTATTGCAATTTTCTATGAAACAGCAGATTTTTTGATAACTGACGAAAAATTTCTACGCTAGGGGGACCAGCCAGAATCATGTTCTGAAAAAGGTTGAAGAAGGTTGTCTTTAAAAGATCGCACTTAGCGATAAGACCGCCCATTGTGTCACCCATTGTAAAGTTTCTATATTTATGTCTGTAATTTATAGGGTGTACATAATAAAGAGTATTCTATTCTATTCTGAATGCATGATTACAGTTTACGCGTCAATGTTCCTCATCATCTGCTTAGCCTTTTCCCAACTATGTTAGGCTCGGCTTCCAGTCTAACCGGACGCAGCTGAATACCAGTATTTTACATGGAGCGACTGCCTATCTGATCTCCACAACCCAGTTACTGGGTAATATGATACCCCTTGGTAAGACTGGTTGTCAGACTTTCGAGCTTCTGAAGACCCGTAACGACTGTCAAAGATCCACGAATGACAGCCGGGACCAACGGCTTATAACCACTCAATCCCGGAGTGGTACGCTATCCGCCCATTATAATAGGAAATCAATTGTGTCTCATTAGCGGTGATTAAGCGGTTAACGTGCTTTCCGAGGCACGGGGGGTCTTGGTATGTGAAGATGGTCACCCATCCACGAACCTACCGCGGCAAGCATAGCTTAACCTGATCGATCGACCCGAACGGCGAATTACTTAGCCACAAGCCGTCAATGCCCCCGCCATTCTTTATATTAACCGTTATTAAGCCAAATATGTACGAACAAGTTGTATCTTAAATAAAATAAGCCAACCAATGTTGTAGCGGAAAATTATTACGACCACCTATATTTTATGACTTCACGTTCCTATAAAATTATAATGCCAGTAAAACACAGTCACGTAAGAAAAGCCGCGGGCACAGCTAGGTGGTTATAAACTTTTATATTCGTCAACGTTAACATTGTATTTTAGGTACTACGGCTCTTTAAAACACAAATCTTACTCAGATTCTGAAAGCACTTACCATAACCGAACTCATTCCTTTTAGCCGGAATAGGGGAATCTAACAAATTGTTCACATATCATTGATTTCCCTGTTGTCTGTAATCAGGTGAGAATTTCTTTGAAAGGAGTACAAATCTGCTGATGGAGGCGGCTTCGGGTAATTTGTCTCTGGGGAAATTCTCAGTAGCTTTCTTTTTCGCAGTTACTCTGTATGCCGATCTGGGGTGGAATTATTGCCTCGCTTTAAAATAAATGTTTTGGCGTTAGTTCAACAAAAATACGTACTACCTACTTTAGCAAATATTTGTAGTATAAATATAACCTAACAAAACATCACTCCTTCTTTCTCCGAGTCTTTCATAGAAGAAACTAGCTTCTGCCCGCGACTTCGTTCGCGTGAAATTTCACTCTCCCCCCTTTACCCCCTTTAGGGGTGGAATTTCGAAAAACCCTTTCTTAGTGGATAACAAAGAACACATACTCCACATTTCATGTCTCTAGGACCAGCGGTTTAGGCTGTGCGTTGATATATCAGTCAGTCAGGACTTTGAATTTTATATTGTATATACTTAGATAATTACCTATATAACAAAACATCAGGTCTGTAATACCCGAGGGGGTGGCCCAGAGGTGTATCTATAGTAGACCCACATTTCGCCATAAACATAACTATGTTTAAGTCACATGTAGTAGGGGGCGACCCTATTGCCATCAACCGGGCACAAATCCAGACTCCGGGCTGCTGTTGAGAAATTTCAGATAGAAAAACCCAATAACACTTTTTCCGACCTGGGAATCGAACCCAAGACTTCATGCTCAGCAGTAGCGCTTGCATCTACTAGACTTGACTAGGCCAACGAGGCAGTATATAAGGTCATAGCACACATATCAACTCGGAAAGGGATCGTCACCGTATCGCCTTTCGGCTCGGCGTCAAACAGGCGTCAACCTAACGTAAGCACGTAACCAAAGCGGATCAGAAGCTCCGATACATCGACTCGGCTACGGCTAGACTACGCCGCGCTTATGCTTGCCGATCGCTGGTCGATGGTGCAGCAGGCAGGCCGCGGGAGGGATGAGAGGGGCAAGGGTGGACAAAAAGACGTAAGCTCGGGTACGGAGAGATGCGGTAAGCGCGGCGTCGCATAGCCGTAACGCACTGCACCGCGGTTCGTGAGCTTGTCCCGAGGCGAGGCGATTACATTACGATTCCGATTAGTGTGCATTGAAGTAGGGAGTTTCATAGAAAGAATACTGAACGGCTCGAATTGATACGATAACGATCCCTTTCCGATTTGATATGCGTGTAATGACCTATAATCGGAAGAACACGGAAGTCTGACATAAGCCGGTAATAGAATCAATATTGAGAGGATATTACCCCAACAGCACGTGTAAGTAATTACATAAAATTGGTTTCCTCTAACTCGATCAGAATACTGATAACCCATAAAATATTATATAACCTTATTCATTGAACTTATTTTCTCAAAATCGTGTAAAAAGAGAAGTAATTCCAACGTTATCGGCTGTAAATATTTTACAAACAATTTAAGAATTACCAACCCAACCTTTTGCTGGTAAAAAATATATTATAAGCTATCCCAGCGCTCCGAATTACACCATCGTTCCTCCCTAATCTGTTTATTATGAACCTTAAAAACGCGATGAAGAATTTTTAACCGTTATCCAATAACCGGTATTCCATTGTGACATGCAGTCATAACCGTTATTAAGCGAGCTAAATCGTTATACAGTACGTATTTTATTTTTGTGTAATAAAACAAAATCGCCGTTGCGGCTGGCTTTATTCCAAAAATGTGGAGCTTTTGGGCCACGACCCAATTCTCTTTGCTTTATTCGAAGGCGAGACTCACGCGACACTTCCTATTGCACTTACTGGGGTCTGTACGGAAAATCAAATCCCACATACGGACTGTTAAGCCGCATTGCCAATATACGCCCGCAGCTTGACTTCGATAAAGATGTCTAATAGAATTCTTTTGCAGTTTTATTAGCTGTTGTTTGCTGTATTTGATTTTTGTTTAGTGAGTTCCATTTTGCGTGACTGGTGCTCTTTTTTATGTGAAACTTCTTAGGCCTTGTAATCTTATGGGCAACTACAGCTTTGAGCCGTTTGGGGTCGAAACGCTCGGGTCATGGGGCCCGAGTGCGCGTCTCGTTTTCAAGGAAATTTCGCGCCAGCTGGTCGATATTTCACGAGACCAGAGGGCTCGGTCGTTCTTTGGCCAAAGAATTAGCATTGCCATACAACGTGACAATGCTGCCAGTCTTCTGGGCATATTTCCGGATGACAGCGATTCGGACGAGTACTTCGACGCCTAAGTGTCCTTTGTTTTTGTATTTATTTGGATAGTAAGTTAGGCGTTGATACGATACATAATCAGCCTATAATTTTCCCAATGCCGGGACACAGGCCTCCTCTCTGCGAGAGGGAACGGGCCGTAATCTATTACGCAGGCCCCGTGCGGGTTGGCACGTGCTGTTGCGGCGATATGATAATTGGAAGAGAAATGAGAGTGAAATTTCAAGGATGCGTCACGTTTAGGCACATCTCGTTACATGATAGAGAAGAAAGATACAACTCTCTCTATCTCTCACACTAAATCTATCTTATTCTTAATTATTTAAGAAGTTTTACTTCTATCACGTGTATGGTGCTACATGCGCATTTTTTTTTTGTTTAACGGGAGCGGTAACATTTTTATTTACTTAGGTGGCAATGAAAAATGAAGCTATAGAAATAAGGTTGTGTTACTGCCGCCGCGAGTCTCTTGTTTTATTTTTCAGCGTGTCTGAAGTAATTGAAAAGCACACGAGATCACGAGTATCTTAACTTATACTTTTGCTGACGAGAGAAAAGAAGCCCATTTTAAAATAAAAGCCAGACTTTTGTTGTTATGAATGTGAATGTGAATGCGAATTATAACGTGAACGAGTAAATAACCTTAATTAGCTAAAGTAACAGAAACAATAGTACAATAGTTTTTATCGACGATGACAGACAACTAAAAAAATGCACATCAATTTGACAGCTTAAAAAAAGCAAAAAGTATTTGACCTTTTCAAAAAAGTCTATAAAAAAAAAGTATTTAAGTATGCGAGTTGCGTCGCTTACATGTGATATGAATGTTTTCCTTCACTGACAGAAAGTGGTGAGCCTTGTTCTGCCTTTTTATTAACTTGTGGCCTAATAAACGAAGTTAATAAATTATAATTTTTCTCGTAAAAGTTACTTATTAAAAGCAGAAACCCATTCAATGTATTCCAAGACGTTTTGAAGTCATTCCAAACACAAACCGAGACAAATAACTTTGTACCACAACAATGCAATAATACGAGTACTTAATACACTTCAGGAAACAGGAAAACAATTGCTATTTTAAAACATTTGTCCTGTTTATTATCAAAGACTTCTCTCGTTAAGAGTTTCCGGATGATAAAGTCATAATTGAAAAGTATTTGAG
The DNA here is from genome assembly GCA_914767645.1 of Hydraecia micacea. Classification (NCBI taxonomy): domain Eukaryota; kingdom Metazoa; phylum Arthropoda; class Insecta; order Lepidoptera; family Noctuidae; genus Hydraecia; species Hydraecia micacea. The sequence goes on along the minus strand of OU611788.1, from coordinate 13,160,216 downwards.
GTTTGCCGTAACCCTAATTGATTTGTGTCATTAGGGATGTCAAAAGGATTAGGCATGTGCGTTACATCTTTTTGTTTTTATTTACCGAAACTTTTTGATCGTTTTAAATGTTTCGCCCCTAGTTCTAGCTAAAGCGATTGGTAGCCCGATAAACACGTTCATCGCGTCATTACCTATGTCACTCGTTTGTTCGGAAAACCGGGCGCCCTATGCGGCGCGACCAAACATTTAGATTCGGCAGGCAAACACGCGACTATTGCGTGTTCGCCTGCCGAACGACGATCGCTTTGGTTAGGATATGTCCTTAGCATAAGCAAAATCAGCCTATTATGTTCCCACTGCTATCTCAGGCCTCCTGTCCTCTCCTCTCTTCGAGTGGGAGTGGGCTGTAATCTACCACGCGGGCCCAATGCAAGTTGGTAGATGTCACATGTCTTCGAATATTTGGTTCAAGGACATGCCGGTTTCCTTACGATGTTTTCCTTCATCGTTTTTGAGTGTAGTGGTAATGAAATTATTAACACAAAGTAAAGCGCCTGGCAGGGTTCAAACCCACGACCTACAACTCGTAGGGCTGTTACTACTGGCAACCACTGCTCTCACATGTAAAAATTTCAGTGAAGCTGGTGCTATGTTTTTTGATAGTACAACTTGTTAGATTATACAATGTATTCGTACCTTTACAGACGTGATGTGCTTAACGTCGCGTGCTGCCGACAATAGAGACCTTTGCCACGTTTACCCAATTTTTACGGTAACTGTGTTCCAAAGTTATGGCTATGTTGTGAGGCCAAGTTTCACCGAAATTGTTTCGTTGGTTTTACTTTGTATTTTATTGCTTGTGGAATTACGATTTTGAGTTATATCACCATTCTTCTGCCCTTATCCTAATTTATTTGTGGCGGCGCAACATGACTTTTTCTTTCAAACTTCTCTATTAGTCGTCACTCCCTTTCTAATTGATTTTCGTTTATATCAATATATTTTTTCACAAGCGACCCGCCCCTGCTTGGAACGGGTGCAACAATGTGCTGCTGATGTCATGTTAAAACATCACGATTTTTGTGTTATTTAAAAGCTAAATAATAATATATTATACATCAAAACCTACCGGAATAAATTCTCAAAATGATGATGAAATCCAAAGCAGAATCCAGTGTGCAGTTTAAAAGATCTAAGCGGTCATACATACAGACACGACAAGCGACTTTATTTTATACTATGCAAAGATTTTCTTGACTTCGAAAATGGTATTTTGTTAAAAATGAATTGGGTAGGTAGGTAATATTTCTGGAAAGTAAACGAACAAGGTGTGAACACGGAACACGAACCTTTTAGTAACGTTTTACAGTTGAGCGGTTATTTACATAAAATTGTTGGCATAGGACGCTATCGACCGGCAAAATGTTGTTAAATTCTAAATAAACGACACCCTTAACTGATATCAGCAAAACGTTAAAGGTTTATTTTTAACATGTTTCAAATTTTATGACGCATTTCTACCTGTTTATACCTTATCTATTTACAAGACGCCCATAATTGATATGAGATTTAATAGAAAACGATTATAGACGCATTTCATGAATAGATTGGAAAAAATTGTGCTTCTTGCACTGTCAACTAAGATATACTTTATTAAAAAAACACATACCCCCTACTAATAAACGTTGTATAGCTTCTGTATAGTTACACAACGCTTTGTCTTCTTCTTTCGAATGTCAAATTACTGACGACTGAAAGAGAGAAATCGGTGTGTAACTATTCATCTGATATAAATACGTTTATTAGTAAGGGGGATAGTATACCCAAATTTCGCCAGTTATGTAAGTCCCATGTACTTACTTAATAGAAGACGATCCTTTTGCCATCAACTGGGCAAAAATAATACTCTTACAGTTTTTCATGTATGTATGTAGGTGTAAATTAGTCATAATAATAATTATAAGCAAAATTGTATCCTTCCGTAGGAGCTGCTTCGCCTTTAACCAGCGCATTCTCCACCTTCAATATGGCTATGCGAGCTCTAACGGCCTCCGGCTCATCATCTCCACCTAAATGTTTTCGAACATATTCTTTCGGGGATATTCGGGCTTATCTGCGTCTTCATGTAAGCTCAGAAGAACAATGTACCTAAATGATTCGGCCAAAACTTATCTCTTTGTTGTTATTTGGGTCGATATTTAAAGCAAGAATAAACAATATTTCTTTCTCATGACAATCCAAAAACTTTCAGACGAAATACATACATACACGCTAACTAAACTCTTTGTCTTTCTATCTGTGTCAATGTCACGGCTATTTTCGTTGAGAGCATTCGAGTTAGACAAGCTCCGAGCATCTAGACTCAGTTACCTATTGTCTATTCTTTAAGAAATTCAGCACACTCGGTCTAATATAGCCAAAACGTTTACTGTATGCTTGGCGCATTGAATCAATCTTCTTGTTTTATTAAACAACAAAAATAAAATAAAGTTTTATGTTCGTAATCTTGGCAGGAGCTATAACTCATCTTGTTACCATCCCTCTTAAGGGGGATGCGTTAAGATAACCCACAACATACAAATTTACTTATGTTTTTTGGAATTTTCAGGTCATGTTGATTAAAATATGATTCGATAACAAATATGGCTTTACAGAATTGTAATCATTAGGGTCAGCAATACAACTTCTTAATTTAGAATTGACCACAAATGTCATGATTTCATGAAATAGTCAAAGAATAGGATAATATAATTGTTTCCTGAGGTAGCTGCGCGGTGCGGGAGGGGTGATAGTTGTAACAAGTTGATGAATCACTGAGCTCTAGCTCGCATCACGCTACCACAACCCTCCCGCACCGCGATTCGGCAGCATCGCGTCGCGACGTTGCCTGAGGTATCAGGCAACGTCTTAGATAAGCGTTTGTCCCATATTGATGATTTTAAAGATTATAATTCTATAAATATACATTTGTCACGGCCGCCAATCTTAATAAGATCGATATATGAACTGACACTGATTGCAAAAAACGTAAGAAAATTTGAATTTCGTGGGCTACTCCGACGCTTTCGCCAAATTTTCGTCGAAGTAAGGTACGGGCCTGGCGAATTCTACACCCACTAAGAAGCACTGTGGGATAGAAATTAATTAAACTACAAAGCACCTTCCAATGAAATAACTTAAGTATTTTCCAGAATTTATGGAGCACATACAAACTATAAATCAAATTTATGGCGCGCTAATAACGGGTAGTATGGCGTTGTAGATGACTTGAGACTAATTAGTAAAGTTATTTATATTTAGCGGACGTCGGATAGATGGCACTTGAAACAATATACCATCTTAGTGCGGTACATCCTTCCACGCCATTATTGCTGGATGTCATAACGTCGACATTTCACGTCCCATGGGACGTGAAATGTTTTCTTTTAAGATGTACGATGTCACGCTGCAGAGATAAAGGAGTTTTATTTGTATTCTTATTGAAGGAACGAAAGAGATTTTTGAAGCGAAAACTTCTTTAGCGGCGTTGTACACTTTTTTGTAATGGGTAAAAAATGTTAAACTCGCGTCAGGACACGAGACCTGATCGAAAATTCGTAAGACGGATGGAGAGTAGACGGCCGGCGCGGCGTAGGAGTATCCCCCTCTCTTTCTACGGCGCGCACAACGGTAATATTCAAGTTTTCACTTCTGCCGGCACTCCCGGAGTGCAACCCGTCGTTTTTTTTTTATTTTGTGCTTTAGGGAACAAATCAGTGTTTGAAGATACTTATTATTGCTTACTAGCTTCTGTCCGCGATTTCGTCCGCGTAAAATTTCTTGCTCCCCCGACCCACCCCGTCGCATCGCATCGCCTGTCCGCGCTGTTAGTTAGTTTTCGCGTTCTTTTTACTTGTTTTCTTATTGCTCAGCTCCTAAGAGTCCTAACGTAATGTTGGATAGCCTATTAGTCTTTCTCAAAAATTGGCCTATCAAATGCAAAAAGAATTTTTCAAATCCGACTTGTAGTTCCAGAGATTAGCACGTTCAAACAAACAAACAAACGCTTCAGCTTTATTATTAGTCATCATCGTCTGCCTAACCTTTTCCCAACTATCTTGGGGTCGGCTTCCAGTCTAACCGGATGCAGCTGAATACCAGTATTTCACATGGAGCGACTGCCTATCTGACCTCCAGAACCCAGTTACTGGGTAATACCATACCCTTTGGTAAGACTGGTTGGCTTCTAACAGCCCATAACGAATAACGACAAGCTTTATTATCAGTATAGATACTAATTGTTTTGTCTCAACATTCTTGGAAATTCATGCATTCGAAATAAATCGATAATGCTGTACTGTTCAAATATATGCAATCAGGCGGCCGGCAATGTTAGTATGAAAATTCATATCTGTAGTGTAATTTAAAAGTGGTACGAACTTTTTACTTCGGCACATGGCAACCAAGGAGAGAACTTGACAAAGATTTTGTTTATTATTATATCGATTTGGCTTACGAATAGAGCTGTTTAAAGTAAAAAAGAAACAAATGAACATATTCGCTGGTGAAAGTTATTGTTGTTCGTCATTGATTCTGGAATTTATAATTAATTTACTTAGTTTGAATTACCACGCATTATTTAAGAAAAGTACAGTCAGTTATAGCAATTAGCTGACCCACCTTTGCATAAATGTTTGAGATTTTTTAGAAAACGAATCGTTAGATTTTTATAATTCTTTTATATTTTATTTATTCGAGCAAAGTATATAAAATATCCTAAAAGAATTTTAAAATTCTATCGATTTGTATTCTATAAAATCTCAACCATTTATGCAAAGGTAGGTCAGATAATTGCTATAACTGACTGTACTATACAAGCCTTGGCCGCAACCAGGCATTGATGGACTCACGTATGTGTGCCTCAGCTTCGCCTCGGAGTACATTTTTACGTTCGTCCATAATGATGGAGGAACATGAAAATGTAATCCGAGGCGCAAAGGGACAATGGCTCCTTTTGCAGGCCACGGCAGTAATGTACTGACGCCAGCACATTCAGCTACTACAATCTATCAAATTTATTTAATAGATTTTCAACTTTATCGCTAACAGGATAAGGTTCAAAGTTGATTGGGAAAATTTAACATTTTCGGGTAGCTTGATGTACTGGCGTCTGGACTATATTGCAAAAGAACAGAAAGGTGACAATGAAAAACTAAAAGTCAAGTACAGGAAATAAACTGAAAAGCATGAAACAAGAAAATATCTGAAATCCTAGTCGCAGTCGCATTTCGTTGTATTTATGTTACGATGATTTAAGATTATTTACCAGATAAAGATACTATAACAAAGTTACATGGGAAACCACACATAACGTCTTATTTAGTAAATGGATAGTCGTCATAAATAACCACAAAGCACCAGAGAAATGCATAGAAGTAGACTCATTAAAATTTAACACTTCCTTGAAACTAGAGGAGAATGTCTCTAGGAGTTTACAGGTTAATAATGAACGCCTGCAGAACAACGGGACAGATACCACCTGCCGTCGGACATGGAATACCGGAGCAATAGATTTGAGACATAAATCCTGTAGTGAAACAAAATTATAGGTTGGTAAATTATACTGTATCAAACGACATATTAAATATGATAGCTCCAGGGATGTTTGGGTGTATTAAGGAGGAAGAATATACGAAAAAAAGAGGTTCGTAGCTCAGTAATACTAGACGCACGGGTCAATCGATCAGCTACAATTGTCTAGTCCGGTACATAGATGGGTGACCATCTTAACATACCGACACCCGTCCGTGCTTCGGACGCCATTGATCCCGGCTGTCATTCGTGGATATTTTACTGTTGTTATGACGCCCAAAGCACACTATTATAAAAAAAGGTTAAATTTAATATGTTAAATTAAACCTGCCACCTACTTACTAAATCTTCTGGCACCGACATTACCAGCATTCTAAAATTGTAAGTACAGTCACGCAAAGGAAGCTTTATATTAAATTCCTTCATAGATGAAGGTGGCATTAATATGTGGGATTAAGCAAACAGCTATCCAAAAGATATTTAATATCCTGACGTTCCGAATCTTCGAGAATTTAGACTTTGACTTTTTGTTCTGTCAATGTCAAAATTCAGTCAATAGGTACTGAAGTACACTGTACAAGTATACCTATGCTTGTACAGGACGGTTTCATATGAATATAACGTATAATATAATGTCACCTTTGACCTAGACTAGAGTCAAGACTCAAGAGCAAGTCCATTTCAAATAACAAAATAAAAAAAAATAATGGGTACTTACTCAAACTCAAGTTAAATAGACACCTTTATTATATTACTTTACCGACTTCAAAAAAAAGGAGGTTATCAATTCGACACGTATGTATGTAACATTATTGGAACTGCAATGTATTCACATATGACAATCTGTTAGGGCATTTAGGGTTTCCAAACAAATATATACAATTTTATAGATGTATGTATGTATGTTTGTCCACGCAGTTCTCCGCAACTATTAATCGAATCGTGACTATTTTTTTATTGGCTTACATTTAGTTCAACTTAGGGAACAGTGCAAGTTTCATCAAAATCGATTCAGTAATTTTCAAGATATGGACTAATACGTGTAAGTGTGACGGCCTGGCTTATTGATACGAGTACGAGCTACGAGTGTAGTGTCAAAGGGAAAACAATCTCAAAACCGTGGTCAAATTCTAGTGCAATATTTACACCAAAACTATTAACTACATAATACAAACAACTATTTCAGTTTTTATTTAAAACTAAAAATTACGTAGAAAAAAGTAATTTTAAATAAAAAATTAAATCGACTTCAAAAGGAAATTCATTCAAAATATGAAATAACTTTAATTCCCGAAGTCAGTGGTAAAAAACTAAAATACAGATCCTAAGACACCGACTTCCGGAATTAAAGTTATTTCATAATTTTGAGTGAATTTCCTTTTGAAGTCGTAAATCGACTTCAAATTTTTTTTTACTTTAGAGCGGTGGTGGCCCAGTAGCAACGGCCCCGACTTTTAGAGCTGTAGGTCGTAGGTTAAACCCAATCAGGCGTAACGGTGAAGTTAAACATCGTGAGGAAACTGGCATGTCCTAGAACCAAAAATTCTAAGATATGTGTGACATCTATCAACCCACACTGAGACCGCGTGGTGGGTCACGGCCCTCTCAAAAAGAGAGAAAGAAAGAAAGAAAAAGTATTTATTGCGACTCGTACAGAAAGATCACAAACTAAACTAAACACACAAAAAAAATGATATGGAATAAAAAAAAATAACAAAAAGAAAAAGGAAACAGAAAGTCCTCTATACGAGGCCAAAAGGATCCAATCTCAGCATGATACTGCGAAATTAAAAAAATAAATGTCGCAGCGCTGGTATTAAATTATTCTACTCTTTCAGTCTATCAAAAAGTACTTTGTGTTCTACTCTGTGGTTGGTATTCTGATAGGGCCCGCTGTAATGTCACGGGCAGTTACCTACAGAAACAAATAAATAATAAAATAGATCATAAGTAATATGTAAAATATTAGCCAATAAAATATACATTTTTAATCCGCGCCAGACGTAACCGCATTACTTGCCTGTGCCTTGAGTGTCAGAGGCACTCTGTGGCATGTGGCATTGCTGTGACAAGCAAAAGGTCGCACGCGCCGACATTCTCCGGCAAAAATAAATAAATACAGTATACATTACAGCTGTCTAGTGGAACAGTATTACAGTGAATATACAATAAAATTGGAATGTGGTAGTCAATTAACGGCATGGATGAATTGTATGAAATGGAGAAATAGAAATAAACTAATGATGAGAGTTATAAATTAGAAGGTCTGTGTCCTAGCAAGGTGCATACGGCAAAAGTATGGTGAAGTAGTTGTATTAATATTCATGGTGCAAACGAAACTAATTAGTCTCCTCTGCACCATTAATGGTGCAGGTCAATGGTGCATACGGTACAATGGGAGCTGATGATTATGTAATTTGTTATATTATCATCATCATCATCATCATCATCAGCCTATAACAGTCCACTGCTGGACATAGCATGCTTGTTATATTATAGTGGATTATAATAGATTCAACCATTTTGTGTATCGGTTAACCACTAAGCCACTACGAGTTTATATTCTGTGAAAATGAATACCTACATATATCAATATATCTATACATATAATAAAATCGTAGGAAAGTCAAAACTGTACATTGAATATTTTTTTTAAAGAATACTTGGGGCGTGATCTACAATCGATTTCGAAGCCGAAAATATAGTTTTTAGAATTTTTGTCTGTTTGTCTGATTGTCTGTATGTATGTCCGGGCTAATCTCAAAAAGTGCTGCATGGATTTACATCAAATTTTGCATGAATATTACTAAGAGGTCGGGTCAACATATAGGCTACATATCATCATGCTATCACCTACGGGGGAGGAGCTGTGAATCTTTATTTTCCTTACGCATTCTGTGACAGCGTGTAATCTAACGACGCATATTTAAATGTTGTTTTTGAGTAAGCCATGCTATTATCTAGCTTTACACTATAAAAACTACGCTATTTAAGTAACTTGGGCATAGAAACATAGTTTAATGAATGTTAGTAGTACAAAGAAAATTTAGAAGCAGCGCCATCTATGAGATTTCATAAAAATCAAATCAAGTTACATGTTAACAATTTTTGGAAATTAATCATTTAAATTTGATCATGTTCGCGAGGTTAGTAGTTAGTTATTCTTAAAATTCATAGATGGTAATGTGCATTTTCTTCATAAAAGTTGTATCGTATAGTTCGTTTTGACAAATTCAAGGTCCAACAAAACCCTCAAAATCTTGAGCAGAGTTGAGGAAGACAATAAAAAAAAATGCGGTGTTAAGTATTACAAAAAAGTTATGTTCATTGATGATGATCATTTCTTCATCAATTTCATGTTGTTAGTACAAAGTAAACATTGACTGTTAATACTTTTGTTCGGTATTTATCTGTGTGATTATTGCTTGGTAATTAATATATTTTCATGTCGTATACCTAATTATAAACTTAAATGTGATGTAAAACGTCACCTTCTCGACGGTGACCAAAATTGGGATGACACCCTCGCGGAGGCGAGCGTCAGTGAGAGTCCCAGCCGCATGCGTCATCTGTTTGCCGTCGTCTTGGTGTTTTGCGGAGTCGCGAACCCGGTAGCTTTGTGGGAGAAGTATCGCCATAATCTGTCTGAAGATTTTCTACGAGCTTTGAGGCGTGCTACTGGAGACGAAGTCGAAGTAACTAATGAACGCGTGCTGAACACCCGTCTCAGTTCACTTCAAGATGTGGTCATTTCTATCGGCGGCAATCCACTGATCGAATACGGGTTACCAGCTCCCCAATCATCACCGCATCAAGACCGTGGAAATCGGGAGTATAACGCTGAGACAAATTATGATCCGGGCGAAATGACTACCATACGAAATGACCATGTTGCTTTGTTCTCTTCAGAGCAAAAACAAATTTATGACACCGTCCTTGAAAGCGTTGGCCAAAACCAGGGTAAAATGTTTTTCTTGGATGCTCCTGGTGGAACAGGAAAAACATTTGTTACCACTGGCATACTTGCAGAGGTCAGTAGGCAAGGCAAAATTGCTATTGCTGTAGCTTCGTCGGGAATCGCTGCCACACTGCATCCGAGTGGCAAGACAGCACATGCCATGTTTAAAATTCCCATCGATTTAGAGAGCGCCGAAACGCCTGTTTGTGGTGTGTCACGTAACAGTGATAAAGGACACGTGCTCAAGGATTGCTCTCTGATCGTATGGGATGAGTGTACGATAGCCAATAGGAAGGCAGTTGAGGCCGTGGACAGAATCCTGCAGGACATGTGCAGGAACGAACATTTGATGGGTGGTGTCACAGTTCTGTTCAGTGGCGATTTCCGGCAAAAGCTTCCCGTGGTGACACGGGAATCGAGGGCTGACGAGGTGAATGCTTCGTTGAAACGATCTACGTTGTGGTCACGAGTTCGTACGCTGCGCTTGACCATTAATATGAGAGCTTGACTCGGCGGCAATGCACGTGCTCAAGAATTCTCCGATGTCCTTCTAAGTCTTGGCGAAGGCACTCTACCAGAAGAAAGAGGTGGACAGGTGGTGCTTCCAGAGTCTCTCGGTAGAGTGGTATCCAGCTTAGAAGAACTCATTCGCTGTGTGTACATCAGTCGTATACCGCACCAGCAGAATTCTTGGGTGTGTGAGCGGGCCATTTTGACGCCCAAAAATGATCAGGCTGCAGCAATTAACGAATGCATTCTCTCGGAAATTGAGGGGAATGAAGTGGTCTACACCTCGATAAACACTGTTATCGAGCAAGATGACGCCACACATTATCCCGTGGGATTTCTGAACTCTCTGTCAGCAAGTTGACTTCCAGCGCATACCATCAAGCTAAAGGTCGGCCCGATTATGCTTCTTCGGAACCTATCTCCTCCGAAGTTTTGTAACGGGACCCGCCTTAAAGTCATCTCGCTCCACAGACACACCATTGAGGCGGAAATTCTTACGGGTTGTGGCGTCGGCAAGGCAGTATTATACCACGCATTCCCCTCATACCTCATAACTTCCCGTTCCAGTTCAAGCGCGTACAGTTCCCCGTGAGTGTTTGCTTCGCGATGACCATCAATAAGTCGCAGGGGAAGACACTGAGGGCAGCGGGTGTCGACCTCAGGACAATTTGCTTCTCACACGCAATTGTACGTCGCTTGCTCCCGCGTCACCAGTCCTGACTCTCTTTACATTTTGGCTCCTGGCAGCATAACTACCAACGTAGTTTATAGGAAAGTGTTGTAAGGTATGATACCTTTGCACGTATTTTTACTCTTTTGTGTCCTGGAATGTATTCCTGAATTATTTGATGGGTGGTGTCACAGTTCTGTTCAGTGGCGATTTCCGGCAAAAGCTTCCCGTGGTGACACGGGAATCGAGGGCTGACGAGGTGAATGCTTCGTTGAAACGATCTACGTTGTGGTCACGAGTTCGTACGCTGCGCTTGACCATTAATATGAGAGCTTGACTCGGCGGCAATGCACGTGCTCAAGAATTCTCCGATGTCCTTCTAAGTCTTGGCGAAGGCACTCTACCAGAAGAAAGAGGTGGACAGGTGGTGCTTCCAGAGTCTCTCGGTAGAGTGGTATCCAGCTTAGAAGAACTCATTCGCTGTGTGTACATCAGTCGTATACCGCACCAGCAGAATTCTTGGGTGTGTGAGCGGGCCATTTTGACGCCCAAAAATGATCAGGCTGCAGCAATTAACGAATGCATTCTCTCGGAAATTGAGGGGAATGAAGTGGTCTACACCTCGATAAACACTGTTATCGAGCAAGATGACGCCACACATTATCCCGTGGGATTTCTGAACTCTCTGTCAGCAAGTTGACTTCCAGCGCATACCATCAAGCTAAAGGTCGGCCCGATTATGCTTCTTCGGAACCTATCTCCTCCGAAGTTTTGTAACGGGACCCGCCTTAAAGTCATCTCGCTCCACAGACACACCATTGAGGCGGAAATTCTTACGGGTTGTGGCGTCGGCAAGGCAGTATTATACCACGCATTCCCCTCATACCTCATAACTTCCCGTTCCAGTTCAAGCGCGTACAGTTCCCCGTGAGTGTTTGCTTCGCGATGACCATCAATAAGTCGCAGGGGAAGACACTGAGGGCAGCGGGTGTCGACCTCAGGACAATTTGCTTCTCACACGCAATTGTACGTCGCTTGCTCCCGCGTCACCAGTCCTGACTCTCTTTACATTTTGGCTCCTGGCAGCATAACTACCAACGTAGTTTATAGGAAAGTGTTGTAAGGTATGATACCTTTGCACGTATTTTTACTCTTTTGTGTCCTGGAATGTATTCCTGAATTATTTTCTCTATTTCCTTCAGTCACATCTTATGACTGAACTCAGCAGGATTCCCCTCTTCACTTGCTTCACTTGCAAAAAAAACTTATTTTTTAATGCTATTTTAAAAGTTGTTTACTTATAATGCTATAGCGACACTGCCAATCTTGGGTATTTTTGGTGCTGTAGAGCCTTCACGCAGACGACGTCGCGGGCAGCAGCTAGTATGTACATATTTCTATGACTATACAGATTTTGCTGACCGTAACCACTTCAGCCAACGTTGTCAAACAATATTGGTAAAATATTAAGTTCAGTAAAATATTACATTTTTTTATACAGGCTGGCACGGACATTAACGCGCAAACTGCCAGATTCTAGACCCCGTAGCGTCGAAATATTTCTGCTAAAATCTGTTGATTCATATAAGAGTACAATACCAATCAAAATGTATGGAACCGCATTTTTTTTTTAATAACTGGGGTATAGAATCATGTACTGAATCCATCCTGTCACCCGGTATATATTATATGCATATGTTGTATTGTGTGTTATACGCATGTTTGTTTAGAAAAAAGAAAATACGTTAATTTGCGGTAATCATGACGCATAAAAAGAACACGAAAAAAAAAACAAGTTTGGGGAAAATATGCGTCACATCAACGCAAAGCGGCCATCGCTCTGTATAATGCTAAGACTCTACAAGACAGAGCTCAAGAGCGTTGGTTTTCAGCGACAGCCAGCGTTGACGTCTTGACGTCAACCGGTGGAGCATACGATTAGATATAAATAAAAAACAAACAACAATCAAAATCAGAAATAAAATAAATATACATAACCCCTCCATTATTTAGTCTAAATTTACAGATATACAGGTTGAAATTTTAATCACCGTTTTCCTCTTAAGGGGTCATTGTACTCATCATTATGAACAACTTTTACTATGGGACCAAATCTGAATACGTTAAAAAAAAGTCATCTGTTCCCTACATTTATGTTCGCATAACTCGTGAAAATGTAGGGAACAGCTGATTATTTTTTCGCGATTTCATGTTTGGTCCCATAGTAAAAGTTGTTCATAATGACGAGTACAATGGCCCCTTAAAAGGAAAACGGTGATTAAAATTTCAACCTGTATACTGTCCTTATTTGCAAATTTCGCTGTCGCACTGAGGGTTGCTGCTAAAAAACCCAATGTTGGGTTAAGCTCGCCAATTTATGTGTACAGTCTATCTATACTAATATTATAAAGAGGTATTTGTGAGTTTGTATGTAGCGGAGCACCCTAATGGAGCATGGCGTAACATCTATCAATCTCAATCTGAATCATTTTGAAGAATATTGCTAATCCATTGCTTCATATGTTCGAAAAAGTTGTCTGCTCAATAACGTAAATAACGCAATGAATGTTGTTGATCTGTCAACATGAAAGCCATTATTACTGATACTGTGTTACGCAATCACCCCGCCGATTTCGAAGATTCTTTCACTGATTGAAAGCTTCACTACTGCCGAGCGCCATAGAATATGTTTCATGGTATAGTTGACTTCCACGCGAACGAAACGCGAGCAGAAGCTTCTAAAAAATAAGAATCATCATCCATTATACCATAGACACGAAGAACGTCTAAAACCAATGCCCAAGCAAAACCATTTTCTCAGTTCTACAGATTATTAAAAGTTTTCCAGCTGAAGCATCTGCACAGATAACTAAACGTCCGCCATTAAAATAAAATGCAACGTTTATTTCCACTTGTATTTTATTTAGTGACCTCGATAACATTTTAAGACTTCCTTTGGAAGCCAAACTAGCCTTAAACGCAGCTTTAGGAGTGCAAACTTGAACAGTTCTGAGGGGCAATTCTCGTTATTTTAAGAACGTTCATAGTCTGATCTCGGTCTCAATCTGTCAAAAATACCTGTGATTTCCCTGAATTTATTACAAGTTTTTGAGTTTGATTGTCGCCGAGATGAGATTGCGACTAGATTTTGGAAGTCTTCAATTACCGGGATTTGCCTTCTGATATAACGAGTAGTTACTGGTACATGGTTGGTTTTTAAAAAGGGAGCATGTGCGAGTCGGACTCACATACGACGAGTTTTGTACCACCGTACAATATTTAACACAACATCACATTTATATAAAAAAAAAAACTATACGAGTGTCGATTATCCAAACGTCGGTCAACCGAATGATCGCATAAGTCATAACCGAACTGCTGGTAGTAATTAAATTACATACTTACTACTGTTATAAATAAAAACATTATAAACATTCTTAATTTTTAAATGAATTGTATTTTATTTTAATAATGAATTATTTTTTATTTCATATATCTGAGTAATGCTAATCTAGTGGCACTTTTTACCTTATCTTAGTTTTGTTAACATGCGGCTAATGTAGTGGGCTGCAATAAATTGTTAATACAACTCACTCGTATGAGTCTAACGGCGGTACGTCGTCGTACTATTGTAAACGGCACGTGCACCTGACCGATGTCGTCCTCGTCATCCCCACCTCCCCCACTACTCGACTTGTTTGTGCTGCTCGGGTATAAAACGAGGCCGGGCGGAGCGATCGAGGCATTCTATTCTTGACTTCGGTCCGGTGCACATTTTGTCATAGCGCTTAGAGTTGCTAATTATTGTGTTAAAATTTTATAATTAATTAAGGTTTTAACACAATAATTAGCAACTCTAGGCACGACAACATGTGCACCGGACCGAAGTCAAGAATAGAATGCCTCGAGATCGCTCCGCCCGGCCTCGTTTTATACCCGAGCACAAACAAGTCGAGTAGTGGGGGAGGTGGGGATGACGACATCGCCTGATCGGTTCGGTGCACGTGTCGTTTACAATTATTGTAATACAATAGTACGACGACGTACCGCCGTCGAGTCTATATTATTGTTATTAGCAGCGCCCCGCGGTTTCACCCGCATAAGTTTCGATCCTGTAGGAATATCGGGCTATAAACTATCCTTTGTCCTTTCTCGGGACTCAAACTATCTCTGTACCAAATTTCATCTAAATCGATTCAGCGGTTTAAGCGTGAAGAGGTAACAGACAGACACACTTTCGCATTTATCATATTAGTATGGATTGGTAAATATTTGAAATTGTAGCTGTTTATTGTCCCATAATAAATAAAATATTCATAACAGTTTACATATTAATAGTTTTATTGGAACAGTGTTAAATACAGTTCGATCATCCGAATAAATCGGTTTTCAGGAATCGGTTGTCACTTATTTCGGAAAATAGACGCTTTACTGTACTGTAGTTAAAAAAAAAAACTTTGAAACTTTAACTGTAATTTATTTTTATTATTTGTTGTTATAGCGGGCATAGTAGAACACACTCTGTGAAAATTTGAAGTACCTGTCTACCTATTACGGTTCAAAAGATACAACCCTGTGACTGACGTACAGACGGACAGCGGAGCCTTAGTAATAGGGTACCGTAGACACCCTTTGGGGATAAAACCCTAAAAATATTCATATATTCCGTTTATGTAATATTACGAAATAACTTTGTACCGTTTTTCCTTAAACGAAGCGAGGTTATGAGATTGTAGTGTAGGTTGTATCCGTTTTTCCTACTTGATTAGATTCTTAGTACACAGCATATTCGTATTGCTGTGTTAACAAAGGCAGCGAAATTAGAATTTAAAGCAAAGTAACTTTGAGGCAATTATAAATGACCTTCGTTTGCAAGGTTGAGGAGACGATGAACCTTTTTGTTGTAAACACAGCGAAATTATTTTAATAAATTTTTAATGTGGCTAATTTCTTGTCTAATTAATTAATTTAATTTATTTCTTTAGATTTTGTCATATTTATTAGTCGTCTGTGTTGTTATCGTATTTGATAGCCCAATTACTAAGAAAGGGTATAAGCAATTTAACATCTCGCTACAACTCTTAGGAGCCGACCAAAAATAAAAAAGTAAGAAAGAACGCTACGCGAAAAGGAAGTAGTACCGTGGACAAGCGATGCGATGCGACGCGGTGGGTCGGGGGAACAAGAAATTCCACGCAGGAGAAGTCGCGGGCAGAAACTAGTCTAGTAATATAATTATTTTAAACGTACTTCATTGCAATTTCTCATACATGAGATTCTAAATCTGTCTGTTTAATGTATATAGGATTATAGTATGCTAATTTCAAGTTAATTTAGACTAGAACCGAAATCCGTGTGTGCAGCTTTATGCATTACCGTTGTGTATTCATGCCATATTTGTTCTGTTATCAAATGTAGTTCCGGATACGGGATTAACTTGTCTATTGTTTCCATAATATATGATTTTAATTTACCTAAGTATCCTCCTCTGCATGAATTTGGACAAGACGAAAGTCATGTATGGTCACCAAAGGAGATAAGTAACCAGGATCGTTGGATATACTTAGTTGAAGTTTAGTAAGAAACCGATTGATGTTTCCGAAAGAAATTTAATTTGATAAATGAACTGTTTGTTTTCTATTAATTAAATAAAATTTTATTCGAAAACATCCATCGGTTTCTCATTAAACTTTAACTGTATCCGACGACCCTGATTACTTATCTCCTTTGGTGTCTGTACAATTCATACGTCTTGCCGAGTCCAATTCACATCGGAGGGTCGCATCTAGAAGTTGTGAAGGAGGCATGGCCATGTTTGTCGAAGGACCGATGGTCGGTGGAGCAGACGAGTCCTAGAGTGGAGACCGCGTATCAGCAAGCGTAGTGTCGACGACCTTAAGAAGGGGGCTGGGACAGACTGGATATGGAAGCCATAGGACGGGGTGTTGTGGCGCAGCCTGGGAGAGGCCTATGTCCAGTAGGTCCTATAATTTAAACCTAGTAATATAAGTACTTAATGTGATTATTGCCTGTTGTGGTTGCCTTGTGAATAAATAAATAAATAAATTCAGTGATGTCTAAGAATAATTAAGCAACTTAGAAAGTACGTATAACTTTGAAAAAGTCACATTGGTACTTGCTGGGTTTGAACTCGCAACTTGGGGCGTAAGATGCGGATCAGATAAGAAACGGGCCACCCACGACATATTTTAGTATATATTACATTTTTGTGTTCTGATGGTACTGAAGACGTATAGGATAATTATGACGAAGCTAGAGTACTTTTATAAAAATATCTTAAGGTTCTCTGATATAAAGATGTATTTGCTCTTATTTATTGGCAGTACTTACTGACCCGGGTAGGCACATAAATTCTCTGCCTTTTTTGTATGTTAATATTTTACACATTTTTATCGCGTTATATTGCAGCTATCTGCGGATAATGGATCACGTTTTTTGAAATATGGCCGGTCTGACGTTTTAATGGAGTACCTACACTTGATGTCTATCGTTCTGCCTGTAAAATATAATTTGCTGTTTATTTTCAGTATTTATTTCTATGACAAACGAGTTATTTGTTTTAGTGGAGCTTTTCAACCCTTCGTGTCATCTATCCTCATATCTCCCATCTCATCATCATCTGCCTAGCCTTTGCCAACTATGTTGGGTCGGCTTCCAATCTAACCGGATGCAGCTGAATATCAGTATTTTACATGGAGCGACTGCCTATCTGACATCCATAACCCAGTTATTGGGTAATACGATACCCCTTGTTCAGACCGGTTGTCAGACTTTCGGGCTTCTGACGACTCGTAACGACTATCAAAGATCCTATATATAACATAGCATACATAATCAGTCTATAATGTTCCCACTGCTGGGACACAGGCCTTCTCTCGGTGAGAGGAAGTGAGCCGTAATCCACCACGCGGGCCCAGTGCGGGTTGGCCGATGTCACATATTTTTGATTCTAGGACATGCCGGTTTCCTCACGATGTTTTCCTTCACCGTTTTGAGAGCAGTGGTGATGAAATAATTTACACAAAGTAAAGCGCTTGTCTGGATTCGAACCTACGACCTACAACTCGTAAGTCGCGGCCGTTACCACTTGGCTCTTTGAATTTCACCAAAGATCCTATGTCTTACCATAATTATCTATCATAAGTTATTATTATTAACGGAGTAAAGGAGTAGAAGCCTATGGCACAGAAATCTCTTTTTTTGACATTCAATGTTACAGTATGAAAAGTTTACTTCAAATAAATAGTATTTACTGATAGGTAAATTTCATTTTGTTTTATATTAAAAGGGGTATCGTATTACCCAGTAACTGGGTTGTGGAGGTCAGATAGGTAGTCACTCCATGTAAAATACTGGTATTCAGCTGCATCCGGTTAGACTGGAAGCCGACCCCAACATGGTTGGGAAAAGGCTAGGCAGATGATGAGGTAAATTTAATTTTTTGAGATTTCTTTGCGATAGACACTACTCCGTTCACCTTTTATACCCCGTTTTTTCCAGACGGTAAAAAATTCAGCCGGTATTTTTCATATAAAATCAAAACAATGTTTAACAAACAACAATATCCTTTGATATGAATTACGCTTATTATCAGCAGAAATTTACGTCACGTCGAAAAGTCACGCACGATCCTTTACGTACGCGTGGATTATTGCCAGCCCTATTAGTTTTAGGAAAAAAAAACTGCTTATTTCACAAACACAGCTTTTCTTTGACATAGTTGTTTTATTTGTTTTTTATCGACATTTTCACCGTTGTTCCTTTGTAAATAAGGCTGGCAGAAAATGTTGTGTATTTATATGAAAAGGGAAATACTGATAAAGGTACCATGGAATTACTATTTTGGTAGTTAACGAGTAGAAGTTTTAATTATTACCAATGTTACGTACCGTTCTCGATAAGGTAGGTATTACCTACCACATTTAATCTTAGGGATTTTCGGATAGTTTTTTTCACCTCACTTTTGTTTGAGCTGCACGATTTCTGACAAATGCGTGCACTGACTGGACAGTTCCTCTCAATCTGTGTGGTTCTTTCCTCAAATGACCATCTCGGACATTGATCTACATGGTCTTCATGTAACCTAACCAAGATTATGTCTGGACTTTAAAAGAGACTGTGACAGTGTGACCTCTGAGTTTGTTTCGGCCTTTCTTCTCAAAGTAGTCAGATAGGAAATACCGACCCCATCTAGTTTAAAAAAAAATATGATTGACGTGTAAAAGTGTTTGTGCAAACCTACTAACAAAAATAAAATCATTAAAGCAATCCGATTGGTCTACGGATGAACACAGTGGCGCTGCGCTTCCGCATGCTCATTCACAACTAACCGTATCAACGTGTACTAGGTACATGTGCCGTGCTCCGCGCGCTATAAACTCTTTCTAATAAGAAATGGTTCTTCTGTGATTTTGTGCTACAATCCCCTCAATATACGAACAATAACATAAACCAACACCCGTGGAATAAATGTGTAGTGAAGTTTAGCAGGATTCAGGATGACTGCGGACACGCCACCGAGCCCGAGGAGCGCGAGGCAGTGGACGGGAGTTTGCTGGTAAGCTTTTTCGAATCTTCAACTTTAAATCCAACTCAATCATTTTACTGAGATCATTCAGCAGTTCGTATTTTTATTTTATCAAAGCTTCATTCAGAACGTTGGATCTAGATTGAAATCTGAAGGCTAACTTAATCTAAATATATCTCAAATGATTAAGAAAAGGTTTGTTGGGCATTTTCATGAATTCCAGAATTTTTGCCTGAATTTCCTTGGGGTCTTTCAATTAAGAAATAATTATGAAGGTAGAGGAGGCCTGTGTCCCAGCAGTGGGAACATTATAGGCTGATTATGTTTATGTTATGTTATGAAGGTATTATCCTATATAAATCTTTCATTAAACAGCACTCTATTACTTCTGACCTCTTGTTTACAACGACACCTACCATACATTAAACAATCAAATGTTAATTGCGAGCGAGCAAGACATCGCACTCGTAATTGCTATGCAAACAGTGTTCCTAAATTACCCGCATTGTATCGCAATTATGACGTCACATGCTACCTCAGCATACCCGCAAAAAAATCAATCATACCCACAAAGCACATAAAATATTTTATTGTCCAACCAAATGCCGTGTAAAAATGTTAGTACAACATTTATGTTGGTATACACGAACGTTTTCGTGAAGCGTAAAAAAGGTCGTCATTTTTCATTAAAATAAATGGCTTCCCTTATCTAAAACGTTTCCTCAAAAGTTCTGCGCCAGGCAGTAGGCTACATTTTCAATAAAGTAGGTAATTACTTAGGTACACAATGTCTTTCACAGAGGCAGGCTCACTGTATTTAGGAGGGTGCGCCTAATTTTGAAACTGTTCTCGTCACTCTCTTTGCTTTGACTTCGCGGGTAACTAACCTTTATACCCACTTTATTTTAAGGAAAGAGTAGGCTATTAAAAGTGGATAGATTAATTTTGTAAATGGGATTTATGCTTGTGTATTCCAGTGACGTAGTGAAAAAAATATACTGTTGACCTAGTGACACTTGGAAGCGTTGATGTTTTTTGTTTTGTGGTAAGCATAGTATTTTTACCACACTACATGTGTAACCGCATGGGGTCCGTGGCTAAATAATAACAGCCGCACTGGTCGATCGATCAGGTTAAGCTACGCTTGCCATGGTTGGTCTATGGATGGGTGACCATCTTTACATACTGAGACCCCTCCGTGCCTCGGAAAGCACGTTAAGCCGTTGGTCCCGGCTGTCTTTCGTGGATCTTTGGCAGTCGTTACGGGTAGTCAGAAGGCCGAAAGTCTGACAACCTGTCTTACCAAGGGGTATCGTATTACCCAGTAACTGGATAGGCAGTCGCTCCATGTAAAATACTGGTATTCAGCTGCATCCGGTTAGACTGGAAGCCGACCCCAACATAGTTGGGAAAAGGCTAGGCAGATGATGATGTGTAACCGCAAGTAAAGTGCGCTAGCGCTTCCCTTTGTGCGTGAAGACAAGTAGCGTCAGCATATAAACACACATGCACACGTACAACAAACTTTGCCATTGTCGCAGACTGTACCGAAATCTTCTTAGCTTATACATATTCACAGCGTGTTTGTAAACTTGGTAAAACTAAAGCGCGCGTCGCGTCGTGAAATTAAAATACTGTACCGAGTTACTTATATTTTTTTTTGTATTTTATTATTTAGCAATTTTTTATCATCATTGTATTCCTTTTTAACCGACTTCAAAACAGAGTGGGTTGTTCATTATTCATACAATTATCACTTGCGAACATTGTTCAATGTCATTATTAATTGAAAAATACGAGTACCTAGATATATACTACGTGTAACTGAGTTTATGCACATTACGAAAGTAGTTGAATCGTTTACTGAATCGATTTCTGTAATTTTTAATATATGTAGGTATTTTTTATCCCAATAATAAATAAAACAACATAAATTACAACATTTCCGTTAAGAAAAGGACAGAAGATAAATTGTAGTTTAGTCCTGTCAAATTAATCAGCGCCTGACGTAAATTGACGTAATTTTAGTAGGCAAGTTTTTAATCACGTCTAAACTTGTACGAAGTAGTGTCGGGCGCTGATTAATTTGACAGGACTAAACTAAAACTTTATTTTCTGTCCTTTTCTTAATTAAATAGAAAGAAAAAGATGCACTGAACTTTAATTTTGTTTAGTTTGTGAACAAGGGAATCGGCACCATTGGCTATAAAGCTGGCTGTGTGCATGGCAGCACCATGTGTCTATGACATAGTTATGATTTTACCGATTGTGGTACAGTAACATTATTCTAGGTGCATCGCCTTCAAATATAAGTAATTATGTAACTGACGTATACAAACTATTGTAAAATATTTTAAAAGAGTAACGGTGGTTTCTTGCTCATTCTTCTCCATACAAAACTACCTTGATGGGGCGACTACAAACAATTTTATTTTACCGTAAATTTTGCCTATTTAAAATAAATGCTTTGACTTTAACTTTGACATTGAAAGAAAGAAGAAAAAAAAAGTCGCGACAATAAAGGTTTCCTAACTAGATAAATATTTAATGTAGTTAGGTCCAAACAAAGTGGTAGACTGATACTTGATTGGGGTCGAAACCATTAATTTTCGTTAAGGACGCCTTCTGTCTCGGTAAAAGAACACAATCTAAATCATTTTGATTTTTTTGCCGAAGAAAAAAAGATTTTCGTCGTTCTTTAGATAAGAAATTCGGCACTAAATTACAAAAAAAAAATGACTTGTTTAAGAATGTAATCTAGAAAGTTTTGGTTTGATTTTGGTTTTTAAATTAAAAAAAAACATTTTTAATAACAATAACAAAATAACCATTGGTAACCATTTATTTTTATTAACATTTTTTTACCATTTTTATGTTTATTAAACTAGAGAATAAGTTTCGACATTGACAATACTTTGTGACATTTTATAATACTTTTTGACGTAAAATAATAAATAACAAAACATCACGTCTGTAATGTCCGAAGGTTTATACAGAAGTGTACCTATAGTACACGGTGCACCCACATTTCGCCAGTTATGTTTAAGTCTTATATTATATAATACGTGCGTCATAAAAAACAAGATATAAGTATATATAGATTCAAAGACAAAATATTTTAACCCTTCCCTTATATACATTTTAGAAACATGCAAAGTCCAAAAAAAATAAAGAATTTTATTCAAAACATGAAGGCATTCAGACACGCTATCTACTCAGACACCGATCTAGGCTAAACTTACCAAGTTCTCAACTAAAATTCACTCTACAAGTCCCTATGTAATGTCGATTAAACTATCCGCACCAATAAAAAAAAAGAGAAAATTAATACATTTAAAAAAAACAGACTATTTTTGCTAAATAAAAGCTACCACTCGGTAAACGAATATCTATGTGATAGACTTATAAAGTCATAATTCGAGACTTTAAATTTTATTTGACTTATTAATTAATATTAGGTACATCTCTCAATACATACCTGTTTATATTTTATATTAAAGTTATTAGTTTATTTCAGAAAATACCTACATCATTATTATAATATATAGTAGTTTGCTAAGTAATGCTATATGTATAATTAACAAAAGCTTTCTCTCTCCTAACTCACTTATTTTGCTGTGCCCGACAGGGTCCACATGATCTATGTAATTATAAGTTTACCACCTAAGAATACGTACATGTGGAATGCAATAAAAGTATTGAGTACCTATTGAGATTCTTCTATTCGTCTATAAAAAGTTATGGCAACTACCGCAGTAAACTGGCAAAATACTACTGTTGGCGCCGCAGATCGCTAATTTGACGCTGTCAATGTCATCAACGTCAAGTGTCATCGAGATGTCAAAAGACCCGTGTGTGCCAGCCGGCGCTGTCTGTGTCAGTATTTTTCTTATTCTTTTCTCATTACTCATTGTAAAAGTTGTTAATTAAACTTTGAACCATGAAACCACCAGGAGTTCGTTATTTAAAACTGTCTCTAAACATCGTATAACTGATTAATTAGCAAGACAATGTTAGCTAATCTGTGATCAGAGAGTGATGATGATGAGCAGTGGTGCCCAAGTGGTAACAGCCGCGACTTACGAGTTGTAGGTTCCCACGACCTATGCGATTCCAAGCAGGCACTTTACTTAGTGTAGAAAATTTTTTTCATCACCTCTCAAAATTGTCAAGGAAAACACCATCAGTAAACCGGCATGTCTTAGAACCAAAAATACAAAGACATATGACATCTACCGACCCGCACTGAATTATGGCCCACTCCCTCTCACAGAGAGGAGGCCTGTGTCCCAGCAGCTGACGAATGAATCATTAACAAGAATAACAAATAAAGAACTGTAGCGGTATATACAACGCTACATGCGAACAACACGCCATACTGACGACACGAAATCCTGCATCTCGCAAGCAGAGTTTACCGCGCAACTAGCATATATAGATACAACGGCCCGACATGAATCATCGGGCAGTTGCCCGCCAGACACAACACCCGTCTGGTCGGAGGATCCTCCCTTTTCTATAGAGTATGAGTGAACTTTACACCCTGTTCCTCATACCTCTATATAGATAGTGTAATCCACGAAGACGCGCCCCAATCTTCTTCTTAATCTCTTACACTACAAGTGTGCAACATTCCGCTAGTGTTTTAGTTTTTTCGATACACACTAATTACTTATTACTTAGTGGGTAATTAGCGTGTATCGAAAAAACAAAACAATAGCGGAATTAACTGGCGATATTACGATTAGGAAAAAGAGTGGGGCGCGTCTTCGTGGATTGCACTATATGTAGAACTAACGACAAACCAACACGGACACTGTACAGAAAAGCCAGCTGTCTAACAAGGTAGAAGTGCAGTTAAATTTAGTATTATTGCAATGAAACTGTATGAGGCTCCGGAGCTCGCTTTAGTGTTAGCGTAAAGCCTGCGCGACTAATCCTATGCAAGGTGTTAATCTGCATCCTCGCTGTATATGCTGAAGTAACTATACGGTTGATAGTGAACATGGATTAGACGAATTGCTTGGTTAGTAGCACTCGTTTTATCACAATATAACAGCCTGTATACACCGAAAGGCTATTTCTTTTTTTTTCTTTTACTCATCATCTGCCTATAGCCTTTTTACAACTATGTTGGGGTTGGCTTCCAGTCTAACTGGATGCACTTAATACCAGTATTTTACATGACCTCTGACCTCCACAACCCAGTTACTGGGTAATACGATACCCCTTGGTAACACTGGTTGTCAGACTTTCGAGTTTCTGACTACTCACAACGACTGTCAAAGATCCACGAATTCCAGCCGGGACTAGCGGCTTAACGTGCTTTCCGAGGCACGTAGGGTCTCGGTTTGTCCCATCCACAAGCGTAGCTTAACCTAATCATTTATCTCCACCATGTATCTATCACATAATTCATTTATCTATCATTGCTTCATTTTGAATTCTTTTACCTACTAGGGTAGGTATAGTAATTTTATTCTAGGTGCATCGTCTTCACATAATATATAATTATCATAATTAATG
The DNA here is from genome assembly GCA_914767645.1 of Hydraecia micacea. NCBI lineage: Eukaryota > Metazoa > Arthropoda > Insecta > Lepidoptera > Noctuidae > Hydraecia > Hydraecia micacea. The sequence continues at coordinate 13,135,451 of OU611788.1, read as the reverse complement.
TATACAAAATATTGTAAAACATAAAAAAGTAACGGTGAAGTTTCTTGCCCATTCGTCTAAATACGAAAACTACCTTTTGGAAGGGGCGACTAGAATCAATGGTATTTGTACATTTTGATGATCAAAAGTGTATTTTATGTGCCTGTTTGAAATAAACACTTTCACCTTGAAGAACAGGCGTGACGTTATAGAAAAAGCACACATTCAAATTTTACCAGAACCTTTCAAGTCCCAAATAATGTAGACGCATATTATAGCGACTGAAAAATTCCTCAGAAACACCGAATAACACCCTGTCTAACCAAGGACCACACACTCAAAAATCGCATTTGAGACCTCTGTTGATTAGGGCCAACGAGATAATTCAGTCACGTGGGAAAATGTTGGAGACTGTTTCCTTTTTGTTATAACCTGGGGGCTTTAAGTCAAGAGTGAATCGATAATTTCACATCATCACTTATACCATGAGGTGAGATAATGGTCAACGCAAGCCTAAAAATCGGCCCAGGCGTTTGGTCTGTATAGTGCTTCAAAGGAACATACAAACATACATACATAGGCTGATAAACACATTAAAACTCCTTTGCGTCATGCAGTCGAGTAAAAAAAGAAAGGAAAATAACATACTGCTCGATCTCCAAGATTCTTCACGCGACAGTGAAGATACGCCGGCTGCCCCACGGCTGCTGTGTAGTCGCGTTTCGTTGCATTATCGAAGTAAGGCTGGGCGACGCTCTCGGTGCTGGATGTGGCATTGAACGCGAAGTCAATGGTGCTGGTCGTTGCTTCCTCGCTGGTGTCACCGCCGCCGCCCGCTGAAATACCTGGGAAAAAGAAAATGGTAGTTTTAGTAGGTTATGATATTACATCGGAAGGTTGGATATCTATATAGAGTGACTGGTAATTAGTGACCGATACCTAAACACGTGATTGTACACATGATAACAAACAACTTTTACTATGGGACCAAACCTGAAATTGCGAAAAAAAAATCTGCTGTTCAGTACATTTTGACCAGTTAGGCGAACATAAACGACTAAACAGCAGATTTTTTTGTCGGAAACAATCATGCCGGGACCTTTACTGGCGTGCGCCGCGTAAACCAATGGGAGTTTTAAAATGAAAACAATGTATTACGGAATTAATACATAGTTTATCTGTATAACACATATATGATGTAGGTACGTTTAATCCCGGTAGTACATTCCCGTGCGCTCACGCGACAAACGTTTTTGGTTTAGAACTCGGCCGTAGTCTATATCTTGGGGCTCAGAATATGATTTCCATTGGTTGCATAATACATATACCTACTCGTACATATAATCGTAACGCCATATAGAGCCTCATTAAGGGCGTTCCACTAAAGTTCCCCTTAAAAGTGCTGAGAATAACCGTCCTGCCTTTCAACCATGCTGCTCTATATTTTATACCCCAGCTATGCAGCTGAGCTGGCGCTATTTATAGTCTATGCAGGCTGACGACCCTACGAGGGGAAAAATAAATGTGTTGTGCAACTTAGAAAGAGCATATGTATATCAAGTGGTCAGTTTTGTTTCATTAGTTATATTGATACAAACGTAAACAATAGAAAAACTGGATCAAACCGGAATGAGAAAGCTTATAGTGGATAAGACAAAGTTTAAAACAGAAGACGAACTAGCAGGGGATCGAGAGGGGGTAGAGGGGGGTGTTCAGGGGATCAGACCGGAATAAATCGATATAACCCGTGGGGTAATTGCATAACACACTAACAATTGATTGCTATTGACAACATTTGACGACAGTTATGTTCTGGGGGCGAGCCTGTTGATCAACCGGGCTCAAAATCCAGACTCCGCGCTGGTACTAAGAAATGCCTGATAGAAAAACCAAATAGCACTGCTCGACCTGGGAATCGAACCCAGGACCTCATGCTCAGTAGTATTGCCTGCTAACACTCACTAGACCATCGAGTCAGTCAAAAGTTGTATCTTAAACACACATAAATAATAAAACAGTTGTTTTAAAGCTGTCAATGCTCTGCATGTCCAATACAATAACGCATTCAGGATGCTGCTGAGGCTCCCTCCGTTTTGCAGCGCGTCCGCCATGTTCATGGAGGCACGCACAAATGGTTTCGCGGCAATCTTGCGCAAGAAAGCGGCGTCACTGCTGCACAGAGTGCGTGTGAGTAGCAACAGCATCCTGAGTGTGATAGCGGACAGGTATGACTGTCCGTTCTTCAAAAATTGTATGCGTTTATCTGTGAACTAACATAGTTTTAAGCATTATTGTTACTAACAAAATGGATCATGTTGTCTGATATATAATAATTTAAAGTGAGGATACTCAGAAACATCTGCAATTTCGTTTCGGTACAGTAAAATAGTTAATTTCGCTCTACAGCTACACAGTTCCATGGGGTGCAATTCGACCGGCAGTTCATTTACATAAAACGACGTTTTTGTGCTAAAAGACATCACTAACCGACGCTTACAAAATTTCTGAGAACATTGGATTAAAAATGATTGCGGTTGTTTATTGAATAATAGACTGTTTTGCATATAATTTAGAGTCTAGTTTGTTTTGATGGTAAGGTAAGGAGACAAAGTAGGTCATAGAATGTTGCTGTACCTAAATCCCATTTTACTTCTTATGGGACAAGGAAGTATATGAAAATTGCATGCTTAGGAAGTAATAATATTATGGAAACAAATTGTTAGACACTGGAGGAATGAACTTTAGAATACGGAGTTTTAGACTGATGATTCGAATCAGATATCTTTGCCTGCGCAATTTCACGATTTGCGTTAAGTATTCTTTTCAGATTTTAGGATTGTTTTCAATTAACATTTCTGTTTTCTTTTTACTCCGGTAAAAGCATAACTCTATCCACTTAAAACAGGCGAAAATAAAAAGTTTTATATTTTATTATTTACAAAAAATATTCTTCTGACAGTTTTAATTTTTATTCCATTTGAAGTGGTAAAATAGTCCACAATTAAAACTTAATTAATTTGAGCACATACAGACCATTTTGCCTCGGAGGCATTTTTTGATACAATTTCACAATATTTATAATTTCACCCTCGTGGATGTTGGAAAATTGGAAAATGTCACATGGGACACGGGATTAAAAGTACAGAAGCACATCAAGCTACTGCAATCTGTCAAATTTCTTTAACAGATTGTCAACTTTATCGCCAGAGCAGAAGGTTCAAAGTTGATTGGGAAAATTTGACAGTTTCGGGTAGCTTGATGTGCTGGCGTCTGTACATGGGTACTTTTCATCCCGTATTAATCCGGGTTATAAACTATCAGTGTGACAAATGTCACCCAAATATATCCAGCCGTTTCTGTGCCAATCTCGAACATACATCAAACATACCTACATCTAGAGTTCTAGACAAACAGACTTATTTTCAGCGCACTGTAAAGGGAATTCGCAACACATCCATCTGTATCTAAAAGGTTTCCATTTTATATCTGACTACTTTTTACAAAAAATATTGTTTTAATATAATGTTATCAAATTGTAGTTGAAAAATCATCGTCGTAGTTGTTTATAAAAAAATAGTCAAATCTAAGCAATTTGTAAGTGGCACTACAAATTAACACCCACAGGTTCGTTTTCTAATCCATTTGTTTACATTTTCATCAGATATTTTTAGAACGGACTATACCTAACCTCAGTCTGCTTGATCTATGTGTATAGGCCGACAGCTTAACTGAGACGTTGCCTGAGATAGCTGCGCGGTGCGGGAGGGGTGATAGTTGTCACAAATTGACGAATCACTGAGCTCTCGCATCACATCACCTCACCCCATAAAAAATCATTGAAATAATATCGGCCATAGGCCGACCGCCTATAGTCGATATTATTTCCATGATTTTTTCATCGAAAATACACACATCAAAAGTGTCTAGGGATCAACATATATTTTTGCAATAACTTTTCTCCTGATTGATATTAATTAAAATTTTCTTTAAGGATTCATCAAATAAAGTGTTTTCGTTTGTCACAGTAACGATAAACCAAGTCACCTTTGCATTAATAAAGAAATTTGCCATTTTCCTAATAAAGGGATTTTTGACATTTGAACCACTAACACAAAAGTTCGAAAAAAAGACTGAAATAACAGTTTTCTTTAAAATTTTATTGGGTAACTTAAACAATTAATAATCCGTGTTTCTACCGCGAACACTAACAACACAAGAACATCGGTTTGGCATACTCAAAATGAGTTCATCCAAATCACGCTGTAGAATGGCAGCCCATGTTCGTTGCAACAACAAAAAAAGGTCTTCTTGCGACTGGATACCCTCCATATTCGGCAGAGCTCTTCTCTGTAGCATATCCCATGCATGCTCAATCGGGTTCAAGTCTGGCGACTGAGCAGGCCAGGGCAGGACATTGATGTTAGCTGCGGCGAGAGTCTGTCTTACAACTCTTGCGGTGTGCGGTCGTGCATTATCATGCATTAACTGAAATAAGGGACCGATTTGCACTTGTAGAGGAACGATGACGTCTGATACAATCGTCTCAGCATAAATTTGAGCGTTGAGGTTGCCTCTGATCCAAATCAACTCAGTTCTTCCGCCGATCCAAATACCCGCCCATACCATGATGGTTCCACCACTATAAGGATGGACTTCCTGGCAGGATTTTAATCGCTGTTGGCGTCCAGGGGTTCTCCAGTGTCGTATACGTCTTGTATCCGGTCTCATACCAAAACGAGACTCATCAGAAAAGCACACGAAACGCCATTGTTCTTCTGCCCAATTCCTGTGTTCAAGAGCCCATTGATATCGAATCCTACGATTGTGCATTGCTATAGGTGGTACCCGTAGCGGTCTTCGGGAATGAAGGTTCACTTCATGCAAGCGGTTTCTGACTGTTTGGTCGCTAATTAAGTTCCCTGAAGAGTGATGAAGCCTCACGGCTAACATCATGGCGGTTATTGTTGGAGCTCTTCGAGTTAAGATTTGAATGTATCGGTCTTGTCTCCGTGTGGTGCAGCGATACCGTCCTCCATGGCGCTCAGCCACGGTACCAGTGCTTCGGTAACGTGTCCAAAGTCGACTGATAACACTCTGACTTGTATTCAGAGCTAAAGCCACAGTACGTTGCCGGGAACCAGCTTCTATCATTCCCACGGCTCTGAGCATTTCTTCCCTGCTTAAATGACGTCGCCGCTCCATAATAACGTTGGTTTTAATCAGTAGTAGGGAAACAGTAGCACTAATAATGTCTTCAATGCGTTGTATGTTTTTATAGGGAAAATATTGACAGCTGATTTTCATCTTTTACTCGAATTTGATTCACAGTTCCTGATTCAAATTATGAAATGCACCAAAAAGGATCCATATAAATTTATAAAATCATAAATTTATTACAAAGCCACATCTCAATCTCAAGAAATCCGCATAAAAATGCTTGATCCCTAGACACTTTTGATGTGTGTAGTTGAACCCGAAAATGCGAAGTAAGATATATACTGTCGGGATGACCCTTCATAAAAACGTAGTAAATTCCTATCAGGTCAGGGTAATAAAACTGTTATATTAAAGCCCCATCTGTGCCAACATAAAAAAAAACCGCGACGATTTCATAAACTCTTCCTATTTGAAGTTGGCTTAAAATGGTTTAGGTGCTTGCTCTTCGTTAAAAATATCCAAATTCTTTATGAAAATTAGTCGTGTCTGCCCTTTTACTAATTTTATCACGTAAGTAGTTTATGCAATAATTGTTAATTACTGGGTAGGTATAGGTCATCCGGCGGCGAGATGGGTGGACGATATTGTTACCATAGCGGGTAGAACCTGAATGAGCCTGGCACAGGGGCCTAAGCGAGACCTAAGCTCAGCAGTAGATCAATTCGTGCTGTTGATGCTGATAATAAGGTAGGACAGTCAATGACTGTACTAATTGTAATTTATTTGTTAATTTAAAGTGTTTACTTAATTTATAAAGCTAACAATCTTAAAATCACACTATAGTCACACTAATATTATAAAGGTGAAAGTTAGTGAGTGTGTGTGTTTCTAATTATGTTTGTTACTTCTTCACGCTCAAACGGCTGGACCAATTTTGATAAAATTTTGTATGGACATAGCTGACATTATTAATTAATATGTCTGGATTAACATAAAGACTACTTTTTATCCCGATATTCCCACGGGATCGACACTTACGCGGATGAAACCACGGGGCGCAGCTAGTAATAATAATAATATGTACAAGTATATAGGTAAAAAGGAGGGGAAATAATCAAAGGGCATAAAAAAATTCGTCCGCATCGCTGTCAACAGGAAACGTGCCCAAAAGGCTGGCAGCATTGGCACGTTGTATGGCAATGCTGCCATGATTCTTTGGCCAAAAAATGGGCCAGCCCGCTGATCACGTGATGAGTCGAATTAATCGAATTTATTTGTTAATTTACAGTTATTAACACCAATGAACGTACAATATATAATATATTGAAAGTTAGTCTTTATACTTTTACTTTCGGTTCGTGAAAATTCAGCTTTTATCAAAAAGTATTTGAAAATACTTTGATTACATTAAACGCTCGGTTTATTTAATAAAAAATAACGTGAGGATTAAATTAGAAAATTGTATAAATTTGAATAGTAAAATTTCAATATTTATTTTAGCGAAATTAAAAATGGGATCTGTTTCATGAAGTAGTACGATAAACACGATAGCTCCAATACTTCTTTTAGAGATCAATCTAAAAGAAGTATTTTTTCGCTCGCGGCTTCGCCCGCATAGTATGTCGATAAAAAGTAACCTATGTCCTTTCCCAGAGTTCAAAGTATCCCAATACCAAATTCCATCAAATTCGGTCCAGCCGTTTCGGAGATTAGAGAACAAACAGACCCACAAAAAATTTTAAATTGTTTTTTTATTAAAACCGTATATACTTTCATATAATAATATGCTTTTTAATATTTAATACATATTTACTTTTATTTTGACAGTTCAAACAGACATTTCAGTTAAGTATGTATACCTTTTACAGAAAATGTACAGACGCCAGCACATCAACCTACACCTAACTGTCAAATTTTCCCAATCAACATTGAACCTTATGCTTTAGCGATAAAGTTGAAAATCTATTACAGAAATCTGACAGATTGTAGTAGGTTGATGTGCTGGCGTCTGTACCTATAGATATAGATTTTATGAAAAGTTATGGCCCATCCATTTCGCTGAGGCTTTTAATTTTGCTAGCCAATGCTGTTTGTACATGTTGAAAGACTTGCTACGAATATTAATTAAACGTTATTGGATGCTGAATTTTAATAGCTTCTGAAACAGTACTATGAATAGGGATATTTATGCCCAGGTCACCTTAAAATAACCTTAAAATATTTTTAGTTAATATTGGAAAAAAAAAGTTTTTAATAAGCTGCCGGGATTTATGTTTAGTCCAAATGCGTTAAAGATTTCATCTGTAGGTACCATAATTATATTAATGTATATTATTAATAATAAATATCGTATCGCTAACGGTGTGTGGAGACTTACAAGTTGTAGGTCATGGGTTCGAACCTAGACAGGCGCTTTACTTCGTGTAAATAATTTCATCACCACCGGAAAACATCGTGAGGAAACTGGCATGTCCTAGAACCAAAAATCCGAAGACATGTGACATCTACCAACCCGCATTGGGCCCGCGTGTTAGATTACAGCCTACTCTCTCTCGAATAGAGGAGGGCTGTGTCCCAGCAGGGAGAATATTATATGATTACGCTAACGGTGCGTACTTTGGATAAACCTAATTATTTTTCCTTATATCTTGGATTGAATTTCTCTATCCGCGAATGTATCAATTTGGTTCGATTTCGCTGCTATTGTACTTTAGACGCAAAAACAGCCAAGGATACTAAATTCCAGACCAATATGAAATAATTGTTCGAGAGCATACTAGTATACCTTTTATAACAACAAAGAAATACGGCCTAAATTCCCAAGTGCAATTATTTTTTTCTTGGCTTGTCATTTTTCGAGAACCTGTCTGTCATCTACGAGCAATGAGAAAAAATACGGGTATAATGCAAAATAATTCTCGGAATAGATCTGAAGATAACAGCATCAATATGTTTATCTTGTATACCCACATCTGTGCTACCCACGTCATAATAACGTGCCAAACCATTTCTTTCCTATTATAACAAGAATAGTGCCCTGATTGAAATTGACAACGGTTCTCGCATTATATAAAATTTATCTTACTGTAAATAAATAATTTAGCTCTTCAAAAACAAAAAATATTCTAGATTGCTTCTTCAACTTCTAGGGAATTTATATTTAACTTCGATAATATTAGTGTCTATTTAATTTTTTCTTACCCAAGTGTATTTACTCGTATATCGAGCAGTAAAGTCAATGATATTATAAATTTAAAAAAAATGTAAACAAATGCGTGTCGAGTAACTAGAAACACATACGGATGAAGCAAGCTAAAATAAAATAAAAAGAGTATTTAGGTTACCTACCCAACATTCGATCTTCAAAAACGGCACTAAGTAACACTATTAGATGACACGTGGAAGTAAGACATATCGTAATTATCGGGAGCGAAAAAGAGACAAGACTATACGTAACTAGGCTATTTAGCCAAGTAAGTATTGACGTGTCACTTGCGGAGCGCGTATAACTGATCTACCTATTTTTACATTTTACGAAGATCCAAGTATACTATTATCTCGCTCACTCATACGTAGAATAATACACCTCTCCAGGAGTACATCTACTTAATATCAGCCGATTTATACGGTAAAAATCTCTCCGAATCCCTAGGGATCATCAGCTGGAAGGACAGCTCACTTCAAGTTTACTTCGCCTACATTTTCACGGTAAGATTTTTACAGAACCGGCTGATGATAATATTTGGAGACTATAAAAATACGTGTACCCGCCAATTTTGGCACTTTTTGATTTAACTGTGGTGAAGGATGGGACTAGCTTAATATTCACGTAAGTTAGTTATTTTACTTATTTTTTTATATAAATGTACATATTATTATAGTTTATATGTTATCTTAAATTAAATAAACGTAAGTTAGTTGATATTATTGCTGATAACTCTGTTGTTCAAACATTTATCCATCATAGATCAATTGGATGCCAAACTTTAATATCAACATTAGGTAGTAGTTTTGATTGTTCAATATATAGCAAACATGACCTGCACATTGTAAAATCTGGGAATAGTTATGGGAAAACAAGTAACTGTAATTTTGGTCCAATAGCAAATATATCCAGTAATGTGTAGGGCAAGACCAAAGAAACGATGGATGGACTGTGTGAATGATGATATGGTATGAAAGGGGGTGACTAACGAGATAACGACTATTAGAGAAGTATGGAAGAAAAATACATGTTGCGCCGACCCCAAATAAATTGCGATAAGGGCAGGAGAATGATGAATGTACAGGTGCCAGCAAATCAAACTACCCGAAACTGTCAAATTTTCCCAATCAAATTTGAACCTAATGCTTTTAGCGACAAAATTTAAAATTTATTAAAGAAATTTGACAGATTATAGTAGCTCGATGTGCTGGCGTCTGTACTACAGTGCGATGGATATCCAGGATGTAGGTTTTGACTTGCAAAACTCGAATGCCCTTTAAAAAATACTCGATTCCACTTTTTGGTGGAGGATTTTTACAAAGAAAAACTTTTTACATTGACTTACACTGGAAAATGAAGCTAGCTTCCAACGGCACACTCAGGGGTCAAACCGGGATTTAAAGTTAGGCGAGCGAAGTTGCACGAAACGAATCGCAGGCAACAGCCACTATTACCATAACAGTTTTAATTAACAAAGTTGAAAAGTCCACACACAATTAAGCTACGAGAAACATGAATCTTTCTTGTTACTGACATTATTATCAATACGTTGCCTCGTTAATGTTGTAGCGGTTACAACGCCACATGCGAACTACGCGTCATACTGACGTCACGCAAAATCCTGCATCTTGCAGTTTACCGCGCAACTAGCATATTAAACAACGGCCGGTCACGAGTCATCGGGCAGTTGCCCGCCAGACACAATGCCCGTCTGGACGGAGGGTCCTCCCTTGTCTATGGAGGATGAGTGAACTTTACACCCTGTTCTTAATACCTCTATAATGTTATTGTTTTGCATTGCCATTGGTACACACAGCGATATACCTCGCATTGTATAGCTTTTTCGTACAATGAGAAGTCAGCTTATACTGGAAATGTAATAGCTTAATATGTCATTGTGCGTACGATCCCCAGGCCGGGCTTATTTCGTCATATAACGAAACAATACCTAAGTTTAGCTTGAATATTCGAGTTTATTAAGTATTTCTAACTTTACAAGCCGTGTGCCCGATAGGATTTCCCATCGGCTAAAATTACGAACTTCCATATAAACTTTCCTTCCCTAATTAACCTCTTTATAAATTTATAATGGGATAAATTTTCGAAAGTCCTTCGATTTAGTTAAAACATGAAATTTCGTGCAATATTGAATGCTCCTAAACCCAGCGGTTTACGCTAAGCATTTTCTGTCACAGAATTAATGTAGATTTTGACAACTGTAGTTACGGGAATAGGTTATCACTTTATCAGATTTGTATAGAGAATTAATTGAAGGCCAATTCTAGTAATTTAAAAACTTCAAAATCTAATCGCAGTCTCATCTCAGCGACAAACAAATGTCAAAATCTTGTCAAAATGCAGGGTAATTAGAGGTATTTTTGACAGATTGAGACTGAGGTCAGACTGTGAACGTTCTTAAAATTACGAGAATTGTCTCTCTGGTTCACGATCACAGTTACGTTCTTAATACAAAAAAAAAAACTGACTGGATGGTTTAAACAGTATTTTTTTTGTTTCTGACTGGTTAGTGTTTAGTTGTTTGTTTTTAGTTTTGGTGTATGATTTTTTTGTGGTTTTAGTTTGTTTTGTAATAAGACCGATTGGGTGTTTATATATAAACTTTGAATCATTTCAGTAATAGGCTGTCTGGATTGGTCTGTTACTCTGCCAACTCATTCAAAGAACACAAACGCGAATTCGTGATGCCTGGGTGGGAGACGGCTTATATATATTTTTTTCTTGTTGTTTTATTATCTTGAACGCTTTTGCCGTGCACGTGTTCTTTCTTTCATCGTTGTCACAATACATAAATTTATAATTTTAACCAATATTTCCTAACAATATTTTAATTGAAAAGAGTGGCCATTCAGTTTCTTGTCTGTTCTTCTCGGTTGGAACGTACTACGCTTTAGAATGGGCAACTAGCTTCATGTTTCAGACTGACCGACTCCTTGTCAATTCAAAGTGCCTGTAGTTAGTTTAATTTAAACAAATGCTATGAGTTTTAGTTTTATGTTATAAATACCCTATACCGCTGCACCCATTAATTATAATTCTGTGCATGCGACCTTGGTTATCATTTTAAAACTTTTCAGCCGAATAGCTTCCTATGTAAAGATAAACTGCTTTGAAGATAACGGAGTCTTTGTGTACCTCGCACTAGACCTAACCCGGTTTCCGAGCGTCCTAGATATTCTCTATAGAATTCGTGCCTGGACTTCAAACTGGCCACTGCATTTTTGAATGCCATCGTCTGCTGAAGGGATGAATTATGTAGGTGGTTTATTGTATACCGAGATATTTAAAAATAAATAAAACTATATTTTCTCTTACCCTTCTTTATACGTAAAACAAGTTCTTAATACGAATCTATTTAAATAAAAATCAAATGCTGTTCTTTGGTAAGCCCATTACTTGAGAACGGCTGAACTGATTTGGGTCGTTTATGCCCGAGTTATACACTCTGCTTTTTACTTCGATTGCGAGAAAATGAAACAGGCATAAAGTATATAACAGTAATCTCACTGTTCAAAAATGTTGCAAAATTGACGAAGAGAATAGCTGATTCCCGCCACAAAACTTATTGTTTTTTTTTTTAATTTTGAACATGGTTGTGTCATTCGACTTGGGTACCTCCTTCATACTGCCAAGTCATAAAAATGTTTCTTTGCGTTTTTAAATAATACATGACAACTATTTTATCTAGTTTCATTAAATTAACGATAGAAAACACGGAAGTGATATAAATTAAAGCAAATGAAACAAAATAACGACTTTAATCTGCGACGTTTTATTGTGCGTGTGTGGCTGTTGGGCCTGATTATCTTTGTCTTAGAAAAAAAAAACTTTATGCACTAGAACATAAAAAGCGATTTTATGTCGCCTACGCACAACATAAACACGAACTTTTAGAGCATGAGAAGTGAAAAATGTATTATAAAATTAATTTGAATTTGGAATTCTAAATAGAATGAAAGATAGCGATTTTCACAATAGCCAGTATCAATAATAATAAAATAGTAAGTTAGAATTTTTGTCCGTTTGACTGGATGCACATTTATTTTCCGGATTGGCGCAAAACGGCTGAACGGATTTGGATGAAATTTGGCACATGGATAGTTTATAATTTGAAATACACATAGGTTACTTTTATTCCCGGTAGTACGTTTTCATGGGATATTTTCCTACATCCACGCGGGTAAAGCCGCGGGATGTCGGAAAATTGCTAGTCTAATAATAAAAAGGTTCTTCAAAAAGCAAACAACGTAAATGACTAACGTTTTACTTACCTACTAAGCCAGAAGCTATTATCGAAGATCTCGAACCGACATGCGACACGAGAAACAGAATTTATAAAGCTTAGGTATTCCCGAACCTATTGGATACAGGTACTAGATGCTGTTTAGAGCGAAGCAAACCGATCAATGGGAACTTTTTCTTATTTTCTAATGTTTTTGTACAGAATACGTGTTATTTTCCTTCGTTCTATTATCTGAAAATGTGCTAAGTTGCCAGCTCATTGTTCGTTTACACCCTTACAACACGTTCAACATCTAAGGCGCAGGATGACAGGCAGGTGTGAAAAGCAGCCTTCTACATCACCGTTCTAAACAATTAATCAAGGAAATGGAGGCAAGCGACGCATTAAATACATTAAAGCTAACACAATAAACTCTGTATAGACGCTTCTGAAGCAAGAATAATGACGTAAACGTCAACCAAATAAAGTTACCGCCAGAAAAATGGTTATAAAATCGAGCTCGAATATTTCTTCCACATTTTATATTGAAGACGAAGACATAACAAGGACAATTAAATCAAATGTAGCAAACAACGAGGAAAATGTACAAGAAACGTAGGAATTTGAGAATGCTAGTGAAATGCACTATAAAATAAATTGACGTGGGAAACAAACAGGGCGTTGAAATATGGCGCGGAACGATACAATGTTCTACGACGTACTTTATCCTAGGGATGGGGATAGTTCCCATCTAATGATGTATTATTTCACACCATAAAAAGAAATGGAAGAAGAAGAATTGTTGTTTTTTACTTTTAGTAGCAAGTTTCTTTGTAAAAAATGTGTGATGTTATAGACCGACCGCTTAACTGAGACGTTGCCTGAGGTAGCAGCGCGGTGCGGGAGGGGTGTGGTGACGTGATGCGAGAGCTCAGCAATTCTTCAACTTGTGACAACTATCACCCTTCTTGCACAGCGCAGCTACCTCAGCCAACGTCTCAGTTAAGCGGTCGGCCTATAACGGGATGAAGGAACTCTACGTTGATTTCGAGAATGTAGGAACGTTATCATAATCAGCCTATTATGTTCCCACTGTTGGGACTCTGGCGTCCGCTCTGCGAGAGGGAATGGGAAATAATCCAGCACGCGGGCCCAGTGCGGGTTTGATGTCATATATAGGACGTTCCGGTTTCCTCACGATGGATACCCAGTAACTGAGTTGTGGAGGTCAGATAGGCAGTCGCTTCATATTCATACAATACTGGTATTCAGCTGCATCCGGTTAGACTGGAAGTCGACCCCAACATAGTTGGCAAAAGGCTAGGCTGATGATGATATCTGCTATTCTAAAACAGTTCGTACTGCTACGAGATAAGATACATTAATTTAATGCTACATTTCTTCCTTCTTCATTATACCCCAACGAACTTACTTCAGCACGGTCTGATGAAAGTAACACTTAAATAAGTTAAAGCTAAAAATCAACGGTTACTTAATATACAAACTTTTCCTCCATCTTGGGATTTGAAAGCATTAGCCATTAGTGATCCAAAGCCGAGCCTGAAAACTCTATTTTATGCAGAACGTGTCCTGGGATTTTCCGTACAACCAAATTTTCTTGTGTAATTCCCTAGATTTTAGAGCAGAGTAGCTACCTATTACCGCCCGGCCAGGACTTTTGGCTTAGCGGCAAGCGGCGCGGTTTCTTTTGTCTGGCATTGACGCTGCGAGCGGTGCGTCGTGGCATACATTTTGTCATGGTTCATACATTTTGGTATATTTGTTTTTGCCGCTCGCCGCCCTACGTTAAGCTGCCGCTGATACCGGCAAGTTCGTGGCCCGGCCGTTAGGCTCGTGGCTACGCGGATCGATCTATAAGGTAAAGAAAGCTACGGTTTCCGAGGTTGGTCCGCGGGTGGGTCATCGTCTTTGCATACCGAAACCCTTTCGTGCCTCGGAGAGCACATTAAGCCTTTGGTCCCGGCTGTCATTCGTAGATCTTTGACAGTCGTGAAGGGTCGTCAGAAGGTCGATCTTACAACTAGTCTTACCAAGTTATTTTACCCCTGAGTTTATATCACAGACAAAATCACAGTGATCTTTATTGCAATTGCCATAAAGTTGCTGTTGTGTTGCTGTCATAGACAAGTTTGTCACATTACCAGAGATCTCTATTATCGACTAGCAGCGCCCCGCGGTGTCACCCGCGTAAGTTTCGATCCCGTGGGAACACGGGGATAAAAAATATCCAATGTCTTTTCCCGGGACTCAAACTACCTCTATACCAAATTTCATCTAAATCGGTTCAGCGGTTTAAGCTTGGAGAGGTAACAGACAGACAGACAGACAGACATACTTTCGCGTTTACTGTTGGGTTGCTGTCATAGACAAGTTTGTTACATTCCCAGAGATTTTTATTATCGATACAATAACGTTACTATGCCGTACCGTTTACAACGGGCCTGAGTGTACAGCATCCAAGGGAGAAACACGTGACAGACGGTTACATGACACGACGGTTGGCAGGGCTTTCACAAACAAACGGCGCGTCACAGTTACGGGAAATGTCGCTCACTGCAATGATTGGCATTCGGTTCAGAAACTTACAACTCTAAATATGAATGTGTAAACCCTACTCAGTAGGTAGTTAAGTTAATAATTACTCACCTCTTGTCGAATGCATAAGTAGTTATCTTGTGCATGTTTTTTTAGGAATGAAAGGTGTAATAAGAAAATAAAGTATTCAAATTATTTTTTATATAAAAATAATTATAACCGAAGTCTATGACACTATTATTATGATAAGAAGTTTGTTTGTTCTCTATTTTAGTATGTACGATTATTGATTCATTTTATTATCCTACTAATATTATAAATGTGAAAGTTTGTGAAGATGTTTGGATGTTTGTTACTCAATGACGCGTAAATCATTAAACAGATTTGGATGAAAATTGGCACATAGATAGACCATTTCCTGGATTAACAATAGGATACTTTTTAACCCGATATTCCCACGGGATAGAAACTTAGCTACTTACTGGTTTAGAATCATTTATCAAAATTTTTAAAAATATTAATGTTATATGTTTTCAGAGGTGATTTTACATGCGCTATTAGGAATGCTAGTAAAAGTTTGATATATAAAATATTGGACTTATTTCTTTTTTACTATAAAGGGTTAGTCTTCAAAGACCAGCCAAATTTAAGGGTGTGATACAGACCATCAAACTGTACGACTTTCTCCATGGGACCAATATCGTAATCGCAAAAAATTTATCAACTGTCCCATAGAAAACTTCAATACCTACTCGACCTAAACGTATGGGACGGCTAAACTTTTATTCGCGATTAAGATGGTCTGTACCGCACTCTTAATTTTGGCTGGTCTTTGAAAATTAACCCTGTGCTTATAATAAATAATTATTAAAATTTAGACAAAATTTACTCGATAAAATCTGGGTCATCATGACCCGGTGACATCGTCGGCTTAATTATGTTCACGTCATTTGCCCTGGGTTACGTTAAAAATAATGGACGTTCCTCACCATAATATATTATGGTGAGGAACGTCCGTAATTATTACTTATCTTTCTCTATGGTCTATTATGGCGGAGGTTGGCAAACTGTACTTTGAATTCATCTTAAAATTTTGAAATAAAAACTGACAAGTTCAGGGAGGTTAAAAACTACGTATTAATTCCGTTTTCTATTTTTATTATATATTTACTATGTATGTGTATATGGAATGTACTTTTTTGTTCATGTCATTTCCACAAAACCCAAATTTACAAGAACCTAAAAAATTCAAAGTGTAACAAAGCGATAGGCATTCTACAAAGTAAAAAGCTACTTTCCTTTCAAGTCAAAAGGTCGATTTGTTACTTCCACAAGGGCTGGTTATCGCAGTGCCTGACATTGACTCCAACGAATAGTCTCAGGATTGAATAGGCAGCGGGTAGACGCACGTCTGACTTCCCAACAAAGTCCATCATTCAGACACCTGTCAATATCACTAACGTTATTTCTCACGGTGAAAATCATAATACGACTAGCTGTGCCCGCGGTTTTGCTCACGTAAATATGTGTATTCTATTGGCATTATATGGTTTCTTATACATGTCAAGAATAACTGCTTAGTTCCTCGTAGGTGTAGCGTGATGATATTCATTTCAAAGGTTGAATCCGTATCTATCTGCAATATTACATACCTATAAAAAAATCTCGTCTTATTACATCTCGCGGTAAACTGCTGAGGAATATGACATAATGCAATATTGCTAATCCCCCATAACAAATAGCGCGATAATATGTAACCTATTTCATGACCAGACTTTTAGGGATATTTGTGGAAAAGACCAGCACCATAATTGGGTAACATACTATCAATATCAATCTGAATCATATTGAAGGATATAGCTAATACATTGCTTCTTAAATTCGAAAACTGTGTCTGCTCAACAGCGTAAATAACGCAATGAGTGTTGTTGAAGTGTCAAAATGAAACCCATTGCTACTAATAATGTGATACGCAATTACCCCGCCGAATCTATTTAGTAGTTTTTGCGCCATTCCGGAACATACATCTAAAAAGTACAATTCTAAAAACTATAATTTAGGCATCAGAATCGTTCCTACACCTCGTAGCGATAAATTTTTGCCTAGAATATTCAATGTACAGACGCCAGCACATCAACCTACTACAATCTGTCAAATTTCTTTAATAGATTTTCAACTTTATTGCTAAAGTATAAGGTTCAAAGTTGATAGGGAAAATTTGACACTTTCGGGTAGCTTGATATGCTGGCGTCTGTACTAGTGTAGAATAACTATACGAGCAAAATTTTTATTTTTTTATTAATGCAAAAACTTTATCATTCGATCAAACTCCGAATTTATTCAATCTTATGATGACATTCGTTAGCACAATATTGAAGTTAGATTGAAAAGTATGAGATACTGCTGATGATATGACAAAAAATCCGAACGAAACTTTGACAAGTTTGGAATTGAACATTCAATTGAGTACCTATACATTCGTATGATATTTCACAATGGCTTCCAAATGAAATAGAATATGTTCGCGAATTCTGGAATGTTTTAGTCCTTGAGCCAAAGTTAACGGAGGACAAGTGAATTTGTAGACGCAAATGATCTAAAACAAAACGTTGAGTATAAAACGTTCTATATTGCGAGCAGAAAAGAAAAATCCCTTGAAAAATATTTTTTTCTTTCATATTTTCTTTGTTTTGCATGTCAGGCGTAACGTACCTAATGGACTCATCTCATCTTCCTAGCCTTTTCCCAACTATTTTGGGGACGGCTTCCAGTCTAACCTAATGCAGCTGAATACCAGTATTTTACATGGAGCAACTGCCTATCGGACCTCCACAACCCAGCTACTGGGTAATACGATACCCCTTGGTAAGACTGGTTGTCAGACTTTCGGGCTTCTGACGACCCGTAACGACTGTCAAAAATCCACGAATAACAGCCGGGACCAACGGGTTAACGTGCTTTCCGAGGCATGGAGCGGTCTTGGTATGTAAAGACGGTCACCCATCCACGGACCAACCGCGGCAAGCGTAGCTTAACCTGATCGATCGAGCCGTGCGGCTGTTATTACTTAGCCACAAGCCCCTCCTTCCTCCCCCCTTCTCTTCCCCCTCCTTGCGTAACGTAATGGTCTACTGATTAAATTATAATGGAATGATATCGAATTAATTAATTAATGTAATATCATAATTTATGTTATTGGAGAATAACTTTTACAAGGCTTGGATCGAACTTAGAAACAACTCGTGTGTGTGTGATCTACGTACATTTGATATTACTCGTAATTATTATGAATAAATTATTACTGAATTTGAGCTTTATGAAAGTTGTAAAGGTATGTCTAGGTAATTATATAATAGCATAACATAATCCACATCATCCATCCACTTTTAGGCCTCCTACAAGGTGGACCGACGACCTTGTGAAGGCCGCAGGAACCCGTTGGATGCGAGAAGCACAGAACCGGTCGAAGTGGAGGAGCTTGGGGGAGGCCTATATCCAGCAGTGGACGTCTTTCGGCTGAAATGATGATCACCTGCGTCTATTTTATATTATATAATTTTTTATAGGATGAAAAGTAGCGCATGTCCTTCTCAGGCTACATACTTATATGTCAAATATCGTAAGGATCGGTTCAGTGGTTTGCGCGTCAAAAGGCAACAGTCAGAAGACAGTGTTACTTTTGCATTTATACCAGTAATCACACTAATATTATAAAGACGAATGTTTGTGAGTGTGTTTGTATGTTTTTTACTTCTTCACGCACAAACTGCTGAACGGATTTGGATTAAATTTGGCACACAGATAGTTTATGACCAGGATTAACACATAGGATACTTTTCATCCCTATATTCCCACGGAATTGACACTTATGCGGGTGAAACCGCGTGGCGCAGCTAGTGTTTAATCATCTATGATTATACAGACCAACAAAAACATAGTTCCAAATATGATTTCAATGTACCTATTCTATTCTATCCTGTATCATCCCACTACTGAGATAATATTTCTCACCTCGATTTAAAAACTACACGGCTGTCGCTAAACTTTATAGATTGAATTAATAAAGCCTTTGTTTTATGGATGGGAAATCATCTAATGACTCCTCCCGCTCTGGGTGGAGCGGAAGGGAGTGTCAGACTCTTACTGACTAAAACCCACCCGTGTTCCTTCCTTAGCCCTTTATGTTCCGGGGCAGCGGTAACCCTTTCGGAGAATCCCGCTGCCCCGGCAGGCTTCGGCCCTAACGGGCCCCTTCCCTTATGAAAAAGAAAAAGAAAAGAAAGAAATATATTTATTTAGCACAGACCAAAAGACACAATACACCAGATACATACATCAGATAAAAACATCTCATGCTGACATCTCTTTGAGGCGCGCGTGGAACACATACGCGCCGTCCGGCACGGACCCGCTCCTGATCGAACGGTGAGCTACCCATTACTCTCCGTCCACAGGCCCGCGCCTACGGTGGCCGGGAGTCATCCCGCGGCTCCCGACGCCCGGAGCGTCTCCCGCGGCGGCTGGGACGTGAAGCTCTCTCCCTCAGCCATCCCGCCACCTCCTTCGCTAGCATGGCTGCTTCGCAGAAGGAGGTGACTGCCTCCCACTCCCTCTCGCTCCGGACCATGGCTTGAACCAGGGCCGGACGCGAGAGGTCGCCGCCGCTGCCGATCGCCTCTACGAGGACACGACGGTGCTCCGCCTAAACGGGGCAGACCTCCACCGTATGCTCCACCGTGTCCTCTGGGCGATCCTCGCAATGGTGACAACTGCCGGGAAATACAGCCTAACGAAGCTTTTAGATGTTATAAATGGATTCATTTATAACATCTAAAAGCTTATTATTATTAGGTATTTTGATTAAAATACCTATACGATGGACTAACGCATTTCAATTTCGATACGCCTAAACGAAGCGTTCAATTTGCATTTAATAAAACGCCAACAGACGATCAAACGTGAATCAATTTAGAGATAATAACATTTCAATTCACCCACAAATCCGAGGAACGCCCGTTAATCGTTCAAATTGAACGTTCCACAAACTAAAGTTCACGCATACAAACAACTATGTTGGGCAATCTTAGCAAATGTGGGTACTTGGCCAACTCAGAACTCAAATGCACTTAGTTTGAGTTGGCTAGAATCTGGGTGCACAGGAGTACCTTTGCCAATAAGGATATTTGGGAGAGTTTCAGTTTAAGACGGAGTTATTCTGGTAAATGTGAATGAAGAGTTCATATTGATAGGTACCTTTTGCCGATGGGCTACTATTCGTTGGATAACCGAAAATAAATAACTATCAAGAAAACATGATATCAAGAAAATAGTTAAATATCATCATCATCATCATTTGCCTAGCCTTTTCCCAACTATGTTGGGGTCGGCTTGCAGTCTAATCGGATGCAGCTGAATACCAGTATTTTACATGGAGCGACTAACTATCTGACCTCCACAACCCAGTTACTTTGTAATACTATACCCCTTGGTAAGACGATGACTGGTTGGTTGACTGTCAAAGATCCACGAAAGACAGCCGGGACCAACGCAACGGCTTAACGTGCTTTCCGAGGCACGGACTGGTCTTGGTATGTAAGGATGGTTACCCATCCACGAACCAACCGCGGAAAACGTAGCTTAACCTGATCGATCGACCCATGCGGCTGTTATTACTTAGCCACAAGCCCCACTAATAACAAAAATTTTAAATACCTAACTAATTTGATCGATATTTCACTAAGGCCCAATTTTTAAATCTTGAGAAATAACTTTTATCTGAGCAATATTTATTCCTTAGATAAAATTTACCTGACTATTGAGAAATTAGCCCTTAGTTACTTAAGGGATATAACTAAATGCCAAATATTTGTAATCAAGTTCTACCTGTCAATCTTCGATCTAAAGTTATCAAAACTTTGAACCAAAGAACTTAAATCTGATTTAGACTTAAGGCGAATTTTCGATACATTTTGATGATCAAAGCACTAAGTGCAAAGTCAGTAGCAAGAGAGAACCAGTTTAATGGATGGGTAAATCCCGTTAAAACCCTGTTAACGGCGATACGTGAACACTTGAGCTCAAGCAAGGACTTTGAAAGCTCCATCTAATTCGCTTAAGCGCTCTCTTGTATAAGGATAGCCCAATTACAGGCCAAAACAAATGTGAATACTGAGTGAATATACCAAGTAACGTTTATCGAGCATGTGTGAATCCTTTTTAAGAGAATTACCGGTGAAAGTTACAGAAGTTATTTACAGAAATAAACTGAAATAGTTTCAACTTTTTAACCATAAAGATGATGGACGTTTTTCCTTTTAGGGTACTGAAAAAAACATCGACCATGAGACTGTCAATCATACTTCAAATATACATAAGTGTAATAATATATTAGTTGGCGAAACTCCGCTGGCGTGATGGGTATCGATATTTAAACATGAAAAATAAAAATATAATGAATTGATGATAAAAAGTTTGTAGCCAATGACCGCTGGTAGTGTAGTTACTTAAAGTATGAGTTGAACAAGATCTTGTATTTGTGTTTAACACTCTCACTGCCATTGGAACCGCCGGCGACCCCCAAAAAATTTTGCTCAGCAGGCCAAAGCACATTTTTTTTAACTTTTATCACATTTTCCATAACAGCACGCCAGTAGTTGTAAAAACCATTTGAATTCGGTCAGGGCGGATCCCACGGCGTCCTGAAAGATTTTTTTTTGATTCGCCGTCGTATCCCACGGCCGCTTGTAATAATTTTGACTTTTGACTCACGGCATTCACAAGCAGAAACTTTGGGACCCGGCGGCGGCCTCCATGGCCTCCTGAACTTAAAAAGTTTTATATATTGTCGGCAGGTAGAGTGTATATACTCGTATATATCCATCACGTCTACGGAGTTTCGCAAACTATGTAATTTAATTTTTCCCTGTAGAATTGAAATAAAGCTACTACTACTAACTATGCCGTCGGCTTCGCTCACGTGAGTGTATTATTTTTTTTATTTTAATGCTGAATGGGCCTGCTCTTGACCTCGATCACGCCTGATGGAAAGCGATATATAATCCCATGATATAAGAAATAATTGACTGACAGTATAATATACCTAATTATTATTGTTCTTGTCAATATAAACTACAACTTGTCAGTATTTTGTCATGACACCAAATTAAGTTGTACCTTGGTAAGCAAGTGATTATTATCTCTTATCACTAACAGTCACCACGATCAAACTAATACGAAATTGATTTGAAATACGGACAAGTAAAAATCCCATTAAACGTTCAGCTGCAAGGGTTGTCTATTCCAAATTAGGTATTATGAGAAATACTCGTCATTCATCTTCTAACTCAAAATCTTAAATTCCTTAATTGATTAACTCATTGACAGATAACACACTGCCTAATCTAGGGCAACCCTAAAAATGTACAGACGCCAGCACATCAAGTTACTACAATCTGTCAAATTTCTTTAATAGATTTTCAACGTTATCGCTAAAGCATAAGGTTCAAAGGTGATTGGGAAAATTTTACAGTTTCGGGTAGCTTGATGTGCTGGTGTCTGTACACAAGGATAAGAGTTCCAACATAAGTATAACGAAGGTGAGTGATTTTTGAAAATTGATCCGTAAAGTGGTAAAAATGAAGGTTTCGATTCAACCTTCATTTTTACCACTTTATGGATCAGGTCGTAATTTTGGTGATGGGAAATCCCATCGGGCGCGCGGCTTGCCAACAAGAACAAAATAAACACACAGACATGATAGCGTACAATTGGCGGTCTTATCTTCAAAAGCAATTAATAGTAGTCTACAGATCAATGAATGTCTCTATCAGCTTTATCCGATCGGTAGCTTGTTCATGTACTTTCCCAGCTAGCTTTTTAGGGTTCTGTACCCAAAGGGTGCCAACGGAACCCTATTACTAAGCTTCCGCTGTCGGTCCATCCGTCTGTCTGTCAGCGGGCTGTATCTCATGAACCGTAATAGATAGTTGAAATTTTCACAAAATGTGTGTTTCTATTGCCGCTATACCTAACAATAAATAGTAAAAAATTAAATAAAGATAAACATTTTAGAGGGTCCTCACACAAGAAACGTGTTTTTTTTTTAAATATGTAGTGTTATTATATTGTACGATGGTACGGAACCCTTCGAGTGCAAGTCTGACTCGCACTTGGCCAGTTTATATGCAATTCCATTTACAAGGTCCTGAGGAAGGAATCAAAGTGATTTAGATTAACGTCTTCAAAGGCACTGAGTTCTGTCCAGTATTTAAATGTAATTTTCACCTTGACCTGCAAGGTGAAAATTCGTAAATATAAAGGATTTTCTATTGTAGTTTTCTTCATTATGTTCAAGTTAAGCACAATGTGAAGTAAAACTTCTTACACAACTGCCCAAAAAAAGGAGTGTTATGTTTTCAGGATTCATGGATGTTTGTGAGTTTCTTTGGTCCAAAATAAATGATTTATTTATTTATTTATTTTTTTTTTTTTTTTTTATTCCATCATAACTTCTAAATGGCTTAACCGATATCAATGTATGTGGTATCGTTAGAAGCTTTACGTTATCCTGGGTAACATAGACTGGTGAAAATTAAAAAAAATATAATGGGGGAGCCATGGTTCATGAAAAAAAAAACAGTTTTTTTTTTCGGAGCAAAATCCAATCTTTTCATTGCAGTCGGGGGACGGTTCCTTGGAACAGTTCTTTACAGGTCCCCCGACTGCAATGAAAAGATTGGTTTTCAGTTTTCCACTCTTGGGCATAATGGCGGTTTAATTGCACAGTAAATATTGCAATCTATTTCATACTTACCTTGTGCCCATTCAACACTAAAATCATTTAGCTTGTTTTTAATTCTGTTTTTGATAAGGCATGCGTGTTTTTTTTATTTTATTTTTTTTAGTTGCTCTGTGGCCAAATATTTAAGTTAACAGTAAGTGCACGGTATGTGCAATACGAGTATGTCTTTTTAATACAGGGTAGCACGGACAGCGACGCGCAACCTATTACCATGGACTCCGTACATGATTCTGAACCCTTTGCGTTGAAATTTTTCGTCGGTTATTTAAAAAAAAACGTCAGCTGTTCCATACATTTTGACCTCGTAAGTATTGCACTTTTCTATGAAACAGCAGATTTTTTGACAGGTGACGAAAATTTTTTGTGCTAGGGGGTGTAGAATCATGTGCTGAATTCATGGTTACAGTTTGTACGTCGATGTCCCGACCACCTTGTATAATAACATTATTGAATGCTATTCAACTAGGAAATAAAATACCTACCTTGGTATAAAAAGATTTCACATTATAAAATACGTAGTACTTAGTTAAATTAATCGAGCACGCTCTTAATGAACATTAAAATAAAACATTACGTATCGCTAATGAGTGTGTTGAGTTTCAAGCGCGCTGTACCGTTATTTTTAACTACCCATGTAGAGGTTTTTCTGGTCAGTTTTTTATTTTTATTGCTGAATGGATTTTTTTTTATTGCTCTTGACCTCGATCACGCCTGATGGAAAGCGATGGATGAGGTCTAGCTGGCGTTAGCCCTACCACCCACCGCAAGGGAAGAATTTTCCAGTCAAATAAGATGTTGGGTGTGACTGTCCAGGATACGCCGAGCGCTCGGTTCAGTTGAGTAGGTACCTAACTGGCGGAAAAAACTGCGCTACACGAGGAGGCTTCTTAATGCATCCCAAAAGTTATTACTCTATATAAGTGCACGAGATTTAAAAAAAATGTTTAGTTTATAAAATTCGATAACATTATCGCCCTATACCCTTTACGTAATGTTCATAAGCTGGGACGCAGGCTTTCTTTGTGAGAGAGAAAAGGCACTTGGGCCCAGTGCTGGTTCACGAATTTCATTTTTCTTCGAATTTTTGCTTCTAAGACATGCCACAAGTTGTTTTCTTGGTGTGTGGGGTGGTAATTAAATAATTAGATCCACTTAAAGTGCATGTCTGCCATTCTACTGGGCAACCACTGTTTTAAAATTGAATAGGCCCCTCAAAAATTTTGCTTTTTTATTTTTTTTTATTACTGAATGGGCCTGCTCTTGACCTCGATCACGCCTTATGGAAAGCGATGGATGAGGTACTTTGGATGAATAGTAGTCCTGCTAATCGTTTAACAAATCCCACTTTACAGCTTGAAGTACTAGAAAACGTAAGTCGATTTTAATGACATTCTGAAGCCCAACTTAATGTTAATTTATATGTTCGAAAGATTTCATTAGCGGAATGATTCGTTAAATATAATCGCCTTTAATGACCCGTTTCTGAAATTACCATTTCATTTCGGTCCCATTTCATTTAAATTTCAACCTGTTTTACGTTATATAATTGTGTAACTAACATTTTATTACATCGCGAATGTGAATACCAACGTAACTTAAAAAACGCTTAACGTTTTCCTGAACGAGGTTTTCATTATACCCCTACTTGAGTAAAACGTTATATACCATTTAAAATTAATGAAATAAACAGAACTTCCACTCGAAAAGTTTCAGGGAATCGCTTTACAGGTTTTCTAGGAAAATTCTTGGAGTATAAGCGGCCCTGAATACCGGTTATAACGGTACCCGTAACCGTTATTTACCGTTTTACCTTTTTTTTTTCATTTTTATATTTTACACAAGTAACGAATTTTGCAGAAAATTTTCAATTTTTTTTGGTAGGTAAATATTTGTGAGTCGATAATTCAATATTTTTATACAACGATCACCTTATGGTTGCAATATTCATTTGGATCAACTTTAATTAAAAGAAAATATGATATAAATATTATCTTGGGACTGTGTTGTGGTTTTGTAAAGCGTTGGTGTATTGTTGTTGTTGTGTGTGTGTGTTATTATATATGTATGTAATTGCAAGTACCTACAACATTCCATCTGCCTAGCCTTTTCCCAACTATGTTGGAGTCGGCTTCTAGTCTAACCGGATGCAGCTGAATACCAGTATTTTACATGGAACGACTGCCTATCTGACCTCCACAACCAAGTTACTGGGTAATACGATACCCCTTGTTAAGACTAATTATTGAGACTTTCGGGATCCTGACTACGCGTAACGACTGTCAAAGATCCACGAATGATAGCCCTGACCAATGGCTTAACGTACTTTCCGAGGCACGGTGGAGTCTCGGTATGTGAAGATGGTCACCCATCCGCAGCAAGCGTAGCTTAACCTGATCGATCGCCCTGTGCGGTTATTATTATTTAGCCACGGGCCCCTCTAACAATATTATTTGTTGGAAAAAAAAAACAATTAAACTTAACCAAAACCAAGAATTAAAACACATTAACTAACCTCTTGACGATTCAAAGACCTCGGAAACGGTCTTATTGAAATTCATGATTCATTCATTTGGTTTTGACAAAAGACGGAACGTGGGAGAAATAATTTAATACACTAAAGTATCTATGTATGTCGAAACCAGACTCCGGCAATATATTACAGCTCGAATTAATAGAAAGTATTCTTAGGTTAGTACTTTCAATCAATAAAGTAATAATTACTGTTGAAAATGATGACATATACAGAGTTATTGGTAAAACACTAACAACCTTCTAGGACAGTATTACTAACATCAACAACAACTTTTGTTCTATGACCAAAAACAAACCTTCAAGATTTCGTTGTTCTATCTAACCTCCGCTCCCCTCCGCTGCATTTTGTGCTAGACATGGCAGTTTGTTTACTAAACTAGCGCCTTATTTTGCTTAGCATAGAGTTCGTAACATTTAGAGCGTTGGATTGAAATATTTTTATTTTTGTTTGAAAGTCTGATGAATTAGAATCAGATTATATGTCATAGAACAAAAGTTGTTGTTTATGACGGTAGTCTCTAATAGTATAGTCCTGAGAGGTTTTTAGTGTTGTACCTATAACCCTGTATAATTATACTAATAATAAAGCTGAAGAGTTTTTTTGTTTGTTGGTTTGAACGCGCTACTATCTGGATCTACAAGTCGGATTTGAAAAAATATTTTTGCATTTTATACTTAGCCCAATTCTTGAGGAAGGCTAGAGGCTATTAACATCACTAGGACCTTTGGGAGTCGAGCAAACTGAAAAAAAGGCAGAAAGAACGTCGAGCGAAAATTAAGTAATAGCGCGGGCAGGCAAAAACAAGAAATTTTATGCGGACGAAGTCGAGAGCAGAAGCTAATTTGTGATCTGATATCTTTACTCGCTACTATCTGGAATTCTGGAAGACGAAGTGTTGGTCGTCTGGCGGCGAGATGGGCGGTCAAAATTGTTGCCATCGCGGAGGAAGCTGGCACAGGAGCGTGGGAATTGGTACCAGACGCCAGCACATGAAGCTACCCGAAACTGTCAAAATGTCCCAATCAACTTTGAACCTTATGCTTCAGCGATAAAGTTGAAAATCTTTTAAAGAAATTTTACAGATTGTAGTAACTTGATGTGCTGGCGTCTGTACATGAAAAGTGAGGCCTATGCTGACCGGTGTGGGTGAAGTCGGACTGTGGATGATGATGATCTGCAATTCAGTTCAAGATAAGTACCTACTGTAAACTGTGGTGGCCCATGGGCATTGGGCCGTTACCCATGGCTTATTTACGAGTTGTAGGGCATGGGTTAAAACCCAGACAGGCACTTTACTTTGTGTAAATTATTTCATCACCACTGCTCTCAAAACGGTGAAGGAAAACATCGTGAGGAAACCGCCATGTCCTAGAACCAAAAATTAGAAGACACGTGTCATCTACCAACCCACACTGGGCTGGTAGATTACAGCCCACTTCCTCTCACGGAGAGAAGGCCTGTGTCCCAGCAGTGGGAACATTATCGACTGATTATGCTACTTTAATTACTCGTTTTTAGCTTTCTGAACCACACAAAAACTAGACACTTGAAAGACAGACATTTGAAAAGTTTTAAAATAAAAGTTTAGACTTGCCAACTAAATTTAGTGTATCGTTTGAATGAAATACGTATCGTTTAAATAAGAATTCAAGTAGAAGTAACTCGAGCCTGATCAAACTTTTCGACGGCCTGTCAATAGTTGAAAGTTGTATTGTTTATATCGTTATACCTAAGTAATCTAAGTATTAGCAAACTCATCACAGGTTTTCTAAGTAATAAAACTTTCGACTGCTTTATTTTGAGCTACATCTATACACAAATAAATAAAATTGGAGTGTTTGTTTGTAATATTAAAATAACCGCTTTTTACTAAATGCATTTGGATGTAAAATATTTTTTTTACAATTTTTGTCTATCTGTCTGTTTGTTCCTGCTAATCTCTGAAACGGCTGGACCGATTTTGACGGGACTTTCACTGGCAGATAGCTGATGTAATAAGGAGTAACTTAGGCTACTTTAATTTTAGAAAAAAAAACCCAGCTACCCCGACAGGCTTCGGCCATAACGGGCCCCTTCTTTTATGCTGACATCTCAAGGCTCAAGGCTAATGGTGATGAAAAACTCGTCTAAATGTAAAAAAAATGGTACAGTCAGGGTAATTAATTGTGAAGCAAATAAACATCCTATGTAAATTTGCCGTTTTCTAGCCATTTCATACAACTTTCATAGAATCGCAGTTGTGTCTTCACATGATCTGACAAAGATTATGTCTGGACTTTAAAAGATACTGTAACCTCTGAGTTTGTTTCGGGTTTTCTTCTCAAACTGGCCAGATAGAAAACGCCGACCTCATCTGGTTTTTAAAATATGATTGACGTGAAAAAGTGTTTGTATAAACATAATAAAAAAATATGAAGTGGGTCGTCGATTTGCTTAACAATGAATTCGCCACATTATTATTCCAATAAAATAATAAAGGTCGATATAATAGTCTGAAACCTCACCTATGGAAAGGTACCTTAACGTACCTATAAAACGGTTTTTAAACCAGTTCCCTTTTATTCAGATTACTCATCAGGTCATTAGTGCTGCGTGGTAATCTGATGCGGTAATTAGGGCTTATCAAGCCCGACCGGAATCTATGCGTCTTTACGATTTATCTGAACGGATAGTTAAGTCGTGCTCGGTTCTCTGATACGGTTTAGTAGGTATTTTATGGGTTTAGAATTTTATGCTCACCTTATTTTTAATTTTAATTTTGTTCTCTCATTCACACATCTAGTCATGTCTTTATTTTCTGGTTGGTGATTCAGACTTCAAATCCTATGTATTCTTTGTATGTGTCGATTGTGTCGTCCCATCGGACTACGACAGTGAAGGAAGAGAAATTGCAACTGTGTCTGTGCACATACTTATGCACTATAATATTTTCCACAAACGATGGGACACTTAATATCACGTCCTGCGTTTTCTGTTAGCTGCACGTTACAGGAACTGATGGACGTTAGTGATTGCGCCAAACAAGTAGTCGAATTCTGGGCCGAGTCCATTTAGATGGCTATCGCCACGCTAATAAGAGATATTTTCCTGCGCTGAAGGCAGGTCTTGCTGAGATTCGCCTTGACCGAAATTCGGTCTAGATGTCTATTATTAGTAGTAAAAGATTTGGTATTGTAGAGGAAAGCTGACACACGCATTTGGTAATTGATTAAAGTTAGGTACATACGAAGGAAGCGTCAGGCTTAGTTGTCTCGTAGGTACCCCTCAATACAGACGCGTACCTTTCGATCTTTTTAAAGTAAATCCATTGTAAATCATTTAAGTAAATAATGCATTGTTAATCCTTTATTCTCTCCTTATTGTATTAGGCTTATGAAAATAAATTATTATGATTTTTATGAATTTATATATCTCGGGACCCCATGGGTCACGGTCCTTTGGAAGGCGTACGAGGGGCCGAAGCCAACTCGTAGAAGCCCCTTAGGAAATTTTAATAAAATGCGGCACTAACTGACGATTATCCCTGTATTATTATTCCTTTATTTCATTATTTACATATAAATTATATTTTTAAATATAAGCATATAAAATATATAAAAACATTAAAAAATATAAAAAATAGTAGCCCACCGGTATCGGGAACAAGGTCCATTATTATTATTCCTTTATTTCATTATTTACATATAAATTATATTTTTAAATATTAGCATATAAAATATAGAAAAACATTTAAAAATATAAAAAATAGTAGCCCACCGGTATCGGGAACAGGGTATTATTATTATTGTTGTTCTATGTATCGTGAGTAAATAAATACTAAAATAACATTTCACGATTTAATCCTCTGTGAACACATTCCTAACAACATAACACGCATTCACAAAAGTATTACTACACCACGAAGTAAATCATTATACACATTTACCAAGTAAATTTAAATTATTAACTATACAAATTTACTAAGTAAATATGTATAATGATTTACCTCATTTATTTATAACTAAAAAAATAATTATTATAAGTCTTATATTATTATTTTAAAAAGCTACAAAGGCCGCCCATTGTATATTTTGTAGTGTTTAATTTGTTTTTGTTATGTATATTTGTGGTGTACAATAAAGTTTACACATTTTTATTCTGTGTTGTAACCTCGTTTTGAGTATTTGAAACAAGTATGAAAATTATTGGCTAAGCAACTATTCCACAACAACTTACATACTTACTAGTAAAATGTTGAAAATTATTATGAATTCGTCGACGATACACAATATGACTATGAAAGTATTGAAATCACTCCGACATCCATCTGTTTGCACATTATGTATTCATGTCAACAGGGATTATTTACACGTTTCTGAGATTATATACATTACAAAAGGTAATACCCAACATGTTTCTTTTCATACCTTATATTTAAGGTTTTCACGCCATGTCTCATGCTGTCAGAAAAATTTCACTCACTCCATGCATTATCAAAGGATTGCTTAAAGTGAGGAGGAAACGTCGGGTTTGAAATTTCATACTTTATAATACCGTGGGGAGCTCTGAAGGCAATGTAACCACATAATAGTGTATGATATCTTCCTATCCGGTAGGAATATGAATAACGTTAGTTTAAAAGCAAGTAATAACTTTACCAAAACACTATTAGAGACCTGCAGGATAACTTCGTAAACCACTTAGGCAAAATGGCAATGGCTTTCATTTTGACAGTTTAACAACATTCATTGAGTAGGTACAATAGGTTAGGAGAGCGGCATTAGAAGAACATTTTTAGCGCATTGGAACCAAGACTGAATATATGCTATGTAACTTTAACCCTGATACTACCTCCTGTGCAGACATCAAGCCTGAGAATACAACCCTGCCTAGAAACCCACTGTTGGGACACAGAGCTCCTCTGTGTGAAAGGGAATGGGCCATAATCCACCACGCGGGCCCAATGCGGGTTGGTAAAAGTAAAAACCTTTAAATATCTGGATAGCTCAGTACTTACGGAATATGGATTAATTGAAGCGGATATAACTCACAGAATAACGTTGGGCTGGGACCGCACTCAGAGACAAGGTGCGCAACGAACATGTGAGAGGGAGCTTCAAGGTTGCAGAAATAGCTGATGAAGTAAAATAGTCCAGACTGAGATGGTACGATCATGTATGTCGACGTACAGATAACCATGTCGTAAAAAAGTACCTTACCATGGCTACAAAGAAGACATGAGGAAGACCTCAAATCACATGGATGACGAAAGTCCAAAAGTACATGAGGTAGATGGGACTTACGGAAGAAGGCATACAAAACAAAGGACGTCGCATGATTGGGAAAGCCGACCCTGCGTAACAGGAAAAGTTAAGGTCAAAGAAGAAGAGCAACATTCATTGCGTTATTCACGTCGTTCAGGAGACGAATTTTTCAAACCTGTGAAGCAATGGATTAAGAATTCCCTTAAAAATCCTTCAAATTGTGATTGATAGTATGTCACGCAATTGGGCTACTGATTGAAAAAGCATAAAAATCAAGGAGACTCAGTAAAACAAACGATGTAAGCAACCAATGCCTGTACTTCAATTCATTTCAATAAATTCTTCTCATCCAATTCTGCATCAAAGGATTTACAATCCCAATAAACTGATTACTCACGCCACTTTGTAATAATGACAGCAACTTTCACACATAACTCCTATTTGAATATTACATCTTTATCGAGTCTTACTACCCCATAACACAATGAATTATGAATAAAGTTTAATATAGCTATAACCATCCTCCTTGAAATGGTTCTAATTGTGATGGCGTTGCGTAGAACGGCTTTCGGTTCTCAATTATAATTCCGTCTGCGACTGTAAGGGTGGGGACACAATGCGATGCCGGGATTCGCCGCCCGTGCGATAATAATACCTCTACCGCTTCGGGCTTTCAGCTTACCTATTTTATGGGACATTTCATTATGTTGATAATTTTCAGTTTTGTGCGCTGTGAAGTTTATAATAGCGATGTTAGGGGTTCTTAATGGATTAGGGATACCAAAATGTTGCAGCAATGTTGTGTTTTTTTACAATAGGCCCCGTTTTTCTTCAAGAGCTTTTTATATTCTTGAGTTCAAATAAGATTTCCTGTGGAAGAGGGAGCCATTCAACTGTGAGCATACCCTTAAGAACACAGTTATTTTAATAATTGTCTACGGGTTATTTAAAGCATTAATATTTAAAGCCTTTGTTCAATTGTGTGCTTAATTTGCATACTCAGAGGGAACAGGTATTACGAGTACCTACTTACGGATAATGTCTTAGAGCAAACTAAAGGTTCTTATTTAACATTTTCAAGATGAATTAACCGGTTAATGAAGTTCCCAGTATTCAGCAATCCACACTGGGCCCGCGTGGTGGATAACGGCCCGCTCCCTCTCACAAAAAGGAGACCTGTTTCCCAACAGTGGGGTCATTAACCGATTGAATGCCGTAATTACAGAAACAATTAAAAAGCCATTGTGTCTCGCGTGGATCCACGTTATTTTTTTTTTCTAGCTTACGCAGTCCCACTCCTGGGTAAAGGCTTCCCTCCAATCCTTCCATATTACGCGAGCCCGCGCGTCCTCCTTCCAGTTTTAACGTAACCTATCCAGCTCGTCCCGCCTTCTCCTACGTGGTCTGCCACGACCCCACCTCACTGTCTCAGGCCACCAATTCTGTACTTTTTGGGCCCACAACAGCAGGCGGCAGACATGTCCTGCCCAGTCCCATTTAATATTATAAGTACAAAGGGTTAACAAACTACGGCGATGTTAATAAGAGGGTTTGAAATAGAAGCTTATTGCTGGTAAGGCATAATTTCAAACTCTCTCAAGGAGCTATAGAAAACTATTCCCGTATTTTCTTTATTAAACAAATTCCGCAACGAGGAAGTTCGGGAAAAAGTGGAAGTTGCTGACATAGCTCTTAGAAATCGCAATTGAAGTGGTAACGGACAAGTGAACTGACAAGTGTTTCGGTACGAAAGTTTTCGAGAGGCCAAATTGCGGTCTGCCCCTTCATTAGGTAAACAGAAAATAGTGGTTGCAAGCTTTCGATGCAAATCAGTCATTTCTCGTGTACTGAATACCAGTTTTCACAAAGAGACTTCTCCTTTTTCGGGTACATGTGGTTTTTGACATTTTGTCGTTATACAGTAAGCAGTTTTATAAAAATATCTCAATCTCAAATAGTTTATTGCAATCCATAATGTACAATTTACAGGTGGTAAATAAAAAATAATAGAAACAATTATGGACCCTGTCGGGCACAGCAAATTTGTTAGAATTATTTTCTATCCTTTTACCTATGTATTCACAGTTATTTTACTACTGACAGCAACCTAACAGCAACCTTATTGTAAAGACAATAAAGATCACTTTGATTTTGACAGCCTGTCAGTGGCAGCAACCCAACAGCAACCTTATCGAAATGAGAATAAAGATCACTGTGCCGTTGACAGTGATGCAAAATCAGAGGTAAAAATATTGTAAAAGGACTGTAGTAGTTATTGCATAGATAATAATATGAACAAAGTCTTAAAACTATAAAGTCATGCTAGCGAAGGAGGTGGCGGGACGGCTGTGGGAGAGAGCCTCACGTCTCAGCCGCCGCGGGAGACGCTATGGGCGTCGGGAGCCGCGTGACGACTCCCGGCCACCGTAGGCGCGGGCCTGCGGACGGAGTAATGGGTAGCTCTCCGTCTGATCAGGACCAGGCCCGTGCCGGACGGCGCGTATGTGTTCCACGCGCGCCTCAAAGAGATGTCAGCATAAAGGAAGGGGCCCGCCAGAGCCGAAGCCTGCCGGGGTAGCGGGATCGTCCGAAAGGGTTACCGCTGCCCCGGAACATAAAGGGCTAAGGAAGGAACACGGGTGGGTTTTAGTATGTAAGAGTCTGACATTCCCTTCCGCTCCACCCAGAGCGGGAGGAGTCATTAGATGACTTCCCATCCAAAAAAAAAAAAAAAAGGTCACTGTGACGTTGATAGTGATGCAAAATCAGACGTAACATACCTAACAGTAACTTGTTTAGCTTTAAAAACTGTTGCTGCTTCAATTTCAATATTAAACTGGCTACACTAGCTGTGTACTAACGGTGTCTATCCTATTTTATTAGATGTTCGTACAAGGGGAACTGCTGTCATGGACACTCGTTTTAAAAAACAGACAGCAAATATAATGTGATAGTATTGCTCTTTTTTCAACTGCAACATGATCAGACCAAGATTGTGTCTGGACTTTAAAAGAAACTTTGACCCTTGGGTTTGTTTTGTCATTTCCTCTCAGGGGTGAATACCCCGACATTTCCTTTCTGAATAGAAAGGAAATGTCGACTCATCGGCTTGCGGTAGGAGGAAACTGGTAGAAATAGTCACGTAACAAAAAAGAGTTATCTCTGTGTGACATTCTCACAGACTTTCTGACAGAGAAAGATAGTTTTTTTTTATGATTTTCGAGGGTGCTAAAGCCAATAGTGAGGACAAAATGAAAATCCATGATGGCGGCTTCGAAAATTTTTCATATTTCTATTACACAACGAGTGTGTATGCGTGCGACTATCACGACGTTTTTTTTTTTACATAACATGACCAGTAAAAGGGATTTCGATTTATTAGTATCCTATTTACAGAACAAAAAAAAAACATTTTATTGCAATAAAATGCATAATTTTAACAAATAATATTCAGTCTTATGAGGTCAAAGGAAGGCAGTTAGTCCAGTTATGAACAAGGCACGTGCTTACCTGCGACGCAAGTATTTTCCACGTAGGTCATAGCCACAGCTGCAGTCGATTTTATGTCATTTGCATGCAAACCAGTGTTTCTATTATACCAAGATAATAGTTACCTGGAGCTTGAATCCTTTGTGCAATTTTATTATTGTTTATTAAAGTTATAACAATGCTACTTTCTCTCACGGTTTTGAGCAAAGTTCAAATAGGGGCTCTATTTGTGTTGGAAACTGACCTGATGACCCCGAAACTGGCCACCCAAAAATTATTTCACACGAATTTCATGTTCGTTGTTTGACGCCCCCCTCCTCTGGTCGTCACATATTTTGCCATTTTAAATTAATCTTTATAATATTATTGATACGGTTGGTAATTTAATAAAGATTTTCGCTATAGTTGAAGTTTCAACTTTTAATATCTACTTTAGGTTTATGTACGAGTATCGTCACGAAGCGTATGATTCGTCCCCCCCTTGTCACATGATGTCACACTTCATTAACCTTCCCCTTAACGTGTGACATAACTAATGCATGATTCCTTTCTTGTAAGGTAAACCGTAAAACGGAATAAACATGAATACATAAATCCTATGAAAGTTAGAATACCTATAAAATCCTTTATGCGAGTAGTAAGTGGCTTGGAACAGTGGTGCCCCAGTTGTAACGGTCGCGAATTACGACTTGTGGGTCCTGAATTCGAACACTGACAGCCTGTCAGTGTTCGAATTCAGGACTGTCAGTGACAGGCGCTTTACTTTGAGTATATAAGTTATTGCATCACTAGTTCTACAAAAACGTTGAAGGTAAACATCGTGAGGAAACCGGCATGTCCTAAAACCAAAAATTCGAAGACATCTAAAATCTAGCAATCCGCACGGAGCCCGCGTGCTGGACAGCCACTTCCTCTCAAAGAGAGGAGGCTTGTGTTACAGCAGTAAGAACATTTATTTCAGGCGACGCAGGCATTGGATCTATTGAGATAAATACCTTAACCTAACCTGTTGTAAATTAGTACTTCACTAGCTTGTCCTTGTGCTGTCCTGTGGTACTTGTCCGCGGAAGTGCTGGAACACCACGTGCTGCGGCCATAAGTTTTCTTCCATGACGACGGGCAAATAACAATTCGGTACGCGCACCACGAACGCCATAAAATTGACGTTGTGGTGCGACTCCAGTAACTGCACCTTCGGCGTGTACCTCTTCTGGCGCACGTACTCCACGATGTCCTCCGCCTTAGTGGTGTGATGTAGGCGAGAGACGTACACAGTGTGTTCGGCTTTGCGGCACGCAAGCTGAACTTCGGGCTCCATAGGAGCTTTGCCGCAGCGGTTCTTGTTCGTTCGCGATCGGTGCTTCCTCTTTTGCACCGTCACGACAGCGTCATCACCAGCCCTATTTGATACCTTATCTGGCATAGGCTTCATACTTGGAGCACTTGGGACACTCAAACAAAACAAAATACCTTATTTCATACAAAAGTTCAATACCTACTTGACCAAAATGCATGAAACAGCTGATTTTCACAGCAACGCAGGATTATTTCCATTTCAAACAAATAATCCAGTTAGCTTCGCAATGTAAATGCGTCCACACGAACCTATCTTTTTCTAAACCGTCGTTTTGTTTGCCACCAAGCGTTGATCGTTAGTTCCTGTTAAAATATTTGTTATTTTTACAACAAAGCCGTGTTTGTTTGATTTAACAATATAGTCAAATAAACTGAAATTCGTTTAGAGGGACTCGTGGCTAAGTAGTAACAGCCACACGGGCCGATCGAAGGTTACAAGCTACACTTGCCGCGGTCGGTTCGTCGAGGGGTGACCATCCATTGGTATGTAGGTAATAAACGTCCAGTTAAATAATAATTCATTCTCTACTATTACATTAACACTAGCCCATAACAAACAGACGATAATAACTCGCTGTTTATGGCCGCCGCTCCTTCCATTAGAAACGAGAATCAAATTCTTATTTACACGACAAATAAATCAAAATTAGCAGGGGCCAAATTAGCCACTACGTACGTTGATCAGGCACGATAAAATGTTTTTATGGCACCCATTATTACCCGGCAACCATATTTTTATTGTGGTTAGCTTTATTGCATTGTAAATATCGGTAACTGCGAATAAATACCAAGGGAGAAATGGTACGATCGTGTTTTTCTCGCACAAATGGATCGGCGCGTAGAATGGAGAGGGACGGAATAAAATAAAATGACGTCGTATTGTCCTCGAATGTTTTATGAACAGAAATATACATACGAATGGGTCTCATTTAATTTCATATTCATGCTTTTGAAGCTTCAATTCAAAAGTCTTATGAAAATAGGTTTTATTTTTTTTTCAATAATTTTACTGTACCTACCTACGTTTTTACTTTATGTAAATCATTTCATCGCCACTGCTCTCAAAACGGTAAAGGTAAACATCGTTAGGAAACCGGCATGTCGCAGAACCAAAAATTCGAAGACGTGACATCTACCAACCCGCACTAGGCCTGCGTGGTGGATTTCGGCCCACTCCCTCTCACCGAGAGGAGGCTTTTGTCCCAGCAGTAAGAACGTTATAGGCCGATTATGTATGGATTATAAAACATAAGTTTTAGATAGGGCCTCGACATCTTTCGGCCTTGTTCCTTGGACCTTTTTGTTAATAAATATAATTATGTATGACAAAAACATATTCTCACAGTCACTCTCAGTGGACCTTAATAAAATAATATTTTTTTTATGTTACAACTCATAATGCCTAAAAGGGAGATGGATCACCTGTATTTCGTTTGCACAGATAAAAATATGATAATTATATCCTTTTGTACAAGGTCGGTACTGTGGAATAAATATTTAAATTAACCAGCATTTATTTTAGGAGAAGCATACTGTATAACGATAAAACTAGCCCTGCTTCTAAGACAATAAAAAACACTAACAGAATATTTGACACACGCTTGAACGTTCGAATGGAACACGCCCTCAATTATAACCAGCCTGTCCCAAAAAGAGGTGAGGCTTCATAGATAGATCAAATGAAAGCATACTCTTAAAAAAATATTCCTATTTTCCCCACTCCACACAATCACCACACGATCCAAACATTATTAAAATATACGAAAGCAAAAAGGAATTTGTTATCATACATTTTACAGGCACGGTTGCGAGCAATAAAACCTCCGACACACTTAACGCGAGACGTGTGCTGTGTGTGGCGTGCGAAGGGCGCACTTACAAAGAAATAAGGAATACAACACATCGAAAGCATGTACGCCGATGAGCCACTCCTACGAGCTATGGCGACGAGCTGTAGCTCGTCGAAAGTCGGAAAGACTGTAGTCCTTCCACAGTTATTTAGTTAGTAATTCTGACACCAGCAACCCATTAACATTCTTATCGCGAAGAGCATAAAGAACATTGTGATTTTGAAAGACTTGTCAATGACAGCGACTCAACACCAACCTTATTGCGAAGACAATAAAGATCACTGTGATTTTGTCCGTGATGCAAAATCAGAGTTAAAGTAATTATCATGGTGTGTACACTGACGAGCTTCGCATCCACCTTATCAAACAAAATCATAATTGTAATTCCGACCAGTTTCCAAAGATTCATCAACACACTTCATGGTCACAAATGAAATTGTTTATTCCATAAATAGGATATCGAAATCACTTTTAAACGTCATTCCATATTCCATAAATAGGATATCGAAATCACTTTTAAACGTCATTCTTAAAAAAAAATCAAATAAGCTGGATGGAGTCGGCATTTCCTATCTGATAACCCCTGAGAAGAAATGGCGAAACAAACTTAGGGGTCAAAGTTTCCTTCAAAGCCCTGGCATTAAATATTAAAAATATCACAAGCTTTCAGAGTGCCGTCCGTCTTCTAAAAAATATCACTACGTATCGCATAAAGCTCCCTGTCAGTATACCAAAACCTTACGACTAACACACATAAATAATTCATTACATATGAAATAGGCTTCGTCGATACAAATGCCTTCAATCGGTAAGAGTAATGCGTGCTAGAGATTCACGAATCGTGAGCGAGTAATTAACGTTAGCGACATTTTACAGAGTAAATAAATTAGATACTGTTAACGAGGTCATTAATATTGGAAGCAAACCTCGTTTGTCCTTGTTAGGGTAGGTGTACACTTATGTTCGTAACACGATATTGTGGTTGAGGAGATGGTTTCGACGCTGTCTTAGCGTCGACGGTCTTTATTTGATTTGCAAAATGTTTGTACTTGATATAACGTGGAGTATTCACAATCTAAGGTTGCATTTTTTTAAATAATATTTTACTTTGAATTAAGCGAAGGTTTAACTACTGTTTCAGATATTTTCCCGCGACTTCGTCCGCGTAAACCCATAAAGTCCTTGACACTTGTGTTTGGTGGTTAACCAGAACCTGTGTTACAAGAAACAGATTTTTGTTATGCGATGTACAGACGCCAGCACATAAAGCTACCCGAAACTGTCAAATTTTCCCAATCAACCTTGAACCTTATGCTGTAGCAATAAGGTTGAAAATCTATTAAAGAAATTTGACAGATTGTAGTAGCTTGATGTGCTGGCGCCTGTACTAAAGAAATAAAATATATTATTTAAGCTTGCCCACGCTATTACTTCGGTTTCGCTCAGCGTTCTTTCTGACTTTTTGAAGTGAAACTTCTTTACGCACGCTTGACTTGGGGAGTAAGCTGGCGAACGCGTGACGTAAGCGTTACGAAAAGTGTGATCGGGCGAGGCGAACGGGAGTTGAGTGGGGGATATAAGCAAGAGACAGCAGTGCGCGCGCACATTTTCTTTCTCTCTTCCTCTCATAGCCAAATACGCAATACTGAAGTTTCACTTCAGTCGTGTGGTCATAAGCACACTCGTTTTTTTTGTTGTTGCTGGGCTCCTAAGGGTCTTGACGTTATGTAAAGTAGCCTCCCTTAAGAATTGGGCTATCAATGAAAAAAAAAATTTCAAATTCGACTGGTAGTTCCAGAGATTAGAGCGTTCAAACAAACAAAATCTTCAGCTTTATTGTTAGAGCATGTGATTGAAATCTATATGTCGCATTATCTTTAAAAGACATGTTGGGATACATTAATTTTTATACAAAATTTTCCAAAATGGACGCTCACAATTTAAATTTAAATAAAGCAAGTTGTGTAACAGATATCGCATCATTATATGCTTCTTTTTAATTAATAGAGAAATTAAAAATTACATTATGTATGGAATATGATATTATCTGCCAAATGGCCTCCGGCGCCGCGGCTTTGATGGGCAGCGCGTATCCGAGAGGTTCAATTTTCGATGACTCGATCGCACAAATCAGGCTCGATATCATAGCATTGGTTATGTTGACTTTTTACGAAGTCTACCATCCATTAACTAAGACTATTCTATTACTAATTAGTACATCTATACAAATAAATAAAATTGGAGTGTCTGTTTGTAATATTAACATAACCGCTTTTTACTAAATGCATATGGATGTATACACGGTACATATCCTACCAAAATAACATTTTTTACAATGTTTGTCTGTCTGTCTGTTTGTTCCGGCTAGTCTCTGAAACGGCTGGGCCGATTTTGACGGGACTTTCACTGGCAGATAGCTGATGTAATAAGGAGTAACTTAG
This sequence comes from Hydraecia micacea, assembly GCA_914767645.1. NCBI lineage: Eukaryota > Metazoa > Arthropoda > Insecta > Lepidoptera > Noctuidae > Hydraecia > Hydraecia micacea. The sequence continues at coordinate 13,094,602 of OU611788.1, read as the reverse complement.
GCTACTTTTATTTTAGAAAAAGTATTAGGGTTCCGCGCAAAATAATTAAAACCTTTTCCGTCATGCACGCGAATAAAGTCGCGGGCACAGCTAGTAATGAATAAATATCGATATTTAGGGCATTCCATACTCTGTACTTTGATATTTAGGTCTTTTACATACACATACATATACATTTCTTTTTTTACATATACCTACATTTTTTTTAAATACCTTTTCTTTTTTCTTTTTATGCTCCAAACCTTCCTCACGACATTTTCCTCATTCCTCCGTATAACATGGTACCTATCTGTAATTCGCTGAATACCTATCGAAAATCAGACATCCAAAAACTGAATAATCTCGACTGCAAATTAACACTGCAGCACTATTGCATTTCATAACTGTATTTCATCGCTATCTATATCTGAAACGTAATATTATGAAAATACAATATCCCTTTCCTATATTTAAGTGCCCATTCTATTCTAGTTTAAGGCTGATCGAATCTAAAACACAATTGGGAATGACACAATAAACAGGAGTTACCCAACCACGCACTACCTACTTTTAATTATATCAAAGCCAAATTATTCAATTCGAAATTACCAAATGCTACGGTGAATTTTCAAATTGAACGAAGTTTAATCTATCTATACGTACATATTATAAATTAAAACCGCTTTTCGTGTCTGTCAACAGATTTTGATGTGGTTTCCACAATCATTTAGAGAGGTCATTCTGGAAGGCTTGTGTGTAAAATATTTACAGTTGAGCTCTTTAAGTTCTGAGTTGAGCTGCACGATTACTAAAAAAATGCGTGACAGGTCCACTAAATCTGTGTTGTTCTTTCCTGAAAAGACCATTTCAGACAACAATTTACATGATCAGACCAAGATTATGTCTGGACTTTAAAGAGATTGTGATCTCTGAGTTTGTTTTGGCCTTTCTTCTTAGAGTATTCAGATAGGAAACGTCGACCTCATCTAGTAATTTAAAAAAATATGATTGACGTGTTTGTACAAACCTACTTAGGTACAGAAAAAAAAAATTTATCATTTACATTATAATAAAGAAAAAAACCTGCGAAGCAGGGATGGGTCCCTAGATCACTGATAAAAGAACATTAAACTATTTTTCTTACAAAACTGAACTTTTTTAACTGTTCCAACACAATGGATTTTATTCAAAATCAAGTATTTTACAGACAAAGAAAAAAAATTTAAACATTCTAGAATACATGGTTTGTTTTTCCATTGCAAGATGTTTTTGAGTAGCGTTACCAAATCCTTTAGTCGCTATTTGCGCAAAGATGTCCGTTTACATATTTATGCAATAGAAATTGTTTTTGTGACCGCTTATCTTTAGCCTAAGTACAGAAAAAATAAAGAAGAAAATTATGTGTTTTTCCTTACTTAAGGCACCCATCTAAAACAAAAATACAAATTCAAACGAAGAAATTAATTAAAGCCATACCTAATAAAAGTATAGACTAGATATGATATAATTAATTAATGTTATTGGACTTATGTAGATTTTTTCTTGCATAACTTATTACGCAACTAGATATTAGCAATCGTATGCTACAGTGATTATTCTTAATCCAGTCTCGTAATATAGTTATGCGAATAATAATTGATTTCTGAAACTTCAGTTAACATTACATCAATGAGGTTTCAACCTCTGAAACCTAATTACATCCTGTATGACAGGGGTCGACTATGAATATGATTAAACATGTCTGTCAAATAATATTCAAACCCCTTAGGCAGGTATCACATCTCCGCTTGGAATATAGCGACCGCCTCATAGTAGTGAAACCGCAGTAGCTAAGACTTCTCCGTTGTACGACAAGCGAAACAGGAGCGAAACTGCCTGTTCTAACGCACAGATTTGATTATGATTCTATCTCTTTCCCGCGTGATTTCGCTGATTTGCTCGGAAGCCAGCTACACATCTTCGCTCAACCAGATAGATTTTGTTGCGTTGCCGCGTTTGTTTCGCACGTATCTGTGGAAGTTGACAAGTTTATAAAACGAAACTTATTTTTTTTTTGTTAAATGAATGTTGATTTTACGGAAAAACTAATGTATGAGGTCCGAAGTAGAGCTGTACTGTAACTGTATTTACTAAGTCGAAAGCGACGGCATTTCTCTTATGATGTCCCGTTACTCTGATCGCGATATAATATAGTAATGTTTCTTATCGGAATTCGTTAAGTGATTTCCCATCATTATTTTCGCGGCGGCGGTGGTGTGATAAGGCCCTTAATGAATATGACTTCTAAGTCGAAATATTCGACATTTTGCCGATATATATTTCAGCAACTGTATTACTACACTCGGCTCACATGTGGGTTACGCGTGCCACGCCAAACTTATACCTACAAGTAATTATTGTGCCAAGAAATTACTATTAGTTTAGTGATAGTCTACCAACGATTAAATTAAGGACTGGGAACACTTTCAATTAGTGCGCTGAGTTGAAATTAATGTTAATATAATAGGTAATCTTTATTTCATAAGAAAGTGGTTACAAATTGTGTGCAGTCCTTGACACTTGTGTTTGGTGGTTAACCTGTGTTCACATCAAGCTACCCGAAACTGTAAAATTTTCCCAATCAACCTTGAACCTTATGCTGTAGCAATAAGGTTGAAAATCTATTAAAGTAATTTGACAGATTGTAGTAGCTTGATGTGCTGGCGCCTGTACTAAAGAAAGAAAATATATTATTTATTTTCTTTCTTTCATTTAGCACAGACTAAAAGAGACTCAATACATTATACAGCAGAAAAAGAAAAGTGTAGAGCGTCATGTAAGAAATTAGCAGAAAAGTGACATATGGCCATGTGGCATGCAAAAATTATTCTTGTTTGTCGGTACCTACATGGTCACGGTACATAACCGGTAATACGGAATACGGGTAATACGAAACCAAATGCCTACAAGTAGGTGCATGCCAGCAGAAATGTATCAGATATATAAGTGCCCGGGAAAAATCGCAAGACGCGTAGAAATGGTTTTGATGATTATTTTTTATAGAACGAAAAGGCTGTGACCGAATGGTGTACAAGGTTAGACCAAAGAAACCAGGGCCATCCAAAATCGCGATATGGGTTGATGATAACAAATGATGATGATGTTGATAACGATTGCACTATTCTGCAGATATAATGTACCTATATCTGTTTTGAAACCTGCAAATACAAACAACTTATAGAAAGATTGTGTTGATTTGTGGCAACTTGGATACACAGCAAAACAACACCAATAATCTAGATGTCAGAGAGTATGCATAGTAGTTATTTCACAACGACCTTACTTTACAGGGTGTAAGGAGAACGCTTCCGAAGCCAGAACGTAGATTAAATACAACGTAATGCAAACGGATACCAATAACCTTTTGCTTTAAATTGGTTATTTTGAAGAGTGGAACTCTCTACCTGCGTCTGTTTTTCCGAGCGCATACAACCCAAATCTCTTCAAAGTGAGAGTGAACAGGCTTCTTCTGGATAAGCTCGCTCCATCTTCGACTTTGTCTCTGTGACCTTTGACTTAGACTAGAGTCAAGAGCAAGTCCATTTCAAATAATAAAAAAAAAACTTCATATTTCATAAACACGCAATGGAAACCGTAAAAAACGTGAGGTCACTGATGTATAGTTACACAGACACAAGTATAGCCATAACCATATTATTATAAGATTGCATCATGTGTTTGTTCCACACCACTAGTTCCATACAAATCAGTACCACTATGTATGTATATCTATACATATAATAAAATCGTAGGAAAGTCAAAACTGTACATTGAATATTTTTTTAAAAGAATACTTGGGGCGTGATCTACAATCGATCTCGAAGCCAAAAATATAGTTTTTAGAATTTTTGTCTGTTTGTCTGTATGTATGTCCGAGCTAATCTCACAAAGTACTGCATGGATTTACTTCAAATTTTGCATGAATATTACTAAGAGGTCGGGTCAACATATAGGCTACATATTATCACGCTATCACCTACGGGGGAGGAGCTGTGAATCTTTATTTTTCTTACGCATTCTGTGACAGCGTGTAATCTAACGATGCATATTTAAATGTTGTTTTTGAGTAAGCCATGCTATTATCTAGCTTTACACTATAAAAACTACGCCATTTAAGTAACTTGGGCAGAGAAACATAGTTGAATGAATGTTAGTAGTATAAAGAAAATTTTAAAGCAGCGCCATCTATGAGATTTCATAAAAATCAAATCAAGTTACATGTTAACACTTTTTGGAAATTAATAATTTAAATTTGATCATGTTGGCGAGGTTAGTTGTTAGTTATTCTTAAAATTCATAGATGGTAATGTGCATTTTCTTCATAAAAGTTGTATCGTATAGTTCGTTTTGAAAAATTCAAGTTCCAACAAAACCCTCAAAATCTTGAGCAGAGTTGAGGAAGACAATTTAAAAAAAATGCGGTGTTAAGTATTACAAAAAAGTTATGTTCATTGATGATGATCATTTCTTCATCAATTTCATGTTGTTAGTACAAAATAAACATTGACTGTTAATACTTTTGTTCGGTATTTATCTGTGTGATTATTGCTTGGTAATTAATATATTTTCATGTCGTATACCTAATTATAAACTTAAATGTGATGTAAAACAAATCCCTTACGTATGACGAGGTGCCTTCATATTACACGTACGACAAGCAAAGGGGTTTATTTAACCGACGTCGACGAGGAGGTGCTGTTGAAGGTTTTCCGGGAATTTTCAAGGACACCGCATTGGGTAGGGTTTATACCGTGCATCCGAATAATGGCGAATGCTATTTTCTGCGGTTGTTACTTCACACTGTCCGAGGCCCAAAGTCTTTCGCCTTTCTGAGGACATTTGATGGCGTGGAGTATCCCACTTACCGCGCAGCCTGCGTAGCACGTCACCTCCTCGACGGTGACTAAAATTGGGATGACACCCTCGCGGAGGCGAGCGTCAGTGACAGTCCCAGCCGCATGCGCCATCTGTTTGCCGTCATCTTGGTGTTTTGTGGAGTCGCGAACCCGGTAGCTTTGTGGGAGAAGTATCGCCATCATCTATCTGAAGATTTTCTACGAGCTTTGAGGACGACTGGAGACGAAGTCGAAGTAACTGATGTTTTGTGCTGAACACCTGTCTCAGTTCACTTCAAGATGCGGTCATTTCTATCGGCGGCAATCCACTGATCGAATATGGGTTACCAGCTCCCCAATCATCACCGCATTAAGACAGTGGAAATCGGGAGTATAACGCTGAGACAAATTACGATCCGGGCGAAATTACCACCATACGAAATGACCATGTCGCTTTGTTCTCTTCAGAGCAAAAACAAATTTATGACACCGTCCTTGAAAGCGTTGGAAAAAACCAGGGTAAAATGTTTTTCTTGGATGCTACAGGTAGAACAGGAAAAACATTTGTTACCACTGGCATACTTGCAGAGGTCAGGAGGCAAGGCAAAATTGCTATTGCTGTAGCGTCGTCGGGAATCGCTGCCACACTGCTTCCGGGTGGCAAGACAGCACATGCCATGTTTAAAATTCCCATCGATTTAGAGAGCGCCGAAACGCCTGTTTGTGGTGTGTCACGTAACAGCGATAAGGGATAAGTGCTCAAGGATTGCTCTCTGATCGTATGGGATGAGTGTACGATGGCCAATAGGAAGGCAGTTGAGGCCGTGGACAGAACCCTGCAGGACATCCGCAGGAACGAACATTTGATGGGTGGTGTCACAGTTCTGTTCAGTGGAGATTTCCGGCAAACGCTTCCCGTGGTGACGCGAGGATCGAGGGCTGACGAGGTGAATGCTTCGTTGAAATGATCTTCGTTGTGGTCACGAGTTCGTACGCTGCGCTTGACCATTAATATGAGAGCTCGGCTCGGCGGCAATGCACGTGCTCAAGAATTCTCCGATGTCCTTCTAAGTCTTGGCGAAGGCACTCTACCAGAAAAGAGAGGTGGACAGTTGTTGCTTCCAGAGTCTCTCGGTAGAGTGGTATCCAGCATAGAAGAACTCATTCGCTGTGTGTACGGGAACATCAGTCGTATACCGCACCAGCAGAATTCTTGGGTGTGTGAGCGGGCCATTTTGACACCGAAAAATGATCAGGCTGCAGCAATTAACGAATGCATTCTCTCGGAAATTGAGGGGAATGAAGTAGACTACACCTCGATAAACACTGTTGTCGAGCAAGATGACGCCACACATTATCCCGTGGAATTTCTGAACTCCCTGTCAGCAAGTGGACTTCCAGCGCATACCATCAAGCTGAAGGTCGGTGTCCCGATTATGCTTCTTCGGAACCTATTTCCTTCGAAGTTGTGTAACGGGACCCGCCTTAAAGTCATCTCGCTCCACAGACACACCATTGAGGTGGAAATTCTTACGGGTTGTGGCGTGGGTGAGGCAGTATTTATACCACGCATTCCCCTCATACCTCATAACTTCCCGTTCCAGTTCAAGCGCGTACAGTTCCTCGTGAGTGTTTGCCTCGCGATGACCATCAATAAGTCGCAGGGGCAGACACTGAGGGCAGCGAGTGTCGACCTCAGGACGATTTGCTTCTCACACGGGCAACTGTACGTCGCTTGCTCCCGCCTCACCAGTCCTGACTCTCTTTACATTTTGGCTCCTGGCAGCATAACTACCAACGTAGTTTATAGGGAAGTGTTGTAAGGTATGATACCTTTGTATGTACGTATTTTTACTCTTTTGTGTCCTGGAATGTATTCCTGCATTATTTTCTCTATTTCCTTCAGTCACATCTTATGACTGAACTCAGCAGGATTCCCATATAACTCTCTTCACTTGCTTCGCTTGCAAAAAAAACTTATACAACGTATAAGTAAACAACGTTTAAAATAGCATTAAAATATAAGTTTTTTTAGGGTATTTTTGGTGCTGTATAGCCTTCACGCAGACGACGTCGCGGGCAGCAGCTAGTATAGGTATATACCAAACGATTCTCGATTACCGTGTCGGTGATGGATCACATCTCTAGTCGGAAATTGAGTCGGCTACTCACCTTGTGTTATCGAGAATTCGAGAACATATACAAAGAAAACATGTGAAAAAATATATTCAGAAAAGAATTTGTGCGACAAAGGTATCGTACATTTATCTCGAAAGTTATTTCCTTCTTTTATTTATATACTAACTGACTCGTAAGACAATGTCCTGTCCAATATATAAATTCCATAGAAAAAAGGACGTTCAGTTTTTTATGGATTGAAAATTTTCCAGGATATTTTTCAAATTTTTGGCTTTTAGCTAAGTAATAACAGCCGTACGGGTCGTTTGCAGGTTAAGCAACGCTTGCCGCGGTTGGTCCGTGGATGGGTGACCAATCTTTACATACCAAGACCCCTCCGTGTCTCAGATAGCAAGTTAAGCTGTTGTCCCCGCTGTCATTCGTGGATCTTTGACAGTCATTACGAGTCGTCAGAAGCAGACAGTCAACAAAAGAGATAAGTATGCATGATCGTCTGATATAGTTGAAGTTTAGTAAGAAACCGATGGATGTTGTCGACTGAAATTTAATTTGATAAATGAGCTATTTGTGTTCTATTAATAAAATTAAATTTTATTCGAGGACATCCATCGGTTTCTTACTAAACTTCAACTATATCCGACGATCCTGCATGCTTATCTCTTTTGTTGACTGTACCAATTTGCTTATTATTTTTTTCGTAATGAATATTTCATCTTCAAAACGAATGTTGTTTGTAAATCAAAAATCTAAAAAGTGTTATGTTCTTTTATTTGTTTGAATAATGTGATGTGAGGGCAAAATATAACTGCACCCTAATTGCGTAATATACTATCAATCGGAATCTGAATCATTTTGAAGCAAATTGCTAATCCATTGCTTCATAAGTTCGAAAAATTTGTCTGCTCAACACGTAAATAACGCAATGAATGTTGTAGAACTGTCAAAAAGAAACCGATTCCGATTGATAATGTGTTACGCAATTGCCCCGCTGGTCCATTTAGGAAGCGACAGCGATTTTGAAATATTTTAAAACTATTTAAAATGGCATGGATTTATTATATACTAGCTGCTGCCCGCGACGTCGTCTGCGTGAAGGCTATACAGCACCAAAAATACCCTAAAAAAACTTATATTTTAATGCTATTTTAAACGTTGTTTACTTATACGTTGTATACTTATATTTTAATGATATTTTAAACAACGTTTAAAATAGCATTAAAATATAAGTTTTTTTTGCAAGCGAAGCAAGTGAAGAGAGTTATATGGGAATCCTGCTGAGTTCAGTCATAAGATGTGACTGAAGGAAATAGAGAAAATAATGCAGGAATACATTCCAGGACACAAAAGAGTAAAAATACGTACATACAAAGGTATCATACCTTACAACACTTCCCTATAAACTACGTTGGTAGTTATGCTGCCAGGAGCCAAAATGTAAAGAGAGTCAGGACTGGTGAGGCGGGAGCAAGCGACGTACAGTTGCCCGTGTGAGAAGCAAATCGTCCTGAGGTCGACACTCGCTGCCCTCAGTGTCTGCCCCTGCGACTTATTGATGGTCATCGCGAGGCAAACACTCACGAGGGGAATGCGTGGTATAAATACTGCCTCACCCACGCCACAACCCGTAAGAATTTCCACCTCAATGGTGTGTCTGTGGAGCGAGATGACTTTAAGGCGGGTCCCGTTACACAACTTCGAAGGAAATAGGTTCCGAAGAAGCATAATCGGGACACCGACCTTCAGCTTGATGGTATGCGCTGGAAGTCCACTTGCTGACAGGGAGTTCAGAAATTCCACGGGATAATGTGTGGCGTCATCTTGCTCGACAACAGTGTTTATCGAGGTGTAGTCTACTTCATTCCCCTCAATTTCCGAGAGAATGCATTCGTTAATTGCTGCAGCCTGATCATTTTTCGGTGTCAAAATGGCCCGCTCACACACCCAAGAATTCTGCTGGTGCGGTATACGACTGATGTTCCCGTACACACAGCGAATGAGTTCTTCTATGCTGGATACCACTCTACCGAGAGACTCTGGAAGCAACAACTGTCCACCTCTCTTTTCTGGTAGAGTGCCTTCGCCAAGACTTAGAAGGACATCGGAGAATTCTTGAGCACGTGCATTGCCGCCGAGCCGAGCTCTCATATTAATGGTCAAGCGCAGCGTACGAACTCGTGACCACAACGAAGATCATTTCAACGAAGCATTCACCTCGTCAGCCCTCGATCCTCGCGTCACCACGGGAAGCGTTTGCCGGAAATCTCCACTGAACAGAACTGTGACACCACCCATCAAATGTTCGTTCCTGCGGATGTCCTGCAGGGTTCTGTCCACGGCCTCAACTGCCTTCCTATTGGCCATCGTACACTCATCCCATACGATCAGAGAGCAATCCTTGAGCACTTATCCCTTATCGCTGTTACGTGACACACCACAAACAGGCGTTTCGGCGCTCTCTAAATCGATGGGAATTTTAAACATGGCATGTGCTGTCTTGCCACCCGGAAGCAGTGTGGCAGCGATTCCCGACGACGCTACAGCAATAGCAATTTTGCCTTGCCTCCTGACCTCTGCAAGTATGCCAGTGGTAACAAATGTTTTTCCTGTTCTACCTGTAGCATCCAAGAAAAACATTTTACCCTGGTTTTTTCCAACGCTTTCAAGGACGGTGTCATAAATTTGTTTTTGCTCTGAAGAGAACAAAGCGACATGGTCATTTCGTATGGTGGTAATTTCGCCCGGATCGTAATTTGTCTCAGCGTTATACTCCCGATTTCCACTGTCTTAATGCGGTGATGATTGGGGAGCTGGTAACCCATATTCGATCAGTGGATTGCCGCCGATAGAAATGACCGCATCTTGAAGTGAACTGAGACAGGTGTTCAGCACAAAACATCAGTTACTTCGACTTCGTCTCCAGTCGTCCTCAAAGCTCGTAGAAAATCTTCAGATAGATGATGGCGATACTTCTCCCACAAAGCTACCGGGTTCGCGACTCCACAAAACACCAAGATGACGGCAAACAGATGGCGCATGCGGCTGGGACTGTCACTGACGCTCGCCTCCGCGAGGGTGTCATCCCAATTTTAGTCACCGTCGAGGAGGTGACGTGCTACGCAGGCTGCGCGGTAAGTGGGATACTCCACGCCATCAAATGTCCTCAGAAAGGCGAAAGACTTTGGGCCTCGGACAGTGTGAAGTAACAACCGCAGAAAATAGCATTCGCCATTATTCGGATGCACGGTATAAACCCTACCCAATGCGGTGTCCTTGAAAATTCCCGGAAAACCTTCAACAGCACCTCCTCGTCGACGTCGGTTAAATAAACCCCTTTGCTTGTCGTACGTGTAATATGAAGGCACCTCGTCATACGTAAGGGATTTGTTTTACATCACATTTAAGTTTATAATTAGGTATACGACATGAAAATATATTAATTACCAAGCAATAATCACACAGATAAATACCGAACAAAAGTATTAACAGTCAATGTTTATTTTGTACTAACAACATGAAATTGATGAAGAAATGATCATCATCAATGAACATAACTTTTTTGTAATACTTAACACCGCATTTTTTTTAAATTGTCTTCCTCAACTCTGCTCAAGATTTTGAGGGTTTTGTTGGAACTTGAATTTTTCAAAACGAACTATACGATACAACTTTTATGAAGAAAATGCACATTACCATCTATGAATTTTAAGAATAACTAACAACTAACCTCGCCAACATGATCAAATTTAAATTATTAATTTCCAAAAAGTGTTAACATGTAACTTGATTTGATTTTTATGAAATCTCATAGATGGCGCTGCTTTAAAATTTTCTTTATACTACTAACATTCATTCAACTATGTTTCTCTGCCCAAGTTAATTAAATGGCGTAGTTTTTATAGTGTAAAGCTAGATAATAGCATGGCTTACTCAAAAACAACATTTAAATATGCATCGTTAGATTACACGCTGTCACAGAATGCGTAAGAAAAATAAAGATTCACAGCTCCTCCCCCGTAGGTGATAGCGTGATAATATGTAGCCTATATGTTGACCCGACCTCTTAGTAATATTCATGCAAAATTTGAAGTAAATCCATGCAGTACTTTTTGAGATTAGCTCGGACATACATACAGACAAACAGACAAAAATTCTAAAAACTATATTTTTGGCTTCGAGATCGATTGTAGATCACGCCCCAAGTATTCTTTTAAAAAAATATTCAATGTACAGTTTTGACTTTCCTACGATTTTATTATATGTATAGATAGGTATATATTGAATTATTTATTATATATTTCAAAATAGTTACTTTGCGAAAATTCAGTATCAGAATTATCAGTATTTGATAGATTTTGACTTCCTATTTCATTATTGTTTAGAATCAAATTCGGTGAAAGTTTTTGAATGATAAATTTAATGCCTAAATTGAGTCTCTTCGCGTTTCCTATGTGATACACGTTTTTATTAAAATAATGTATTTACAAAGTTTATATTATTTATTATATTTATTTCTACTTTCATCTGTAACACGTACATCATGACATAATATTGTCATATATATGTATTTTATGCTTTTATTATGAATAGTAAATACATTTCATTTGGTTTGTAGGGGTGCCGACGCAACGGACCAAAATAGATGGGGTGGCAGTTAACAGAATTCACATATATTTACACATTAAGGACACTATCTATCTCATAGTATTAGGGTAGACCTTTCTCGGAGACTATAGGTACTTATCAAGGAGCACATTGTATGAATGTTATACTGTTTCTGGCCTCAACGAAACGTAAGCAGCTTAGACAGAATTGCAAATATCTTGGACATTTATTTATTTAAAAATCTATGACAAAATATCCATGCTGTTCTAGATATTTTTTAGGAACAAATACTTAAAAAAAACTCTTGTCTTAAAATCAAAAAGTACTTGCTAACAAACAAAATTTAAAACGTCAACACAAATTCGAAGATACTTCGCCAATATACAAATTTAAATTCCTAGACATCCCCAGAACCCCTACGTAGCTGCGCCTAACGGCTTTATCACGTTAAGCCACTCGGATATAATGGGGGCATCATCCAAAACAAATCACTGCGACACTGAGGGAGGCTACATCAAACCCAGCCGACGATGGGGATGACGACCTCTCGCTCTTCATCCTTGTACTGTCACATCCAAAATATGTTCGCCACCTTAAGGGCTATTTTTGTCTGCTCATTGCACGATGAAATCTTCTTCACCGACTCAGCATTTTACAAGGTGGAGACGACAATGAATTAAACTTCCTGTAAGTAGGTATCTGACTAAATGACGTTCATATTTATTATGTCCAACTAGTAGCACCCCGCGGTTTCACCCGCATAAGTTTCGATCCCGTGGGAATATCGGGATAAAAACTATCCTATGTCTCTTTCCGGGACTCAAAATATCTCTACACCACATTTCATCTAAATCGGTTCAGCGGTTTAAGCGTGAAGACGTAACAGACAGACACACTATCGAATATATAATATTTCAACTCGACATTGGTCAAAGATGATCTATTATTTTGATCTTTGTTAACAAGTAATTTTAAAGTTTTCTATGCAATAGTGTACTCAATGCCAAAAGGCATTAGGTATAACTTGGAAAGAATTTGCACAAATGACGTAGTTATAACAGACTTGACTGTACCATCCCATCCCCCATCCATTTGCGCTTATGACTATTACTGTCACCGTATCCTATTAAGATCCCTCAGAGATTTGCCGACGAGTGCCTCTTCAGATTTCCTGTGTACCTAATCACTAGACACGTGTCGATGTTACAATCTAATAAAAATATGGAAATACAATGTGATCAAAGGGCCCTTCATACTTGCAAAATTGTAAAGACAGCTACCTCTGCAGTGCAAAAGTAAAAAAGTTTAAGTTGGAAAATATTTTATGCGAATTATCTCTCATCAAAGTCGAATTTAAGATATTCAGACAAGAAAAGACAAGTTTTTAAACTTAATGCTTTTTATTTTATATTTTTTACTTACGTAATCTAAAAGTCTAAATATAATAATATGTATGTGTATGTATGTGTGTATTCAGTATGTTATTGAATTAATGCAAAACCTCAGCGGTCATTGTACTCGTCATTATGAACAACTTTTACTATGGAAACAAACCAGTAATCGCAAAAAATCTGCTGTTCCCTACATTTTGACGAGTTATGCGAACATTAGCGAACAGCTGATTTTTTTTCGCGATTTCAGGGTTGTTCCCATAGTAAAAGTTGTTCATAATGATGAGTACAATGACCCCTTAAGAGTTCTTGCGTTAATTCAAAAACACGGTGTATAAAATAGGAAAGAAATGCTGACAGCCTTTGATTACTTTTCCTGTTGACAACGATCCGGATGAATTATTTGGTGCCCTATGATACTTTCCTTTTTTATTTATATTCTTGTACTTACAACTTAATGTGATTCTAATTTATTTAATAGGATTAACTTGTTAGAAGATATTTTATACAATTCTAATTTAATAGGATGTCATTGAACTGGTTTCAGTTTTGGCACGTATTTTGTTTCTACTAGTTCCTAGGTATGTAAATAAGGTACCTAGGTCTGATTAAACTATACTAGATGTGATATAACAATCGTAAGACTTGATGAGTCTTTTCAAAATAATTAATAATTCTAAAAGGATGAATATCCAAGGTGGAGACAATAATAAAATAAACTGCGTACCTATATCTAATGACGATTTTTTTATTGAATTTTCGTATGCAAGCTGGTAAAGTCAAAATTCAATTAAATACTTATATCCAATAGTTTAGTCACTATAATTAGTCAAAGATTGGCAAAACCCATATTCAGCCCATCTCTTCATCTGCCTAACTATTTTGGGGTCGGCTTCTAGTCTAACCGAATGCAGCTGACTGCTGAGTACCATTTTATATGGAGCGACTGCTTATCTGACCTCCACAACCCGGTTACTGGGTAACACGATACCCCTTGGTAAAACTGGTTGTCAGACTTTCGGGCCTCTGACAACCCGTAACGACTGTTTAAGATCCACTACGGACGGCCCATAGTCGTTCCATGACTACCAGATATTTAGTTTGTTAGAAAAAACTTTTTCAATTTCGATGCTAGGATTTCTTTGATAATAACAAAACTCTCTTTTGTATTAGTATTGCCAGTGTTTTCGTTTTTTTTAGTTATTTGAAATGGGTTTGCTCTTGACTCTAGTCTAGGTCAGAGGTGACAGAGACAAAGTCGACGATGGAGAGAACTTACCCAGAACATTATCTGTGCCCAGAAGAAGCCTGTTCACTCACTTTGAAGAGATTCGGGTTGTATTCGCTCGGAAACACACACGCAGATAGAGAGTTCCACTCTTTGGCTGTGCGCATTATAAAAGTCATTTGAAAACGCTTAGTGCGAATTGGTAGAATAGCAACTTGGCAGAGATGGTAATTTGCAGTGCGTCTGGATGTCCGAAGGTAGAAGGAGGCCGGTGGCATGGTCGTGGTGGTTATTGTCGTATTTTTGTCTCCACATTGTAAATGATTGAGGCGGTGCACATGTGTCTACTGAGGTTTACCCGGGATATCTGTGCCCATAGGTTAGAGTCTGTCTCGGCGTTTATCGCAGTATTTGCATAATTTAATGTAAGTATAAAATACTCGTATATCTTGAAGTAGGTACCTACGTTTTGAAGTGTTATTTAATCAAAAAGGGTTATTTACCTACATGAGTTACAATCATACTTCATTGCCGTCGCAAAAATATCGTAGGCCAGGTCCTCAGTAAATAAAATTATAAAACCGTTTGAGTCTCGAACCCTTTCCTTATTACTTTGCCAACCCTAACGCCGAAAGGGAACTTTATTTTCTTCAAATCTTCGATATTATTGTCGAAAGTTTTATTTCTGAATTCTGAATTTTTGCTGCTTTCGTCCAGTATTTTAAACATGTAGGTATATTTTTCGCAGACGGATTGTTGATTCCGCTGTTTCACATAGTCGCTAGCTGTTTTACAAAACAGCTCCGTTATGTAAAACAGAACAACATTCAGCTGGATTGTCATTGCGTTACGTTTAACAAAACTGCTACCCACGTTTAGACGTAATGCAGAATGGCTTATCTACAGTCACAATAAGCGTTTAGTGTGGCTTCCAATGCCGAATCAAAGTCATATAATTTATTTCAATTAGGCATACTAAAGGCACTTTTGAACGTCAAAAATTATAGTAAAACGAATTGATTCTAGTCGCCCATTCCAAAAGGTAGTTTTCGTATGGAGAAGAATGAGCAAGAAACTCCACCGTTACTCTTTTAAAATGTTTTACAAGTTTTGTATATATTAATTATATAATTATATGTGAAGACGATGCCGGCCGGAATCAGTGGCAGTAACTAAGCTGGGGCACCCTGACCAATTGATTTAGGTAATTTTAGAACTGTGAACAACCGCGCGCGAGACGAGCGAGCGAAGCAAGCGGTGCCGCGGTTTTTTCTGTAGTCTGTCGTTTCATTACACACAGTTTTATACATAACCTCTCATCGTTGGCCCGTTGCATTGATAAACTCAAAACGTTTATAAAATTCTACGTGTGTTCAGTAATTATGGAAAATCGCTAAACGTCATTAGCTGTTTGTATAACGGAGCTGTTTTGAAAAACGGCTAGTGGTTATGTAAAACAGCGGATTCGACCATCCATCTGCAACATTTTGAATACACAGTGTAAATTTGTGTCCGGTTAATAGCAACAGGCGCACCCCATATTACATGGGACTTTAACAGACTTAATTAATTGGCGCAATTCAGGTGTACTGTAGTATGTATATCCCTGCCTACCTACTGCTACACTTTCTTTATAAATAGTAATAAAATAAGCCAGGATTGATATAAAGCGATCCTAACTAATTGAACTTCCGAAAAACTAATTAAATTAATGTTTTCTGTAACAGCGCCGTTATTCAAGTTTCTCATTAATTAAAAGATTTTAACATCAGTACCTACTTAACTATTATACATTGAAGACGCTTGCCCTTGATAAAAGGGGCAAGTAATCAAAAATTACCTTTGTACACACCAACCAGTAGATTTTCAACTTTATCGCTAAACCATAAGGTTCAAGGTTGTTTGGGAAAATTTGACAGTTTCGGGTAGCTCGATGTGATGGCGTCTGTACAACTCAGAACATTAATTTATTTTAAACTAGCTTTTGCCCGCGGCTACACACGCACTGATGTCGGAAAATATTCCACCGGACTGTACTACCATTAACACTTAGGGACAAAAAGTACCCTAAGTGTTAATACAGGTAATAAACTATCTGTGTGACAAATTCATTCAGCCGTTTATGCGCCAATCCGGAGCATAGGTACATCCAGAAAGACAGAAAAGGGTCACATTTTCGGCATCAGACCCCCCACACCTCGAAGCAATTACTTTTTTTCCAAAAATATTCAATGTACAATTTTCTGACGGCATGTAGTTATGAATAAGCTGAAATGTCACCGTACCGAGTAGAGAGCAATGGTGGCCCAGTGAAATCGACTGTGACTTACGAGTTGTAGGTAATAAGTTCGAATCCAAGCAGACATTTTACTTTGTTTAAATTATTTCATTACTCTCAAAAAGGTGAAACAAAACATCGTCACGTGAGGAAACCGGCATATCCTAGAACCAAAAAATCAAAGACATAATGACATCCACCAACCTACACTAGGCCCGCGTGGTTGATTTCAGCCAGCTCTCTGTCTAGAGAGGGAGGCCTGTGTCCCAGCAGTGGGAACATTATAGGCTGATAATGTATATGATCCTACCAAAAGGAGAAATACCAAGTTTTAGATTTACTCAAAAGTAATATGGCGTAGCTCGCCCTTCTAAAGTCCTTCTGCAAGTGCGACAAAATATCAATCACAATTCTTTGTCGGCTTTCCAACTCCGAAGGAAAATGTGTAGGTAGGAAATTACTTATTGCCCACTAACGCAACCCCTTTCATACGCGACCTCACCCCGCATCCCGCACCCCGCCCCACTTGACCCTCTGCAGAAAATAAAATCGCTTTAGGTCGAGCCAACGAGCAACTAACTTAGCTAGTTGTTTACGTACTAGTTGTGAAAATTGGGGACTCGCAGTGAACCGCGCCTCGGTTTAGGCTGTAGGTACTTTTGTTGTCTTGTTTTTATACGCATGATAATAATGAAAGCCCAGAATTGGATTGTTTTTCAGGGGTTTTATTTCTCATATTTAGGTAACCGTTTTTTTTTTGTTCCCGAGCGGAAAATCCTCATGGATGTAAAAGAAAGAAAGAAAAGAAAGAAATATATTTATTTAGCACAG
Source organism: Hydraecia micacea (assembly GCA_914767645.1). Classification (NCBI taxonomy): domain Eukaryota; kingdom Metazoa; phylum Arthropoda; class Insecta; order Lepidoptera; family Noctuidae; genus Hydraecia; species Hydraecia micacea. The sequence goes on along the minus strand of OU611788.1, from coordinate 13,077,280 downwards.
ACCAAAAGACACACAATACACCAGATACATATATCAGGTAAAAACAAACAAGAAAAAATAAAGGTCAAATAAAAAGTGTAAATAACGATCTAAAAAAAAATTTAAAAAGATAATAAAACATAAGCAGGAAATGTGATGTCCTGCGCTCTGGGGGGGGGGAGAGGGGTTTGTCAGACTCTTACTGACTAAAACCCACCCTTGTGTTCCATCTCACACCTACGCCGGGGGTCGCGGGAACGTACGAACCTTCCACAACGCACGACGGATATTTAGCTAACCTAACCTAACCACCGGATATCTAGGACCCTGCTCCCGATACCGATAGACCACTTTTTTATATTTTTTATAAAAAATATTGGAAAACTTATGAAAATAAAAAAAACGTGATAACAGCCTACAATTTTATTGCCCTTCAGGGCTTTTTTCTCATGTTTAGATAAGGAACAGCATTTTTAACATGCCGTCTCAGTTAGCCATTGCAGACTAGGTACTATAATCAGGGTTTCTATCACCATTAATAAATGAAGGTACCTGCAAGCCAAATCAATCCACAGGACTTCACAATTAGGTTCCCATAATATCACTATCAAAAGAAACCATTATAAGGGAAATCATCCACTAAGGTAGCCTGCGAAATTTAAATTTACTTACGTTTTTGCAATTTGCAGGTCAGTGGCAGGTTGTATTTATATTTATTTATTTATTTATTATTTCTAAAGCACTATCTTAATTTACATTTTGGTTTTAGCCACACAACGAAAACCTCACAGGGTTTATCTGAGTGTTGGCGAGCCGTTCACTTAAATGTTTACAAATATATTACTTACTGCTATGTTGAATTGATGATACATAAAATATTTTAAAATAATGATGATAATAGTGAATTGTGATGATGATAGTAATTTAGAGTACAATACATTGTTTACATTATGAGAAATTTTGTGTAAGGAAACGCTTAGATTTGTATTTATAACTTTTCGAACTCTTTATGTATAAGGTTTGCAAGTCTTCTGGAAGTTTATTAATAAAAAAAGGTACTAAATATTCTGCAACCCTCATCCCGTACACGTTGTTGAATTTTGGTAGGATGTATTTATTTTTAAGTTGTATCGTTCTAAGAAAGTCCGGTCTTGTTTTTTCGGTTAGCAGCTCCGGTCTATTGACTTCCGCAAGAGTAAAAAATTCAACTTTATTGAACACATTCATAACATTACAATATTTAAAGAGGTCGTCGTCACTGTTTTTGAATTTCTTGTTTATATGTTTTGGCGTAATTACTTTTAATATCCTTAGTTGTAGCTTATATATATCTGTCAGGTATGTATGATAAGTTCTCCCATAACTGCTGAGTCCATAGTTGATAACCGAATCTGCTAGGGCCATGTATAACATTCTAAGTGTTTTGTAAGGCAGTTTATATTTAAGTATACTAAGCTTACCTAGAATAGATCTCAGTTTGTTGCATACGTAATCTTTGTGCGGTCCCCAACAGAATCGGCTATCAACCATTAGACCGATATACATGTGTTTATCAACGACTTCTAATAACGGGCAATTGCAAGTCTTTGGCGAGCTATGTAGGCAAGTGTGTTCGTGTGCTATAACTGTAGGGATAGTGGAGCATTTATTGTGTGATGAATGTATGTGAACAATTTTTGTTTTTGTTGCGTTTATTACTAATCCTACGTCATGAGCCCATTAACACATTTGGTCGAAGTTGCGTTGTAGGGATTCCTCAGCTTCATGAATGTTTTTATTAGCGACCATTATACACGTGTCGTCTGCGAATTGGTATACAGAACCTGAAGTCATAGCATTACTCATGTCATTGACATAAAGTAAGTATTCTGTCGGACCTATGATTGAACCCTGGGCCGTTCCTTGCGTGGATGGATGCTTTGTACTATACTCATTTTGTATTTTAACCGTGTTGTATCTGTTTGTGTGATAGTTTTTGAATAGTTCCAATAGTGGCCCTTGTATTCCATTTTGTGACAGCTTATCAAAAAGTGTATCAAAACGGAGCATATCGAATGCTTTGCTAAAATCTATGAAAAGTGTCAAAACATGTTTTTTATCATTTAACTGTTTATTGACTTCATTGGTAAATTCTCTTAATAATTGTGTCGTACTCTTATTTTTCTGAAACCCATATTGTTTACTATTGATTATTCCTTGTGTTTGCAAGAAGTTATTTATCTCATTACCAATGTAACGTTCCAAGATCTTATCTACATATACAAGACAGTATAGTAATAGGACGATAATTATTAACATCATCACGTGAGCCCTTTTTGTGTATTGGACGTATCACACCTATCTTTAAAAGGTCGGGATACGTACCAGTCTGCAAGCAACAATTAATTAAATGTGTAATAATTGGGATTAGTTTAGCTGAAGCATACTTGACATCTTTAGCACGTATCCCGTCGTAAGGCTTTTCCTATCGTTAATTTGCTTGATGATTCGTTCAACCACAACCTCTCGTGCTGGATTCACCCTCATCGACCTATCAGGGATTATTTCGTACGTAGATTTGTCCAATTGTTGATTAGAATATGATACGCGACCGGAAAAAAAAATGGCTTTACAAAATTATAATCATTAGAATTAGCGATACAACTCCTTGAATTGGTCTTTTTTTTTTGGGTGGGACATTATCAAATAACTTCTCCCGCTCTTGGAGGAGCGGGAGGGCGTGTCAGACTTTTTCTGACTAAAACCCACCTGTGTTCCTTCAGTTGCCTGTGCCAGGGGCCACGGTATCTCTTTCGAATAACCCGCGACCCTAGTTAGAATTGGCCTCAAATGTCATGAATAAAACAGTCATTCAATAGGGTTACCTATATGAAATTAGAGACTTGTATTTATGATTTTTATGATAAACGTAAGAAAATTTGAATTTCGCGGGCTACCCAGACTCTTTCGCCTTAAAGACATTTTGAGCCGTCGTCTAGTCCTGAGTCGCTTTAAAGAGACTCACAAGCTGAAAGAACGTCCCTATTATGTACATAAACTACTTGAAAGTAAAGAGAACAGGCCATTCCCATTCAGAAACCACAAGTTACGAAAGTACTCATTCACAATCTCTGGGATTACAGACAGTACCTAACTTAACCCTTCACTGCCCGTAAAACATTTTAAAACTAATTTTGCTCCTTTACACTGATCTAGGGATAAGCGAAAAACATTGAGAACCAACTGTTTATCTTTGCCATAGTTGGCAAAGTTTGAGCGAGATAGAGAGCTAAAGAGTGAGATGGCAGATTAATAGTGTTTGTAAGCAAACGTCACTGCTTATGCTATCGCGATTTGTGTAAGATAAGCCGACGGTACATGGCTTATGTTAGTCGGCTTCACTTTAAGTAAGTATCGTTGGCTTCGAATTTCAACTTTCTGTAAGAGTGTGAAACTTTGAAACATGCCAAACTTAAGGAGCACATTCAAGATAACAAAAAATATATATATATATATAAAACTCAGCGATCATTCTAATAATTACTTTATAACAATGACAAAAGAGTTACATTGCAATAACTTTTTAATGGTTTTACGTAAAATAATATTGTCATGAATGTGCTCCTTTAGGGTTCAATATGATTTCAGCTTGTGATAATTAATTTAATTATTTTAGTTTCATTTTTAAATTGATCCACTATAACATAAATCACAAGTAATCCTACCTATATAACAGGTATTTTTTTAAATCTATATACATAAAACAAAGTCGGGTTAGTTACACCATTTATAACTCAAGAACGGCAGGACCGATTTTTATGATCTTCGATTTGTTGGATTTGTCTCCGCCCCGAATAGCAGCACCTGACGTACGACGTTTGTAAGAGACCAATCTCTCGTAACTCTTTCAATTCACAAAGACATTATAAAACATGAGCATAGTCAGCGTATAATGTTCCCACTGCTGGGACTCAGGCCTCCTCTCATCGACAGAACGTGGACTTATAATCTAACACGCAAGCCCCGTACGCGTTGAGGGATGTCACATGTCTTCGAATTTTTGGTTCTAGGACATGCCGGTTTCCTCACGATCTTTTCCTTCATCGTTTTGAAAAATGATGAAATTATTTACACAAACTAAAGCGCCTGCCTGGTTTCGAGCCCACGACCTACAACTCGTAAATCGGGGCTGTTACCAGTGGGCCATCACTGCTATATAGATATGTATTATGAATGAACAAAAATGCAACACTTATCGAAGGACAGTGTCGTTTAATCAAAGATCGACTAAAAGAAAAAGAAAGTAAATACGTTTATTTGCGGTAAAAATGACGCAAAAAAACAACACAAAAAAAGAACAAGTTGGCGGAAAACGTGCGTCACATCCACGCAACAATGCTAAGACCCTATGCGAGACAGAGCCGAAGCGTTGATTGGAGACTTCTTCGCTTTCTCTAAGTAGTTCTCAACTTCTTAATTATTCTTAAATGAATCCTTTGTATAGAAACTTTTGATTATCCACTCATTTTCAATGCGAGCAAAAGCTTCTAAGCTTTCAATTTAATTTAATTAATGTTTTAAAAGGTTTTTAATGATATCAGTACCTACGCAAATATTTACTGCGGGCGATAGGAAGGAGTGAATGACCAGCAGATCTTCAAATGAAAATGTCGAAAAACAATGGATGGACTGCGGGAAAGATGACTAATGGCGAAGCATGGAAGAATAGGACATGTTGCGCCGACCCCAAATGACTGATAAGGACAGGAGAATGACTATTTATGATCGCAGTTCGATATTATTAGCAGATGGAGAATTCTGCTGTCCATCAGTCATCATGCTTATGCATTCATAAGCCCATCCTCTTTTTTTATGTAGTCATCTTAAATGTAAGATGACCACATAAAAAAAGATATCGATTCAGTAAACCTAAACTAAGTTAACGAAACTCTCTGTACACGTTCCCGTATCGACTATAATAAGATGAACAAAGAAAATAATAATAATATAATCTGTAAAAGATCAGCCTTAGAAAAGAAACGATCTTTTATATGGCAAGTCCGGCAATTATTAACCAATCTATAAAAAACATTTGCTGTATTTACTTCGGTATAAAGATGAGGAAGTAAACAAATAGCAACCTTATGCTTTAGTCCCCTTGTTTTAAGAGGTATTTCTGTCAGCAAAATTCACTTCAACGTCATTTGCTCGTACAGCAGAATAAAAGCACAATCATCAGGAGCTTTTTGCAGTAACAGAAAAGTTACAGTATAACGTAAACTCCAGTGAATTCTCCTTTATTCTTTTACCAAGAAACTCAACAGCCGGCACTCGATAAGGTGTTTCATATAATTGTTTTATTTTAATGCCCAATAATATTCTACAAACAAAAATACACAAATTATATACGTCTCTAAAAAAGCGGCAAAGTGCGAGTCGGACTCGCGCACGAAGGGTTCCGTACCATTATCTATACAAAATGAATATCGAGCAAATAACGGCAAAAAATCACGTTTATTGTATGGGAGCGCCCCTTAAATATTTATTTAATTCTGTTTTTAGTATTTGTTGTTATATCGGCATCAGAAATACATCATCTGTGAACATTTCAACTGTCTAGCTATCACGGCTCATGAGATACAGCCTGGTGACAGACAGACAGACGGATAGTGGAGTCTTTGAGCGGTTTCGCACTACGGCCGATCCGAATCCGAGAAAATCAGAATTGAAAATTGTTCTAAATTCTGTCGGATAGAGTTCGGATGTAGTGCGCAACCCCTCATACAAATAGAACTACGGTCACTTCGGACTGGCATTTCTCGGATTCGGATCAGACGTAGTGCGAAACCGCCCTTAGTAATAGGGTCCCGTTTTTACCCTTTGGGTACGGAACCCTAATAAAAAAGACATAAAAATAAGGTAAGATTTTGATATTTTCCCTAAGTAAATCGTATCCAATTTAATTAGACATCTGCTTACAGTGTGGCGTAGGTTACCACATTAATTAAAACCACTTATTTGAAACATACTCAATTAAAATAATTAATAGCAACTAACATTCTATTAGCCATGGTATCTTTTTTTTCGTTTGAGTATTTAACAACATTAAACTTATTTTGTGATTATTTGGTATGAATGCATAAAGTTTGAGTTAAATTGTTGATACCTTCGCCCCGCGCGTGTCTAGTGCCTTATTATCAAGGATGGTTTATTTCGTCTCAATTTTGCCATTTATTTTGTTTTAAAAATTAAATTTTCTATTTTTAGTAAAATTATTTATTTTATTACTAGCTGCGCCCCGCGGTTTCACCCGCGTAAATGTCGATCCCGTGAGAATATCGGGATAAAAAGTATCCTATGTGTTATTCTGATGTATAAGCTACATTACTGTAAAGTTTCATCAAAATCCGTTCATTCGTTTTTGCGTGAAAGAGTAACGAACATCCTCACAAACTTTCACATTTATAATATTAAGTAGGATTTTAACAGACTGATAACAACTTTTGATAACCGCTGCACTATTTAATGTGATAACCTAATCAACATTGTATACGGAGTCGATACCATACGCTCCTATATAATTAACAACACATCCGACTTTTCCCGCCGCTAGCTACAGCCTATCCATTACGTCTTCATATATCGGAAATCGACTGGACCAGTTTCCTGAATTATACGAGCTAGAGGGCCAATGTGCTGATCGGACTTCGTCGAACATTTTCCCGGAGCAAAATAGGTAATTTTTACAGTACCCATTCAAGTGTGGTTTCGCAGTATCGCAGTTTAAAAGAAAAGAAAGAAAGAAAAGAAAGAAAAAAAGTTTATTTGGTCACAGTTCGTGAAACACAAAATACAAAATAAAAAAAAAGGTTTATTTATTATTTTACTTATTTTTTTATATAAATGTACATATTATAATAGTTTATATGTTAGCTAATAGTAAAAAGGGGAATATACTAGTAAATGTCAAAAAAAAAAAGTTTCAGACAACAATAGTGTGTGCCTCACGGCTGCGCCAAATAAGTTTCGCTTATTCAAATGTTTTTCGTCCGTTAAATTTAATAATTTTGAGTAATTGGTGAACTGAATAGGGTATTGTTGTAGACGGAGTTCTGAACAATAGGTGCTTCAAATTCTAATATAAAATTTTTCATTACGGGCGTTTTGTAGTTCCTTCGTGTTTAATTTTGTTTTTGTTTACAGGCGTGGGCTAAACGTTAATTATATGAATAATAAGTTATTTTTTAAACGTTTAAGTGGCTAGAATGTATGAATGTACTATGTGGTACAGTCAACAAAAGAGATAAGTATGCAGGATCGTCGGATATAGTTGAAGTTTAGTAAGAAACCGATGAACGCTGTCGACTGAAATTTAATTTGATAAATGAGCTGTTTGTATTTTATTAATAAAATTAAATTGTATTCGAGAACATCCATCGGTTTCTGACAAAACTTCAACTATATTCGACGATCCTGCATACTTATCTCTTTTTTTGACTGAACATAATAATTTATCCACCATTTTTGCTTCTTTGTGAAAGAAATAACAGATCACTTCAAATAATTAGTTATTTTACCTACACACAGAAAACGTATAAAGTATTCTCTCAAGTACGGTTATTTAGAAGAACATAACATTTATAGTTACTAAGTATTAGTGATGTGCCAATATCATAAAGCTCTTAAAATCTATTCTCGTGCCATAAATTTAACATCGACATTGGTCTCAAATTGTCAACATGTTGGCAATATATCTTCAAACATTCAGACTTATCTAATTTATCACTTTCTAATGCTAAGGGGAATAAATACTCTCTATAAAAAAAAATGTTAGTTCTCATAGTAACGGCATTCTGTGGTACTGTGATGAGTAAGTATAGTGTGGGGGTTATAAAATGATACAATGTTATACAAGGTGGACCGACGACTTTGTGAAGGCCGTAGGAACTCGTTGGATGCGAGAAGCACAGAACCGGTCGAAGTGGAGGTGCTTGGGGGAGGCCTATGTCCAGCAGTGGACGTCTTTCGGCTGAAATGATGATGACGATGATGACAACGTTATAATTATTACGTTTATTCCAAGCTAACGTGGTTAAATCAATGCGCCTAAACTGTCATTGTGTTTCGAAACAAAAAACCTACTAGAAATAAAATTACAGCTCATTGTAAACTCACTTGAATGTTCGAATGCAACCAGCCGGGTAGTTACGGAACACACTATCAGTAGCAATGGGTTTCATTTTGACAGTTCAACAACATTCATTGCGGTATTTACGTTGTTGAGCAGACAAATTTTTCGAACATAATCTGCAATGAATATACTTCAAAATCATTCAGATTTAGATTGATAGTGTGTTACACAATTAGTACAGAGTTATTTTTCTATCAGCCTGCACAACATAAGGTCGACTTTTGCATACAACCAATTTACCGTATTTACTATTCTGAGAAAATATAATAGTGCCTATTGTCTCAATAGATAATCGATACAACAGTAATACAAAGTATACAAAAACTTGGTTATTAATATAAGCTTCAAAAGGGTTTGCCAAACAAAGGGCGTCAGGGAAGTAATTTTCACTGTTCTTTTGTTTTCCGGGTTAAATACAATCGATCCTTACAAGAAGATATTCAGCGGTTCAGCCACCACCTCTGACCACGTATAGATCTACTCAAATATTTTTAAAGCCTTGCCAAAATTGCTCAGCAATTTGCTTTGTTATAACGCAAGGTAATTTGAAAGAATAGTAAGTTGTTACGAACAACAAAAATACACATTTTTCCAGCATAGCGACAATAATAACAATAATTTTGTTCATACTTAACAGTGTACCATTATGTACAGGTTGCAGTCCCATTGCTACAAAACCCCATTACGTCGGCAATTTTCCTCTGTTAAATCTTACAAACGGCACGCGACACTAAACATCTACACAAAATACCTACACCAATACTCCGTTCGAAAAAAATGTGTGCGGTCGAGGGACCCCCGTCAGGAACGAAGTTCCTTACGCAATACTCGCACGCACACACACTAGTATAAAATAGAGAGAGAATGTGAATTAACTACGCGTATTTACTTCAGAGCCTAGTATAAGTTTTTGGAAGCTCTCATAAAGTGGCCGCCATCTTGGATTTTCATTTTGACCTCGCTATTGGCTGCAGCATCCTCGATAACCATGAAAACTATCTCTCTCTCTCTATTTCAAGAGAGAAAGTCGAATGGAGGGAAACAAAAAAAAAAGTGGAATAACGCTTTTTGTTACCTGACGATTTCTACCAATTTACTCCTACCGTAAGTCGCGTTAAGGGGACTACATGACCTAAAGCGCGGTCACTGTCGGACTGCGTAGATAAGAAAGAGAAGCGCGATGAGACAACGCTGTTAATTTGTTGCAAAATATGAAGCAATTTTCTATTTACAAAAAATCTATTGTTTTGATTAAAAAATAAAACACTAGTGCTTTAGTATGTTGCTTGTAGAATAATCTGATAAAATAATCAGAATGATTGTATGTATAAGTATCTATTAGTATGGATTTTATTGTGAAAAGAAAGTTTTTAGGAGGTATCTTCGTGATTTTTTCTATTGTATCAAATTGTATTATGTTTTCAACACACTATCTAACTGATCCTGAAGAATATATATTTTTCTGATTTTGTTTAATGTAGTCGATCATATACTTTTAGGCAAAAAATTTAGTTTTTTGCATTTAGGTCCTGTGTAGTCTCCTTAAAGAACTTCGTTCGTTCTAAATAAATGAAACAAATGGTCGCTAAACAGTTTCAGTTCATAAGCGGCTAAAAGGATTCATCCAAATCGTCCAAAAGTGTTAATAAAAATGAACGGAGTTTCGCACGACACACAATCAGCGACGTTAATACAAAGCCGTCGATAAAAACGCGTTTTTCTATAGCAAAGACGTTCGTGACCTTATCACTTACGCTTCGCTACTCTCGCGAAATTAACTGACTCTGTGAGTAACGCGTATGATAAGTGAAAATTGTTCGAAAATGCGATTTTCCTTAGCTTATATATTATTACTGTCGCGTCTGTACGGGAATCTCGCGACACTTCCTTGTTTATGTAAAGTGTTTGAAGCACATTGTGAAATTAATAACCTCTCCGGTAGCGGGAGGTTAACCAAATCATCAAGATTGGTTTAGAGTATACATTTCGTATGTAATTTAGCCAATTAACTGTGAGAGAGCGAGTTTAAATTAATTTACGTGGTGCAAGGCACTTGAAGAAATGTTTATTTAAGTACTAGCTGCGGCCCGCGGTTTCACCCACGTAAATGTCGATCCCGTGGAAATATCTGGATAAAAAGTAGCTTATTTATGCCAGGGTGTCGGCTACCTCCATACAAAATTTTATCAAAATTGGTCCAGCCGTTTGAGTGTGAAGATGTAACAAACATATAAACACACACACACACTCACAAACTTTTGCTTTTATAATATTAGTGTGATGTTAATGGGATGTGGTTTTTCAGTTATTATCCTTTCTAATTTAATTTAACATTAATAATATGAACCTAAATTGTGTCTGCCCTGCGGCTGCTAAGGACTTAATTTCTCAGAAAAGGAACAAAATTGAGACTACTTAATTATAGCGGTTTCCAAACTGTGTATGTACTCCTTCACCGAAGTAACTTTTTCTTACACGCAAGATAACCTTAAAGCAGTTATGGCCCAGTGGTAACGGCTCCGACTTATGAGTTGTACGTCGTGGGTTCGAACACAGGCTGGTATTTTACTTTGTGTAAAAAATTTCATTATCACTGTTCTCAAAACGGTGAAGAAATACATCGTGAGGAAACCGGCATGTCCTAGAATAAAAAATTCGAAAACACGTGACATCTACCAACCCGCACTGGGCCCGCATGGTAGATTAAATAATAATAATTTATTTATTTATAAGACAACAAACAAGGTCCACTGTGTTAAAGCCCACTCCCTCTCGAAGACAGGAGGACTGTGTCCCAGCAGTGGGCATATGATGATGATGCTTAGACAACCTGAATTAATAAAACCTGAATGAAATCACAACCAAACTTTCCTACGAATTTTTTTACAACAAAAAACTCGCGAGAGGCAATATTCTCTTAAACATTAAGGAAATTTCTGCCGTTCATTACTTTATTAATTATGTAGCATTAGAAGATATGGAAATTTTAATATTCCGCTTATTAATATGATTGTTCTTCCAATTACTTTTAGTAGAACTCCCCGCTTAGCAGAAGTAATTGGGTGTTTAAGGTCCGCTGCGCCCTGCAGACCCTTTTGTGTAATTATTTGATTAGTATTATGTTACAATCTTTTCTTCGTAATGTGATACTTAATGAAATTAAATGTTTTATTTAATCTTTTACGAGAGGAGAGTTTGAATTTTTATAGATAAGTGTTAATTATTTCTATTAAGGCGCTTTTAGGATTTTATAATTTTATAATAGCAGCAATGCTCAGGAGATTTTACCTTACTTTATGACAGGAGTTATTTAGTATCAAAACTAGATAATGTATCTTCATCATCATACACTTGCTATTATCCTACTTATTCGGTGTCGGCGCAAAAGTTCTTTTTCTATCATACTTCTCTATTATTCGTCATCTCGGTAGTCACTCCCTTTCTTGCCATATCGTCTTTCACACAGTCCATCTATCGTTTCTTTGGTATTCCCCTACTCTTATAGCAAACTTGTCTTGTCTTGTCATCTTGTTCTTTCTCTGCGTCATATTTACTGCAAATAAATGTATTTTCTTTCTTATTTCTTTTCTTTCCATCCACATTCATACCCAAAACTTTCTTCAAAACTAGATAAGGTATAAATATTTACCAGAATAATTTACGAAAAGTATCTAACTTTGAAAGAATAAACAACAATGTTTTCAGGAGTATAAGCTCTTTCATTGTAGACCACGCTCTTTGTTGCAACGAGCGACAATAAACCGACGACGGATTAGATATTGGTTAGTAAGGGGGTCACTTCTAAATCCCCCTTTAGACGAATGCTCTGTTTCCAAGGTATATTTAGGTCAGTTGGGAGTCTTAAAGTAACGCGTGTGAGTAGAAGCTGAAGGTTTGGCAAATAACAAAACATCGCGCGTGAATTCCCCAAAAGGGAGATATAAAATGACTTTATTATTCTAGGTTTCAGCCAGCATAGAAAAGTAAAACCGTTCTATGGCAGAGATGAATAGGAGCTGGATGAGGCTATTGTCATTAACTGGATAAATCTAAATCTCTGCCAAGATTTTTTTTTAAGGTGAATGCGCAGTGGTGTACCGCGAAATTCAGATTTTCTTACGTTTTTTAATCAAGATACAACAGATTAAAAAAAGATTCGAGACTTACATTGTATTTACAGAATTATAGTCATTAGAATCATAATATAAGTTAGATTTTTTCCCTAAGAACTTTTCCATAAGAGATTTGTTCTTATGGAACAAATCTAACTTAGAAATATGTATTAAAGATTCTAATGATTATAATTCTGTAAATACGTACCTGTTAAAGTCGCGAATTATATTTTGATCAAGATACAACCTGACACTGACCTGAAAATTGCAAAAAACTTAAGAAATATTGAATTTCGCGGTCGACAAACTGCAATCCCTTTGAGCGCATTCGTAGGTATCTCTCACATTATACTATAAAAAAGAGTGTCCATGGAGTTTCTTGCCCGTTTTTCTCTGTAGGTCAACTAGCTTCATCATATTTTTGACTGACCGACTCCTTGCTAATTCAGAAGTGCCTATAAATGGTTAAATTGAAATAAATGCTTTGACTTTGAGTTGAGTTTCGAATTTGTCCGACCCAAGAATTGAATCAAAACGCCAGTCACGCGTTCGACCATTACACAGTAAGACAGTACGTTTAAACGGTAAATATATGGCATAGTTTAAAAAAAAACGCATCGAAATATGTCATTTGTACTCGTTTTTCCTTGTTTTAGTTCCCTTGCCAAGACTATCTTGGCTGCATATCCTTAATTATAGTAATGAAAATTCTTCATCAAATAAAATACGTCTCTCCGACGGAATTGGACCATTTCCTGCAACTCATCTAGAATAACTCGGAGGATTAATGGAAATGGGTTTTACACGTAGCTAGAAAAGTAGATTTAGACGGCACAACTTAGAGGTTTCATCGGTAAAATAATTCAAACATTGAGTTCGTTTATCGCAAGATGCACTGTTCGATTTGTGTGACTTGAGATAAACGAACTTAGGGGACCGACTCTCTAAGTCCGTCAAATCACCATCTGCCTAGCCTTTTGCCAACTATATTGAGGTCAGCTTCCAGTCTAACCGGTTGCAGCTGAATACCAGTAGTTAACATGGAGCGACTACTGACCTCTACAACCCAATTACTGAGTACTTAATACGATACCACTTGGTAAGACTGGTTGTCACACTTTCGGGCTTCTGTTGACCCGTAACGTCTATCAAAGATCTACGAATGACAGCCGGGACCAACAGCTTAACTTGCTTTCCGAGGCACAAAAGGGTCACATATCCGCGGACCGACCGCGGCAAGCGTAGCTTAACCTGATCGATTGACCTGCGACTGTTATTACTTAGTCATGAGCCCCTTAGAACAAACCATACGTACCTAGGTAAGTAGGTACTGAACGTTACATAAGTAATATTACGTATATAATACAAGCTGCGCCCTGCGGTTTTACCCCCATAAGTGTCGATCCCGTGGGAATACCGGGATAAAAAGTACCCTATGTGTTATTCTGATGTATTAGCTATATTACTGTAAAGTTTCATCTAAATCTATTTATTAATTTTTGCGTGAAAGAGTAACAAACATCCATCCATCCATCCTCACAAACTTTTGCGTTTATTAGGACGTACGTGGTAGAAACCTTTCTTCATCTGATTTACATTATGTCATAAGAAGCCTAATCCAATTGATCTTAGCCATATCCCAATCTCCAACAAAATATAATAATACTAGCTTCTTCCCGCGACTTCGTCCGCGTGAAATTTCACCCTCCCTCCCCCCGTTCACCCTCTTAGGGGATGAATTTTGAAAAATCCTTTCTTAGTGCACCCCTAGACCTCATAAGGAACGTACGTGTCAAATTTGGAATCTCTAGACCCAGCGGTTTGGGCTGTGCGTTGATATGTCAGTCAGTCAGTTCTCCTTTTATATATATAGATTATATTAGCAGTTGCCATGGAGACGAATGGCTGGCCACGCCAACCGTAATGTAATTGAGATAATATTCTGAACTATATTTCTAAAGAAAGGTGCGTAGTTTACATACGAGTAGTATTATTTATGATTTTTGGTAATTCACAGAACATAGGATGTTATTCATTTGAACTGACAGTGGTCATATTACACGTAGTTGAGACCTATTATGTAATAAATATAAGACTGATTTTTATTAATTAATAAACAACATATTATATAGTGAATGAATACTAAAAATAACAAAATTAAATCATAACTTAACTAAAACTGTACAGAAACTAAAATATAGCGTCGAAAAATTCATCATCCGCATCGCTGTCGACTGGTAATGTACCCAAGAGACTGGCGGCATAATGTAATTAGTTGACTTTTAGTGACCGCTGGATGCGAGAAGCACTGAACCAGTCGAAGTAGGGGTAGGTACTTGGGGAGCTGTCTGAAATTATGATGATGATGATGTCTCAATAACGGCAAACCTATCTATCTACTTATCTTTTATTAATGGATCATTTTGTACAAAGTATGAATAATAATCATTCAAATAAATGTACGTACATATGACCTACATTATCTATTTCAACTGTCTGAACAGTAAATTTATAAAACACTAGTTGCGCGCCGTGGTTTCACCCGCAAAAGTCTCGATTGAATGGAAATATCGGAATAAAAAGTATCCTGAGTCTTATTCCAGGTCATGGTCTAATACGTTTTGCCGTTTTAGTGTGAAAGCGTAACAAACAAACATATAAAAAATAAAATCTTTTCTCTTTCCATCCAAAGGTTGTCTTTAAAAGATCGCTTTTAGCGATAAGACCGCCCATTGTGTCACCCATTGTAAAGTTTCTATATTTATGTCTGTAATTTATATGGTGTACATAATAAAGAGTATTCTATTCTATTCTATTTGACAAATTGTAGTAGCTTGATGTGCTGGCGTCTGTACATAAACCTTAGTTTATTTAATAATTGTACAGTTAGAAATATCAGCCGCACAGGAGGGGCCCGTGGCTAAACAATAACAGCCGCACAGGTCGATCGATCAGGTTAAGCTACGCTTGCCGCGGCTGGTCTGTGGATGGGTGACCATCTTTACATATCGAGACCCCTCAGTGCCTCGGAAAGCACGTTAAGCCGTTGGTCCCGGCTGTCATTCGTGGATCTTTAACAGTCGTTACGGGTCGTCAGAAGCCCGAAAGTCTGATAACCAGTCTTACCAAGGGGTATCGTATTACCCAGTAACTGGGTTGTGGAAGGCAGATAAGCAGTCGCTCCATGTAAAATACCGGTATTCAGCTGCGTCCGATTAGACTGGAAGCAGACCCCAACACAGTTGGGAAAAGGCTAGGCAGATTTTGAGTTAGAAATATATCCATATCTCTACTCAGATTCACAAATTTATTTTAATTGGCCATGTAATCCAACACTCTTTGCCTCTTCATCACGTCACCCTATTGTCAAATAATGTGTCTAAGCTGAACCTAAACACAAAAGCTTTCACTCAAGAAATTCTAATTAAATATGACTTGAAGGATCAAACTATAATAGATGAATTGAAGCGACTAAAGATGGAAGCGGAATAAGGGGAGCAAAATGGAGGCTGTGTACTGTATTATAAATGAAATAATACACCTAAACAATTTGCTCGCCTATTGTATTTGATATCCCATTACCCGCGTTAGATTCTGTATTTATCTACAAAATGTCAGGTCAATTTCTTGAGTTGGAATAGGTACAAATGGAATAAGTAAATGAGCTCAAAGTAATAATTGCTCACGTAGTGATCATAAAAGTGTTGTTTTTTACACGACTGCCCAAAAAAAGCGTGGTACGTTTTTTGTTATTTACTTTTTTTGTGTTTGCGAAAATAGGTCTTGTGTTTGCCAGTGTTTGTGACATCTGCGTACTAGTAAAATAAGAAGGTGTAAATTTATAAAAACTGAGTAAAGAGTTGATGACATAATGATATGGCACTGAAACGTGGTCGCTCACAATGGGCCTTATTAGAAGGCTGAGAGTCACCCAAAGGGCAATGGAGAGGGCTATGCTTGGAGTTTCCTTGCATGATCGGATCAGAAATAAAGTGATCCGTAGGAGAACCAAGGTAACCGATATGTCCCGAAGAATTGCCAAACTTAAGTGGCAGTAGGTCGCAGAACAGATGGCCGGTGGGGCCAAAAGGTTCTGGAGTGGCGACCGCGTACCGTTGGAAGGCCTCCCACAAGGTGGACCGACGACCTTGTGAAGGCCGAAGGAACTCGTTGGATGATACGATACGATACGATATCCACTAAGAAAGGGGTTTCGAAATTCCACCCCTAAGAGGGTGAATGGGGGGAGGGTGAAATTTCACGCGGACGAAGTCGCGGGTAGAAGCTAGTTGTGTAAAAAAGAGTGGAACTCTCTACTTGCCTCTGCGTGTTTCCGAGCGCATACAACCCGAATCTCTTCAAAGTGAAAGTGAACAGGCTTCTTCTGAGTAAGCTCGGTAAGGTCACTCCATCGCGACTTTGTCTCTGTCACCTCTCACCTAGACTAGAGTCAACAGCAAACCCATTAAAAAAAAAAAACGTTTAAAAAAAAAAACGCTTTATAATCAGTCCAGTTTGTTAAGGACAAACAAAATGAACACGATGTGGAAATCTCTATTTGGGTCACAAAATTCTCGCTAATACCCAAAAAATAACTTAGGTAGGTAAAGGTAAAAAAATACAGAACAGTAAGGCTTAAGCCACCGCTATGAAGTTCTCTTGTTAAAGAAAAAAATTAATCAAAATCAAATTGGAGCATTAAGCATTATTAAATCAACTTTACCATCGGGATTGCCAAATACGCAGAAACCGCCACATTAAAATAAAATAAGGGAGGTTTCTTTTTAATAAAAATCGTCTATTACCGAAAAAATATTGTTTTGTGTTCTCGTTTGTTAGTCATCTTGTTTTAATATTAGGTTTTATTTCATTCAACTTCAAGTTTATCTCTTTATTGTCTAATATATAATGGTTTTGTGAGTAATATGAGACGCAAGTAATTATTTTGTTTCTGTAAACACTGTCAGGGCTGTAGATATTAAAACATGAAACCGTTTGAGAGATTTTATTTGATAAAAATTGAAATGTAACAACACTAGAATTTTAAATTTTTCACTATTGGTTAGGTACATACCTTCTTATGTAACTATTTCCAATGAAATGAAATGTTTATTTATGTAAATAGATCTGTTAAGACACTTTTACACATCAACAATATGTACAGTCGGCAACTAAAGTCGATTAACACTTCAGTTTTTGTAATCTTAGTTATTGAGCAAAATATTTATTTGTTCAAAATTGCAGCAGAAGTACAATTTTTAGAATTTAAACTTATGTGAAAAGCTAAAAAGGAGTTTATTGAAAAAAATATTGTCAATTTAGCAACATATAAAAATTGCAGTGT
Organism: Hydraecia micacea; assembly: GCA_914767645.1. NCBI lineage: Eukaryota > Metazoa > Arthropoda > Insecta > Lepidoptera > Noctuidae > Hydraecia > Hydraecia micacea. The sequence continues at coordinate 13,059,675 of OU611788.1, read as the reverse complement.
TAATCGACTTTTGTTGCTAACCGACCGTACTAGGTCAATATTTAAAAAACTAGATGGCGCCAGTTTTTCTTAGCTGACGGATCCTGAGAAGAAATGCCAAAACAAAGAAATGTGAGTTGAAACAAATACAAGTGGTATTAATTCTTGGTATTAGATCGGAATTAATCACCCAGAGGTCATGATCTCTTTCCTTCTCAATAATAACCACAACAGGATTAATTAAGCCAGTTTTGTTAAAAAAAAAAAGCCAGTTTTGTTCATTAGAACTATAGCTTCTGAGCAAAATGTAATTTGTAAAATCAGGGAAATTTATTGATATGCAAATTGACTACCAACTTTAATAAATTGACGTCGGAAATTATCCCACGGGAACGTGCTGCCGGGACAAAAAGTAGCCTATGTCCTTTCCCAGGATACCATTTATCTCCTTGCCAAATTTTATCGAAATCCGTTGAGTGGTTCAGGTGTGCAATGAGTTACTTTCGAATTCATAGTATTACTAGCAGCGCCCCGTGGTTCCACCCGCATAAGTTGCCCGTTGGAATATCGAGATAAAAATATCCTATGTCCTTTCCCGGGACTCAAACTATCTCTATATCAAATTTCATCTAAACCGGTTCAGCGGTTTAAGCGTGAAGAGGTCACAGACAGACAGACAGACAGACACACTTTCGCATTTATAATATTACTAGCTTTTGCCCGCGACTTCGTTCGCGTGGAATAGTGACTTCCGGCAGATTTTTGGTTTTACCCACATAGTTCCCGATCTCGCGGGATCTCTTCAAAAATGAAATGTGGAAGATATTCTAGGGAACTCTTCAAAAATCAACATAATGAGCCAATTTTAAATTTACGAAACGATCAATCCACAATTCCACGACAGGGGGTCTACTCCCTAAGCACGAAGTCCGTCGCTTCGGGCTTCGTCACGGGCGTTTCCTACTCCCTATGACCTACGAACGGATGAATCGTTCGGGGCCCGAGCGAAGAATGAATGACAACGCGATTTGACTGTTGTCCCTACTCCCGATGTGTTTTTGCCCGTCCGAACAGTTGAACATGACACTGGTTTTGACGGATAGTTACGTCAGTTGATACGACATCAAAATAGTTCTCGTGCTACCGACGAAAGTTACTAAAATAAAATAATTTCAAACTATGGCTGCTTTTTTATTGATTGAAGAAGCTTTACAGGAAGAGCGGAGGCAACGTCGATATTATTTACGCCAAAACTTTAGGTTGGCGAGTATTCCCGACGTTGAGTTCATAGGGAACTATAGGCTCACTCGGGAGTTATTCGAAGACGTATGTGCGGATTTAATACCTCTTTTGCCTCAACACATACGCCGAAGTGGTGTTGATCCAAGAATGAAAGTAAGGACATATTAAAGTTTCTGCAACTAATTGAGCTTTATTACCCCTTCCACACCCTTTGCCACTGCTCGACGGACTTAGTGCAACTTCTCATTGAGTTAAAGGAGCTGCACAGGTTTTCCCACAGCCGTTTTGAGCGAACTCTCCCGTCGGCACCCCTCAATAATCCCCGAGCCAATTCTTGGTTCTCACCCATAAAATCGAGAAGGGCCTCAATTTGCCCGTGAGTTGCTGCAGCGGTTGGGGACATTTTACACAATTAACCATGGAATGGAAAGCTAATTAGGATACAGAAAACTTCCCGGCTAACAAAGTTTATGAACTTTTTAAAGTCACTTCTTTAAATAATCATTTAATGGGCTTTTTTAACATACAATGAGTAAAACACATTGTGTACAAAATATAAAAATGGCTTTGCGACTGAGAGTCGCGGAGGATCGCCGTTGTACGTCCGTATTATCCGTTCGCGATTGGAGTTCTCTCTCTCTGTCGCGGCGCACGCGGTATACCCCACTGCGTAGCATCAACATCGTACCTACTATAGCCATAGAAAAAAACATGCTATACTTTGACATTTCATTTGAAAATTTCCTTCAAAAAGTAAATAGGCAAAGGTATTAACAGGATGATGCCGGTTTCCGGACAAAAATGGCAAAAATAATTCAATTCTATATTTTTAAGACATAAAAAAGTATACTTTAAAAAATATGGTCATTTTCTAAGGACAAAAGTATTAATTTTTATTTAATAAGCTAGAAAATTACAAAATAAGTAAATCGGTAATCGACCGGTAAAATAGTGCAACTCTATCGCCATACGTCCTTCGTTCACGAATATTGTCTATGATTCCGTTTGAAACTGATGAATCCGAAATCGTTAGAGAGTAGGGTTCAGTCCGACGTATCGGGCTACCGTCGGACGGGCCGTTCACTTCGTCGACGGACTTAGGGAGTAGACCCCCAGTACCGAAGCGCTCGGCCGATACCCAACCAAATGCGTGTAACGAAACCATAGCGCGATCTATTTCGATCCCAACGCCATCTATCGAGCATAGTGACAACTCGGATTATTTATCTATATTCCGTTCGGGCATTTTCTTTGTACTAAAAGTTTTATTATATTGATATAATTTTTTTCATACCTTTTTACTATTTATTTACTTTTTTCCGATGAATTAAAACAATAACATGAACCAACTCGTGTAACGATCGACACCATTGCGCGATCACCAACTCGACATAAAATATAGTACTAATAGAATTATCTATACTCCGTTAGAGCATTTTCTTTGTACTAAAAGTTGTATTATGTTATATTTTCATACCTTTTTACTATTTATTTACATTTTTCCGATGAATTTTCAGTACTGAATTGATGCCGACTCTTGACCAATAGATGGCGCTATATGTCCGGAATAAATTTTATTTTTTATTTTATTTTTTGTAATAAAAACTATCCTATGTCCTTTCTCAAGTTCCAAACTATGTCTGTACCAAATTTCACACAAATCGGTTCAGTAGTTTAGGCGTGAAGCAAAGACAGACAGACAGACAGGCAGACAGAAAGACAGACAGACAGAGTTACTTTCGCATTTATAATATTAGTTTGGATAGTAGGTATAGATTTGCAACAACCAGACTTGTAACTAGGCATAGACATAAATGTATCTATGTAAGCATCTACATCTCAAGACCATACTATCCGGTAAAATAGAAAGAAAGAAAGAAAAAGTATTTATTGCGACTCGTACAGGAGGATCACAAACTAAACAATATTCAATATTTCTCAGGCTTAACAGCTAACCTCTTAGACAAAACTAGCGTTGTACATATTGACTACATCTGTTTCGTGTAAGTATATCAGATTTCCACAGCACTGAACTAGAACATGCTTCCTTTACAAAATGAGTTTTCGTTGTAGGTATATAGGCTTCTAGACGTATTGATGTCTCCCAAGCAAACTCAATCACCAAAGCCTCGCAGTAGGGCAAGTCACCGCACATTTTTGTTCCAGTCTTAATACTATCGAACATAGTTCGGCAAGTCTCGTTACTATAAGGAGACTTGCCGAACTATATTTCTATATACTCATCTAAACATTCTGTAAAAATCTCACCTTGAAAATGAATGAGTGAGTGTCAATCCCTAGCATCAGATGAATGACAGTTCAATTCAAGTTCACTTCACCTAAATTTTCACGTTGCGATTTTTACTGTATAGAACGGTTGGTGTCGAAACCATGTGTCGATACATTTCAGACATAACTGAGCCCGGTTGAAGTCATGCTACATAACTATTTATCAAGGTTTTAATGTCAGTATCATTATCATCTGCCTAGCCTTTTCCCAACTATGTTGGGGTCGGCTTCCAGTCTAACCGGATGCAGCTGAACACCAGTATTTTACATGGAGCGACTACTTATCTGACCTCCACAACCCAGTTACTGGGTAACACTTCCCCATGGTAAGACTGGTTGTTAGACTTTCGGGCTGCTGACGACCCGTAACGACTATCAAAGATGCACGAATGACAGCTGAGACCAACGGCTTAGGGTGCTTTCTGAGGCACGGAGGGGTCTTGGTATGTGAAGATGGACACCCATCCACGGACCAACCGTGGCAAGCGTAGCTTAACCTGATCGATCGACCCGTGCAGCTGTTATTACTTAGCCACAAGCCCCTCAAATGTCATTATGTTAGTGCAAAATAATACTAAAACCTTGTTTAATCCGCTTTTATTATAACTGCCACATAGCGCCTGTTGTTCGTACAGTCATATTATTATCTAATAGGGCTTGTAGAATCTGACAGTTTAATTGGCTCGCAAAGGGGCGATAACACCGTGCGGTGGCCTGAATCACTTTATAAACCACAAACTTCTCTTTGTCGATTCAATATCTTTGAAAGTCGATACCAAAGTTCCTGGGTTGCACAAAGTTTTATTGGTTTTTTTTTTTTGTGAGGAATTTTTCAGTAGCAGCTGGTATGAAAATGTTGTATTTTAACTAAATTGTGGTTACACTAGAACACAGCCAGTTCGTTTTTAGCCTATTTATTATATTCCTACTAGAAAAAACTACAATGATTTCTTTATTAATTGAAAGGTACTATTTAATATATTCCAATACATAACTTCCAAGATATTCCCATTGTCATTCATTAGAGAAGAAGATGAAAACATGACAAGACTATTTTTTATATGGTTATGATGATGTCCATGGTAAGAACTTAAAGAAATATGATAAGAGGTCTGAAAGCCATAAAAGTTTAGTCACATTAAATCCAGAATCAACCTGAGAATAAAATTGTTAACAAATAATGTTTTGCATGAGATTTGAGTCGTTCTATCTTATTTCTATCTCAAGGAAGACTTGAGTCTAACTTATAAAATATATTTATGTATCGTATAATCAAATTACAATTTTAAAAGAATGACATGACACTGAAAATAGACGTAGGGTGCCAATTTGCTTCACAATTAATTTTCAGACTGTAATGCGCAATTTTCTTTTGGTGGTTCTGTATCAGTAATAGAACACATTTCATAAAATACAATTGATTAATACTTTTTTCACATTAAATCCAGAATATTGAAAAATATGCAAAACTTAAAAATGTTTTTAATGATTCACAAGCGAATCGCAGAATAAACAAGATATCGTAAAACAAAATGTTTTAAGTTTAGTATGAGACTCGAGTCGTTCTATCTCATCACTATCTCAAGTAAGACTTGAGTCTAATTTGTTAGATATCTTTATCTAACTGCAAGTTCAAGTGCAAGCAACAGCAGGATAACTTCAGGTTCCTTTAATGGGGTAAATCAAAGTGGCAGTTTAATTAAGTACCAAGCTGACTAGCGGCAAGACGGCGTGTGCTTGAACCGCAAGATTAAACGCTGCAATCCATAGCTTTCTGCACTGGGATATGATAGCCTCTTTTTAATTATATTTTGTTGTGTTCACAATGGTGTCTTATATAAAGAAGTTAATGTTGGGTGTGGCAAAAGAGGCATGAAAATAGAATAAATGCTGTGGAAATGCATTTTAGGGATGCATGAAGGAAGACGTCTCCTCGTGTAACGCGTTTGTTCCGCCAGTTACTCAACTGAACCGAGCGCTCGGCGCATCCTGGACAGTCACACCCAAGACTTGACTGGCCAATTCTTCCCTTGCGGTGGTAGGGCTAACGCCCGCCTGGTTTGCGACCATCCTCCCATCGGAGTCCGGCGTCAAGCAGCCTGCTATATTTCGTCGATGCGTGGGAGTCCCAGTGCTTTAGGCATCTTCTGGGCACGCTCGTTCCACCATAAATCTCATCCATTGCTTACCATCAGGCGTGATCGAGATCAAGAGCGGGCACATTCACCAAAAAAAAAAATCCTTGCGAAGCATGTGTGGTGTGACTATGAATGATAGGCTGAGGAATGATGTCATAAGGCAACGGTGCTGTTTAAAAGAAGATGTAGTGACACTTCTGTAGTTTCTACCTATACTGTTGACGTTTCGAGCACTTTCTCTTATGTACACTTGGTGTACAGTGGGCGCTTGAGGGGTTAAACCTGCTGCAGTGAAATTGTCAAATTAGAGCGGTGAAATTGTCAAATTCGTATAAACAGATTTCGCACCTCAATTTCCCCCACTTTAAACACTAGGACGCGGTAAAGGGTCGACTGCTAATTGGCTTTGACCTATTTTCTTTCGGCCAATGCTTTTAGGGGTGTTTGAAGAACTAAAGCTTTGTTCATGCCTCGCTTTTGCATAACAGCACCCGGGAAATATCTTAGAAATTATCAACAAAAAATATATAAATTCATATAATATTATTATTTGAATTCAGGGAAATTAATTGTTTTGCAAATTGACTATCAACTCAAATTGTCCTTATATTCGAATCACAACTGTCAAAGAATGACACGACACGGAAAATGACGTAGGGTATCAATTGTGTGGATGAATAACCGAAAGTCGTGGTCGTGGACGTCCGTCGTTCGGTAACGACTACACCATGATTCTTCTTTTTAGCTGACTTCCAAAAAGGAGGAGGTTATGCAAAGCCTATCTTACTACCTGGACAGTAATTGCGTAACACACTTTCAATAACGATCTGAATCATTTTTGCTAATCCATTGCTTCATATGCCCGAAAAATTTCTCTGTTCAACAACGTAAATAACGCAATGTATGTTGTTGAACTGTCAAAATGAAAATCATTGCTATATTTAGTGTGTTACGCAATTACCCCGCGGTATCAACAAAGAGCATATTGTTGTAGGTACTATGAATCAACATTTTATAGTAGATGTTATATTATAAAATATTACAGTCACTGTAACATTTTCAACATAAAATTTGTTATGAACATATGAAACATTTTGTTATGAAATAAATAACTATGAAATATATAACATATGAAAAACAGTAACGACGAAAATTGGATTTAAGGATCGCAAACCAATATCAGATTCTCAGTGCATTATGGATTTGTAGATATAATTTTAAAGGGCACTACGTAACAGTGTTAGTTAGGACTGACAACTTAATTGGGTCGCCAGCTGGCGGTCCGGGCACGCTGTGTGTGGTACGAAGCTGGAAACCTGCGCTTTATCTATTTCGTGACTCAACGTTCTTGGTTATAATCTAGTGTTAAGGATTTTCACCTACACACTATACCTACCTATTTTTTATTAAGTATTCAATTTTTTTTTTGTTAATTTTTTAAATTTATACATATATGTTTTTTTTTTCTTCATAATTTGTCTAAGGTTATGAAATTAACCTTTGTAATGTTAATTAGGTTTAATTCGGGGTGAGTGCCTGGTGATCCGTCACACAGGGTATCCTAGTATGGACGCCAGTCTCTCACAAAGGATCATATTTTATGCATTTTAGTCAAACCGCTATAATTCTTGTGTCTGTTTATAACTATGTGAACCTTGTGAAGAGAGAAAAATAAAGATAAAGATTTTGTATTTCAACATACATCGATATATAAACTCACGCTTTATTCTCATTGGGGTAGGCAAAATCTACAGAACTCAACCTGCTATGATCCTGACATACTCCTTTGTCTACTGTGTCATATAAATCATCTCAAATTACAAACATAAATACACAGACTGCTAAAATCATAACCCTTCCTTTTGGCTTTGCCGTCGTCGGGTAAAAAATGAACAAAATAAAGACAGATTTTTTTAACCTTTTCCGCCACAACCAGGAACTGTGTGCAATCTGATATTAGTTGGACGCGACAAGTTAATTGGCTCGGCTGCCGCCACGGAGGCGCAGTGTGTCAAACCGAACCCCTATAGCGTGCTATGATTAACATCGGTTGTACTATAACATTTATATTTGCCACATTTTTTAATTAACGGTGGTTTGATGCGATTCGTTTTATCTTAGAAGCTGCCTAGCAGAGCTAGAAATGGTTGGTTAGAGTTAAGAAATATAGGAAAGTAGAGATTTATACAAAATGCGATATTCTAAATCGAAATGAATCCTACGGAAGCTCCTTATTACCGGTACACGCAAGTAAGATACAGGCAAGGCCTAGTTATGGGCTAATTCATTTTAAAGCCTTTTCTTTTGGGAAATAATAATTCTTTAAAAAATCAGGCTTGCCAGCTACCACAATTTCAACGGCTAATAATAAGAATTGATATAAGTGGAGTGAATATAAGTTCACAGCTGAAATAAAACCGAAAAGAATATAACTTTATATACTGCACTAAAAATAGTGCTCAACTCAGGTCGTAGAACTGCTTTGCAAGCACGGCTTAAGAAACTAGTCCAGATGACAAGAAAAACGTATTCTTTTTAGTTTCTTTGAGGATTTATCCACGGCGCGCAACCTTTTTATTATAATAAAAAGATACTGTCAGCTTTTGCTCGGTTGTCAGATAGAAAAAGAAAAAAAAGAACTGCCAAAACCCCTGACATTTGCCGAAAACGGTGGACATATTCCAATTTCAATTTTCCTTCGCACCATTTTGAACGAGGTACTTCGTGCTACAATATTCCCTATACATTGCCTCGTTTTTGCCCAAACGGATTACCGTGATTGAACGTGTGTAGTCTGATAATAAGTACAATGAAAACCGTCAATGGATCTTTACCGAGATTTTCATTGGACATAATATAGGTATGTTACGCATGTTTACTGTACAGTAAACGGAGGCTTTCAGAATAGATAAGTACTGTGAATTATATTATCGACCGTCGATTATTTGTCCGAACGTAGAAACATGAACATGAAAGCTCAATAATTAATTTCCGACGCGGTAGGAATACCTCTCTCGAAATCATATTTATTTAGACTCACAGGTACAAATAAACAGAGTAACAAATGAGTAGAATTTATACCACAAAATACACACACCTCTAACCGCATCCTTCTTTAGATAGTTTTCAAAACAAAACTCCCTTACCTTAAAAGCTAACGAGCAAAAAGAAAAAAAAGACTTACCCAAATGACAGAAAAAACACACCAACGCCGCAAGCCACATCACGATAGTTTTATTTTTTCACATCATTAGGGCAAACACTGCTTTTTATCACTTATCTTCATTAGAGCAGTTCACTTTAAATTGCCATTCCCAGTCACATTCACCATTCACTCAGTGAATCACGCCGCACAATGGACCTGCGAACAAAAAGTATTGACAATTCTTTACTCCGTAAGTTTTCTTTTAATGGTACTTTGGTGTATCAAATTCTTTGAATCTAGTCCTTTTAAAAGCTTTCGACTGAAATTGATAGTCTTTGTATGAACAAAAACTGTTTTTTTTAAAGGAAAATGGTGTAAAATAATTTGAAAGAAAATAAGATGTTTTATTAAAATATTGTTTGAAGTTCATTGCTCCCAAGACAAACAAGAGTCTTGTTCGTACAATACGATTCAAATAATTATTTGCCGATGAAATCACGATTTTCTGGAGACATTGACAAATTCGGCCTCAACGATTTCTTTCTCATTAGGATTCCCCAATGTATCAAATTTGACAACTTTACTAAAGAGTCTTTAATTGGCATATTTAGATGAATGTATTGATTTAGAATAACAGTCGATTATTGTGACCTCAAAAGTCTTACCGACCGATGCTATACATCGGACTTTACACTTTTTATTTGACCTTAATTTTTTTTGTTTTTATCTGATGTATGTATCTGGTGTATTATGTGTATTTTGGTCTGTGCTAAATAATTGTATTTTCTTTCTTTCTTTCTATGTATTTACCTACATAATAACATAATTAGCTTATAATGTTCCCACTGTCGGGACACAGGCCTCCTATCTGCGAGAGGGAGTGGGCTAATAATCCATTAATAAAAAATCTGCTGTTCCCTACATTTATGTTCGTATAACTCGTCAAAATGTAGGGAACAGCAGATTTTTTTTTCCGCGATTTCAGGTTTGGTCCCATAGTAAAAGTTGTTTGTTATCATGAGTACAATCACGTGTTTAAGTATCGGTCACTAATTACCAGTCACCCTATATCCTAATTAGATATAAATATAAGCACAAAGAAATATACATAAATACATGAATATACTTCCTAACTAACTAAAAAGAAATAAGACAAACAATGAGAAAATATTACCGTTGTGATGATACTGCCAGCTTGAACTTTAATTTGTACTTCTCTTTAATCAATTAAGTTTAAGGGGGAAGTGCCAGGGTAGCCCGCGAAATTCAAATTTTCTTACGTTTTTCGCAATTTTCAGATCAGTGTCAGGTTGTATGTTGATCAAAAGTTGATTCGCGACTATAACAGGTACGTATTTACAGAATTATAATCATTAGAATCATTAATACATCTTTCTAAGTTAGATTTGTACCACGACAACAAATCTCTTATGGAAAACTGCTTAGTGGTACAAAGTTCGTCACTCCCAAAGGGCCTTGTTCGTAAAGGCAGAATCAAATGATTATAATGCCGGTAAAATGATGGGTTTCAGGAGATATTTCAACAAATTCTCTCTAATTAATTATGAGGATTCGCCGATGATTGACGAGTCTATAGTTGATATATAGGTAGGTAAGTTTTGCAGGCAGTATCAAGTATTATGTGAGTTAAAATAAAAACAAAACATAAACAGAATACTTTGCCATCAATCACTGACATATCCTATCCTTCCTACTAAATAATATTAATATTATAATAATGTTATAATTATATAATATTATAAATGCGAAAGTTTGTGACGATGTTTGTTACTCTTTCACGCAAAAACGAATGAACGGATTTTGATGAAACTTTACAGTAATAAATATAGCTTATACATCAGAATAATACATAGGATACTTTTATCCCGATATTCTCATGGGATCGACATTTAGGCGGGTGAAACCGCGGGGCGCAGCTAGTCGGATATACATTAAAACCGAGTACATCCTGAGGACAGCCGAACACATCCGAAGCGGTGTCGTTACGGTAAAAGTGGCGCGAATTTAATGTTTTTTTCCCATCTCAAAAAATACCCAACGCGCCTAAAGAAGTTTTCACTTCAATAGCACTGAAGATGGTAGTAAATTGCTTATGATTAACTCTGTCTATCAGTTACTGGAGGGCTTATAATAAAGTGGGTAACTAACAACATTCATGATGAGGTAAGTTCGTATACTAGTCGTCGGCTGAAAGTTTCCGACTTAGCAACACAACTCAAGTTAAAAGTTAAGACAGCTTGTCTTTTGGATGTACCTACTCGTACAATATCATAATTCTTATTATGCTGATATTATTTTATATGTTAATTAGGTGTTTACGTTCTCAAACCTAAACTGTATACAAATTTAAGTGATTCTATGTTTTCGAGATATTATGGCAAACTATCTACAACTAATCCATCTATATAAGGTCCCATTAAAATAGATGGACAAAGTTTTAGAAATAATTCAGAACACCAAAATAATGACGATGGTAAAAAAAAATATAAGAAACACGCATTAGATACCTACTTACAAGAAAAATAATCCGCTAATGAAAATATTACAATTGATTTTTACGTCAAAATAAAATCATTTTAATCAGTGTTTTTTTTTGGTTGGATATCTTTGTTTAGACGTACTGAGTGCTTTGTTAAAATTTGTCCATCTATTTTAATGGGACCCTGTATATATAAAACTCAAAAGTCCTGCACAGCCTAAACTGCTGGTCCTAGAAACATGAAATTTGGAGGGTGTGTTCTTTGTTAAGTGTAGGTATCCACTAAGAAAGGGTTTTTCCAAATTCCACCCCTAACAGGTTGAATAGGAGGGTGAAATTTCACGCGGACGAAGTCGCGGACAGAAGCTAGTACTACATAATACAATATTATAAATTCAAAAGTAACTCTCGTCTGTATGTTACCTTTTAACGCCTAAACCACTAAACTGATTTCGATAAAATTTGGCATGGAGATAGATGGCATCCTAAGCAGAAGCAGATAGATGGCCTCATAACCGGGACAAAAAGTAGCCTATGCCCTTCACATGGGCTATTTTTAGTCCGGGTAGCACGTTCCCGTGGGATGATTTCTGACTACCACGTGGGCGAATCCGCGGGCAGAAGCTAGTACTCTATAATAACAACGATTGATTAAATTCTCACAACCTACATAACTTAACAAGACAAGCAGTTGAAACTGGCTAGCAACAACAGGCTTGTTTCAAACTTGCTGGCTGTTCATGAGTATTATAAGTTGCCAACTGAACGCTTGCACAAGTAACATATTACCACGTTTCCCCGCGTTTCCAGCAATCGACTGTGAACTTGCAAGTGACACATTTAATGCTTGCAGCGCTACCGAATTGAACCGGACGTGCAATTGCGGACTTTTGTTACTGGAGAGTTCGGTTCATTGAACGTTTTGTAACGTTATGTAAATTGGTGGAAGCCATATACACATTCGTGGGCTCTTTTAAAAAAACAGCTGAAACTATAAAGGGACTCGGAATGTGAATTCTGTGAATGAATATTGGATGCGTGAATCAATTAATGCAATAATAAAAATGAAATAACTTTTTATATAAAGTATCGTAGCGGTATGTACAATGCCACAAGCGAACTACGCGTCATACTGACGTCACGCAAAATCCTGCATCTCGCAAGCAGAGTTAACCGCGCAACTAGCATATATACAACGACCTGACATGAGTCATTGGGCAGTTGCCCTCCACATACGACTCCCGTCTGCTCGGAGGACCCTCCCTTTTCTATGGAGGATGAGTGATCTTTACACCCTGTTCCTCATACCACTATGTTATTATGAGGACATAAATGATTTCTTTCGGCGAAACTGAGTGTTACCTATGTATATACATAGGCATAGTCGCCCTCGTAATTGAGTAACTTTTTTTTTGACGACTTATCACCATCTGTCTAGCCTTTTTCCAATTATGTTGGGGTCTGCTTCCAGTCTAACCGGGTGTAGCTGAATACCAATATTTTTACATGGAGCGACTGCCTATCTCACCTCCACAACCCAGTTACTGGGTAATACGATAGCCCTTGGTAAGACTAGTTGTCAGACTTTCGGGCTACCCGTAACGACTGTCAAAGATCCACGAATGACAGCCGGGACCAACGGCTTAACGTGCTTTCCGAGGCATGGAGGGTTCTCGGTATGTTAAGATGGTCACCCATCCACAGACCAACCGCGACAAGCGTAGCTTAACCTAATCGATCGACCTGTGCGGCTGTTGTCATTTAGTCACGGGCTCCTCTTTTTTTTTCGCCTTTTTTGACAACTATTCCCAGTAAAGTGAAACTTCACTAAAGCCACGGTTTTCTATAAGAGAGGTTCCGTCATACTATTACGGACGTCATGAAAATCTGTCATTTTCACCAGCGAAGCATGCGTTGTTCATACAAACGTAATACCAAAATAATTTGTAAATCAAACATATTCTTAATGTAGTGTGTATTTATTCCGATTGGATTACAGAATATCTAGGTTCCCAAATATATATTTTGAATGGACACTGATTTAAACACGAGTTATAAGAAAAATAAGTTTTATACTGTATTTCGTCTTCGATTAGCGTTCTTTCTGACTTTTTTTTTTCATTTTGCTTAGCTCCTGAGGGTCGTAGCGTGTTCATATTTAACCTATAACCTTCCTCAAGAATTAAGCTACTAAATGCAAACAGGTTTTTTTTAATCTGACTGCTAGTTCTATAGATTAGCGCGTTCAAACAAACAAACAAACTCTTCAGCTTCATTATTAGTATAGACTACCGTTTACCAGAACATATCAGAACTTATTGTTTAATTTTGCGAAACTAAACAATAACAAACAATACGGTAGCACAGAATCGGTGTGAAAGGAAATTTGCAAGTTACGCCATTTTGGAAGTAAGCGAGAAACACATACGAAGTAGTCTAAAGTTAGAACAGGATGAAACATACCTATCATACATTATGACAAAGTTGTTTCCGCTCAAATGATAACGAGTGTAACCACGGTTTGCGGTGTTTGTTACTATGCAAACAGTACCTATTTATCAACAACATTTTGTCGGTATACTTTGTAAATGATGATATGGTTAGAAAGGGGGTGACTACCGAGATGACGACTAATAGAGAAGTTTCGAAGAAAAAGATATGCGGCGCCGAAACTATATAAATTGGGATAAATACAGGAGAGCAGTGGTGGCCCAGTGGGAGAGCAGTGTGGCCCAGTAGTAACTACCGCGACTTACGAGATACAGGTCGTAGGTTCGAACCCTGACAGGCGCTTTACTTTTTGTAAATTATTTCGTCACCACTGCTCTCAAAACGGTGAAGGAAAACATCGTGAGGAAACCGGCATGTCCTAGAACCAAAAATTCGAAGACATGTGACATCTACCAACCCGCACTGGGCCCGCGTGGTGGATTACGGCCCACTCTCTCTCACAAAGAGGAGGCCTGTGTCCCAGCAGTGGGAACATTATAGGCTGATTATGTATGTATGTAAACACAGGAGAATCATTATGATTTTGTAGGTGATTTTGTATGGCTAAGTAATATCAGCCGCATGGGTCGATCGATCAGGTTAAGCTACGCTTGCCGCGGTTGGTCCGTGAATGGGTGACCATCTTTACATACCAAGACCCCGTGCCTCGGAAAGCACGTTAAGCCGTTGGTCCCGGCTGTCATTCGTGGGTCTTTGACAGTCGTTACGGGTCGTCAGAAACCCGAAAGTCTCATAACCCGTCTTACCAAGGGGTATCGTATTACCCAGTAACTGGGTTGTGGAGGTCAGATAGGCAGTCGCTCCATGTAAAATACTGGTATTCAGCTGCATCCGGTTAGATTGGAAGCCGACCCCTACATAGTTGGGAAAAGGCTAGGCAGATGATGACTCGAAGAAATATCAACAAATTGAAAGTAAGCTTTTTGAACGGTGAAGAACCTAAAATGAAGGCGATGAAAATGGACTGTATGTATTAGTGGTTGTGGACGAAATAAAACTAAAGCTCAGTGTGATAAAAGGATTTTAGTGTGAAAATTATGGAAAATCCATACTTTAATATTATAAATGCGAAAGTGTGTCTGTCTGTTACCTCTTCACGCATAAACCGCTGAATCGATTTAGATGAAATTTGGTACAGAGATATTTTAAGTCCCGGAAAAGGACATAGGGTACTTTTTATCCCGATATTCCCACGGGATCGAGACTTATGCGGGTGAAACCGCGGGGCGCAGCTAGTATACCATAAATTGGAAACACAAACCAATTTCTTGACAGATACAAGAAGAATAATACGATGCTCCTAACCCAACCATGCTCCATATGTTGGCGTGTTCATATACTTCATCGACTCAAAAAGAAGAAGAAAGTATTAAACTCGTATTCACAAAAAAACCGGCCAAATGCGAGTTGGACTCGCACACGAAAGGTTCCGTATCATAAGGCCACACACAAAAAACGCCAAAAAAAGCACGTTTTTCGTATGGACCATTTTTTATTAACTTTATTTTATTTTTATTGTTTGTTTTTATAGCGGTAATAAAAATACACATGCTATTAAAGTTAAAACTGTCTACCTAATACGGTTCATGAGATATAGCTTGCTAACAGTCAGACGGACGGACGGTGACAATAACGGTACTCGTTGGCACCCTTTGGGTACATAACCCTAAAAAGCCCCGCAAACAACTCGGAAAGACGAACGAATAACAAATATATAAGTACTCGTAAGTGCGCAAATATCATCCAACTTATAACAACAAATAAATAAATACAAATGATAATACGAAAAGTAAGAGATACTCTAGCGGGAAAACTTCCAACTTCTTTTATTCATAGTTAACAAAACTTTCGCTAACTTATTTTCATCTGCTTGCTGAAGCGACAGAGGAAAAGTTACAGACTGGCAATTACATTCGTCATAGTTATGCAGGACGGACGGACCGAATCTAGTTAGTTATGGCTCCTGTAGAAGGTGTCTATTCTAACGATTTGTAGATTTTTTTTAATGATACGAGAGCGAAAGGAAAACGAGTTGATGACAGTTGAGTTAACAATATATGTTAAAACTCGCTGTTGTTTAAGCGAATTCTTCTGCGATACAGGATTAAAATAGCCTATGTCCTTGGCCAGATCATGGTTTATCCATGTGCCAAAAATCCAAACCCGTTCAGCCATTTTAGCGTGAAATCGTGACAAACAAATCATTTTCACATTTATAATATCATTTAGGATATTATTAGGAATATCCTTTATGTCCTGTGAGATATATTTATCCTGAAATATTGTTGCTAAATTACATACCTAGTGCATTAAGGTAACAAGATCTTGCAGACAATGATCAAACAGACATGGAAAATCTCCTTATAAAAAGATAATTATAGTTCTAGAACGTTCACGGTAAGGATAGGTAGTATGTGAGAATACATAGTCCAACAACGTATAATAACAGAGCGAAAGGTCGAACTCGGCTCGAGTTTTACTGAGAAAGAACACAACATAAAAAACAACCCATAAAAGTACCCAGTTGCCGGTTTTGAACCCGCAACTTTCTGACCATAAACCTTTCCACCGCAGTAAACTTCTACTTATTTAATTAGAATTAATTAAGAAGTACTGCTAGCCAGGCGTTGATAACTAATTCTGTCCGCGTCCTGCGTCCGGAGAAATGCGCAGTAATAGACGCACCTACATTTCTACAGCTATAGTCTGTTCCAAAAGTTTATGTCTGATGAAAATGTAAACAAATGGAACAGCACCCTAATTGCGTAAACACTTTCAATCACAATCTGGAACATTTAGAAGGATATTGCTAATCCATTACTTCATATTTTCGAAAAAAAATGTCTGCTCAACAACGTAAATAACGCAATGAATGTTGTTGAACTGTCAAAATGAAAGCTATTGCTACTGTTAGCCCGCTGAAAACGTACCTGTGGATGCCAATTTGTTGTGCCACTTTTTGTGAGAAAGAAAGTTGAAAAAATACTCTAAATACAGACATTACACTACTACATTACACAAACATCAATAAGTGATTGATGTGTTACTGATTTCCTTTAGTGAGTGATTGCGTAAGAATTCAACTTGAACAGGGATTGTTTACACGTTCGTGAGATACTTTTGGTACAAACCATTCAGTCATACCTACAGCTGCACTCATCATCTGCCTGGAGAAGCCTATGTCCAGCGGTGGACTGCAATAG
This sequence comes from Hydraecia micacea, assembly GCA_914767645.1. NCBI lineage: Eukaryota > Metazoa > Arthropoda > Insecta > Lepidoptera > Noctuidae > Hydraecia > Hydraecia micacea. The sequence continues at coordinate 13,042,668 of OU611788.1, read as the reverse complement.
TCTCAATTGAACAGTTATGTTAATAGCATAGACAGCAGCATCTTCCCATGAGAAAATTGCAGTAACCAATTCAGTTCCCGATGACTAAGTAGGCAAGCAAAATCACTCATCTGCCAAGCATTTTCCCAACTATGTTGGGGGCGGGTTCCAATCTAATCAGATGCAGTTGAATATCAGTATTTCACATGGAGCGACTGCCTATGTGACCTCCACAACCCAGTTACTGGGTAATACGATACCCCTTGGTAAAACTGGTTGTCACACTTTCGGGCTTCTGACGATTCGTAACGACTGTCAAAGATCCACGAATAACAGCCGGGACCAACAGCTTAACGTGCTTTCCGAGGCACGGAGGGGTCTTGGGATGGGAACCCATCCATGGACCAACCGCGGCAAGCGTAGCTTAACCTGATCGATCGACCCATGCGGCTGTTATTACTTAGCCACAAGCCCCTCTGTTCTAGTTCTGCAGCTACAATCGTACAGTTACACATTGAACATAATAAACATATCGTTTTTCTTTATCTTGGCTCACTGCCAGGTCCGTTTAGCGTAAAAAGTTGGAAGTGCGCTCATTAGTTCGTATACGAACAGATGTTGGTTGACCTGGTTATAGGTAAAAGAACGTATGTACCTACTCTTATTATGAGATGCACACGACTCTTTTTCGTTTGTTTTTTCTTATGTACAAATAAAATGCAAAGTCATTGATTGAAATAAAACTACAATTAAAAAAAACTATCATAGCTATCTGCCAAAACTCCGTTAGCTTCTTCCAGTGTAGAAAATACCATGTGCATCGCTATACATATTTCAATTACCAAAGAATAATGAAGGGTGGTTTATAGAAAATTGTATTACTTAATACATAGAATATTCTTTATTATGTACCTACAGCTTACACCATAAATATCACAGAATTAGCAATCCTATCTTCGTACTGCCTAAATGTATGAGAAAATTAATTATTATAATTTTTTTCGTGAATTTTTCCCATTTTTTTAAATATTTATTCTGCTATTCGGGGCGGAGACAAATCCAACAAATCAAACATCGATCATCAATTTTTATGAATGGTGTAACTAACCCGACTTTGTTTTTATATAGATAGATATATTATGTAGATATAAATGTAGAAGTTGTACAAGGTGTGACACATTGGGCGGTCTTATTGCTAAAAGTCAACCTTTGGATGGATTTAGAGAGAAAGGAGAGACAATTCTGCAGGTAGTCTATGGTGTACTATCTGATTCCTTTGATCTGTAAACTGAAAAATTTGCCCGAATACTTATTTCATTATTATCATCATCATAATCAGCCTATGATGTTCGCACTGCTGGGACACAGGCCTCCTCTCTGTGAGAGGGTGTAGGCTGTAATCCACCACGCGGGCCCAGTGCGGGTTGGTAGATGTCACATGTCTTCGAATTTTGGTTCTAGGACATGGCGGTTTCCTCACGATGTTTTCTTTCACCGTTTTGAGAGCAGTGGTGATTAAATAATTTACACAAAGGAAAGCGCCTGTCTGGGTTCGAACCTAGGACCAACAACTCTCAAATCAAATCATACTTATTTATCTAAATAAATTATAATGATCATAAACATACATTTTCGAAATTTTTAGAGGAAAGTACGAAATACATGCGGACGAAGTCGCGGGCAAAGTGCTAGTTTACATAATTATATACAATAAATCCATACATACGAAAACTGTATTATTATCTATATAAATAGATATACGAGTATACAATAATAATCATAAAACAAGTGCAAAGAACGTAATAAATAACGTTTAAGGAGAGAGATAGTGTTTTATTACCATCATTTTAAAAATGCACGAAGATTGTGCATGTCTTATTGACACGGGCAAGGCATTCTTCCATACTGCTTAAACAGTAAAATATTTATCGTAGAAACTGGTACATTAGGTACAAGAGTTTATGCAACATAGAGAAAAAAATATTTTAACGTAAATATAGTTTATATATTATGTAGTACGTCAATAAAAATTGTTAAATTATAAAACATAATTATTTTATAGTTTTGTAGTGTGTGTCTGTAATTTATATTAGGACATAGTTGTAATTTTTTCTAAAATAATTGCAATGTTTATGTAATTTGCATGCCCTAAACAGGCAAAATATGGACTGTGCAGAAACCACCAATTTTTATATTCTGGTAAAACATGTAGTTTCAGCAAAGAAATGATTCTCATTCTTAAAACGAGTAAAAGAAAAGTAATTCAGGATATTCGTATTCCCATGTTATATTGTCAACATTTCTACCTATGTATGTAAGAACACATAGAACGCACAACTAAATTCCAGACAAAAGAATCCCATTACTTAGGATGTACTATCCATATACCTATGATGTTCTAATTGCGTTCATAGGTTCAACAAAGTTGCTTCAAAACCGGTAGACACGTTAAAATCGGTTAAAGTTTATCCACGTCTTGACCAAGCGTGCAGGCCGCAGTTTCCTAACTAAGTAATAGGTACCTACGTAATCTTGCACCAAGAATTATTCTATGATGGCCCGGGAGCCTGATTCAGAAACAACGACTGCTGATTTTACATCGTAGATATTTAAACAAAATATTATTTAAATCTCTATAAAGGCTCCCGCAGACAGGCACAACGCGACCGTGTGACGCGATTCCGCGATATATGTATAATATCCATAGAACAACTTATTATATGAAAACCGAGCCGCAATGCGACAGGTCATGCGACAAGTCGTGCCTGTCTTGTCTTACCGTACAGCGTTTAGGCGAATGCATTGTCGATTTTTTTGTGCTTGTTGGAGGCCTATGTCCAGTAGTGGACGTTTTTCGACTGAAATGATGATTGTCGATTTTTAAACAACGATAAATCGATGTTGATTTTATGCGTATTTCAACTTAGTTCTAATTTGCAATCGATTTGGTATTTTATTGATTTGAGGTCTGAATTTCGCATGTTAGACAAACTTTTGTTCCGCATTTTAATAAGTAAGTATCTACCTAACTAAATGTAAATCAGTGGACAGAATTTTGAATCACTTTGTAATTAGAATGTAGGTAAAATTTACATTTCTCTAATAATTCATGGAATTATTTATTTGTATAGTGTTAAGTAAAGGAAAATATGGCAATTTTAATTTTGCACTCAAAAAAGATGTTGTTTTTCCTCTCAACATAATCCCTTAATCCTATTCCACGGCACCTACGATCAGACCACCAAACCGTTATAACCTACAACGACCCGGAAACATCCACCACGTATAAGCTTACCGAATCAATTACGCTAATTAAGCCCAACCTGCATAATTTTAAGGGGTATAAACATCAAAACGCGTTAGATCCAAGTTCCCAGCCGGCTGAGTGCACACTAATGCCTTTGATCGGGTTGACTGGCTGTACTGTAGTGGCTCGGCTCTTTCACACGGAACGTATCCGCGTTTGTGTAATCAAGCCCTAGGAGCTGCATGCTTTATTTTTGGTCGGGGTGTTAAAAATAGAACAGCGAATGTGTGCTGTATTACCAAAAAACATGGCCGATGTGTTTTTGTCGTGAATTGGGTTAAGTTTTATAAGATTCTTTTTTAATTTACTTTATTTTTACAAATTGACCACATATTTCTTATACATGCTATACAATATGTACCATAATTAACGCAAGACCTCATACACCACAATTAGAGTAAGTAATGAGTTAAAAGCATAATACTATGACCAAAACTATTTTTTTTTAAGTAACTATTATAGTCCTTTATTCGTCTAAATACATATAATTAATATACATATTAAGAAAATTGTAGTGACCACACCATTACTTCATGCATTTAAAATTGAATCTTATAACTTTGAAATAATATTTAATTTTCTTTGACTCAATCAGCGGTTAGTATGGAAAAGTACAACATTTTTGAAAAAAAAAATACCTACACTAAAAGTTACTGAAATCGATTCAGTTGTCAATTATGAACAACCTACTTTCAGGACTTGCGTTTATTCCGTTAAACCTTGTATGAGTAGGTTGCAAATCACAAGCTTTGCAATTCCACCTGAAAAACTCATCATACCTCATCATCTCCCTAGCCTTTTCGGGTGAGCTTCCAGTCTAACCGGATGCAGCTGAATATCAGTGTTTTACATGGAGCGTCGCCTATCTGACCTCCACAACCCAGTTACTGAGTAATACGATCCCCCTTGATAAGACTGGTTGACAGACTTTCGGGCTTCTCACTACCCGTAACGACTGTCAAAGATCCACGAATGACAGTCGAGACCAACGGCTTAACGTACTTTCCGAGGCACGGAGGGGTCTCGGTATGTAAAGATGGTCACCCATCCACAGACCAACAGCGTAGCTTAACCTAATCGATCGACCTGTGCGGCTGTTATTATTTAGCCCCCTCAAAAACTCATCATACCTATTAGGTAATAAAAGAAGGCTTAACTTGAAAACTGTAATATTGTCGCTACCGTGAAAATACAATTTTCATTACGGAGTAAAATATTAAATGGATATGAAAATATCCATAATTTATCACGTTTCAATGTAATAACACTTGTGTATCATGATTTGTCATTACGTATGTTAATACAATAAATAAACAATGAGGTCGTACCGTATGTCACGTGAACGATTCAGTTACATTTTAATGAAATTCGTAAATCTGTAAATGGTTTTGTATTTGTTATAATAAAATACATATGTTATGGAAAGGCCCATCGGGTAAACGTTATAGAGGAAGGCCGCTCACTAGATGGGAAGATGATATTAAAAAAAATTGCTGGTCCACAATGGCAACAAATAGCCCAAGACCGAGAGAAATGGAAAGCTTTGGAGGAGGCCTTTACCTGAAACGGGTTCCAGGGTTAAGAAAATTTAGGTTACCTACATAGATATTAGTTTTTTCTATTTTGAAAACTCTTTTGTTAAATAAAATAAAGGTAGATACAGCATCCTTTATGTAAATTTAATTTATTTATTATAATAAAATATGACAGTAATTAATCTGTGTTTATAAGTTGAACGAAAATCTCACTTTATACCGTGAAATATTATTTTCATTTGAAGACACGAATTGGTGTCTGCTTGATGAAGTACCTACCAATAATTATTACTTGAAGTCTAATATTAAGGCGCACTTGCACCTCAAGCACTAAATATTTATAGCGCTAAACATATCTCGGCTATAATTCTGGCTCTATTATCTTCAAACAATTTACAGAAATGGAACGATGTTTTAAATTCGCTTAGCAAAAAAAGGAGGTATTTTGTGTTTTTTAGTGTCCCTCAAGTTGTAGGATAGACTACTTGAGAATATAACAGCTAAAATCTTCTAAAAAGATCTAAGCCGGTAAAAGCTGTCATTCGTGGATTTTTGACAGTCGTTACGGGTAGTCAGAAGCCCGAACTTCTGACAACCGGTCTTACCAAGGGGTATCGTATTACCCAATAACTGGGTTGTGGAGGTCAGATAGGCAGTCGCTCCATGTAAAATACTGGTATTCAGCTGCATCCAGCAAGACTGGAAGCCGACCCCAACATAGTTGGGAAAAAGCTAGGCAGATGATGATGATGATCTACGCCGGTAAAAAAATTATATAAATAATATAGTTAACTTATAATTTACTTATAACTTTTGAAAAGTTATAAGTAAATTATAAGTTAAGTTATAATATAAATTGCACGTCTTATGGTAACCGATGGATGATGCTTTCTTCTCAGAGTAGTCAAATAGGAAACGCCGACCTCATCCAGTGTTTAAAATATGATTGATAAAAGTGTTTGTACAAACCTGCTTACAGAAATAAAAAAAATATTATTATCAAAATAATGATGAATAAATTATAAACATACCAACATATTTTTGTATCAGCAAATTGTAAATTTCCGTTAATTTAATTTTCCAGAAGTATACCTACTTTTATTTATTAAATGGACATAATTCTAATAGGTACTAAATAATCTAATAAAATAAAAATTTCGTATCAGGACCTAACTAAAACTCTAAAATATGGCGTCGAAATATTCTTCCGTATCGCTGTTGGTAATGTACCCAAGAGACTTATTAGTAATACTTATCTAATTGTAAATTAAATTATGAAATCGTCACTCATCTCTCTCATTTTTATCGACAGCATAACAATTTTCGTTACGCGGTCAATAAAACTTTAGCGTTTTAAACGATCGAATATTTAGCAACCAGGTAGCATTTTCAGCACGGATTATTGTATTTGACATTTTAATTGAATACGGTTATAAAAATATTAATGAAATTTATTATCGACGTTCATTGTGTTTACAGATGGAAATTAATACGCAAGTCTACTTATTGGCGATTTGTATCGATTTATGCTGGATCGCTTTTATATATGAATCAATAATACAGAAAATAAACAGTATTATCAAATACAGAAAATAAACAGTATTATCAACATACCTGCAATCAATGCATAACCTAAAAATCTATATAAATAAAACAAAGTCGTGTTAGTTACACTATTAGTTAGTTACGCCATCGCGGCAGGCCAAGACGAAGATGGCGCGACGAGGTTGACTCCTACCGTAGGGACTGGCCGGTACTCGCAAAAAACAGAATTGTGTGAAAAAGGGAGAGGGGGGGGCGGGGGGGCATTGCCCAGCGGGGGAACAATACAGGCTAGTTAGATTAGACAATTAGAGGGGACCGGCACTGTTACTCTTTAATACAGGCTATGTCATAGCCTAGCAAGGAGAGCAGAACGTCACCCACTTAATTGCCAGAGATTTAATACTACCCACTTTAAAAAAAAAACTTTTACATGTACTACAATCGGTTTTTTCTATAAATAAAGATTACTATCACACTAATATTATAAAGGCGAAAGTTTGTGAGTGTGTGTATGTGTGGTTATATGTTTGTTACTCCTTCACGCTCAAACGGCTAGACCAATTTAGATAAAAATTTGTATGGAGCTAGCTGACACCCTGGATTAATACCTATATAGACTACTTTTGATATTCCCCGATATTCCCACGGGATCGACACTTATGCGGGTGAAACCGCGGGGCGCAGCTAGTTTAATATAAAAGTGAATACAGTAAATAACACTTTTAATAAAGGTAGACTTGAAGTAGTAATTCGTTTGTGTGATCCTATATGTATAACGTGCGATTAATCATATAGGTTGTAGCATTTTTTTTTATTTGAAATGGACTTGCTCTTGACTCTAGTCTAGGTCAAAGGTGACAGAGACAAAGTCGATGACGGAGCGAGCTTATCCAGAAGAAGCCTGTTCACTCTCACTTTGAAGAGATTTGGGTTGTATGCGCTCGGAAAAACAGACGCAGGTAGAGAGCATACACATAATCAGCCTATAATGTTACCACTGCCACAAGCCTCTCGGTGAGAAAAAGTGGCCCGTAATGCACCACGCGGGCCCAGTATATGTAGTAGAATAAACCTAAATATTTAATTTCTATTTGAATAAAGAAAGTAGCTATACATACCTAATACAAGGACAAAGTTTTAAACCAGTAGCTTCTAATTTGACGCGATACAAGTATAATATACAGAGTGTCAGGGACATCGACGCGAAGACTCGTACCATTAATAAAAATCAGAACATGATCCTAGACCCACCAGACGGTGAAATTTTTCGGCGATGTCCGTGACACCCTGTATACAAGAAAGGAATTAATTCAACTCGCGACAATGTTTAGTGACGAGTCACTAATGCCCGTTTTCTAACACTCATCTCATCTGCCTAGCCTTTTCCCAACTATGTTGGGGTCGGCTTCCAGTCTAACCGGATGCAGCTGAATACCAGTATTTTACATGGAGCGACTGCCTATCTGACCTTCACAACCCAGTTATTGGGTAATACGATACTCCTTGGTAAGACTGGTTGTCAGACTTTCAGGCTTCTGACTACCCGTAACGACTGTCAAAGATCCACGAATGACAGCTGGGACCAACGGCTTAACGTGCTTTCCGAGGCACGGAGGGGTCTTGGTATGTAAAGATGGTCACCCATCCACGGACCAACCGCGGCAAGCGTAGCTTAACCTGATCGATCGACCCGTGCGGCTGTTATTACTTAGCCACAAGCCCCGTTTTCTAACACTATGAACCTAAAAAATGCCTAAACTGAGCGCGTGGTGGGATTTTCAACTTTCGACGCTGACGTTAAAAATCCAACAGCGTAATTTATTTAAAGGCACAGATCTTGATGACAACTTCAAAGGCATTCTAATATTCGCCGAATCTTGCATGCCTTTTGAACACTGTCCTGGGGCGAATGGCCTCTAAAACCATTCTATACGCGTTTGAGCAATCATCGTCACAGAGGCAATCTGTATCAAACAGAGGCTGCGATCGGAAATCCTACTGTCTATAAAGTTCCGCTCCTATGATACGGAAAAATATTGGAAAAGTTAGTCTTTGTAGCGTAAGTGGTAACACATTTTGAGTATTCGGTTCCATATTAGGTACCTACATGAGAAATTGGCGTTTTATATGGAAAAAGCAAAACGAGTTATAAAAATGAAATTATATATTTAATCAATCAAATTATGTACCATTGTTATCCATGCAATTTTGCCATTTTATAGGTAGTTCATTGATTCCTTTGCTGAAAAAATTGTGACAGCGAGAACTTTATTGATATTAAAATCTTTGAAGGTGGTTTTGACTGCCTCATGGCATCATTAAGGACTTAATATTTCCGTTTTAACCTCTGTCTTCATTGAGACGGATCGCCACGGGATGCGGGAAGCTACTTTACGTGTCAATTGTTTAAATGATTAAAAAAGGCACGCGATTTATCGCGTTAGTATATAAGCTAGTTGACACAATCTGAGGGTAGAGCTTGAAATACCGATATTTTTGGGAACCGACATAGTACTTGTACCGGAGAGTAGTACCTGTATTATTGGTACCGATACCAGAAGTAGTACTTACGCCAGCACATCAAGCTACCCGAAACTGTTAAATTTTCCCAATCAACTTTGAACCTTAGCTTTAGCAATAAAGTTGAAAATCTATTAAAGAAATTTGACAGATTGTAGTAGCTTGATGTGCTGGCGTCTGTCCCTGTACTATTGGTACCGATACCACAAGTAGTACCTGTACTTACTATCGGTATTTCTAATCAGTACCCGTACTATACCGGTATAAAACAAATATTTCCGTAAGTTATGTTTATTTGTAAGTATATCTACAGTAGTAGGCATTAGAGAAATAACTTCAAGGTTGCCAACCGAATGAGGTTCCTCGTACAAATATGAGATTAGTGGTATGCGCCGGGTGCCTTTTCGAATTTGCCGCCGGTACTTGTTAGGTGTAGTAGGTACCGTCCGTAGCCGGTACCCGTCTGGAACCGGTACCCAGGTAAATGAAGAAAGAAAAATATATTTTTGGCTCAGGCGACGTACTTTGAATCCCTCGCTACGTTCGGGATTGTACTTTAGGATCCCTCACTTCGCACTGGATTCAAAAAAGCGCCCTCACGCAGCGTAAAAATATTATTTTGCTCCCTTAGGATACAATCTACTATTATTTGGGACACACACATGAAATACAAACCAAAATGGCAAGAACCGCTAAGTGCCGATTCAGAACTGTAATTTTGGTACCGGTTCTAAGCCCTAGGTGCGAGTGTATTTACTCCCTCATCCCGCGCGGGATTTGCTTCAATTTGGCCAGAGCTACATGCTGAAAATATTAGGATCATAAAAGCAATAGTCGTTAGGAAACACGCGAGTGTCTTAATTTCTTAAGATAAGAAAAATGTCGGAATGTTATGAACAAGCTCGTATAATTACGCTGTTTAAACAACACAATGCCTTTATGGGCCACTGAATTACTTTAATGGCCCTCCGGCGCCTCTTGCTTACGAGACGTTTAAAAGCTAATTCTCATACGACGATGTTACGCCTATTTTGTGCGCTGCGTAACACTTTCTGTGCAAACGTTTAAAATTTTATTAACAGTAGTTACTCTCTTTAGGGTTCCGTACCCAAAGGGTAAAAACGGGACCCTATTATTAAGACTTCGCTGTCTGTCCGTCCGTCTGTCTGTCACCAGGCTGTATCTCTTGAGATACACCGTAATAACCGCGATAGCTAGACAGTTGAAAATTTCACAAATTATGTATTTCTGTTGCCGCTATAACAACAAATACTAAAAAAAAAAAAAAAAAAAAATTTAAGGGGGGCTCGACCGGTTTTGTGCTTCTCGCATCCAACGAGTTCCTGCGGTTTTCACAAGGTCGTCGGTCCACCTTGTGGGAGCCCGTCAACATACATCCATACAAACAGAGTAACAGACAATAATTCTAAAAACTATATTTTGATTCTACTCGTTCCATGGACGAGTCTAATACCTAAAATATAGTATTATTTCTGAACGGATTTTAACGAAATTGAGCACACAGATAGTTTATAACCTAGATTAACATATAGGATACGTTCCCGTGTTATAATTTCCGACCTGAAAATTGATTTGCTGAAAAGCTAGTGTAAACTAAATAAACCACGGTAAATCACAAATCAAACAAGGTCTTTTCATTTAATTGATCCCAAACGCAGTGCAAGCAGACAGTAATTTGTCCACATCTAGGAACGAAAAATCGAAAAGGAGACTAGACAATTTTTCTGTTAAAAATGAACCGAGTCGTCCGTCGCCCGTTTTTCGATCGCCGCAGTGGGCGGGAGTAAAAATTTTGCGCTTGGGGAAAGCGTTTGTGCAATCAGAGCGGATTGTGCTTCGAATCTAAGCTAAGCCGCGCTAAGCGGCGTAGGCGCCGAGAAAACATTTCGCCCGCCTGAATCCTATTACCGATTTTTAAAAAGGTTTTTCGGAGCCCAAGTACACCTATCTGTATTTTGAGGACGTCTTAAGGTGCTCGCTCACCGGGAGCATTCGCCTATAATGTAACAATTCAAGATTCTACTGTATTGACTAGAGCTTTGCAAGTAGACTGCGCAGGCTGTCAAATGCTAGGTAGTGTAGAGCGATAATTGAAACCAACGGGATAAGTTAATACATTTATAATTAAACTAGCTGTGCCCGCGAGTTTGATCGCGTGGATTTCGGGTATCAATAATGTGTCGCTTAGTGCTTTATAGCTTTATGTGGTGTAGGTACCATTCTTCCGTTGAAAAGGAAGAATCAATTTCCTCTTTTTATTATTTTTACGCGGAACCCGAATTCTTTTTCTAAAATAAAATTCAAGTTGCTCCTTATGACATCAGCTATCTGCCAGTGAAAATCCCGTCAAAATCGGTCTAGCCGTTTCAGAGATTAACCGGAACAAACAGACAGACAAAAATACCGTATATACCTACGTTTATATGCATTTAGTAAAAAGGTGTTATTTTGACATTACAAACAGACACTTCAATTTTATTTATTTGTATGTATCACATGTATGTATAAAGTATAGATAGGTTAAGTCTATTCATGTTTCAAATTGATGTGTATTTCAAGCTAAACAAATATCAAATTTATTTTAATGGTAATTAAGTTGATTTCAGAGTGACTAGCATATTGAAAAAGTAAAAAAAAAACTTTGAACTTTATTTGTAGGAATTAAACTTATTTTTACATAAACTCATGTCTGTTTACATTTTTGGAAAATAAATCGCGAATGTAGTTAGAAGTAACCCGGCTAGGTCGCGGGTAAATGCAAATGCTCCCGGTTTGGGAACGCCTTTATGTTTCGTTAATGCTGTCGCCAGCCTAAAGTAGATTTGTTACAAATAAAATCGCTCAATTCTGATCTTTTCTAATTACGTATTCATGCCGATACTTCTCGGTAAGAAGGTTTCTCGAGAATTTTATTCGATATAAATACTTGAAATATCGGCTTAGTGAGCTGCCAATACGGGTTTGGTAGACTATTATGTTTGCTTCGAAGACAGGCCTTTTAATAATAAAAGCCGAGGTAAGTAGGTACTTACTTAGATATTTATTTTATACTAGCGGCCCGCCCCAGCTTCGCACGGGTGCAATTTCTTATTTCGAATTACCGAAATTTTTATTTCATACAAACCTTGTCCTGGCAATACCGAACACAAAAAAAAAGGATTATCCAATTTAGTGCAGTCATTCGGAAGTTATGCGCGTACAGATATTTTGGCGACTTTGTTTTTTAGGTACTATGTATAAGGATCGCGCCTCAAAGAGATGTCAGCACTAACTGACGGAGTCCGCTAGGGCTGATGCCTGCCAGGGTCGCGAGTTGTTCGAAAGCGATACCGTAGACCCTGGCGCAGGCAACTGAAGGGACAAGGGTAGGTTTTAGTCAGTAAAAGCCTGACACGAAGACCGGGAGAAGTTATTCAATAAATTCCCACCCAAAAAAAAAAAAAGAATTCACTGAATGTGACCGGCACCACTAGTTCGTTGATTACTATCTTAATTTATTGTTATAAATTAAATAATGTACTGCCACTATACTTTTCATCAGAGATTTCTTTAGAAATAAGCATCACCTTTGTGCACATCAATCTACTACAATCTGTCAAATTTCTTTAATAGATTTTCAACTTTATCGCTATAGCATAAGGTTCAAAGTTGATTGGGAAAAATTTTTCCGAATGTAGCGTGGTGTCGGTAATAGTGACGCGAGTTCAATGGTTTTTTCCAACTCAAAAAATGCCCAACGCGCCTACTTCAAAAACGCGTCTTCTTGGGAACGGAAAAAAACAACTGCCTGTCTTTTAAACGAAGACGTTTTTGATTAATAAAGAAGAAAAACAAGGTTTCCCGCGATATTTCCTCTCCTTACAGAAAATAATGTAATGTCTCCTTATCTTGACTTCCTAACCAATTTATTTATTACTACCGCTTGTTACAGAAGGTCGTAAGAATGCCTTAACAAAAAGATACGTAAAGAAGACAATTTTTAGGCTCTTTGAGAGAGGAGGAAATATTTGTAATAACTTAATTGGTATGTGAACCTTTCCTGAATTACCTTTTATCCTGTTCTTTCTTTATGAAAAATATATAAATGTGGGGGACATTTATGTATTTTTCATAAAGAACGTAATAACTTTCCCAAATATGGTTCCAACATCGATATAAAAAATACATTTATTATGTTATTGTTCCAGTTCTGTAGACATAAATATCAATTCTGTGTTCTGTGTTTTATTTAGTTACCTTACTACCTAATTATTGGAGTTGACATTTTGATAGTTCATTCTGACATTTACTGTATTTGACGTTTAATAGTTTTTAATTTGATCATTTATGTTTTTTTTTTATATTTAATTGTACGCGGTATCAATCGCTTCCAAAAAAAAACTTACATGTACAGAGATAAAAGTATTTTATATTTTAATCCATATCATAGTATAGTGTACCTGTTTACAAAATTTTATCCAAATCCGTTCAGCCGATAAAGAGTGATTGAGGAACAAACACACAAACATTTTCATATAAACTATTGAATAGTCAAAATATATTAGTAATAAATTAATAGTAATAAGATAGGCAAAACTAATATTTGATTAATGTAACCCCGATGATCCAAATTAATCCAGATTTCGTCTATTGACAGCCATGAATATTATTTCAGTAGTTAAATTGAAAACCGTATGAAATTAACGTGTAATCAACAGAAAATTTGGCCATCAACCGTCCCGACCAAAGTCGTTAGCACCCGGCTTCCGATTAAAGGGATAATCACACTCTCTTAAAATTGATTGGGATGATGAGATTAATTTCATGTATATCAACAGTTGACACTACATCCAAATTGTACCGGCTAATAAGTGAATAAGAAAATATTTAATAACTAGTGACTAGCTTCCGCCTGCGGCATCGCCTGCATGATAGGATGATAAAAGTAGCCTATGTCCTTCCCCAGGGCTCAACGTATCCCCATACAAAATTTCATCAAAATCAAAAATTTCACAAAAGTTTTAAAAATTGTTTTTGTTATAAGTACCCTATACACTTTCATATGCATTTAGTAAAAAGCTGTTACGTTAAAATTACAAACAGACACTTCAATTTTATATATTTCTATAATTTAAAGATATACATTGGAAAATAATAAATGTCCTCATTGTTACCCGATTCGACGGTTTTTTGGTCATACTTGTACCTACAATAGGACACCTCTGCTCAACCTTCGGTGAAACTAGCTGTGATGTTATGATAAATTATGTGATGTGTTGTTATGTAACTTCTATGGTGTACATAATAAAAACTATTTTATCTATTTATCTATCTATGTTGATACACACAAACACGAGATATGTTTTCTATAATTCTTTATCCATTAACCGAACATCTATCCTGTGGTAAAACTAATTTTCTTTACTTCAAATCAAAATCGTGCAACTGTCACCCTCCATCAAATTTGAAGGCAAAACAAAGCGTGGAACGGTCTCATTATATTTTACAATGAGGCTTCCAAAGCCGGGGAGCGTACGGTATTGCATGAACACATATGTAAGTTAGGTAAACCTGACAGACAGGACACGTCACACAAGTAAAATTAATATAAAACTTCGTGACAAAGAACCCTTTTGCCATCTGTTGATGCCCTAAAAGGCGGCTAAAGAATTATAATGCCAGATGACAACACAGGAAATTAGCCTTTATGACGGCCATATTTAAATGCGGTGCTCCCTGAGCAACCAGTTTAGGTACTATCTTGGAGTGTGGAACCTAAGATAGAAACACGCTTGTACGATACGACTACATACAGAAAGCATGGCTACGGGGGTCGTCTCCTGACCTCGAATACATTATTCAGAGCTCTGCTAAAGACACAAATAACAGTTGCAGGGAGAGCTTACAGCTAATTAACAATATAAAAACAAAATTAAGAAAAGTAGAAAAGAGTTCCTGGAAAGACTTGGGGGAAGCTTTTGCCCAGCAGTGGGACAGTATAGGCTAAACAAAAATTAATAATAACAAAAAATAAGGAAGTAGTGTTTCCAATACTTGAGAAGAAGCTATCAACACTAAACCAACCAGTAAACATCGAAGTAAAACATCATTTCCCATTGAAAGCTATCGCAACGAACCGACAAGGAAAGATTATTCATTTTGACACTCGATTTACCCACAGATAGAGAAAGGTTGAGTATTCTCAACTGAGTACTGTACTAGTAGTAAAGGTTGTCTGCAAAAGGGAACTTTAACATCACGCAGACTGGCAGAAAAATATTCTGTTTGCATTTGATCACTCAAGTGACTTTAGAATCTACACCCTAATTACGTAACACACTATCGATCGATGGGTGACCATCTTTACATACCGAGACCCCTCCGTGCCTCGGAAAGCACGTTAAGCCGTTAATCCCGGCTGTCATTCGTGGATCTTTGACAGTCGTTACGGGTCGTCAGAAGCCCGAAAGTCTGACAACCAGTCTTACCAAGGGTATCGTATTACCCAGTAACTGGGTTGTAGAGGTCAGATTGTCAGTCGCTCCATGTAAAATACTGGTATTCAGCTGCAACCGGTTAGACTAGAAGCCGACCCCAGCATATGAAGAAGAGAGGGAGAAGGCTAGGCAGTTGAAGTGATGAGGATAGTAGGAAGTGAGACGGAATGGGAAACACCCGTTACTTCAGCTGAAAGTGTGTATTTCGCGCTTAGGGAGTAAACCCCCTGTACTAGGGCTCATAGGACATAGTACCATCATCTAATTAAATACGAATCGATAATATCATGGCAGCCATAATCTGCAGAAGCACTTACAGAATGACAATAACGAAAACTAACTAGTTAATAGGCCCCCAATAGCCATAAGCAGACAGTAACGACATTATTATTTCCTCTCACAAAGGGACAAATTGTAACATCTATGATTTATTGTTCAAATACGATGACGTAATAGCTATCGGCTATTTCATTTTATTGCTTCTTCGGATACAATGGATTTGGGCATTTCTGTATGAATCTAGTATTATTTCTGTAGACTAGGCTTTTCTCCCGATTTTCTTGCCTTGGGTTTCAAAAAAGGCTATTTAATATCACAAAACACTTCAACACTCAGAGCTACATTTCTTTAAAGGCCTTTCTGAAAAATCCTGAATAAAATCGTCAACCCGCGGGGTAATTACGTAACGAACTAACAGTAGCTTTCATTTTGACAGTTCAACAACATTCATTGCGTTATTTACGTTGTTGAGCAGACATATTTTTCGAACATATGAAGCAATGGATAAGCAATATCCTTCAATATGATTCAGATTGTGATTAATAAGAGTGCCATCTTCAGCAAGATTGGTGACCAATGCTCGTGCCTTCAATGTGTGAGAAGAGGCTTTTGCCCTGCAGTGGGACAATACTAGTATCGTTTTATTCTTTCTTAGACCACCTCTATACATTCTAAAGAACATTATCATCTTACTTTCTGGTTTACATCTTCAATGGTTTAGGCTGTGCATTATCAGTCAGTCAGAAGGCTAGTTCCTGTAAAATAAAAACGTTGAAAATCTATTCGCACAATCAATGTCAAAATCTTGTCAAAAATGTTACAGGTATTTTTGACAGATTGAAACGGAGATCAGACTTTGAACGTTCTTAAAATTACGAGAATTGCCTTTCAATTATGACAGTATATTTTTATTATTAACCCACAGAATATAATTACCACTAAGATTAACACCAACATAATTTTGATGCCTACCAAGATTAAGCCTGTATCTAACATAGTGCAATTCAACATAAGCTGAAGCTCAATGCGCAGACATTAGAGAGGCTTAGTTCCACTATCAAAGCGGAATGTTAATCGGTATTCAGATAATGAAATCCTAGTGCTTTGCCTACTAATTGCATTAAACAGGTTAACACGTAGGTAGTGAATTGATTGCTTGAATTAACAATGAACTAAAGAAGATGAGGTTTCAGAAGTACCTATGAAACCTCATCATCATCTGCCTAGCCTTTTGCCAACTATGCAGGGGTCGGCTTCCAGTCTAACCGGATGCAGCTGAGTACCAGTTTTTTACATGGAGCAACTGCCTATCTGACCTCCACAACCCAGTTACTGTGTAATACGAAACCCCTTGGTAAGACTGGTTGTCATACTTTCAGGCTTCTGACGACCCGTAACGACTGTCAAAGATCCACGAATGATAGTCAGGAACAACGGCTTAACGTGCTTTCCGAGGCACGGAGGGGTCGAATCGTTGAGCTCCTTAAGTTTTGAGTTGAGCTGCACGATTTCTGACAAATGCATGCACTGACTGGACAGGTCCACTCAATATTTGTGATTCTTTTCTCAAAAGACAATCTCAGACCGATCTACATTGTCTTCCCATGATCTGACCAAGATTATGTCTGGAGTTTAAGACTGTGACCTTAGAGTTTGTTTCGGCATTTCTTCTCAGAGTAGTCAGATAGGAAACCGACCTAATTTCGTTTTTTTTTTAAATATGATTGAAACTGTCTGTGCAAACCTACTTACAGAAATAAAATCATTTATCATTTAGTTGTTGTAAGTTAATATCTTGTCAGGAAAATAAATCTTAAAACGACATAAAAAACATGTAGGGTTAGCTCGCTTTGATCACAAGCCACCATAGGTCTATATATCATGGTTCTGAATTATGTGACTATAGCTTTATAGAACCCAGTCTACAGCAGCATTTTGAGGAAAGAGCCATAGCTTAGAATTGACCTGTCCAAACAGACGGCATACAAGCATCAGTCTTCGTATAGCTCAACCCTATTCTAGGTAGCTCAACAACACGACACACGACGCTACCAGTCAGCCGGAAATTCGTGTAGTATGTTCTGTTACACGTAGGTTTCTCCCAAAAAGAAAGTTTTTGCAACAGCGACATACCAACTGTTGGATTGTGAAATACTCTACGAATTACATTTTATATTTCATATTAAATATAAAATTGAATGTAAAAGCGTATTTATTTATAAAATTACAAAAAATAAATACGATATAAAGAGAGGTGAAAAAATCTGAACACCTCGTAAATTCAGAACGTCCGTACAAATATGAAAAATGTATTCCACTTTGCAACACTTATCGGTGCGGTACCTCGGTGTACTTGAACATTTTTGTCATATAATTCTTCCTCAGACACATAATTCACGTTGATAACTTTGAACATATCACGCCCCCGTCTAGAAAGTCCCCTGGGGCTATAAACTTTGAATTAAGGTAATTTCTGTATACCTGTTTAGGGAAAGGGATTTGGAACATCCATACCCCAAACAATGAGTATGTTGAAAACAATTTTCACCGATTCGAATCAAGTTTTCTGATACTTTTGGTCCTACGATCCGCCTCTAACTATCAATTTCGTTAATACAAAATTAATTCGTACGGGTTATATTTTATATGAGAAAGATATTCGGTTCATCCGTTTAAAAATAGATTGAACTGATCCCTTCCGGCACAATGACAAAGGAAATAGGGCATCCCAGACATCGTTTTGATGACGTCATCATTTCCTTTTTGGGTAATTTAACCAAATAGTTTGTCTATTATAAGTTTTAGCTTGGAAAGCGATTCATGGGCCAATTCGATGTTGCCAAACTAAAGTCCGTGCTATTAGATAGTGTTGGATAGCATAAATAAGGGCCGGTCGTTTCAAACGGTTGGTTAACGTAATATAGGTACGTGAAATAATAACGATTACGTACTAGTTATTATTTGGCGTACGGCAAGGTCATAATTTTGTAATTTGAAACAACGCTTTTTTTGGTTTGACGATAGTTAGCGCCATTTTTGACGTATATGCGTGCGTCAAGTGGACGTAAAACAACCCGCCCTTAGCTTCTTCTAATTGAAATTGATGTTGACTCGACATCTTTGACAGCTACTATACGTTTAGTGTGGTATTCTAGTGACGTTTTACACGCTTTGTGACCCGATGTCTATACACGGTCAAACTTAAAGGGTGTGTTAAAGACCATCAGACTGAACAACTTTCTTCATGGGACCAACATCGTAATGACCAAAAATATTTTTTTTAATATGCGAGTTCTATGAAGCAGGTAGATATCACACTAATATTATAAAGGCGAAAGTTTGTGAGTGTGTGTATGTGTGTTTATATGTTTGTTACTTCTTCACGCTCAAACGGCTAGACCACTTTTGATAAAATTTTGTATGGAGGTAGTTGACACCCTGGATTAACATTTAGGCTACTTTTTATCCCGATATTCCCACGGGATCGACATTTACGCGGGTGAAACCGCGGGGCGCAGCTAGTGTTACATATTAGGCATATATCAAAACTATCTAGATTTTAATGGATGTGTGCCAAATATCATGAGCCTGAATAATTAGATAGGTACCATATCGTCGCCAGTGGCGTAACCATAGGGTGGCATTGGGGCAAAATGCCACGGGCCCCCAGCCAGAGGGGGCCCCCAGCCAGAGGGGGCCCCCGGCCCGAGAGGGCCATGAGCACAGGAGGATCCTAACATAAGTTTATAAATGCAAACTTTTTTTGAAAATGTGCAACAAAGGACATCATTCAGATTTCGAACATTTTGTACCTTTTTCCCATTGTTTGTCTAATTTTTTGGACAGGACCTCATGCTCAGCAGTAGCGCTTGCGACCACTAGACCAACGAAGCAGTCAGGTGTTAAATTTTGAAGGGGAACATATGAAATCTACGCGGAAGAAGTAGCGGGAGAAGTGCTAGTAAAAAAAAACTATAACGTTGGTTGAGTTCTTTACATTGAGGGAGGGCCCCATCCCTTAAATTTGCCACGGGCCCCAAACGGTTTACGCCACTGATCGTCGCTAATCTAACTAACTGACGTATCTGACATTTTGGACTAAGCTGACCTAACTGTAGTAATTTGATACATTTTCCAAGTCGAATCTGATATCTGATTATGTATTCCGAACAAAATAAAAACAAAGATCTCACGAAGTGACGTATCTGTTAAAATATTTATTATTAAAACAATATAACACGATAACAATAGTAATAATACGGGGGGTTATCCTTGGGTGCACTTGCATAGTGCATACAGGGATAATCGTCGGTTGGTGCCGCATTTCATTAAAATTTCCTAAGGGGCCTCTGCGAGTTGGCTTCGGCCCCTCGTACGCTTGCCAAAGGACCGGGACCCCATGGTCCCGAGATATATAAATTCATAATAGTAGTAATACTGTACTGTAAAATATGCTTCGAATCAGTTGCGTCACTTAGTTAGATTAGCGACGATATGTGTGACTGACTGTGAGGACCAGGTCGTCGTTGGACCGCTTTATGAATGAATTTACCAACGCAGTGCGTAATCAGAATACTGCTATATTCACCTAGTTTTATAACATAATCTATATAATCATCAATATTATTGAAATGTCCACTGTTGGGCATGAACTTCCCATATAGATTCGGACGATTTTGATCCCTATTACTTACATACAACCGCTCCATGCGACTTTCGGCATATCGTCTTTTCATATATTTGTTTCAAATTAAATCGTTGCATGAAAAATAGCGAAAGTTTAGGTTACCTCATTAAACATAACTTAATTGAAGGCAAAAGTAAATTAATTAGGCCATCTTCATGAAAATACAATAAATTAATATAATAATTATTAAAAAAAAATTTTTTTCAACACAATAAAATAAAAATACAATGGTTGTTTTTAAATCAAGAAAGCTCCAAACCATTCATCTGTAAAAACACTCTCACGGAAACAAATATTTGAGTACGTAATAAAAGTAACGCACCAATAAATTACGGTACTAAAAACTGACGTAATAAAATAATCATCTCCTTTCTTACCGAATAAAAAACTTTTAACTGATCCAGATATATATCGCACTGCACACAAATCCGCCAATGAACGCAAAGACGCGGAAAAATCTGAACAACTAAGTACGCCAATTAAAAGTTTTAACAGTCCAACACGTCACTGAATATACCTACACAAAATTACTTGAGAACATAGAATTATTAGAAAAAAAGTTTAATTAACAAATAAATACACTCACTAATAATGTCCCTTATTTTTTTTTATTGTTGCTTTCGCGAGTTGTTCGACTTTCGAATTTTGTATCGGAACATGGCGCGGCTCGTTCGGAAAGGGCGCGAGCGTCGAGCAGACTGGTGGCCGCGGCCGGCGACGCTCAACGCGCATGTGCACACAACCTCTTATAATTTGATATCTCACATCACCGCCCCTGTGACATTCTGTGGTAAAACCTACTCGTAAATTATTCAATTTTATTTACTTATTCGTACGCTTCTGTAAAATATTATGACGTGGGTCGTGAGATTTACAATCGACGCGTGTCAGACTGTTGGCGTACTTTTTAAGTACGCTTGGCTTAACTTCGCTCTTCAGTGGGAAATAATTCATCAAATACTTCAGCGTTTCCGACTGGCGTGGCCGTTAACGGTGATTTCCCGGAAATAAAGTTCTATAAACTGGTTCAAAAGTATTTACTCATTTGTATGATTGTAAATTAAAACTAAATATTTCTGCTTGATGGCGATCATTGGAAATATAATTTTATTTTTAAATCAATCTTTTTAATTTTTCCCTGAGACTGCATAGCCAACTAATATATTAAATTGTGTATGTGGCGTTCAAAACAGACATAATGACAACATTTTGACAAAAATTTAGATTAAACTAATACTTATAAAGGGTTATAAATAGAGTAGTGTCTGCTCTTTACCGAAAATTAAAGCCGTCGAAATATATTGAAGTAAGTGCGGGCGCAAAGAGATTGTCGGTCGGTAAGCCGACTACAAATAAAGAGGTTGAACAGGCCGGTCGGTTTTGGCAGTACGCCCGCACCCCTAGTTATTCCGACTCGCACCGATATGACCCTTTGTCGATAAAACTAGAACATCACTACACAACAGTTTTGAATCTTTTTTGTGTAAATGCGTGCGTGCCTGAAAAGACTACCTCGTTGGTTGGGAGCATGTTTGCATAGCTATTCTCGGATTTAAAAAGTAATATGGGGTCTTTATATTGGATTTTTTTTAGTAGGAGTCCGGAGTTGTACCAAGGGGCGATGTCCGTAGTTTCAGCCGAAGTTACGGACATTTACGAAGATTTTTTCGGGGCCCGAACTAAGAATGAATGACAACCCGATTCGACAGTTGTCCCTTCTCCAAAAGGCCAATTCTCGTAATTTAAATCGTTCAAAATCTAGTCGCAGCCTCATCTCGGCGACAAACAAATGTCAAAAATGTAGGGAAATTATAGATATTTTTGACAGATTGAGACTGAGATTAGACTGTGAACGTTTTTAAAATTTACGAGAATTGCCGCTCTGATATTAATTTAACCGTCCGAAAAAAATATTTCGACACGTGTTTTAGCGGCACTTTACACGTATCTTCGTTGACGGACTTAGAGAGTAGCCCCTCTGGGCCGGAATATTTGTTTACTAAAATCCAGGGCCGGAAAAATAGCAATAGACCCTACCTCCTATTAGATACATGGGCATTAGTATAAAATAAATGGCGAAATGTTGATACACCTATAACTAGGTAAATTCCATGAAAGTGTGATGATATTTGTTTATGTTTAACTAACAAACTACATAGACTGTACTGTCCCACTGCAGGGCAAAAGGCTCCTCTCCCTTTTCCCCACAATTCTATCTTTTGATAAGATAATAATAAAAGAAAAAATATTTGTAAAGTTATGAGTAGGTATGGACTCGACAGCCTCCGCAGTCAATATACCCAGATGGAAATCCAGCTAAAATCAGGTCATTAGATAATAGGTACTTTGAAGTATGTAACCAGCGAAGGAGAAAGGATCCTTACTAGGGTCGCTACGTTTGTGAATGTCAATGTGAAACCCTGTATTTGCGGTCCTTATGCATGTTCAAAGAGAATGATAATAAGTGTTCTAGAACATGCTTGGTTAAATTATTTAAAGCAGCGTGTAGATCTTTGATGTATTCAGTTAACTAGAATTTGTTTATTGATTGCGTTCTGTGTATGGTCTCAGCAGTAATGAAGAAATATTAGGCTGAAAGACGTATGAGAGAGTATGTTGAAAGAAAAAAGGTTTTATTTGTCATAGAAACACGTGTATACAAAAGGATCAGTTAACTTGAATAATATTACATGTTTTTATGCGGGATGAGCTGGACTCCTTTAATAAAGATTGGTCCTTGGCAGCTCTGAACCGAGAGAGGTGGAGAGAGAGGACCTTTGCGCAGCAGTGGGACATTAATGGCTAATAAAAAAGAATGATTTTTTACAAACATATTTCATAATATAAACAATACGTATTATAAAATTAAATAAATAAATACAAAATAAAAAATGTGAGGTTAGTTAAGTCAGACGCTCGGATAAGACGGTACGAAATAAATTCCCGGTTAATTTGGCAATATTTATATATTATAAATTCTGAAACATTATGTTCTGCGCAATTTTTATTCTGCCCCGACGATTGGGGCAAAATGAAACGGCTCAAATTTGATTTGTGCGGTCTTATCTTAGCGCCGAACTTACAACGAGCTTAGACGTCTTGTGACAAAGGATTTCAGCAATCATTCTTGGGATTAATGCCGTCATTTCTGGATATGCATCCATCGTTACCAGTCTGGTCAACTATCTTTAGATATGCATGCAAATTGCTCGCAGAACAGATAGCTTATAGGGTCGAAAGGTTCTGGAGTGGTGAACGCGTACCGGAAAATGTAGCGTTGGAAGGCCTACCACAAGGTGAACTGATGACCTTGTGAAGGCCGCAGGAATGCGCTAGATGCGAGAAGCATAGAACCCTGTCGAATTGGCGATGCTTGTGGGAGGCCTATGTCCAGCAGTGGACGTCTTTCGGCTGAAATGATGATGATGATCCATGCCACATGATCTTACATAAAGTGCTAGCTTCTGCCCGCGACTTCGTCCGCGTGAAATTTCACCGACCCCATTTACCCTCTTAGAGGTGCAATTTCGAAAAACCATTTCTTAGTGGATACATACTCTTCACAAAGATCACACCCTCCGAATTTTATATCTCTACGACCAGCGGTTTAGGTTGTGCGTTGATATATCAGTCAGTCAGGACTTTGAATTTTATTTATATACTTAGATAACTTTGCAGAACTGTATTGTACACGGTACCCAGAATATTAAATATTCATGTAACTTGTTGGGCAAAATGATCTGTATCTCCATTACCTTTTCTGACCAATCTGTCATTAATTAATCCAAGTCGTCACGTCAGCATTTCCTAGGTCTTCAGGAACCTTAGAAATTGTAACCTTTAACTAGTCGAAGAATCTCTGTCTTCAAACAGCTGGAAGGCTGTATCAACACTCATTAACGACGCAATTATTTTCTGCCCGTTAATGTAACAAAAACCTTCCTTTTCCTTGAAACGATATAATTATTCATAAGAAATCCATCATTATTATATTTATCTGATCATGCATTTGCTACGTCGTTTACTCAAAAGCTTTCAACTTTCCCCAATAACATGCAAGGCAGCGATATATATTTATATCTTGCCTAATGTAGCTCAGCTTGGGGCCAAAGCTGTTCGTGTATTAAATCATGTCGGGTAAATTTAGATGCTCCATTTCTCTTTACTTGTCTTCTTGTTTCATATTGATGATCCTGTCGAAGCCTTTATGATACCAGTCTCTTGATCAGTAAATCAAAGTACTGGATTCACATGTTCCAGTTTTAGGTTCAGTAGGCATTTACACCATTTGACTAAAAACAATAGAAGCAAAATTAACAATGGCAGATAAATGTTTAGATATAATTGGGTGCTTCTCTAATACGATATACGAATAATATATATATTTCTCGTTAACACATTGTTCAGATATACCTTTTCCGTTAAGGTTCAGATCGATAATAATTAAGGTATAACAAAATATTTAAAATAATAATAAATATGTAAAATTAACTCCGTAGGATAAAAAAAAGTGGGAGCGGTGAATGCTTATGCGAATCCCGCACCCTCAGCCATAGGTAGAAGTGGAACACCGCGGTGGTTTTAGCCGGTAAGAGTCCGGCATGCCCCTCTGTCACCCCTACGATGGAGAAAGTCCATGAGGATTTCCACCGCGCACCAAAAAAAAAAAAGGATAAAAAAAATTGGTTTAAATTCAACTTGCAACATTTGACCCATACACATAATAATAATAATCCCCTGACCGATTTCGGTCACGGTAACAAATCTCAACGGAGATTAGCCAGGTACGGAGTACACATTGTAGTGCACAAGTGTGTGCGCAAGCACAGGTGCACTCAATGTTCCTTTATTCCTCTTTACTCTCATAGTCCGATGGGATGGTAAACCGACACGACCGGGGAGACATCAGGCGTAGGACCAACGGCTTTACGTGCTTTCCAAGGAACGGGGGTTTTAAACTTCCAAACTCCGCGCTGTTACTGAGAAATTCCTAATGAAAAAACCCAATAACACTTTGCCGGACCTGGGAATCAAACCCAGGGTACCACGCTCAGCAGTCGCGTTTGCGACCACGAGACCAACGGAGCAGTTAACCCGGACA
This sequence comes from Hydraecia micacea, assembly GCA_914767645.1. Classification (NCBI taxonomy): domain Eukaryota; kingdom Metazoa; phylum Arthropoda; class Insecta; order Lepidoptera; family Noctuidae; genus Hydraecia; species Hydraecia micacea. The sequence continues at coordinate 13,017,218 of OU611788.1, read as the reverse complement.
CATACTATCTAACAAGTAAAACTGTCAGTAATACAATAGTCAAACCGCAAAGGTAATTACGTTGTTCAAAGTTGACTATAAACAATAAGCTATCAAAGGACAAAAGGACCAATCTAAAAGCTTTTCCAAAGGCCAAAAAATCATCATCGGTGTGTAAAAAAAAAGTTTTCCAGAAATTGTTGTCGCTATTAGCAGTTAATGTTTAGCTGAGTGTATTGTACAAAATGATCCAGTGACGACAAAAGTTTTGTCGTTAGAAGCATATTTAAAGATTTTTTTATTTGTGAAAATACAAAACTTTTAAGTGGCCGTAGCCGTGACCTGACTTTCTTGGCTATCTAATTAGTTCCAGGAAAACATCTATCGATTTTTTAAAATAAACTTTATCTATCTTTTGCTTCCGACATCCGCAATAATAATTCAACTAAATATTTGTATAAAACATCCCTGAAAAGACCTTCCTATGTCCTTTCAGAACATCTTTCGTAATATAATATTCAGGGACTTGTCAAGTTGGTCAACTGACAGGTGCCAGAATACGGAAACTACGACTCCGGAGAAAGTTGCTATTGGAATGGTCAGTGTGTACAGCTAAATATAGACCATATGTGTATTATGTAACGAAGAATGTTGCTTGTATTATTTGGAAACAAATCATTATCATTCTCCTTTATCCTTAACTAGCTGACCCGTGCCCACTTCGTTGGGCGGTAAACATTTTAACTTGTGATGAAATTATGAGTGTGGTTCGGTCCTGCGATGTTCTCGCGCTTTGGCTAGCGAGCCTCTGCGAGCGCTCAGCGCTAGACTCCCTATCCATTGTTGCAGAGACATGCTGCCTTAAATCACTGAGACGCTGCGCAAGTTCAGCGCTAGATTCCCGAGCACGGGCCTGCGATGTTCTCACAGTTTGCCTAGCGAGCCGCTGCGAGTGCTCAGCGCTAGACTCCCTATCCCTTGTTGCAGAGACATGCTGCCTTAAATCACTGAGACGCTAGATTCCCCAGCGCGTGCTTGCGAAATATTTTCTCTATTCCTCGAGAGGCGCTGATGATTTTCAAGAGCAGACTCTTCCGTACGGCGTACTCGAGCTGCTCTTGTCTGGGATGTCTGACGGGAAAGTTGTGATTTCTTTTTAGGCATGATAAACAATCGCTGAAACTGTCCGATATCCCAAAAACAGAAATACCACAGCTTCGAACTCGAAGAATGAGAACGAAGTAGTATTTGTGTTTTAAGAAACCGAGCAACCAAAACAATTTTAAAGACCAACAACATCCAACCAACAGTAACTACTTAGTGCGTACAACTCACCTACCTAACGACGAAAGTTAAATAATAACTGGAGAGCGTCATTATGCACAACGCCATCTATGGGTAAATGGATAAAACGTCCGTACAAAGCATGTTCTAATGCGGTTCGTGAATGGACGGCGGCATTTTCCGATTTAGTAATTTTATATTATCTTCGAAACTATTTAACCAATTGACATACTGTTTTGGGCAAATCGCATCTCTACGATGTTCTTGTGATCATAATAATATTTTTTTCGATAAGGTTTAATATTTTGTTGTTTAAAAAATCGTCCAAAGGTAAGTACGTCGAAAAATACTTTTTTTAACACATAAAAGCTACTATATCTTCTAAAATATAAAAGATAGAAATATGGTGTCGCGGACTTTTTTGTAGAACTATTCAAAGCGGACCAGGTTGCCATACATTGTTTTCAATTATATACAACTGTTAAGGCAGCGCATGCAAATAACTCTGTTGTAAGAGCAATTTTTTTCCGCCTGGCTAGACAAAAATTGAGATAGTTCAGCTAATATGCATGATATCTTTATAATTTATAGCCTATAGCACTCCCGAATAATGTAGCTTTCTACCAGTGAAACAATTTTTAAAATTGGTTCATTACTTCCGGAGATTACCCCCTACATACAAACTTACAAACTTACAAACTTACAAACAATTTTACCTCTTTATAATATTAGTATAGATTATTTGGGGTTGGCGCAACATATCTTTTTCTTTCTTTTATTTGAAAACAAAAAAAAAGGTTGAAAAGAAAAACGTATGCCAATAGTATAATCAGCCTATAATGTTCCCACTACTGGGACACAGACGTCCTCTGTGTGAAAGGGACCGGGTCGTAATTTACCACGTGGGCCAAGTCCAGGTTGGCAGAGGTCACATGTTTTCAGTTTTTTTTTTGGTTTTACGACATGAAGAAAGAAAATACATTTATTTAGCACATACCAAAAGACACACAATACACCAGATACTTACATCAGATAAAAAAAGGTCAAATGAAAAGTGTAAAGTCCAATGAAAAAAACATAATAATAAGCAGTAAAGTGTGCCTGCGCTAAAGACATAACGGTTACCGTACGATGTTAACCTACGTATTTCAATCATCATTATCATCATCAGCTTACAGCTGGTAGTCCACTGCTGGACATATGCCTCTTCAATTGCACGCCATTTAGCTCGATTCTCAGCAACTCTCATCCAGCTGCTACCAGCCACCCTGCGAAGATCGTCGCTCCGTCTAGCGATGGCGTCCTACCTTACGTTTGCCGATTCGTGGTCTCCACTCAAGAACACGTATACGCCAACGTACGTAAGCCAAATACCAAAGCTATACAGCGTTAAGTGACTACCTACTAAGTACTAACGTTTTGGAAGCTTAATCGATTTTTTTCGTAAACTGTTTATTTCCCCAGAAGAAAGGAAGGGAAGTCCCAGGATGCCCAGAGCGTAGTCTTTTGATACACCTTTGACGAAAAATGGTCACAATCTTTGGACACCTAATCTACCAATATCCCAGATATCATATAAATGTTAAATCTCATATTGTGCTAGATTGTTCTAGACATTTCAAGAACAAAACCAAATAGATTACTACTAAGTATTAAACGGACAAAAAGGATTAGTCATCTTAGAATATTGTTTTTAGTGCACTGATGCTTTTTTCCATCCATTTAAGATAATCCCCTAGCCAGCTTTTACAACACGAACTGAAAAAAAGACCCGAGTGGCTTTTCCATTCGTTGAGCTTCACAATTCAGCGTTGGGCTATTAAAAAGTGGTAAAAATAAACGCCCCTATGCATTGTAGTCCACGGCATGTTCAATTATCTTCTGATGTCAGAAACAGTGATTGAATCTGTCCTGATTTTGGTACTTTTTAATGTAAGTCGATGCCCGACGGGCAGAGCAGTGGTCGCCCAGTGGTAACGGCCGCGGCTTACTTTACTTTGCTTAGGTAAATTATTTCATCACCACTGCTCTCAAAACCGTGAAGGAAAATATTGTGAGGTAACCGGCATGTCCTAAAACAAAAAATCCGAAGACATGACAATGTGATGTCTACCAATCCGCACTGGGTCTGCGTGGTGGATTACGACACTCCCTCTCACAGAGAAAAATCAAAAAATGTTTGAGTTTATATGAGGAGGCTTGTGTCTCAGCAGTGGGAACATTATAGGCTGATTATGCGACGCCCGACGGTATTACCCATCGGCACATATGACGAACTTCCATACAAACTTTCATCCCCTTTATAATAATTAGCCTATAATGTTCCCACTGCCGGGACACAGGCCTCCTCATACAAACTCAAACATTTTTACAAAAAAAAAACAACTTCAAAAAAAGCACTAAAAAGTGATAAATGACTAATTTCGGAAGTCGGTGTCAAAAACGAAAATGCGGAACCAATGACACCGACTTCCGAAATTAAAGTTATTTATCACTTTGTAGTGCTTTTTTGAAGTCGGTTGTTTTTTTTTTTTGTAAAAAAGTTTTTATCATACAAAGTTGTGCTATGTACACGTGCGTATTTTCACCGTGGGCTGCAGTGGAGCGGGGTCCTTAAGATTTAACGAAATTTGGTCGACTTTAGCTTGGTCATAATTGACACTCCAGTTTTTTAGGGTTCCGTACCTCAAAAGGAAAAATGGAATTCGTTGTCCGTCTGTCAAGACCCTTTTTCTTAGGAACGCGTGGAGATATCAAGCTGAAATTAATATCAAATACCCAAGGCTGCAATCCCATGAAGCAGTGAAAAAAAAAACTTCTAAGTCAACGCAATCAAAAGATACGGGCGTTTATATTCCGTTTATGCCGCATATTTTGACATTTCGCAAGGGAATCAAAACCTATTGGGTACTTCCCGTTCACGTAGAATCATGTCATCATCACTGTCATTACAAAAAAAAAAAAAAATTGTGATTACAAACTTATTTGCAGTTGGTAACTAACCTCGACCTACGTCGATATATGGGGACAATAGTTTACTCACGGCAAAGTTAAGTTTGTCCCTCAATCCAGTTTAACTTTTCGTTAGAGCAATATTAAGTGCTTTTATAGTTTACGAACTTCAGTAATGTTACCTAATTATTATGGTGTATGTAGCTGTACATTACCTAACTGCTTACACTGTTATTCGTAGTTATTATTATGTAAATGCAAATATTTTTCTCTAAATCAATGTATCAGTAGATGGATATTATCTTTGTTACTTTACGGCATTTTTATTTTACGGTATTTTTCATCCATTAAAAATATAACTATGTGAGTTGTAGGCACATTTCGCAGGCACGCGGAGCAAGTGCGGGCGCAGCGCAGGCGCGGGCTTTCGTCCAAAGGACCCGGTCTCACGGTACAGCGAGCGGCAGCCGTGCGCCATACGCACAGAGTACATTATAATATATGGCCATACGCACGAGCGCCTAGATGCTGTTCGCCCGTGTGCCGAAATACGTAAAATTTGAGGCACGTATTCCTTAATTTTGCACCAATATCTCGTTAATTTTCATTATAATTCTGCTTTTTATTGCATTTAAAAACTTTCCACATATTGAGAAAAGCTATAGTTCATTTAAATAATCGGAAAAATATTCGAGACACGATTCCCGTGATAAACTATTTACATACCTACAAATTTGTACGGAACCATTAGTGCGCGAGTCCGACTCGCACTTGGCCGGTTTTTTAATTAATTTATAGCCTCAGCATGGACACATGTACATTACGGCTAATCAAATCATTTAGTGTAATTCAGGAATAATTTTACTAAATGCCAATTATTATAATTAGTCGATAATAAGAAGAATAAAAACGTTAGGGTTCCATAAACCTAAAACCAAATAAATCAAAATGATCAACCTCAAGTGGCTCCCCGAAAATATCTGTCTACAGCGTGTACCAGAAAGGAGACTATTTTAATTTGTATGCGAAGTGGTCTATGAATCAATAGCGATACTGTAGTGGTATTTCTGTGGGGATACCTCAACCATGGAACCTCTTGTGCAAAAGGGCATCAAAATCCAACCCGGCAGTTTTGAGAAAATGTGAATTCTAAAGTTTTGAGAAAATACTTTAGAATTCACATTTCTTGCTACATTTTTTTTAGAAACGTTTTAACGGGTATTTCTGACTTTATAATAGGTACTGAATTAATGTGTTTTTCTGCTAGACATAGTCATTGGCTACCTCGACAGTAGGTACCGAATTTCAGGTTTTTTTTTCGTTTTTAACCAACTTCAAAAAATCAATCAGCTCAACCTATCACGGTCCACAACACCCTGTCCTCTGCCTTCCGCATCCAATCGGTCCCAGCTGCCTTCTTAAAGTCGTCGGTCCATCTAGCTGTGGGAGAGCATCATACCTACTACGTTTGCCAATACGCGGTCTCCATTCTAGGACTCGTCCGTAGTCGTGAAGTCGAAGTTGTTCCATACCAAACTTTAGTACCTACTCGATCTAAATGTATGGTCATGCGTCAGCTCCTAATTTTTGGCGATCACGATGATGGTCTAATGGAGAAAGTGGTTAATTTTAATGTTCTGTACCACACCCTTAAAAACCCAAAACTCAAAAAATTAAACCATGTACAGGCACTTTTGAATTGTCAAAATTAAATAGTCGGTCAGTTAGTCAGAAAGTTGAAGCTAATTGCCCATTCCAAAACGTAGATATTTATGGAGAAGAACGGGCAAGAAACTCCATGGTTACTCTTTTAAATGTAAATTTTAATAAAAAGTACCTACCACAACATTCTGATACATGCATGTTACACTTCAAAATCTGCTTTCAAGAATTCCAGCTCAAAATTTCTCAACCACACTCTACTGAACGTGTCTCAGTCAGTACATCAAGAGCTTATCTCGACACCAACTAGGCTACCGGTTGTCTATCCACTACAAACGTGAATAGCTCCACTGCATTGGCAAAAATAGGTCATGAATATCGGAATAAAAACTGTGTACTGGTTTTAAATGTACTCTGTGCTTTAGCGGGACTGCTGCTGAGGTTGGAAAACTATTCGCCATTCAACTATTTTGGAATAGTGAGAGGTGTAACGTGTGTAAATATTTTAGCAATTTGTGTTTTTATATTCTCGAATAGCTGTGCCCGCGACTTTGTTCGTGTATATGTTGGAAAGGGTACGTATCAAAATCCCGAAAGTTCATAATACCTATGATTGAAATACCGACGTCCAAAACACCTAAATTCAAAATACCGAAAGTTTTAAATGCCGATAGTCGTTATATCGAAACACAAAATACCGATGTTCAAATGCTCGAAAGGACGAAATCCCGAATAGACGAAAGATTAGGATAATTATAAAAAAAAAAATTGTTAGGTTAGGTTAGGTTAAAACTGTGACCCCTACGCACGAGCCGAGCGAGCGAAGCGAGCGGTGCCGCGGCAGCGGCCGGCGAGTGCCAGAAACGACAGGATTATATAGAAAAAAATTACTTTTACACAAAATATGGGCGCCAGAAACGACTTGCGCTAATAGAAAAAAAGAGATTATTTTTAGTAGGCTACCTGGAACCGAACTAGTTAGAATAGATTAATTATTAAAAAAAATTAGGCAACTTTTAAGTGTTTTGAGGTTAGGTTTACAAAAAATAGTTTTTCTCGGAAACGGTGACAATTTCGGGATTTTGAACTTCGGGTTTTTAAACTTCGGGATTTTAAACATTCGGGCAAATGAACTTTCGGGATTTTAAACTTTCGACCAAACAACCATTCGGCGTTTCAATTTTCGGGATTTCGTCCATCGGTATTTTAAAATTCGGTCTTTTAAAATTCGGTCTTTTAAAATTCGGGATTTTGATACGTACCCGTTGGAAAACAATAATTTGTGTTTCTTTGCATATTATTTTTCTGAAATAAAAGTAACCTAAGTTACTCCTCATAACATCAGCTATATGCCAGTGAAGGTCCCGTCAAAATCGGTTCAGTCGTTTCGGAGATTAGCCGAAACAAACAGACAGAGAGAAAAAAAAAATTGTATTTTTGTTATAAGTACCGTATATACTTTCATATGAACTTAGTAAAAAGCTGTTATTTTGATATTACGAACAGACATACATTTTATTTATTTGTATGTATGTATGGATAGTTACCTTTGTCAGTTCTTGTTTAGTTATGGATTTGATATATATTGGAAAGTAAATGGTTTCTGGTAGTTTTAATACCTCACCAGCTGAATGATTCGACCGTACTCCATAATTTAAAGTATAGAGGTATGAGGAACAGGGTGTAAAGTTCACTCATCCTCCATAGAAAAGGGAGGATCCTCCGACCAGACGGGTGTCGTGTCTGGCGAGCAACTACCCGATGATTCATGTCGGGCCGTTGTATAGTTGCGTGCGTTGTTTTAGTTGCGTGTTGTGTAGTTGCGCGGTAAACTCTGCTTGCGAGATGCTGGATTTTTTCGTGACGTCAGAATGACGAGTAGTACGCATTTATTTCGCTACTATCGCGGCGTTAATATCGCTACAAAAGTATTTCTTTAAGTAAATAACACAATCCACGGTTTATTCAAACCTTAATAGTCCTTTTCAAACTCTCTTCATTTAAATATTTTCAGCATCGTCATAAATCAATTAGTCGAACTTGTTAAGATATTTATTATTAGTTGCCGATTCATTCTCCCTAAAAGCTAGACGTGCATTTTCGCATAACATTTGATATAATCAATATCACCTGACCACTTCACAACTTAATTAATATCAATTAGAATAGAAGCAGTACGCGAACTTTCGCTCTCCACAAAATATACCGAACATTTCCCTAACAAAACCTTTCGACTTGCCTACTAACCGTTATTAGATCGGACAGTTTAATTTGAACGTCATTACGTTCCAAATTCAAAATGAAGTCGGTAGGCATCGATCTGTCCCGACACATTTCATTGCAAATAGGAGCGCTGAAGCTGTTAGGATTATGGTTCTACATACCCTACCGTTTGAAGAATTTCAGATTTTGGATTTGCGTTTTGACGAGAATTGTTCTAGGAATTGTTGTGTTTGCTGTACCGCCTGCCAGCCAATTCGTTTACGTGGTGCGGTTGATTTCGTCGGGGAACGCTGAAATACAAGAGGTGGCTGCGATGTGAGTAACAAATTTTATTTAACAGTGTAATATACCTGCAGGGCCTTTTTGAATTGATTGACAAAACTTCATAAACCGCATCAAGAAGAAAAACATTTATATTGTATACAATCAAGTATTTTCTAACTGAATAGACAGCTGTGCTGCTGGGGAGTTTGTTCCGCCACTTCTTCTCCCCAGCGAAAGCACTAGGAAGTAGTGAAGGGCGGGCGTTTTTGAAGACTGTCTTTTGTAATTTTGACGTTGGAAATGTGCTGATTCTCGCCTAGTAAAAAAATAAAGATAAATTACTTTTGATTTATTTTCCATAATTATGACCCCGTAATTAGCTGTACGTGTAAGTTTTGGTTTCCTAAGAAAACGGTGAACGGTCACACAATAACGGCTTTTCAAATACAAAGCGTTTTTTTACTCTTAATTGTCACATGCCGGTGAAAATTACAGATTTTCATGACGGCCATTATAATATGACGGAACCAATTTCCTAGAGTCCATAGCTTTACGCATACAGCACGCGCATACGCAGCATACGTAATGATTTTAAGTCAACTTTTTAAATAGTGCTATTAGATACCTAGACCCCTACCTTGGTTAGATTGCTTTAAATGGCTGTTAGAACTTACGACCCATTGGGTCCCTCTTAATGGCCAGCAAGAACTGGTCCTTAGCAGCTTTGAACAGAGAGAAGTGTAAAGAGAGTAGGGAGGTATTTGACCTGCAGTGGGACATCACAAGCTAATACAAATAATAATTAAATACCGGTACTCACTTACGCATAACGTCTGTAAAGTTTCTCCTTATTACTTATTCGTAAAGTTTCTCCCTTAAATCCATCCAAAGGTTCGCTTCGCTATTAGCGGTAACACCGCCGATTGTGGCACCCTCTGTAAAAGTTCTACTTCTATATATGCATAATTTATGTAGTGTACATAATATAAAGAATATTCTACCTAACGAGTCGCGCCGCTTAATTTAGCCCGGAGTCTAGACTTGTGCCCTGTTGATAGCAATAGGGCAGCCCCCTTGTAAGCGACGCAACTGCCGTAAGAACTTTTGCTAAAGACTTTTTTTATAAAATGTAAAATACTTTTTTTTGCCGTCATTCGTGGATCTTTGACAGTCGTTACGGGTAGTCAGAAGCTCGAAAGTCTGACAACCAGTCTTACCAAGGGGTATCGTATTACCCAGTAACTGGGTTGTGGAGGTCAGATAGGCAGTCGCTCCATGTAAAATACTGGTATTCAGCTGCATCCGGTTAGACTAGAAGCCGACCCCAACATAGTTGGGAAAAGGCTAGGCAGATGATGACTTTTTTTGCCGTCAAATAAAACTGATGTGCACGTTTTTGCTTCCGTTCTGTCATCGTCGTTCAAAACCAAATGTATATTTTCTGCTATTTTTGTAATTAAAAATTTCTTTATTCTTTTCACTTATACAATCGTCATTTTTCTTTTCACTTCGAGCTTAAGACCATTACACCCCTATTACACTAGCGAAATATGGGTGTACTATAAAAAATCCTCTGCCTAACCCTTTAAGAAATACAGGCATGATAAAATTTTATTTAAAAAGAAACTGTATAAACGGTGTGTATCTAATGATGAACATGCTTGATCTGCTTCTCAGTTATAACATGATTATGCCATTATCTTGTTTGACATGCAATACGTGATCGACACACTAGTGCACAGATGGGGCCATCGAATCACTTAACTGCCTGCACCGTTTCTAATGACCCAATTGTGATGAGAGGGTAGCACAATACAGGGTGTATAAAGACCCTTCACGAAGTCCGTCTACACATTCATCAAAAAAAGTTGCTGAGAAACGACTTCTATTTTTGGTGTGAAAATTCGCTGTTTACGGTACTGCGCAATCGCATGCAAATATTGTGCTTATGGGTGCATGCAAAGGTACGGGGATTATGAGGAGTATTTACAGAGAAGATCAAGAAAAAGAGAAAGAAATGAAGATGAGAAGAAAATAAGTAGAAGAAAAAAATAAGAAGAAGAAGAAAAGAAGAAGGAGAAGAGACGAGAAAAAAAGAAGAAGAAGAGAAGAGAAGTTAAGAGATTTGAAACATTGTTTTTTTGTAAAAATACGTCAAATAAAGGTGAAATGTTGACCTTCAATATTTCCGTACCAAAAGGTTCCCAGATACGGTCCAGTACAAAAAAAAAAACATATAAACGGGAAGAATAAGTGACTCTCGGCTTCATTAACGGTATTTTTACACCCGTTATAATTAATGACTTTACGAATTTGCTCATCCAATCCAGAAAAACCTAGCTTACCGTTTTAAATAGCGAATTAAGTCCACTGATTAACGCAGTCTTAAATTCAAGTTGTAAAATATTTGCTTCTTCTGACATTCAACATTTACATTATAATATAGCACTCCGCCTTGTACAAAATTAATTTTGACTCTTAAATTATTGAAGCGTAAACTAATCTCTATCGCAAGAAGTGAATAGAGAAGTATATTTTTTCAGATGTTAACCTGCCCTGAGTCCCATAAAATTCCCGTTAAAGGGCCAAGAAGGGTAAAATATTCGTAGTTGCGCCCAACTGGATCCCTAAAGTACATCATATTATGTTAATGTATGTACATAGAAAAAAATCAATGAATTTATATTGGGATTTCGGACAATCTATTTACAAATTATTTCACAATTTGTAATGGTTATAAAATTTTGATTGAATCAGTTTTGATTACATAAAAACGGGGACAAAAGAAGTACTTTGAAAACTGTAAAGAACCCTTTCGTGCTCATAAATTATGTTATAACGACACAATAAATCTGCCTTGGAACTGAAATCGCGTGTAACATACATGACAAACCTAAATAAAACCAGTTTTTTCGAGCTTTCGTTTAACTTGTTAAGGTCAAATCTTATCAGCGCGACCTACTTACATAATAATATGATGGGGGAATTAATAGGCGTTCTTGTGATGACAAGAGAATATCTTTGGCAGAAAATGTCCTCGAAATAAGTATAAAAGAGAAGGAATGTCGCGTGTTACATTTCACGGTACATACGACGACGAAATGTTAATAGCTTAAGAGTTATTTATAGTTATGTGGTTGCAGTTTACTGTTCCGCACTCCAGATAAGTCGACTTTATTGTGCCATTTAAAATGGCCATTTACACTACTTCACCTGTTTAAAATGGCCAACTACAAATATTTTACAGGTTTTCCTAAATTACCTTCTATACTGCATAAGTTCTCAACCTTATTTTGCCTAGCGCCCACTTGGGCTTTGAGAATATTTTTTTGTAGAGCCCCCCAATTTTTTATTTACTTACCTTGTATCGTGAATCTGAAACAGCTTTTGCCAAAATTATATTTAAACGTGTAATAATATTATATTGTCGTAAAATCTCTATAGACATTATAAACGCGAAACTTTGTGAGTATGGATGGATGTTTGTTACTCTTTTACGCAAAAACTACTGAATGGATTTAGATGAAATTTAGCACACATATAGTTTATAAGCAGGATTAACACATGGAATACTTTTCATCTCTATATTCCCACGGGATCGAAACTTATGCGGGTAAAACCGCGGGGCGCAGCTAGTAGAATATTTACGAGTAATTATCTCTGGGTCTTCTATTCCCCCCTGAAAGTCTCAAACGCCCACGAGGGGGCGTTATCGCTCACGTTGAGAACCATTATTCTATAGACTGCCTCGTTGGTCTAGTGGCCGTAAGCACTACTGCTGAGCACGAGGTCCTGAGTTAGATTCCCGGGTCGGGAAAAGTGTTATTGGGTTGTTGGGGTAAAGTCTTGTTGGGGTTATTGTAACTGCTTGTCATAATAAGACAAATGAGGTGAAATCCGACTGGTAGTTCCAGAGATTAGCACGTTCAAACAAACAAAAAATCAAACTCTACATTATGAGTATACATTGATGTGTCCTACACCGAAACCTGTCACCGGTTACTAAAACCCGCCTGTATTTAAACAAACCAAACAGCTGAATGACATTATAAATATTAATGAATCCCTTCCCAGCCGCAAAGGTCTGCTTATTATGTTAACAAAACGAAATACCACAACTTGCTAATTTAATGCTCCACGTTTCAGAATAAACTTGATTCTGACAGAGTTGCTAGCATCGTTAAGGCTTCTGGATATGAGTTTACGCCGGGATCTACTCATGCAGCTGTCAGACCAGCTCAAGAGCGAGGAGTTTCAGTTTTACTCGAAAGACCAGAAGAACATATTGGAAAAGGCCGTCAAGTTTTCCAGGAGGTTGTTTTGGATTCTACTGGTTAGTTGTAGCTCAGATGTGCTTGGTGAGTGGTGGATTTGATTTTAATTCTTATTTTAGAGTTCTGAAGGTCGATTCTACTAATTAATGTCCAAAGTGAAAAGTAGTAGACATTGTACGAATAGATAGACAAAAATATTGTATTCCGTTTGTTTTAAAACTCGGTGTGTTCACATTCCGATTCCGGTCGCAATCTCATCGCAGTCTAGTCTTGCGGCGGTCAACTTTGTTATAGCAGAAATTATACGGGAAATTAGACAGTACCTAGTTACTTGTGTATTATCTGTAAGGCCCGTCGGTTTATCTCACGAAGCGACGCACGCTTTACTTTTGGTAACCCACACACATTTCTCATTTCCGACTTCGCCATTGTCTCGGGCGGTAGCGAGAGCTCCTACGCTTACACACTCATTCACAGCGTGTTTGTACATGTGGTTACCAAAAGTAAAGCGCACCTCGCTTCAAAAATTGTACTTGTGCATTTATTTTTAGCAATAGTTCTCTGTTATTGTCATAGGGCGTCCGTTGTCTACATTTATAGTGTGACAAATATCATAAATGTTTTGACAAGATAAATATTTTGTTGCTATGAACACTTGTTGACATTTTATGTCCAGGAACATCACTGTCCGTTCCAAGGTTACCTGGAAGAGATCGCAGAAAATGATTAGGCCGCCCATTGTATATTTTGTAGTGTTTGATGAATTTTTTTCATGTTACGTATTTTTGTGGTGTACAATAAAGTATATATACCTAAATAAATAAATAACACTCAGTGGGCGTGTCGCAGAGGGATGCTTCAATTGATCCTTGTAATATTATCTCACAAAACAACACGAGTAGATAGTGATGTCTGTTTATAGTGATCCTTCAAGATGCGTCACATATAGAGTATATATAGTTATACAGGGTAGCAGGGACCCGCAACCCGTTACCATGGATTCAGTACATTATTCTGAATTACCCTACGTTCAAACTGTTCGTCTGTTATTTAAAAAAAAAAATTCTGTTCCATACATTTTGAACGCGTAGATAGGTATTGCACTTTTCTATGAAACAGCAGTTTTTTTTTTTTATAACCGACGAAAATTTTCTATGCTAGAGGTCTAGAATCATGTTCTGAATACATGGTTTCAATTTGTGCGTCGATATCCCTGACACCCTGTATATTACTTACCTATAGGCTCAAATCACACCGAGATGGCAGTGAAGCGGCGAGCAGTTTCAGTGTCATATAATTTTAAACTTTATCTTCATTACTATAATACATAGTATCGCTTGAGAAACTGGAGTCGTCGGAGAGCTCGCGGCGCCGCGGGCGGCCGCGCAACCTTTTCAAGTTTCTCAAGCGATACTTTGTATTATAGTAATGAAGATAAAGTTTAAAATTATATGAAACTGAAACTGCTCGCCGCTTCGCTGCCATCTTGGTGTGATTTGAGCCTTACTCGCATGTATGGTTAGCAAAATAGTAAAGTTTACAGGCAGCTAACTTAACGTGCAATTAAAATAATTGCCTGAACTTTTCTTGTGCATACCATAAGATTTTTTTTGTGAGTAACGTAGCAAAGGGAAAGATGAACGTTGTTTGCCAGTATAATTAATTATTTTACCGTGTACTTACTCGTCAAATTAATTGGTATCGGTATTATTCCAGTACACATTGTCGTGGTACCAGCTTTACATAATTTTGAAATTTTACCTGTGAAGATGGATCTCATTCTCATTGATGTTAACAAGGAGTCAAAGTCAAAGTCAAAGTCAAAGTCAAAGCATTTATTTCAATTAAACCATTTACAGGCACTTTTGAATTGTCAAGAAGTCGGTCAGTCAAAAATAAAATGAAGCTAGTTGCCCATTCCAAAGCGTAGGTACCTATGGAGAAGAACGGGCAAGAAACTCCATGGACACTCTTTTAAATTATATTTTTACAAAAATATTAGTTACATCATTAATGTTGAATTTATAATAATATGTGAGAACGATGTAAAAAAAGACATATGCGTTAAAAGCGTCCAGAGTACAGCAAATAGTAAATAATAAAAAAAAAACAACAATCCAAAAATAAAATAATTAAAAATAAAAATAAGCCGAGGCAGCCGAGTGATGACCAGCCCCAACTGACGGCGCCCGTTCACGAACATGACGCATAGATTAGCACCATTCAGCTCAACCATTTTGAAGGGAGCTAAATGATCCAACACACACGCCACCGTCAGCGAGACAATTGTGTGAGCATGACATACTATCAGCTGCCAGGGCATATTCAAGTCAATGAAAGACATATCACCCGGTAAATGGTAGCTCTACAGTACATAGAACTCACATCTGTGCTATGCAATTATACAATACAAAGGAAATTGAGTTTATACAATGCAAAGATAGTCTTACAATCTTCAGCAGCTCCAACAGTATTTTCAAGTGTTAATCGATTAGTTGTGGTTGTGGAGCAGGACCAGCAATGAGCCAGGCATTTTTATCAGCGATATAATCCCCTAACTTATAATATGCCTGCCTGCATAGTGTGCGTTTTATACAAGACTTGAATTTTGTTTCATTCAGTTGAAGAATGTGGGGAGGTATCTTATTATAACATTTTAAACAGTACCCCATAAAAGATGAGTCTACTTTAGCCAGTCTGAAACCTGGTTGAACCAATAGATCCCTATTTCTAGTACTATAATTATGTCTTTCTCCTCTTTTACTAAAAAGATGTAAATTTTTCCTTACATACATGATGTTTTCGTAGATATATTGACAAGGTACCGTCATGATGTTAATTTCCTTAAACAGTTCCCTTAGAGAATCGCGCCCGCGGAGATTATATATGGCTCTGATGGCTCTTTTCTGCAGAATAAAAATAGAATCGATGTCTGCAGCCCGTCCCCAAAGTAAAATACCGTATGACATGATACTATGAAAATAACTAAAATAGACTAGTCTCGCAGTATCTACATCAGTTAATTGACGGATTTTTCTGACAGCATAAGCTGCTGAACTTAGACGTCCTGCAAGAGATGTTAAATGAGGACCCCATTGAAGCCTTGAATCGAGCGTGATCCCCAGGAAAACAGTTTTATCGACGAATTCTAGTTTCTCTTGATTCAATATTATCTCACAATTACTACCCTTGACATTTGGTAAAGAAAATCTTATGCACTTAGTTTTTTTCCCATTTAATACTAAATTATTAGCAGTGAACCAATTTTGGACCTGCAGTAGGGCGTTATTTACGTCGTCAAAATTTGTAGCACGTCTATTTACCTTAAAAATTAAGGAAGTGTCATCAGCAAATAACACCATTTGTGGTTGATTTTTTAATAAATGCAATAGATCATTTATATACACTAAAAAGAGGAAAGGACCCAATATCGAGCCTTGTGGCACACCCATTTTTACTGTTAAACCATGTGAATTGACACCATTTATTTGAACTTGCTGTTGTCTATCATGATATATGAGTCGTATTTTAATTATGTATGCTCTTATCAGGTAAGAGATATTCCTACATTATTTATTTGTGCTTCTTTAGTACAGACGCCAGCACATCAACCTACCTGAAACTGTCACATTTCCCCAATTAATTTGAACCTTATGCTTTAGCAATAAAGTTGAAAATTTATTAAAGAAATTTGACAGATTGTAGTAGGTTGATGTGCTGTAATTTGTAATAATATTTTTTTCTTGCCCTGTTGTTTTTTTGTACAAGTGTTTTCTTGTTACTCAGTGTTTTTGTATAATTACAGATTTTGTACAAACCTGTGGTGTTGGTAGCATTCGCGGCGATACAAACACTGCCTTGGGCCACATTGTCTTGTGCAAGTAAAATTAATTTAGCATATTATTTGTCTTTGAGTAATGCATGAAATCTGAATAATGACATAAATCTTGTCAAGAACAGTTACCCGGGATAAAGCCGGCGCTTAGGGGAGATTTGGTCAACACGGGTCCATGTTTTGGGAAAATATAAACAAAAACATTATACCCATGTACCTACCTAAGAGGATAAAGTAGGATTAACAAAAAATCATTGAGTATCGTTACAGGTCGGCAAAACAAAATCCGTCAGCGCCGCGGGGTACAAAAAAATACTTCCACGAAAAATAAGAACAAAGTTCTCGTTCCGTTTTGAATATTAACATCACATGAACTACGTTCAAAGGGCGTTGATTCTGCAAAAAAATCAGTCTAAAATATTTTATGTACTCCACGATTTATTTACCTTCCAGTCAGCCAATTGGACGTTTTAATTTATAACTTTGAAAATATAAAAGACCTCGTTAAAGCCACCGCAGCTGAAAGGCGGTGCAATGAAAATGAAGCATTTAAAGAAGTTTTCAAAAGATGCGTCCTTCACCACTGCTCTATAATAAGGTAAGTAAATAATTTACCAATTAGGTACTAAAATGCTTTCCCATGTTTTTATTTGAGTGGAATTTAAAAATATTATATTTTTACATTTTATGATACGAATCTCTTACCTACCTCGAATATTCAAATGTAAAACAGCCAACTTTCCTTGCCTTTCAGATTTGTAAATACGATACAAGTTGCTTTTAGTGGTGTGATAACAGCAACGTTATTTTTGAGTTCTGTTATTTTGTGTACTACGGCAGTTCAAATTTTTTCGGTAAGTTCTGATCCCAAAGATAAAATACTGACTTGAGAATTACTCACACTACACATGTATTCAAAATTAGCAGCGCGCCGCGGTTTCACCCGCATAACTTTCTAAAGACATGTGGCTCCATCTATTATCATAACAACGTTATTGTTGTTTTCCTCGGGAACAGCACTTTTTTCGGGATGAAAGGTACCCTATGTCCGTTTCTGTACACCTGACAACGTATATGCAAAATTTCAGGATGATCGGTTCAGTGGTTTAGGCGTGAAAAGGTAACAAGCAAACAAACTTCCTTTCGCATTTATAATATTATAGTTAGGATAAACATAACATCACGCCCGTTATCCCAGAAGGGTTAAGCAGAGGTGTATCTATAGTACACCCACATTTCGTCAGTTTTGTTTAAGTCCCATGTATTAGGGGGCGAGCCCATTGCCATCAACCGGGAACAATCAATCAACTCAACCTATCGCAATCCACTGCTGGACATAGGCCTCTCCCAGGCTACGCCACAACATCCTGTCCTCCGCCTTCCTCATCCAGTCCATCCCAGTCACTTTCCTTTGGTCGTCGGTCCATCTAGATTGGAGGCGTCCCATACTAGGCTTGCCGATACGCGGGCACAATCTATAGATTTTTTTGAAGTGAAAACTTCTTTAGGCGCGTTGGTCATTTTTTGAGATGGGAAAATACCATTGAATTCGCGCCACTGTTACCGTAAGGACACCGTTTCGGATGTGGTCGGTTGTCCTCGGGATGTACTCGATTTTAATGTATATCCGATATGTCAGTGAGTGGTGGCAAAGTATTCTATTTGTGTTTTGTTTTCACTTCTATCGGCACTCCCGGAGTACCACTGTTTTTTTTTTTGTTTTGTTGTCCTGTTACATGGCATGGAAATTAATGAGAGAAGCGACTGGTGATAATTACAATAAACATTTTTGTAATATTTTTTTTGCAGATTGAATCTCCTATGAACAACAAGACGCAAGTAGCATGGGTTCTGGCTTACTTGATGGTTTTTATTGGTATTCTTTTCGTTGATTGTTACTTTGGAAATACAATCACTGTAAAAGTAAGTACCTGGCAGTAATAATTGTAAAACTTTTTTTCACTCAAAATAAAATAAATTGAATTAAAATAAGACCTATAAATTATATACAGGGTGTGTAGTAAATAGTATTCGATATACCAGATAATTTATTATAATTTTAACCATTTTTACCCAAGGGTTCCGAAAATATTTTTTTTTTGTTTTTTATTTACGAAATTTCAACCTTTTGTTACTTTGGTTGTAGTTTCAACAAAAACCATTATTTTTTCATTTTGATTTCTGTTAATTACTGTTGAATACTAGAGCTATCGTGTAAAATTATACTTTTTTATGTAAATTTTGAGCTTTGAAGAAAAAGTTAGCTCTTCTCTATTTTAACCCTAATTTTTAGCTTAATCATGCAAATTCAGGAGCGATTTTGTAAAAAATAATGTACTACTAAAATGGTTAAAATTATAACATGTTATAGTAAATTATCTGGTATATCGAATCCTTAACGGTGGACCACTATGTACGATACACCCTGTATATAGCCAATTAGCCATTCATCATCTGCCTAACCTTTTCCCAAATATGTTGGAGTCGGCTTGCAGTCTAGCCGGATGCAGCTGAATACCAGTATTTTACATGGAGTGACTGCCTATCTGACCCCCTCAACCGAGTTACTGAGTAATACGAGACCAGTTCGTAAGACTGGTTGTCAGACTTTTGGGGCTTCTGACAACCCGAAACAACTCTTAACATCGTCGGAACGACTCACATTTGCCATTACCATTGTAGCGGTATCTACAACGCCACATGATGCGAACAACGCGTCATACTGACGTCACGAAATCCTGCATCTCGCAAGTAGAGTTTACCGTGCAACTAGCATAGATACAACGGCCCGACATGAATCATCGGGCAGTTGCCCGCCCGTCTGGTCGAAAGATCCTTCCTTTTCTATAGAGTATGAGTGAACTTTACACCCTGTTCCTCATACCTCTATACCATCAATGCCAGCCATTATCTTTCTTTTTTTACAAAAAGTTTAATAAACATTGACGATACGAAAATCCTGAAATGTTCCCAAAAGAGCTCTTCGTGTTCTAAACTGCTATTTGATATACCGCAGTGACCAACTTTGCAGTGCTTTCAACAAGTTTTTCAGGTCAGCTGATTCTATTTTTGGAATCGCACATACACAACAAACTTCAGTTCACTAAAACTATCATAGTTTTGCTATACTAGAGGGAAAGGTTTGAAAGCAAAAGTATATATTTGGTACGTCCTTTTTATCTAATACAACAGAAGTTTGCCTTTCAAGGAGATTATCAGCCAGTTCCATAAAAACAAACGAAAAAAAAAGGACTGTAGAAGTGTCACATAAAACGCGGCAGCCAGACACATCACACCTAGACCCTTGTTACCGGCACGTGCTAAGCCAATTCAGTTATCCTCCCTTAACTCGTGGCCGACCTTTAGGATGAGCTCTAAGCCTCACCCCAGGGTACCTTACCGGTTACCAGGTATTAATTCAGCGAAGTCTCCCGAAAAACCTGTTTAAGGATAAGAAGATTTAGGTACAGTACATGCACTGTTGAGTACCTGATCCTATCCTCATCCTATCGGTTTAATTTGACTATAGGTACATGGTCTACTGATTGATTTATTAAGTTATTTTCATTTCAGAGCATGCACGTATCAACAGTAGTGTTCTCCTGCCCCTGGATCGAGCTACCAACAACCCTGAAGAAGAACCTAGTCATCTTCATAGCGAAGACCCAGAGACCCCTCATCATATCAGCAGCGAAACTAGTCCCTATTTCCCTCGAGACATTCACTAAGGTAACACGATAGATTTGCTATCTACTGAGCTATTTATACCAATAATTGGTCAGATTATATTATGAAAGTAGCTTCTTTTATTATATCAGTCTTATTGATATAATAAATACGTGGAATTATTATGTTATTTCCGTTCTTATATTCAATGATGTTTTGATGCCAAGTTTTTAGAAAGGTCCTTGTTTACGTGTTTGATTTTACTTTTATAAAGTGGATTTCCCGGAGTGAGACAAGTGTATGTTGAGGTAAAAAACAATCTATACCTAGTAATATTATAAATGCGAAAATAATTTTCTCTGTCTGTCACTTTTTCACGTCTAAACGGCTACCTGAGTATCCTTACTCATATCCATAGGATACTTACAAGAGGGGTCCGTGGCTAAATAATAACAGCCGCACAGGTCGATCGATCAGGTTAAGCTATGCTTGCCGCGGTTGGTCTGTGGATGGGTGACCATCTTTACATACTGAGAACCCTCCGTGCCTCGGAAAGCACGTTAAGCCGTTGATCCCGGCTGTCATTCGTGGATCTTTGACAGTCGTTACGGGTAGTCAGAAGCCCGAAAGTCTGACAACCAGTCTTACCAAGGGGTATCGTATTACCCAGTAACTGGGTTGTGGAGGTCAGATAGGCAGTCGCTCCATGTAAAATACTGGTATTCAGCTGCATCCGGTTAGACTGGAAGCCGACCCCAACATAGTTGGGAAAAGGCTAGGCAGATGATGACTTACTTTTTAACCCATTAGTAGGTACGTACGTAATTTCTGGCCGCGGGCAAAAGCTTCTTAATAAAGACTCTTTGGCATCCGTCAAAATTGTCACGAAAGGAAAACAATATGATGGCCGTTACATATCCAACGATTGGGACGCAAGTAGTATTTAGGCCATTATTTTTAAATATAAAGTTCTTTATGATTTGGGTAAGCAGTATTTCAGACTGAAATAAATATCATTATCATCTCTACTGCCCTTATCCCAATTTATTTGGGGTCCGCGCAACTAGTCTTTTTCTTCCAAACTTCACTATTAGTCGCCATCCCGTTTCTAACCATATCATCATTCACACAGTCCATCCATCGTGTTCTGGGTCTTCCCCTACTCTTATAGCCATCGACATTCATTCTCAATAATTTCCTCGCGACATTTTGGCAATAGGCTGAAATTTACATCATCATCTGCCTAGCCTTTTCCCAAATATGTTGGAGTCGGCTTCCAGTCACACCGGATGCAGTTGAATACCAGTATTTTACATGGAGCGACTGCTTATCTGACCTCCACAACCCAGTTCCTGGGTAATACGATACCCCTGGAAAGACACTGGCCGCTGAAAGCCACGCCAGTAAGCAAGGCAAGTTCGCTGGAAGGCCGAAATAAATATGTAGATATAATTATTCGAAGAAACTACAAGTCTACAAGAACGAATGTATCCGTACTAGATGCTTATGTTGTGTTGTTTAAAACAAAATATTTTAATTTTTTTTTATTTGTGTAACAACAAGATCTTATTCAAAAGAAAACTATTATCAAAAATATCTTTGTATAATAACTTATTCTTTGTTTGTCAATGTATTTTTTTCCTAATTCAATAAACGCTAAAGGAAAATACAGGACTGTAAGAAAAGGGATCGACACGCTTTGAAACGTTCTCTAAGTTAACTGTCGAACACAGAGAACTATTTTTACCGTTTGAGGAAAAGCTATCCAATTCCTTTGTTGAAAGATGATCAATAAATACGAAAAAGATAGCTTTTCAAGATCTCTCTTTTGTGAAACACATATATCATGGGTTCGGGCTTACGTTTCGAAAGAAAATAATTTATTCGCCATAGAATCTCATGCATTATGAACAGTACGTTGCGCTAGAACAAGTAAATTTAAACTACGTTTTCTATACATAGGTACTCTCTAATCTACAGGGTCAATTTAAATTTGCTAGCAAAACTCCGCTGACGTGATGGCTATCGATATCAAATTAAATGAAACTGGTATTATGAAATCTTACGTCCAGATATAAATAAATCCACCTACAACTTTCATTAAAACACACATAGATAACTTAATAAACATACAATACCATAAATATAACTCATTCACATTACACACACACGTCGAATAGGTAAATGCAGTTCGTTGGTAAGCGTGTCACTTCAGAACGGCTACATAGATCAATTTTAAAATGTTCATAATAGTCCGAATAAGGTTTTTAGAGAAAGTAAAATTGGAAAAGGTTTCCGGAAAATTTGAAAAACTGAAAGTAATTTTTCTATGGGATTTCTCTATGAATTTTATTGTTTGGACAGGACAATGTCTGTCGGGTCCGCTTCGGCCGTCAAGGAAACCGGGGATTCGTAACTGATTTCCATGAAGGCTTTATTTATACTACTATGTACATACGAGTATATCAGCTAGTAGGCAATAAACCTAAGCGTGTGTCTATTTAGACACAGCGACCAAATGTCCTATAGGTAATTATGTATTTCATAATTGGTTACTGTAAAATTTAATTTTTAATATTATAAATCAAGTAACAGATACTTTTATTATAACATTTTTTTTTCTTATTTCATGATTTGACTCTTTTAACCATAGGCCAAAAATATTGTAATAATCAAATCAGTGTAATTTGTTTACCAAAAAAATAATTAAAATATTTATTACATTTTCACATAAGATTTTTTATCTAAATTGTAAATGATAAATAGCCTATTTTAATTTTTTAATCAGTGGTTTCATAAAAAATAATCAAAAACTTAATAAAGTACTTAAAAAGATTTGATGGTTTTTTTTGGGAGGTCAACGACCGTTATTAATGTGTATGAGTTGATATAAACTGTTTTCTTATGTTTAGATATCAATATTCATCATGTCTTTGAAGGTTACAAAAAAACACGATTCTTTAAACTGATATTTCAAGTCACTACAATAACTACGGTCAATGACCCCACAAAAAAATGATCAAATTAATTTATTTTTGTTTAACATGTTAAAATATTTGCTAAAGAAGAAGAAAATATTTAAAGAAGAATATATTTGCTATTTGTTTAGGTGTTTACCTATCGCGTCTGCGGAGTTTAGCTAACTAATTTAATTTAAATCTGTACAAATGAAAAGCTTCTAAATGTTGTCACCTGAACCGTGCAGACAGCTCTCAGAAATAGAGTGGACAACTAACAAGTTTTATCATATTTAATACGAGTATTTATTTACTTAACATACTTAGTTAGCAGGAGTTTGCAGTAGTTGAGATTGGGTTCAGAATTGTTTACCTGGCAACAGTTTGTTAAATACCCAAAATAGCTCCAAATTAATGTTTGGGAAGTAATTAAAGCATCTATTGTATCGTTATGTGCTTGATGTTGCTCTTGATAATTAGTTCTTTATGATATAAATATTTTGTTTGGAAGTCCTCAATTAGTGTTTTTATATATTTTTTGTTCATAGTTCAGAATTAATAGTACCTATTGAGAACCAGCTTTACCTGCGGCTTCGCGCTATCCCACGGGAACATACTACCGGGATTAAAAGTATTCTATGTGTTAATCCAGCGGGGCAATTGCGTAACACATTATCAATCGGAATCGGTTTCATTTTGACAGTTCAACAACATTCATTGCATTATTTACGTGTTGAGCAGACAACTTTTTCGAACTTATGAAGCAATAGATTAGTAATTTGCTTCAAAACGATTCATATTCCGATTGATAGTGTGTTACGCAATTAGGGTGCAGGTTATAGACTATCCGTGTACCAAATTTCATTCAAATCTGTTTCGCAGTTCTTGTGCCAATCTGGAACATTCATCCAGACAAACAGACAAACATTCTAAGAAGTATATTTTCGGATTCAGACTCATTTCCTCGTTCCAATTTTTTTTTTTTTTTTTTAATATTCAATATGTAATGTAAATTGCGTAACACACTTTCAATCGCAATCTGAATTATTTTGAAGAACATTGCTTCATAATATGTTCGAAAAATTTGTCTGCTCAACAACGTAAATAACGCAATGAATGTTGTTGAAATGTCAAAATGAAAGTCATTGCTACTGTTAATGTTACGCAATTACCCTGAAGTTTTGCCTTTCTTATTTTATTATGTGTAAATATATAGAAGAGCTTTATGACAAAATAACAATATCAATGGCTTCGTAATTGCCCGTTAGTACCTTTTGCCTACAAAAGTCTCCTCACAATTCAAAAAAATTTAAATCAGCCAAATAAATATTACCAATATCTGTGAATGCCATAAGGTAGGACGTCATAGTTCACTTCCAGAAGTACAATCATTATTCATCGTCGTTTATCATATTTTTTGTCCTCAAATATTTGGGATCACTTCCAAGATATTCCCATTGTCATTGTACAATATTGAAAAGAATAAGTCCCGGCGGAATTATTTTTATTATAATATGAAACTTTTATTTATAACACGATCCGCCCCTGATTCGCATGGTTTTCACGACTTTTTTATTGACTTTATAAAAAAAAAAATATGAAGTTTTATTTATTATGTTTGAGTGCAGACTGAAAATAATATTAGTTAATAATGTGGGAATAAAAGGGCTGAGGTTAGATAAAAAGTAAAATCAATATACTATACTTGTTTATTCTTATATAAACTAATAACACACATAAAAACACATCTTAGTAAAAAACCACGTCTTAACGTCTTCACTCCGTCATTCAAAAACCCAACTGTCATTCTCCTTTTTAAATACCTTCCACGTCATCCCAAGCATACGTCTTTTGCATACGTCATCTGTCTCACTTACACGTTAGCATTCAGCTCTTTCACATAATCATGCATTCACATGCATTCAACAACGTTCCATTCCTACAACATGTAAATAAAAAAAGAAAGAAAAGAATCAAAGAGCATTAAAAAACTCGTCAGTATCGCTGTCGACAGGAAATTGTCTGAGTTAAATATGAATGTATTATACACATAAGCCTACCGGAATAAATTCTTGAAATGATGTTGATAACCACATCAAAATCCGTTACATAATTCATGTAGAGGAACAACGCGGTCACGCAGACAGACACGAAAAGGAACTTCAATTTATATTATGTTTACATGTAGAAGAATATGGATCTGCAAATATTTGGCCTCGGAATATTTTTGGAGACATCCATTACGTGGTAAAGGTATTTTAATATTTATGACAATGCTTATAGGTTTTTGTTGTTTACCCGACATCCATACTTGTATACTTATAATATTATAAAAGCGAAAGTGTGTCTGTCTGTTACTCCTCTTCACGCTTAAACCGCTGAACCGATTTAGATGAAATTTGGTAAGTATAGAGATAGTTTGAGTCCCGGGAAAGGACCATAGGATAGTTTTTATCTCGATATTCCCACAGGAAACTTATGCGGTTGAATCAACGCGGCGCTGCCGCTGCTGGTTTGAGCATATGGATTGAAAGGCACTTTGAGACAAAATTAAAATGATAGGAAAGAAAAAGGAATCGTCAAGAAATAGACCTGCAAAGATATAGTTTGGCACGTTGAAACGTTAAGAATGTTTCCTGACTAGCATAATCAGCCTATAATGTTCCCACTGCTGGGACACAGGCCTCCTCTTTTCAAGCGGGACTGGGGTATAATCTACCACGCGGGCCCAGTGCGGGTTGGTAGATGTTACATGTCTTCCAATTTTTGGTTTTAGGATATGCTCGTTTCCTCACGATGTTTTCCTTCACCGTTTTGAGAGCAGTGGTGATGAAATTACTTAAACAAAGTAAAGTGCCTGTCTGGGTTCAAATCCACAATCTACAACTCGTAAATCGGGGCCATTATTACTAGGCGACCACTGCTCTCCTGTTTCCAGACTAAATAACTAACTAGCCTGTATTGTCCCACTGCAGGGCAAAGGCCTCCCTCTGCCTTTTCCACATAATTCTGTCTATTGCGTCCAGGCTTATAATAATAAATAATTTATTACCAAGTTGCTAATAACAAGCCTCCACAGATACCTAAATAATGATTTCATGTACGATTCTCTACTGCGTACTAGAATGTCAGCATTATTTCTAAATGCAAAGCTTTTGTTAGCGACTGACTGCCTTCACAGAAAACTGTATTTATTAGCAAAGTTCATTAGTTGTTTCCAGGACTACATGTATTTTCACGAAAATGAGCTCAACATTAATTGGTTCACGAAGGTTTTTCAAGGAATTTGGTGCATTTATTCTTGGTATTACTCTGTGAGTGTTTTTATTACATTTTTATGATTCGGAGTATGCAGTTGCAGTTTGTGTTTGACCTAATGACTGCACTCTCTTTGAGTTGTGACGTCATACATTTTGCCAAAATATTTTCTTAACACCGTTTCGCTTTTACAAACTTAGGTGAAGTGAGCTTGATGGAACTGTCAAACCCGAACATCAGTCGATGTATTATGTAAAAATCTCACGTAGGTGAAGTGGCCTGTCAATAGGGTCAATCCCTAGCATCTAGTGGAATGACAGCTTACTTCACCTAAGTTTTCAAGGTGAGATTTTTACATAATACATCGACTGATGTTCATGTTAGGGTTTTGTTTCTATTGATAGCTCAATCAATCTCACTTCACCTAAGGTTTCACGGTGAGATTTTTACAGAATAGACCGATATTATAAAACGAATGAATAAACTTTTTAAGTATTAGCCTCGTTTCCTGTTTTTTCATTAAAGCTTCTATTTTCACTCACCACGCGGATTACAAAACTTTGTTGTGAAACCATCGTAATAAATCATAACAACATTATTTGATTTTATAATTTGATCCATTATCATAAATTTTAGAAAAAGTTTGATATTAAATCATATTACGTAGGTAGTTGAATATTCAAAAAGTTTACGGCGATAGCAATCAGAATGCATTTTATTTTAGGAGTTAAGGCTTCCACAGACAGGTGCGCCTCGAAGGTGCGATGCGACTCTGATTGAACAATTTCCATGAAGTTTTCATAAAAATTGCTCCATCAGAATCGCGTGGCGCCTGTCTACGGGAGGGGCCTTTACTCGAATATTTTAAGAAAAGTTCTTTAAAAGCAGCAACTAGTCAAAATGTAAAGAGCGTTGATTTTAAGATAAAACTTTACAACTTATTTAAGTCCATATTCATGAGACACACCTATAAATTCTATTATCGTGCCTATTTTTAATGAACATATTCATCTCTAAATTCTATTAAAAAATTTTGAAAATCATGTAAACATTTAAGTATAAACAAAAATTTATTGGTTAGGACTTATTATAAGTTTTACATCTCTAGCGAAATGGGGCCCGTGGCTAAATGATAACAGCCGCACAGGTCGATCGATCAGGCTAAGCTACGCTCGCCACGGTTGGTCTGTGGGTGGGTGACCATCTTGAAATACCGAGACCCCTCCATAGCTCGGAAAGCACGTTAAGCCGTTGGCCTCGGCTGTCATTCGTGGATCTTTGACAGTCGTTACGGGTAGTCAGAAGCCCGAAAGTCTGACAACCAGTCTTAACAAGGGGTATCGCATTACCCAGCAACTGGGTTGTGGAGGTCAGATAGGCAGTCGCTCCATGTAAAATACTAGTATTCGACTGAATCCGGTTAGACTGGAAGCTGACCCCAAAATAGTTGGGAAAAGACTAAGCAGATGATGATATCTAGCAAAATGTCTGGTCTCTTCACCACCCTTAGTTGACTGGTAGAGAATGCCTAAGGCATTAAGTCCGCCTTTGTACTTTTTAGGTGTGCGAAAAGTTTAAATAAATAAATGTGGGTGTATGTATTCTTGATGGAAAAACTCAATAACAATTTACCCGACCCAGGAATAGAACCAACGACCTTATGCTCAGTGGGGGTCGGCTTCCAGTCTAACGGTTTGCAGCTGAAACCAGAATTTTATATAGGGCGACTACCTATCCGACCTCCACAATCCAGTTACTGGATAATACGGACTTCTGACGACCCGTTACGACTGTCAAAGATCCACGAATGACAGCCGGGACCAACGGCTTGACGTGCTTTTCGAGGCATCGAGGGGTCTTATGAATTCCTAGCTTCACACAAAGTCATTTTCATCCGTACACCAAATACTTCCTGTTGCGTTCAGAATCAAGATTGCGTAATCTATAACTAGAGCATAATATTCTCCAGAGGGATCAGTTTGGAGCAATTTTCCTCTTCGTTATACGTCTATAGGCGTGCCTGTTATCAGAGCAATATTACTTATAGCCTGCGGCGACGAACCAGGGACAGGCCGGGCTTCGGATAAGCATAGATAGCATACTAACCGGAATGGAAGTATGTTATGAAAATAATTTGTAACAAGTCGTTATTTTTCTTTTTTTTTATTGTTGAATGAGCCCGCTCTTGACCTCGATCACGCCTGATGGAAAGCGATGAAGGCGGGAACGAGCGAGCCCAGAAGATGCCTAAGGCACTGGAACTCCCACGCATCGACGAAACATAGCAGGCTGCTTGACGCAAGACTACGGTGGGAGGGTGGTCGCAAACCAGGCAGGCGTTAGCCCTACCACCGCAAGAGAAGAATTGGCCAGTCAAATAAGATGTTGGGTGTTACTGTCCAGGATGCGCCGAGCGCTCGGTTCAGTTGAGTAACTGGTGGAACAAACTGCGCTACACGAGGAGGCTTCTTCATGCATCCCAAAAAAAAATACTTGCATAAATTCACGCCTTCTTTCCATAAGGGTAGACAGAGCGCCACCTGCTACGATCCTTACATATTTTTCTGCCTCGTTCACGTTCAAAATCTGAAGGTCAATAAATTCCCGTAATTAAAAACGTTCATAATCTAGTCGCAATCTCATCTCAGCGACAATCAGTGTCAAAAACTTGTCAATAATGTAGGGAAATTAGAGGTGTTTTTACCCGACTGCGCCAGAAGGAGGCTTATGTTTTTCGAGAGTATGGTATCTATGTATGTGTAATTGTTTGGCACGCTCTGCGGCTTAAACCGCTCGGTGGATTTTAGCTTGAGAGGTGTCGTTAGATTCGTATTTACTGTGAGAGTGTATTTAACAGATTGAGAATGAGATCAGACTGTGAAAGTTCTTAAAATTGCGAGAATTGCCCCTCAGGTCATACACGCACGCGGGTTGCGACTGTTGCGAGTATAACGCGCCTGACCTCTCTGAAGAACATCACTAATAAGGTCACTATATGTCCTCCTAGGGCGTCGTCACGGCGTTTCTACTCACATCTGCCTTGTAAATACTTATTGCGAGTCGCTTTCCATTCATTCTCTCAACATGACCGAATCATCTAAGCAAACTCATTTTTTGTCAATACATTAGTTGCCTTATCACCTCATTCCTCACAAAAACACTTGTCTTCATTAAAAGCGTTATTTACATCTGCATTGAGGTTAAAGTTCACCGTTCATCTATAGGTACCACTATGTTATTATCATCTGGCCACGAACTATGCTCAAGGGACAACGCGTCTCGCGATAGTGACTGTGGAGAAAACAAATGAAAGAAGCTGCATAAAGCATGCCACGAGCACGAGTCACCGTGAGTGACGACTTGCAGAACAACGTACGAAACAAGTGACGCGCGCGCTTTTCCCTTGACGCAAGTCGCATTTAATAACTGGAGGTCGTTTACCTTAGCTGAATTTCTCATTAGCACGTATCGGCCATTTTTTTGATTTGCATTTAGAAGTCTAAAGATTGACCATCCCTGGTCCGTTTCATCGTCTGAGTAAGAAACCATGTGTAAAATGTTCGGCCTAAGCACACATTTTAGCGGTACATAAGTTTCGCATTTGCAAAGCTATCGAATTCAAGGCTTGAAGCTTTTATTAGGGAAACTCCTCACGTGCGTATGTACCAACACATTAATAGATACAAACTACTAAATTATTCATCAGGAGTCGTACAGGACCCAGAAAACCTTGGGACCCATTGTCCCAGTGGGATGAGCCTGGGTTCTGTAGTTTAATCTTTGCCAATTAAGCTTGGACACAGAACGCCATAGAACGCTATAATTTTTACCGTCTGCATTTTTATTATCTTTCTCGACTGAACTAATTTAATGTAGGCAATTATGCTCGCGTGAATAATTTTTATAGTAAACGAATGTTATATTTTTAAGTACACTTTTATAATTAAAGATAAATGATTTTATTTTTTAAAGAAGATGCTGTTTTTAGACATACTATCATACATACATAATAGTGCATTTGGGTTATTAAGATTGCAGAGAATTTAAAGTATTTTGAAAATGCGGGTTATTTTAAATTTGCTAACTAAACTCCGCAGTCGCGAACGGTATTTTTTATTTTATCGAGTTTAGATATCGATACCAATATTTGTGAAAATTAAACAAAAAAACAAATTTTTCTAGTGACTACAAAAACTGCGGTCGATGACCCCACAAAAAAAACTGTTTCCTTTAACGATAACTTTCGCGTCTGCAGAGTTAAGCTAGCCAATTTAAAATAACCCTGTATAAGTATATTACAGTCTGGACTTCTCAGACTAACTGGCACCCATAGCTCCCATTTCTCAATTGCAAAGAAAACACATTCAAATGTTTTCATTTCATTCCTACCATCACACAAAAATAACCCAAGAAAACCCTTTAAACACGTCATCTTCAAACAACTGTATTCCCCGAGTCGACGGCCTGATTTTCGCATTAATTTCAGACTAAGGTATTTTATATACAAAACATAGCGTACTATTTTATATGTATGACCTATTGTATACCTATGTTTCACAAAAGAAGAGCAGTGGTGGCCTAGTGGTAACGACCGCGACTTACGAAATACAGGTTGTAGGTTCGAACCCTGACAGGCGCTTTACTTTGTGTAAATTATTTCATCGCCACTGCTCTCAAAACAGTGAAGGAAAACATCGTGAGGAAACCGGCATGTCCTAGAACCAAAAATTCGAAGACATGTGACATCTACCAACCCGCACTGGGCCGGCGTGGTGGATTACGGCCCACTCCCTCTTACAAAGAGGAGGCCTGTGTCCCAGCAGTGGGAATATTATAGGCTCTTTATGTTTCACAAATAAACTTTATGATTATGATATTATGATTAAATGTGGTATTCTCTTTTGCAGGTCATGAATTGGACTTACAAAGGTTTTGCTGTAATGAATCAGATGAAGAAATAATTTAAAATAATACGTTCTTGTCTGTAGCCTGCACTAATAGGGCAAAAGCCGCTTCCCATTCATTGAACAGACTATCATTCA
The DNA here is from genome assembly GCA_914767645.1 of Hydraecia micacea. NCBI lineage: Eukaryota > Metazoa > Arthropoda > Insecta > Lepidoptera > Noctuidae > Hydraecia > Hydraecia micacea. Next base: position 12,985,822 of record OU611788.1, on the reverse strand, counting down.
TATATCAGAATACTTGGTGATTGAGTGTTAGCAATTTCGGTTCCAGGAGAATATTTTCAAGATTTGAGATTAACATAGAAGTAGTCCCTTCTTTTAAAATTGCCAAATGACACATTGGCACTTATCGAAGTACGAACTTGCAACCAAGGGCTTTTTTGTAGGCATGTTTTTTCTAATTGCGGACTTATAAATGGTATTCTGGCCCACGCATTCGGCCAACTTTTCCACTACTGTTCCTATAGGCTCCGTGTAACGTTGGCCGCGGACCAGAGACCAGTTGCCCCCTAACCCTTGACTACGAGCATCTCATTTCTATGTTCTTCTTTATACAACGAGTATCAGAAATGCGACAATACAAAACTTCAATTCCTTACCGAAAATATACAGGAAATGTACCTATAGGACAGCTGATTATTTTTCGCGATTAAGATGTTGTTTCCCTGGTGAAAGTTGTTCAGTTTGATGGTCGGTACCACGATCTTAATAAATATGACTACACATTTCTGATACATGCTGTATACAAATATCTTTCTCTACGTAAGTCCACTTTTGAACAAACTTGTAGGAGAATGCACCAGCAGGGTAATTGCGTAAAACACTATCAGTAGCAATGGGTTTCATATTTACAGTTCAACAACATTCATTGCGTGATTTACGTTGTTGAGCAGACACATTTTTCGAACGTATGGAGCAATGGATTAGCAATATGCTTCAAAATTATTCAAATTGAGAGCAATAGTGTGTTACGCAATTAGGGTGCTGGTCTATAATGTATAGAAATTGGTAGATTGCACCAAGTTGTTAATAGCACCCGTCTGAAGCACTCTGTAATAAATGCTTCGTTTAACTTTTACGGGCAGCATTAGAAGATAGCCACGGGCATTATCTAACATCTATGTTGAAAATAAAATAGTGCAACATTTACTTGTCTTTTATTCGATCATACTTATCCATGAAGGGAGCAAGGGTGGCACAGTGGTAACTACTGCGACTTACGAGTTGTAGTATCTAGGTTCGAACCCAGACAAGTGCTTTACTTTGTGTAAATTATTTCATCACTACTGCTCTCAAAATGATGATGGAAAACATCGTGAGGAAACCAACATGTCCTAGAACCAAAAATTCCAAGACGTGACAGATGTCACGTCTTGGAATTTCACGTTTTGGTAGATACCAACCCGCACTGGGTCCGCGTGCTGGATAACGGCCCACTCCCTCTCACCGAGAGGAGGCCTGTGTCCCAGCAGTGGGCAAATTATAGGCTGATAATGCTATCCATACTAATACCTATACAGCGTGTATCAGAGATATTAGCTGTTCCATACAAAACTTAAATACCTACTCGATCCAAATGTGGTTTTTCGTGATTACAATGTTCGTCTTATGGAGAAAGCTGTTCACTTTGATGGTCTGTACTATTGGAGAAACTAGGTGAAGCACGGGTCCAGACCCGTATTTTATCCGATTATTTAGCAAAACTTTCAAGAAGTTTAAATATCTCACTTTAGTCTTCAGCTATCCTAGAAATAAAATCATAAATGCCAAATGAACTATATTTTCGAGAGCTGAGCTGAGTGATGAAAGTAATAACAGACTCGCACGAATGGTTTTGCCCCACTGTACTTTTATAGTCACACTTTTATAGTCATACCTTATGTTTCAATTATTATAAGCTTTCTCACAATTATGTAGATAAGAAATTGACAAAAAGGTATTTTTTTGTGCACGGTACCTTAACGGCTGAATGAACTTTGGCACACGAATAGATCATGACCGGGATAAATAGATAGGATACTACATATTTATCCGGTTCATAATCTATCCGTCCTAACATGGGGTACTATTTATCACAGTACTGCGTTCCTTTAGATAATTAATTATATTGATATCGGACACGGGGTTTTTCAACTTACCTAATTGCCTACGCTATTTTTCCCGATTTTTTTTCTTGTCCGGGTATTTAACTCTTCGCACGTCAAGTGTACAACATGTGTACAGATAACAATAACATTTCTATTGTGTCTGCTAACTAGACGCGCGCGCGCGACGGGTAAACTGTTCATACTTTTATAAACATTGAATGGATCTTAAATTGACCATGAACCAAAAATCAAACGTGTACCTACTTAATTGCTTTTACCAAACTTCGCAGATTCAAAACAAAATTTATATTCAAAGGTAATACCTACTTGTTACGCTCGTGTAGCTAATAGAAATACACCGTTCTTAGGTATATTAAGAACTTAAAACTTGATGATTATTGCTTTTTATTAAGAGAAAATTCTAATCATGGGAACTCTCATGAGCCTGATAATATAGGTAGTTACTTTCTAAGTTGTCTGCTAAAGTCGACCTTGTGTAATGCAGGCTGGCAATAAATAGAACAGTCAAAGCGAGTTAAGAACGCGATTTCAAATTTTTGTTTGGATGCAGGAGTGAAAGAAACGCAGAAAATATAACGTTGTATGATTTTAACACATACCTATTAAAATAAAAGAAACTTTAAGGAACTGGTGTTTTTTAAGGAACTCCGTCCCCAAAACCAATACAACATTTACCTCCTTGAAAGTTTTTTTTTTTTCTATCAACATAATATTCAACAGGAAAGCGAAAGTACGTACGAAACAATAACAGCTTATTAATTTGTTCACTTCGAATAGTTGACTGAACAAAACAGAACGTTAACGCACGCGTTCGTCGAAATCAACAGATTCCACGAACACTTTACCTCGTCGTGCCCACGAAGGAACGTGCACGCGCAAATTCGTTGCAAAACGTCGCCCATAACTCCAGCTATCTGACCAGTCTAACATCAAATGAGTTAACAGATAACCAGTATTCGTAATAACCGCTGGTGTCGAATCATGAGGAATAAGCGATCCATCCATTAGTGACAAATGTTTACTGCAATCAGACGTACAACGGCGGACGTACGCAATTAATCAACACATATAGGTAGCTACTTAGGTAGGTACATACGTTGCAATGCCAAAACAATGGATATCGTAGATCAAACAATAGAAGCGCCTGTTATGTGTGGATTGTGATGTACTAAGTAGTATGAGCTATAAAGGATTAGTTTCACACTTTTTGTCAGATTTAATGAATTTGTTGCAGGCATTGAAGCTGTGTATTCTGTAGAAGGTACTTGTTAAATATCCAGGGTATGAAAGGAAACAACCGATTCGAGACGCTAAACGATACTAACTTTATGTCTTTTTTTTTTGTGAATGGCATCTCGCAGATCAACTTATGAGGTTGTCGTCTGCTTAACCGGACTTGCCTGTGGATGCCTCAAAATTAAGGCCTCCAGCCAGGGCTTAAAAACTTAAAAGCTAAGCGACTACACGCTAAGGACACCCCTTGTGGGGTTCGGACCTCGGCTTAGGGCGTCGCTGGGGGAGGGCAGCAAGGGACAGGCTGGATCGGAATTATTTTGGGGCGAATTTAATACTACAGGCTCAGCGGCGCGGGCTGGCTCGAGCAAGGGTCGTAAAATAACAACTACTTATTAAACCTTGCGAGCTTATTATCCAATCAGAGCAAAGCACGTATTACCCAATCACTGCACAACACGTATCAGCCTGTAGTTCGCTGTGCTCTCAACAGGGACGCCACTATCGTGGTGGTAGCGCTAAGGCTAAGGGCTCCACGTTGGTATAAATGATGATGATGCAGCTACATACCTATGTGGTTTTGCTGCTGCTTACAGCTAGTACACACGAGCGACACGCGTCGACGGCAGAGGTAAGTGCAGCCGTCAACATGTCGCTGATGTATTTGAGCACCGTACTCAAATACACGAGCGGCACGTTGTCGACGACAGCCGCTGACGCGTCGACGCCCAACGTCGATACTCGTCGACAGCTGCAGTTACTTCTGCCGTTGATGCGTGTCACTCGAATGTATGCACACTTTATTGCACTTTCTGGCTTACTAGACGAGCTCTCACAAAGAATATGCAATGGAAATTCGCCGTCACATGTCAGGTTTGCCATGAAACTGTAATCAACGCTATGATTACAAACGTTCCATAAAAATAAAACAGTTTAAAATAACACAAACGGAAGCAACTCACTTATAAAGAGCAAAGAGCGCTTCATTCATTATTATTTTTATACAAAACGGTAATCCAATTTTCTGGAATAGAACCTATAACAAATATGTTTTGCTGGGATCATGAAAAAATCTATAGTAATCGAATAACTCCCTCAAAATTAAATTACCAGCGTTTTCCCATTTAATGAAAACGTGTTATAAAACTATGTGTAACGTTACCCGCAACGGTCGGTCCCAATTAGTTCAATGAAAATGTTTGAATTTTGAATAGATTTTGCAATTAATTATATCTTCTATCTTATATATATAAAAGGAGAACTGACTGACTGACATATCAACGCACAGCCCAAACCACTGGGTCTAGAGATTCCAAATTTGGCACGTACGTTCCTTATAAAGTCTAGGGGTGTACTAAGAAAGGATTTTTCAAAATTCACCCCCTAAGGGGGTGAATGGGGGGGTGAAATTTCAAGCGGACGAAGTCGCGGGAAGAAGCTAGTTAACCATAAGATCCGAAAATGGATTGACTTTAACTTCATTATAAAAACCTTGCTAATTAAATTCTAAACTAAAAACACCTACAAATAATCATGGCCGTAAATCTTCAAGTTTAGTCCAATTAGTCTCACTGTCCACCAGAAAATAATATTTATGTATAGTTTAGGAATACAATACTTTGGTGAGCGTCAAAACTACACGAGTGACACAAGGGCGGCTCGCGGCCGACAATTCAATTAGTAGCCTCCCTCCTCATACGTAGCAATCCAACGGCTCCATCGTTGAACAAGAATATGTGGTGGCCTTTTCATGGCATCCACAGTCGGGCAGAGTATTTAGTCTTATTTATTATTATTTTTTTTATTTGGTTCACCAACAATTGATTACATTGTTTTTTTTTTTTTAGTTATCCTATTTTGTCCCAGTGCTGTGCAAAGGTATCCCACATATTATCCAATTTTCCTTATCTTGTGCTTTCTCCGACCAATCGGTTAGGAAAGAGTCCAAATCGTCACGCCAGCGATTCTTAGGCCTGCTTCGGTGACGACGCCAGTCTTCAGGCAGCCACTGTGTGACAAACCATGCTCATGTATTTTTATTGATTTGATTTTGATTACCTATGTGTTTGTATTAACACATTATACATTTTAAGTAAAATAGCAGTGCATCAGTTACTTATACACAGGTAAACACCACATGCATAACAATGAATCAGAGAAATAAGCTAACTTTTGAAAAATTGGTGTATGGCGGCGGTACGTCGTCGTGCTATTGTAAACGGCACGATCAGGCGATGTCGTCATCCCCACCTCCCCCAATACTCGACTTGTTTGCGCTCGGGTATAAAACGAGGCCGGGCGGAGCGATCGAGGCATTCTATTCTTGACTTCGGTCCGGTGCACATGTTGTCATAGCGCCTACAGTTGCTAATTATTGTGTTAAAATCTTATAATTAATTAAGTCACAGTTATAATAAATTAATCAAGTGAGTCAATGAATTTTTAATTCATAATTTCATTATAATTCAATCATTTTAATTCATAAGTTGATTAATAAGTAAAACTACCTACTTTTTTACTTTAAAAAAATATCCGATCCTGACATCTTGCCTACATATATATATTTCCGGACATATTTCGCTTTTCATAGCCAATTTGCTCGGCCGTTCCTCGGCCAGTAATCCAATTTGCAGCATTCTCATCCAGCGGTAAATAGAAAAACAGACGTTTTTAATGGTTACTAAAGAAAAGTCACGGTAGAATATTAGTATTACTTTATGTGCATTTTTTCTAGTTTTAACAATTTTCTCATAATTTTGGTTCTTGCAATGATATTTCTGTAGGAAAAATCTAGACATGTTCAACAATATTTTTTTCCTCTCTTTTATTGGAATTTCAATGGTAAAATAGTTGTACCATGAGGATCATTATTATTTTCTTGTCTAAAACTCTGCCTCAATACAAATTCAAGTTTTTCTAAAACTTTTATACATAAGAATATATATGTCTAAGATATGTACTACTTCTTGGTTGTATGTACCACATGACATTCTCAAAATTTATTTCAGAACAAACCCCAACCAAAAACATCCACAGAACTATTAGCAACCCACAAACATATTTCACATAAACACTTGCCGAAATTAACGGCACATTGTATGAAACTTCGGACGATGGGAACAAACAGACAATAGCTCAAAGTTTATTTTAAGTCAGCGTGCCAACTTGCAACGGAGAAATGTATCAGCGTCGCACATCCATACACTCTGCTGAATGAAATATTTGGACAATGAGTAAGGATGGAAGAGGTGTCAAAAGTTCAGAACGTCCGTTTTACTGCGATTCGTTAGTAAATAGCATTTCACAGTTCCGCTTGAGGAATGGGGCGCTGAATTCAGCGGAGAGATAAGCAAGTATGTCTTGGGAAGAAAGGATTTATTGCATTGTTAACCGACTTTAAAACCGAAGTATATTCTAGATGCGACGCGTATGTTTGTGTCTGCCATTTGGTTTTTGTCTGGGTTCGTAGATGTTCGACGAAAAATGGCAGGTCCATTGTTTTTAATGCGTAAAAAAAACGCAGTCTAATATTCTTCTATGTGAACCAACGATCTAAGCAACTGTTTAAGACTTAATGGAAGGGGTGGATTACGACTTTTAGCTGCTTTGGAGGCGTTTCCAGTAGACTGTTCCAAGACAATTACAATGTTACACTTCTAAATTATCATTTTGCATGCTGTTTATGTACAGACGCCAATCACATCAAGCTACTACAATCTGATTTTCAACTTTATCGCTAGAGTATAAGGTTCAAAGTTGATTGGGAATATTTTACAGTTTCGGGTAGTTTGATATGCTGGCGTACAACATGTGTGTAATACACTGATTTGGTTTGATTTGATTTTCATTGTTTCATCATCATCCACAGTAAGACTTCATCTACTGCTGAGCATATAGGCTTCTCTTTTCATGTGCCAATCCGACGCTCCTGTGCCAGCCTCATTCAGGTTCTACCCGCGATGGTAACAATGTCGTCCGCTCGTCTTGCCGCCGGACGACCTTGGACGCCACTCGGTCACTACCTTGCTCCACCTGTCATCACTGCGCCTTGTCAGGTGTCCTGACCAACTCCATCAGAGTTATAACTCGTCTTCTGATATCGAAAATCTTCGTATGTCCGCAGTTCTCGACGTTTGGGACTCGGTCTATAAGCCTTATGCTGGTGATGGTATTTTCTTTCTTTTTCAGTAGTAGTAATATTAAAAAAGACAATCGAACAAAATTAATAAACTGTTTCTAGATATTCTGCCCGTTAGCAAATAAATTCCCTTTCCCAAGTGTTCAGCCGGGACACACAATATGCAAACAACCATGTAACTCAGCACATGATCTCGAGGATTCAATCGCTAGTTTGGAGCCCGCATTTTCAGTTGGTAGGCAAAGTTGCGAAGTGGAGGTACGGCGGGTCGTTTAGTAGAATTGAGCTCAGATTCTCCCGCGAATTGTTTCGCTTTAAAGTTCGTGAAAAAAATTCTTGTTTCAATCAAAATATGTTTTACTGAAATCTGCGAGTTGGCATCAAAAAACTATGTTAAAGAAGTCTGGATTTGCGTCCAGTGTGACAATAAGCTCACCCCCTATCAAAAATAAAAATCAAACGTCATTAATTATTCAAGCTAGGCTGAGAATCTGCACTTTCTGAACGTCAAAATTACATAAGACAGTCCCCCAAAACGCTCGCCCTTCACCACTTCCTAGTGCTTTAGCTGGGAAGAAGTGGCACAACAAACTCCCCAGCAGAATTACCTACCTACTTTTGGATGTCAACGTTGTCTACCCCTTCGAGGCATACAAGCGTGATAGTTATGTTAACAAATAAATATTCACCCTAATTAAAACCCATGATTCGTGACAAAAATTAATTCCCGAGCAAACCGAATTCTAACATCAAATTATGTTTAATCAAGATTTGAAGCCGAAAAATTGCTTAAATAACTTCAATTATGTTAATTACTTTGACCGGCTAAACGATAAATTCGAGCTATAAACGTAAGTTTCGTCGCGTCGCCGCCGTCTGCGATTAGTCGCAGCTAATCTGATCGGATACAAAGGACTTTGTTTGCCACACGCGAACCCAACATTTTTCAAGAACTTTATGCGTGCAATACGAATGTATTACATTGAAAACTAAAAACTGGGTAATGATTTACATTTTCCAACAATAATTTACTTCATTTTCTGTTTTCGTTTTGTGTTTCTGCATATTGCGAACGAAATGAGACATTTCTGGGACAAATTACAACGGTATTGCATTTGTTAGCAGTGCCTTGCAATTTGTAGAAACTCCGTAGTACATACTTGCTAGACGAAATTATACATAGCTAGTCTATTTTCTCGCGTATAACATGACAAAGGCAACAAATAATGTAACGAGAAAGAAAGATGGGTGAAAATCTCTACGTTCGCTTTTAACAATTTGATCTTCAATCAGATAGCCAAGCGCGGTGATTATGGCAGTCAGAAACTACAATAATATAAAAAAAATGTGGCACTCCGGGAGTGCTGACAGAAGTGAAAACTTGAACAATTATGTGTGTATTTTTTGAATCGTCATATAAACAAAACAAACAGAATACTGTGCCATCACTCACTGACCTATCGGAAATACATTAAAACCGAGTACATTCCGAGGACAGCCGAAAGCATTCGAAGCGGTGTCGGTTACGGTAACAGTGGCGCGAATTCAATGGTTTTTTCCCCATCTCAAAAATGCCCAACGCGCCTATAGAAGTTTTCACTGCAACAACTAGTACGGATCATCACCATCATCATCAACCGACAGAAGTCCACTGCTGACCACATAGACCTCTTCTATTGCACGCCATTTAACTTGATTCTCGGCAACTCGCATCCAGTTGCTACCAGGTAGAATGGGCAGTTCGTCGCTCCACCGAGCCTGAGGACGTTTTCCGGAAAATAATAATAGTACGCATACTGTTCCTAAAAAAAAGAAGCAATAAGCAGCTAGTATCTAATGGATTCAGTACTACATCGTTCACTGTCAACGCACTGCACATCAAGATAAAATTCAAAGTACCAATAAACCAGAACATTATCATTTTATTTTCTATACATGACTTTACGGCAGAGTTGGTCACGAAAAGGCTCGATTGCGACAATAATGTAGCATCGAGCATCACATAAACCTCTTTATTTACGTCACTTTTATGTGTCCAACGTGCAAATGCATCCAATTTGCAGTAAAGTAAAAACGAAGTGTCCGCATAATATGGTTCTTCTCGATAATCGTGAACACTTACCGTTATACCGAAGTGGTTTAAACTGTTGCACCCTATGTGTAAGCTCCACATGAGAACGCGTTATCTTCGATTATGTTCTCACTAACATTGGATGGTTCTTAGCATCTTGTTCGTGTATTAAAGTTGCTAACATGAACGCCTGTGACTTCCGAACAAATATACAGTTATTTATACAGGCTCATATCCGCGCGGCAGCGCTTTCACCTCGCTACGCAATGAGCTACGTAGCTCTCTGCTACATCATAAGCTACGCCGTAGCATTTTGCTACGTCACGTTTGAAGAATTTTATGATTACTTTCCAGCCCGCGAATAAATTAATATTTTGTTATTTTTACTCAATAATGAAATGTATACATGTTTTAAAGAATCTCGATTACGTTTTCAAATGTATTGCAAATATAAACAACCCTTACGTAAGGATTTGTAAACCAAATAAACAATTCAATTTAAAAGGATCAAACAAGTTTACAAAAGCAAAATAAATTCGTTGTTCTAAAATAAAATTGGACACGAGTAGGTACATAAAATTAATTTGGTTATCTAATAGTTACTTTTATTTTCATAGTCTCTTAACTAACTATTTACACTAGGTAGATATTAAATTAAAAGATTAGTTAATTATATAAATAAATACAAAAACAAAAGAATATTTAGGCGAACAAGACATGTGCCCAAAAAGATGGCAGCATTGTCCAGTTGTATGGCGATGCCGATTCTCTGGCCAAAAAATAGGCCAGCCCTCTGCTCACGTGAAGATTCGACCAACCGCCAACTAATCGTGATGATTTTGAATTTCGCGAGCTTTCACTTTAAAGCCTAGTTTTCACAGGCCCAGTAGCTGGCGGACAGTGAAGGACAGTTACTGTCTGACAGCTACTGGGTCCATGAAAATAAAGTTGAGTCAGTCAGTTGCTGTCGGTCAGTTACTTCAAAATTTTTTTTGTTTCTACTGTCCACTGACATTCCCCCGCTCCCACAAGAACAGCTACTGGGTTGTCACTCACTCCATACGAACGCAACTTGTAGGTCAGAAACACCAGGTCAGAACTAGTAACACAGTAGCTGTGTACTGCTGTCTCCTATGCAGACCCAGTAGTGAGAACACGTCGGGAAAGTGACAGCAGAATGTACAGTTGCTGACTACGGGGTGGTCAGAAACTGGACCTGTGAAAACCAGGCCTAAGTAAAGGCTTGAAAAATTTTAAACTTCAAATGCTCGAACAGAAGCTGGCGCTAAATAACGATTACCCCTCTCAGTAAATAAAAAAAACCGGCCAAGTGCGATTAGTACTCGCTCACGAAGGGTTCCGTACCACTGTACAATATTTAACACTACATATATAAAAAAATCACGTTTGTTGTATGGGAGCCCCCTTAAATATTTATTTTATTCTGTTTTTAGTATTTGTTGTTATAGTGGCAACATAAATACATCATCTGTGAAAATTTCAACTGTCTAGTTATCACGGTTCATGAGAAACAGCCTGGTGACAGACAGACGGACGGACAGACAGCGAAATCTTAGTAATAGGGTCCCGTTTTTACCCTTTGGGTACGGACCCTAAACGTATTACAAACACAACAAATACCTACTTCATTTGTGACCATTTAACTTGACTGGACTATTGCTTCTCGTCGGTATTATGAAAGGCGACCATCTGCCCGTGTACAATAACACACTGAAATCACAATACTGTACTGCCAAACTGTTATTGTATCAGAGAATATTCCCTGGTGTTCAATAGCCACGGCCATGTAGGTACAGACGCCAGCACATCAAGCTACTACAATCTGTCAAATTTCTTTAATATATTTTCAACTTTATCGCTAAAGCACAAGGTTGAAAGTTGATTGGGAAAATTTTACAGTTTTGGGTAGCTTGATGTGCTGGCGTCTGTACTTACTTGTGCAATCACCTTAAAAAAACGTTGGTATCTTTTAACCTTAGGGTCTTTACACATCTCCGCCGCGAAAATAATGATGGGATACCGCTTAACAAATTCCGCCAACAAACATTACTACTTTATGTCGCGATTCGAGTAGCGAAACATCATGAGAGTCAATTGAATTGTAGCTATCGAAGTAAAATGTCGTCGCTTTGGACTAAGTAAATACAGTATAGTTTTACGTCGCACCTATTAGATTAGTTTTTCCGTAAAATCAATATAAATTTTACAAAAAAAAAAATGGTTTTGCTTTATAAACTTGTCGACAGTTAGGGACTGCCAAACTGTTGCAGCTTTTAAAAGAGGAGTAAAAGAACAACATCTTTCCACTTTATCATAGTTGTGTATGTATTTATTATTTTGTTTACCTTATATTTATTTTAGAAGTATGTATGTATATTTGTATGTATGTAAGTATATTCTCATATTATTTGTGTAGTTTTATTAAGTGAATTGTTTTTAGATTTTATGTATTTTTTTTTGTCTCCTTTACTCTTTTACACGCTGTCTACATTTCTCTATCTATTGTCCTATCGCAGGTATGCTGGAAGAGATTTCTTATGAAATAAGCATCACCTTTGTACCTATTTTTCTGTTCTGTTTTTTCTTGTCTGTTTATATATGTGTGTACATAAATGGTAAAATAAATAAATAAATAAATACGTGTAAAACAAACATGGCACCCTAATAAAGTAGCGTGCTGAGCGTGGAGGTGTAACTGGCTTCCGAGCAGATCGGCGAAATCACGCGGGAAAGAAATAGAATCATAATCAAATCAGAACAGGCAGTTTCGCTTGTCATACAACCAACAAGTCATGGTGGAACTACTGCGGTTTCACTGCTTTGGTTTTGTTTGCGGCGGAGATGAGATACCTGCCTTATACTCGTAACTTGTTAATTTATGTAGCTGTCTTTATCACTTGTGTATTACGACTCTGTTGCGTCAATTTTGACGTCTCCGCTTACGTGATCAGCCTATAACGTTCCCACTGCCCTAGCAGTGAGAGAGGAGGCCTGTGTCCCAACACAGACCTCCTCTCTGTGAGAGGGACGAGGGACGTCGCCGCATAAACCATGTAAATATCAAAGTTTTTTTATTATTTTGTTTCTCTAAATATGGTTAAGGTTTTCATAGGCAGACATAATGATTAAAGCCTATATTGATGTTACGGAATCTAGATGTTTATATTTTTTCAACAGGTTTCTCTCAAAATGAAAAGTAACACTGAATTTCTTAGTGAAGGTAAAAACGATTTTGACTCAAAATCAATTCAGCCACCAGCCCACATCAAAATCCAGCCGGTGTATTCTGTAAAAATCTCACCGTAAAACTCACTAAAAAGTCTCTGAAACTGAGTTGTAATTGCTCCTGACGCTAAGAATTGTCACTATTGACAGCTCACTTCAAACTCACTTCGCCTAAGTTTTCGGGGTGAGCTATTAACAGAACAGACCAGCTGATCTAACAACAACATCGAAATATGTTCAGAATCAGACATAAATAATTGAGTATGAAAAAGGCAATCAAACATTGACGTCGGCCTGCCTCAAACAAGCACCAACATCGTGCCTCGTCACGATTGCTCAAGGAAATTGCAGTTATTAACAGGAATTCCTCCGCGTTTCCGACAAAATTACCTTTCATTAAAAGAAATTATAGTCGTTTCTTGGATTCTAAAGAATGGTGAAAAAATGTAAATGGAATGAAAGATTATCACGGATTATGGTTAGGTATTGGAACAGCAGTGTAATTAAGGTTTCAGGAACAAAATATTTGCAAAAAATTATTTTTGGTTCAGGCGAAAGGACATCATTCATTTCGTACCCAAGAATTAAAGTGCAGACCAGAAAAAAAAATCCGTTTTCTTATGGGAAATGACCTCTTGAGCATTTTTTACAATTACATGGAAAGTCTACAATTAACCCCTCGGCCGCTATTTGAGATTGAATATCCCAAAAAACATATTTTATAACAAGTTTATAGTTAAAACATGTTCAGAATGTTAAATTCAATGAAAACTTGGTATTTTTTTATTAATGTTATGCATAAAACATTTTGTAATAATGTTATCTTAAGCACTTTAATTTTTGGGTATAAAATGTTCGACGAATGATGTCCTTTGAGTGTTCTAATTTGTACTCTGCTCTGCACAACCCTTCGGAAAGGTGTTTTTTTTTTCGTTCTTTTCATTTGTTAAAAGCTAGCAGCACCCCGCGGCTTCACTCGCAAGTGTGGATCCCGTAGGAATATCGGAATAAAAACTATCCTATGGCCTTTCCCGGGACTCAAATTATTTCTATACCAAATTACATCTAAATCGGTTCAGCGGTTTATGCGGGAAGAGGTAACAGACAGACATACTTTCGCATTTATAACATTAGTATGGATATGTGTAAACATCATAACTACATGTCATAATGGTTTGTTATATTTTATTATTCAACTCATCTCAGCCTATCGCTGTCCCCTGCTGGACATAGACTTCACCCACGATACGTCAGAACACCCTGTCTTTCGCCGTGTGTTCCTGTCACCTTTTTGTGGTCGTTGGTCCATCTAGCTGAGGGTCGTCCCACAATACGCTTGCCGATACGCGGTTTCCGCTCCGGGACTCGTCTGCTCTACCGGCCATCGGTCCTTCGACAAACATAGCCAGACCATCAGCATCAGCATTCTATTATTACTAGACGAGAAAGGGAGTTTACCCATTTCATCATCAGTCTAGCCTTTTCCCAACTATATTGGGGTCGGCTTCCAGTCTAACCAGATGCAGCTGAATACCAGTATTTTACATGGAGTGACTATCTATCTGACCTCCACAACCCAGTTACTAGGTAATACGATACCACTTGGTAAGACTGCTTGTCAGACTTTTGGGTTACTGATGACCCGTAACGACTGTCAAAGATCGGGACCAACGGCTTAACGTGCTTTCCGAGGCACAGAGTTGTCTTGGTATGTGAAGATGGTCACCCATCGACGGACCAACCGCAGCATGGGAGTTCACCCATTTTTTTTTCATCGTCTTTGACACGCGGATAGGTCTTGACACGATAATGGTATTTTTTTTTTCCTAAACTACACGACACATTTATAAGCACATACAAAAGTTAATTTTATCAGCCCTAATGGCTCTTCCCGACACACATAGATACTGCCAAAATCATCCGACAACATAAACGAGACGTAATGATGATGATGTTATATCTTAAGTGCCGGTTTCGTGCCTAAGTACCGTTTCACGTAAGATTTTTATATGTTGTATTTTGGTAAACAGACACCCCGTAGGAAAAGAGGTTCACACCGCCTTGCCCTGCACCCTGCGTATCAAAGAAAATTTCCAAGGCCTTAGCAACCTTTATAATATACGTTTATGTCATGTTTTAGGGTCAGCGCACATTGAATTGTAAAATGCTCGCGTGCCATACGCGAGCATTTTACAGTTCGTTGTGCGAACAACATTTTGACTGCTTGACCATGCAGGCGGTATGCTCGCCCCTCCGTAAGCAAGCTCCGTTGAATGATCTGGGTTGCCAGGTAGGCGTGCATGACCAGTTTGATGCCAAAATCTGACGTTGGCAGACGTGTTCAATATGGTCGATTAAGACTTAGTAATTATCGCGCTTTTAGCAGAGGAAGAGGAACATGAAGAATATTTAAATAAAATAAGACGTCATAAAATGAGAAGAACAGTATGGGTAGTAGAAACGTGAAGAATTTACCATTAAGAGATGTTCATTTTTATGACTATTAAAAGTTAAACGGGCGTAGCAAATTTTAGTTAATTTGCTACGCCCGTAATATATTATCCTAATTATAGGTATTGTTATTTTTATCATTTTACTGTTAAAACTTGATAAAATAGTAATGTTTTGCATAACCTAAATATTAAGGAATAATGTAGCAAAACATAGAAAGTATTCCAAACGGATATCCACCTTTTATGTCGTTGATATTTTGGACGACGGTAGATAGAAACGTCAAAGCTATTCTGTTCACGACTATAAAAGGGGGAGCTCCTAGTGGCGGGGATCATACGCCCCGATATGACCGTCGCGTTCGATAACCCCGAAAAGGCCGAATGCCTCGCAGTCAGCCTAGAGTCCCAATGCTCTCCCAGCTCCCAACCAATAGACCAAGCACACCTGGACAAGGTGAACGCCGAGGTCGAACGTAGAGCCTCCCTCCCGCCAGTCGAAGACCCTACTGATCCTCTGCCTCCCGTCACTCCTGACGAAGTGCAAGACATCATCAAAGGGCTTGAAATCCGCAAAGCCCCCGGTTCGGATGGACTCACAAACAATTTCTTCAAACTCCTCCCCGACCCCTCATACTGCTCATGACCGCCATCTTCAATGGCGCTCTAAGCAACAACATCTTCCCGCAAGCGTGGAAAGAAGCCACGGTCATAGGTGGGCCGGGTAGCGTCGCAAGCGAGCGATTTTTATAGAAGTGTAAAGTATTTTTTTCTGATTTTGTGGTATTTTTTAACCGGTATTCCTGTTTATAAATACCTAGCAAGTGCTCCCACATCTCACTGATATAATCATCCAAGTCAGAAAGACAATTAGAATTTCTCGACAACAGCTCAGACTAACTCTAAAGACTAATAGTATGCATTCTGAACTCCATGCAAACCCTAAGCCTCGACCGCAGCGATAAGTACTTCCTAACTATATAAGCTGACATGAGAAATTCTAACACATGTCTCTCTTTACAGGTTCTGAATTATTGCGACTAAAAATAGTATATATCTAGGGTATATCTATCTAACAAACATATTATGTTTGTTACTTCTTCACTCTGAAACGACTGCACCAATTTTGATAAAGTTTTGTACAGCTGACACCATGGATTAAAATATAGGCTACTTTTTATCTCGATATTCCCACGGGACCGAAATTTATACGGCGCGTTTCAATGCATAGCTTTATAATATGGAACTGCCTCGTAAGCCGCGCGGCGGCGCGGTGCGTCGCGGGGAGTGGCGTACGAGCGATGCGCACTGTCTAGCGGTGCCCGCGCGTTTGCATTAACGTAGTGTTGTGCATTTTATTTTTTGCTTTTTTAACGACCGACGACGTTTCAAAATGTGGTATTAAAAAGATGTTGCAGTCGCTATTTAGACATCTCGTTCTCGAACAAAGACACAAATTTCTCGTAACACAAAACAGCGCCGCGCGATCTGCTCGTTGGCTTCGAGACCGGCGGGGCAATTGCGTAACACATTATCAATCGGAATCGGTTTAATTTTGACAGTTCAACCACATTCATTGCGTTCTTTACGTGTTGAGCAGACATATTTATCGAACTTATGAAGCAATGGATTAGCAATTTGCTTCAAAATGATTCAGATTCTGATTGATAGTGCGTTACGCAATTAGGGTGCTGGTCTGCGTTGCCGCGCCGCCGCCGCCGCCGCCGCCGCCACGTAATCGCTGACTTCGTGTCCGTGGTCTTAAAGTGCAACCGAGCAATTAGATCAATAACATGTTATTCCCTATCATTGTTTGTGAACTTAGTTTTTAGATCAGTCTTCAGCTTAATTCGCTGTTTTTCTGTGATTAAAATAATGATTGTAATTATAAACGTGTTTTAACTAAATTCCCGATCACTGAAACACAACTCGATTCGTAACAAAAATGCGTCCACAGAAGTCCATCCTAGGTATAATAAGTAGGCGACAGTTTTATCTAAAAAAAGTTTAACATAAGATCAAATTAAAAAAAGCTAGCTAAAATAAAAGATTGCCATTTACTTTATACCTTTTTAATCTTGTAAAAAATCCTGCTTCCCAAATAGTTAAAAATAGACATTAAAGTAACGGGCAGATTTGATGAGATTTCTCAGGAAGATAAAAGACATTCCCAACTCGTGGAATAAAAGCGAATGAAGGATTTCGTCAATGAGAGCAAGATAGTGGCTAACAGCATTCTCATCTGTACTCACAAAGACAGTGATCACTTTGATGTGTGATCAACAATCTATCTGAAAAACATTGAGTTACTGGTAATTTAACTTAAAAACACATTAGGTACCACTCCTTTGCGTCGCGCAGTCGGGTAAAAAAAAAAGTTTTTTTAGTTAAATTACTCAAACAAAAAGCCCTTGAAGCAATTGTCGTCTAACCGAGTTGTAACAGCATAGAATATGCTCCCGGATAATTTTATGACGGCTTCCACACTGAACTGCTTAGAATCGACTGGACAGATTAAATGGATCTGATGACCATTCTCGTCACATTGGCTATTTCGTCGCTATCCTTAATAGGTCATATTCACTAATACGTCACCTTGTGCATCTGGTCAGCATGCTCACACGCATTAGCCAATTAGCTGCTAGTGTGTCTAAAATCAAATAATAATAATGTAATATTTTTTATGCGTTTTATCATCTGCCTAGCCTTTTCCCAATTATGTTGGGTCGGCTTCTAGTCTAACCAGACGTAGCTGAGTACCAGTATTTTACATGGAGCGACTGCCTATTCTTTCAAAACCCAGTTACTGGGTAATACGATACCCCTTGGTAAGACTGGTTGTCAGACTTTCGGGCTTCTGACTACCCGTAACGACTGTCAAAGATTCCTCGAGTGACAGCCGGGACCAACGGCTTAACGTGCTTTCCGAGGCACGGAAAAGTCTCGGTATGTAAAGATGGTCACCCATCCACAGACTAACCGCGGCAACCGCAGCTTAACCTGATCGATCGTGCGGCTGTTATTACTTAGCTACAGGCCCCTCGTATATACATTTACGGCCTAACATTAATTTAACAATAAAGACAAATTTTGAACACGTCAAAAAACATGTTAAAAATACAGAAGATCAGTAAAACCCATTTGCGCCATTAACGTCAGTCCCGGCGGTCCCATGAAGGTCAAAAGTACCTTCCACCATTCGTGAAACTCGTAAAAAAAATCAGGAATTTAATTTGAAAATAATTCCTCTTCTCTTTGTGATCGCAATTAGGAAAGTTTGAGGAGAATAAAATTTTACGATAGACGGGCGATTTTTTGTGGAAAAATTGTATTTTATATTCCAGTTGAAAATACTTACTGAGTCGTTAAATTGATTGTACGGCAAAAAATATTGTTGTTAGGCACTTGAAAGAAAGAAACGACTGAAAATGTTTTGCAAAAGTTAGTTTTACTTAATATATTTTACTCTGAGTTGTTTTCATAAGTACTTAAGTAGGTACCTTATTTGAATCACTAATGGCGTTGAATCTGTTAGGTCCTAAATTAATTAAAAATATTGCTTTATTTTACTAACACGAGGGGCTAAATGATATGGATTTTTAGTACTGAATTCATCATCATTATCATCAGCCTATAGCAGTCCACTGCTGGACATAGGCCTCTCTTATTGCACGCCATTTAACTCGATTTTCTGCAACTCTTATCCAGCTGCTACCAGCCATCCTGCGAAGATCGTCGCTCCACCTAGCCTGAGGGCGTCCCACCTTACGTTCATCGATTCGTGTTCTCCACTCAAGAACACGTCTACCCCAACGGTCATCGGTTCTATGGCTGATATGGCCGACCCATTGCCACATGCCAAAAATGGTTCTCTGCCGTATTTCCTCGTTGCAGATTCGATCTCTTAGAGAGACTCCAAACATGGCCTGCAGTGCTGTATTCGTTAACACTTTAATTCTAATTTGTTTTAGATATTCTAGGGTATTATACACATAGTAGAAGTAAAATTAAAGTATAATTCAAGAGAAAATGGCGGTACAAGCTTGACGCCTACAGATAAGATTGGTCCACAATAGCTCAAGACAGAGAAGAGTGGAATGGAGAAAAGGAGGTCTTTGCCCTGCAGTGGGAGTATAGGATAGATATAATAATAATCAAGTATCTTGACTTGGCTCACGAGGTTGTCGATATGTGGAATGTGGACTCGGCTATCATTGTGCCGATGATCGTGACAGCCAAGAGCCTCGATCAACACCTGAGGAGGCTTCGTTGGGCAGCTGGATCAACGGCTTGATTTAGAAAGAGGTACTTCTGGACACGGCTCGCATTGTCAGGAGGTTCCTCTCTCTGGAGCCCTGACCGCCGGTAGCTTGGACCTGTTTCGGATACCGGTGGGCTACCATTTCTTATATTTTTATACTTATTTTGATATTCTAATATTTATAAATATAATTTATATGTAATAATGAAATAAAGGAAATAAAAACTATCTGCAGCTTGAGTTCTGTTTAGAGTAACGCATGCGTCAATGCGCGACGTTTTTTTTTTTTAATATTCAGTGAGGGTTTCAAGCATTGTTAAAAATTGCAAAACATTGTGTAATATTAAACCGAACAGTTATGTATAGGTACGGGCAACAGACTGGGGTTAACACTATGAAATTTAAATTTTTGGAATATGAGCTGCGTCACGCGAGTTTTTACCTATCAATGTTATGAGTTAAACATATTAAACGGTAGGCCTAAAATAATCGGAAAACGGATACAATCAGAAACATTTACAATATCTTAGAGATTGATTTCTTCTGCTCAAAACCAGTTTAAAGAAAAAATAAAAAAAAGATTATGAAAAATATTAGAGGAACGTTGTAAATATACTGTAATGTTCTCAAACATGCTTGGAAAGAGCATTATTTTTACAACCTTCTTTGAGATAAATCGAAATTGCTGTACTGGCCAAATACATGCGAGCAGCGGCTGGCAAACGTTGTATCTGTCGTTTAATTTAAAAATGGAACGATCTTTTACTCCGAAACATAGCAACCAAGGAGGTAACTTATCAAAGGTTTTATTTAAATTTCGATTTGGCTTGCATATAGAAAGCTGTTTATTGAAAAAAAAACAAATGAACACTTTAAAGCGGGAAAAAATTATTGTTGCTCGTCGTTGATTTTTTTTAAATAAATTGTATTTGACAAATAGTTCTGCCCAGGTACTACTTAGTTTTAATTTCCGCACATTATTTGAGAAAAGTACTGTACAAGCCTTCGCCACAACACATTTACACTTTCGTCCATCAATGCCTCTTTTGCTGGCCGCTGCAGTAATTTACTATGTTTAAATAGTACGTATAGTTTTAAATCTGCTACATAAACACGCAGATAACACAGAAATGAGCATAGCGTAGCACCCGCTACGCCACTGTTTCACTACGCTACCAAACCAGCTACGGCGCAGCTAACACTGTTCTACGTTAGCGTCGAAACACTGACAAATCTATCTTCTTATACTTAAAAAAGAATCTTAAATTCTTTCAATGTCATTTGACGTTCAAAAAGTGCTGATTGTCAGCCTAGTTTGAATAAATGACTATTGATTTTAATTTCATTCAATCATTGACAGACAGGATTTTGGGATGCATGAAGAAGCCTCCTCGTGTAACGCAATTTGTTCCGCCAGTTACTCAACTGAACCAAGCTCTCGACGCATCCTGGACAGTCACACCCAACATCTTATTTGACTAACCAATTCTTCCCTTGCGGTGGTAGGGCTAACGCCCGCCTGGTTTGCGACCACCCTCCCACCGGAGTCCGGCGTCAAGCAGCCTACTGTGTTTCGTGAATGCGTAGGAGTTTCAGTGCCTTAGGCATCTTCTGGGCACGCTCGTTCCATCATAGACCTCATCCATCGCTTTCCATCAGGCGTGATCGAGGTCAAGAGCGGGCCCATTCCAAAATAAAAAATAAAAAAGTGAATCATTGAATCCCTTTACGATTCTGCCCATTCATTCCAAGGTAAACAAATATTATTTTTAATCTAACTCAAAGTTATAATTGCCAGCAGAATTTAAAGAATTGGAAACAAATACCATAATGAAATTATGAATACTAATGGAATCTCAAAAGTTTTTGTCCTGTTTCATAACTCGACCAATGAAATCTCAGGTGAAGGAAACAAGTGAAAATCTCATTTCAATTTGGGAATTTACAAGTTGTACTTTCGTTTCCTTTGTGGATATTTAAGATCTTCAAAGATTTTCAGGAGTTTTCGAGAGATGAAACTACGGGCTACTGTTCGTGGCGTCTTTTGTTTTGTAATTCCAGTTCCTGTCCAGCAACTGTCGCATAGCAGTATGCAGTATAATGTTGTGATATTATACGTACGAATGGTCTCAAAAGACCATCTCAGACATCGATCTACATTGTCTTCATATAACCTGACCAAGATTATGTCTGGATTTTAAAAGAGACTGTGACTTCTGAGTTTGTTCGGCCTTTCTTCTCAGATATTCAGATAGTTTATACAGACCTACTTACAGAAAATAAATCATTTATCACTAAACGCCAGGTCTAGGAGCATAACTTATTTATGTATCAACTAGGATTTGCCAGCGCGTCGCCCGCGTGACTGTCGGAAATTATCCCACGAGAACCTGCTACCAGGACAAACAGTAATAATAACTCCTTATAAAGCTTCCTAATACTAAATATCCCTTATAACATCTGCCAGTGAAAATCCTGTCAAAATCTGTCCAGCCGTTTCGGAGATTAGTTGGAACAAACAGACAGACATACAACGTGGCAATGCTGCCAGCCTTTTGGGCACGTTTCCTATTGACAGCGATGCGGACGAATTTTTTGATGCCCTTTGATTATTTCCCCTCCCTTTTTATATACTTGTACATATTATTATTTTAAGACAGCTTTTAAATATTGTAAATATTTTGACAGACAGACAATAATTTAAAAATTGTTTTTTATCCCAAGTACCGTACCTACATTCTTTCATAATTATGCATTTATTTCATCTCATGTTCCGAGCACGGCGGGCTGTGCTGGCGCCGCTGCTGCGGCTGAGCTTTGAGCCGTTTGGGGTCGAAATGCTCGGGTCATGGGGCCCGAGCGCGCTTCTCCTTTTTAAGGAAATTTCTCGCCGGCTGGTCGATACTTCACGTGACCAGAGGGCTGGGTCGTTCTTTGGTCAAAGAATTAGCATTGCCATTCAACGTGGCAATGCTGCCAGTCTTCTGGGCACGTTTCCGGATGACAGCGATGCGGATGAGTACTTCGACGCCTAAGTGTCCTTTGGTTTTTTTTTATTTTTTATTTATTGATATAGTAGGTTAGTTAGTCGTTTATTTTAGTATCTAGTGTATATAGTTTTATTGTAATTATGTGTCATAAAATTACAATATTAACAAGTAAAAAGGTGTTCTTTTGACATTATAACATACCCTTTTTTAATTTAATTTTCTAACGAGAGCCTCTGCAGGTGTTTCGGCCTTTGATTTATATTTGATGGAAATCTAAAAAAAATCATTCGCTTTGACCCCTCCGTGCCTCGGAAAGTACGTTAAGCCGTTGGTCCCGGCTGTCATACGTGGAACTTTGATAGTCTTTACGGTTAGTTAGTAACCCGAAAGTCTGACAACCAGTTACCAAGGGGTATCATATTACTCAGTTATTGGGTTGTGAAGGTCAGATAGGCAGTCGCTCCATGTAAAATACTAGTATTCAGCTGCATCCGATTAAACTGAAAGCCGATCCCAACTATGGCTAGGCAGATGATGATGATCTAAGACTTAGACGATTACTTAGATTCTAAGTAGTCGTATTTATATATTAGGAGACGACATAACTCATTTACACGAGTATTTAAAACAGGTATGTAATAGAGCCTATAAAATTATAATATATAGTTACGTATTAAACAGACAAACGATTCCAATTTCGACGCTTCTCTGATTGTTTTCATTGACATTTTATTTTATGATTTTCCCAATCTCATTCGATATTTTTTATAGAATATTATTGTCTGGTTTTTGTCAGATAACGGTAAAAATTCCACCTATTTCTGTTTTTTTTTAGCCTTTTTTTTCCCGCTTGATTTTTGCCCGTTGGCTCGCCCCTACATTGAACATGTTATGTATACGAGTACAAATGCATGCATGGGACTGAAACGTGAGTTTACTATAAGGTACTACTACACCTCTGTTAAATCCCTTTGGGGATTTCAGGCGTGATGTTATATGTATTATGTTTTATCATTTTATTTAACTATCCTCCACAGTACGCGACGTTGACAAACGGTTCAACGAACGCTATTTTCATTTTGTGGCAGAGTACATACGCCGATTTCGTTTACTTAACGCCCTACACGTAAAGACACATTTCACAAAAAAAGAAAATGACAAGAATTACGTCATTGCATCGAATCTTTAAATGGCGTATTCTGTTCGAAACCAAACGACACAGTTGATTTAGCAATGTAAGAAAAACAAAGATTAAATACTATGCTTAGGTATTATCACAAACGAGATTGGCACTCGTTAATTGAGGAAAACGGGATGCTACGATAGTGACCAATTTTCCCTAGTTGACTCTAATAATGCGTGGGAAGTATGGGAGTTGATACAGTTTCCTTATCCTGCCAAATATATCGAGTTTTCCGGAAGAGCGCACGTTTCATGGACATAATAATCTAATATTGACGGAATAGGGACAAAAAAAGTAACTGATACTATTTTAATCTTTTTACTTACGTACTTACATAGTATTAATGGGGCTCGTGTCGTGGCTAAATAGTAACAGCCGAACAAGTCGATCTTCAAGGTTAAACAACGCTTGGTGAAGTCAGTTCGTGCGGATAGGTGACCATACAATAAATACTGAGACCCCTCCGTGCTTCGGAACGTCAGTTAAGCTATTGGTGCCAGTTGTCATTCGTAGATCTTCGACAGTCGTTACGGGAAGCCCGAAAGTCTTGCCAAGGAGTATCGTGTTACTCTCTGGGTTGTGGAGATCAGATAAGCAGTCGCTCCATGTAAAATACTGATATTCAGCTGCATCTGCTGAGTCTGGAAGTCGACCCCAACGGCACATGATGAGTTACATAGTATTAATATGCCTAAAAACCTCGCATAAAAGTTAGTGTAACTTTACGACCGGTCTGAAGTCATTGCTATGATTAATGTTTTAAGCCAGTTCAGTAAGATTTATGTGAGCAAATAAAGTTAAATCATATGGAACAGTTTGAACCACAAATAGTAAGAAGCAACCAATAAAAATGTCATCTCAGCCATTTTTGAGTCTGTACTAGTCCGATTTTGATGCGGTTTTCAGTGATGGGTTCTGGTTTAATTGGTGCATGTTCTTAGATAGGTGTTACGGTGACAACTCACCAGGGGGCGCTGCAGTAAACATTTGTTTGTGCAAAACCAAAACCACTAGTCCGATTTGGATGCGGCTTTCATCATCAATAAATGGGTTTGTGGTTGATTAATGAGGATTCTTAAATAGGTGTTACGGTGGAAAATCACTAGGAGACGCTGCAGTATTACCTATATTTTATTTTAGATACAGACAGAATACGATAGGTAAGTATTTCTGTAGTGTGGTGATACAGAAATTCTAAAAAATTTAGAAAAAAAATTAAATAAAAATATAAAACTCACGTCATCCACGGTTTAAGCGCAAAATATGAATGTGGAGCTAAAGATGGCAATTTTATGGCCTTTCTTCTGTTTCCTCGGTTTGCGACTGACTTAATATATTAAAATAAACTATAACGATTTTGTGTATAATGAACCTATGCTCTTTAAGAAGTTTGAAAAAAAAAATTAAACTAAAAATAATTTAAAAACCCCCGACTTAAAGAATGTATGTAACGAGACTAAAACAGCTGCGCACTTATTGGACGGGTGGATTGTGGCGGGAGCGATTCGAAATAGGTTCGCGTCATACTTTTGTTTTTTTTTATGTTTTTATGAGTGTTTAGTTTATTTTGTATCTTCGTGTGCAAGTCCCAATAAATACTGTTTATTTATTTCTAACTTGCAATCAGTGTAACTATTAGTCTGTTCCATCAAATCAACAATTGCTCATCATCATTCATCATTCTCCTGCCCTTATCCCAATTTATTTG
Organism: Hydraecia micacea; assembly: GCA_914767645.1. Taxonomy (NCBI): domain Eukaryota; kingdom Metazoa; phylum Arthropoda; class Insecta; order Lepidoptera; family Noctuidae; genus Hydraecia; species Hydraecia micacea. Next base: position 12,960,659 of record OU611788.1, on the reverse strand, counting down.
GGGTCGGCGCAACATGTCTTTTTCTTCCATGCTTCTCTATTAGACGTCATCTCGGTAGTCACCCCCTTTCTAACCATATCATCATTAACACATTCCATCCATCGTTTTTTTGGTCTTCCCCTACGCTTATAGCCATCGACATTCATTCTCAACAATTGTTCATCTAAAAGAATAAATCCGAAATATAAAGCGAATGTAAGTCCAATCTAAGTTCGCACCTCATTACTCGAAGTCCCAGGCATAAATTTTCCTCGTTGTTCTAAGGTTTAGCATACACTCGACGTCTTGGTCCCAGCGTATCTATTCGCATCGTAAAGTGCATACTAGCATTTTATTTCATACTAAAACACAGTCCCTCTGAGATAAGAGTTTATTGAGGACAGAGCTAAAAAGACTTGGAGGTATAATGTCGCGTTTTTATTGCGTTACAATCACGCCAACGTGTATATTTGGGATGTGTAGATACATTGCTGGCGAAGAGTGAACGTTTTAGTAAAGAAAATGAAACGAAACGTGTGAAAAAATAAAATAAAAAAGCGATACAGTTATATTGTGTGCATAAATTAATAAACTGTAAATGGATGATGCAGTGGTTGATCTGCGCTGTGGTTTTGATTCTTGCACGGAGCTAAATGCGTTTGTTTGATCTGCATATTTTCATTCCTGAAAGTTTTTACGTGTGAGATTTGTATCTATAAACGCACTGAGAAATTGGTAAAGGCAATGTTTAAAAAACGCCCTTTAATATAAAAAAAGTTAAAATACATTCGTATAATTATATAAACCAACAAAAACCGAGTAACAGAATTGTGTAACTTGCGAGCGTGCGAATTTCACCTTAATTTACGGCGCCCATAATTCACGTGCAATGATAGGAGTACCAGGAAATTATGAGGACGTGGAGGTAAACCTGCTAATTGCAGCGAGCTGAGACGTTCATACACTATTACCCCTGCACGGAGCCCGCTATATCTTTCTAAATGTAAGGCACACCCAGAGCTGTGAAATGAACAAGGCCAGTGTTGGTAAGGGAGGTTCAGACGGGTGGATTAAAGCGATGCGACTTCAACAAATATGTAGGTATAGGTATTAGAGATTCGGATTCGGATTGTTTCTTTCTAAAATCCAAAACGAACCAGAAAATTAGCTAAAAAACTTTGTAGGAAAGTCCCAGTACCTTTCTCTGTCATAGCAATTTGGTTCTGCACTTTCACCTCCCTCTCGATGCCTCTTTCCAGGCGTCTCGTAGGGATATTGAAAACTGTTTTTACTGAGAAACTTGATAGTTTTTTAAGCCTGTTTTCTTTTTGTTTGTTCATTATTGGGGCCACTCCAAAAGATCCATTCACGTGCTCTTTGCGTATTCTGTCCAGACGTGTGGCACCGCGCGCCCAGGACAACATTTTCATTTCGGCTGTGTGCAATGGCCGTTCGTGCTTTTAAGTCCAGACTGACTGATATATCAACGCACAACCTAAACCACTGGTCCTAGAGACATGAAATTTGGAGAGTGTGTTCTTTGTGAAGAGTAGTTATCCACTAAGAAAAGGTTTTTAGAAATTCCACCCCTAAGAGGGTGAATGGGGGGAGAGTGAAATGTCACGCGGATGAAGTCGCGGGCAGAAGCTAGTCAGCTATACCTTAAGCCCAACATCCATGGCCTTTTAATTAAATAAGAGTAGAGCGGAGGCAACAATTGAAAGGTCAACTAATAACTATCATGTCACAGAGACAAGCGGATTAAACTTAGTGTTACTCAGCCACAGTTTGTAGCGTACCTATGCTCCATTTTAATTAACAGTCGGCCTAACTTTTTATAACTACGAATGTAGAACTTAAATAATTATTATTTTAATTAACTCAAATAAATCACAATTATAGTGACATTAAGCTAAAATGATAATAGTTCAATTTCGTGTAACATGAAAAAAGAAAAAAATAACAAAGTTCCTTTCAACCAAAACACCTGTCATCTAATCTCTTCACCACCCTTGGTTGACTGGTGGAGAATGCCTAAGGCATTAAGTCCGCCTTTGTACCTTTTTGTGCGAAAAGTTTAAATAAATAAATAAAATAAAGAAAGAAAGAATTGTGAGCCTCAGATTAGACAAACTTTACTTAAATTGAGAAATTCTCAGAAAATCGATTAGTCTTGCCGCTGCATGCTTACAGTGTTCGTGTGGTAAGCATCTAACAAAACTCTACAATCTCTCTTACCTTGGTTGCCAACCGGAACGAAGCTAAACGTGCTCAGCTTAACTTCTCAGGCCACTGTATTTTATTTCTGTGAGTGTTTATTAAAAATGTTTGGAGTTTTAATAAAAAAAGGTCTTTTTTATTTAGTATGTCAGGAAAGAGGTTTGTCGTTAAGGAACTCAGTTTTGAATTAAGAACGTATCTAGAAATAAACCGATAAATTGAAGATAGCGACAGTGCATTTTTTTCAAAGGTTGATGCCATTAGACGCTGTCATAAAGTTTGCCTTGTTAAACCTACATCAAAATACTAAAAAGCGCAATCTTTGCGTTTCTACGCACACATCTTTATCGATTTTTCTCTCAAACAAACCCAAACCCGTGCTATACATAAGGGATTAAAATAGGCAAAAGCGATGGCCTCAACAACCGACATACGACAAACAACATGCAAATGTATGGAGATGAGTGGCGGAAGAGAGGCTCGGGAAATGACACGCGAATCTATCGTCGGGAGCAGTCGGGAGACTGCGTGGGATCGGGAACCGTCAGAGGGTGTTTGCTGTGTAGGAAAATTCTCGTCGTTGTAATATTTATTAGCATATTATTATATCATTTACGTCGTCGCTCCTTACACAGTTTGATAGTGATCGGTTACGAGAGAAGAGAGAATGGTTAATTGGATATCCTTTCATTATACTCGACAGGGTTCATGGCTAAACAATAACATCCGCACGGGTCGATCGAATGGGAAATGCGGGTGGTCTTTTCTCCATAGAAACGCTCTCGCCTGTTTTCATTCTGGTTATACAATAACCATAAAGCAATGATTTTTTACAGAATAATAAATAATTTTATTGCTTAGCAATCTCTTAGCGCTAAATAGTGTTTATGAATAAGAATTTTGCTAATCAGTTGCTTAGCAATTGATTCAAATTTAAGACGCGTTTATAAATAACACTGTTTATGTTTTCATTTTTGATGATAGGTACATTATTTTTATTTTATAAGCTCTAGAACCCTCAAGATGCCGATTTAAGCCGCTGTCAACAGAGGCCTAGTTCACAAATTTGACAACTAATTAAGTAATGAAAAAAGAAAAACATAGGGACACAGTAGATATCTATCCTTCTAATTTAGTTTATGAAATATCTTTTAGATTGGTCTAATATTGGAGGAGGAAATAGGCGAGAGCCAAACCCCGAATTATGAATTTATATTTAGGCTTTTTCAAAGTCTCTCCGATCGTATTTCCTCTTAAGCTACGGTTGCCACAGTCGGTTCGTGAATGGATGTTCGTCGAGACCGGGCTGACATTCGTAGATCTTTCACAGTCGTTACGGTTAGTCAGAAGCCCAAACGTCTGAAAACCAAGCTTGCCAAAACCCTTTGGCAAGCTCCATGTTACCCAGTAACTGGGTTGTGGAGATCAGATAGGCAGTCGCTCCATGTATACTACTGGTATTCAGCTGCATCCGGTTAGACTGGAAGCCGGCCCCAACATAATTGGGAAAGGGCACACTGATTGATTCTGAATCAGATATGGATTCTGTTGGCAAAGTCAAGGAAATTTGTTGTTATGCAAAATTTCTACAAATTTATAGGTATCCTGGGACTATGTATAATAATATGTTAATAGATTTTACATTAATTTAATTTAACATATAAACTATAACAATATGTACATTTATATAAAAAAATAAGTAAAATAATCATAGGGCATCAAAGAATTCGTCCGCAAAATCCGTATCAAATCCTTGTCCTTGGACTTGGAGAAGGATATACGTATATCTCATCCTGGATCGCAGAAGTCGTGGACAACAGTTAACAAGTAAAATGAAATTTTATTTCAATACTATTTTCACCCTCCCCCATTTACCCTCTTAGGGGGGAATTTCGAAAAACCCCCAAGAACACACCCTCCAAATTTCATGTCTCTAGGACATATATCAGTCAGGACTTTGTATTATATATTATAGATTTCTTTTCAATAAGAAAAATAATACTGTAAACTTCTTATGACGTTTTTCAGTACGTTACAGTAACAGTGTACCTACCCACCAAAAACCAATGTTCAGTCGTCATTCACATCTAGATCCGCAGCCATTCCAATTACATCTCAACTTCAGATATTGTGTTATCAAGCAAGTCTTGTATCAGCTTCAGAAAGCAGATATACTTACTGAAAGTAGGAATGTGTGTATATTGGTAAAAGTTATGTTTATACGCAAGCATTTGTTGATGAATTGTTACATAATTTTCATTCAAACTTATGCCTAATTTTTGGGGATCTTACGTAATTTCTGACATAATGATCTGCGGAATTTCGACGAACTGGAAAAAACTAGACTACATAGTAGTTTTGATTTCTTAGCAATAATTTAATAGATGTTTTTATAAACCAGCAAGCATGAGCAATGTGAATGTGCTCTACTAGATAATAACTTAGAGGCTTCGACTAAGAAATCTGTGTAGATGCGAAAATTCTGCCTCTAATCTTTTTCTAAATGCCTACAGAATGTTTAAAACGTCAAATATCCTATACAACACAATCAGCCTATAATGTTCCCATTGCTGAGACACAGGCCTCCTCTACGTGAGAGGGAGTGGGCCGTAATCTCGTAATCAGTGCGAGTTGGTAGATGTCACATGTCTTCGAATTTTTGATTCTAGGACATGCCGGATTTCTCACGATGTTTTCCTTCACCGTTTTGAGAGCAGTGATGATGAAATAATTTACACAAAGCGCCTGCCTGGGATCGAGCCTACGACCTACGACTTGTAACTCGCGATCGTTACCACCGGGTTACCACTGCTCAAATTCCTATAGGATGTTTAATATGTTCACCATCCTATAGTGGATACCAAATTTGTTTAACATAAACGCGTACAACGACGATCCAAATTAGCAAACCTTTAGGTCAAAGTCAAAGTCAAAGTCAAAGTCAAATCATTTATTTCAATTAGGCACAGTAAAGGCACTTTTGAACGTCAAAAATTATAGTAAAAACAATTGATTCTAGTCGCCCATTCCAAAAGGTAGTTTTCGTATGGAGAAGAATGGGCAAGAAACTCCACCGTTACTCTTTTAAAATGTTTTACAAGTTCTGTATAGGTACATTAATTATATAATTATATGTGAAGACGATGCATCTAGAATAAAAATTAGTCTGCCAACAAAAGGTAAAAAGAATTAAAAATAAAGCAATGACAGGTAAATCAATTATGTGATAGATACATGGTGCTCACATATTTACAACTATTGTTAAAGTAGATTATTTTTATATAATTTTAACAAGTGTGTGAGTTACTGTAGCCACAAAAAGTAAAACTAATGTCATAAAAAAATATATAAATTAAATTAGCGACCAGTTTGATTTTGTCTAGACTCTAGATTGTCCTATGGAGCAGGACCAGCATGTTTCCAAGCATTCTTATCTTGGATGTAATCTTCTAATTTGTAATATCCTTGTTTACAAAGTGTACTTTTAATATGAGTTTTAAATTTTCTTTCATTTAATTGCAATATGTCACAAGGTATTTTGTTGTAGCATTTAACACAGTACCCCATAAAAGATGTCTGTACTTTAGATAATCTGAAAAAAGGTTGATCTAATTTATCTTTATTTCTAGTATTAAAAAGGCTTGTTTAAAACGGATTTTAGCAACGTATCGCTTCTATATTGATTTCCTATTCTATGACGCTACCCAGCTTAGCTTGCGTTCTGAATCGAAATCTTTTCCTTTACGAATAGTGTTTATTATTGACGGGGGACTTTCCGATTGCACCCTTTGTACCACAAAAGGTAGACGGATCATTTTCAGCTGAAGAACCCTTTTTAACCCCACCCCTCGTTAGTGTAGCGTAACTTTTGCCTGAATCGCAGACCGAGCAGTCTTTTAATTACATTTTCTACGGTAAAACGGATGGCGGTGCATTTTCTGTGACCGCGTGTGAGAGAAATTAATATGCTTTAATTATCCAAAAGAGCTTTGGGGTTTGATTTTGAGGTTTTAGCTGTAAATTATTGCTTACATTGATTTCTTATATTTTTGGCCATGTGGTTTCTGAAGTTGTATTTTGATTAAATAAGTGGTAATAGAAATAATAGCCGCACGGGTCGATCAATCAGGTTAAGCTGTGCTTGCCGCGGTCGGTCTGTGGATGGATGACCATCTTTACATACGGAGATCAGTCAAGTGGCAATTTTTGTTTTCACCAAGTTATAGCCTAACTAATACTTATCAGTAAGTACCTACAAATCACGTAAAACGCGAATCGAATAAAACTCATTAGCAAACTCACGCGAAGTCCTTTAAAGCGGAACTGGCGCAAATAAACCAGGATAAAACGCGAATCGTAATCAAATCACGCCAAACATCGAACTATCTTTTTTCGGCAGTTCCGATTCGGCGCTCCACCCGATCTTTTATCTCCCAATCGGAATTTACACACACAACACTACACTATTCTCAAAGACATTTCACGAAAAATCAGGAGCAAAGGAAATTCAGCAATACCTCGAATTCTCAGTCATAAACCGGAGATCTTCAATATCCGAAGAAAAATCAGCTCTAAACATGTTTCGCTGGAGGCATATGTCTACGTGACGGTGGGTTATTACGATTTCGTGCAAAGAGACGTTTTTGCCTCCACACTGTGCTGTATTCATTTGTCGTCGTAAAAGTCGGATAGGATAAGAAAGTTAGCTCTTAGGAAGTCGTAAAATGCTGTAGGAAATGCGTTTATTACGGGGAGAATAGATTTTGTCGATTGATTACGTAGGTATATATATTTCTATTTATCTTAGTAATTTTTATGGTATAGGTACCTACATAATAAAAAATATTCTTTCAGATGTCATGTAAGTTAATTGATTTTATTATCTTGATTATTTACTGATAACTATGGGTTTCTGTAAATGTAATAATATGGCCAATAATGCCAATGTTTTAAAGTGTATAATGGAATATTCCTAGCTATTGTTATTATGTTGCTATTATTCTGAGTTCTCTTGGACCATTTTCCAAGAGGTATAATTAATTATTTTTAAAATAATGATAATTTATGTCAATATAAGAAATTTGTTGATAGAATACTTTAATAATATTTCCATGGAGTTTCTTGTCCTTCTTCTCCATGATGACCTAGATTTGGAATGGATAACTAGTTTTCTGATTAATTACTGACAAGCCTAAATTGAAATAAATGTCTAGCTTGTCTTTCTGTGCTTTATTTCATAAAATCCTTTCCCTACATACCATATTCATAGTTACTTTTACACATATTAAATAACTAGTAACCATTCTGATATTCAAAGCTTTATATTTGGGTAATATATGTATACATATAGACTTTTATAGATAGATTATACTTCATCGTCTAACACGTGGATTAGCACCATCCAGCTCAACCATTTTTTAGGGAACCGAATGATCCAACGCAGGCGCTACCATCAGTGACATAAGATAAGATAAGATAAGATAAGATAATTTTTATTTGTTCAAACATGAGTATACACACGAAAAAATAGCATGCAAGTTGTAAAAAGTATTATAAACAGGTCGTCATGCTTGCCTTATACAATGGCATACAAATATTTAAGTAGGTAGGTAACTATAGGCAAAATGTTTTAAGTCATTCAAATTATACAAGCTAATAAAATTATTTAAATAGAAATATATAATCACAATTCAATTATCCACATTAAAAACTCATAGTTAACATGGAACATTATATAAAGTCAGTAGTCAAAACAAATAAGTAGGTCAAAATTATAATAGTCATTCCAAATATTTTTCACATAAAAAATCATTAATGGTGTAATAAGCTCTTTCTGCTAAAAACTTTTTAACTTTCAATTTAAACTGCACGTTACTTAAAAGTTTCCAACTTTTTGGCAATTTATTATAAATTATTGAAGCCATGCAAAAGACACTCTTCCGCATAAGAGTAGTTCTGGCTTGTTGTACACAAATCTGAGTGTTGTCACGTCTATTGCGTGGAAACATCTCAGCCATGCGAGGAAACAGATTAGGATTGGACCTTACAAACATTGCATTTTCTATTATATAAATGGATGGTAATGTCAAAATATTATATTTTTCAAAATAAGGCCTACAACTCTGAGTGGTTTCTAATTTGAACATGGACCTAATACATCTTTTTTGTGCTTTGAATATAGTGTCCTTATCGGTTGAGTTACCCCAAAAGATAATCCCGTATCTTAGTACAGATTCCACCAACCCGTAGTATGCAGTAAGCAACGCATCTAAATTAGTTATTTCGGCCAGTTTGTACAGAGCATAAGCTGAGGAACAAATTTTCTTAGTTATGGTCTCTATATGTGCTTTCCAATTTAATTTCGTGTCAATAATTAATCCTAAAAATTTTGTTGTATCAACCGAGTCAATGTTAGTATTCTTGTATTTTATGTCCAGTTTATTAATTAATGTCAATGGTCGTTGCTTGAAATGCATGATTTTAGTCTTAATTAAATTCATTTTTAAATTATTATTATTTAACCATTTTATTATTGAAATTAGGGATTTATTAATATCATACTCATATTGATTACTATTATGCCATGGAATCGTCACAACACTATCGTCAGCAAATAGGCTCATGGGTTGTTCTGTGGACTTAGGCAAGTCATTTATATATAATGTAAAAAGGGGAGGGCCTAATACACTTCCCTGTGGAACACCATACATTACTTCACGTTCTTGGGATATATGGATTTCTTCTCGTTTCTTAGTCAAATTTATCCTACTAACTTCTGTAATTTGCGTTCTTTTCTGCAGGTATGACTCAAATAATTTTAAAACATTACCTCGAACTCCATAAGCTTCGAGTTTCTTAATCAAAATTTTATGATCAACATAATCGAAAGCCTGCGTCATATCACAGAATATAGCACAAACTGGGATATTATGATCCACATTTGTCATCACCGTTTGTAAAAAGTCATAAATTGCCATGTTTATCGTCTTTTTTTCTCTGAATCCTTTTTTCCCTGTTTTCCTTTTTAAATAGTGGTTTCACTACTGATTTTTTTAACGCCTCTGGGAATATACCGACGGTAACGCTCAAGTTTATTATGTGACTTAGGGGAGTACTTATCTCGTTGGCTACAGCTTTGAGAATTCTCGTGGATATTCCATCATATCCCACACTATTAGTATTTTTAAGCGTTTTTATGATTTTAAATACATCATGTGGTGTACTCGGGGCCATAAACATAGAATCTTTTTTGTTCAAAATATGTTGCGTTACTCCAGATCCCGCATTTTTGATGGGTTCAATTTTATCAATGAAATAATTATTAAATAGATCCGCTATGCGGTTTGGCTCTGTGACGGTTTTATTATTAACTTTAATTTTTTCTATGAATGGTTTTGGTAAATTTAATTTGTTTTGCTTAATAATTTGCCAAATAGTTTTGGACTTATTCTCCGCAGTTTTTACTTTATAGCTATTTTGGGCGCGCCGTGTCAACTTAATAATTTTTTTATATTTCTTGGCGTAGTTTTTAAGTCGCGTTTTATTTGATGGGGTAGGTTTTACCCTATATTGCCACAGTAGTTGCCGTTTCTTTCTGCTGCAAATCTTAATACCTCGTGATATCCATTTTAGCTTTTTTTTAATCTTTACAGTTATACAGATATAGGGAAAGCATAGATCATAAAGTAATGTAACCAACTCAATGAAATAATTATAGGCAACATTAGGGTCATTTGTTCCATATAGTTCTGAAAAAGTCAGACTGCCTAAATGATTTTTGAACTTAATTAGATTTTCTTTACAATAATCACGTCTACTAATACGCCATTTATCAATAGCACATTTTTTTTTTATAGGAAACTGAAGTAGTTGTGCTGTGTGGTCTGATAGTGCGAATTCCAAAACTGTAGTCTTACATGGTTTATTGAAATTATGCGCAAAATTGTCTATGCATGTCTGGCTTTCTAGTCGAGTTGGTTCATTAAGTGCTAGTTTGAAGTCAAAATTTAAAAGCAGATTTTCAAATTCAATTGAATGTTTGTTTCTTTTTAATATATCAATGTTAAAATCTCCCGCTATAATAACATTCTTTTGACATTTCTTTGTTAGCATTCGTAAAAGTATCGCAATTTTATCAACACAGTCATTGAAATTACTAGCCTTAGGAACTCTATAAATACATACTATAACGGTTTTATGGTCAATAAGCTCGATGGCACAGCATTCGAATACACCAACAGAAGATATTTTCGAAATGTTTGGTAGTTCGCGCCATTGTAGCCCGTTCTTGATCAGTATACATGCGCCACCCCTCTTACTTTCCTTTCTACTAAAACATGCAGCTAAACAATAATTAGGTATGCATAACTGATATTCAAAGTCTTGCTTCATGAAGTGTTCAGTGATGCATAAAATGTCGACTTCCATGTCTTTTTCTGCTAATTCCTGTAAGCAAACTGTGAGAAGGTCGGCTTTTGATGCTAACCCTGCTATATTTTGATGCATTACATATAAGTAATTAGTCAAGAAAAAAAGTATTGTGCTTCTTGTTAACATTATCATTTTCGTCCTTTTCTTCATTAGTTTGTATGTCAAGCCTTCCGATGTCAGTAATTAAATGCAATATGTCCTTAAAAATTGTATGTATTCCGTAGTTATTGATTCTACCAGAGTGTTTGTCAAAATTACTGTAGTCATATTTTAAATTTAAGTTACTGTCAATAACAAATGCGTATTCATGCGTTAATAAATCAAGGTGTAATAAATAATTAAATGTCTCTATTCTCCAATTACTTAGGTCTGAATAATTCCCATATTTATTTAAGTGAGCATGACATATTCTCAACTGCCATGGTCTTTCAAATCAACGTCCAAATTTCATAATAAAAACATGGCATTAAGTCCGCCTCTGTACATTTGTGCTTAAAGTATTAAATAAATAATAATAAATAAATAAAATGATTCACGGTTCTTAGATATAAAAAAAGGCTTCTAAATTATATAAAACTATAGTTTGCATTTATTTAAGAAATTAATAAAATTTTACTACCAAACAGGAAGAGATATTTCATATTGAAGTATTCAATAATTAAAACTTGATTGAATAAAATAAACATTAAGTTTGTAATGTCATAACACTAAAAAAAAGGGAAGCATCTCTTCCAAATATTGAAATTTTAACTAGCGAGCCCAAGTGTCTGTGGAGCAGAACCCGCATTAATACAAGCATTTTTATCTACGATATAATCATCCAACTTATAATATACTCATCTATATTAAGTGTGCGTTTAATGCATCTTCTCATTTTGTTTTGAAGAATTTTGTGTTGAAGAATATCGAGTGGTATTTTGTTATAACATTTTACACAGTAACCCATAAAAGAAGTTTTTACTTTAGACAATTTGAAACACGGTTGATCTAATCTGTTCCTATTTCTAGTGTTTAAAGATAGTTTGTTTAGCGTGTTAGATCGCTTTACATTCCAACAAACTAAAACAAATCTAATTGTAAACACAAGTATGTTTAATTAATTAAAGTGAGATTTACAAGAATCCTTGGGAACATTCTTAGAATTTTACTACGACTATGTGGGGGAGGAACCTTTATCGAGTTACTTTGCTTGAAGGCAAACATGAATTTCCTAATACATGTATGTGTTTAGAAGACCAGTTCAGCCGCGACATACGATTTGTAGGTCATAGGTTCGATCCCAGCCAGGCGCTTTACTTTGTGTAAATTATTTCATCACCACTGTTCTCAAAACGGTGAAGGAAAACATCGTGAGGAATCCGGCATGTCCTAGAATCAAAAATTCGAAGACATGTGCCACTATTTACATACCTACAAAGTACGAAGCTCCCGGTGCGCGAGTCCGACTCGCACTTATTTTATTTATTTATCTTTATTCCAAAAAGCTAAGTAACTTATAAGCTAAGCCCCACAAAACCGTGGCAGTGATTTGACTGTGGGGTCGATGAGTCTCTAGACATACCTAAATGTACTTAAAACTAAAAACTTGACCGGTTTTTTTTTTGTAAAGCATCTTGCAGGTCCTCGTCGGGTGCTTAACTGGGCTATTCTGTGGATGCTTTAATAAATTAATGCCTCCAGAAAGGGCTTTCATTTTATAAACTCAGCAACTACACGCTAAGGATACCCCTTGTGGGGTACGGACCTCAGCTTAGGGTGTCGCTGAGGAAGGGCAGCAAGAGACAGGCTGGATCGGATGTAAAACTAAATTACAATGTTAGGAGCCATTTCTTCTCAGGGGTAGTCAGATAGGAAATGTCGGCTTCAACTATTCTAGGTTTTTTTTTTTTATGACGTGTAAAAGTGATATCCTCTTTACAGAATAAACGATTTTATTTCAGGCACTATTTTACAAAACTTTTTCCGACATACGTTTTAAGAAATATATAATATCACGTTCGTCTGGCAATAACTTATGTAGATACGTATGTGTATGCAAATATCGAAATATCTCTGTAGCGTTTTCGTTTTTAATATTTTATCTTCAAAAAAAAAAACTCTTACATTTAATTTTTTAATGCACTTAGTACTTAACAACATTGTCCAAATAAATAACATTTTAGAGCTACTTATGAAAGAATATAAATTGTGGTAGCGAATACCTCCAACTCTATTGCGCATTATACAAAGCGCGTTTTGAAGTTTAATACCTAGCTTATCAACATTTTAAGGCGACTACATGACCTAAAGCGCGGTCACTGTCGGACTGCATAGAAAAGAAAGAGAAGCGCGATGACACAACGGTGGTCATTTATTGCAAATATGAAGCAATTATCTATTTACAAAAACGATTTAATAATAAATAATCCATCATTGAATGCAGTTTGGCATTAGACATTTAATGGTATATTTTTAATTGTAATTAAAATTGTTAATGAAGGGATAAACTGCTTTTAAAGAAAATTAAGAGGTGTATTTGAACATTATTTTGATGCATTAATGTATATTTATTTATGATTTCAGTTCCATCACTGTATTAAAGTAAGACTTGAAAATATCATAATTTTTTCTTTGGTCAAAAGTATTTACGGTTTAAGAGATACACTGCTTTAAAAAACCAACTTTTTGACCGTTTTCGGAAACCTCCGCCTTAATATAAAAATGTTGCTTGCCTAAACTTTGAAGTATCATTTTCTTGTTGAAAATTCATAATCAGAATGTTGAGAATAGTTTTTTTTTTATTTATAAGGTTTTGAATACTAAAATTTTGGTTACTTTGTATTAGTGAATCTAGTACGAATTTTTTTAATTTTATTTTTTTGTTAAGTATGTGCGTCTTATTTGGGCAGAAAAAACTACTTTTCTTCCTTTCTTTTATACCTGTTCGTCGAAGGGCTCTCTTGGAACAGAGGTTTCCAAGAGACAGTCTGTTCACAGAACGTGACAGGACTTGCAGAAGCTCACTCGCGTTTCATACCACAAATTGTGTGCTCCTACCTACCTACATGTAGTATTATGATGATCTAGATGATCTCCATCCATAAAAAAAGAGCACATGACTAAGACCTCCTCTTGAATACGAAATAAATCGATAAAACCCGCCAAAATACGTGACTGTAAATACTCCTACATTTTTAATAGCACATTCAGCTATCTACTTAAAAATAAGCCATTAATTTTTAAACATATTCAAAGCACTTCAAAAAGTTTCCCTCATTAATCATTTAAAAGTTAATTCTAAAAATTCGAGTAGCTCTGTAACGAGCCGTTCCACGTGTTAGTTTAACAAGGTCAAAAAACACATAGGTGCCTACATTTTTTTCACAGTCTAGCTGGTACGAAAATTAAACGCTTAGAATAACATAATTCCGTATAAAATCAAATAAAAGTTACGTTGAAAAAACGCACCTGGAGACTATATCGTAAGCAAAGTTTGGTGAGTGGGTGTGTTTGATGGCTACCAGGTAGACCTATTCTGTAAAATTCTCACCGTGAAAACTTAGGTGAAGTGAGTTCGAAGTGAGCTGTCAACCCTTAGATTCCCTCACGTCAGGTAGAATGACAGTTTATTTCACGCTCACTTCACCTAAATTCTCTCGGTGAGATTTTTGCAGAATAGACCAGCACACTCTGTCTACCAACAGGATAGCAATAGTCGACCGACAACACGGTCAGTCGCTACCTGAATTAAAATTAAGTTAAGATTGGGGCGAAAAAAATATTGCCAATCGCAAATTAAATTTGTCATGAAATAAGACTAAAATAAAAATAATATGAGTAAGAATATGAATAATGTTTTATTTTATTGACGCAAACATGCCTCGAATTAAAATTTAAGATAACGCTGCAGCATCTCAGGCCCCCAAGAAACAGGTACTTCCTAGTTTGGGGACCAATGTTAATTAATCTAGTTAGTTACAGACGCCAGCACATCAAGCTACTACAATCTGTCAAACTTTAATAGATTTTCAACTCTATCGCTAAAGCACAAGGTTAAATTTTCCCAGTCAACTTTTAACTGGGAAAATTTGACAGTTTCGGGTAGCTTGATGTGCTGGCGTCTGCAAAATACCTATGCATTAATATTATAATTATTATTTATCATCTGCCTAGCCTACAGGAATATTTATATTTTACATGGAGCGACTGCCTATCTGACCTCCACAACCCAGTTACTTAGTAACACGATACCCCTTGGAAAGACCGGTTGTCAGAATTTTTGGCTTCTGACTACCTGTAACGACTGTCAAAAATCAACAAATGACAGACGGGACCAATGGCTTAACATGCTTTCCGAGGCATGTAGGGGTGTCGATATATAATGGCTGGTTACCCATCCAAGAACTTCGCCTTCGTTTGTGAAATTGTTATTATTAAGATATGTTTTGTAACAATGGACCAACACATTATTCTTATTCTATATCATAAATTAAATTGAAGTCCGACATAAGTACTTAAGTAGTAAAAATCTTTGTGTAAGGAACACTCCATTTTAAAGGGTTAAATTATAGTTTTCGTCGAGTCAGCAAAAGCCTATTACTTTCATGCTTAGCCTACAATAATCCCACTGCTGGGACACAGGCCTCTTCTCGGTGAGAGGGAATGGGCCCAGTGCGGGTTGGTAGATGTCACATGCTTTCGAATTTTTGGTTCTAGGACATGCCGGTTTCGTCACGATGTTTTCCTTCACCGTTTTGAGAGCAGTGGTGATGAAATTAAATCCGCGAAGTAAAGCGCCTGCCTCAGTTCGAACCCACGACCTACAACTCTTAAGTCGCGGCCGTTACCACTGGGTTACCACTGCTCTCAAAGCCTAGTACTTGCCAATGTATAAATCCGGTTAACACAAACGTGTCCACATGCCGCAGTCCTGGCATTTACCTCAAAAAAAGAATACAAATAAAAGCCGTTTCGCTGTTTATATTTTGTGATTAAAGCCAGTTACCACGCAAGCCAAGCCAAACAATAAAGTAGGCGTAGGGTATCGTATTACCCAGTAACTGGGTTGTGGAGGTCAGATAGGCAGTCGCTCCATGTAAAATACTGGTATTCAGCTGCATCCGATCAGACTGGAAGCCCACCCCCACATAGTTGGGAGAGGCTAGACAGATGATGATTCCTGTGCGAGTCCCAATGAATACTATTTCTTTCATTCAATCCTGATGTGAATGACACGGCAGAAAATCTTCAGGGAAACTGCCTTATAAAATGTAACTTAAAGGCTACGTACGATATACCTAATCAATCTTTAGAATTAGGTAAGTACATAAACTTTAACAATTAATAGAGTGTTTTACTTAAAACAAAAATATATCATGAAACAATTTTCCAACATGAAACATAAAGAAGACATACAACCTTGTTAATATAATTTTCAGTTCTCGTATTTTTGGCGCAGGAAAAACCCAAAAAAAAAATACAACAAATAAAGGGAACAGAAAAAGGTTTATTAACATAACAACATGTAAATGAAGGCAGAATACAAGATATAAATCATTTATATTCATGCGAAATGAGTTCACGCAGCTAATATGAACCTTGGAGGTTTACAAACGACCGATTTTAATCGGGCACCGATATCCGAGAAACAGAGAGAAACCTGCGGACGTAGCAAATGGTGGCGTTCTATAGTTTCTGCCTACCCCTTTAAGAAGAAGGTGTGAGTGTATGTTTATGAGACCTGCAAAAGTTTCATACGCAAGGGGAATTAAGTAAGTTGAGTTACGAAAGTTAATCGGATATCCTCGACTCGTTATCGGCTGCCGATCGGAGGGAGTTGGTAGCCCATATTATCACGATACATAACTCAATAAAGCTACATTTCAGTCAAGCTTGTTCCCTCTATGTCGTATGTTGATCCAATCCTTAGCGCTTCTTGCATACAACTTCAGTGCGATAATAATTTTCTTCCCGATTTTAAGTCGGTCTCATCAGTCGGTCGTGTGCGAGCCAACAAAAAGCTCCGTAAGTACGAAATGCAATAAATTCCGACATTTTTGCGGTGAAACGCAACACCGCCTATAAATCCTGTGACTTGGCTAGTTATACCAACGTTGACTTATTTATTGTAATCGTCTTTATTCGCCGGTATATTTTAAATATAGCCCGGTTTATTGAAGCTAGCTTAATGTTTATAATCATGAAACATGGTTCGGAGAATTTAAGGAATTTACTTCGGCTTTATAATGTTAATATTGTTTGCTAAATATTTGTTACGGTTTTTCAGCTCATTGGGTCGACAGAAGTCGGATTTTAACTTTGATCATGTTTCAGGATAAATAATGATTTCTCTATCTATGTAGGTACTTATTTATATAAAATTCAAAGTCCTGACTGACTGACATATCAACGCACAGCCTAAACTGCTGGTCCTAGAGACATGAAATTTCGGGGGTGTGTTCTTTGTGAAGAGTAGGTATCCACTAAGAAAGGGTTTTTCGAAATTCCACCCCTAAGAGGGTGAATGGGGGGAGGGTGAAATTTATAATAAATCGGAAGTTTTTTTTTTTGTTTTAACGTTCTAATCTCTGGAACTTCCAGAAGAATTTAAAATGAATTGTTTTTTTTTACATTTGGTAGCCCACTTCTTGAAGAAGGCTATAGGCTTATTTAACATCACGCTATGACTCTTAGTAGCTGAGCAGAAATAAAAAAACCGACGCTGAGCGAGATCGAAGTAAAAGCGAGGGCAGGCGATGCTATGCGACGGGGTGGGTTGGATATCAAGACGTTTTACGCGTATGAACAGCTATTATCCGCCCAAACTGCTTTACATTTTCGTTGCTTGTGTGAAACACATGTATGAAAGCAGTCTTGTTCAATCCCAAACAAGTGGGCCTATTTATGTATATTATTTTAAATTTTATTATTTTTTTATTTATGGGCAATGGTGGCCCAGTGGTAACGGCCCCGACTTACCAGTCGTGGGTTCAAACCCAGACAGGCGCTTTACTTTGTGTAAATAATTGATCACCACTGCACTCAAAACGGTGAAGGAAACATCGTGACGAAACCGGCGTGTCGTAAAACCAGAAATTCGAAGACGTGTGACATGTACCTACCTGCACTGAACCCGCGTGATAGATTACAGCCCTCTCGAAGAGAGGAGGCCTGAGTCCCAGCAGTGGGAACATTATACGCTGATTATGATATTATTTGCCAAAGTCAAAGTCAAAGTCAAATCATTTATTTCAATTAGGCACACTAAAGGCACTTTTGAACGTCAAAAATTATAGTAAAACGAATTGATTCTAGTCGCCCATTACAAAAGGTAGTTTTCGTATGGAGAAGAATGGGCAAGAAACTCCACCGTTACTCTTTTAAAATGTTTTACAAGTTCTGTATATGTACATTAATTATATAATTATATGTGAAGACGATGCATCTAGAATAAAAATTAGTCTGCCAACAAAAGGTAAAAAGAATTAAAAATAAAGCAATGACAGGACCTTGAGCCTACACAAAATATGTAACATTTTACAGACGACAGCACATCAAGCTACTACAATCTGTCAATTTTTTAAATAGATTTTCAACTTATATAATTATATTATAAGATTAAAAGTTGATTGGGAAAATTTTACAGTTTCGGGTAGCTTGATGTGCTGGCGTCTGTACAAGGCTTAATGCGGTAAACAGACAAATACAAAATATAACGTCAAGGACCATACCATGTCATTAAAATTACATAACGAAGGTACGATCATGGCATGTTTTTCATAAAAATAAGTACTTAAGTATCTAATTAAAGTAACAATTCACGAAGGCTCGGATGTAGTCCTTTGTACTAATACTTCGATAGAGCTGTGGGTAATCAAATGGATATTCTGTAGTATGCACAAAAGCGATATCACTGCTTAACACCATATAGGGGAACCTCGTGCCACCCGGAAACTATAACAGACAAATAGTCTAAAACCATTTAAGGGGATTACAGGACCTAAACGCAAAAAACGCAAGTTTTAGAAGCAATAAAAGTATATGATCAACTACAGTAAATAAAATAAAAAAAATATATGATATTCTTCAGGATATATGCTAGGTAGATAGTGTGTTTAAAATATAATACAACTAATTTAATACGATAGAAAAAAAATCATGAAGATACCTCTTAAAACTTTCTTTTTACAATAAAAACATACTAATAATGCATACAATCATTCTGATTTTTTGTCAGATTATTCTACAAACAACATACTAAAGCACTAGTATTTTATTTTTTTAGTCCAAACAATATATTTTTTGTAAATAAATAATTGCTTCATATTTTGCAATAAACTACCAGCGTTGTGTCATCGCGCTTCTCTTTCTTTTCTATGCAGTCCGACAGTGACCGCGCTTTAGGATATGTAGTCCTAGTAGAATATAATTTCACCTAAACACAAAACGAAGGGCATAATTATAGTGACTTTATTGGTGATGTTCTTCAGAAAGTTCAGGTGTTTAGTACTCGGTGTGCGTTTATGACCAGCGGGGTAAATGAGTAACACACTTTCAATCACAATCTGAATCATTTTGAAGTATATTGCTAATCCATTGCTTCATATGTTCGATAAATTTGACTGCTCTTTAAAGTAAATAACGCAATGAATGTTGCTGCACTGTCAAAATGAAAGCCATTGTTAGTGTGTTACGCAATTGCCCCACTGATGTACAGAGGCCAGCACATCAAGCTACCCCAATCTGTCAAATTTCTTTGATGGATTTTCAACTTTACCACAAAGGAATAAGGTTCATATTCAATTTCGAAAATGTGACAGATTGGGGTAGCTTGATGTGCTGGCCTCTGTACGTAAACGAAGCAAAATAAGTAATATGTAAGGATCGTAGCACGTGACGTTCTGTAGTTTCTGCCTACCAAATTGAATGTATGTTTGTGTATATAACGAAAGTAGCGCAAACGATGTAATATTTCTTCTTTATAAAAAAAAAAATCTGAAGAAACGCGATGAAAAAATATATCTTAATCATCTTATACTTTACGCGCAAAACTTTCGGAATATTCCACAAACTTTGTAGATAAGATGTTTGTGGATTTCCAAGTGTACTACTGAAATATTTATTGAAGTACGAATTCCGTTTAACGCTCAACTTTCTTGAACTTTCCACTACTGTGCTGAACAGAAGTTAACTCGTAATCAGCTTCATGAACATAAGAACGCTATTTTATATTCTTAATTTCGATGTTGTTTATGTGGCTTTCGGATAGTGCCATCCACGAAGACGTGCCCCACTCTTCCTCCTAATCGCTAGTGGTTATCGCTTGTTAATTCTTCGAGTGTTGTTTTTTTCGATACACATTAATTACCGACTAATAAGTAATCACAAGAGCAGTGGTGGCCCAGTGGTATCGGCCGCGACTTACAAGTTGTAGCTTGTAGGTTCGAACCCAGACAGGCGCTTTACTTTGTGTAAATTATTTCATCACCACTGCTCTCAAAACGGTGAAGGAAAACATCGTGAGGAAATAGGCATGTCCTAGAACCAAAAACTCGAAGACATGTGACATCTACCAACCCGCACTGGGCCCGCATGGTGGATTACGGCCCCCTCTCACAGAGAGGAGGCCTGTGTCCCAGCAATGGGAACATTATAGGCTGATTATGATTATTATGATGAAGTATGAGTGTATATCGACAAAACCAAAACACTAGCGGAATGATACACACTTGTTCGTGAGCTATACTTATTTTATCCCCACCTCTGTCTGACAACGTTTAATCTAAAATTCTGAATAACTGCATGACATTACTCAAAACACGTGTTACATAAAATGCCCGCAGAAGATGTAAATTAAGTACCAACCATTTTCGTTATTTTCAGATGTAAATCAAATAATAAAATGTCTTACGAAGACAAAATGTCTCTGTAGAAGTTTATGACTCAGATAATGCCAGAAGAAAAATTTGAAGAAAATGTTCAGGTTGATATGACGACCACCGAAAGTGACCGTAGACTGTTGTAAGCCGACTATCAGTCTGAGAGGCAATTCCCTTATTTTTAAGAACGTTCGTAATATACACTGATTGTCGCTAAAATGAGATTGTGACTAGATTTTGACGTGATAACGTCTTATAAATCGATGAACGCCGGCTGCGCGCACGAAAAAGCATGACTCATTGTCACGTTCCGCCTGAGGCGAGTGTGCAAGCGAGAGCGCGGAACAATCGATAGAGAGGCACGATCGGATGTTTTCTTATGACGTTATCACGTAAAATTATCGTCCGTAAACCGATTTTACAGACAACCAATGTTTTTTAACAATTTTAACTACCTTCAGTTATTTGGTCCTAACGTCCTTAAGTCAGCTGGTAAAGCTTTCCGAGTTTTACCGTCTGACTAATTCTTTGCGGCGTGTTTTTGATAGTAGAGGGGCTTGTGGCTAAGTAATATCAGCCGCACGGGTCGATCGATCAGATTAAGCTACGCTTGCCGCGGTTGTTCCATGGAAGGGTGACCATCTTTACATACCAAGATCTCTCCGTGCCTCGGAAAGCACGATAAGCCGTTGGTCCCGACTGTCATTCGTGGATCTTTGACAGCCGTTACGGTAGTCAGAAGCCCGAAAATCTGATAACCAGTCTTACCAAAAGATGTCGTATTACCCGGTAACTGGGTTGTGGAGGTCAGATAGGCAGTCGGTCCATGTAAAATATTGGTATTCAGCTGCATCCGGTTAGACTGGAAGCCGACCCCAACGTAGTTGGGAAAAGGCTAGGCAGATGATGTTTTTGATAGTGCCTAACCTAACCTAAAGTTATGTTGTTGTTGTTCCAGCATCAAGTTTTCAGGCTAGCTTATAAGCTACTATGTACAATTTTACATGCTTAAAATTACAACGCCGCATCGCACAAAGTTGCTCCAAAAAATTAAATTCAAATTTTTTAAAACTTAATTCCCCATAAACATTCAAGCAAAAGCCACGAAAAAAGAAAAAGAAACGGTTTGTATGTTGAACAAGTGAAATATAAAACTACGTTTCGGAAACTGGCGTGTTACCAAAACTCTCGTTTTGGAACGATTTGACGTACGAGCCGAGGAGAATTAAACCACACGAGCAAAAAATCAGACTCGCTGGAACCACAAGTTTGTTCAATTTGTTGCTCACATATTTTTAGCTTGATTTTTGTTTGTTGAAACTGTTGCTGAATGATTAGTTTGCATTTGCTTGCAGTTTGAACATATATTCTCCCGATCTATTCTGTAAAAATCTCAGCGCGAATGGGGACACCTCGGACACTCCATGCAACGCTCGCAATATAATTACCTATTACTACTACATAACCAAATGACGGTTGTACACGTGCAAATGTGTGCGTAGGGTTGGCTGTCGTGCGTAGCGTAAAAAATGGCGCGGAAGCGATTTGCGTCGGGCGAACCGAACGTGTGCATTATTATGAAGTGACCTTTTAGTTTAATTGTTTATTTATACAGTCGGGTTCTTAATGAAATAAAAACAATAAAATATTTTCGTTTAAATGACTCATCTCTAAATAATCGGTTATTAAATCGCATGGTATTAAAAATGCGTAATCTTACATAAATACAAATTCGGAAAAGCATCACAATATCCAACCATCGTGATTAAAACTTTTAAATCGCAAAATTGTGTGTTTGTTTCAGCAGTACAGCCAGCGCTGCGGTTCTTACGATTACGAGCACCCTTGCTAAAGAGTCGGCGACGACTACCTCGAAGTGCGGGGTGAGGTGCGGTATCTGATATGAGCGCGGGGAAGGGAGTGTCCCTTCTATACGTAGTACTATTAAGTATTCTGTACTGTGGGCTCACTTCAAGCTCACATTTATTATTTCTTTTACCCACCTACGTTTTCACGTTTTTACGGATCGACTGATATCTGCGAATTTTTGGTTTTAGAACATGCCATTTGTGATTCCTCACGATGTTTTCCTTCACCATTTTAAGAGCAGTGGTGATGAAATTATTTACACAAAGTAAATCGCCTGTCTGGGATTAAACCCGCGAGCTACAACTCGAAAGCCCCCTGTTACCACTGGGCCACCACTGCTCCCACTGGGCTTCCTCTACTCCCGGTCTATTCTGTAAAAAGTGTCGTTTAGACTATGTCTAATAAAGCATATTCTGTTTTAATACTTATGTACACAAAGACCTTTCGGTCAGCATGTGTTGGACTCACACGCCCACCGACGGAGTAGTTTCACACGTGGCAAACTAATTCACCCATTCGGACAAACCTTTCATTAAGAGCGCTATTACAAAATCGAAGTGCTCAGTTTTAGGTAAATTTGACGGCGCGCGGCGGCGGATGCGCACGTGTGCGTCTAGTGAAGTACGCTACGCACACATGCAAACCGCTATGCGTCGGATGCCAGGACCAAACCAACAAGAGCCTTTGCTACTTTTTTTTTTAATAAATTAAGTTCATGAAATATTATTTGTACCGATGAATGTTACCAAGAACGGTTTGAGTTACAACAGGGTCATAAAAATTTACTTCATTTTTTAATTTTTGTTTTATATCACTAAAGTGACAAAATAGCATGCGGCGTGCTTGATGGTGTGTCCGTGTGTAGTTATCGCAGCCTATAGACGCTTGCAATGCCAGAAGCATTACTTGCGCGTTGCCAGCTTCCAACACTTTTTTTGCTACTTATATAAATACTTTTTGCTATTTTTTTTACGAAGTTTCTTTAAGTACTCGTATATGTTTTTATTCGGCAGGTAGGTATACATTTTAGTACTTATTTATAGATATAAATGCAATGTGAGTTGTTTCTTCAGTTTGGATAAAAAGAAAGTAAAAAAGACAAATCAAAAGTCATTTATTCAAATTAGGCTGAGAATCATATACTTCTATTTTCCCCATTATTGTGAACTACTTATGTCTGAAATTAATTAATTAAATTAAAGTTGGAGATTACAATAAATAAATAAATCAGAAAAAGAAAAACAACAACTATATTTACGTATGTTTTTTTTTTTCCTATAATACAAGATATAATATTTGCATTGAAATATCACAGGAAAATACTTATAATATACATTACAATCAGAAACTAACAAAAAAAAAAAAAAAAATTACTTGAATCAAGAACTGTTAGTCGCGCTTTATTCTTGACGAATTGGCGAGCGAGACCACGTGACGGCAACAGCGAACGAGCGATACGTCCTCCCTCTGGAAGCGCTCGGCGCGGATTGAAGCTAAGACCGCGCGTCCCGAGATTTATATTGATTTATAGTATTGCATACAACAATTGTTTAAAAATATTATTTTACTTTAAAATAGAGTAATTTTTTTTTTCAAGCAAGCTGACAAAGTGACCTTAGTTATTAAATACTTTTTGTTTGAATTTCTATTAAATATTCATAGATAAAAAATATAATTTCGGACGAAAGATTATCATTAACTCCCTGTTTTACGGAATTAATTTTGGTGTATTACTTTATGAAACATAAAAATTGATTTATGCATACGAAAGTAGAAGATACAATTGTACCATGGGCATTTTTTAAAATGAATAAACTATTATATCTTCGATGTAACAAAGCATCGGAAGATGCCCGAAAGTAAAATTTTATGAAACAGCCTTTGCAGAAACAAGGTTTTTACTGATTTATTTAAACAAACTGAAATATTTATTTAATACACTCCCAAAAGAACGAATGAAACTTTCTCGGGCATGTATTTTTTTTACTATTGTGCCTTTAGTCAAACCATAATCCGACATCAAAACTCGAGTCAAACAAGAAAAATTGTGATAGCACTCTTAAACCATTTGAAGTTGAACCGAAATCCTTAAAACAGTATTCAATAACACACTGAACAGCAATTTACTCTTAATTAAAGAGAAATTGAAAACACGTGAACGATTATTAAACGCTTTATCATCATCTGCCTAATAGCCTTTTCCCAACTATGTTGAAGTCTGCTTCCAGTCTAACCGGATACAACTGAATATCAGTATTTTACATGGAGCGACTGCCTATCTGACCTCCACAACCCAGTTACTGGGTAATACGATACCCCTTGGTAAGACTGGTTGTCAGATTTTCAGGCTTCTGACGACTCGTAACGACTGTCAAAGATCCACGCATGACAGCCGGGACCAACGACTTAACGTACTTTCCGAGACACGGAGGGGTCTTGGTATGTAAAGATGGTCACCAATCCACGGACCAACCACGGAAAGCGTAGCTTAACCTGATCGATCGACCCATGCGGCGATATTACTTAGCCAGAAGCCCCTCCGTATTAAACGCTTATTTTATTTTAAATGAAATACCGATGATTTATTTATACCGATTACTTCCACCAACAAACTTAATTGCTCTATTTTCACTATGGGTTGTGGTACAGACGCCAGCACATCAAGGTACCCAAAACTGTCAAAATTTCCCAATCAACTTTGAACCTTATGCTTTAGTGATAAAGATGAAATTCTATTGAAGAAATTTGACAGATTGTAGTAGCTTGATGTGCTGGCGTCTGTACTTAAGACACCATATTATTCACATAAAAAGTAAAAAAAAACCTTTCATACTTTCCTTAACAAAATAATTCTGTAGGATAGGTATTTTTTATAATTAAATTACGTGTCTTAATAAAATTGTAGTTGAATTATAGGTATTATGCTTCTCCACTTAAATAAATAAAGTCCTTCAGACCGAATTTCGGCCATGGCGACCAATCTCAGCAGAGACCAGCCTTCGTCGCAGGAGATATTATAGTGCACAAGCATGTGCGCAGACACAGGTGCAATCCGACACGACCGGAAAGAGATCAGGCGCAGGGCCAACAGCTTAACGTGCTTTCCGAAGCACGGGGGACCGCCAACTTCCAAACTCCGGGCGGTTACTAAGAAATTCCTAATGGAAAAACCCAATAACACTTTGCCCAACCCGGGAATCGAACCCAGGAGCCCACCCCTCTCCCTCTCACCGAGAGGAGGCCTGTGTCCCAGCAGTGGGAATATTATAGGCTGATTATGTGTGTATGTGATCACTGATAAGTCATCAACTGGCTAACCTTTTCGCAACTATGTTGGGGTCGGCTTCCAGTTCTACTATTTTTGTCCAACTTAAGATACATCATGGGTATATTGAATAGGCATGCAAGATTGGAAATCCATCTTGAAAATTAGATTAATTCGGCGAAGCCTATTTTAATATTTAAAATTAATAGTTTCATGTTGCCAATCTCGTCCAAAGTTTAAGAATGTTAATAAAGCGATAGTCTAAATAACTTTCCAAAGTAAATAGTCGTGAATTAGAAAACTATTTGAAGTAATGAATGCAAACAATTCGCGGGCGGCGAGGCGCTGTTTGAACGCGTTTCAAATTCTCCTGTCAGGAGTGATGTTATTTAGATTAGAGTCACGATTTATGTGTCTCGATGAATGTTCATTAAACTGTAAATAAATATTTGACCTTTTAGTTGGTTTCTTTAACAGTCCACTGGTCTGGATCTGACAATAGGAAATTAAGTAGATAGGAATCTACATACTAATAATAAAGCTGACTTTGTTTGTTTGTTTGAACGCGCTAATCTTTGGACCAGTCGGACTTGAAAAAATCTTTTTGCTTTTAATAGGCCAAATCTTTATAAGGCTATTTAACATCACACTAAGACCCTTAGGAGTAGAGCAAAAAGAAAGAAGTCAGAAAAAACGCCAAGCGAAAACGAAGTTACAATGCTGACAAGCGATGCGATGCGACGGGGTGGGTCGGGGGAGCAACAAACACGCGGACGAAGTCGCGGGCAGAAGCTAGTTGTAAATAAATATCTAAGCTTTTAGTTTGTTCCTTAAACAGTCTAATGGTCTGCATCTGACGAAAGAAAATTAAGTAGATAAATAAAAATACTCAGATAAACCGATGATATTGGCGATGTCCTTCCAACGATGTTTTTTTTTTATTATTTTTATCTTAGCCTTTAATGTCCCAATAATGGGACTAATGGGCAAAAGCCTCCCCCAAATCCTTCCAAGAAATCTTTCCCGTACCACCTCAAACCAGCCCTCGCGTCCAGGTCATCTCGCCATGTCTTTTGGGCCGGCCTCGGCGGCACCGTCCATTTACAGGCACCCATTATGTGGAGACTTTTGCCCAGCGGTCATCGTGCATGCGACCGAAGTGACCTGCCCAATCTCATTTGAGCTTGGCAGCCTTCTTTCCTACATCTATGCCCGTTTCGGAACGCAGCCTGGAGTTCCGAATTCTGTCCTGCCTTTTTACACCCAAAATGCTGCGTTCCATAGCTCTTTGGCAAACTCCAAGGCAGAACTTTTGCGATTCGGTGAACGACCAGGTCTGAGCACCGTAGGTTCGGATGGTCAGGATACACATGACGATGACTTTGCGCTTCAGGGAGATCGCCAGATCATTCTTCATTAGCATCTTCATAAACCAGTAGCTTTTCACATCCATGGACCACAGACCCAAATAGATAGAGGCAAATATGTAAGTGCCGTTTTTGTCTATGGAAAAAGCGTGAAAATTTATATGTAAATTACTTTTGGCAAGCTCGCATAATTCCTAATAATTATCCAGTAGTCCAATAACTGATTTCATTACATTACATTAAAAACATATACGTTCTGCTGGCCTCGTTCACTGATTCACTATAACTACCACAAACACGTCACGAATAAATGAATATCGAATAACATACTAATAACAGAGAAATATTATAAACTCAAATTCGCTGACAATTATTATGAAGAATAATTATGTTAAAATTACAGCGCAAAATGTTTGTAGTTAACAATTAATACTAAATGTTGAACGTATCAGCAGCACCATTGGACCAATCAATAATTTGCAAAACCAATACGGCTGGGGGCACAACGCCGTACCGTGATCGCATTATTCCCGGCGAACCGAAAAGCGTGAAAACTGACGATGGTCTGTAGGTATACGAAACGCTTTGATACAATAATTGTGCACCAACCCTAATAGAGTCGTGCGCGGTCACAAAGGGAAATCGGATAAATGTCATAACAGAACGCGGCTAAGTTTTGTACCTTGTGTAGCGTACGTTTGGACATGGAATAGGTAGCAAATGGAATCATATAGTATCTCGTTTACGATTCACTTTGCTTCGAACTTCGTTCATGTAAGTGCTCGACTACAACGGGAATTTACTAAAAAGTCTTTTGATAACTAAATATTTTGCTATAGACTGTTCCATCCACTTCCATCCATCCATCCATCTATTATAGTCTTCCTAATGTTTAAGACGTTTCATAGTAAAATCATTCAATATACGAAATTATATAATGATATATAAGGATGGGGGCCATATATAACGAGAGGGGCCCGTGGCTAAATAATAACAGCCGCACAGGTCGATCGATCAGGTTAAGCTACGCTTGCCGTGGTTGGTCTGTGGATGGGTGACCATCTTTACATACCGAGACCCCTCCGTGCCTCGGAAAGCACGTTAAGCCGTTGGTCCCGGCTGTCATTCGTGGATCTTTGACAGTCGTTACGGGTCGTCAGAAGCCCGAAAGTCTGACAACCAGTCTTACCAAGGGGTATCGTATTACCCAGTAACTGGGTTGTGGAGGTCCGATAGGCAGTCGCTCCATGTAAAATACTGGTATTCAGCTGCATCCGGTTAGACTGGAAGCCGACCCCAACATAGTTGAGAAAAGGCTAGGCAGATGATGATGATATATAATGATGTGATACTAATATTGCTACAATGAGCTTCACAAGATGATTATTAACGCAGTATGTTGTTTGACATATAAATTCATTAATCACGTTGTTACTGCGTGTCAACACAAGTTACAAAAGAATAGCTTATATCATGCCGAAAAAAATTGCCAGTCAGCTACCTTGGTTGCGGAATTCGTGTTCCATTAGTTACATTTACGAGTAACTATACATATTACACAGACTTGTTACCGTTGACTCTGATTGACGATGAAATCATACATAATTAACGTGAGAACTTGGATTTTAAACAACTCGCACTGAGCAAACGTGGTTACTAAGAGGAAATGCAGGTGGTCGTTTCTCCATTTAGAAACGCTCTCGCCTGTTTTCTTTCTGGTTAATGACCATAAAGCAAAGATTTTTTACAGAATAATAAATATCAATTATTACTTCTATGTCCCTATGTTTTCCTTTTTGATGATACATTATTTTTATAAGCACTAGAACCCTCAAAAAATGCCGATGTAAACCGCTGTCAACAGAAGCCTAGTGTATAAATTTTATAACTATTAATGAAAAAAGAAAAACATAGAGACACAGTATATATCCTTTTTATTCAGTTCATGAAATATCTTTTAAATTGGTCCAATATTGGAGGAGGAAATAGGCGAGAGTCAAACCTCGAATTATGACTTTTTACTTAGGCTTTTTCATTCAAAAGTCTCTCCGACCGCATTTCCTCTTAATGCTTTATAAATATATATAAAGCATTAAGAGGAAATGCGGAATATTATTACAGCTTAGCTAGAAAAATGTCGTCAGCAAAGTTTTGAGTATGAAAGTAAATTGCATGGCTATACGAGTAGGGGAAGAACAAAGAAACCGTGGATGGACTGTGTGAAAGATGATATGGCTAGAATAGGAGTGACTACCGATATGATGACTATGGAAGAAAAAAACATGTTGCGCCGACCCCAAATAAATTGGGATAAGGACAGGAGATTGATGATGCAGAGAAGGCTTTAGGGATAATTACACAATTTACCGTAGTAATTCTTATATGATTCGCTCAGTCAAAGCTTTTAACCAAATTGTTAAGAATAAACACCCTTCAATTGATTTGTTTGCAAGCAACTTAGCGACTATCACTACTGTTTTATCCAAACAGTATAATATTGTTTCTGATATACTCTAATGGCGGCTGCGCATGCATCTGCCTACAGGTACTTATTTTATTAGTTAAGTAATAATGTTATACT
The DNA here is from genome assembly GCA_914767645.1 of Hydraecia micacea. Classification (NCBI taxonomy): domain Eukaryota; kingdom Metazoa; phylum Arthropoda; class Insecta; order Lepidoptera; family Noctuidae; genus Hydraecia; species Hydraecia micacea. Next base: position 12,931,091 of record OU611788.1, on the reverse strand, counting down.
TAGTGTTAGTTAAAAATACTTAGTCAATTTGAAAATGTGTACAACAATACTCTATTGCTAACTGTGGAGGCTTGTAAATAGATTGTCGTCAATCACCTCACTACTACTTCTGTATTTAATAGCTGCTGTAAGCCACCCAAACACAATAAAATAAAAAATAAAAATAAAATAATTACTTGAGGCAAAATATTAGGTAGTAGATAATATATTATCTCTCTGATTACTACCTCCTCCGTGACACCGAGTATGGATACGCCCGCCAAGATTCTACGTGACCATATTGCAGCCGGGTAAGAGTATATCTTAAAAGAAATATAGTAAGGAATACTATCGGAGAACCATTTCTGTGGGACACGGGATTCTTATGACGTCCACTTCACTTGAAAACTGTATGGGAATGAAAAAGCAGTGAAAAGTTCAAGAATATCTGGTGTCACGACTCGCTTTTGTTGAAACTTAGTGGGAATAAAATTTTTGCGACTTGGAAACTTAGGTTTTCATTTATCTTGGAAATTTATTATCTAGACTAGCTGCGCCCCGCGATTTCACCCGCGTAAATGTCGATCCCATGAGAATATCGGGTTAAAAGTAGCCTATATGTTAATCCAGGGTGTCAGACACCTCCATACAAAATATTATCATAATTGGTCCAGCCCTTTGAGCTTGAAGAAGTAACAAATATATAAACACACCCTCACACACACTCACAAACTTTCGCCTTTATAATATTAGTGTGATATCCTTTTCTTTTCTTTGACGTCGTGGTTTTTTCGACTTATACACTTAGCAATCATAGTTGTCATCGGGTTTCTTATAGAGTTCCTTGTTTTAATTTCTATCAATAAAATAAAGCCAACGTAAAATGAAAGCTTTGCGAATATGTAAAACATTTTTAGTCGATTTTCATAATACGACTTTATAATTAAGCTATTGCATAGCTTTTATCTTGGGCTTTGAGCGCGGCGACCGAATGAAGAAATTCCGTAACGAAAATAAACCTAAGCATCGTCTAACGTCGTATCAGTTCGGCAGACTTCGGCACGGTGTTTGTGTGCGTTGCTATGCAATAGCTTTACCGCGGCAGTCCCCGAGTGCCACACGTATTTTTTTTTAATTTATATTTCGTTCTTTGGTCAAAGAATTAGCATTGCCATTCAACGTGGCAATGCTGCCAGTCTTCTGGGCACGTTTCCGGATGACAGCGATGCGGATGAGTACTTCGACGCCTAAGTGTCCTTTGGTTTTTTTATTTTTTATTTATTTGTATAGTAGGTTAGTTAGTCTTTTATTTTAGTATCCAGTGTATAGTATATAGTTATATTGTAATTATGTGTGTACAGGAACTAAAACTAAACTCTTATTTCCTATTATTTATTGAAAGATCAAGTTTGAAGGGATAACAGAGCCTATTTGAAATGAAAACTATGGTTAAATTATATTTTGATCAATCTAGGGGTAGAAAGCCACTCGAAAAATATATCTGTCCAATTAGTATGTCAGATCGATTTTTTTTTTGAACTATGTTAGCGTTCATTAGATGAAGTCATCCAATTTCCTTGATCAAAGTCACAAAGGACAAGATATTTCAAAATCAAAATCAATAGTCTTTATTCGATTTAGGCTGAAAATCAGCACATTTCGATCGTCAAAATTACATAAGACAGTCCCCCAAAACGCCCACCCTTCACTACTTCCTAGTGCTTTCGCTGGGGAGTAAAAGTGGTGCAATAAACTCCCCAGCAGCACAGCATTTGACCAGTAGCATACCACCCAAATGCAAGACTTCAGAAACCCAATAAAAGTTATTTGCTTCAATAAATCAGACAAAGTAACAATAGGTGAGAATATATCTACAAGACTTTCTAGTTGGATTTCACTGGCAGTGACATTTTTCAATTGGAAACTCCGCACAGAGGCTACGGCAGAAAAGAAACGCTTCTGCGGAAAACTCGGGTTTCAGACAAGAACCTATACGTAGGAAAAACTTACTTATTTACAAAACCATGTAAAAAAGTACCTTAACAGGACCACTAAGGTTCTATTGTGGGACTTTTATAGGAAATTGATAATAAAAAAAATACTTGGAAGATCACAAAAAGTTCAATCTATCTGCCTAGCCTTTTCGCAACTATAATTATCTTGGGGTCGGCTTCCAGTCTGACCGCATATAGCTGAGTATCAGTATTTTACATGGAGCGACTGCCCATCTGACCTCCACAACCCAGTTACTAGGCAACACGATACCCCTTGGTAAGACTGGTTGTCATGCTTCTGACTACCCGTAACGACTGTCGATGATCTTCGAATGACAGCCGGGACCAACGGCTCCCGGGGCACGGAGGGTATGATAAGTAATGTTCACCCATCCACGAACCGACCGCGGCAAGCGTAGCTTAACCTTCGATCGCCCCGTGCGGCTGTTGTTATTTAGCCACGAGCCCCTAATATAATATAGTACGTTCAAAAACATCATCACATAACGACACGCATATATTTCCCCAAGGAGTCGCCTGCGTGTCATACTCACATTTTGCTTTTTATGTTTCAATACATGGTATTGCCATTTACCAGGCAAATACATACTCCGAATTGCTACTGAGATATGAAATTCCCAGCGGAAAAATTACAAAAAAATTACTACTTTTCTAAAATAAACAAAAGACCTCTCAACGGAGACTAGCCTTCGGCGCGGGAGGTGTTATTGTGCACAAGTGTGCGCGCAGACACAGGTGCACTCCCTCTTCTCTCACTCTTAGTCTGATAGGACGGCAATCCGACACGACCTGAGAGAGATCAGGCGCACGACCAACGGCTTAACGTGCTTTCCGAGGCACGGGGGTGTCATACCGCCAACTTCCAAACTCCAGGCTGTTACTAAGAAATGTCCTAATAGAAAAACTCAATAACACTTTGCCCGACCCGGGAATCGAACCCAGGACCCCATGCTTAACAGTCATATTTGCAAACAATCTAGAGACACAAGCAGTAAATATAGGTTCTGTTTCCAAAAAAAAAATTACCGTAGTTGAAGGCATCTTCAATAATTGATGTATTGGGATCCCATCAATAACTCAATTAATCTTCAATTGCATCCAGGGTAATCAATTACTTATTCAGATAGCGATTTGTTGAACTTTTCGAGTTAAGTTGGTACTCGTAAATCATCGCAGAGGGCTTTTCGAAAAAATTAAGATGGATGGGGTCTTGCACGGGAGTCGACGTACGACACGAAATAAGATAAATATTTCATACGATAATCTAATAAAAAATATTCTTAAATAAAGTACAGGCAACCTTCAGTACTTATATGATTACTAGCAGCGCATAAGTTTCGATCCCGTGGGAATATCGGGATAAAAACTATCCTATGTCCTCTCCTGGGACTCAAACTATATCCATACCAAATTTCATCTAAATCGGTGCAGCGGTTTAAGCGTGATGAGGTAACAGACAGACAGACACACTTTCGCATTTTTAGTATGGACGAAAGCCCCAGCTGTGAAATGTTTTGTCGGTTATAAAAAAAAAAATGCTGTTCCATAAATTTTGAACGCATAGGTATTTCACTTTTCTATGAAACAGCTGTTTCTAGGGTTCCGTACCTCAAAAGGAAAAACGGAACCCTTATAAGATCACTTCGTTGTCAGTCTGTTTGTCAGTCAGTCAATACCCTTTTTCTCAGGCATGCGTGGAGTTATCAAGTTGAAATTAATATCGAATACTTAAGGCAGCAATCTCTTGAAGCAGTGAAAAATACAAACTTCTAAGTTAACGCAATCATAAGATACGGGGGTTTATGTTCCGTTTATAACGCATATTTTGACACTCGCACGGGAATCAAAACCTATAAGGCACTTCCCGTTGACCTAGAATCATGAAATTTGGCAAGAAGCAATGTTATGTAGCACAAGTAAAGGAAAAAAACCGAAAACCGTAAAGGAGTTACGTAACTACAAATTTGTATGGAACCCTCGGTGCGAGTCCGATTCGCACTTGACCGGTTTTTTTAATAACCGACGAAACATTTCTACGCCTCACTAGCGTAGAAATTTCTTCTAATTATATAAAAATCCAAGGTAACTGACATAGCCCGAAGAATTGCCAAACTTAAGTGGCAGTGGGCAGGGCACATTGTTTGCAGAACAGAATATGGCCGATGGGGCCGAAAGGTTCTGGAGTGGCAACCGCGTACCGGAAGACGTAGCGTTGGAAGTCCTCCCACAAGGTGGACCGCCGACCTTGTGAAGGCCGCAGGAACCCGTTGGATGCGAGAAGCACAGAACCGGTCGAAGTGGAGGTGCTTGGGGGAGGCCTATGTCCAGCAGTGGACGTCTTTCGGCTGAAATGATGATGATGATATAAAAATAATTCTAGACTCCAGAATCATGTGCTGAATTTATGGTTACAATTTGCACGTCAATGTCCCTACCAACCTGATCTACATTTTTCATTAATTACGTCAAAAGCGCAATAATCTAGATTTTAGATTTTAAAAAGTATATTCCTATCAAAAACCAGCGCTGGGGCTCTGTCTCGTATAGGGTCTTAGCATTATGCTGAGCGATCGCCGTTTTGCGTAGATGTGACGCATGTTTTCTCCGAAATTGTTATTTTGTATTTTTTTTTGATGCGTCATGTTTGGCGCAAATAAACGTATTTTCTTTCAAAAAAGCACTATTATTTTGTTCTAATTTAGTTTACTTATCATCATTTTGCGACAGATTTGATTATACCAAAAAATAAACGGAAAAAAGGGAGGATTTTTTTATGTTTGCTACCTTGAACTCTTGACTGAGAGGGGCGTGGCTAAGTAATAACAGCCGCACGGGTCAATCGATCAGGTTAAGCTACGCTTGCCGCGGTTGGTCTGTGGATGATCGTTGACAGTCGTTACGGGTCGTCTGACTGAAAATTGGTACTTATGACTGAAAACCAGTCTTACCAAGGGGTTTCGTATTCCTCAGTAACTGGGTTATGGAGGTCAGATAGGCAGTCGCTCCATGTAAAATACTGGTACTCAGCTACATCTGGTCAGACTGGAAGCTGACTCCTAAATAGTTGGGAACAGGCTAGGCAGATGATGACCTTAAAACTCTGACTTTTAGGATCGATCTCAAATTATAGAGAGGTCGCAAACAAATTTGGTCCAGTTCTGATGGGTGGTTTTAGGGTTAGCTTCAATAATACATATTTTTTCCACTTAGTGTATGTTTATGATGTTATAATAACTTCCGGTCACTTTCATTGACTTAGCAAGTGAAGGTATACGAAAATAGTGAAAATTAAAACGTTATTACAAAAAAAATACAACTGAATTCCAAAAAAAAAACACTACAAAGTCAAAAATTTCCTTAAATTTCGGAGGATTTTTTATTTTTGGCATAAATTTTACTTACAGAAGGTACATCGTATTAATTGTTACTAAGGAACTTCTAATCCGGAATAAGGCATTAACTCCTACTGAGATTTAGTTAACGCTCGAGTAAACACATTAATTAGTTAGTTACTACTTAATTCTAATTAAATGTAACAAAGGATAAACTTTTACTGGATAATATCCGACAAGTATGAACTCTTTGTTATTATAAATAGACTACGCGTGTACACATTTAACACTTTGTAAAGAATAATTCTCTCAATATTGAAGAATTAATTTAATTAGCATCTAAACACGTTTTAAGCCCACCACGAGTGTAACGGCTAAGGCCACGGACACGAGGTAAGCGGCGGCGGCGCAGCGCGGCTTGGCGCGGCGAGCGGCGTACGAGCGGTGCGTACCAGTCTAGAGGTGCCCGCGCGTCTGCATTGACGTAGTGTTGTTCTCTCTCTTTCCCTTTCTCATAACACAGCACTACGCCGCTCTAGCGCCGCGCGATCTGCCCGCTGGCTTCGAGACCGGCGGGGCAATTGCGTAACACATTATCAATCGGAATCGGTTTCATTTTGACAGTTCAACAATATTCATTGCGTTATTTACGCGTTGATCAGACAAATTTTTCGAACTTATGAAGCAATGGATTACCAATTTGCTTCAAAATGATTCCGATTCCGATTCATAGTGTGTTACGCAATTAGGGTGCTGGTCTGCGTCGCCGCGCCGCTCCCCGCGCCGCCGCCTCGCCGCGCCGATGCCGCTGACTTCGTGGCCGTGGCCTAAAGGAGCTTGCATAAAGATACACGTACTCCGGTCCCAATTTGTTGATACAGGTCTATACCGTAAGTAAATGAAACCACTGTTTGTCATATTACTTCAAATAGTTATTCATAGAAGATAGTTCTACGTTTTTACATTTCAATTATCCAATTCCAATTTTATAGTAATGGCTCCATCGTTTTAACGATGATTCTGCCAATGTCAAGGTTGAAGGAAACATAGTGTATTCGCTGAGTTTGACCGGTTATACTGCCTTTAGTACGGTTTAATTACAACTGGAACTGTTTGAGTAGCCTGTAAGGACAACACAATATATTTATTACATTATATAATCAAAGTTATTACTATAAATTGTTAGTAATAATCAGACAACACAAGTTAATTTTATTATGGAACGAACACATTTAACCACCGTTATGAGTTGCTATGTTATAGCTTGATGTTATTTAATAATATAAATTTTTTAAGTGATTTAATTAATGGGGACTAAACGAGTGTTAAGAGGAATTTAATTATCCTTGTCTCTTGGCTTGTCAGTTGTCAGCCATATCTGACGCCTACTGTGTTTTCTCTAATTCTATAAATTTGAAATTAATGTTTGTCTTGTATTTGTGCCAACTATTTATAACGGACTCGCGGAGGTTGCATGCAAACACTAAATAGGCTGTGCTGGCTGTGGCGGCTGGCTGTGTGTCTACAGTACCGATCAACACACGAATGCCCGGTATGAAAAAATGTAGTCGGTATCGACATGTTTCATCCTGTTTAATGTACAGACGCCAGCACATCAAGCTACTACAATCTGTCAAATTTCTTTAATAGATTTTCAACTTTATCGCTAAAGCTTTAGGTTCAAAGTTGATTTTGTCATTATTTTTGTCATTAAATGGCCAGTTCTTAAAGGTTTTTATTCTTTCTTCAACTAAGTATAAAGGTGGGCCTGGGATTTCTAGTACAGCCTTAGTCATTGTAGGAGATTTATTTTAATTTGTAAGTATTTAGTAACAAACAGACAGCCGTTTAAAATTCAAAAAAAAAAAATTGGGAAAATTTGACAGTTTCGGGTAGATTGATGTGCTGGCGCCTGTACGAGCCCATACAGAAAGTATAGTAGGAGATCGTCTTATTTAAAATGTACACCCCTTCACAAAAAATGTTGACAATTTTAAATTAGACGATGTCTACTATTTTACCCGTACCGATTGGTGCCATTCTGTTCCGACTTGTCCGTATTTGGAACCTCTAAGTCCGTCAACGAAGATATGGGCCCATCCAAAAGTAATTCGAAACTTCGGAATGAACCCAACACGAGATAATACTTTTTCGGGCGGGTAAAACACATCGGGGACTCTTGGCAAATTGTGGTGCAATTCTTTCTTGATTCGGGCCCCAAAAGAATCTTATACGAGAACACGGAGTAGAAATCGACCGTAATTTCGGCGGAAACTACGGATATCGTGCTCACGTCAGACCTCCTGTATTTCAATGCGAGCAACCTATGGTTATATCCGTGCGTAGCAAGCGTGACATCGGCTGCGACCACGTAGCTGCCGTAGCTGTGACGTCACGTACGTCGTAGCCATCTCGTAGTAGCTAGCTACGAACTTTATCTCGTTCTTTGTTTTATTTGATTTCATGCGTATTTTTGTTTGTAACACAACTTACATTTATATACTTAAAGGCAATGGATCATCTTTATCAGAAGAGGTAATGTTGCGTGGGTTTGCGGGCGAGGAGTTGAAAGTATATGAACGCCTTTATGAACAATCACAAAATGTCTAATCCAATTATTTAATTAACTATAATGCGAAAACGACGTTCCACCAAGTACGTGGGGCGCGAGCGCAATCAATTTACACACAATTGGATATCACAGCACAGTTCCTCCAATCAATATCGTCTTTTTCGATCGATCCATGTGAATCTATCCCTCACGTCCTTTTTGTTATTCTCTCATGGCGGGCCGCCTCCCCAGTACATGGTGTTACGTCAAATAGACAGTTGACAGATTATCTTCTAAAAAAAAACAACATTAACCAAAGAGGTTGGCATCACCGAACCAATTCTATAGACGCGCCGACACGGCCACCCTGACTATCGCACGTCCTCGTGCGCATAATGATATTGCGCATCTGAATTACCAGAGGAAATAACATTCCATTAGTCAGCTCGTCCATTCCTGACATGCACACGTATAGACTAACATTTAAGGTCTCTCACTAAGAATATCAGCACAGCCTCAACCCCATCAATAAAACATAACGTGTGCTGGGCGTGCTTGGCCCTCTCGTCAAATCACTAAATCGCCATGCGGCGTAGGCTGGCGTACTATGCACCTTTACCTAGCCACCAAATTGCTACGTGGTGTGGACCGGGCGTACTGGGCCCCTTCGACCAACCACTAACGTACCATGCGGTGTGGACCGGGCGTACTGGGCCCCTTCGACCAACCACTAACGTACCATGCGGTGTGGACCGGGCGTACTGGGCCCCTTCGACCAACCACTAATGTACCATGCGGTGTGGACCGGGCGTACTGGGCCCCTTCGACCAACCACCAACATACCATGTTGTATGGACCGGGCGTACTAGGCCCCTTCGACCAACAACCAACTCACTATGCGGCGTAGACCGGGCGTACTGGGCCCTTACGACTAGCCACCAACTCACTACGCGGTGTAGACCGGGCGTACTGGGCCCTTACGACTAGCCACCAACTCACTACGCGGCGTAGACCGGGCGTACTGGGCCCTTCCGTCTACGCTTAGCAAATTCTACTGTGTTTGCGTGTTTATGAAGAATCTATACACCGTACTTTCATTTTAATGTACATCCGCTTGATGAATGAACGAATGTGATTTAGAGTGCGAAGCTGTAAGGGTTCCTGAACTAGCGGTCAGAGTGCGCCCTCACTGGACACCGAGAGAGTATCACTATCGCTATCAATAGGTGATAATTATAATTTCTTCAAGTTGTTTCAAATTACGCGCCGTCTCGGCCTCCTTATCATTAATCATATTTGATGCTAATTCTACTAATCCTTCAAACCCTCTGGGTACTAGACGCATGTATTTGCTTATGCGGTTCGTACCAGTCATGGATTTCAGTTCGTCACAAAAGATTTCAAGCACACGAGTTATAACAAACGGACCCCGGAATTTTTACACGATAGTTTGGTTTCGTTGCGTTCTCAACCTTTGATAAAAACAAATCTTACATAAAGGCCGTACTTGTGCCCTACCGTGGTTAATCTTTGAGTATCGGCTGCTGCAGCCTGTTTAATTTCGCTGGATGCATGCGACGTTTCGATAGATTCTAAATTTGCGCGGGTGGGAGTATTCGTACTGATATTGGATGAAATTTTAGAGATACCCAACGACTGGGCTTGAATACCTAACATGAGTTCAGTGGGTGTGTATCCCGTTATCCTAGATCGAGTACTATTAAGAGCAAGATGAACATCATCAAGTTCGTCGCACCAAACTTTATTAGAATCATTTTCTACTACGTTTCAAGGGCTCTTAAGTGTACGCATTAAGCGTTCAACCTGTCCATTAGCCCTGTAGCAACCAGGTGCAATTCAATGTTATGTTTGAGGCAGAATTTATTAAAGCCAGCGCTTTATCTCTAACGATTTCTTTTTCATCAATTGATAACCGATAAAGACGCCTCTGAACAGTCTTACATGGGTCTATAAGGTAACTCACCTGTGGTCATAGTCACGCCACGTATAAGGCACACCATCTATGAAGAACTTTCTATATTTTTGTAATACCGCCACTATCAAAAAGAAACAAAATGACCTCACCATTTGATGTTGACAGGGTACCTCCTGTTATTTTATGTTTGCAAATCTGTACTTATCTGCGTGCTGCATGCTGTTCAGTTCCAGACTTCTCTTCTGGGCAGGTTGTACTAATGTGTCCAGGCTTCCTAAAACAGGTAACAGTTTTCCTTCTCCGATAGTCTTGACTTTTGATTATCTGTATCGCGTCGGTTGCGCCATTCTTCTAGCTTGTGTTCTCTACATCCACGATAGAAGCAAGTTCCCCCAAACCGAGTTTCATTAAGGTGATGCTTTTCTTTGGAGTAGCTTGAGTTGCAGTCTGCAGGCGTGATAAAAGAGTATCCTTGTTCCCAAGGAGACTTTCATCATGTTTTCCCTTCGAAACTTCATTGATCACAGGTTCTTCTAATGGAATCTCACAAATCTCCTCAATATCTAGCCCTCTGTATCCCACTTCTGATAAAGGCAATGGATCATCTTTATCAGAAGAGGTAATGTTGCGTGGGTTTGCGGGCGAGGAGTTGAAAGTATATGAACGCCTTTATGAACAATCACAAAATGTCTAATCCAATTATTTAATTAACTATAATGCGAAAACGACGTTCCACCAAGTACGTGGGGCGCGAGCGCAATCAATTTACACACAATTGGATATCACAGCACAGTTCCTCCAATCAATATCGTCTTTTTCGATCGATCCATGTGAATCTATCCCTCACGTCCTTTTTGTTATTCTCTCATGGCGGGCCGCCTCCCCAGTACATGGTGTTACGTCAAATAGACAGTTGACAGATTATCTTCTAAAAAAAAACAACATTAACCAAAGAGGTTGGCATCACCGAACCAATTCTATAGACGCGCCGACATACTTATGGATAAAGAACTTTTTTTTTGTTATTTGAAATGGACTTGCTCTTGAGAGACAAAGTCGACGATGGAGCGAGCTTATCCTTAACTTGATGATAACAATTTGGTATATCCAAAATGCTCTGTAATTTCCATTTATAAGTCTACTGAAAGCAATAGATTTTCTATATTTATGTCAAGGCTACTAAACCTCCAAATATATTTCCATTCCACAAAAGAATTTCACTTGAAAGAGCCTTTCAAATTCGCATTTAGCTCTTCGTAAAGCCTAAGATAACATTATAAAAGAAAATATTCTATTAAGGTTCGAAAACAGTCTTACGAGGTCTTTACAAATGCCGTTTGCCTTCAAGCAGGTGTTCTTAAGTACCAATAACGTTTTACCCTCTATTAAATCAATTTGTCAGTCTATTAACCCTATTTCCAACTTTCTTATAATAAGTGTATGTGTATGGTCAGAGGTAGGAGTAGGTGGAGGGGCTTGTGGCTAAGTAATAACAGCCGCACGCGCCGATTGATCAGGTTAAGCTACGCTTGGTCCGTGGGTGGGTGACCATCTTTACATACTAAGACCCTCCGTGCCTCGGAAAGCACGTTAAGCCGTTGGTCCCGGCTGTCATTCGTGGATCTTTGACAGTCGTTACGGGTCGTCAGAAGCCCGAAAGTCTGACAACCAGTCTTACCAAGGGGCATCGTATTACCCAGTAACTGGGTTGTGGAGGTCAGATATGCAGTTGCTCCATGTAAAATTCAGGTATTCAGCTGCATCCTGTTAAACTGGAAACCGACCCCAACATAGTTGGGAAAAGGTTAGGCAGATTGGCAGATTGATTGTATGGTCAGAGGTTCAGGAATGATGACCTGGTCATTTGAGTAGGGTTAATTTTCGTTTTGATTCATTTATTCCGAGTGTTACTAACTGGTTGTGAGTGGTCACAAACTGCGGCTGTCAAACACAAAGTATAGTCTACCTCGTAACTGCTTACCACCCTATGTGACAATTACTTTCAACATAATCAGCCTATAATGTTCCCACTGCTGGGACACAGGCCTCCTCTCGGTGAGAGGGAGTGGGCCCAGTGCGGATTGGCAGATGTCACATGTCTTCGAATTTTTTGTTCTAGGACATGCTGGTACCCTCACGATGTTTTCCTTCACCGTATTGAGAGCAGTGGTGATGAAATAATTTACACAAAGTAAAGCGCCTGTCTGGGATCGAACCTACTACCTACAACTCGTAAATCGCCGCCGTTACCACTTGGCCACCACTGCTCTCCATTTACTTTCAAGCTAAGTGCCAATTTTACCAATGAATCTGAACGCGACCTCTTCGAAAAATTTGTTGTGTGTATATTATTCTCAGTTAGTAATAGACAAAGGATTTCGGCTGGTTAATTGGCAACAGGCATTCCGTTTTTATACTCACTAGTATGGAAACAGAAGGAATCCCTTTCACGACTTCAGAACTAATCGGGATTTCGGGAATTCTGGAAACTAACATATGTAAAGCCATATAGGCCTACAATAATAATATGACTCTCAAGTCGTTTACCACAAAACATAATATATTCTTTTGCCCGTCGAAGTTTCTTCTACCTACCTACTTCTTCATCTGGGTCAAATATATTCTTGCGGTATAAAATATATATGTTTACGGTAGTGGTAAAAGTAAAAGAGTAACGGTGGAGTTTCATGCCCATTCATGAAACGTTTATTTTCTCTTGACTGTACTTACCTGTCAAAAAGAGTAACCTAGCATAAAGTAGATAAAACAGAGTTTAAAACAGAAGAAGAACTAGCAGGGGATCGAGGAGGGGGGCGTGGAGGGGGGGGGCTCAGGGGATCAGACCGGAATAAATCTTCTTGTCCATACGAATTTTTTACCTCTTCATTAGGTTATAATGGCAATCGTATCACTTGGTTTTAGTAGATTTTATATTTTATTTATCCTTTTGATAGATTCTTTTTGTAAATGTGAGGACTCTGTAGGCCTTGTAGACTTTAGATCTGTAGACCGTTTTTTATTTTATCAAGTGTCTGGTACTTGTTGACAGGCCTACGCTGTCCGAATACCAACTGTAATTTGAAAACATTGTAAAATCGAATTATTTTTTAAATGAGTAACCGTGGAGTTTGTTGCCGGTTCTTCTCCATAGGAAACGACCATTTGGAACCGTGCACCTAGCTTCTGACGTTTCATATGTAGGTTTATGTGAAATAAAATATTTTGATTTTGATTTTGAAAACTACCTTTTGGAAGGGGCGACTAGAATCAATTCTATTTTATTGTAATTTTTGACGTTCAAAAGTGCCTTTTATGTGCCTATTTGAAATAAATGCTTTGACTTTGACTTTGAGTTGACTGGTAGAAATCGTCATGTCAGAGAAAACGTTAGGCCCCCTCCATGCGGCCTTCTCTCTCTCTTTCTCTCTGTCTCTTTATATTATATACGAGTGTGTGTGCGTGCGAGTATAGCGTAAGGAACTTCGTTTCTGACGGTAGTCCCCCGACCGCACACGTTTTTTTTCTTTCTGTCTTTCTCGCACTTCCCAAAAAATCACCATTGTTAGACATAGTAATGTTTTCCATTCCACCATTTTTTTATAAAATGTACCAGATAACTGCAAAAGACATCATTTATTTCAAACCCAAAAATTAAAGAGCCGCCAAGAATAAAAAAAGTACTGTTTTCTTATGGGAAATAACATCTTGAGCATATTTTAATATTACAGCGAAAATCTACAATTAACCCCCCGGCTGCTATTTGAGGTTGAAAATGCAAAAAAAACATATATTTTTATAAGAAGTATTTTAAGCATAACATTAAAAAAAAAAAACAACTTTTAATTGAATATAACATCCCGAACATTTTCCTCCATAGCAACGGAGGATCACTGCCTCCTTAGTCACACGAACAACAGTTTAAGATCCAAAGTATTCAAATATTAACCTATTTTATTTAGGCTTTTATATAATTATCTGCTAGTGTATCTTCCCTTATATATTATGTATATTTATAGTCATAATACACAGCACATACAGAATCCTGAAAACTTTATTAGACAAAGTGGATAGTCCTTTTTTAAGGCACTGGATGCGGCGGCACGTGACAATGTGTGTTTGCCCCGTCATTTTTAGTTGTTTTAGTTTGTAAAACTTTACTAACATACTTTTAATGTCAGTGTGAGTACTTGTAGTCCGAAATAAAGAATATATTATTATCTCCTTTATTTCAGTAAATACATACAAATTATATTTTTTAATATAAGAATATAAAAAAACAAAAACATTTAAAAATATAAAATGTAGTAGCCCACCGGTATCGGGAACAGGGTCCAAGCTACCGGCGGTCTGGGCTCCAGAGAGAGGAACCTCCTGACAATGCGAGCCGTGTCCAGAAATTGCTTTCTGAATCAAGCCCTTGATCCAACTGCCCAACGAGAGCCTCCTCAGGTGTTGGTAGAGGCTCTTCGCTATTAATCCATTGGCTGTCACGACTATCGGCACAATGATTGCCAAGTCCACATCCCACATGTCGACAACCTCGCGAGCCAAGTTAAGATACTTGATTTCTTTATCTTTCTCGGCTTATTATTATTATTATAATATGGATATCGTAGAAAACCAGGCTTTCGGTGAAATAAAAAAAAATTATAATCTCATAATCTTTCCATTTCAGCTTTCCAGCTCTATCCACTCTCCATGTTCACCTCAGGAATGTGAGTCAAAGTTTGAAGTACAGTAATTAATGCGAAGTGTTCGGTAACATCGCTTGGTCCCGTACTAAGTACTCTCCGCCCCTTTGGTGTCGTTAAGGGATCAGACAGCACCATCCTCTGGGAACTAATAACAACCTAGTGATCAGTAATCGACCTGCAATACGTGGTGATTATAGCTTGTTAGGATGATAAAAGAGGTATGAAGATAAAAAGAAAATACCATTCGTAGAGGTATGAGGAACAGGGTGTTTGGCGGGCAACTGCCCGATGATTAATGTCGGGCGGTTGTATCTATGCTAGTTGCGCGGTAAACTCCGCTTGCGAGATGTAGGATTTTGCGTGACGTCAGTATGACGCGTTGTTCGCATGTGACGTTGTAGATACCACTACACATTCTTTAAACGTATACGCAGCCGAACAAACGAAAATGGAGGGACGAACACGCCTACCAAATGGTCTGGCTTACAATAGCAGAAGACTAAAGTGTGTGGAAAAAGAAGAGGGAGACGTGTGCCTACGTGTGGTATAATAGTACCTACAGGCTAGATGCAAATGCGACGCTAACGCCGCGTCAACGCCATACTAACGTCGCGTCATATGCTTGTGAAGTTGACCTCTGATTTAAATGTCATATTCATTAAAATCTTAAGAAAATTTCCACTAAATGGAGTCTTTACTATTATTATTAGACATCAGGTCGAAAGGGAGTCGAACCGTCGCTCGCGCCCAGTCTCCTATCCCTCACACACTCAGCGCTCAACGCTCTCAAGAACGCTAAGTCTGACTATGATGTATTCGCAGATGAATGGAAGAAGATCTTGTCAGTATGTTTGGATTATTATGAGATGAGCGTATGCCTGTTGAGTAGTTGTATCATCATCATCTGCCTAGCCTTTTCCCAACTATGTTGGGGTCAGCTTCCAGTCTAACCGGATGCAGCTGAGTACCAGTATTTTACATGGAGCGACTGCCTATCTGACCTCCACAACCCAGTTACTGGGTAATACGAAACCCCTTGGTAAGACTGGTTGTCAGATGTTCGGGCTTCTGACGACCCGTAACGACTATCAAAGATCCACGAATGACAGCTGGGACCAACGACTTAACGTACTTTCCGAGACACGGAGGGGTCTTGGTATGTAAAGATGGTCACCCATTCTCGGACCAACCGCGGAAAGCGTAGCTTAACCTGATCGATCGACCCGTGCGGCTGTTATTACTTAGCCACAAGCCACTCACTGTTGAGTAGTTGTATACTTATCCTTATTGTACTTAACTTATGTGTTGGTGTATTTAACTAATGTAATCGGCCTTGGCTGTTTTAAGTTAAAATAAATAAATAAATTTAGTAGTATTATAAAGAGCCTTGCCTTAAGAGCACTGCTCTCAAAACGGTGAAGGAAAACATCGTGAGGAAACCGGCATGTCCTAGAACCAAAAATTCGAAGACATGTGACATCTGCCAACCCGCACTGGGCCCGCGTGGTGGATTACGGCCCACTCCCTCTTACTCAGAGGAGGCCTGTGTCCCAGCAGTGGGAACGTTATAGGCTGATTATGTATGTATAAAGAGCCTTTAACAGGAATGCGGAAGCTAACAACAGATGGGATTATTATTTTATTGTTGTTAAGACATACTCTTTAAGTAAGGAGGTAAATAGAAAACGCAATCAATCATATCTTAGCGGTGTACATCAATCATACTCTCCTTAGTAATTGGATTACGATTGCCGGAACTTATTTAAGGAGTTATGACATAAAATAGGCTGTAAAGGCCTTTCTTGGTTTATTAATTACTAGCTTCTGTCTGCGACTTTGTCTGCGAGATATTTATTGCTCTCCCGTCCCAACCCGTCGCATCGCATCGTCCGCTCGCGCTATTACTTCGTTTTCGCTTAGCGATCTTCTTGTTAAATAGCCTTTCTTAAGAATTGGGCTACCAAATGCAAAAACAAATTTTTCAAAAACCTACTGGTAGTTCCGGAGATTAGTGCGTTGAAACAAACTCTTCAGCTTTACACAGATGGCACAATTATACATGATCAGCCTATAATGTTCCCACTGCTGGGACACAGGCCTCCTCTGAGTGAGAGGGAGTGGGCCGTAATCCACCACGCGGGCCCAGTGCGGGTTGGCAGATGTCACATGTCTTCGAATTTTTGGTTCTAGAACATGCCGGTTTCCTCACGATGTTTTCCTTCACCGTTTTGAGAGCAGTGGTGATGAAATAATTTACACAAAGTAAAGCGCCTGTCTGGATTCGAACCTACGACCTACAACTCGTAAGTCGCGGCCG
Source organism: Hydraecia micacea (assembly GCA_914767645.1). NCBI lineage: Eukaryota > Metazoa > Arthropoda > Insecta > Lepidoptera > Noctuidae > Hydraecia > Hydraecia micacea. Next base: position 12,914,267 of record OU611788.1, on the reverse strand, counting down.
TTACCACTTGGCCACCACTGCTCTCCCACCAACAATCATGCTTAATGCTTATTTTAGAGGAGTGTCAGCATAAAATAAATTAATTGTTTATTCACTTATTTTTGTTTTGAGATTTTTTTTCAATTAATGTGGCCACCTACTACTGGGCTCAAAATATAAAAAAAACAACGAGGAGTAGATACCATCGACATGAAAAGAAGAAGAAAAAGATTAATATATGAATTTAAACAACATATTAATTGTAGAACGTTTATAGATACACAATTTTATCGAAGGTTTTATAGCCTTATCGAGCACTTTAACTAATGAATGTCTTAAGCCTTCGATAATCTTTATTATGGATACAACCTGCTAAAATGCCTCGCATTTCCAAGTACTTACCCTTTTATATGTTACTGTAGATAGGTTATATAAATAATAGTAAAACATCCGAAGCAAAATGATAACTTAATGAAGGTTTTCTTCAACATCTGCTACTTCGTGAACTGCCTCTTAAGGAGTAGAGAGAATTTATGCAATTTTTATTATTAAAATCATGTGAAAAGAAAGTCAAATCTTTTATTTCAAATAGGCACATAAAGGTACTTTTGAGCGTCTTTTTACAAAAAAATAGAAACCGATTCTAGTCGCCCCTTCCAAAAGGTAGTTTCGTATGGAGAAGAACCGTTCTCTTTTCAAATGTTTTACAATATTTTGTATACAGTAATTATAATTATGTGAAGACAATGCACCTAGAATAAAATTACTATACTAAATTAATTTTACTAGTTTTTACCACAATATATAAAAAGAATGAATGTTGGAATGATGGATAAATTAATTATGTGATAGATACATTCAAACGGTGCTCCATGCTCACAGAATGTAAATCAATGTCATAAAAATAATAAATGATACGACCAAATTAGCAACCAGTTTGATTTTGTCTGTGACTCTAGATTACCCTATGGAGCAGGACCAGCATCAGAATCATCATCATTCATCATTTCAGCTGAAAGACTGTTAGATATAAGCCTACCCAAGCACCTCCACTTCTACCGGTTCTGTGCTTCCCGCATCCAGCGGTTTTCTGCGGCCTTTACAAGGTCATCGGCCCACTTTGTGGGAGGCCTTCCAACGCACGCTTGGGGGGAGCCGCGCCGTGCCCTCATCTCAGGAATAGGCAGTGACCTGTCGCTGCCGACCGTAGTCGACTCGATGATCGGCAGCGAAGAGTCCTGGGATGCGGTGGTTTCCTTCTGCGAAGCAATCGTCTCGCAGAAGGAAAAGAAGAGGAAAAGGAGAGGGAGATCTCAGTCGCTTACCCGGCCCGCAGCAGGCGCTCTTCCAGCCTCTCTAAATGGGTCCAAGTGCGACGGATTCGGGGACGTCCGTCGCTCCCCACACAGCAGGACCCGAGGTCGTGGCGAGTAGTGTTCCGCGCGCGCCCCTCTTTGATGTCACGGGGGAGTCAGACACCTCACTCCCCCCCCTGACCCGAAGACCCCCGGCGTAGGTGTGAGATGGAACACAGGGGTGGCTTTTAGTCAGTAAGAATCTTACTGACCCCTCTGCCACCCCAGGGCGGAGAGGATATCCATGAGGATCTTCCACCCCGGAATTAAAAAAGGCCTTCCAAGCATTCTTATCTTGGATATAATCCTCTGTTGCTAAGTGAATAATACGAGATTGTATTTTCTATATTATTCTGGTCGGTACTAACTTTATAATTTAATCAATATGACTCAACTTTCCAAGCGAAAATAAAGTTGTCGTTTTTGGAAAAATATTTTTAAAACGTCCATGATTACATCGCTTTATAGAAAAATGTCTCCAACTCGGCGATGCCTTACTATGATTGTATCAATTTTATTTATCAAACCTTCAGTATTGAGATACAATTAATTAATTATTTATGGCATGTTATTAATCGGACCTCTAATCATTCCCCATTTTGATCTCCTAAAAATATTATTGAACACTAATAAAATCATTGCGCTTCTTTTTTTGACTCTTAAATAATTCTTGTTTTGAGCTCCTAAATATACAAAATAGCTAAGAACTGCCACCTAACCGAACCCGTTTGGTTCGGGTCCCCTAGCTTAGTTACTGCGAGAAAAGGCCTGAAATTTCAAGAGGCTCATACCGTACCTCAAAAGGAAAAACGGAACCCTTATAAGATCACTTCGTTGTCCGTCTGTCTGTCCGTCTGTAGATACCCTTTTTCTCAGGAACGCGTAGAATTATGAAGTTGAAATTAATATCAAATACTTAGGGCTGCAATCTCTTGAAGCAGTGAATAAATTAAACGTCTAAGTCAACGCAATCAAAAGATACGGGCGTTTATGTTCCGTTTATGACGCATATTTTGATACTCGCAAGGGAGTCAACAAAACCTATAGGGTACATCCCGTTGACATAGAATCATGAAATTTGGCAAGAAGCAATGTCATTTAACACAAGTCAAAGAAAAAATTTGAAAACCGTAAAGTAGTCCTGCAAACGGAACCTTCGGTGCGCGAGTCCTACTCGCACTTGACCGGTTTTTTGTAAAGTATGCATAATAAGGCGTCCAAATTTTTTTAGAGGTACATTAATTATACTTTTATATATTAAATATCCATCATTAGAAGGTCAATAAGATTTTAGTGGATCAGTTAAGTATGTCCCATTATTTATTCATTAAACGCCTAAAAAGGTTTTAGAGGTTCATTAATTTTAAAAAATGCCCATCATCGAAGGACACAAGTTTTTAGGATCAGTTAAATATTTCTCATTATTTATTCTGTGCGACCCCCGGGGGATACAACACACTTCAATAAGGCCCAATCTTTTTTTTATTCCCGACGTTTTATCCAATCGCTTCTATAGACAATTTTAAAACTCTTTCCACTGAAATCTATGAACAATATTGTCGTATAAATTAATGACAATACGACACTAATTAAATGTCATAATTGGATAGTAATTGCTTCGTACGCCGAGCGCTTATTGCATTGCTATCGTCGCTAACCGACCATTGATGAATCGGCCGGCAAATATTGGGATTCATTAGCAATTGATAAACAATCTGTTTACAACGAGATGCAGAAATAATATTAATAACTTGGGAATAAGGTTCTGTTTTTCATAAATCAACGGGGAAGTGACAAGAAATTTTATCTGCCGAAATTAACAATTTACACAAAGTGGAAAAAACTTTACATTTTTTGACAAGTTAAATTGATTAATCGATCTTCTAACTGTCGAAGTCAACACGTGTCTCATGGAAGTTAAGAGGTAATGCCATTGACTCCGTGGTTTAGTTATAAGGTATTTTTACATTTTGATTTATTTATTTATTTAATACTTTAAGCACAAATGTACAGAGGCGGACTTAATGCCATAGGCATTTTCTACCAGTCAACCTTAGGGTGATGCAGAGACAAACAATTTATGCTGTTACAATACTTACCGAATTTGACCTTTAAATACGAAACCATAAAAAAGTGAATTTCGCACGCTCGTGGCTAAGTAATAACAGCCGCACGGGCCTATCTTCAAGGTTAAGCAACACTTGGCAAGGTTGGTCTGTGGATGGGTGACCATCTCTACATACTTACCAAGACCCCCTCCGTGCCTCGGAAAGCATGTTAAGCCTTTGGTCCCGGTTTTCATTCGTAGTCGGTCAAAAGCCCAGAAGTCTGATAGCCAATCTTACCAAGCGGTATCGTGCTACCCAGTAACTGGGTTTTGGAGGTTAGATAGGCAGTCGCTTCATGTAAAACACTGGTATTCAGCTGCATCCGGTTGGACTATAAACCGACCCCAACACGGTTGGGAAGAGGCTAGGCAGATTGATTGATCTAATTTAAAACTTAAAAGTGAACTGTGTTATATACCTAACATGATCCGCCGTTAAATATAAAAGTTGTAACATCGAAATATAATAAGTCTCCATAGTTATTACAAATGTACTCAACTTCTCAGTTGGTAGTTAAAGTTATAAGTTTATGGGACATGTTTTCCGATAGCGACATCTCCAGAGGTTTCCGTGAGGTCGTCTGCTGCTAAAAATAAATATCCATATTCTCTGTTTCCTTTTTCAATATAAAAGATCTCGTATATAAACTACTCTCCGACACCCTCCGTTTTAAGCCACATTATTTGTCAATGTCTAATAATAAATCACGCTATTAAAATTGTTATAATTATAGCGTCTCACTCTCTCACTGTCCCGGCATCTATATCGCCACATGCGAACTACGTATCAAACTGACGTCACGCAAAATCCTGCATCGCGCAAGCAGAGTTTACCGTGCAACTAGCATATTATACAATGTCCGGACATTTATAAAATTATCGGGGAGTTGCCCACCAGACACAACACCCGTCTGGTCAGAGGATCCCCCCTTTTCTATGGAGTATGAGTGAACTTTACACCCTGTTCCTCATTCATACCTCTATAGCACTATTAAAATATAGGTATGATTTTATACCTGCAAGATACCCTTCATCTGAAGCCCGGGGAAACTATCAGAACCTTATCAGAGGGTTGTAAATCAAGCCCTACCTATTACTCGCGGGATCGTAAGTATCAATTACGGGGTTTGGTTTATGTAACTTGAAGAGAGGTAAAATTATATTGTTAAGGCAGGATAATACTAATGTTTAATTTTAGCTACAGTATATTAAAATGTTATGTTAAGCAAATATAACATAACAGTTTCATTACCAAGTAGTATTCAACTTTCAAAATTAAAATCGTTACGCACAAACAAACGCCTAAATGAATTGGATACGGCGAAGTAATTGCGTAACACAATATCAGTAGCAATGGCTTTTATTTTGAAAGTTCAACAGCATTCATTGCGTTATTTACGTTGTTGAGCAGACAAATTTTTCGAACTTTTTTTGGGAAGTACTCGTATGAAGAAGCCTCCTCGTGTAGCGCAGTTTGTTCCGCCAGTAGTAACTGTCGGAACAAACTGCGCTGCGAGCGCTCGGTTCAGTTGAGTACAACTGAACTGAGCACTCGGCGCATCCTGGACAGTCACACCCAACACCGTATTTGACTGGCGAATTCTTCCCTTGCGATGGTAGGGTTAACGCCCACCGGAGTCCGGCGTCAAGCAGCCTGCTGTATTTCGTGGATGCGTGGGAGTTCCAGTGCCTTAGGCATCTTCTGGGCACCGCTCGTTCCATCATAGAGCTCATCCATCGCTTTCCATCAGGCGCGATCGAGGTCAAGAACGGGCCCATTCAGCTAAAAAAAAAGAAGAACGTGATGAAGCAATGCATTCGCCATATCCTCCTCCAAAATAATTCACATTGAGATGGATGGTGTATGACGCAGTTAGGGTGCTGACCTACCAGTGCTGCGACCTTTACTTAGGTATCCAATTCATGTAGGCTTCGTGTCAGTGCGTTATTTTTGAATACAAAATAAAAGCCTCAGAAAAAAAAGCCACAAGTTGAATTACAAAAAGTAAAATCCGACTACTGAAAAGGATGAAACAAGAAAGTACCTTCCCGTGGTCGCATGCCGCTGTACTAACATATTATAAGCTATGGTAGCATGCGACCACGGGACTTTTTAAACTTATTTTTTATTTAATGGTTTGAGGATTATTTCAGTAATATTTATATTTTTGAAATTTGCTAATTAAGCCCATTCTTTTGATACCCAACACGGTATGATTAAATATTTTATTTTTAGATCATGACTTTATGTCCGCTAGAGGGCGCCATATTCAATTTAATGTGACATCACATAGCAAGACGCTTCGAACGATACCTCATTTGTCCAATTATGACAAGAAGTTTAGAAGTTATGAGGGAACAGATGAACATACATACATGCATACATACTCACATACATACATACATACCGGTCAAAATCATAATCCTCCTTTTTGCTTCGCCGTAGTCGGGTAAAAATACGAGCAGATTGCATCTCCTAATATTTGTCGTGTGTCAGAAACACTTGTTACCGGATTTCGCCATTCCGCGCGTTCGCTTCGCACAACCACGGCAGTCGGATTTCTGTCATACAGCGGCTAATACCGACCGCGTAATATAAGGCTAGTTAGTGAAAATTTCTGGCCGTTTTGCTGAAAAATTGTCAAGATAAATCTTTGTATTTTTATGTTTTAAAAATGTTTAGTGTGGATATGCAGTGGCTGTAAATTAAACTCAAGGATTATTTTTACTTTCTTTCATTTTTAGGGTTCCGTACCTCAAAAGGAAAAAAAACGGAACCTTATAGGATCACTTCGTTGTCCGTCTGTCTGTTTGTCTGTCATACGCATGATCAACTCATCAGATCTGAATTTTATTTATTATATTTTAGACTAGGACTAGTTGTAAAACCCGTCTAGTTACCCAACAAAACACACTATAATTACTATACAGGCTGCGCTATTTAAATACACAAAAGAAATAAAAATATAATTCAAATATAAAACTTTAACATTCACATCATTATTTTAGACTGCTTGCCCCTCATTAGGGGTTGCTTGACAATATAACAAAACTACACAACGTATTTTTTCATTCTGTAAATAGTAATGAGATTACCTAGACATAATAACTATGAACAGTAGTCCTCTATAGATATCATTGGTGATCTTAATGCCATTCGCAACTGTGCTTTTGTGGACGGATAAAAGATCTGCCAAATGTAGGAAATGCACAAAAAAGAAAAAAACATTTGAGTAAAGAAAATATCTGCACAAACTTTTAAATTACAAAAGATAAAAATCACAAAATTACCCTTTTAAGGGTAGGTACCCAAATGGTGCCAAGGGGACCCTATTACTAAGCCTCCGCTGTCCGTCTGTCCGTCCGTCTGTATGTCAGCGGTCAGTATCTCATGAACCGTAATAGGTATAAAATTAAATATTTCACAGTGTGTATTTCTATTGCCGTTATAACAACAAATAATAAAAATAAAATAAAGCTAAAAACTAAAGGGGGTCCATACAAGAAACGTGTTTTTTTCGGCGTTTTTTGTAGTAGGTACCCTCGGTGTGCGAGTCCGACTCGCCCTTGGCCGCTATTTTAGGAGTACCTACTTAAGTTTGGAAACATAACGATAATATAAACTAAAACTTTCTTTGAAGTCTAATTTTAATATTCAAATAATATTATTGGAGCGAGAGCTGCCCGACTGATGCCGCTAGAATACTAACAAGTCGACCTTAAACGTAATCGCATGCCAGTTAGGCCTCAGGCTCATTAATCATAATAATTTTAAGCATAACATAATGCTCTAACATCGTAAGCTGAGCTAAGGCATTAAATTGCCTGTTGTTTGCACAGGTGGTCGATGTTTTTACTTCGCGAGGTTACCAGAGATTATGAAGCGAGGTTAGGTAACGGCTGTATTTTCATACTCATATTTTGAGCAGAAAAATAAGTGGAAAGGTTAATGGAGTACTTATTGCACGATAGGTTACGGAGAACATATCGGTTCGTGGTATTATGTCTGGAATAAAAGTGGATATTCTTGATACTGTTGATTACCTATGTAGAAGACTTTCAAGTAGTTTTAGCTATTCTACATGAAATGAAAGATAGTGTTTCCAAAATGGCGCACTGTACAGTTTTAATACATGAAAAACTAATGTAGGTAATTTTACTTACAGTAAGCATATTATGTTGATTTAAAAAAAAACCGATTTCCAAAAAAATACTACAAATTAAAAAATATCTTTAATTTCGGAAGTCGGTGTTAAAAAACGAAAATGCCGAACAAACGACATCGACTTCCGAAATTAAAGTTGTTTTTCACATTTTAGTGTTTTTTTTGGAAGTCAGTTTTTTTTTAAACAAGTTTTATTGCATTACGTGACGATTTCTACCAGTTTACTTCTACCGCAAGCCTCGCTAAAGAACTTGCAAAATCGGTCCACCGTTGATGAAAATATCAATACACATACATTAAAAAAAATACATACCTACAGACGAAAGTAAAGTATATATTTAGTGTATCTCCATGTTGTTGGAATACATTACATAGGGCGTGTTGTTTCACGTCCACTTGACGCACGCGTATACGTCAAAAATGGCGCTAACTTCGTCACACCAAAAAAACGTTGTTTCAAATTAAAATTATAGCCTTGACTTACGTCAAATATTAACGATTACGTAATCGTTATTATTTGACGTACGCATGTGTCGTTAACCAACCGTTTGAAACAACCGGCCCTTAGGTGTCTTTTTTACAATACGAGCAAATGATACCTATAACATTAAAATAGACACTACATGTAACAGAAACCTTGCGAGTTATCTTCGTAGTGGTTACAGGACAGTGTCATTTGCTGCAATTCAACCCCACCTCTCTAGTACCTATGTACGTCGGGAGCTCGGTGCCTCTCCGTGCCTCGGTTCAGGCCATTAGCACGGTTTAATGTGGCCTTTTATTAGTTTAATAAATGTCTATGTTCCCAGCAGCCATGTGTGAAAGCGAATTTTTATTCGAGTTTTTGTTTGTCAGGAATGTCCTTTTAATCGCTTTTGCAGATGAAGCTATTATCGTTTCGTTTATGTAAGCACTTATGCCAAGGAATATTCCGTTTTGAAAGGTTCTAAAAGATAATGTTTTTGGCAATTTTGTTGGCTTAATATTCAAGTTCCTCCAGCAGTAATTTGTTTAGCGTAATTATATGGAGAAATGCTGGCAAACACACTTAATATATACCCTCCAACCACGACCTAGAACCTATCATAGTCAGCCGATGATGTTCCCACTTTTGAGACAAAGCCCTTCTCTCGGTGAGAGGGCGTGGGCAGTAATCCAGTTCGCGGGCCCAGTGCTGGTTGGTAGATGTCACATATCTTTGAGTTTTTGGTTCTGGAACATTCCGGTTTCCTCACGATGTTTTCCTTCACCGTTTCGAGAGTAGTGGTGATGTAATAATTTACACAACATAAAGCGCCTGTCTGGCTTCGCACTTACGACCTGCAAATCGTAGCGGCCTTACCACCGGACCACCACTGCTCTCCTATGGATAAAAACTTGTATTATTTCCACACCCTCATACATAAACATAGCCTCACACAATATCACAGATTGATTCCCAAATACGTCAAAACACAATAGGAACATCCAATTATCTGATAGGGGGCTCCCAACCTTTTGTCCGGTGTTTTTGGCGTCCCATTCTCATGCTCCTTTCAATTCGTGTCTCCGTCGCATCTTTTCCATACATAATATTATTATTTGTATGGCTTCTGCGAATATTTATTTTTCAGGATACTATTGAGATTGGACCCGTGCGAATTCATGCTTAAAAATATTGTGATAAGTAGGGTTACAGTAGGTACCTATTTGTGGTGAAGCTCTTCATTTAAATATTCCAATTCAAAATGTTAAATAGGTTAATTTCAAATTCATTAGGTATCATTTAAAGAACTACAAAGGGGATTGAAGATTTTTGTATGGAGCCTGGCATACCCATTTTTCATTGAGCCCGGCATTTTTTTTTTTCAAAATGGCGGTCACCCATGAAACCTATAAGTATAAATCAATAGCTGACATCAATGCACTTGAAACTTTAAGCACTCAAAGTGATTATTTCAAATATCTATGCAACAAGATGTAAGCAAGTTCAAAAAATATGGATGTCACGTGATCAACTTTGAACATTAATATATCTTTGTTTGGTTTTATTATGTTTTCTGTTTATATTGATGTCGGCTATCAATTTATATAGGATTCATGTGTGGCCGACATTTTGAAAAAAAAAAAAATGGCGAACAGTATGCTACAAAAAAATCTTCAATCCCCTTTAAATCAATCCAAAAATATTAATTTTATTCCTAGCAATATTTTTTTTTTAATCAGTAACTTTATGATAAAACGAAACAGGATTCTGAAAATTGTGCTCAAGTTTAAATCCAACTGAAATTATTCCGTTCGCTTGCAACGAAATCAATTCGCATGCTCGGGTACCTACCAATTAATTTATTGAATTGTTTACTTGATACTTGAACTTGTACTGTAAACAGCGGTCACTGTTATTGTCTCCTCAGACATTAACTTATGTCCTTAATGTATGATTAGAGAAAAGAGGAATTATCAAAAATATAATCTTTTTTGATAAATATTTTCGACATATATTTTTTTTGTCTTGCATTAATAACACAACCAAAACATGTACAGATTTTTTTAATCAATAAGTAAGTAATCTCGATTTCTCCACCCATGTTTTGACCCCCCCTGATAAAAAACTTGAAAACTACACGAATCTTAATTTCTCAACCAACCATCGGCTGATTTTGACAGTTCTACCCGAATCTGTTTACCATCGTTAATTGAACTCCTCGACATAAGACAAAGGTTCTCTCAAAGCTGGGAAAGTGCTCTTTTTAATTAAGGCATCGCTGATAGCGATCGGCCAGTGATGTTAGGTACTTCGAACCCAAAGTAGAGCATACTTTGGCTTCTAGTGGTTGCAAAATACTCTTCTTTGTTTATTTTAAGCGGGCATCAAAAGGAAAGTTGTGGCTTGTTTAAATTTGATGTAGCTGGCAGCATAATTTGGCTGAGCTTAAACTGGTGCTGGGCTTGCTATTCTATATTGCAAACATTACAGAAAGTGTGATCTTGTGAGTGTGAACAACGATTCTATAACATGCGAGCGTTGAGAACAAGTTACAATTATATTTACGTAAGTTACTGATCGTTTTATTCACGAAAGTATGAGTTAAGAACAATTCATTCAACATTCACAGTCATTTGCTTTGATCAATTGGAATGGCGTCCTGTCAAAATATCACCACAAGGCCAAAATTCTCGTAATTAAAAACGTTCAAAATCTAGTCGCAATCGCAATCTCATCTCAGCGACAATCAATGTCAAAAACTTGTCAAAATTGTAGGGAAACTAGAGAAATTTTTGACAGATTGAGACTGAGATCAGACTGTGCACGTTCTTAAAATTACGAGAATTGTCCCCCTGACTCTACAGTCAGGGGAAAATCCCCCTAATTTTCTACAACCATGATATAAAACTTTGGTGCCACGCAAAACTAAAGATGGCGTAAAACCAATTGGCTGAAATCACTGTACTCACGCCTCTCACGCTCAATCACTCACGATTTTATTCCAATACCATCACTAAAAATAGTAAATCATTGTAAAGTGACTCTCATGTCATTGGAATAAGGTTCATTAGAGAACTGCCTGACTAGTTCTAGCCTCGATCCGTTCGAGGCTAGATGTCTTCATTCATGAGTTCCATCTCATCAAAAAGCGAGTGTTAAGCTGCAACACATTGAACAAACACCTTATAAATATTAAACCATAAATAAAACACAATAATTATTAAACCGTGAGCATTAAACAATGATAAGCATAGATTATTGTTGCTAAAGTTTTATGTAGTATAGTTTCTTATTAAGAACTTAACTTTACTCATCTACGCGTAAATAACAACTAGAACTAAACAAAAACTCTGAAAATGAAGTTTAAGCCAATAAACAACTTTAATTAAACTTATTTTTGCAGACCATTCCTTAAGATGTTCTATATATGTTCTATATAAAAAGTATGAGAACGACTGCCTATTCAATGAAACTTCATCTTCATCGTATCGTCTTTATTAAATTAATAAGTTAATAAAGACGATACGATGCAAAAACCTAAACGCAAAAAACGCAACTTTTATAATGACTAACCACCTTACTAATAAACGTATTATTATCAGATGAATAGTTACACACCGATTTCTCTCTTTCAGTCGTCAGTAACTTGACTTTCGAAAGAAGAAGACAAAACGTTGTGTAACTATACAGACGCTAACCAACGTTTATCAGTAAGGGGGTAAAGGTATATGATCGACTACAGTAAACAAAATCAGAAAAATATATGATATTCTTCAGGATATATGCTAGGTAGATAGTGTGTTGAAAACATAATACAACTAATATGATACGATAGAAAAAAATTATGAACCATGAAATGATGATGACATCTAAAAACTTTCTTTTCACAATAAAAACCATACTAATATACATACAATCATTGTGATTTTTTGTCAGATAATTCTAGAAGCAACATACTAAAACACTAGGGTTTTAAGTTTTTAGTCCAAACAATAGATTTTTTGTAAATAGATAATTGCTTCATATTTTGAATAAATTACCAGCGTTGTGTCTTCACGCTTCGCTTTCTTTTCTATGCAGTCCGACAGTGACCGCGCTTTAGGACATGTATACTTAAGTCCCCTTATGGTTTCAGACGAAATCTAGACAGACTTGAAAGACACCTACATAAATACGTAGTCAGATTGTAGCAATAGGCAAGTAACTACATAATAATAATGGGACAAGGACACACTTATTAGATCTAGAACTAAGAGTAAACGAGACAGAAATATACATACTTTCTCCTTCGCGTATGCAAACTTTTTGTCTGGCCACAATTGTTGTTAGCCTGCAACTGGGAGCGGTGGTTGCCCAGTGGTAACGGCCCCGACTTGCGAGTTGTAGGTCGTAGGTTCGAATCCAGACAGGCGCTTTACTTTGTGTAAATTATTTCATCACCGCTGCTCTCAAAACGGTGAAGGAAAACATCGGGAGGAAACCGGCATGTCCTAGAACCAAAAATTCGAAGCCAAGTGAAGAAAACATTATAGGCTGATTATTATGCTTATACTAACTAGGGCCCTACAAAACGGTTGTCACGGTAGGATTTCTTTGGGGAGAATTACACAGCTACATTAGGTAGTAGGTACCAGTTTACAAGTGACCATCTAAGACTATCGTTTTTTCGTCAGGTATACGCTGATAGCTAATCTATACAATCCTCTATCTAAGATTCAAGAGTCCTGAAGAAATCAAGAGCTTTTACTTGATTTAATTCTGAAATAAATCGCCCTTTTGTTGAAAGGTCACATTGAAAAATACTGGTAGACGTTAGTTTATTTCAATTATGTAGACGGTACTTGATATTAGAAACTATTTTTGCCCGAGGTTTCGCTCTATGCGCCAATCAAGGAGCCTTTTTCTCGAACGCTTTAACTATTGAGTCTTCAAGTCACAAGTAAATCTATATAAATAAAAAAAAGTCGGGTTGATTACACAATTTATAACTCAGGAACGGGTGAACCGATTTTTATGATCTTTTTTTTATTTTTTGCATTTGTCTCCGCCCCGAATACATTCGTTCTTATTGATCCTGAGGCGGTACGAAGTTGCCACTGTAGGCGCGGGCTTGCAGACGGCGAGCAATAGGCAGCTCGCCGTCTGGTAAGGACCGGGCCCGGGTCGACGGCGCGTTGTGTTCCATGCGCACCTCAAAGAGATGTCAGCACTAACTGACGGGGTCCGCTAGGGCCGATGCCTGCCAGGGTCACGTGTTGTTGGAAAGAGATACCGTGGCTCCTGGCACATATGGTGGTCGGTTACACCCACCCTATCCACCTTGCATGGAGGTCGAAAATTACCCCACGGGAACGTACTACGGGGATGAAAAGTATGTGCTATGCCCTACCCCAGGTCATGGTGCCTGTGTACCAAATTTCATCGCAATTCGATGAGTCGTTAATGAATGAAAAGATAACAGACATGCACGATTTTTTAAATAGTATAATCATGCGAAAAAATATCGCGAACGCTAAGATAACTTTTCAAGCGATTATTTACACCGTTGTGCTGACTTTAGTATATTATTGGTATTGTTCACAGATTGGCGATTCTTTTCCGTAACGATTGAATTTCGTAGTCTGCGCTTAGCCTTACTTTAGCATTTATAAAAGAAAAAACCGGACTTACTGTACGGAGTGCACCGGATTTCCTCAAGTATCGTCGCTTCCAGCTAAACTGTAAATCGCAACAGCCATATAAGATTGATTTATTAAAGAGGTGTAGGACCTCTTTGGCTACAAATTAAAGAACCTATGTAACCTTTTTTCATTTACTAAATACAAACGGATTATTCATCACAGGACACAAAAGATTGCTTAGTTTAGAAGCATATTTTTATAAAACATTTATTTCTTCATTATATAAAAAAATATGTTTTATTAACACCCGCAACCATTTTGTTTTAATTCTAATTATTAACATCCGTAGGCTTTTTGCCTGTTGTAACGAAAAATGTTCCCATTTTCTTAATCCTTTGTGGTTTTTAGGTAAAAACAAAAAAAAAACGTATTTTCCTTTGTATTAAAGTCGTCAGTCCATCAAGCTGAAGGCGTCCCACACTATGTTTACTTAGCTTACCAAGATTTAAATGTTCAGATTGCCTTCATCGTACTTAGTCGTGCGAAAGTGTCCATGCTGAGAAGAGTGAGTGAAAATTTGGACGTAAATTAATAATACAATTTATCTCTCCTTTAGAATCCTGCGAAAGTTTATAAACCTAGTCTTGTTATTTTCCGATGACATACATAGATGATCGTTTCCCGCCACTCCCCAAGACTCCATTTCTTCATTTGTTTTTTTTTTTTGTTGTATAGGCAGCCCTTGAATATTGGATTTTTTCGTGCATTCCCGTTGGAAGTAATTTTAATTATTTTATTAAATTCCCGTTGTCCCCGTTAACGGGGACACGGATCACGGGGACAACGGGAATACAAGGATTTTTTTACAGGGTGGCAGGGACATCAACGCGCTACCATGGATCGACCCCGTTACCATGGATCCAGTACATGATTCTGATACCTCTGCGGAGAAATTCTTCGCCGGTTATTAAAAAAAAAACCTATATAACTCCCCTGAAAACTTGTTTAAAATAAACATAGGAAATGTTTATTCTTTTGATTATTACGGGAAGCCAGAGTTATGAAGTAATTCTTGACTCAATATCCCGTTCGAAGCTGTTCTAGATAAATATGCCAAGCTAAGTTAATAGTTAGATCGGTACTTGTTGGAAATATTGAGGCGGAGTTTGTTTAAGTTGTAAGTTACAAGTTTCAGTTTACATGTTAGTCTTATACCCTAAGAAAATTTGGAAGCTTACTTGTTTGGATAAGAATATTATTATGTTTATTTTTGAAGTGAAAACTTTTTTAGGCGCGTTGGGCATTTTTTGAGAAAAACCTATTGAACTAGCGCCACTGTTACCGTAACAACACCGCTTCGGATGTGTTCGGCTGTCCTCGGGATGTACTCGGTTTTAATGTATATCCGATATGTCAGAGTGATTTCAAAGTATTCTGTTTGTGTTTTGTTTTCACTTCTGTCGGCACTCCCGGAATGCCATGGTTTTTTTTTTGTTACGCTTTGCTCTACCGTTGTTCTACTCTACTGTTATGGAAACCATAGTGCTTCTCACAAAAAGTTCAACTAGATTTTCCATCTGGAGCTAATTTATCAACTAGTTTTTTCACCATGAACTAGTTTTTCTACCTTTAACTAGTTTCTCGTCTAGTTTTTCTACAATGAACTAGTTTTTCCACCATGTACAAGTTTCTCAACAATCCCACCATGAGTTTATGGTGGATAAATTGGTTGAGAAACTAGTCCATTCTAGAAAAACTAGTCAAGGAACTAGCTAGTTTCTCGACTAGTTTTTCCCCTTATTTAATATTTAGCCTTTTCCAACTATGTAGAGGTTGGCTTCCAGGCTAACCGGGTGCAGCTGAATACCAGTATTTTACATGGAGCGACTGCCTATTTGACCTCCACAACCGTTACTGGGTAACATGATACCGCCTGTTAAGACTGGTTGTCAAACTTTTGGGCTTCTGACTACCCCGTAACAACTGTCAGAGATTTACGAAAGATAGCCGGGACGTGCTTTCCGAAGCACTGAGGGATCTCGATATAATGGATGGTCACCCATCCACAAACCGACCGCGGCAAGCGAAGCTTAACCTCCGATCTACCCGTGTGACTGTAATCATTTCTATGTTGATATAGACCATTATATTATGACCCTCGTTTATACACAGTAGACCTATTTTGTAAAAATATCACCGTGAAATCTTTGGTGAAGTGAGCTTTCAATAGTGTCACTCCCTAGCATCACGTGGAATGACAGCTCACTTGAAACTCACTTCACCTAAGTTTTCACGGTGAGACTTTTACAGAATAGCACCGCTGTTCCATTTGTGAACCATTAAATAAGTCAGTTGAAGCAACACCCCAAACACTTGAATTATGAACTTGTTAACTTAGTTATGCAGCCATATAATTAGGTCCAATCGTAAACCATAGGGTATATCAATATTGCCAGTTCGCTGTTGCGTCATTAACTTTGTCAAAGAGGCAATTTGTCTCTGTAATTACCTTGAATGCAAGCTGGTATTATATTATTGACTGCACATGGTCAATATATGGTCGTATATGTGAAATATGACTTGAAAGATACGCATTAGCTAGATATCGTGCTTCAGAAAGTACGTTAATCTGTTGGTGCCAGCTCTGCCGTCCTTACAAAAAGTGCAATAACTCGGATTTTGGGCTTTAAAAAGTTACATACATATCCGTAATCAACAAATTCTGTTGATTTTGGGCTTTACAAAATTACAAACATACATATCCGTAATCAGCAAATTTTGCTGTAACTTTTAATTAAGCCCAAAATCCAAGTTATTGCACTTTTTGTAAGGACGGCATCCACGAATGACAGCTGCTGTCATTCGTGGATCTATGACAGTCGTTACGGGTAGTCAGAAGCCCAAAAGTCTGACAACCAGTCTTACCAAGACGTATAGTGGTATCCATTAACTGGGTTGTGGAGGTCAGACAGGCAGTCGCCGCAGCTGAATATCAGTTAGACTGGAAGCCGACCCCAATAATTGTTTTGTAAAGGCTAGGCAGGTGATGATGAACTACCTATTAGTATACTTGGTACCAACATTTGTATAAAAACAGGTAAATGATACTTATATAAGTTACAGAAGAGTGGAGTCTCCTAACACAGGATTAATTGTTTCAAAAGAGGTTCCAATCACTAGTTGATAAGGTTTACATGTCAAAAAATAAAATATTTTTCACGTTGAGTGGCAAATCGAAATAATATTACAATAATGCTAATTCTTTGGTGAAAGAATTAGTATTATTATATATTATTTCGAATATTAAAAAATAAACTATTTAAAAGTAATGCGTTCAGTAGTTTTTGTGTGAAAGAGTAACAAACATTCATCCATCCATTCTCACAAACTTTCGCGTTTATAATATTAGTAGGATTTAAGAAAAGTAGGTACCTAATATTAATCTTGATTTTTGAGCCAGATATCTGACCCATCGTGGTTTGTTATTACTGTATCACAAGATCTTGTAAACATATCTCGTGTCTAGGTATCGTCTTTATTTTGACATGTAACGTTAATTAATTATGATTTAGGCCTTCTAACAACCCACGCAATACCTGAAACTTTTCTCAAATTCTCTGCTAATGATTTCAGAGAAAAACACCGGAGTGGCATTTGTTTGTTTTCGTGTTTTTTGTCATTTTTATTTTTGTTTGTTGTTTGTTTTGTTAAACCTGTATTAAATAATACAGATTCGGAGTACAAAAACGGCATTGACGTAATTACTTTTACACTTTTGTCGCTGTCAATAAAGAACCATTATTATTTATTTTTAGCAGTTAACGTCCCACTGCTGGGCAAAAGCCTCCTTACCTCTTTCCATCTCTCTCTGTCTAAAGCTGCCAAGGACCAATCTTTATCAAAGGAGTCCAGCTCATTCCGCGACCTCCGTCTGGGCCTGCCGCGATATCGAAGAATTATGTACACTGTAAAATTAAATAAAGATCATAGTCAATCATGGAGACTGCCGACAGAAGTGAAAACTGAAGACTATGAAATAACAGTGGTTTAATTTAATTAATTTAATTTCTACTTAATGTCTACTTGATTGTTTTTTTTAGGCCGGGCAAAGTGTTAATAGATTTTCAATCAGAAATTTCTCCGTAGGAGCCTGAAGTCTGGATTTGTGCGTGCTTGGTGGAAATAAGGCTCGCCCCCCATTACATGGGACTTCAACATACCTGGCGTAATGTGGGTGTACTATAGGTGCACTTGTCTTCGACTTGCCTTCGGGGATTACAAGCGTGTTTTTTTATTTGTTGAATGGCTTCTTGCAGTTCATCCTATGAGATTGTCGTCTGCTTAACCGGGCTTGCCTGTGGATGCCTCGATAAATTAAGGCCTCCAGCCAGGGCTTACAAAACTTAAAAACTAAGCGACTACACGCGAAGGGCACCCCCTGGGGCGTACGGATCTCGGCTTAGGGCGTCGCTGGGAGAGGGCAGCAAGGGACAGGCTGGATCGGAATTAATTACAGTCGTAATTTTATGTTGTATAGATATACCAGCACTAATGTTGCATAACACATCACCCTTATAGCTACAGATATACTGCTATTACAGCATCTCGGCGACGCGAACCAATAAGATTTTCCCCTACCAAAAATCGCTCAACCGTCCAATGAAGTTTTCACTTCAAAAAATTAAAGCCATAATAAATTGAACGAGGTTATAAAGATTTAACCTATTCAATTACTGGCCGTAGATTAAAAAAGGAGGTGGATAATCAAAAAGCAACAAACTTAAAAATAAAATATAAGCTCCTTGGTATTATGCAAATGTTATGAAAAGCGTAGTGTAAGAGCTCAGCATTTATGAATATTCAGTTGGAAGTCATTACAAAAGTTTTTTTTTCGTCCGTTCGGCTTTTTGCTCAGTAGCAATAAATAGGATTGGCAATTTTCTTTCTTTTAGAGAATTTATTTTAATATGCAATTGAGCTTTCTTTTTTAAACATTAAAGTGATTTCATTTTGAAGATTTTATAGAGTTATGAGAAACAGGGTGTAAAGTTCACTCATCGCTCCTGTGCTAAGACCGTCCACTATTTCCATCTTTCGCGAGCCCGCGTGACGTCCTTCCACGACGTCTGCCGCACCTGCCTGACAGTCTCAGGGAGTGATCTTTTGTTATTATAAATTCTGTAAAATAATGTGGTATTAAATCATACTTTTCACTAACGAGCAAGCCTGAAGACCAGTGCACGAATAAAGAATGGTATCTGCAACAACATCTAGTATGATAAACAGCTAAACCAATCTAAGACACACGACAGTGTCAAGCTAAGTTTGGCTGGAAATTGTTTGTTTCAAATCCTAAAAGAAACTGTTTTAGTCTTCTCAACAATGGTTCACTAATTTTCATACTAATATAAAATGTTCGAAACTATCAAAGCACCGGGCTATCTTAAAAAAAAATAAAGTGTCTTAAACCAAACTCAATAGTGGGATCAAAAAATTAAGTCATGCTAGTGTCTTTAAAAATTTTGAAATATTCTTCGTAGCCTTGTGTTCGTAAAACAATATTTAGTTGTTTTATTATTTCTTATCGGAGAACAAAAGAGGTGCCCGCCTTATGGCTGAATCATAATCAGGTGGCTAATTAGAATACTTGTTTCTTTTTTCGGCCGACATTTTAATATCTCTTTTGTAATTAGATTTTTTTAAATAATTAAATTTTGTTTTCGCGTTTTTTTTTTTCGTAATTGTTTGAGCTTTTGTTTGCTGTCGTTTCATACCAGTTTTTCTTTATTCAAAAATGTTTTACAGTACATTTATAAATTTCATACACAAAGGTTTCTTGGTAAAAGTTTTCTTTAGATTAACTTCTTTGAGAGAGCAATCGACTCTTTGAACTATTTTTCCAATTAGTAACAAAGGAATTAGCTTTTCCGCCTACATAAAAATTAATGTTATAATTTCTAGAAATATACCATGCTTTTTACTTATATTTTTCTCAGTTTTCATGTAGAAATAACAAAAAAATAATATTTAATGTGGTATTTGAGCAACGTTACGGCTCACTTTTATAAAATGTTATATAGCCTTTATTAGGGTGTTTAAGTTTTTAAGTACAAAGGTATTTCAAAAAAGTTGGTCAAGTAAGTATTGAAATTTTTTTTTTCGTGATTTCAGAGTTGGTCCTATAGTAAAAGTTGTTCAGTTCTTTGGTCTAAAGCATCTCTTAAAGTTTGTCAGGTTAATTTTTTAACACCTTATATATCTATACTTACTAATAATAGTACATACACGTACTCGTATATATAAATAAATAAATAATAAATCTGAAGAGTTTGTTTGTTTGTTTGCACGCACTAATCTTTGGAATGACCAGTCGGATTTGGAAAAATATTTTTGCATTTGATAGCCCAATTCTTAAGGAAGGTAGGCTTTTTAACATCAGGATAAATTGGAAGCCGAAAGTATGGGAAAAAAAATCATAACGAACCCTAAGCGAAGTTATAGCAGGCGATGCGGTGCGACGGGCTGGGTCTACAAATTTCACGCAAACGTAGTCGCGGGCAGAAGCTAATTACACTAATATTATAAAGGTGAAAGTTTGTGTGTGTGTTCATATGTTTGTTACTTCTTCACGCTCAAACGGCTGGACCAATTTTGATAAAATGTTTTATGGAGGTAGCTGATACCCTGCATTAACATATAGGCTTTTTATCCCGATATTCCCACTGGATCGAAACTTAAGCGGGTGAAACCGCAGGGCGCAGCTAGCTGAAATCGCCCAAGCGTGACATCTGACCAAGTGTGGTGATCAATCTAATGCGTTTTCTGTATGAGAAGCGGCCTTTGCAGTAAGACAATAATGGTCCAAATCGTAGTAATAGAATCACGCCTTTGCTTTATTTTTGTAGCCAGTTAATTCTATCAAACTTTTTGTTTAAAAATTGAATAAAATGGACTGGATTTTTCTGGGAATTTATATTTTCAATCCGTTTGTCAAAGCAAGGATTAACTAAAACCAAATCTGATTTGCAGACGTCAAAGAAAAGAATGAATCCAAACATATCTAGTGGTTTTCTAATGTTAGTTAGGTCAGGCTTTTCGTGGAAATGAGGTTTTTGTAAATGATTTATTTAGTTAGGTTAAAACCACCACCTAATTAAAATTATAGCTGACTACACATTAGACCGCAACGTGTAATTAATTGAAATACAAATACTTTGAAATTAATTATGATTTCATGCTACTGGTAAAGAAAATAATTTTGATTGGTGCTGAAACTCACACCGCTATACTGAAATAAAAATATATTTTGGTACTAATTTACAATATAGCTGCGTTCACACTTAAATGTATGTATCTCGGTCGCTGACTGAGGGTCAAGATCAAAATGTGTGAAAAAACAACTGCAAACTCGATCTCCAACTGACAGGTCGTTTTTTGCATGAATCATAGTGCGAAGCATTAGAGAGTGTTTTACGACCGAGAATTCTTTTTTGTCTCCTTTCTGCAACTATTTCTATTTTTATATTCTTGTTAGTACACAAAACCTACTTAATTTATATACCATTGTATAGATAATTTAATGGAAATTAATTATGTACTATTGAAAAAAATATTTAATGCAGTAGAAACGAAAAAACATCAAAATATTTCTAAAAAAATTAAGTGTGAAACCCAAAAACATTTTAGCTTGCGAAAAAATGAATTAATTGAGTTTTTTTTTATAGATTCGTTTCACCCATAGGAGGAACCTTATTGAAAATGGCTCTTTTATTCAAAGTAGTTTAATTATAATTAATAAAAAACTAACTAATGTACCTAATATCTATAAGTATCTATGGTTTTTATACAATCAAATGAGCACTATGAGTCGTGCACTTTTGGATTTTTTTGGACATTACAGCTGCATGTAGGGGTGACCACTCTTCTAGGACACTGTAGCTCAGAACTACGATGTTCTAGAAAGTTTTCGTCATATTTATAACGAATGTCATGAAAATCTCTCATTTTCACCAGTATTTTTCATTGAGGTGTCAATACACGCCCTGTATTTTAAAAATACGGCCGCATCTGGCGGTCACCGTTCTACTAGGAAACAATAGATTTACACCCAGATCACAGCTCGCTACAAACAAAATATACCTACCACATTGTAAAAATCACCCCATAATGAAATAAGTAAGTAATTGACATCAAGTACTTACCTACAAACATCAAGCAATGGACAAAATTATCAACATTTTTAAGCTCGAGTACGAGGCTTTTGACTACGGTGTATGTGTACATTTTATGTCTTTTTTTATTTTTATTTTATTTGTAATGTGCGTTTTGTTTGTGCAGAATAAACCATTTTTCTTTCTTTCTTTTCTTTCTTTTTACCTATTTCATTAAGGGCTGATTTTTCGACATACAGATAATTTTTATTCGTGGAATAAAATTGACGTCTGACAGTTTTTGTATGGAAGAACTGTCAAAAATTTTAAAATTATTCCGCCGATAAAATTATCTGGCGTTGGAAAAATCAGCCATTAGATTGATAATATACCTACTGAGTCTATAGCATACCAGTAAGTTTTTACTACGACAATCTTCATTTAAAGCCAACATTAACCCACATTAACATCAACCATTTTCACATTGCAAACTAGAGGTTAGACAAATGAAATTAAAACTCATTTAATATGGCCACACTGAGCTCCCGGCGGTCCCTGGTACTTAGATTACTTTACCACCGACAAAGTTTATCCAAACCAAGTCTTTCGCTACTTGCTACTTGATTACCGTAGCGTAAACCAACTCAGCTTGACACACCCTAGAGATTTTTCTACCCGAGCCAAGGTGGAATTATTGCTGACTACCAACCAACTTGTTCTCGTGTTATCTAGAATTAATGTAGACGTCAGCTCAGTTATCTCGGTGGATAGATGGTAAGATGGTTATTTGTTTTTAGAAGGCAATGGAGCTGTGGGTTATAAATAGGGACATATATTATGGTAAGGATATTGTGCATGGGATTGGACGCATAAAATCAGTGAAATTCATTCGCAGTTTTGCCTTTTTTTGTAGATCGAAATTTGAACTATGAAGAGGAAGACTCTCTTCGTCTATGAAGACTCTTCATGATAGAAATGTGTGAAGAACTTTCATGTCTTCTATTTTTATTATACGTCGTTTCCATTTTCTTTCTGCATTTTTTCATACCGAGATTTCACGAACTACACAATATATTTTAGGCTCCCCCCTATTAAAGAAAGAGATTGATGAAGATTTGGAAAGGAGAGTGATGCGAGAAATAAAGCGAACGGTGCTATATATACGATTGTGACAACCAAATGATGTCCAAAAAGACTCGACTGTCTGTTCACAATGGTGTGCTGGTGCCTACGCTTATGAATGGAAAGTGAATGTTGGGTGTGGCAAAAGAAGCATGGAAGTAGAAGTTCATTGTGTTGAGTTTCTTGCGAAGCATGTGTGGTGTGACTATGAATGATAGGCTGAGCAATGATGTCATAAGGCAACGGTGCGGCTTAAACGAAGACGTAGTGATAAAAATTTAAAAGAGTATGCTTAGATGGTCAGCGGGGTAATTGCGTAACACACTATTATTATCAATGGGTTTCATGTTGACAGTTCAACAACACTCATTGCGGTATTTACGTTGTTGTGCAGACAAATTTTTCGAGCATATGAAGCAATAGATTAGCAATATGCTTCAAAATTATTCAGATTGATGTTACGCAATTGGGGTACTGGTCATGTTGAGAGGATGAATAAAAAGTGACTAACAAAAGGTATTTACAAAATTACACAATTTTTAGATGTGAGTGGAGACGCCGGAAGGGGACGCCCTAGGAGGACACAATAGTGACCATATTGATAATATTCTTGAGAAAGGTCAGACTACGTACCTAGGTGCGTAGTACTCAGAACCGGCGTGTGTGTACGACTAGATGTATGAACGTCAACGAGGCAAAGGGAGTATGTAAGGATCATAGCAGGCGGTGTTCTGTAGTTTCTGCCTACATTCATGGAAAAAAGGCGTGAGTTTATATATGTTTCCAAAACATATTTTAACGATTGAATTTGATTGAGCTTGACAGGCGGTCCCTAAATTAAAGGCGTTCTACACGATCCAGACCGACCGCCGACAGAGGTGACCTTGGTCCAGTTGGTGTGAAAATCTACCGTGTAGACGTTGGTCGGTCGACCAAATATGGGCGGGGTCAAACGACCTTTGGACAACCTTGGTCGGCAGCGCATCCATCGCGACAGGCTGCGTCCGTGGTCGGTACCAACCGTCTAGAACGCTGTCGGCCGACGGGAGAGCTTCAGTGTGCGTTTGTCAGTCAATATGGGCGCACGTCATTGCGTGTCACAGCGATGGATTCACAAAACGAACCCCGCGAACGAGAGGTTCTGACCGAATTTATATCTTTATACACTGACTAGCTTCTGCCCGCGACTTCGTCCGCGTAGATTTCGGATTTGTGACAGGATTGCGTATCTCAAAAGGAAATCAAAATAACCCATAAAGATACAAATTAAAAAAAAATAAATAAATAGAAGTAAGAAGATGAATTTTTTAAACTTTGCGAAAATTATGAAAACTTTATAATACTATACAGATCATGGATGTGATGTAAATAGTTATATTATGACTTGATTTTTGATTTTGTAAACTTATTTACCGACAATTTTTTTCTATAGTTATAATTAAGGAGTAAATCGACCGAATCTGTAGGTGTACAATGAATATTTTTTTAAAATTCAAAGCTTATTATATTTTTATATTTATATGTTTAACAAAACCAAACGTCCAATTTTAATCATTCAAAGACCAAATATTATCTACATAAACAGAACTTAGTGATGAAATAATTTATTTTGATAAGGATTAATAGCATGAGTAAAATAAATGCGTTTAAATGTAGTAAAAAAAAAATTCAAGATTTTTAAATAAAAAAATGGTTGTTGTGCCTCACTCGACATAGATAGGTATAGTGTGTTGCGTACTTTTTTGTAGATATTTATAAGATCTACAATTAATTTGAACATTTTATGGTTCTATCTTTTATAGTTTAGGCAGCGTACGCAAAATAAGTAACTTTTCTGGTTGATTTTTTACACCTAGTGTCCAAAAAACCCAAATTTCTTACGGAACCCTATTTTTTTCCAAAATAAAATTTTGCCTATGTTACTCGTGGATAGCTTTCGAATGGTGAAAGAATTTTTTAAATCGGTCCAGTAGTTTTTGAGCCTATTCATTACAAACAAACAAACAAATTTTTCTTCTTTATAATATTAGTATAGATTTATCATGTCTTTGGGACATTGAATCTAATTTATATAAAGATAAGAATAAAAAAATGTTTATTTAATTTTTATTAATAATTAATTTTTCTTCTTCATTCAAGCATAAAAAAGTTATTGCCAAACCGACCTTCCGTTGCTTTGAAAGGCAAGGAGCCATATTGATACGTCTTTACGCTGTGAACACCGGACGGAATTGACAAGTTGGTGTCAACCACCGACCGTGTAGAACGAATACAAAAGTTGGTTGATCCGACCAAGGTCACCTCTGTCGGCGGTCGGTTTGGATCGTGTAGAACGCCTTTTAGAGATTGTACTTATAAATTCAAATATGTTACTGATAAATGTCGTTTGCCAACATATAGGTCGTAGGGTAGGGTGGGGGTCGGGGGGTAGGGTGGGTATAAGCATCACCTTTGTACCTATTTTTCTGTTCTGTTCTTTCTTGTCTGTTTATATATGTGTGTACATAAATAGTAAAATAAATAAATAAATAAATAAATAGGTGTTTTGTGCCCTGATTTAATAGATTTCCAGAATTCTACCTAGTCATTAATTTCTTCGGTAGGTACTAAGAACACGAAATTATAAACAAATTAATAAATTTACGTGAGCACGCGCTCACGGAAAGCTTTAAGTCAAATGTCTGAACATAGGCATCTTTAGGTAATAAAATTAACATCGGACAACAATTTCCTCACCCTGGGATTCCCTATGTCTAAATGCGTTAAGTATACATGTATGTATGTATGACAAACAAACAGTTGCCAGCTACATCAATGTTGGTTCAATCTGGGAATCGAAACCGTGACCAGGAGCACGGCAAACAGAAATACACCGCTGTGCCACTCGTGCTGATTGGATAACAAAATAAACAGATAATATTATGTTACACGCGTGCTCGAACGTTTTTATACTTGACAGTCTTCGAAAAACGAAAGGAAATCTCGATGGGTGCGTAGTGGTGGAGGGCTTTCATTTTGTACAACATTAATTTGAACCAACATTATCTGTGTAACTGTACATCGGTAAAGATTAATATAAATGATTGCATAAAAAAATATTGATTGCGCGGTGAAAACGGGCAACGATGTTAGTTATATGCTACCGTTAAAGTATTTCACGAATGATATCCATATTTGAATTTTAGACAGTTTCACGAATCACAAACAATGTTTTCTCTTCTTTTTTGGGCCCGCGTGGTGGATGGTCCACTCTCTCTCTCACAGAGAAGAAGTCTGTGTTCCAGCCATGTGGCCCAATGCTGGAACCACAGAACAGATGTCTGTTCTGTGGTTCCAGCAGTGGGAACATTACAGGCTGATTATGTTAAGCTTATTTTGTTCCAGCTATAAAAGCCTTTGATCTCATTGATTTGATCTCCGTCACCGAGTAAATGCACTAAGCGTTTCCGTTCGTTCAGTCGGCGACAGGGATAGCACTCGTGATAAATGTGTATTATTTATTTGTAAATATGAAGGCGGGCTCGTCTGTTTCAAAATTTAATCAACCTCTGATGTCGTCTACTAAGCGTAACAAACGTATAACTAAGTTTACTACACCATCATCATCATCATCAGCCTATAGCAGTCCACTGCTGGACATAGGCCTCTCCAATTGTACGCCATTCAACTCGATTTTCGGCAACTCTCATCCAGCTGCTATCAGTCATCCTGCGAAGATCGTCGCTCCACCTAGCCTGAGGGCGTCCCACGTTACGTTTACCGATTCGCGGTCTCCACTCAAGAATACGTCGCGCGTTACCTAACCTAAAAGACCTATGGGATATTTCAGGAATTTAAAACACTAATTATTTATTTAATAATCATTTTTTTTTTGTATTTAACACATTATCATTAGGTTAGGACATAAAATCAAAATAATATTCTAATTTTCTTTGGATTAGCAATTTGGCATCATAAATTTTCTTATACCTCTAACTTTCGCGTGCTATCGACGCCTGCGCCGCAACTAAAACAAATGCGATTTATGCACTCCGGAGGGTGCGGGGAGGGGAGGTTAACAGTTTATTTCGTGCACGGTGAAACAATGACAGGCTACTAGGGATGGAAAATACATGCGACAAGAAATAACGATATTAAGAACGAAAATGTATCGAGTGCGGTCGACTTGAAGTTTAATGCAAAAGTGCATGGAACAGCTGCTTTTTTGTATTTATAACACAGTTTCTCGCTTAAAACCAATGTAAAGTAGACTTTTACATAAATTTACGTATCCCAAAGGCAGATTAGCTTAACATAGAATACCACTCAACCACAAATTTACCTTTAACCCACAAAAAGTACCGGGAAACCTATTAAAGTAAATCTCCCAAACCGCTAACATTGGAGATTCCGACTCTACCGTGAGATTGAAAAACTATTTCGTAACGTTCGGTAAAAAGGTGGCAAAATACGGTAGAGTTTCGGAAGCTTAAGTTGTAGAGCTTTCAGAAGGTTTCAATTCCAGTAAAGTTTGGGACAAAGTGGACATAGAGCTCGGTAGACCGCTAGTAGAGTGTTTGGTAGAGCCTGGATGCCTAGCGCTACCAACACATTAAGGCTGTATTGTTTCGGGCTGAAATGTCGGCGATTATAGAGCTCTTGTTGTTTTGAATTGTAAATGGAGTTGTTTGCGCTTTGGTAGCGTTTCAAATGTTGAGTAACGTGTTTTTAATTTTTTTGTAATGCGGTATGGATTTATGTTTTTATCGTTTAGAGTCGACTGCAGATCTATACTATGTAAAGATTATAGCTTATTTGGTGCTGACATGCAACCTCCGCGAGTCTATTAAAAGTTATTGTCAAGAAATATGAGATAAACATTAATTTAGTTTAAAATTAGAAGACAGTAGGCGTCAGATTTGGCTGACAAGACTGACTGACAATGACTGTCAACGATCCACGTATGACAGCCGCTTGGCCACAAGTGGCCACAAACGCCAAACGTGATTTCCGAGGCACGGAGGGGGTCTTCGTAAGTATGTAAAGTCCGAGGCACAGAGGGGGTATTGGTAGTATGTAAAGATGGTCACCCATCCATGGACCAACCGCGGCAAACGTAGCTTAACCTGATCCTGATCGATCGACCCATGCGGCTTTTATTACTTAGCCACAAGCCCCACAGTTTCATCGCAATATTTTACTAATATAATTATGTTACTATACAAATATTATACATAATACGAGTATTACTGGTAATACATATTATTAAAAGCCTGTGATGTCCCACTGCGGGGCAAAGGCCTCCCTACTCTCTGTCCACTTCACTCTGTTTAAACCTGCTGAGGACCAGTTCTTGTTTAAGTCGAGTCCAGCTCATTGTACTGGCAACATAACAATAAATATAACGTAAAACATAATAACGGTGCCATCAATATCAAATCACACGCTATTATACCACCAAAGAAACATAACATCTACTTAACTACTCCATATCAACTATTACGAACGAGCCAAACCCCAAATATCACTTACACGCTAAAACTGCTATCCTATAACGGTAATAGCCGCTATCATAACTGCTATTACAATAACGGTTACCGTATTAAATAACGTAACGATAATTAAATGGTGCACGCGAAAGTCATGTTAGGCGTTTCCTTGATAATATGGCAGGAAATGTCTTGTGTAAAAGCTTTATGATTTCGTGCTAAATAATAACAGCAGCACGGGTCGATTGGAGGTAAAGCTACGCTTGCCGCGGTCGGTTCATGGATGGGTGACTATCCATTACGTTTTGCCGTTGGTCCCGGCTGTCCTTCGTAGATCTTTGTTATGGGTAGTCAGAAGCCCAAAAGTCTGTCAAACAGTCTTCCCAAGGGGTATCGTGTTACCCCTGGTTGTGGAAGATAAAAGGGACAATTTATTTGGGGTCGGCGCAACATATCTTTTTCTTCCATACTTCTCTATTAGACGTCATCTCGATAGTCACCCCCTTTCTAATCATATCATCATTCACACATTCCATCCATCGTTTTTTTGGTCTTCCCCTTCGCTTATAGCCATCGACATTCATACTCAAAACTCTCCTCACGACATGTTCCTCATTCCTCCGCATCACATGCCCATACCATGATAACCGATTTCCACACAAATTTTCCGTTACCGGTGCCACTTTCAAACTTCCGCGTAACGTAATTATGAGCGAGTTGATATTATTTTAAGAGTTTGGCCACTGACTGGCAGCGCGGGCGCGGGGCGGGCCCGGCGCGGCAACTCAAACATATAAATGAAGTTCTCAGTTTGAGTGTCTAGGGTGGACACGCGGGCGCCGTGAGCGGCGCGGGCTGCTCGGTGCAGCGCGACGCGGGGAGCGCGCGAGCAACTCACGCCAGCATAGCTTGTATGAACAAGCTATGGTATGAACAAGTGGCCGCAGTGGGTGCGCGGGCGCGGCCGGTCCGCGCGGGGACCGGGGTTTACATACTAGTTCAAGCTTTTTTCTAGTAAAAATAAGTCTTCTTCATCCATATTATATTTTGACAAACACTGGACATGACAACACGCAGAACGCAGCCGCGCTCCACTGCGGACAGGCAGACCGCGCGTGTTCCCGCACCCGCGCCGCCCCCCCTCCCCGCTGCCAGCCTGGCCAAGCATTCAATAAATGTGTTAAAAGTTCTTTTTGAAAACGTGTTTACAATGAACCGATGAATTATACACTACTAGCTTCTGCCCGCGACTTCGTCTGCGTGAAAGTTCTTGTTGCCCGACCCACCCCGTCACATCGCATCATCACCTGCCCGCGCTATCACTACGTTTTCACTTAGCGTTCTTTCTGACATTTTTTCTTCTTGCTCGGCTCCAAAGGGTCATAGCTTAAGGTTAAATAGCCTACAGCCTTCCTCAAGAATTGGGCTATCAAAATTTTCAAATCAGACTGGGTAGTTTGAAAAATTAGCGCGTTCAAACAAACTCAAACAGCTGAAGAGTTTTTTATAGATGAGAGATTTCAGTCACGAGCGTGAATACTTAGAGGTCAGATAGGCCGTCGCTCCATGTAAAATACTGGTATTTAGCTACATTCGGTTAGACTGGAAGCCGACCCCAACATAATTGAGAAAAGGCTAGGCAGATGATGACGATTGACATAAATGTTAAACTTCAGTTTCCTTTCCACAGTCTAATAAAACCGTAAAACAGCAAGAAAATCGAATAAAAATAATATTATTATTCTTGAATGTAAGGCCAGGCCGGACACCGAATGTAAATATTCAGACGGTCCGAGAGAGCGCCATTACAATTTAATTCCGCACTCACTCCTTTTGTAGGTCACTTCCTGGAAAATTATTCGGAAGAAATAAATGTTTCACTATATAATTGTTTCAAATTTTTTTTGTGTTCTCTTTCTTTCTTTGTAACCGTGGAAACTAAACCAACATTAGAGTTTTAGGTAGTATGAGTTTTAGAAAACCAACCTGTCTGTTTACGTTTATATTACAACTAGCAACCCGCCTCAGCTTCACACGGGTGCCATTTTTTTTCGAATTTCCGAAATTTTCTTTCACACAAACCTTGTCCTGGCAATACCGAACATAACAAAAAAGAATTATCCAATTTTATGCAGTCATTCGGAAGTTATGTGCGGACAAACATTTCGGTGACCTTTTTTTTGGTTTTATACTATGGAAGGACTTGCTTCTGTCCGCGACTTCGTCCGATTGAAATTTCTTTTATCCCGACCCACCGCGTTGCATCTTATCGCCCTCTCGAGTTATTACGTACCTCGTATGCGCTTAGCGTTTTTTCTGACTTTTTTCGGTTTGCTGCCGCCGACGAGTGTCGACGGCATAGGTCCATCTGTGCAGTTTATGGTTGCAGCACTTGCGAAAGTGTGTTTGTCAAATTATTTTTTTGGCAAACTTGCACTAAAAGTATAAACGATGAGTTTGAGGCCGGACGGAGGTGACCCCATTATTTTGCCATCCGACATGTTAGTCAGAAACTGATCCAGTAATGCGTAGATTGATGAAAGGGTTATCCAGATTTAGGGTAAAAAAAATTATTTGCGTCAGTCATTTTCATTTGCACGGAAGCGTTTTGACCGAAACACTAGAATACTGCTTCATTATTTCAGCCAAAAGACGTGCACTTCTGGACATAAGCCTCCCCCACTTCAACCGGTTCTGAGCTTCCCGCATCCAGCGGATTCCGAATACTTAGCAGCAGAAAAAAAAAAACAGTGGCACTCCGGGAGGGGTCCATATTGGCTCACCTAAAGTTCTTTACCCGAAATTGTTCTTCCTAATGATTTGTAATCCGAATGATCACTCTTCCTAAAATTTTTCATCCTAAAGTTTTCATTCATACTATTTGTAGTGCTATCGGCGATGTTCATAACACTCATGTTTCCGAAAATTGTAATTAATAATATCATTAATGTAAATATATTTAAACTCCTACTGTTTTTTATCATAACGCTTTTATCCCTAAACATAATTACCATAATTACCGCAGTTTTAACCGTACCTAAACCAATAATTATAGGACCGATTCGGTTCTGGCACTTCGCCGGCCGCTGCCGCGGCACGCTCGCTTCGCTCGCTCGGCTCGTGCGTTGTGGTCACAGTTCTAACCTAACCTAAACCAATAATTATCTTTGCAGGTACACACCGCTATAAAAAAAAAAAGATATGACTTTGAATAATAGTGTAAAAGATGGTTATGTTGAGAAAATATAGGAAAAGAAATAAAAGTATAATAGATGTTTATTGCTACTGACATTATGAAGTTGAATGCTTCGGAATTATGAACATTAGAGACAGAGTAGTTAGGAATTGTGATTGTTAGGATAAAAAATGTTAGGAAGAACATTTTCGGATTTCCAATTATCGGAGTTGAAAATTTAGGTGAACTTTGGCGCACCCCTCCGGGAGTGCCGACAGAAGTGAAAACAAAACACAAAATATATCGGATATAAATTAAAACCGAGTACATTCCGAGGACAGCCGAACACATCCGAAGCGGTGTCGTTACGGTAACAGTGGCGCGAATTCCATGGTTTTTTTTTCCATCTCAAAAAATGCCCAACGCGCCTAAAGAAGTTTTTACATCAAAAACACGATAGGCATTAGGTATTAGGCAACTTCGAACCACGAACTCCTTCATAAAGACTACCGAAATTATGTACGAGTGACATAATGGAGGATTCTATAAAACATTATTTCATAACAATAGTATACTCATTACAATCACAGTATTAATCCACCCGTAACGATTGCTAAACGGAACCCTTCAGAAATTATCAATAACCGTTTGATCAATCACAACATTCACATATTGGACGGCTACCACAATTATCCCGTATAACACTAATATTGAACCCAAAACTTTACTATAATTAAAATATAATGAGTAACACATGAACTAAGATATTATATTTGATATTGATGCAAAGCAAAATATAACTATAATATTGTGTCTAAAATTACACGCGCGTGAGACATTACTGCTTTGTCTTTAGGATCGCTTCAATCATCATTATCAAAACAATATAATAGCGGTCGGTAATGTTACGAGAAGGAACGAAGGGCAATTAACACGAGGAATTTATGTCAGTGACAACTAGAAAGACATAGACAGATCGCATTGAGCATCTCCCTGCAGTGGGGTTATTGCGTAACACACTATCAGTAGCAATGGGTTCCATTTTGACAGTTCATCAACATTCATTGCGTTACTTACTTTGTACAGACAAATTTTTCGAACATACGAAGCAATGGATTAGCAATATCCTTCAAAATGATACAGATTGAAATTGATAGTGTGTTACTCAATTAGGGTGCAGGTAACCTTTCGTGGTCCACTTGGAAGTCCCTGAACCGTCTCCAGACAAAAGTGGAAAGATGTAACTCCAACCTGATAAACCGGGGCTATGGGCCATCATTGCCCATAACCCCATATCCCATAACATCCTACCGCAGTTCCATTGAACGGTTCCATGTCAACCACTTATTTAATTTTGCGCATCCATAACCTATAATATATCATACGATACACCGAGGCATATTTAAATGGAAGACATAGTACTTACGCCTAATTAATTTATCTAACTGTGATAATACAGCTTTTAATTAATCATAATGTAGGTCGTAAATATCTATTTCAGTTTTCTATCTTATTCTGCTGAAAGTTCCGTCTTAAGCCTAAATCTACATCAAACAATTTAGTCTAACTTATTACTTTATAATTATGTTGTAGCAAAAACGGGAGGAATAATATCTATCCATCTCTGTTAAGAATATTGTGTTTACTTCTATAATACATACATTTACTTTACGATGACCTACCTCGACGTAATCTAGTTTCTACGAGTTACGAGATCCATTTACACTTCATGGACCTTCGCTAATCGGCTTGACCTTTACTTAAAGTCGTTGCTACCTTCTTGATCACTGTTCACACAAATGCCGTGAAGTCATGTTCAGCCGAGATTCCACGGATAACCGATTATTTCTCTGTATACACGTGACTTATTCCACTTACATGTGCCGAATTATCCGAATAGGAGTGAAGCCCACACTCCCGACTATATCTTCTCTACAATGGGAATATTTCCCATTGAGCTGAATCAATGAAGTGTAAACGGGATAACGCGAATGCCTTCACGACTAACAAAGGATTCCTTGTTACCTTAAGCTGGGTGCACAAGGATTGCAATGTTATCTCCTTAGTGAATACCGTTTATGGTTACTTTTTTGTATTGGTGCTGCCGTCTGGTGGCGAATATGAGAATGAAAAGGCTGTTTGAGTTTACTGTAAGTTTAAAGTTTACTTACGATGTTTTTAGTCTGAGTGTTGACTTCAAATAAGTATTATAATTATGATAAATTCATAACCAAAATTTATGTGGGCTGAATTTTATTTTATTTTATTATATTCGGGAAACTTACAGCTAATATAAACAGTGACCTTAAACAATATGCATTTGAAGACCATTCCAAATTTTCCATTGATAAATTATCGATAAAGCTGCAGCTGTTGAATGTAACACCATCTAGAATGAATGAAATCAATACTTATCATTTTGGAGCCATGACTAGTTCTTGTATAGTGTTTTTATCTCACGAAGGAACGTGCGCTTTTTTCTTTACTCTCTCTTTTTTTTGTTACTTTTTTTTTATTGTATAACTTTTTATGGATGGGAAATCATCTAATGACTCCTCCCACTCTGGGTGGAGCGGAAGGGAGTGTCAGACTCTTACTGACATATAAAAATAGTAGTCCGCCGGTGTCGGGAACAGGGTCCAAGCTACCGGTGGTTAGGGCTCCAGAGACAGGAACCTCCTGCGATTCGTATCGAGGAGTACTGCCTTCTGAATCAGGCTCTTGATCCAACCGCCTAACGAAAGCCTCGATAGATGTTGATCGAGGCTTTCGGCCATAAGGCCATTGGCCGATACGACAATCGGCACAATGATAGCCGAGCTCACATTCCACATGTCAACAACCTCGTGTGCTAAGTCAAGATATTTAATTTGTTTCTCTTTCTCAGCTTTCACGAGACTCCCGTCATGTGGAATGGTAACATCGACAATCATTGTGCGGCGCGCTAATCCACCCGTGTTCCTTCCTTAGCCCTTTATGTTCCGGGGTAGCGGTAACCCTTTCGCACAATCCCGCTACCCCGGCAGTTATTGTATAACTTGATTTTTTATTTTTTACTGTGTTTATTTTAGTTTGTGATCTTCCTGTACGAGTCGCAATAAATACTTTTTCTTTCTTTTCTATCTTTCTTTAAGTGTACAAACATGCTGTGATGTGTGTGTAAGTCCAGGAGCTCTCGATACCGTACGAGACAATAGAGAAGTCGGAAATGTGTGTGACACATTCACAGCATGTTTGTACAGACGCCAGCACATCAGCGCTACCCGAAACTGTCAAATATTCCCAATCAACTTTGAACCTTATGGTTTGCACATAAAGTTGAAAAACTATTAAAGAAATTTGACAGTTTGTAGTAGCTTGATGTGCTGGCGTCTGTACACTTGCTTACCGCAAGTAAAGCGAGCATCGCTTCGTGAAATAAAAATACTGTAACGCAAAGTTTTGAACTAAATTAAGTGTTTACGTGATCGGGTTCCTAAATGAAACAAAAACAAAATACTTGTTACAAGGCCCAACAACTTAGTGAAATAAAAATAAATCATTATCATAATAAAGATTACAGGTCGCCGCTTGGGAACTTTCAAAGTGAAATGTATTGAAGTTTGCGCGAAACTTCTGGCAACACCAAGCTGTTAATAAAGAAATACTCGCTTCGGTCAAGGAGGTCGAACTGGAAGTATTCTTCCTGTTTTCAATAAACTTTTAATGGCAAAAATGATTGAAACCAAAGTTTCAGAGACCGGCGACCGTTACTTCCAGTCATTTAATGACATACGTGTTTTACAAAATAGCTATTGGCTTTTTAATTTATCAAAAAAGTTTTGTTAGATTATTTATTTTGAGTTTTCAATGGAAAATGTTTGCTGGGGATTTCTATTATTCAGACTATACATGATAAACGTGTTAGGTATTTAAAGATTTCTTTGTAACGATGATTACTTTATTCATTTAGATTTAAAATTGAAACATTCTCGTAATTGGTGACTGGGAGATAGAATATAAAGAGAATATACAGATGGAATAGAAAAACTGATGTTCTAGAATGGGTACGAGCCTTATACTCGTACAAAATGTAAATAGCACACACCAATACGTTCAAATTACCGTAACTCAGCTCCGTAATTGTGACATTTCCACCTCATTGTCTAACAACTGCCGTACATACACCGTTGTGCACTTACCTTATAACTAAATGACAAGGTTCTCCGCCTCTGACGGAGTAACTACATCGGAGACAACACCGTTATCAGCCAATTCCATTTTATTTATATGCGTGTAAAATGCATTTTGGTAGCGTGTAGCCATATGCTGCCTTTAGTATCGGTGGTGTATTGAAAATCTTACGATATCGCCTTTTGTGAATACATCGGTGCTTCTTGACGTCATATTTTTCAGTAAGATACTTATCAGTTTTCAAGCAATTTTCAAGACAGTTTCTGCGAACATAATGTTTGTGAACTAAGGCCTGAGTTCACTAACATTCAAACCACCGGTTAGGTATTTAAACATTTGGTTTATGTCAAATTTCCTACAGAAATTTTAAATATAGAACTGATTAAATATTTAATCAGTTGATTTAAATGTTCGTTTACACAAGACGAAAGACCATAAACCATTTGGTGATACCTATATCGTTCCGTAACGAAGGACCAATTATAAAATGATCATGGAAATTGTTGCACTGACAAGTGACAACTGTCGTACTGGGTTATAATGATTAAAATGAGTTTTAATTAACGAGAATAGCGAAAGCGCCTAATTAAATTGTCACATAATATAGTTGATGTTATCAACATTGGGTCAATCAAATACAGATTATTAATTTTAGGTAATACTACAAGTAATTGAAACTAAAATAAACCCAATAACTTTTATTAAGTACCGTACATCATAACTAAAATTACATATAAAGAGAAAAGATTTGATTTTTGTATGTCTGTTGAGAAAAAAATTCACGCTAAAACGGCTGAACGGATTTGAAAGAAATTTGGCATATGGGTAGACCATGACCCGGATTAGGAGAAAACATACTTTTTATACCGATATACCCACGGGATCGAGACTTATGCGGGTGAAACCGCGGGGTACAGCTAGTCCTACCAGCTGACTTTTCTTACCGTCTGAAACAGGGTATAAAAGGTAAACGGAGTAGAAGTCTATGGCACAGAAATCTCCTTTTATCCCATTCCTTGAGATAATTTTCGAAATTACGCAGGCGAAGCCGCTGGCTAAAGCAATTAGTTAATAATTTTAATTCCAGTAAAGTCTCTCACTCCCCATTAACAAATCTAGAAACAGTAAAGTTATGAACAAATATAAGTATTTGAAAGTAACACTGAAGAGCCTAAATTGGTCTTCTGTGTTATCATAATAGTTTTTTCTAACAATCCTAAGATCAAGTCTATATTCGCTATTTGAGGTCACACTCTATTATGAAATCCTGATAGCTGGAAAATTAGATACACTTTACGCCACACGAAGAAAACACAGAAAAATGTATGCTTACGCACACAACATGATACTTCCATTTGTATATGTCGTGGCCAGGTCTTAGAATTGATCATTTCACGAAGTGTTCGGTCATTTCATGAAATAGTTGTGTATCATGAAATGGCCAGTTAAAATTGACCATAATATCATTTAAAAGTCAACGTTTAATGATATATCATTCGACGTTTAGCCATATCATGAATGTGGGGTATTCATGGTTTAAGATGTAGTAAAAATTCTAAATAAAGAAGTAAGTTTTGGTTTCCCTTGTAAAACCAAAAGAACAAACACAAACGATAACTTAAAATTAAATAAAAACCCATATTTATAATTGCTTTTCCTATCGAATTATTGTTCACCGCCATGATGCACAACAAAAACAAAGTGACGTCAACGGGATCCCTTCTTTTCGCATAATGTTCTTTTTCCTAATATACTTT
The DNA here is from genome assembly GCA_914767645.1 of Hydraecia micacea. Taxonomy (NCBI): domain Eukaryota; kingdom Metazoa; phylum Arthropoda; class Insecta; order Lepidoptera; family Noctuidae; genus Hydraecia; species Hydraecia micacea. The sequence continues at coordinate 12,876,729 of OU611788.1, read as the reverse complement.
GGCATAACTATTTTGGTATAATTTGTTTTGCCATATTTTTTTTGGCATACAGTTTATGTTGGCATAATTATCATGAAGGCTAGTTTGTTTTGGCATAAATTTAATTCGTTTAATACTAAACGACGTCAGGGGTACCCCGAGGTTCGGTTTGGTTAGGTTCCTTTAAACCCTGCAGACAGAAATAGGAGACCCGCGCAGCGGTGAATTTTTTTACGGTTCAAAACTTATGACCAATTTTTTTTTTCAATCACTTCGCATAGTGCTCAAAGAAAATAATCATAAAAAAATACTATCAGAGCTATCTAAAAAAAAATATATAGCCTGATAGTTTTTTTTTAAAACGATTCGATTTCTCGTCTCTTGTTTTTAGTTCCTTTTTATTCGTTTTTTTTTTTTTTTTTTGTTAAAACGTTTGGAAATGAACTTGCCCACGCCCCTATTCGATTTGATCCATACTTCCAGGGACACCCTGTATATAAATAAACAAATATAAAAATCGCGCATGCTGAGAGTTTATTCTTGAAGATTGACCCTTGCGTGCGACTGTTATTACCTATTTAACCTCGAGCCCCTGGTCTGGATAAACAACTACCAAAAGTGTTTAATGACTTCTCTCTGCGAATTTCGAAGGCCACGAAAAGGCTGGGTTCCGTTAAATGTTGCACATTTCATTATAAGTTTACTTAGATAGTTTCAGTACCTACATAAAGACGAACAAAACTAAATTAAGTTATTTACAAAAATTTTGAGATACACAAACATTACTAGAAAATTGCGTTTCTTCCACGGAAATACCTAAATTATGCAAGACACAATGGAGATGGTGGAACCTCGGAATTGTAACACAAAATAAATAACTTCTAAATTAACATATTCTCATATCTCACCATCCGATGTACTGAGCACGGTAATGGATTCTCTGAACGCATGTGTTTCCAGTTTAAATTTGGTGTAGAAAGTTCCATTTATCTGAAACATGTATAACACATACACTGTTTAAGTCGTTTTATTTAGTAGGAAATCCGGAAATGGACTGGAACACTACGTATGCGTTATAATTTAATGTACCTGTCTACATTTACTAATTAATAGTTAATAATCAAGAGCAGCAGAGGTGAGAGAGAGAGGGGGGAAAGAGAGGGGGGGAGAGAGAGAGAAAGAGAGGGAGAGAGAGAGGGGGGAGAGAGAGGGGGAGAGAGAGAGAGTGAGAGAGAGGGAGAGAGAGAGAAAGAGAGAGAGGGGGAGGGAAAGAGAGAGAGGGTGAGAGAGAGAGTGAGAGAGAGGGAGAGAGAGAGAGAAAGAGAGAGGGGAAGAGAGAGAGAAAGGGAGAGAGAGAGAGAAAGAGAGAGAGAGAGAGTGAGCAGTGGTGGCCCAGTGGTAACAGCCGCAACTTACGAGTTGTGGGTCGTAGGTTCGAACACAGACAGGCGCTTTACTTTGTGGAGAATATTTCATCACCACTGCTCTCAAGACATGTGACATCTACCAACCCGCATTGGGCCCGTGTGGTGGATTGCGGCCCACTCCGTCACACAGAGAGGAGGCCTGTGTCCCAGCAGTAGGAACATTATATTCAGTAGTCAATTATGAACATACTACTTTTAGGACTTGCGCTTATACTGTTACACCATATACTACTCATTTCTTATTCTATCCATTCGCGTAACACCACACGTTCCTTTTAGCATTCTCATCTCAGGTGCATGAGTATTTAATAAGGAAATTGGCAAAAAAAGCTGGAGAGGAATGGATGAGACGAGAATCGAGCTCAGTAGCTTGCAATTTGTGAGGCCTTTGTCCAGCTGATGACTGCAATAGGCTTTGGCACTTCATCCTTTATTTTCATGGAGTTATAAAAAAATACTAAAACACAAAAAAACTCAAACTAAACTTCGTTTTCTGTTCTTTTTTTAAACTTCTTTTTTTTTAATATAGCGACCAACCTGCGTATATTCTGTAATAATTTATTAATGTGTGAAATTCTGGATCCATTCGATTATGGCTAACAGCGGCGCGGCGTAAACACGTACAGACGCCAGCACATCAACCTACACCTAACTGTCAAATTTTCCCAATCAACATTGAACCTTATGCTTTAGCGATAAAGTTGAAAATCTATTACAGAAATCTGACAGATTGTAGTAGGTTGATATGCTGGCGTCTGTACATTATCTATTAATAACACTGAAACTGAAAAGAACATAAACTATTTTGGCAGTTGAAATATTAATCACGTGACCTTTTCTAGTACCAAACAACCTATCATTTTTATTGCGAAACGTACGCGGACCCGAAATAAACACTCTACTTCAGCTTCTTCAAAAACCGAACAGTGAATCATGTATAAAATATTTACAGTACACTAAGTGTCAGCGCATACCGTGCGTCGCTGCGACTAGGCGCTGCAACAAGTCGCAGAGTTGTCATTTGCTTTTGCGTTTTGTCGCTGCCACTAGACGAAAAACTGACGTTTGTCTGCGAGTAGTCGTTACGACGTGCAGAAAACGATAATTTTCTTTAAGTATTCGACGCATTTCCACGTCAGATTTAAAAACGTCGACATCGAACGTATCCATGTTGAGATTCGTAACACAAACCTTTCTCAGCGCTCACAACAAGACTGACGCTGACCTGTCGCATGCGAATGTCGTTCAGTGTGCGTATGCACAGTGCGTCTAGTCGCTGCGACAAGTAGTGGAAGCGTGCGACTCCCTAAGCCTGTCGTTGCATCTAGTCGCCGAGCTGTTGCAGTCGCATGTCGTGCGACTGTGCGCCATGTCTAAACAGCTGACATAGCTCCATTTTTATAGGATAAACCGGTCCCTAATAAATGCTAGCGGTATCTTGACAATTTGTCATGACGCCATCTCTTGATGACACTGAAGTAAAGCCCATTATTTATGGATGAAGTTAAAAAAGTTTCGATTGTGGCTGTTCGAGTCTAAGGGAATTTGACGTAGGGCTATGAAGATAAGAAAATGGGAGACGAAAACGGGCTGGAATAATTTTACCGAGCTTGCAAGACAGATTAAGTATTAATATGAATTAGGGAAGTAAGGTTTCTTACGGGAAACAGAAAAGCTGGTAAACGGTTTACGTCCTCAGTCTGTTCTGTTGTTCTGTTTCTGTAAAGCTCGAATTCATGCCCCTGAACACAATAAGCCTTGAAAACGGAAGGAAATTATATGATAGCAAGTTTTTTCATTGTAACAGTAACAATGCTTTCAAAATTCGTACACAGGTTTTGAGTGACATTGACGGAGTGGTGTCGAAGTTTAAGGGCTGAGAGGAAACAAATAAACAAATATTTTTTTAGGGGTCGAGGGGCCGAGAGTGGACTAAACGAAACTGTCACCGTTTTATTGCACCCATTTTCACATGACGTCACATGTTTTACCCTACCTTAAATTTTTCAACAGTAAATCAAAATGACAAAAATTGGTCGAGATGTGAAGTGTGTTAACGATGTATAATCTGTGGTCGAACGAGGCCACTAAAGTTGGCAACACTGCCCGGAACTACCAACTTCACGTCGTGTGCGCCCGCGCCGTCGATCGGCGCGCGCCGCCATTACTTTATTGCGACAACCCGGCACCGTCAACACGTCAGTAATTAATTATTCAAACTGTAATTACTGTAATACTTATACTTCTTCATTCATTATACAAATTTCCATACATCGCATTTTAATGTGCCTCCTACAACCTGCACATAATTTGGTGACCCCGACGTGATATCTGAGGCGAGAAGCGTAACTGCGTAACTAACATCTACCTACCGACAAGACTACAACACATCGATCACTAATAAGTAGTGATCGACGCTCCAACAAGAACAACTGAACAACGCATCTTTCTAGTCGACGAATTCTGCAAGTGATTGCGCGCCGGCCGCCTCGGACAACGCGACCAACACAGAGCACATGGCGACCAGCGACGTTGAACGACGAGACAAGCCAAGCTGTACCTGCTACCTGCTGCATCTGAACGAATCTTCCACGACAACAACTGGGAATCGCTGATCCAAATTGCCCAAATCCAGGAATGTGGAAACTAATGCTGAGGTGAAGTGATTTTCTTATTGTCGTTCGTTGAGGAAGTAGCCATTTTGGAGGTAAACAATTTTATTTCAACTTATCGCTGTGAACTTCAATTTGCCTCTTGTGTGACGGTGTGTCGGTTTCGCAAACTTTTCTTTCCGTTATTATAATATAACGACGAACTTCGTACCTACAATACATACTTGGGTACCTACATTCATATTGCTTTCTTAGTGAGGATCAAATTCATACTTTTCTCACAATAAGTACTATGCTGTCTTCGTGCCTAGCTTTAGAGATATCTAATTACGTTACGGAAAAATAAGCGATTATTCTCGCAAGATCCGGTACGTAATTTAATACATGCACGCTTGCATTTCGCGCTTATTTTTGTTTGAGTGGACGCACGATTACTTGGGCATGACATTGCTACTTATTTACGTTTCACTATATTATTGAAATAAACGCCTACTTCGTGTCATTATTGCAACTAAATAACAATCTGCGCTATGACTGCTTATTTCTCCGTCTAGCGTTCTGAGACAACGATAACTACCTGTGAGTATTGCCTACTTTGCAATACTTACCTACGTCATTTGTAATAATACTTCAAACTCCTTTGTTACCTAATTTGTAACAAAGACGATCTTGTTCCCTTACTTCATAATTATTGAAACCTTCTACCTGCGACTAAAACAAGTAAAAAACTTCCCGCCACTTTATACTGTGATAAGTTTAGACACAGTTAGTGATTATATTCGCCGACTATTCCAGATTCTGAGATTCCACCGGAACACCTGACTACGCTGCACGGGTGCGCGCGACTATTGCTGCGCGTGGGTGACAGCGGGTGATAAGCAGAGTAAGCTGAACTGAAGGTGACGCTGACGCCATCAGCCTGCACTCGCTGCGCTCCGGGCTCGTGGGATTGGATTGTCGGTACCAATTTATTGTACCTATATAGTATTGGCTATTAGTACTTTGTTTCAACGTTATTTGCCACTTCATATATTTGCATTGGTACTTCCCTCACTGAATAACAATGGCGGACGACATTAAGAAGCTTAGGCAGCTTCGCAGTAGTGTAAAGGGTAGAATTACTTTATTCAAAAAACATGTTGAGTTCCTGAAATCAATTGATCCCGGTCAAGTTACAAAATTACAACTTACCGAGTTGCAATTAAAGTTAGAAAGATTTCAGGCATTGTTCTCTCAATTTGATGAACTTCAATCTAAAATTGAAGCACTAGATCTTGAATCTGAAAGTGAGCTTAATGAAAGAGAATCGTTTGAGGAAACATTTTGTAATTTAATTTCACAAGCGCAGTTGATAATTGAAAACGTTTCTCAGGCTCAAGGCGGTTCTTCTCAAAATAATAAAAACGTTGATAATAATTCAGAGTGCAGCAGTTCAACCTGCAAAATAAATTCTAATGTCAAATTACCAACAATAGAACTTCCAAAATTTGATGGTAACTACTTGAAGTGGCTCGAGTTCCGTGACACTTTTGACTCTCTAATTAATAAAAATAATTCCATTCCGGAAATTAATAAATTTCATTACCTCCGGTCTTCATTGGACAGTGGTGCTGCACTTGTTATAAAATCAGTTTCTTTCACTGCTGAAAACTACATGCTGGCATGGCAACTCTTGTGTGATAGGTATGATAACAAGAGACTATTGATAAATAACCATTTAAAGTCTCTGTTTAATTTTGATACCATCACAAAGGAATCACATAAATCTTTGCGTTATATGATTGATTACTTCACAAAAAATTTACGTGCCTTAAATTTATTAAAGGAACCGACAGAACACTGGGACACAATTATTATTTACATGATGGCCTCTAAACTAGATGGCGCCACAGGTCGCAATTGGGAAGAACATAGGAACAATTTATCGGTTTGTCCAACTCTTGATGAATTTTACCAATTCCTGCGGAATCGAGCTGATGTTCTAGAAACTCTGTATTTTGGAAAATCAGATGTTAAACCTCAGCGTTCAAACCCGCAGACGAAATCTTTTGTATCTTCAAGTAGTACTGAAAGGTCAAACAGTAAGCAGTGCATTATCTGTAAGCAAAGTCATTTTGTTCACGAGTGTGAAAAATTTAAAACTTTAAGTGTAGGCTTGCGCCTGAAAGAGGTTGCTAAGCATAAGCTTTGTCCCAATTGTCTTCGCGGTGGTCATAATGTCAATCGTTGTTTCCGAGGTCCGTGTAAATTCTGTAAGAAAAAACATAGTACGTTGTTACATGAAAGTGAAGAATCAAAACAAACTAATAATATTGAAAATTCAAACTTACCTTCAACTTCTGGGTCGAATTCCAGTGTTGCTCCTGCAGTGTCGTTATCCGTCGTGATGGCGAGCCAGGTGTTATTATGCACGGCCCTGGTCGAGATAGTCGACCAACAAAATAATACTTACCTTGCGAAGGCATTGCTTGACAATGGCAGTCAGTCTTCCTTTATTACAAAAAACCTACAAAATAAATTAAAATTAAACTTCACAAAGAGAAATCCAGTCACTGTTAGTGGCATCAATAACGCTGTTGTAAATACGGCTCAATATTGCGATTTACAATTGAAATCTCGTTTAAACGATTTTTGTGTCACTGTGTCATGTCTTGTCATACCACAAATTACTAGCAAACTTCCAAGTGTGGGCATTGATCCATCACAACTTAACTTACCTCACAATCTTCAGTTGGCTGATCCTGAGTTCTTCAGTCCTTCTGACATCGATATTCTGTTAGGTGCAGATATCTTTTGGGATATTGTAAACCCAAGGTTAATTAAACTAGGTCGAAACAAACCTACATTACAACACTCTAAATTAGGCTGGTTAATATCTGGGCCTACTAGTGTTGACATCAGCCGCAAATTAAATCATAATAATAATACTGTATGCAACTTTTCTCAAAGTATTCAACAAACATTAACTAAATTTTGGGAGGTAGAAGAATTACCCCCTATCAAAAAACATTTTTATTCTAAATCCGAAGAGCTGTGTGAAAGCATCTTTATTAAGAATACTAAACGATTAAATGACGGTCGTTTTCTAGTTACAATTCCACTAACTGATTCTCCAGAACAAGCTCTCGGTGACTCTTACTATGTAGCGCGTCGTAGATTTATTAATTTAGAGCGAAAACTAAAGAAGTCACCTATTCTAAAGGAGGATTATAAATCATTCATTCGTGAGTATGAACACCTGGGTCATCTTTCTCTAATTGAGCGTCCGTCTTTTGGTTATTTTTTACCCCACCATGCTGTAATGCGTCCCAATAGTGAAACTACTAAATTACGAGTAGTGTTCGATGCTTCGTGCAAATCTACGTCCGGAAAGTCCTTTAACGACATTCAACTGGTGGGGCCAGTCATACAAGACGATCTTCTATCAATTCTATTGCGATTTCGTCGACATGCTTTCGTTGTTACTGCCGATATAGAAAAAATGTACCGGCAAATATTAGTTAACGAGTCTCAGCGAAATCTACAATTGATTTTGTGGAGAGACGAAGAAACGATGCCGTTGCAGGTACTACAGCTGAACACTGTAACTTATGGCACGGCTTCGGCTCCTTTTTTGAGCACAAGATGTTTATTAGAGTTGTCGCGTGAATGCGCCGATAAACCCGACGTACAGCATGTTATTGAGCATGATTTTTACGTCGACGATTTGAATACGGGTTCTAACTCAAAACAAGATTTAAAGAATGTTGTTCATGAAGTCATTAATAAACTTTCAGAAGCCTGTTTTCCTTTGCGCAAATTCCGGACAAATGTTCCAGATATTTTGGAGAATCTTCCTATAACAAATAATTGTCAAGATTTTAACAAGGAGTCCACGGTTCTAGGTCTGAAGTGGTATCCACAAACAGATACTTTAAAATTTTCTACAGAGTTCAAAATTGAATCGAAAGTTACTAAGCGCAATATTTTATCTATGTCCTCTAAAGTATTTGACCCACTGGGTTTATTATCAGCAACTATTATTATTCCAAAGACAATATTGCAACAACTGTGGTTATTGAAAAATGATTGGGATCAAGAAGTCCCAAATAACATCAAACTTCAATGGGAAGAATTCATTAAAAATTTGCACTATATTTCCAGTCTTGAGGTGCCCAGGCATGTGGTCTGCCCAGCACCAATTAAAATAGAATTTCATTGTTTCACTGACGCATCGCAAACTGCGTACGGTGCTTGCTTGTACGTTAAATCACACGATGCACTAGACGTTATACATACTCACCTTTTTTGTGCCAAGGCGAAAGTAGCTCCTTTAAAACCGGAATTAACTATACCTCGTCTTGAGTTAATGGGTGCTCTATTAGGTGCTAGATTGCTTACAAAGGTTCTTCATTCATTAAGTAGCAAAAATATTGAAACTTCACGCGCTGTTTTGTGGACAGATTCAACTATAGTTTTGGGATGGATTAAAACTCAACCAAAAACCTTAAAAACTTTTGTATGCAATCGAATACAAGAAATCCGTGAACTTACCGCTCAACATGAATGGCGCTATGTGCCAACTCAGGATAATCCGGCAGATCTAGCTTCACGCGGAGTCAAACCGCAGGATCTTAAAGGTAACAATCTTTGGTGGCACGGTGCTTCCTTTTTAAGTAAACCTGAGGATGAGTGGCCTCAGCCTAATATTAACTTACCAAGTAACACATTACCTGAAATGAAGGTTAGTTTAACTACACAATGTATTCAAGGTTTTATTTCCTTTGACAAATTTTCTAAACTCTCTAAACTACAGAGAGTTCTAAGCTATGTACAACGTTTTATATACAACTGTAAAAATAAAAATAATAAATTGAGAGGCAAACTGACACTACAAGAATTACAAACTTCTTTAAAAACATTAGCCAAAATATCGCAAACTTATTCCTTTGAAAGGGATATTCATTCTTTAAAAACAACAGGATTTGTAAATTGTAAATCTAATATTCTATCATTGAATCCATTTCTGGATAACGAAAACATCCTGAGAGTCGGGGGACGCATTCAAAGTGCGTTGCAACCCTATAATAAAATACATCCCATTTTAATTGATTCCAAGCATACATTTGCGAAACTTTTATTTGCAGAGGAGCATCTGCGTCTACTACATTGCGGTCCTCAGCAATTACTTAGCTTGATACGTGAGAATTTCTGGCCCGTTGGTGGCAGATTTCTTGCTACACAAACTGTAAAAAAATGTGTCAAATGTGTACGGACAAAGGGTAAATCCGTTCAAACTTTGATGGGGAACCTCCCTCATCCTAGAGTAAATCCCTCGTCTCCATTTGAAATTTGTGGTACTGATTTTGCAGGTCCGTTCCATATTTCTAACCGTAAAGGACGTGGCGCTAGAACTAGCAAATGCTACTTGTGTCTTTTTGTCTGTTTCTGGTCCAGGGCTTTGCACCTTGAAGTTGTCAGTGAGTTGAGCACCAATGCATTTATTTCATGCCTACGTAGGTTTATTTCCAGGCGAGGAAAGCCTCGCATAATTTACTGCGATAATGGTAGGAACTATGTGGGGGCAAATAACGAGTTGGGCAGAATGCTTAAGGCCGCCAATGAGTCCGCGACTGAGTTCGGAGCGAGCGAGGGTATTGAGTTCAAATTCAGTCCAGCTTATGCACCCAATTTCGGTGGAATCTGGGAAGCTGGAGTTAAGGCGGCTAAGTTCCATTTAAAACGAATCGCAGGTAATTCTAATCTTACATTTGAAGAACTTTCCACTCTTTTTACACAAATTGAGGCAATATTGAATTCGCGTCCGCTGACACCTATGTCATCAGATCCGTCAGACTTTAACCCATTAACTCCCGGCCACTTCCTGATCGGGCGTCCGTTGACATCACTGGCATCTCCCATCATAGAAAAATTGTCGATCAACCGATATCAGCATTTAGAAAAACTGAGGCAACATTTTTGGAAAAGATGGTCGCAAGAATTTCTCTCCGAGCTACAACAGCGAGTCAAATGGCGTCGATCCAGCGGCCGTATCAAGGTGGGAGACGTAGTTGTAATTAAAGACGACCACCTGCCGCCAATGAAGTGGACCTTGGGAAGAGTGGAGAAACTTTTCGTCGGACCAGACGGTCTATGCAGAGTTGTAGATGTAACCACAACTAAAGGAGTCGTCCGACGAGCCCTGAACAAAGTCTGCATCCTGCCAGTTGAAGATCCAGAGCTTCTTGAAAGCACGGCTTTCAAGGGGGCGGAGGATGTTAACGATGTATAATCTGTGGTCGAACGAGGCCACTAAAGTTGGCAACACTGCCCGGAACTACCAACTTCACGTCGTGTGCGCCCGCGCCGTCGATACGTCAGTAATTAATTCAAACTGTAATTACTGTAATACTTATACTTCTTCATTCATTATACAAATTTCCATACATCGCATTTTTAATGTGCCTCCTACAACCTGCACAAGTGATTTCACATTTAGGTAAGCGCACTAATGTTTACAAAACTATAGATGGGTAAAAAACTGTATCAAAGAAAAGGACTTTGACTGTAAAAAACTGTATCAAAGAAAAGGACTTTGTAGTTTATTTTTCAATAAAATCTGCTATTCGTAGTTCGTTCCAAGAAACTTAAACAGATTTTACCGATTTTTGGCTGTTCAAAATTAATTACAAATTCCGCTCTCACGAAAATTCTAGTTAATCTTAAATCAAAGCGACGCGCTGAAAACTTCTTTTGTTTGAACGTTTAATTAAATCTAGTTACTGTTTTAAATTATTTATAAGTTACGTACTGGAGGAAATTTAATTGTATTCAGCGTAAAACCAAATTCTTAACACATTCATAGTATATTATTTAGAATGAATATCCACATCATCATCTGCCTAGCCTTTTCCCAACTATGTTAGGGTCGGCTTCCAGTCTATCCGGATGCAGCTGAGTACCAGTATTTTACATGGACCGACTGCCTATCTGACCTCCACAGCCCAGTTACTAGGTAATATGAAACCCCTTGGTAAGACTGGTTGTCACTTGTCAGACTTTCGGGCTTCTGACGACCCGTAATGAGTGCCAAAGGGCCAACGGCTTAACATGCTTTCCGAGGCACGGAGGGGTCTTTGTATGTAAAGATGGTCACTCATCCACGGACCAACTGCAGCAAGCGTAGCTTAACCTGATCGATCGACCCGTGCGGCTGTCATTACTTAGCCACAAGCCCCTCTCGCCTCAATGAATACCGACATATTATGATTATTTTATTAAATACTTGCTACTTATAATCTAACTTGTTTGTATTGTTCCACTGCAGAATAAAGGCCTCCCTCTCCCTTTTCCACACAATTATGTCTTTTGCTAGTCCTATAGGTAGGAGTCAGGCTTGTTCGGCCATCTTCGTCTCGGCCTGCCGCGACGGCGGCGTCGTGCGTTCAGTGTGACCCAATCGGTGGTTCTCTTAGCCGATTTGCCATGTGACGTGCGGCAGACATGTCCGGCTCAGTCCCACTTAAGCTCCGTCCGTGATTTTGGTTTCAGCTCGCAGTGTTGTGTTTCTTTTACTTATAATTGAATTAAAATTCGCCAACAGCTTTTTTTTTTATTACGAAAAACCTATACAATGCGTGGTCACGTGAAACTGGAAATGTATAGCTTTCTTATTTATACCTATGGTACCTACAGTGTGTTGTTTTATGCGACCAACTCCAAGTATCTCATTAATTCGTAATTCCTTGGTTTCAATTCGTTGTTTTTTGTTTTTTTTTTTAACCAATGATCTTATAATTCCATTTTTTTTGTTTGTTATTTTTCATATTATTATTTTATTCAAAATGAACTTGACAGTTTTTCATAACCAATTTAATATACATACCTACCTACTGAAATGGCGTGTCGTGGCTATCGTGCAAACTTGTGCAAACAGTCCCGTTTACGTATGACATGACAGGTCCAAACGAAAAATCCACATATTATTATTGAATTATTAGTCCTTTCACAATACACAAATTATTTTTTCATTGTAAAATGTTGGCGGTCGAGTAAAAACTCGACCGCCAATACAACCAATATTTTTACAATCAAAATTTTAAAAATATTGGTTTAGTAGAATGGTTTAGAAGTTTTTCATTTTAATAAAAAAAAAATTGTAAGTAAGTACTATAGCAGTATACATGGTGTTTCTATCCTCATCGAGTTTGTTACAAGTTGATGAGACTAAAATTATATTTATACAGGATGTAATTTTAATCACCGTTTTCCTCTTAAGGGGTCATTGTACTCATCATTATGAACAACTTTTACTATGGAACCAGCAAAAAAAGAAATCAGCTGTCCCCTACATTTTGACGAGTTATGCGAACTAGGGAACAGCTGATTTTTTTTACGATTTCAGGTTTTGTCCCATAGTAAAAGTTGATCATAATGATGAGTACAATGACCCCTTAAGAGGAAAACGGTGATGAAAATTACACCCTGTATATAGAAAAATAGCTGCTGCCCGCGACTTCGTCTGCAATACAGGATGAAAAGTAGCCTATATCCTTACTCAGGGCATGGTCCATCTGTGTGTCAAATTTCATAATATCCGTTCAGCTGATTTAGCTTGAGAACGTAGCAAACAAACAAAGAAACTCACCTTAGCATTTTTAATATTAAATTACGATTAAAAATAATAAATAGGGATCAGCTTGAAGATCTGACAGCGCACGTCATGATATAAAATATAAAATGTTTTAATTATTTAAACAAAGACTCTTTTATTTCTTGAAGCACCTCTCCCACAGTACCTCATCTGCCTAGCCTTTTCCCAACTATGTTGGGGTCGGCTTCCAGTCTAACCGGATGCAGCTGAATACCAGTATTTTATATGGAGCGACTGCCTATCGGACCTCCACAACCCAGTTACTGGGTAATACGATACCCCTTGGTAAGACTGGTTGTCAGACTTTCGGGCTTCTGACGACCCGTAACGACTGTCAAAGATCCACGAATGACAGCCGGGAAAAACGGCTTAACGTGCTTTCCGAGGCACGGAAGGGTCTCGGTATGTAAAGATGGTCACCCATCCACAGACCAACCGCGGCAAGCGTAGCTTAACCTGATCGATCGACCTGTGCGGCTGTTATTATTTAATACCTACCTGAAGAAATACCTCCGAAAATGTTCAGATGTTTAGCGGACGGACTTTGTGGTCTGTTTTCTTCAAAGACAATAAATTATTTACGTGGTATCTTTAATTAATCTCTTTGGTTTTGTTCCTTATGTGAGTGAATAGTATTCACATGACATGGTATTCAAACATAACTGGCGAAATGTGGGTGTAGGTACAGACGCCAGCACATCAACCTACACGAAACTGTCAAGTTTTCCCAATCAACTTTGAACCTTATACTATAGCAATAAAGTTGAAAATCTATTAAAGAAATTTGACAGATTGTAGTAGCTTGATGTGCTGGCGTCTGTACCAACTACACTTCTATCTAATCCTTCGCGGATTACAGGCGTGACGTTATCTAAATACATAATATTGAATGAAGTATGTCGATTAGAACTTTTCTTTATTGATCACCACTACGATCCTTATTAAAAAAACGAATTCTCCAAATGTTTATAATTATGAAGATATCGCCAGTTTTTAATAAAAAAATGTGGTGTCCTACCAACCCTATAGGTTAAAACAATTACTGCCATAAACGTGTAATTAGCTTAAGTAACCGATAACCGTATATCGGCAGAGATTAACCACCATATAAATATTAATTAACGCGTAAAAAAACGTTGGCTGCGCAGTAAAAACGAGCAACGGCGTTTTTTTAATTAAACTCTTTATTGGGGCAGAGGTTACATGCTACCGTTAATGTATTTCACGAATGATACTCATGTTTTAATTTAAAATAGTTTTACTAATCACAATCACGTAAAACGATGTTTTCTTTCACCGTTTCGAGCGCAGTACTGATTAAATAATTTACACAAAGTAAAGCGCCTGTCAGGGACATATCGTGAGGAAACCGACTTGTCCTAGAATCAAAAATGCGAGGACAGTGACATTTACCAACCCGCACTGGGCCTGCGTGGTGGACTACGGCCTGCATTCTCTCACAGAGAGGAGGCCTCCTAGCAGTGGGAAACATTATAGGCCAAGTATGACGTAAAACCATTTTTCTGTATTTGTCGTAGCATCAATTCAGCTAAAAATATTGGAATAGCCCTATATATTTATTAACATTAAAATAAATAATTTAACAAAAGACCTGCCAGGTTATTTGAAATGACTCCATTAACAAAACATTAACTTACTGAATAGGAGACTAATCCTAATCGGATTAGTCTCCTACTGCCAAATCAAACATAAAATACAAAGTAAGGTCCCGAAAGAATAAGTTTTCTAAACGAAGAAGGCAATTTCTCTAACTAACAGGAAGTTACCGGAGTAGCGCACAGGTTTGCAGCCCAAACATAACATAAAATAGATACGTATATATGTGTGTATGTATATACATAAAGGGCATAAGGGTCGGACGATAACTACGTAAGTCCACATCTTAAAGATATAGTTCAGTAAATAAGACAAACTATTCGAGCACACAAGTGAAAGTGATTTGAATAATTTGATTATTTCATTTCAATTTGAATAATATATGTCTAAAATTATATTAGGTATGTGTAGGGAATTAGTCCTGAACTTGACCATGCACTACCAACTGCTAGGGAATGTTAATTTGAGTGAACTTGGATTTAGTTATCACACTAATATTATAAAGGCGAAAGTTTGTGTGTGTTTATATGTTTGTTACATCTTGACGCTCAAACGGCTGGACCAATTTTGATAAAATTTTGTATGGAGGTAGCTGACACCCTGGATTAACATTGTAACGTTGCAAAAATTATATATTGATCGCGTCAAGTAGCGTCACCTGTTGTGGTTAGCGGCGGACTAACGCCATGGTTGTCAACGCTGTTGTACGTGACACAGATGGCGTTGGTGTCATTATTCATTATTTTTCAGGTCATTGGCAAAAAATATTTGTTGTCTGTATTTTTATTAGAAGTAGGTAGTAAGTACATTATTTTTTAAATTACTCTTTTATAGTAATACTAGCTGCGCCCCGCGGTTTCACTCGCATAAGTTTCGATCCCGTAGGAATTCGAGATACAAAATACCCAATGTGTTAATCCTGGTTATAAACTGTCTGTGTGCCAAATTTATTCTAAATCCGTTCAGCAGTTTTTGCGTGAACGAGTAACAAACATCCATCCATCGTCACAAACTTTCGCGTTTATAATATTAGTAGGAATTAGGATAGATGCGTAACGAAGGTAAACAATGCAAAAACGGTGAGTCAGTCCTTTAACAATATCTTAAAGACTCCCATCAGCATCACCTAAGCGCCTCTTATTAAAAATAGTAATTCATTCCACAAACGCGCCTAGGTATATCTATTAGCTATAACTATCCTTACCTACTGTGTCAGGTTGGAGTCACCTACACATTTGGGTCCAGCCCCCGATACAGAATAATCCACGAATAGAATGGGCTGCAACGCTCAAGAGTCCGCCACCAAGAAGGAAAGCTCTTACCTTCGGCCGTGAACTTTTGTCCAGTAGGTAGTAGGTATTTTCTCGCTGGGAGCTCCCGCGTCTGACGCTCTCGTTTTGATGATTGGGTCACGAACTGCACTTGATAATGTTTATTAGGCTTCACAGGTCACTAGAAGGTCTATATTCACATTTACACACGCAGATTTAACGAGGAATCCTTTCATTTAAGTTTTTATCGCGATCGCACGTGTTCCGTGCGCCGGTCAGTTGTTTCTCTCTGAGCCATCGTAAAATGGCGCTAGCAGTCCGGCTAAATACACGTCCGTGATTGGACGCGACGTATGAGCGCGGATTTGTTGACGGTTCAAGCTCCTATCTCGGAAGGAGACACTCAAAACGCTGCGGTTGCCCATTCGATTTCCGTTGGATATTTATGATATTAAATTAAGAATTTATGATTATGAAACATACCGCCCACCAAAATACACTTGTGTATTTTCTTACTTAGAAAATAATTTAAAGAAAATGAGAATTAGAACCTAGATAACGAATGCACACGAAGTAAAACTAGGGTACTAAATTTACGATAACTAAATTACTAACGAATAACGCACTAATCGATAAGGTTTGGTAAAGGACACAGCTTTGCCAATGGTCTGGTGAGTGAAGAGCCATCGACTGTGCGAACGGTTGCAACGCGCACTACTCCGTCCGGGCCAGGGTGAAGGTTCTCAACTCTCGCAAGAGGCCAGTGTAACGGAACAGCGTTATCAATTTTAATAATGACAACCGATCCTACGTCTAATGGTTTCGAATTTTTGGTCCACTTTGCCCGTTGAGTAAGAGTATGGAGATATTCCCGTTTCCAACGATTCCAAAAAGTTTGTTGGAAACGCTGTATTAATTGCCAACGATCGAGACGATTTATGTTGATGGAGGTTAGATCCTCATCAGGAACGGACGTTAACGGTTCCAACGTTAAGAAATGACCCGGTGTGAGGACATTCAAATCATTGGGATCAGAACTCAATGGACAGAGGGGTCGCGAGTTAAGCATTGACTCGATTTGGACGAAAACAGTAGCTAATTCTTCGAAAGTAAGCGTTTGTTCGCCTATGATGCGATACAAGTGAGATTTAACAGATTTTATCTGGATTTCCCAAACTCCACCAAAGTGGGGACTAGCAGGTGGATTGAAACGAAATTCGATATTCTCAACGTTAGCAGCTGACTGCATGAATGAATGAAGCTGATTATTCGCGCCTACGTAATTGGTTCCGCAATCAGAGTGAATGATGCTAACTCTACCACGGCGACCAACAAACCTTCGGAGTGCTGCTAAAAACGCGTCTGTTGACAAATCCGAAACTGCTTCGAGATGAAGTGCTTTTGTACTAAGGCAAACGAATAAACACAGATAGGCCTTGCCGATTTTGGCACCGCGAAGTTTTCCTAGTTTGATACGAAAGGGACCACCGTAATCCGTACCTACAACAGAGAAAGGCTTCACTTGATTGACACGAACAGCGGGTAGATCACTCATATACGGTTCGAGAGGAGTAGGATTTGTTTTGTAACACTGTAAGCATTTCGACAAACAATGCCGAATAGCACATTTTGGGCACAGAATCCAGAATTGCTGAGTTAAAAGGTACTGCACGGTATTAATTCCTGCATGGCAGTTTTCACGATGAAGCGCCTCTATTATCAGGTAAGTGAGTCTCGAATCACGAGGGAGAAGGGCGGGGTATTTATGCTCAAACTCGAGCCCTGATCTCGACAGTCTGCCGCCCACCCTGAGCACTCCCTGTTCGTCTAAGAATGGATTGAGTTTACGCATTTGTTTTGATAAAAGAGTTCTGGCATGCAACTGTTGAATCTCGGTAGCGAAGCAACGAGACTGAATATGCTTTACAATAATCATGAGCGCGTTATGAAGTTGGGTCCGATTTGACACAGAATTAGAAATACGGGTACGTTTACTGCGCAGGAAAGCGATGAATTTTATCCACACGCACAAGAGGCGCTGGATTTTGCGAATAGATGAATAACGTTCGAGTAAGATATCTATGAAAGAAATTATCGAATCATCGTGGGTGAGTAGTGAGTGTGGACTCTTTTCTTCCAGTTCAAGTGCGGTTTTATCCAACACTTTGTCATCACCAGACCAAGAGAGGACAGGATGGGAAAGCCACAAGGGACCCGTCCACCATAAACGATTGTTGGCTAGTTCTGACGGAAGTTGACCGCGCGAAACTATGTCCGCCGGATTATCTTCGGAAGCCACGTGATTCCAACGAGCATCTGGAATGACATCGAGAATATGACCAACGCGGTTCGCGACGAAAGCCTTCCAACGTGAAGGGTGAGAGCGAATCCACGCGAGTACGACGGTAGAGTCAGACCATGCAAAAACACCAGTGCAAGGAAAAACAGATGAATATAATTCCTTAACGAATTTTAGAAGATCAGCGAGAAGGACGGCAGCGCATAATTCAAGGCGTGGCAACGACGTAGATTTGATTGGAGCTACTCGTCCTTTTGAGCAGACGAAAAAGACCCGAACTTTTTCGTCTGCATCAATAGTTCGTAAGTATACTGCAGCACCATAACCGGTTTCGGAGCTATCTGAAAACCCGTGAATTTCACAAGATTTTGTGTTTTTTACAGAGACACAGCGAGGAATACGCAACGATTGTAAGAGAGGCAGCTGTTCGAGATAACGGTTCCAGAAATTAACGACATCCTCAGGAGGATCATCATCCCATCCCACATTGAGGACCCACAGGCGTTGTATCAAAACCTTGGCAACGATTGTCAATGGGGAGAGAAAACCTAAGGGATCAAACACGCGCGCGAGTTCGCTAAGAATGTTCCTCTTAGTGCATTTCCTCTGCTGTGGACTAACAGAAAAAAAGAAGCAATCACTGAATGGATCCCACCTTAAGCCCAGAACCTTAAGAGTAGGATTTTCTTTGTCATCTAAAGTGACTGAAGCCGTCAAGCAGTGTTCGGGTGGTAAATCAGCAAGAAGCTCAGGGGTGTTAGTTGCCCACTTTCGTAGCTCAAAGTTTCCCCTCCTGAGCAACTCGATGACTTCAGTTCGCGCCTGTAGAGCGGTATCAAGGCTGTCAAAACCAGTCACAATATCGTCGATGTATAGCGCAGAAGATAAAACCTTACTTGCAATTGGCAGATCACGACCTTCATCGGAAATCAGCTGTTTGATGGTACGGCACGCGAGAAAAGGAGCAGAGGATACGCCGTAGGTTACGGTGTTGAGCCGATATTCCTGAACGGGTTGTTCATTGTTAAAACGCCAGAAGATGCGTTGGTAATCGCGATCAGCGTCAGCAATTTGGATCATACGATACATCTGCCTCATGTCAGCGGTGAACACAACGAAGTGAATACGAAAGTTAAGAAGAATTTCTGCAATGTTCGCCTGAAGCTTAGGACCGATTAAAAGAGTATCGTTGAGAGAAGTTCCTGTCGCATCTTTAGCTGACGCATTAAAAACCACACGCAGCCTGGTTGTGGCAGAATCAGGACGAAGTACAGAGTGATGAGGAATATAATATTTTCCGGTTTTAAGCTCGTCGATCGGAACAGTACTCATGTGATCGCTGTCTAGATAGTCCTTCATAAAGTCCCTATATTGTTTGTATAAATCCGGATCTTTAATTAATTTCCGTTCTATTGAATGAAAACAGCGCAAAGCGGTGTCGCGAGACCCTGGAAAAGATCTATCGAGGTTTTCCTCCTTGAACGGCAAAGTGGTAATATACCTGCCTGTGAGATCGCGAGTGTATTGAGTTGCAAATATTTCTTCACAGCGTTCCTCGTTCGGAGTTAAGCGTCGAGTGGTCTCGAACGATTCTAGCTCCCATAAGCGTTTGACTTCTTCAGAGAGACAGTCGTCTTCGTTTACGAAAAACGACTGGACGTCAGCCCCGCCACCAGCACCGCCAAGCAGGATCCAACCAAATATGGAATTAAGAGCGGCGGGTTGCTGTGATCCTCCACCCACACTACCAGGACGCAATAATGAGGCGAAGATCTCAGCACCAAGAAGAAGATCGATAGGGCCAGGCAGGTGACAGTCCGGGTCGGCCAGTGGAAGACCCTTTAAATGATGCCAAGACGATTTATCAATGCGAGTAGAAGGCATTTTACCGCAGATGCTAGGTAAAGTGAGCGCGTTAACATTAAAGAGGTTCCGGCCGTTGACACCAATCTCAATCTCAACTGTTCCTGAAACAGCTGCAGAAGACTGTGCTATGCCGATGACACGGCGAGAAGTTGAATTATTAGGAACACCAAGTCGCTTAACGGCACGTTCAGTGATGAAATGTGCTTGGCTTCCCGAATCTATGAGAGCGCGGAGCAATTGAAAATCACCCGACGAGTCACGAACTTGAACTTTGGCCGTAGAAAGAAGCACCACAGACTTGTCGCCGAGACTTGTCAGTACTTGAACTTTATTGTCGTTTGAGGTACTCGAAGAAGGTTGGACGGATGAAGAAGCTACACTGTCAGGCTGATCCAAATGAAGAAGCGTGTGATGGCGCTGACGACATTTCTGACACCTGAAGATAGATCTACATTCCGTGAGACGATGAGAAGGTTTAAGACAGTTGTAGCACCAACGGTTAGTTTTTGCAGCCTCAATCCGTTCAGCGACGGGAATCTGTTCAAACCGTTTGCAATGGTTGACAGAGTGATTTTCTGAACAAATTGGACATTTAACGATTGATTGCGCCGATGATGATGAACCTGATGACGAAGTAGCGGGCTTTGACTTCTCTTCTGTGTTGGAAAGAAACACGGTCGTGGTCTTGGATTTTGACGGATGACCAGTTGATTTATTTTGAGTATGTTTCTCTTGACTACGATTGACAGAGGCTTTGGAGCGATCTTGAGTGGAGAAGTGTGTATCTCTCACGAGCGCTTCACATTTAGTGTATAGGAAGGTCAACAACTCCTTGAAGTCTGGTAGCTCTGAGGAGATATGTTTTCGTTCATAAGCGCACCGCGTTTGTGAATCTAATTTCGACAAAAAATGGTAACAGAGCACGAAATTCCATTCTGTTGTCGGTAATCCGAGACCTCTTAAAATATTTAAATTCTCGTTTGTAGTATCAAGAGCACGACGAAGTTCATCTGGCGCGTTAGATTTTATGTTTATTTCGAGTATTTCCTTCCAGCACGTAAATGCTAACTCACGGTTATCTTGGTATCTCTGGCTTAATGTCTGGTAGGCCTCGAGATAGAAGGTGCCTTCGGGAGGGTAGGTGCGGATGAGAGAAAGAGGGTCCCCAGAAAGGCTTGAAAAAAGATAATGCATGCGTTCAGCGTCCGATAGGGATTTATTACGATGAATTAACGAATTATAAAGACTATAAAATCTAGGCCATTCTTTTATGTTTCCAGAAAATGTCGGAATGTTGATTTTAGGTAACTTTACGTTAGACATGCAAGAGCGATCTATAACGGTTGAATTTGATTTAGATTCTCCTGCATTGTTAGGAACCAACTCCATATGAATACTCATGATATTGAAATAAGCCTGGTCGAAGTCTACTCGGATATCATCCTCCTGTTCCTCTGAATCGCTGTCCACAATACAGAGAATATCGGAATGTGCCTCTTCAAAGCTGTCACACAATTTCTGTACGACGGAATAATGAGCAAGAAACGCGTTCAATTGGGCAGGCTCCTTTTGGGCCAACTCAGCGACTTCAAGCGTCTTCCGTAAACGATTCAATGCGAGTGTACGCTTACGCCGCAAAACAGGTAAGTCCCTAACAGTAAGTGCAGGTTCATCATTAGCCATGATGAGCGATTTACGTTTCTTAGATATAGGATCCGCTTTCGACTTGCGTCTTGTATTGTATGACATTTTTAATACGATTGAAAACCAACGATGAAATTATTATATTAATTAAGTAACTAATAAAATTAATTTGGTACGTAATAAAAGTTCCCTTATCACAAGATAAGATAAACGATGAAGAACGAAAGCGATAAATGAATTGTAAGTCGAAGACTTATCGATCAACGAATAAATTTTAACCCGCACACTAAGATCACAGTAGGTATAGCGCGAGTATATTGAAATATTAGACTGGAAACGAATAGGCACTATACAAAGGATTAGAAAACGTATTGTTGTATAGCACGAGAAGTCCAAGTCTAAAACGTATTAAGGACGCTATCACATTTTTCCACGAATAACAGTGCTTTTCAGGTACCATTTTAATGAACTTGGAGTCGCAACTGCAAGGATATCTTGGTTTCAAATTAAAGATAATATATTCATCTCCAGAATGGCTTCATAACAATTAAATAGCCCCATACAAAATTTTCACATAAATACGTTTTTACCATCACAATAATCGCAAAAAATTTAATAAAAAGGGGTTTGAATAAGGACCTATATAGCTAAATCCACTGCATATTTTTACTTAAAAATAAGAAGATATTGTTGCTTATATAGTCCTCTATACGACAAGCTAAATATTTTGTAGATAAATAAATAACTTTTTCATTTATGAGACAAATAAGAAACGCTCTCAAATTTTTCCATACATTTTCTACCCGCGGACACTTGCGGTTCGTCATTCCGCGCTCAGAGGCGCTCGTGGAAGCACGTCTGTGTCGCTTTCTCGCAAAAAATAATTACGTAAAAAAGTGAGTTCCGAGTTGTGTACTGAGGTCGGACGAAATTGATACTTTTTCGGACTGAAATAAAATTAAGTACGATTATTGGTATTTGTTTCAGAAAAAATACTTAGTTGTAATTTTTACAAGCTTTTATTTAACTTGCAATGTATGTATGTATGTATGTAACTATGTTTGTTCGGGTGGACTCTTGCAATTAAATTTTGAAGCAGATATCTTCAACCGATTGAGCTGAAATTTTGTATGCACGTTTAGTTTGGATGACAATGCATGGTTAGCTGTGTGACGTTATTCTAAATCCAAAATGGCGGAACGCCCAAGATGGCGGACTACTTATTTTTAAGGCACTCCTACAATATGGATATCAAATGAAAGGGATTGCTGAGAATAACTCGAAAAATAAAATGACGTCACTCTAAATCCAATATGGCGGACTTCTAAAGATGGTGGACTAGTTATTTTTAATGCACTCCTACAATATGGGTATCAAATGAAAGGGATTGCTGAGAATAACTCGAAAAATAAAGTGACGTCACTATAAATCTAATATGGCGGTCATCTAAAGATGGTGGACTAGTTATTTTTAATGCACTGCAACAATATGGGTATCAAATTAAATTACTTGGTGAGGATGACTTGAAAAATAAAGTGACGGCATTCTAAATCCAATATGGCGGAACACCAAAAATGGCGGACTAGTTATTTTTAATGCACTTCTATAATATGGGTATCAAATGAAAGGGCTTGCTAAGAATAACTCAAAAAACAATGTGACGTTACTCTAAATGCAATATGGCGGACTTAAAGATAGCGGACTAAGTTTTTTATGCTTTCCTACAACATGGGTATCAAATGAAAGGTCTTGCTCAGAATACGTATGCGAGTTAAACTCCACAAAAAAACCTGTCCAGCGATAACTAAAAAGTAAAAAACAAATTAAAAGTAAAAACTTTTTTTAAAAACAAGCTTTTAGTTAAATGCGCTAAAAAGAATAAAATAAAATTTTCCTTTAAAACTTTTACTTTTAAATAAAATACTTACTGTTTTCATAAGGGAATGATTATTTTTAAATATCACAACGAAACTACGATAAACTCCCAGGCTAGTATTTGATTATGTAATACTCCAACAATTGACATCAAAAATAATATTTAAAAGTACTTAGGTACATCTTTTCAAACTAACAGCAGACTGTGATATAAATGTGGATGTTCCTTGTAATACTAAAATGATAAGGTCGTTTTTGGGTACCTAGTAATGAACGTATTGACTGATGAACTTCAACAATACTAAAAACATGATTATCACGCAGATAGTAAGTACTAATAACACTTACCAAATTCGATTGCGAACTTACAACTAACTTTACTCAATAAATACCAGCAAAATTAAAAAAAAATATCTTCAAGTACCAAGATTAGTTAAGTTACGTATAAAAATCGTGCGAACAATGGTTTCAATGTGTGCGTGCGCGTAATGTTGCTGTGTTGCGATTCAGATACCTAAACTTGAGCGAGTTCAAAATGTGATAGCGTCCTTAAACGATTAGGCACTATACCTACCACTTCACTAGGTCGATACGGTTCACGAATAAATCGAGAATACAATATTAAATGGGATTAAGTACCTACGGAGATCGGTATAATAACCTACGCGTGCGTATGTATCCAAAACAATTGAACGTGTTTTTACGATAGTGACACCTGCGGAAACTTAAATAAATAAAGCGGCGAGATTTGCACTTCGGGAGATGTTGCTAGAACGACTAGCCGATGGGAAGTGCAAGCGAATATGATTCTTAGGCTAATGGCTTTAAGGTCGTTTTTATAAAATCGACTGTCTATTACCTAAGTACGATACGATTGATTACCGCTTTAGTGTATTTTACGGATTATAATCTTGCGTGTGAAACGTTGAAATACGAAAGTTAAAAGCCTAGACATGAACACTAGCTCGGACGGACTAGGAGAAATTGGACGATTTTGTTCCGAATTCGAACTAATGATACGCGACTAAATTGAAATGCGAATTTACGTGACGTGGGACATCGAAAAGTATAACCAACTTAATTTAGGTGGGTTATACCAAATGCGTTTTTCGTTATTAACGAACCAATGAATTTCTACACGACAAACACTAATGTAATTTAAAGAACTAACCAACTGTTGTATTCGTGTTCACTCCCTATGCATTCGAACAATAGATTGAATAAAATAAGCAGTGTTGCCAGTGCCCTTTTGTCAAAATAACATAACATAAGTAAAAAAGTAACATTTTGATGACAAAAGTAACATTTTATTTTTTAGGTAATATTTTTTTTTTCAAATAGCTCAAAAACAGTTTTTTCTTCTTTGTAAGTACCAACATTTTGGATCGACTGAAAAAAATACATTTTAAAATAAAATATCTAATTATTTCGTAGTCTGTAATATAACTTAAACCTAAAACCTAGAATATACTTTTTTAATAGAATATACTGGTTCTACAAGTGCGCGATACGGCGAAAGAGATAAATTCATCGGTACGCATGGCTACACATCAAGCTATACATAACCAGTAAAAGCTAACTTCTGATTGTACCGAAAAACCTATATAATGCGAGTTTTGTTAAAACTTGAAATGTATAGCTCGATGTGTAGCCGTTTGCATGTAGAGATATTTTCATTTACAAGGTTTTCTAACATTAAGTCTGTTCTTGTCATTCTTAAAATTTGAAATATTTTGCAATTACGAAATGTAACGTAAAAGTAACATCTTGCGTCGTGTAACATGGAAGTAACATAACAGGGCCAAAAGTAACGTAAAATGTTACAAAAGTAACATTCTGGCAACGCTGAAAATAAGTTTGGAATTCTCAAAGTACCTACTAATGTTTTTTACGTAATGGTGGTCGGTTGAAGTTTGGAATTTGTACAATGAAAATTACAACTTGTTCGGTTGTACTGCAAGAGATAGATATACCTAAAATTGTGTAGAAATAACGTTGTAGGGGAATTAGACCGAGTTGAATGTTTTTAGATCTAAAGATCCCTGGTTTCGGCACCAATAAAATGTGTCAGGTTGGAGTCACCTACACATTTGGGTCCAGCCCCCGATACAGAATAATCCACGAATAGAATGGGCTGCAACGCTCAAGAGTCCGCCACCAAGAAGGAAAGCTCTTACCTTCGGCCGCGAACTTTTGTCCAGTAGGTAGTAGGTATTTTCTCGCTGGGAGCTCCCGCGTCTGACGCTCTCGTTTTGATGATTGGGTCACGAACTGCACTTGATAATGTTTATTAGGCTTCACAGGTCACTAGAAGGTCTATATTCACATTTACACACGCAGATTTAACGAGGAATCCTTTCATTTAAGTTTTTATCGCGATCGCACGTGTTCCGTGCGCCGGTCAGTTGTTTCTCTCTGAGCCATCGTAAAATGGCGCTAGCAGTCCGGCTAAATACACGTCCGTGATTGGACGCGACGTATGAGCGCGGATTTGCGCTCTGCGATTGGTTCAAGCTCCTATCTCGGAAGGAGACACTCAAAACGCTGCGGTTGCCCATTCGATTTCCGTTGGATATTTATGATATTAAATTAAGAATTTATGATTATGAAACACCTACCTTCCTTCCTGAAACTAAGGCATGGCGGAGCATAACTTGTCTGAACAAGTTATGTCTATGCCTTTCTTAATTTAAACTAGCTTTTCTCTCAGACTTTAGAGTTTAGATGCTTCAGGAGTTCAGGAGTAACAGTTATTAATGCTGTCTTTTTAAACTAGTACTTAAGTTTGTTTCTTACTTTTGCTGTAGGTAACTAATCTGGGTAAATAATTGTACATAGTAATTAGTTTTTGCGTTTTCCTCTTAAAAAGCAATATTTGTGGAGATTATTAGAGGATATCAGTATCGATATACTTAATTAAAACCAAAATACAGAAGTTTACGCGGATTATTGAACTTTAAGAAGCTCAGCAATCCGCGTCGCGCGGTGATGTGGCGTGTGGTGTGATGGTGGCATGCGTTTACGTATGCCTAGACCTAAACGTGTACCTAAACGTTACTTAGCACGTACTTTAGCTAAGCGTTACTCCCACGTGGTTACTCCTGTCACTGACGTATAACCAGCGTTCCCACTGCCGGGACACAGGCCTCCTATCTGTGAGAGGCAGTGGGCCATAACCCACCACGCGGGCCCAGTGCGGGCTAGTGGATGTCATATGTTCCTTTTTGGTTCTCTGACATGCGGCCTCCTCACGACGTTTTCCTTCACCGTTTTGAGACCAGTGATGATGAAATTAAATACACAAAGTAACGGGCCTGCCTGGGTTCGAACTCGCGATCTACAGTCGGGGCCGATACCATTGGCAGCTCACTGTCGCACATCAGTCTAACTACAAGTGCAAGATAGAGATGGGAACATATCTAAGTCACAGCACGAGCTAAGTAACGTTTATAGATCTCGCCCTTAGAGCGGAAAATACGTAAAACCATCAGAACAAAAAGATGGCTCGTCAAATTACCATCCCATTCAAGCCAAAAAGCTTCCACGAACTGATACTACGTTAAATTAGCAATTACACAAACCAGAGTCTCGCAAAGATTTCCTTGAAATCCTATTAAAAACATTCTTCACGGATCGAGGTCGCGAACTAATTAAGACCCCAATCATTCTCCTTTGTCTCGGTGAGGCGACGAACTTAACTCTCAGTGAATATCTTAGTCCGATCTTGTTAGATGTAGGAACGTAAAAAAATAACTGGAAAGGCTATGTACGTCTAGTTTCTTTAATTACTGTAAATGGATCATCATTCATCATCATCATTTCAGCCGAAAGACGTCCACTGCTGGACATAGGTCTCCCTCAAGCACCTCCACTTCGACCAGTTCTGTGATTCCCGTATCCAGCGGATTTCTGCGGCGTTCACAAAGTCATCGGTCCACCTTGTGGCAGGCCTTCCAACGCTAGTCTTCCGGTACGCGGTCATCACTCTAAAACCTTTCTGCCTCATCGGCTATCTATTCTGTGAACAATGTGCCCTACCCACTGCCACTTAAGTATGGCAATTCTTCGAGTTACGAGTATGTCGTTTACCCTGGTTCTCCTGCGGATCTCTTCATTTCTAATTCAATCACGTAGGGAAACACCACGCATAGCCCTCTTCATTGCCATTTGAGTGTTTTAGCCTTCTATTAAGGCCCATTGTGAGCAACCACGTTTCAGTGCCATAGGTCATCACTGGCAACACGCACTGGTCAAAGACTTTCGTCTTGAGACACTGTGGTAAGTGGGACGAGAAGATATTGCGTAGCTTCCCGAACGCTGCCCAGCCGAGTTCGCTGATTGACCTCTTTCTCGAAGTTGGACATACCTCATGATGATGCGATCGGATTGATTTCGGCCAGAGCAATTGCTTCAACTCCGCAGTATCTGTCGTTCGTGAGCTCGCATGTGGCTTATGTAGCCAATCTTTTTCGAGAAAATACTCGCTAACTGGACTGTAAATGGATAATCGTTAGTTTTATGTAGATGTTACTGGGAATGTCGTGGTGTTTGACGAAATAAGGATCTGTCAATTTGGTAGCGAGATTCAAAAATAGCTTCCTTTTTTGAAAAACGTGTTGCGTTTTGTCGTATCTGTCAAAAAACAATATCTAAAAACAAAAGCGCATCTATAACCGATGTAGGTATTGTGCGCTGCAAATAAATACTTATATAACATACCATTGCGACTGTATTCTCCTAAGGGAAGACAGAAGTGCATCTATAGTACACCCACGTTAAGATGCCATTATGTTATTAAAGAATTCGGCCAACTACCGACAGTTTTTAGCCAACTAAATAAAGCATACTTTATTAATCTCCCAATAAATCTATGAAGACAATGGTACGAAAAACAGTTCTAACATTAAAAATCAAGAAACTAGAGCAAGAAGACAACAGCAGAATTTGTGCCTTCGGCAAATTCCAACACGATTCCTGCCAACATGAATTCTATTAAATGGAAAATTGCCGAAATTCCATTGTTGCGAATTTTCCGAACAGTTCGGCGTATTTTACTTTGATATAGTGTAATAGCCATAGAAATAATTAAACAATGTTTAGAACACTACCTGATAAATGATTTGACTTTGACTTTAACGGTTGAACGCTTTTTGTAAAGAGTAACTTAAGGTTGCCTTGTCTCCATCGGTAATTATAATTTTCCGTCTACCGTTTTTCATTTAACACTATCGCCGTAAAAGGTTCGTGTCGTAAGAGAATCGAAAATTAAATTGTTTTATAAAATGTTCGCGAGCATCTCATTTTCAAAGTCTTAAGTATATTCAGGTGGATACAATTTTTGGCATTGATCCTAACAAATTGAGTGAGATTTGACCCTTAGGCTGACAACGACCGAAAAATCCAAACTAATATTATAAATGCGAAAGTAACTTTGTCTGTCTGTCTTTCTGTCTGTCTGTCTGTCTTTGCTTCACGCCTAAACTACTTAACCGATTTGTGTGAAATTTGGTACATACATAGTTTGGAACTTGAGAAAGGACATAGGATAGTTTTTATTACAAAAAATAAAATAAAAAATTAAATTTATTCCGGACATACAGCGCCATCTATTGGTCAAGAGTCGGCATCAATTCAGTACTGAAAATTCATCGGAAAAATGTAAATAAATAGTAAAAAGGTATGAAAATATAATATAATACAACTTTTAGTACAAAGAAAATGCTCTAACGGAGTATAGATGATTCTATTAGTACTAGGTAAGGTATATGTCGAGTTGGTGATTCAAACGCAGAGCTCATTATGTTGATTTTTGAAGAGTTCCCTAGAATATCTTCCACATTTCATTTTTGAAGAGATCCCGCGAGATCGGGAACTATGTGGGTAAAACCAAAAATCTGCCGGAAGTCACTATTCCACGCGAACGAAGTCGCGGGCAAAAGCTAGTACTCGTATAAAAAAGAAACGCTTACTTTTTTGTTTCTGATTTAACAAGCATCAAAACACCCGTGGAACCAGTGTAACCTAATCATCTAACATTTGAAATCCCGGAAATATGTAGCGGATTTATTTTGATATTCCATTTGGTGATGATAGCACATGATAATATTCCAAATATTTTCACATTTATAATGTTTATTGTTGTGGTTAGCCAGCCAAGCGTTAAATTGTGTTAGCATTACCTAATTAAATCATCCTAATTAAAGCATTACCTAATCAAATAAACATCAAATAACTAAATCAAATTAACATCAATTTAACTAAATCGGGACACTATGTCCATAATTATTAAGTTAAATCACACATAGTATTTCAAATCTAGAATTTTTATAGTAAGGATTTTTTTATTGCTGTATCGGCCCGCTCTTGACCTCGTTCACGCTTGATGGAAAGCGATGGTTGAGAACGAGCGTGCCCAAAAGATGCCTTTTCACTCTTGCTTTGAAGGACGCTGGTAGAAAGTATATACCTACACTGGATATTGGGAAATGGCTAATTACAAAATGTTTTGTTAATTCCCTCGGGTCAGATATTCCATAGTTTTTCTTTAAATCATTAATATTTTCCCAAATGAGGTTTGACCACCCGACTAAATAATGGCGACGTAAAACGTCATCATGAGAAGCAAGGAATTTTTCTTCGATATAATTCCCGTACTCAACCGAAGAGGTCTCAAGCCCTCAACGTCGCATCCTTAATGCCTTTTTAAATCCAAAGGCACGTATCGGGTTTCAGTTTCGAAACATCTGGCAAAGGAATGAAAACATCATATGGGTTACGTATCGTAGGAGCTACGAGCCTTTGACGGTAAGGGATTTGTATAGTATTGTGTAGGTACCATTAACTCGGAAATAATGGCTTTACATATAATTACCGGAACGGGCTTTTCGAAAACTAGATTCCAAATAAAGCGTAACTATACCTACGTCGAAAATGTTTGTTCAACTAATTGACATAAACATTTTGTTAAGTTATAAGTACTGTGGCGGCATCTATACCGCCACATGCGAACTAACATCATACTGGCTGTATGTATAATCCTGCATCGCGCAAGCAGAGTTTACCATGCAACTAGCAACAACGTCCCGACATCAGTCGTAGGGGCGTTGCCCGCCAGACATATATGGACACGACACCTGTCTGGCCAGAGGATCTGCCCTTTTCTATGGAGGCTCAATATTAGGTTGTGGCCAAGGCTTGTATGATACTATTCCCAAATAATGCCTCAGAATAACTAATAGTATGATAATGCGCGGAAGCCCAAACTTAGTATAATTTTTAGAACCAATATCGAACAATATACATTTTTCATGCTTCGATGTTAATTTGTTTATTTTTCACTTTATACAACTCTTATTTGCAAGCGGGTTCGAAATGTAATTAAAATCTTTGTTTTAATTTCTCTGGTTGCCATTTTTCGACGTAAAAAGTTGATTTCATTTTACAAGCTTTTTTTTAAATGCCATGTTTCGACGTAAAAAGTTGATTTAATTTTTAAACTACATAATAGATATTATGAGTCATCATCTGCCTAACCCTTTCCCAACTATGTTGGGGTCGGTTTCCAGTCCAACCGGATGCAGCTGAATACCAGTATTTTACATGGAGCGACTGCCTATATGACCACCACAATACAGTTACTGGGTAATGCGAGGCTTCTTCTGATAGATATTATGAGTACTCATAGTAATGTATTCGGCCTCTAATCAAGACAGATATGAATTTTCATACTAACTTTGCCGGCCGCTGCTCGCATGTATGCCAGTACAGCATTTTCGATTTATTTTGAAGAAGCTGATCGAAATAATGCTCAAATGTCCAAGCATTTTTGAGAAAATGTAATCTTTAATAAGTGTAATCTTTAATGCATTCATTTCATTCACTCACTGCCAGGGAGAGAGAACGCACAGCCTAAGCTGCTGAGTCTTGAAGCATGAAGGTTGGCGCATGAGTTCCTTAATAACAAAGGTTGAGCACTTAAGACGGATTTCTGAAAATTCGTCCTAAAATGTGTTAAATACGTGATGAAAGTTTTTATGGAAGTTCGTCCTTTTTGGCGATGGGAAATCTCATCAGGCACACGGCTTGACTATATGATTGAGGTAAGTGCTTATTTAATTAGGTATTTAAACGATAACGGTGACTAAGTTATGCTCTTAGAAGTATTGTCACCTATACATGATGGCATCGACGCGCAAACTGTATAAGTATTTCGTCGTTTATCAAAAAAAAAAAAAACTATTTCATAGAAAAGTGCAATACCCACGCAATTAAAATGTATAAAACGCCTATATTTTTATGGTTTCAAAATCATGTACAGACGCCAGCACATCAAGCTACCCCAATCTGTCAAATTTTCCCAATCAACTTTGAACCTTATGCTTCAGCGATAAAGTTGAAAATCTATTAAAGAAATTTGACAGATTGTAGTAACTTGATGTGCTGGCGTCTGTACCTGTGAAACCAT
This sequence comes from Hydraecia micacea, assembly GCA_914767645.1. Lineage (NCBI taxonomy): Eukaryota > Metazoa > Arthropoda > Insecta > Lepidoptera > Noctuidae > Hydraecia > Hydraecia micacea. The sequence continues at coordinate 12,845,043 of OU611788.1, read as the reverse complement.
GGTAGCTCGTTGCGCGTCGATCTCCCTGCATCCTGTATTTTGGTTTTAGCTATATCGATACTAATATCCTCAAATATCCTCCAGAAATATTGCTTTTTAAGAGGAAAACACAAAAAACTAATTACCTCGAAGTAAGAAACGATCATACTACTTTAAAAAGACAGCAATAATAGTTGTTACTCCTGAATAAGCGTCGAAACTCTTAAAGTCTGAGAGAAAAGCTAGTTTAAATTAAGAAAGGCTAGACCTTGTTCAGACAAGTTGTGCTCCGCCATGCCTTAGTTTCAGGAAGGAAGGTATGTAAGGAGGATTATAGACAATCGATACCTATAGGGGCGTGTGGCTAAGTAATAACAGCTGCACGGGTCGATAGATCAAGTTAAGCAACACTTGCCGCAGCTGGCCAGTGGATGCGTGACCATCTTCACATACCAAGACCCCACCGTGCCTCGGAAAGCTCGTTAAGCCGTTGGTCCCGGCTGTCATTCGTGGATCTTTGACAGTCGTTACGGGTCGTCAGAAGCCCGAAAGTCTGACAACCAGTCTTACCAAGGAGTTTCGTATTAAAGTGTAGTGCGTGGTTTGGTAGAATCCAAACCAATATTTTTACAATAAAAACTCGACCGCCATCATTTTACGAGGAAAAAATTATTTGTGTGTTATGAAAGGTCTATTTTATTCAATATGTGGGTTTTTTTGGCGGATGGACCTGTCATGTCATACGTCATAACAAGCGGGAATGTTTCCACAAGTTTGCACGATATAATGGCCACGCCCTTTCAGTAGGTAGGTAGGTATAGGTATATAATATAGTAGGTAGGTATAGAAAAACTGGCAAGTGCATTCTGAATAAAATAATAATATTTACAAATATGGCAAAAAATAAGAAAATTATATGGAATTATGAGACAATTTGCCAACCCGCACTGGGCCCGCGTGGTGGATTACGGCCCACTCCCTCTCACTGAGAGGAGGCCTGTGTCCCTATAATGTTCCCCTGAGCAGTGGGAACATGATAGGCTGATTATGTATGTACCTATGTTATGTATGAGACAATTTGTCAATAAAAAAACCAGAAAAGTATAATTGAAATCAAGGAAATACGAATTAATGAGATTCTTGGAGTTCGACGCCTAAAGCAACACACTATGTATGTATGGACCTATAATATCCAATTAATGGTCTCAAAATATAATTATTTAATTATTTCATTAATCAAAATAATGTATGTAATGTACCCATTCTATATAATACTATTAATGTACTTATTAAGAATTTTATTTTATACTTAATATACATAATTATATATATTATTATATCCCCCGTACGTAATTTACTAATAAATAATTAATAGCATTAACTTGATTTAATTAAACACTCAAACAAAAGAAGTTGTCAGCGCATTGCTTTGATTTAAGATTACCTAGAATTTTCATGAGAACGGAATTTGTAATTAATTTTGAACAGCCAAAAATAGGTAAAATCTGTTAATTTTCATAGAACTAACTAAGTACCATTAGTAAAGTTTTGATTGAAAAATAAACTACTAAGTCGTTTTCTTTGATAAACTTTTTTAGTCATCTATATTTTTGTAAACTTTAGAGTGCCTGCCTATACAGGGTGTGGCGTAAATAGTGGTCCACCGTTAAGGATTCAATATACCAACTAATTTACTATAACATATTACAATTTAAACCACCTACATTCTGGCAAATAAATGAATTTGAATTTGAATTTTGATGGTCACCCATCCACGGACCAACCGCGGCAAGCGTAGCTTAACCTGATCGATCGACCCGTGCGGCTGATATTACTTAGCCACAAGCCCCTCACCAGACATTTAGACACCACTCTATGCCACAGAATTTAATATCGTCAGTGTCACTCAAAACCTGCGTACGCATTTGGAAAGCATTGTTACAGTTTCAATGAAAAAACTCGAAAATTACATTAAGCCCTATCATATAATTTCCTTATCAAGGTTTCTTATGTTCTGGGGTGTGAATTTGAGCTTTTCGGAAACAAACTACGCTACTGCTTATAATCGACTGAGAACATAAACCGTTTACCAGCCTTCCTGTGTTCCGTAAGAAGCCTTACTACCCTAATTCATATTAATACTTAATTTGTCTCGAGACGCCGGTAAAATTATTCCAGCCCATTTTCGTCTCCCATTTTCCTATCTTCATAGCCCTACCTCAAATCCTTTGAGACTCGAATGGCCATAATCAAAACTTTTTTAACTTCTTAACCATAAATAATGGGCTTAACTTCAGAGTCATCAAGAGATGACGTCATGACAAATTGTCAAGATACCGCATTCATTAGGGACCGTTTTAGCCTATAAAAAGTGCAATTATATCAGCTGTTTAGACATGGCGCACAGTCGCACACCATGCGACATGCGACTGCGACAATTTGGCGACTAGACCCGACAACAGGCTGCGGCCGACAGTTATCACACATTTTGTTCTAAGCTACGGAACTACGGACTGTCGTCAGGTACGGATCTGACGCAGGTTGACATTGGTTGATTTTATAACTCCTTGAAAAGAAACGATAAAATTTCATAGCCTATCGCATCAGCTGGATAAAAGCCCCTCACATTGCAAGCTACTGAGCTCGATTCTTGTCTCATCCATCCCATCCCAGCCATTTTTGTCAATTTCCTTATTAAATACTCGTATTTAAATTATAATTAGAGCCTCGGAAAGCTCGTTAAGCCGTTGGTCCCGGCTGTCATTCGTGGATCTTTGACAGTCGTTACGGGTCGTCAGAAGCCCGAAAGTCTGACAACCAGTCTTACCAAGGGGTATCGTATTACCCAATAACTGAAATTAGAAATTCAATTACAACGCATGCATCGTTGAAGTTCAATTCCGCATCAATAAAATTCATTATTATACAGTGTGTGTCCGACATGTTTCAGTTAAATGGAACGTTCTAATCAAATAAACCAAACCAAACCAAAGTTTAACCAAATTTAAATTGGAAACATGCGTTCAGAAAATCCATTACCGTGCTCAGTACATCGGATGGTGAGATATGAGAATAATATGTTAATTTAGAAGTTATTTATTTTGTGTTACATTTCCAAGGTTCCATTTCCATTGTGTGTTGCATAATTTAGGTATTTCTGATCTGGAAGATATGGAATTTTTTAATCATTTTTATATAACTCTAACTTTTTGTAAAGAATTTAATTTGGCTTCGTTCGTATTTATGTTTTGAAACTATCAAAATAAACTTATAATTAAATATTAATATTAATTAAATATTTTAATAGAACCCAGCCTTTTCGTGGCCTTCAACATTTGCAAGGAGAACTCATTAAACCATCTTGGTAGTTATTTATCCAGACAAAGAGGCTCGTGGCTGAATAATACCAGCCGTACGTACGGGTCGAACTTCAGCGCTTGCCGTGGATGGGTGACATAACATTCCGAGGCCCCTCCGTGGCTCGGAAAGTACGTTTAGCCGTTGGTCTCGGCTGTCATTCGTAATCTTTGACAGTAGTTACGGGGGGTGGTCAGAAGGCCGAAAGTCCGACAACCAGTGATGCCTAAGGGTATCGTGTTACCCAGTAACTGGGTTGTGGAGGCCAGATAGGCAGTCGCTCCTTGTAAAATACCGGTGTCCAGCTGCATCCGTTTATACTGGAAGCTGACCCCAACATAGTTGGGAAAAGGCTAGGCAGCTTGATTTATCCAGACCAAACTTAATAGGCTTTCAGTGTTTGGGAGTTTTATTTATATTTATTTATTTATATATATTTTATTGTACACCACAAAAATACATAACAAAAAAAAATTATCGGTCACTAAAAAAATTGTTGTAATATTGTTTGTTGTTATTGTTTTCTATATGTTTTATTATTGATATATAGTTTTATAGTACATAAGTAAGTTATAACAGTGAAGTCATTCGGCCATCAAAAAGGCCCACTAGAAAAATAAGTCTGCGCGCGTCTGAAATAAAAAAAACAATAGGCGTTTGCCGCCATCTGGACGTTTATTTCAGGTGCCAAGAGAGTGTGCTGTGTTCCATGTTTTCTAAAGTAAATAATCACCATCATTATGCCGAAAGTGATTAAAAGTGCTAGCAGGGATATAATCTTGAAGTCAAACGTCGAGCGCAGACTTATATTGCGCGCACTCTAAAAGGCCGCAAGCGAAATGATTCATAATGTGACAGGAACGGGATGTCTTTACAGGCTAAATTGAGGATGTCCTTCGAAAACGTCATGTCCTTAGCATCTTAAGTAAAGCTTTACTTAGCAGTTGTATGCAAAATCCTACACATATGCAAGCGCATATGTGAAGGATTATGTAAACGTGGTGGTGGTAAATGGTTTTTTTGTGCGGCCTAAAGTGTAATTTTCCAGTTATCAGGATTTCATGATAGAGTGTGACCACAAATGGAGAATATAGACTTGATCTTAGGATTGTTAGAGAAAAATGATAACAAAGAAGCCCACTTTGGGCTCTTGATTATTATTTTGAAAAACTTACATTTATTCAAAACTTTACTCTTCCTAGATTAGTTAATGGGTAGCTAGAAACTTTACTGGAATTTAAATTATTAACTTCGTAAGTTTCTTCATTATTAGGTTTATTTAAATTTTCATTATTCGTATTAGTATCTGATAATAATAATGTTGATTGGTCCAATGTTGAAAACATCAATTGTATTATGTAAAAATTTAATTAGGCGCTTTCGCTATTAATAGAGTGCTATTAATTAAAACTGGTTCTAATAATATTAATACCTATAACCCATATTTAAGTACGACATTTGGCACTTGTCATTGTAACGATTTCCATGTTCATATTATAATTTAATAGGTCCTTCGCTACGGAACGATATGGGTACCGCCAAAAGGTTTTGGTCCTTAGTCCACAAACATTATGTTCGCAGAAACTGTCTTGAAAATTTCTTGAAAACTGGATATCTTACTGAAACATATGACATCATGAAGCACCGATGTATTCACAAAAGACGATATCGCAAGATTTTCAATACACCACCGATACTAAAGGCAGCATATGGCTACACGCTACCAAAATGCATTTTACATGTATAAATAAAATGGAATTGGGTGGTAACGGTGTTGTCTCCGATGTTGTTACTCCGTCAGAGGCGGAGAGTCTTGTCATTTAGTTATAGGGTAAGTGCACAACGGTGTATGTACGACAGTTGTTAGACAATGAGGTGGAAATGTCACAATTACGGAGCTGAGTTACGGTAATTTGAACCTATTGGTGTGTGCTATACATATCTTCGATGAGTGTAAGGCTCGTATCTATTCTCGAACATCAGATTTTCTATTCTATATCTCTTATTCTCTTTCTATTTTATATCTATCTCTCTCTATTAGTCATGAATTACGAGAATGTGTCAGTTTTAAATCTAAAATAATAAAAGAAGCATCGTTCCAAAGAAATCTATAAATAAAAGATACATTCATCTTGTTTAAGACATAGTCTGAATAAAAACGATCCTCAGAAAAAAAAATCCATTTAAAAGTCAAAGTAAATAATCTAACCAAACTTTTTTGATAAATTAAAAAGCTGATAGCAATTTTGTAGCAAAATACATAAGTCATTAAATGACTGGAAGTAACGGTCGCCGGTCTCCGAAACTTTGGTTTCAATCATATTTGCCATTAAAAGTTTATTGAAAACAGGAAGAATACTTTCAGTTGCTCCTTGATCGTAGCGAGTATTTCTTTATTAACAGCTTGATGTTGCCAGAAGTTTCGCACAATCTTCAATATATTTCACTTTGAAAGTTCGCAAGCGGCAACCTGTAATCTTTATTATGATATATTTTTATTTCACTAATTGTAGTTAGTACTTTCTTTGCGTTTAATTTTCCGATCACGCAAACACTTCTTCAAAAACTTTGCGTTCCGAAAAATCTTATCTATTATGGCTGGATAATGATAGGTAGGTATTGATTTCATTCATCCTAGACGGTGCCACACTCAACAGCTGCAGCTTTATCGACAATTCAGTCAACACATTTTTGTTATCATATATCTATTTGAGATCAACATCCTGACTTAAAAGCATAGTAGGTAATATTCTTAATACTTCCATTAAACTCAAACAGCCTTTCCATTCTCATATTAGCCAACAGATGGCAGCACCAACACATAAAAGTAACTATAAACGGTATTCAATAAGGAGATAACACTGCAATCCTTGTGCACCCAGCTTAAGGTAACAAGGAATCCTTTGTTAGTCGTGAAGGCATTCGTGTTATCCCGTTTACACTTCATTGATTCAGCTGAATGGGAAATATTCCCATTGTAGAGAAGATATAGTCGGGAGTGTGGGCTTCACTCCTATTCGGATAATTCTGCACATGTAAGTGGAATAAGTCACGTGTATAAAGAGAAATAATCGGTTGTCCATGGAATCTCGGCTGAAAATTACTTCACGGCATTCGTGTGAGCAGTGATCAAGGAGGTAGCAACGACTTTAAGTAAAGGTCAAGCCGATTAGCGACGGTCCATGAAGTGAAAATGAATCTCGTAACCCGTCGAAACTAGATTACGTCGAGGTTACATCGTGTAGTAAATGTATGTATTATAGAAGAAAACACAATATTTTTAACATAGATAAAACCCCGTTTGGGGTTGAAACACTAGGGCCATGGGGCCCGAGTGCCCACTTAGTATTTCGAGACATCGCCAAGCGGTTGGTCGACTCTTCACGTGACCAGAGGGCTGGCCTATTTTTTGGCCAAAGAATCAGTATTGCCATACAACGTGGCAATGCTGCCAGCCTTTTGGGCACTTTACCTATTGACAGCGATGCGGACGAATTTTTTGATGCCCTTTGATTATTTCCCCTCCCTTTTTATATACTTGTACATATTATTATTATTTTTAAGACAGCTTTTAAATATTGTAAATATTTTGATTTGTAAATAAAATAATCATAGATAAAAATATATTATTATTTGATGTACATTTATACATTAGACGCAGCTTACGGCAGAAACAAGATAGAATGCTGAAACATACCTAATATTAACGAGCTACATAATTATGATTAATTAAAAGCTGTATGATCACAGTTAGATACGATAATTGGGTATTTGGTGAATGAAATTAATGGACTTAATTAAGTATTCCGTTTAAATGTGCCTGTGTATGATATTTTATAGGTTACGGGCGTGCAAATTAGTAGTTGACATGGACCTTATAATGTTTTAAAACGGTTTCACTACATAGGATTTGTTTATCTGTTAGAAGATATTAAGCCAAAATATTATGATGATCGTGTAATTTGTTCAAAATGACTGTAGATAGAAACGTCAAAGTTGTTTATCCACGACTATAAAAGGGGGAGCTCCGAGTGCCTAGGGTGATTCTTGTTCGAGACATCGCCGAGAACGGAGCTCCGGCCTACAGATGTTCAGTTGATTAGTAATAGTGACGTTATTATGTGGAATAGATCGACGAGATGCCACGTAAGTTAATTGATATTATCTTGATTATTGCTGATAACTATGGTGTTCTGTATATGTTATAATATGGCCAGTAATGCTAATATTTTAAAGTATATAATGGAATGTTCCTAGCTATTGTTATTATGTTGCTGTTATTGTGAGTTCTCTTGGACAATGTTATAGAATAGAATTAATTGTTTTTAAAATAACGATAATTTATGGCAATATAAGAAATCTGTTGATAGAATACTTTAATACTGTTTCCATGGAGTTTCTTGTCCTTCTTCTCCATGATGACCTAGATTTGGAACGGACGATTAGCTTTCTGATTAATTACTGACAAGCTTAAGTTGAAATAGATGCCTAGCTTGTCTTTCTGTGCTTTATTTTATAAGATCCTTTCCCTACATACCGTATTCATAGGTACTTTTACACATATTAATCGATTTAAATTCTTACAACAAGCACAATCAGTATTACCCATAAATATGAATATAGTCTTACAACGAATTAGGTAAATTAATCTTTATTTTCAAGGAAGGTGGGTAGGCCTTTAGTGTGGGACGCAACGTGTGTCGATACTCTTGCGCCATCCCATCTTCCTGGCTCGGCATGCTGTGCTGGCGCTGCTGCTGCAGCTGCAGAAAACTTCAAGCGGCGAAAATATAATAACCTTATCGGAAATTATATTTTCGAGCCGTTTGGGGTTGAAACCCTCGGGCCGTGGGGTCCGAGTGCTCATGGTCTTTTTAAGGAAATTTCAAAACGGCTGGTTGACAGTTCCCGTGACCCAAGGGCTGTCTATTACCTTGACCAGAGGCTAAGCATTGCCATACAACCTGGTAATGCCGCAAGTCTCTTGGGTACATTATAAGTCGACAGCGATGCGGATGAATTTTTCGACGCTATATTTTAGTTTGTTTATAGTTTTAGTTAATTTAGGATTTATTTTTGTTAATTGATTAGGTATTAGTTATTAATTGCTTACTTATTATTTTAATTTACAACAGTAAAATTTTCTTTCAGTAGGTAAATATTATGCGCGTGATTAGTATTTTCAATTTTGTTCAAATTTACGTTTACGTTTACTCCAGGCGTTTGTGTTAAATCCGCCGGTACCCTAATTGTGTCACACTTTCAATTACAATCTGAATCATTTTGTAGGATATTGCTAATCCATTGCTTCGTATGTTCGAAAAATTTGTCTGCTCAACAACGTAAATAACGCAATGAATGTTGTTGAACTGTCAAAATGAAAACCATTGCTACTGTTAGTGTGTTACGCAACTACCCTGGACTCTGGAGTTACACCGATCTAATCAAGTTCATCTATTCAGACTTATGTCCGATATATGGTGACCTTTACAAAACAAAGTACACTGACCACACCTCACCGCACTGCGCCCTACATGTGGGAGCTCCTTAAGTATTGGTCAATGCACATCAAGCTACCCGAAACTGTCAAATTTACGCAATCAACTTTGAAGCTTATGCTTTAGTGATAAAGTTGAAATTCTATTAAACAAATTTGACAGATGGTAGTAGCTTGATGTGCTGGCGTCTGTACCAAAGCGTGAGGTAGGACTCGATATCTTGATCGGACAAAGGGTTTTGTCATGTGTGTTTCCTTAAGGGAACTCTTACAATGTTGGAATTACATTGTGCTATTGTGTACATTATGTCATGCATAATATGAGTCCTGTCTTTTATTAATAATCTCTTGGACTCCTAACTCACCGTGCATTTCCATGTTCTAGGCCTTACCTAGAACATGAGAACAATGATGAATCAAAATAGAGTTTTGATGCTTAAAACTGCATCAAAACTGCTGACATACTGGCCATTATTTTGGTGTCGTCATTGAGTGTTCCGAATTCGAATTCACGATCATTTAAAAAGTCATAGACCTTTATATAGAAACGTCATGCAGAATGGCTCGATTTAAGACTCAGAACAATAACGAATTTAAGACTACGGGAGTGTATAATACATAGAGGAAAAATTTTAATAGGTATAAAATACTGGCAGCACAAATCAAGCATGTGTTAAGTGTTTCGATTATGGCTATATAGTTATACAGGGTGGCATCAACGCGCAATCTGTTACCACGGGTTCAGCACATGATTCTGAGTACCACTGCGTTGAAATTTTTCGAAAAAACATATTACTGTGCCATACATTTTGACCGCGTAGGTATTGCGTGTTTTTATTTTTATATGTACCTATACCAATAACCCGCCATATTATGCCAATCACACTGGTGATTACCATAATACTACCTAGGTAGGTTTGGGTAGGTACGGACCTCATCATCATCATCTGCCTAGCCTTTTCCCAACTATGTTGAGGTCGGCTTCTACTGACCTACCTACCCAAAAGCAAGACATCTGTCCACTCTTTCTCTTTTTTTAAAACAAGAGTTTTTAGGTACAACCTACATATTATGTTATTTTATTATACTTATATGTTCTTGAAATAACATCTAATAAAGATAACCACCACCAAATCACGATTTTCACAAGCACGTATCTGGAACAAACTAGAAAAGCAAATGTTACACCCACAAAAAGTTACGTACGCAATTTAAAAGAAGCTATTATACGTAGAAATTTATTTAGTCATGAAGTTTCACAGATTCTGGTCACGTTGGGGGGTACAATTCATTTTTATGATGTCGGGGCATCAGCTGGGGGGCAAGCGATATGCCGAGTGAGCTACGATTGTTTGCTCCGTTCCGTTTGTGTGCGGCAAACACTGGCTTTGAAATAGGCATTGGCAGAACTATAGGGAGGCTGGATACATTTACTGTGCCGATGGAAATGAATCGGAAAATTCTATAGCATCACTTTTGTAAATTAAACGAAATCTGTAGAGCTGTGAAGCGCAGGATTGTGCAGCTAATATTTATTATATGAACTATAATCTGGTAAGAGCGGATTTTTCTAAATGAAACCCCTAGAATGGTCAAACAGAAGATGGTATGACGATAAAAGTTAACTTAAATTCTGTGACAAGCAACGCGCACAGCCTAAACCGCTGGTATACAAGCATGACATTTTGCACAAAAGTTCCAAAGCACTAAGAAAGGATGTTTGAAAATGTATCCCCTAAAAGAGTTAAATAGGACGTTTGTCCTCACTAGTTTCTTTAGCAGTTCCTTTGAAGGAACTACTGAGCGAAAGTTTATATTAGTTTGAAGTTTTTGCCAATGGGGTATGCCATCGGGCACACGACTTGTATCGCAATAAATTGTTTAATCAGTGACTACCGAAAACCAAAGTACTTAGTTAGATTTGGAACAAAGATATACTACAATGTAATATATACTATATAATGTAATCTAATAAGGTGTTTACCTTCTTAATATTTCTGTATCTCTCTAATTTTCTACTCGAACGACGTCCGGAGCTCATCATGGCGCAAGGTCGCGTGTCAAACTTATTACAAACACGTGAGTGAATCCGCAAGCAATAATACACACGACGTCTCTCTCGCGAATAATAAACAAGAAAGTTAATAACACCAGCCTGTAAATTATTGCCATTTTTGGTAGCCTCTTCTTAAATAGAGAAAGAAAGAGCATCACCATGCTCACTCAAAGGCTCATTATAGGGAGTTTGTTGCGCCACTTTTTATTCCTAGCTAAAGCACTAGGAAGTGGTGAAAGACGAGCGTTTTGGGGGATTATCTTATATGTAATTGGGACGTTAAAAAAGTGCTGATCCTGAGACTAGTTTGATTTTGATAGTGAGTTGTCAAAAGAAATTTGAGATTTAGAAATTTTATCACGCAATTTTGCACCAAATCAACATCACCATCATCGTGCCCTTATCTCAATTTATTTGCGGTCGGTGCAGCATGTTATCTTCTTCCATATTTCTCTATAAGTCGTAATTTCAGTAGTCACCCCCTTTCTAGCCTTATCATCTGTCACACAGTCCATCCATCGTTTCTTTGGTCTTTTACCCTTAGAAACATCCACGTTCATGCTCAAAACATTCCTCACGACTTTATCCACATCATATGCCCAAACCATGACAAACGATTTCCACACAACTTTTCATTGCCACTTTCAGACTTCCTCTTATTTCATCTTATTCACCCCAATCAACCACTTATCAACAATCACTTATATCATACCCGCTAGGTCCTTCGATAATGATTTTATCCGTTTCCTTAAGTAAAAAGTTCTGCGCCAAACAGTCTCATTTATTTATGAGAATCCTTCGCAGATGTTTGTCTGTATTTGTTTTTACTTTTCTATAATAGAATATGTATCATATTATTTTGCGATTACACTCGGAGCAACTGGGTTGTGGAGGTCAGATAGGCAGTCGCTCCATGTAAAATACTGGTATTCAGCTGCATCCGGTTAGACTGGAAGCCGACCCCAACATAGTTGGGAAAAGGCTAGGCAGATGATGATGACTCGGAGCAACTGATCAGATAAAAATACTAGGTTCCCAAGTAAAAGGTTATCAAAATGGTATTTATTATATTTGGGAAATAGGTTTATGCTTTGGTAGTATTAGTATTGGTGAGCGTGAATGGACTATTGTATTCGCTTTCGTGTCGGATCGATAAGGATTCAATGTTATCATCGCGTTCAAATAATAAAAGGTAGGTACATTTATACGTAAACGTTTTGATTATTTTCATATGTATATATACCCCCTTACTAATAAGCGTTGTATAGCGTCTGTATAGTTGCACAACGCTTCGTCTTCTTCTTTCGAATGTCAAATTACTGACGACTGAAAGAGAGAAATCGGTGACTAATATAATACGTTTAAGGAGGAGGAGGAAGGAGAGGAAAGGAGATTAGTATACAAATCAAAATTAAATTTTTGTGAGTTATTCTGCTGGATTGTGGCCTATTCCCTCTCACAGAGAGGAGGCCTGTGTCCCAGAAGTGGGAACATCATAGGCTGATCATGCTATTGTTTAAACAAAATACAAAAGAATCCCGTTTATTCCGTTTTCTCATTATAACTTGAGATTCCTAAGTTAATCTTGGACACTAATATGTAAACGGTGATTATAAAAAACATCGTAAAGAAATCCAAGCAACCCACTAACTAACTCAGCTATGAAACAATACAAGCTGTAGTGTAATTTGTAAAAATGTCACGGTAGAAATATTGGTGAAGTGAGTTTAAATCAAATTAAAGCTCTCTTCACCTAAGTTTTAACGGTTTTTTTACAGAACAGGCTGGTATAACTAGTTCACTCCGAAGTTCGTAGTAGGCCGCTTCCATCAAGAACGAATGTATTTGTCGCTAGACCAATGGAGTGAGGCAAAACAAATGAGCCCGATTCCTGGAACTCACTATGTTTGAGCATGTTATACAATTCTACGGAACATGGTCATGACAGCTCTCACGGAAAGGGTACAAAGGAGTACACATGTTTAACAAAGTGAGACGAGATGGAAGTAGTTATTTGGGTACAGAATTGGTGGTTAATAATCCTGCTGTCGATTTCTTAGCTAATGAATGAGAAGGGTCTTTATTGAGTCCTCTAGGATATTAACTGAAGAGGTCTGCAGGAAAATCCGAGACATCAAATATTTTGTATGTAGGTACTTGTTTCTTTGACAAATAAAGGCTCTCGTCCACATACGCGTTATAGGTATCGGTCTATAATATCGGATGCATTATTTCAATATCTATTTTCATTACATTTTGTAATAAGACGGCCACGAAGATACATACTGCTGCGATAATAACGACGCAATAGAAATAGGACGCTCGCGTTCCTCCGTCCTGCGATATTCCGATATGAGTTCTTAGAACATTTTGTATTAGGACGTATACTATCTTACACACACCTGCGTTAATAACGTAGTAGAGCGGACGGGCCCTGAAGTGTAGGTTACATGTTAGAAATATCGTACGATAAAAACGCAGCTGTGTGGCACGGAATCGGGACGGAATGTTGCAATAACCATTGCATCCGATATTATCAACCGATAATAACGCGTCTGTGATCCCAGAGCCTTAAATCTATTTGTTTTTCTTTCTTTCTAGTTAAAAAGAGCCTCGCCCGCAATGGGTACTAAAAACGTCGTATTCAAAACGCATTTGCGAAGGAGCAACAAAAACATTGTTATTCACGATGGCCCTCCGAGCAGAATGTCTGACTTCAATTAACGATGACACGATTTATATTCATCCTGTGGATTATCCAGCTTTGCCTCTGTTTTATTTGCATATTTATCACTGTAACTTTATTTCGTTCTTACTCGTCGGGATACACAATTACTCTTGGTGTTGAATTAATTCGCTCTGTCTTTTTACATCCAATTACTGCGTTGCTATGAAGCAACTTTCACGAAATATTTCATATTTTAGTAAAAGATATAAAATAACACTGCTCTACTTTTAATAATATGGGACGGACACAAAGACAAACATTTTGTGACTTAGTTTTACATTATAATACGTTGTTGTTCTCATGTTTCGTCATCAATGTTATTAGTCGAGCTTTTCCAGCGACCGCGAGACCGCACGCTCGAAATACACAACGTTTGGTAAATCTGTTTAATCACGTGTCAATTACAAAATAGGAACGTGGTTGTTGTTGCAGTACACAATAAAAAATAACTCTGGTGTAATTTTCCAGATAATTATATGCAAAACAATATTTTAGTCCATCCCGATCTAAAATGTCATAATCAGAGCCTAAACCGTTACAATTTCGGTCGGTTTAGAAGCTGAAATAACTGTAATTTGGTCGCTAATATCACATATTCGCAAGACCACGATCCTTTAGATGTAGGTGCCCGCAATGCGGACTACACGGTGTCGATTCATGTCAACGCAACTCAATAATTCATCAGATCGAAATGGTTCTGAACACGACAAATATAATTTAGATCGATGGCTATAACGTGGGTACTTCGTTATGTTATTAACTATGTAGAGATGCTGGCGTGAGTTACTAGGCAAGACAACACATATGGTCATCTCACATCTCAAGTAAGTGGCATTAACGAAACATGAGAGGCGTATGGTTTTGTCTAGTTTATTACACACTAACTTCTGCCCGCGATTTCGTCGGCGTCAAATTTCGGCCGCCAACCCACCGCATCGCATCCTATCGACCTCACGCCCGCGCTTTTACTTCGTTTTCTAACTTTTTTCTTTTTGCTCTGCTCCTAAAGGGCGTAGCGTGATGTTAAGTAACATATTATTATAACCTTCCTCAAGAATTCGGCTATCAAACGAAAAAAAGATTTTGACGTGATAACGTCTTATAAATCGATAAACGCCGGCTGCACGCACGAAAAAGCATGACTCATTGTCACGTTCCGCCTGAGCCGACCGTGCAAGCGAGAGCGCGGAACAAGCGATAGTGAGGCAGGATCGGCCTAAGCGTTCGGCTTATGTTTTCTTATGACGTTATCACGTAAAATTATCGTCTGTAAACCGACTGTAAAGACAACCAATTATTTGTTAAATCCGACTTGTAGTTCTAGAGATTAGCGCGTTCAAACATACTCTTCAGCGTTATTATTAGTAGTTTAAAAACACAATCCGCGCTGGGCCTGCCTGGTGATTTACGGTCCTCTCCCTCTTAGAGAGCGGTGGCCTGAGTTCCAGCAGCTGTAACATCATAGGCTGATTATTTATTGGCATTCTGGCCTCTTCCAGCGGGTCGTCATCACGTTTGCAGGCAGTTGGAGAAGACGTGCTGTCATGCACTCTTAACTCAAAAGGTATAAAAATAACATACAAATTTAGCTATCCTACAATATGACCAGTTTCAAACTCCAACAAAGAGATTCTCCCAAAAGGTGTCATAATCAGCCTATAATCTCCCCACTGCTGGGACACAGGCCTTGTCCTTGTGAGAGGGAGTGGGCCATAATCCACCACGCGGGCCCAGTGGGCCACTACGGCTCAAAAAGGTGTAGAACGTACTAAATCTCGGAAAGTAAAACTAAATCAAATCATAACTACTCTGTAAGTCCAAAATAAGTGCGAAGATCTACCAATCCGTTAGGCTGAAGACGTGCTGCTCAGCAAAAAGGTTCCCGAAAAGTTTCGCGAACTAGACTTGAATTCGTAATACGGAAGATTATAAAAAGGTTATTATCGATTTAGGACAAACTCGGCATTAAAATGGATGAACGCTGCTGAAAGCAACGAATAGAATCAGATTTATTACATACTAGTTATTGCCCTTGACTTTGTCTGCGCGAAATTTCTTGTTTCCCTGACCCACCCCGTCGCATCGCATCGTCTGCCCGCGCGATTACTTTATTTCTCTCAGCGTTCTTTCTTACTTTTTTTTGTTTTTCTCGGCTTCTGTAGAAGCCTCGCTCGCGCTTTCGGCCTTTAGGCCGTACCGTACTGTTAAGAAGCTTATAGCCATCCTCAAGAATTGGGTTATCGAATGGAAACATATTTTTTTGAAATCCAACCCTGTAGTTCCAGAAACTATCGCGTTCAAACAAAAAAACTCTTCAGCTTTCTTATTAGTAGGTGTATAGATTTTTGACAAGGCTTTTATCGCTGACTTAGGCGTCGTCTGTAGGTATGTACATATAAAACAGTTCGGCGACTGACGAACTGACAAACAGCGAAAGCACCAAAACGTACCGATTGAAGTTAAACTAGACTATTAGAGGTTAAGGCTTTGGGACGTGTTTAATTATGTTAACTAAAGATTGCAGACGTGCTCTTTCTTAGTGCACCCCATTTTTTTTCTGGTTTAAAATATAAATGTCCCTTATAAGTTATAATGTAGTATTGAATTGAATTAATTACAAAGTTAAAGCTAGTTATAGTTATCCTAGATAATTCGATTATTACAGGCTTGTTTATAACCGCGGGATATAAGAAGTATTGCGTGTCAGTGTTCTAGAACGTCAAGATAACTTAATGAATCTATTATCTGTATCAAATCGCAGATACTGTCAAAAATCAAAGAGGGGCTGAGTAATAACAGCCGCACGGGTCGATCGATCAGGTTAAGCTACGCTTGCGGCGGTTGGTCCATGGATGGGTGGTCTGATCTTTACATACGAAGACCCCTCAGTGCCTCGGAAAGCACGATAAGCCGTTGGTCCCGGCTGTCATTTGTGGATCTTTAACAATCGTTACGGGTCGTCCGAAGCCCGATAGTCTGACAACCTGTCTTACCAAGTATTACCTAGTAACTGTTTTGTGGAGGTCGGATAGGCAGTGCCTGTATGTAAAATACTGGTACTCAGCTGCATTCGGTTAGACTGGAAGCCGACCCCAACATAGTTGGGAAAAGACTAGGCAGATAATGACTGTCGAAAATTAAAACAAAGCTAAAATAATATAATCACAAACCAAAAGAAAAAACCTTAATGAATCATAATACATCATCTAGCGAGAAAAACAGTGAATTATGTATTAATTTCACTAATGTACCATTCCGTCTTGGGGTGAACAAACTCGAAGAAAATACTGAAACAAACGCTAAGAACCTTCTACAGACCATCCAAGGAAAGATTGTTTCTTTTCTTGAGTCTTACTTTATGAATTAGAAATGGAATGCAAAAGACCAACCACAGAAGCTTTGATGTTGCATAAAAAGAAATATTTATATGTAATACCATTGAACAGTTTAATTTGTTTATTTATTTTACATTTCAGACAACGTGATCCATTTTGTTAGTAAAAATAATACTTAAAAATATGTTAGTTTACACATATAAACGCATACAAGTTTTGAATAACGAATTAAAAAAAAAACGAAATGATAAATACTGAGATGAGAAGAAAAAAGCTATGGAATTTTTGCACAGCCTCAGTTGCGTCCCTTGCATTGAGCAAGATTCAAAGCAATTCTAAAGATCGCTTTTTTATAAAAATGGGCATTATTATTTTGACGTTCGATTACATACTCATTTATATGTACTCTATATATCTGTTGGTGTGTGCCTTGAAAGACAAGACAAATAAACAACCTCAATTTCGCATTATTTGTAATATTATATGTATAAAAATATTCGTAGAATAAACGCTTCGATACAGTGCCCTTGTCAATTGAATTCAAATTTATTCTAGAATTTCATTTCAAAAACTAAATAACTTTTTCGTGGAAATAATACTACTTATATTTTTTAATAAAAATATTACTTGGGGCTATTTTTTTTAACGCGAGATATCAATTTTTATTCGTGGAATATAATTTACTTCTGACAATTTTGTACCAAAAACCTAACAATATTCCTCGGATATTTTGATATGAAAAAATTGCTTTTAATAAAAAAACAAAAACTACACGGTAAATAAGTAACGACGAAGATTGAGTAAGAAATAAAGTTGTATCATATTAATTACAATTATATTCTTGATTGTTAGTCCGCGGCGTGTCCCGGCGGAACCGTTCAAATAAATTTATAATGGAGTCCTTCGACAGGACCGATTTACCGAGAACTTTGGATGGCTTGCTTCGTTAATACACGGGAAAAAAGTCCTTTATTACGGGCTTATTATAACTTTTATACTTGTACGAGTACTTTTTTAAACCTATGCGTTTAGACCCCGAGGTTGTGGAACAACTAAGGTAGACGAAATTTAATGGTACGCTAACTTTTACTCGTACTTCAGCGCCATAATCATCTGCAGTCGAATTAAATGGAACTTAAACTGACATAAAAAGTTAATGTGTCATTTAAGTTTTCCAAGTAAAAACACACATTTTGTGAACAAGTTAAGTGCACATACTTTCTGATGCTTCTCTCGCATGGCATGTTGGTAAAGTATTCAATATTTAAAGGTAATGTCAATGGTGCGCCAAAACCAATGACATGCCCATCGAAATCAATCACAAGGCTGCACGCGTTTGTCTAAAGCATTAAGTTCATCCCTATCAAATAGGTAATAGGGTCTATACAAACAATTATTTAGCAATCAAACATTCCGAGCTCACCAAAAGCGCAATTCAAAGTCCACACAGTAGCGCCACACAAACGCGCCAATGGCCACTCAATCAGCGCAAGTTTTACCCGCGTCACATCCATCGAATCACGCAATTAATTTAGAAGGTCTGGTCTCTGTTTGCTTTGACAACCCCTGTAATCGAGTTTCGAGCGGGGCACACTCCCAACGGCTGTAAATCATTAAATTTAATTCCGGAGCGACGTTTGCATTTGAGGCCAGTCTTGTGCTAGTTCTAGCTGTTGTATTGACGTGTTTGGCTCCCGCTCGCGCTAAATTAAATTCTCTTTCCACTTTACAACACGGTTTTTACTCTAAAATGTTTCGGATTTAGAGATGGATATGAAATGGTTTTATTTTTTTGCCTGTCAAGTGCAGGTTAAATACAATTTTGTGAGCTCAGGATTACGTATGTTTCGAGGCTTGTGCTAAGTTAATACTGCCCGGTTGCAGTTAACGTTGCATGCTGATGTTGGGCGGAGTCTAAAAAGATTGATAATGTGATTTGCGGGGTGTGAAGCAGTTGGTTCAATTAGCTGAGGAGTATGCTCTGCATACATTGCCCCACTTTAATGTAATTACTTTACTATCCTCTAGCCTTTTTCCAAAGCCTTATGTTTTCTCGTCCAAACAGATATTATCCGACTGAATTTGTGATTTACTCAGAGCGACCGCCATCTCAAGTCCGCAATCCATTCATTTGGGAATACTTTTAGATTGAATGGGACGACGGGTTTTCGGGTTTCAAAACCACCTGAATCAACCCTTATATATTAGGTACCTACGAAAGCCAGAAAAAATAGTGAGGTAAAAAAATGCCACTGTACAAAATAGTGGCAAATCCTGTTACAAATGGGACTAACCCAGTAAAACGATCACCAAATACGGTCCCATATCCTTTCATTACCCAATCCCAGCGCAGATCGTGCATAAAATTGTCCAAACTCGCACACAATGTATTTGCACTTGTCCGACCGTATTTTTGCGTTTCCAATCATCGAACAAAACAAAGAGTATTGGTACATAACGACTAATAGCCGATCCGTTCGGGATAAAAATTGGAACGAATAAATACAAGCGACTCAACGGAAAAGCGAGCGTACAAAACCTTTCACCCTATATTTCTACGTGTAACAAACAAAACCAGAGCATTATCCGGCTGATTCATGTCATAGATAAAATCTATTTGTCTGAGTATTTCACATTGATCTTTGTTTATGCGAGCGAGGATCTGAATCCGTATTGCAAACTTCTCAGTCTAACTTATCTCATCTTATGTTGATGCGGATTCAATCAAATTCGGTCCGCTATCGATTTTAAGTCTGGTTTTTGTTGTTGGGTTGTCTGACTGTTCTGCGACTGGGCCACTGTCGATAATTGGATGTCGATTTCGTAAACTACTGCTGTCTCTGGCCAAAAAAGTATTAGACGCCATTCGTTAAATCCCTGGTTTTACGTAACACTCCTTTTCAAATCGTCTATTGAGTACCTTTCATTCAATATTTTATCTTGTAAATTCATAATCACGATTCAAATTACCTTAATAGGTATAATTTCAATTTGACTGATTATATTTAATTGGTTATTTAACTCTTTGTGAATCAATAATCAATTTAATGAATTAACATTATAATAGTTATCTATAGCTATTTTTAACTGAAACTTACATAATTATTCAATAATATTTAATCACATGGAAATTTGTATGTTTTAAATTGAGTTCAATTCAATGTAATGTACTGATATTAATCAGTCCAATTATTGTCACTGTTTTCCAGTGATTGGATATTAATTGCGCCATTTTGATAAATTACTTCCAAGATAATATGTAAAAATAAAATGCTGATGAGAAGAAACTGATATCAATATTAAAAAATAAAATAAGAATAAATATTCACAGAAATAGAAAATCCTTTATTATTCCTTAATTAGAAAAAAAAGTGCTTAGTAAAATAAGTAATATTAATTAGTTGATTGCCTATTTAAGGGAAACCAGAAAAAACTGGATATTACTAAAGGAGGCATATACCCGTCAAGAGTTAGGGGAGAGGTTCACTGCTAGCCATGCGCAACACGTCATACTCATAGCTAGCGATATACTGTTAACATCAGCATGTTGGAGAGGCGAACCCATAAGATTTTCCCCTATAAAAAATCGCTCCACATCATTTTCACTTCAAAAATCCTGCTATCCCAAGTCATGGAACCGTACCTTAAACACAACCAAACAGAAAAATGTTAACTCATTTTTCACTGTCGCACTCCGTAACACACCTCCATAAAAAAACAGAATACCTACCGGACCGGTGCCAACATAGCTACATGGAAAAAACTACTGAGCAACGGAACACGCGTCCGTTGTCGCGGGAAACCGGACCGGTCACGTATTGCTACACCGTACGCCTGAAGGCGATACACTGTTTAATTTGGAAAGAAGTGTAAGGTACAAGCTGTAAGCGGATTGAATTTTACTAGTCATGATTGCAGAATAAGCAAGCTGAAGTGGCAGTCAATCTGAATCATTTTGAAGGATATTTCTAATCCATTGCTTTATATGTTCGGAAAATTTGTCTTCTCAACAACGTGAATAACGCAATGAATGTTGTTGAACTGTCAAAATGAAAGTCATTGCTACTGATAGTGTGTTACGCAATTACACCGCTGGTCATGTTTGTCAAAGGACCGATAGCTGCTGGAGCAGATGAATACTAGAGTGGAGATCACGTTTCGGCAAGCGCAGTGTGGGACGCCCCCCAGCTAGATGGACCGACGACCTCAAAAAGGTGGCTGGGACAGACTGGATGTCGAAAGTGGAGAGGCCTATGTCCAGCAGTGGACTGCGATAGGCTGAGTCGATTAATTAATTGAGTCATGATTGCACATTAATGTAGTAAAATCCAACCCGCTACTGTTGAGCAAGAGATTCAGAGTTCGATGCCCCGGTGCAGTGACGGCCCAGTAGCGCATTGGTGGCCTAGTGGTATTACGAGTGGTATGTCGTGAGTTCGAACCCAGCCAGGCACTTTATTTTGTGTATTTAATTTCATCTCTCAAAACGGTGAAGGAGAATATCGTGAGGAAACCGGCATGTCCTAGAACCAAAAATTTCTAGACATGTGACATCCGCCATCCCGCAATGGGCACGCGTAGTGGATTATGGCCATGGCTGCTCATGAGTGCACATTGCATTTAATTTTGATAAGGTTGGTCGGTGCAAGCGAGGGGTTACCTGGTACCGGGAGGAGTAGCAACATAAACAATCCATAAGGTGGCCCAACGGCCTCGATCTAATATAAATCGCGAGAATCCGCTGGATGCGGGCAACACCGTTGGCCCAGTAGTTATGGACGGGTCTGGTATGCAGGACAATGCAACATATTGGCTACGTCTACAACAAAATAAATCTGCGTAACCTTTTCCCAACTAGATTGGGGTTGGCTTCCAGTCTAACCGGAGGAAGATGAATACCAGTATTTTACATGGAGTGAATGCTCCATGCGAGGCATGCGAGGCTCCATGGTAAGTAGTAAATGTACTGGGTATCACGACGCCTTGGTAAGAGTGGTTGTCAAACTTTTGGGCTTCTGACTACCCGTAACGACTGTCAAAAATGAACGAATGACAGCCGGAATTAACGGCTTTCCGAGACACGGAGGGGTCTAGATGTGTAATGGATGGTCACCCATCCATGAACTGACCTCGGCTAGCGTAGCTTAACCTTCGATCGAACCGTGCGGCTGTAATAACTTAGCCACAAGCCCCGCTGGCCATTTCTACAATATTGGCTGAATATGTTTTTTTTTTATTGCTGAATGGGCCGTCTCTTGACCTCGATCACGCCTGATAGAAAGCGATGGATGAGGTCTATAATGGAACGAGCGTGCCCAGAAGATGCAGGCTGCTTGACGCCGGACTCCGGTGAGAGGGAGGTCGCAAACCAGGCGGGCGTTAGCCCTACCACCTTAAGGGAAGAATTGACCAGTCAAATAAGGTGTTGGGTGTGACTGTCCAGGATGCCCCGAGCGCTCAGTTCAGTTGAGTAACTGGCGGAACAAACTGCGCTACACGAGGAAGCTTCTTCATGCATCCCAAAATTGTGGTCGCTTTAAGCGTATTCCTTATGTACCAGAATAAAAGCTCCGTGTTGGTCAGCGATATTAACTTACCCACCTTGCAGCCGTGATTGAGTCACAAGTTGTTAATTGAACAATTCTTTTCTCTCCCTTCCTGTTTGCTGGCTTTTTAGTTTAATACTGCAACCTGACTTTATCTCACTTTTAGTTCAATTCATGCGATTGCAACAAAAAGAGGTTCTGTTATTCGACATTTATTTCTTAAACAGAATACGATTCACGTATCAAGAGAAACCAAGTTAATCTTCATTATATATAATAGTACTTGATACACGAACATATGAAGAACGGCTTACTAGTTTATTCGTAAATAAACTAGTAAGTACTTAGTAGATGCGTAAATATTTTTTTCCTAGAGTACTGTAGGTAACAAGAAAAAGTTAGTGTACTATTCTTTTCTTGGAAGAAGGGCCACATAATCTTAGATACTTGTTCATTCAACGCGCTTCTAAAGGCGGATTTACATTTGCATTAGTTCACTGCCACTTTTGGGCTAACGTAGGTATCGTTATTATCCGCCAGCTGTTTACAAAAACAAACTCAGAAGAAAAACACATTTTGACACGTATAAAAAATGCTTCCGAAAAACTGACATACCTGCACGAACAATTTAAAGAATTTAATAGAAATTAGCTAGCCCGGCGAACTTCGTACCGCCTCAGAATTGATAAGAACGAATGTATGAGAAAATGAATAATCTCCAATATTGTTTTGTTTCGTGAATTTTTCCCATGTTTTAATAGTTATTCTGCTATTCGGGGCGGAGACAAATCCAACAAATCAAACATCATAAAAATCGGTCCAGCCGTTCTTGAGTTATAAATGGTGTAACTAACCCGACTTTGTTTTATTTATATATACATATTGAAGATAGATAGATATTTATATAGATAAACGAATCGTGTTGAACTTTGTTGAACTAACCGGCTGTTTGACAAAGTTTACTTTGGAAATGTGTAACAGGACCGTCATTCTAATTGACATTTTAATTAATTTCAAAAGGGGTTTATTACTTTAACTTTAGTTTTGTTTGTTACCTCCGATTAGCATACCGAATTAACTATCTACTAAAAGTTACCTGTAATGCTATTCTGTAAAAATCTCACCGTGAAAACTAAGGTGAAGTGAGCTGTCAATAGTGTCAATCCCTAGCAACAGGTGGAATGACAGCTCACTTCACCTAAGTTATCACGGTGATCTTTTTACAGAATAGCTCCGCTGCACGCTGTCTCGTCTAAAGCTACGGTAAAATCCCATTAAAATAGATGGACAAACTTTTAGAAATCATTCAGACCACCAAAATAAGGACGATGGTAAAAAAATATATAAGAAAAACGCATTACTTAGATACTTACAAGAAAAATAATCAGCTAACGAAAATACACTAAGTAATGTGCGCAATTTATTATTTTAGGTCAAAATAAAATCACTTTAATCAGTGTTTTTTTTTTTTGCTTGGATATCTTTGGTTAGACGTACGTCTAACGCTCTTAAAACTTGTCCATCTATTTTAATGGGACCCTGTATACTTTGAAAGATTTGGGAGTTTTCTTAATGTATTATTCTATATATTACACATTCGCAAGAAGCTGGCACTATTATCACAACGGTAATGTTTTCTCATTGTTTGTCTCATTTCTTTTTACTACATATATTTATGTATATTATTTATTTGTGCTTATATTTATATTTACCTACCTAATTAGGTAGGTATAAATTATATTTATAGTTTTAAAAGGTTTATGCGTTATTCCTCAATTTTCATGATTGCATCTACCACTGTTTGTCTCTGCATCACCCAAAGGTTGACTGGTAGAAAATGACTATGGCATTAACTCCACCTCTGTACTTATAATTATGTGCTTGAAGGAGATAAATAATAAATAAGTATAGAATTGTGTAGTTTTATTTAATTCGCATTCAGATTAAGAGGTATTATTAATGATATAGGTCCACCCACAGGGTCTACCTTTGTTCATTAACTTATTAAGATTGTTCGTGATAAAGATGTCATTAGAAAAGACCCCAACCCCGCGTCCTGACTAACAAAATCGTTCGCGCGAATACGCATCGTCGCATTCATAGGTATGGCACTGATTTGTTAGGAAAACCCGAACACGTGGTCGCGTCGACTGAGTTTCGTCACCGATTTGCCGCATTTTCCGCCATATGAACACGGCGACCGTATTCGCGCGAACGATCTTATTAGTTAGTATGCGGCCTAATAGTTATACATTATTTTTTGGATACGAACTGGTTTCCCATTATTTTGGTAAATACTTATACTTATACCTAATTTACAATTGTTAACGTTCACAATCTGCGTATTACCTACCTACATAAGTTTTTAATTTTGGCAGCGCGTCAGAAACACCGGAAACCCAAGAAATGGTTTCTACTCTACCAGGAGTCAAACGATATAAGACGCATTTTTTGTTGTGTAAACTTTTTACAGTTTATTTTTTTTACAATATGATATGTTTCTAATCACAGGCACTTTTAGCGTTGAGTGTACTTTAGGTAGAACGGCTGTAACGCGACTGATCCGAGAAAAAATGCATCTTCGAGAATACAATAGGGCTATAAACGAACGTAACGCGTTGCGGACGCAGTGCGAGTGCGACCCCCACAATATGAGGATGTCCCGAAATTAACGCACACTACTAAACACCCGAATTAGAATATTATGTTATAAATGTTATAATCATAATAAATACACTGAATTTTTCATCATTCACACAGTACATCCATCGTTTCTTTGGTCTTCCCGTACTCTTATAGCCATCGACAGTCATACTCAAAACTGTCCTCACGACATTTTCCTCATTCGTCGTATCACATGACCATACCATTACAACCGTTCACAATGTAGTCAATAAAATAGATAAGTATGAAGTATCGTCGGATAGTTGAAGTTTAGTAAGAAACGGATTGATGATCTCGAATAAAATATTAATTTTATTAATAGAAAACAAACGGCTCATTTATCAAATTAAATTTCAATCGACAACATCTATCGGTTTCTTACTAAACTTCAACTATATCCGACGATCCTGCATCCTTCTCTTTTGTTGACTGTACATTCATTCAGTTACACATTATATATTAACCAAAAACCCTACCCTGCACTAAAATGGACAGCGATACGATGGAGTTAAACTCAGTCGATAAAAAAAATCTGCAATGCATACCGTGTGTATTAATATGGGTTTTAACGGGATCTCGGTAATCCAATATGCGTCCAGATAAAAATTTATATAGCTCGGAAATATAACGTGTTTATTCATTTGTTTGTTGGAGTGGGGAATGAAGATATTTACGGAAAATATTATTCAATATTCGCACCTCGATACTGTCATACGCAAAATGCGCGCATTGACGTGGAGATGCGGACACCAGCCCGTATTACCTATTACCTTGTCTTTTTTTTGTGCGCGGTGGAAAGCCTCTTAGACTTCCTCCAGCATTTGCTTGTTCTCACGTATTTATAATGGCTAACTATTTATTTATTTTTCTTTTATGGCCAACCAACAATTGTTTACACTCAAAATTATAAAATAATGTTTTACTAAAATCTTAGATTGATGTAACAATTTCTTATATATTAGCACCACATGCCCCATATAATCAGCTTATAATGTTCCTACTGCTCGGACACAGATCTATCGGTGAGAGGGAGCGGGCCGTAATCCACGTGGGCCCAGTGCGGATTGGTAGATGTCACATGTCTTCGAATTTTTGGTTCTAGAACATGCCGGTTTCCTTCAACGTTTTGAGAGCAGGGGTGATGAAATACTTTACACAAAGTAAAGCGCCTGTTTGGGTTCGAACCTACGACCTACAACTCGTAAGTCACAGCCATTACCACTGGGGCACCACTGCTATCTAAAGCGTATGAAATGATTAAGTAAATAAAAAAAAACTTTTGTTACATAGTTTTAATTTGTGGAAGCTTGTCAATGGCAACTGTAAGCGCTAATTGTACCTTATTTACCTATGTAGATATTAGACTGTAAACTTTCTGAGGAAAAACTAAAGAGACAACTTTCTTTCTGAAATTGTATGAAAATATAATTCTCAACAGCAGCCTATGCAGTTGATGGCAAGACCCCTACTACATGGGATGGGCCTTAAACATAACTGGCGAAATGTGGGATTACTATGTAGGTACACCTCTGCCTAACCTTTCATGGCAAATAGGTGCAATGTTATGAAGCAATATAAATCTTTATTGCTTGACTGTGAACACACTCGTTAGAAATTCGCGTAGCGCCGCGCGTAGCTAATTTTGCTACGTTATATTTCTTGCTACGGCGTAGCCCAGCTTTTGTACGAAAGCGACGCCTCAACGCCTTCGGAATACTTGACTGAGCTTTATTTTTAACTAGCGACCCGCTCTAGCTTCGCACGGGTGCAATTTGTTTTTTCGCATTTCCGAATATTTTTTTTCATACAAACCTTGTCCTGTCTAACAAAAAAAGAATTATCCAATTTGGTCCAATAATTCGGAAGCTATACATACGCGTACAGAAATTTCGGCGGTTTTTTTTTCAATATCCGTGGTTTTATACTAATGTTAAATTCAGTTTCTTGAATTTCTTTATGGAAACATTCATGAAACCACAGTCTATATTTTACAATAAAATATTATATAGGTACCTCAATATTCATTGAAACGTGGCACACGGAAAATGATAGACCGGTTAAATATTTTGTAACTTTTGTTGACCAATCAATGAAAAAAAAAAACAAATAACATGACATAACAATTTACCAGCTAATTTCCCTTGATAAGGCTTTCAGAAAAGGAAATTTAAGTAACATTTTTGACTTTACTCCAAAGATTTTTTTAACAAATGTGACTGACGAACCGAATAGGTACGAATATTGTTAATTGTACTAGAATGTGCCTAAAACCAGCTGACCGTTGCAGAGTACTTGTTTTACGGCTCAATCGAGCGCTGTGTAAAGCAATAGGTTTTAATTATCGACACAAAGCGATTGGATTCGCGCGAAAAAAGGAGGATTTGATCGTGATCCATTCTTTAAAGTTATAAGTGTGGTAGTGTTGCCATTTTAACCCTATATGGGGCGGTAATGAAATTTGTGCAGCGCCTGTGACCGGACTAGTCTAAATTTAAAATATTGTATTTTTATGTAAAT
Source organism: Hydraecia micacea (assembly GCA_914767645.1). NCBI lineage: Eukaryota > Metazoa > Arthropoda > Insecta > Lepidoptera > Noctuidae > Hydraecia > Hydraecia micacea. The sequence continues at coordinate 12,817,364 of OU611788.1, read as the reverse complement.
ATGTATTTTTTTTTATTTGTGTTTTTCTTTTTTGTCGTGATGAGAGTTTTGAGTATGAATGTACGATGGCTATAAGCGTAGGGGAAGACCAAAAAAACGATGGATGGAATGTGTGAATGATGATATGATTAGAAAGGGGGGGGACTACCGAGATGACGCCGACCCCAAATAAATTGGGATAAGGGCAGGAGAATGATGATGATGTATTTTACTATCCAGATATTGAATCGTGAACTATACACGCGATAGAAGTTCAATAACTGCGCAGCGGTGAGGACACTTTCCTGCTAATTTTTTACATCGGACTTTCACTCTTTTTATTGGATTCTTATTTGATTTTATCTGAAGGCAAATTCCCGTAATTAAAAACGTTCAAAATCTAGTCGCAATCTCATCTCAGCGAAAATCAATGTCAAAAACTTGTTAAAAATGTAGGGAAATTAGAAGTATTTTTGACAAATTGAGAGACTGTGAACGTCCTTAAAATTACGAGAATTGCCCCTCTAATGTAAGTATGTACTTATATTATAATGTGGGCCTTTTACTCGGTGCTAAATAAATGTATTTACTTTCTTTCTTCTTAACTCAAACGTTATTTTGGAAAGCCGTTAATCGCAGACTGTTAAAAAAAACACAATTGATTATAATCAAAACATTACTATCAGCTTTTCACTGTAGCATATTCAAAACAACTGCATACTAGTGCATACCTACTCGGTCACCATCCAAATCAAACACTATATTCACACAACTTCAGCCAAACTATTGACAACAGACATTCACACTGACTGGTGCAGAGGTAACTGTTCCATATATGATACGAACTTCGTTGAATCGATCCCACAGCTTGTTTCATGTTCATTGTCAAGCGATACCAGCGGGATGGGGGAGGGGGGCCGAAGGTAGTTACGACATAAAACGAGGGCATCCAGGCATGAAATTAAACAGCTTGCACTAAGTTGTTAATCGTCTGGACTCCTGCCAGCGACCAATTTGAAGAAATTGCTGACGAGTCCGCTAAGTTTCTGCGACGTCTAATTGAAGACAGTTTCTGAAGGTGGAGGTATCTGGGAAAAACATTTTGGTGGTGGAATAAAAGGAAATATTTGTTTGAAAAAAAATGTTTTGATCTAAAACGAGGTAATAGCGCGGACAGACGATGCGATGCGACAGGGTGGGTCGGGAGAACAAGAAATTTAACGAGCACGAAGTCGCAGGCAAAAGCTACGTTATAAAACTTCTAAGAAAGAACTCAAAACCAACATGGAAGCCTTGGCTTCACATTTGTGATAAGTATTATTGCATGATATTTTTATATTTTATGCATTGTAGATAAGTTGCCTTGAATTTCCATGAAACGATCAAACATCTTATTCCGGATAAGAAATTTAACTCAATTGAGATAATTAGATATTCAATTATACCCTGAGCCACTCAAGTGTTACCTGTTCAATTATTCACTACATACAAAGGGTGATCAGCGTATGCTCATTAAAATTTAGATACCATTTTAGAAAAATCAATCGAATCCGTATACCATAGGTTGATTACGGTTTTTGTTTAATTAAGACTTGAAGGCCAAATCCCGTAATTAAATATATTCAAAATCTAGTGGTAATCTCATCTCGGCGACAATCAATGTCAAAAACTTGCCAAAAATATAAGGAAATAATAGGTATTTTAGACAGATTGAGACCGAGATCAGACTGTGAACGTTTTTAAAATTACGAGAATGGCCCCTCCGATTCATATTAGGTCTGAAATAAGGAACATACACACCCGCATTGCAATACAATGTCATAATAGCATTATCAGCCTATAAAGTTCCTACTGGGCTACTGCTGGTATACAAGGCTCTCAGTGAGATAGCGGGCCATAATCCACCACGCGGGCCCAGTGCGGGTTGGTAGATGTTACATAATATTGTCTTCGAATTTTTGTTTCTAGAACATTGTCGGTTTCTTCACGATGTTTTCCTTCACCGTTTTGAGAGAATGCATGTTAAAACTAGTCCGTATAATTAAAACTACTAAAATAATATTTTTTCAATAAAAAACAAACAACCGACTTCCAAAAAAACATTACAAAGTGAAAAATAACTTTAATTTCGGAAGTCGGGGTCGTTGGTTCCGCATTTTCGTTTTTTGCCACCGACTTCCGAAATTAACAATTTTTCACTTTTTAGTTATAACAACCCCACAAAAACTCGTATAACACTGCTTCTTGCTATGTAAATATCAATGACAGGAATTTATTATAACATCATCAATATAAACCAAGTAGAAAATACGTATTATTGAAGCTAACTCAAAAACTACCGAATCAAAGTCGATAAAATTTATATGGGACTACACCTGAGGCATACCATATCCCTCAGACCAAATAAAAAACCAAGACTGAGAGCTGTCAACAGTAAAGTGAAGCCGGTTTCGTAAACATGTGTACACTTGGTGAGGTGTAGTTTGATTGTAAACGTATGCATGGAGCGTGTATGCACAGAGTGGAGGTGTAGTTTTGGTATGCTTCACTGTATTATTCGCAGCGCTATGTCTTGACTTTTTTATTTGGTCTGAGACCATATCAATTAAAAAAAAAATCGAAATCGATCCACAATATTGCCGGAGACATCGCATAACATTATATTTTTTGTTTGCCTGTAATGTCCCGGGTTTTAGGCTAAGGCCACTTCTCATACTGAGAAGGATTGAGCTTGATCACCACGCTGGCTCAGTGCGGGTCGGTGATTTCAGACCGAAGTCCAGGGTTTCCTCACGATGTTTCCCTTCACCGTCAGTCAGTGATATCTAAGAATAAATAAGCAACTTGGAAAGTACGTATAACTGAAAAAGTCACATTGGTGCTTGCTGGGTTTGAAATCTCAACTTGGGGCGTATGATTCGGATCAGATAATGAATGGGCCACCATAACATTATATACTTACAAAAAAAAACAGTCGAATTAAAAACCTCATTTTTGAAGTCCGATAAAAACTACTTGGTTCATATAGAAAATTAACTAAACAACACATCCAGGTAGATTTTGAAAACGTTGAAATGTGATCAACATTAGCGAGTCCGCCTTAATCACTGAATCCCTTCACCTCGCAACCTTTTCAAACTGCGAATTAACAGAATTGACTTTATAACGTAAATTACTTATCCGTCTATTTTGGTTAACAAATCGAGCCTTTTCAGGAAGAAGATCGTAACCGCCATTTTGCATATTTTACAGGAGAAGGTGATGCAAAATGCAAAATCAGTTGATCTGGCGATTAATATTAAAACAGTTTTTTGGGATTTTTGGCGCTTACGATGTTCTTCCTGAAAAGGCTCGAAATGTTGCGTACCTACTGACGTTTAGATTTTGAGAGCTTACAATTGGGACGAAAAGGCTAATTCGAAGAAAGGTTTGATGTTATTCGAGGGGCCCGTGGCTAAATAATAACAGCCGTACATTTGATACTGTATTATAAAAAAACAAAAACAATCTGATGTTTAATTGAAAAGTGAAAAAACGTACGCGGCCAAAATTAACAGCAATTTTTTTTAATTTAATTATTTATTTATTTGATTTACACGTCTTAAGAAACCAATAATATAAATCAAAGTATATATAATAAGTACTAAAATAAACTAATAACAACAATTAAATGCTATTATTCTCACAAAAATGTAGGCACATAACCATTAAATTGGCGAATTTATTAGCAAACAGATCGCAGTCCGGGTTGGTCTCCACGAGCTTATTTAGTGCGGTCAACACATTTTTATAACCGACGAAAACTTGCAACACAGGGATTTCAGCACCATTGTACAAAATCTATGGTTTCAGTTCAGTTTGCACGTCGATATTCCCTGCCACCCTGTATTATGCCCTTAACTTACAAAATACTCGCGGAGGTTACGTGGAAACACCATGTAGGCTAGAATCTCTACATCATCATCTGCCTAGCCTTTTCACAACTATGTTAGGGTCGCCTTCCAGTCTAACCGGATGCAGATGAATACCAGTATTTTACATGGAGCGACTGCCTATCTGACCTCCACAACCCAGTTACTGGGTAACACGAAACCCCTTGGTAAGACTGGTTGTCAGACTTTCGGGCTTCTGACTACCCGTAACGCTTGTCAAAAATCTAAAAATGATAGCCGGGACCAACGGCTTAGCGTACTTTCCGAGGTAAGGAGTCTCGATATGTAAAGATAGTCACCCATCTGAATAGTCAGATAGGAAACGCCGACCTCATCTAGTTTTTAAAAAATATGATTGACGTGTAAAAGTGTTTGTGCAAACCTACTTACAGAAATAAAATCATTTATCATCCACAGACCAACCGCGGCAAGCGTAGCTTAACCTGATCGATCGACCTGTGCGGCTGTTATTATTTAGCCGCGGACACCTCCTAGAATCTCTACAGCTCCCGCTAGAATCTTTACAGTACCCACCTATATGATAGAGCAGTTTGAACATGGTTCAAACTCGCATAATAATTGGAAGTGAAGGGAGTTCGATTGATATTTTGTTGCAACAAACACGTGACTTTATTGCCATATTCAGCTGTTGCCGCTTATATTTTTCTATAACAACTTCATAGTCTGACACTTGATTTGTAGGATTTGTGCCGCGGAATAAAATGTATTACATTCGGTGAATATTGGTTAGTTTCGGAGCTTTGTTATGCTATGAAATATGAATATTTCAGCAACGTTGGCTCCCGAATAGATAGGAAATTAAATTGCAACTGCAGATAAGTGGATTGACTGCAGAATCGATACTTTCGCAGATTTGACACCATGGAGGTTTGTAGGTTTAAAAAAATAAAAAAGTATACCAGCGAACCGCCATAGACTGGGAACAAGTAGAGGATGGTGTGCACCCAGTCATAGTAATACGTGGTATATCACCACCGACACTTCTAAAAAAATAGAACATGTAACTTAGTGAATTCTTAGTCAAGGACAGTTTTAACTGAGAAAAAAAAAACTTAAACTGCCAGACCAAGATATCACGGTCTTAGCTGTGGAGTAATTTTTGCGGCCTACCCGTTGAGCTCCTTAAGTATGAGTTGAGCTCAACGATTAATGACAAATGCGTGCACTGACTGGAGAGGTCCATAATTTGTGTAGTTCTTTCCTCAAAAGACCATTTCAGACACCTATCAATGGTCTTCACATAATCTGACCAAGATAATGTCTGAAGTTTATTTAAAGACTGTGACCTCTGAATTTGTTTCGGCCTTTCTTCTCAGAGTAGTCGGATACGAAACGCCGACCTCATCTAGTTTTTCAAATATGATTGTCGTTTAAAATTATTTGTATAGACCTATTTACAGAAAAAATAAAATCATTTATCATGAAACATATAAAAAATATCTAAATAGTTTAAGAGTTCTAAACTTTGTGGAAAAATAAACTGTCAATATTGCTTAGGTACCGGTGATTTGTGTACTATGCTTCGTCGACGAAAAGCGTGTCTAGAATTTTGGCTTACACCTCGAATGAAGGATTAGCAATGACAGCAAGGCTACCAGCCTTCGGGGCAAACTGCCAAGTGCCAGTCTGGCAGAAGGATTTTTTAAATTGGCCTAGACTTTTTAAATAGAACTTAAAAGCCATTCTGGTAAATTTATGGCTAGTGTTGTAAGGAAAAAAATAAACTTCAAGATTCATTTATGCCAGTTATGCGATTGTTTATTTTATGCTTCTAAAAAAAAAACATGATTGTTTAAGAGGAAATGCGGTCGGAGAGACTTGAGCCTAAGTAAAAAGTCATAATTCGAGGTTTGGGTCTCGCCTATTTCCTCCTCCAATATTGAACCAATTTAAAAGATATTTCATAAAATGAATAAGAAGAATATAATAATGTGTCTCTATGATTTTCTTTTTTCATTAATATTTGTCAAATTTGCTAGGCCTCTGTTGACAGCGGTTTAAATAAGAAATTTTTGAGGGTTCCTGTGCTTATAAAAATAATGTATCATCAAAAAGGAAAACATAGGGACATACAAGTAGTTCCTCTTAATAATGTAGGTTGTCAGCACTATAATAACCTCCAATACTTAAATATACGTCCCATTGTCCATAGTTCTTTGTTCGAACACTGCACAAAAAAAAATGCACTTGGAGTCATATTACTTTATTTATATTTACCAAAGGGGAATTAAAATGTAAATTAAAGAAACGTTATTTTATAGTTTCAAAGGAACGAGATGATTGTTTCATGGTAGTACCGTTGATAATTTATTTTATAGTGAGGTAAGAAATATTTTTAGTATCTCACTTAATAAAATATTTTATTTTAAATCCTCTTTCAAAGGAAATTCCAGATCATAATGAACCAGCTGTGCCCACGACTTCGTTCGCATGTATGACGGAAAACGTTTTAATTATTTTGCGCGGAACCCTAATTCATTTTCTTAAATAAAAGTAGCCTAAGTTACTCCTTATTACATCAGCTATCTGCCAGTGAAAGTCCTGTCAAAATTGGTCCAGCCGTTTCAGAGATTAGCTGGAACAAACAGACAAAAATTTAAAAAAATGTTATTTTGGTATATGTACCGTGTATACATCCATATGCATTTAGTAAAAAGCTGTTATTTTAATATTACAAACAGACACTCCATTTTTATTTATTTGTATAGAGTATAGATGTATAGATAGTGGAACAACTTCCGCAATTGGTGTAATATATTCCTTGTTCTTTTGTTTATATGCATATAATAGCCGCGCAATCGATTCACGTCAGTAATCAAAGGTAGAAAGCTCGAATTTACGACGTTCGCTCGCCATTCCATCCTTTGAGCCAGAACCGCCAAATTGTCGCTTGTAATCAAATATCACTTATCAGTATGCAATGGATGATACTGCTCAACCACCTGATGGAATCCCATCGCCTTTACGTCACCTCCCGGAAGCGAACGTAAATTAACATTTTTATTGATTTTGTGACCTATTCGACGGAGACCCTCATTTCTACGTTTTATAGAGCTCAATAAAATTGTTAAAGTAATTTCGTAGCCAGTTTTCTGTATTCTCGCAACTATATCAAAGCAAAATTTTCTTCTTTGTCGGTGATCGTCTGCACTTTATTGCAACAAAACTACTAAAACTCTGCAGCGAGTCGTAACATTTTCACACGGCTCGCCAATCACAAAAACGCCTAGATTTATCCACCACACTACCGGAAAACCCAATTCGTATATTCCATGTTCACGTTGGTAGCTCAAAGACCTAATAGAAATTTGCATAACGACTCCACCTTTATATCAGAACCCTACTCGCGAAAATGTAGTTCCGCGGTGCGAAGTGGCGTAATTTTTATGATAAATACCCGCACTCAGAGGGGGCAACGTCAGGAAAAGTTTGGAAGCCAATGCAGGCTATGTGCCGTGAAACACGAGGGATAAAGAATATTCTAAAAGTTCCAGTTTATTGTTTTTTAAAGTGTTGTCAACGCGTGATCAGTTGCTACGGCAGTTTGTGCCCCTTTGAAGTTGATTCGCGGAAAAAATGCAGAATGTACGCGGTATCTGTTCTAAGTACCTAGTACTAAAATTCACGCCCCCAAGACTCGAGGAAACAACCGCAGATTTTCTAGGAAGGGACTAAGTTAGTTACATCCTCATCTTGTTAGTTCAGTCTGGTTTTGTCGGTGCAAAATACAGGTTGATGTAAATTAGCAGCCCAATAAAATATAACGCAACTTGTCAGCACAGTTTCCTGTCAGCCTAACCAACTTAAACAAAGCAAAAATTCCGCGAAACCTAAAGGAATACTGTTCCTTTTCTCCGAACACATAACGGACCAGCAACAGCGTGCACTTCCACTTCCCCACTCGCCACTTCAAGAATTCTCCAAGTAATCGATTCTTCACTCGAACTTCTGAGAGCGCTGCTCTATACGAGTAGGTACAACGTTCTATTTGATCGCGACAAGTTTCTCTTAGCGACTCCAACTATTCGTTCAACAAACATATTATACTGTTGCTTGATGAGTAAAAGTACTGCCAAATGAACACTTCCAACTGTGACGATAACACAAAATCTCCGTCAGTCATGCATTACAGTATTACAGTCTAGTCGTTTTAAACTTCTCTCAATTACTAGAATCACGAGCAGGAAGCTTGTTTGTTGTTCAAACTATAAAATGAATGCCCCAAACTTTACCAAATGGCAGTGTTCCTAGCGTCGTGAGCAAAAAGAGTTAGTTTCTTTCATTCGTCAGGACAGAAGCACGCTGTGAATAAATTCGTAGTTCTCTGTGGTTCGTTCAGCTCGTAATGCGGTCGCCTGCGCGGTTTGTAGCGAACTTTGAACAACTTTAACTCCAATTAGTCATAAAACAGGTTACGGAACGAATCGAGGTGTTACCTCCTTACGACAGATTTGATTTATCGCTACCAACATGGAACAAAGCAAACTTTTCTAATATACATTGATGTTGCGTGTTTGTGTATTAAGTACATAAAAGATAATTAAACTTGAAACTTTGTTTGCTATAATTAGAACTGATATTAAACTTTATGGACAATTTAAATTGAAAAGTTTTCTGCGCTTCGGTCTCATTACATTGAAGGGCTCCTTGAGCATAATGAGAAAACGTTTCGTTTCCCGAGCATGAATAAATCTGAAAAGATCAGTGGTATGGTTCTCTTTACCTAGTACCTAGGTATAAGATACAATTAGAACGGTTTATTATTAGAACGAATGGCGATTGATAGACTAGTATATTTGCTTTTGAGCCAAACAAGATGGGTCATAACTAGTAAACTGGTCAAATAATCTCGTAAAAAGGTGAGAAATAACTAAGATGAAGTTGGGAGCAAACGCTAGTTATACAGGGTGGTCAAAAAGTCGTGGATCCAACGAAATAGGGAGATAAAGGAGGTAATTTCCAACAAAACATCTTTCTACAGCATGGCCATAATTCAATTGCCCTAAAAGTTATGAATATTTTTGTATACATGATATGGTCTTCATAATAACCTGACCAAGATTATGTCTGGACTTTAAAAGAGACTGTGACCTCTGAGTTTGTGTCGGCCTTTCTTTTCAGAGTAGTCGGATATGAAACGCCGACCTCATCTACTTTAAAAAAAATATGATTGACGTGTAAAAGTGTTTGTGCAAACCGACTTACAAAAATAAAATAATTTTTCATTTATCATTTACCGGTTTCTTTTACAATTACACTAATTAAAAAAAAGAGATAAAAAAAAGATTTTTAGTAATAATACATAATTTTGAAGCGTTACCAAAAATTATTTCTCACTTTAAAAGCGTTGGAAATGACCTCCATTATCTCCCTATTTCGTTTGATCCACGGCTTTTTGACCAGCCTGTATATAATTAGTTGAGCAACTTAATCACTCACTTCGCCCACTCGACTCCCACGGTTCCTGGGGACAATGGGCACTTCTATTCCATTGTGATTGTAACTACTTGAAGGAGCTCTTGTATTCGTAGAATGATGGTGTTAAAGCGCTACGTGGACTATAGTAGAAAGAATAAGAAATAAATCGTCTAGTTCTCCATCTTCTTAGCTTTTAATAAAGGTGCAACTGTATGCTGGAGTTGTCAAGGTTGTCAACTTCTGAGCCCAATTTTAGCATAGTCCTCACAGAACGTGTCCTGATTTTGGTTCAAGGAAAAGCGGATTAGTTAAAAAAGTTTTTAGTTACGAAAATTCACCACTCTAATTAGGATTAGACTGACATTCTGCAATTGAATTTGCGGTAGTTTTTAGCAAACTGTGGTTGTATGACGACACATGATTCCACCTTCGCCATGGATATTGAGTGGATCGATAGACTATAGTGAACTTTTGGGCTCATTAAGAATTAAAATTCCAACTCAGATTCCCAGGTCTAATACTTATAATGTATTCAACATCCCAGGCTCCAAAACAAACCTGGGTCATTACGCTGTACCAAAACTTTGTAGGCAATACAACATGCTGGCTAAAACTACAGAGTTAGATATCAGCCAGTCTCTCGTTAAATATAAGAACTGTCTTAAAAAATTATTGTGAATGTTATTATTCTATGTTTTAATATTTTACAGAATTTATTGTTTTTATGTTCCACTATAATTTTTTTTTCCTTTATTATGTATTAAGTATTTGATTTGTTAGCTTAGTTGTTAATTTGCTTGTGCATGCTGTGGTCTCCTGTAATTGAAAGAGTACACCGACCAAATACTTTGTCGTCCATTAACTATATATAATGTTTAGTGTATATCTTTTGTTGGAGATCCTAAAATAAATAAATAAAAAATAAATAGATAAGAGGTTTGATAGGCGTACCTACCCTGTATAAAAACATTTTCTAATATATAGCTTTACAGACAGACAGCATACCTATAGCTACTCGTAGAGCGCTCGTATGAAAACGCTTTTTATTCCCAAAAGAAATATGTAAATCCGAGACTACTTTCTCTTGATTTCGGCAGCCAACAAATACATTTCTTTGTCAAATCAATCCTGCCTTTAACCTTAGTGACATGTTTAACATCTATGCGTAAACAGGGAAAATCAAATCCTCTGAAAAACATTTTCTTTGATATCTTTGCCTCTGTTTTACTTTACCGATATGTTTTTGTGATCATTCAGAAATGTAGGGCACCCCTGACTTAGTGATGGTTTAGGAAAAATACTTGACGTGGTTTAATCATGTGCAAATAAAGAATTACACGGGGTTAAATTCAATTAGCTACCGAAATTCAACAGACATCTGTGAAGTATACACAAAAAAAAATACTGATATTTCAAGTAGGTAACTACAGTACCTAAGGTCAGTGACCCCAAAAAAAAATATCGTCTTTTTTTTTTGTTTTGTCATGTTTTGTTTGAACGTTAATTGGCCATCTACAATACTTCGTATATCTATATCTGGCCACCCTCACGATGAAAACATACAACATATGAACGTACCTACACATTTCGAATAATGCCGAAACTTTAATAAAGTAAATGAGACATTATAATATTCGCCAACGTGCCATTCCCGAGAGTTAAATGAACTAAAATTAATTATACTAATACGAACCGCATGACTCTGGTGGAAGTAAAAGTTAAATTTAGAAATAAATTAATTATTATCTGCATAATGGACGACGACATGTGTCTGAACCACAGAAATCTAAATAAAATTTATGTTTTTGTCGTCAACATTCATCAAGTAGGTAGTAAACTAATCCGTTTGCCAACCGGTCAATAATGTACGATTTGTGCTTTTTGAACAGAAAATATGAGTTTTATATAGACTAACAAAAATGTAAGTATTTAATATGAGTTACAGACGCTACAGAATAAAACAATAAATACAAATGATATAGGCAAAACAAAAAAACATGGTAAGATTTTCCTAGCCAAGTTCTTTCTTAAATGTGAGATACCTACCGTAGATAAGATAAGATTTTGACTGCCCCATTGGTCTCGTGGTCGCAAGCGCGATTACTGAGCGTGGGGTCCTGGGTTCGATTCCCGGTTCGCGCAAAATTACATTGGGTTTTTCCGTGCCCCGGAAAGCACGTTAAGCCGTTGGTCCTGCGCCTGATCTCTCTCCGGTCGTGTCGGGTTGCCGTCCCATCGGACTATGAGAGTGGAGGGAATACAGAGTGCATCTGTATCTGCGCATACACTTATGCTACAATATCTCTCGCGCCGAAGGCTGGTCTCCGCTATGATTAGTTTGTTTTTTTTTTACGTATGATAAGATTAGATTTATATTTGCAATCCGAGTAACACAAATTGAAATAAATTAGATAGGGATATCTACTACTTTATTGTAAACTTAGAGGAAGATCGAACCAACAAAATCGAACCAACAAAGTTATTTTCGAAATCCTGATCCCAATAAATTCCTAATAGACGAGTAAATTAACGTTATATAAATTAGTTGTATCTTCATTAAGGCCTTAGGGAGTACTCAGTGAGCAGCCTGGTATAGGAAATGTTGGTCAATCCCTTAAGGATACTGAGTAGTTAATAAGATTTTCATGAATTACGGTAAGTAGAGGGGCTCGTGGCTAAATGATAAAAGCCGTACGGATCGACCGAAGGTTGGGTAGCTTAGCCTTCGGTCGATCCGTACGGCTGCATGTTATTATTTAGCCACGAGGCAAAATAGTGCACCACCAATAGCGGTAAAAGGTGCAATCAGACAACCTCCTCAATCCGAGAGAGTTGGCGTTGTTAACATACCTACATAGATATCTAAGTCTTACGCCGTTTGTTTATAAAATAAGTATATGAATGGATGATAACTCTTATCGACAGTGACGTTCGCCCCATACGAATCAAATCAAATCAAAATATTTTATTTCACATAAACCTACATGGGCACTTATGAAACGTCAGAAGCTAGGTGCACGGTTCCAATTGGTCGTTTCCTATGGAGAAGAACCGGCAAGAAACTCCAAGGTTACTCTTTTAAAAAATAATTGAATTTTAAAATGTTTTCAAATTACAGTAGGTATGGGAGGACAGCGTAGCTGTTTTATGTATTTCCCCATAGTAGTAATCGTTGGAACTATTAATGTCAGCTGTTTACAGTATTTCATACTCTTTGGTCTTGGGCCTTACTCCTTAAACAACGTTTTTCTGGCGACGCAAAACAAGTGCACGCACACATAGAAGCGAAGGTACGTCAAGGGTCAGGAAGAATGGCAGGTTCACACCGTTTTGCCATTCTTCTTTGCGAGAACAACTGAATGACTCCTTGATCTTCCATTTCTAAGTAAAACCTTCTCCGATCTCTGCTACATTGCTAAAACAGTTTGCAGAAGGTAAGAAACAACTTTCTATGATCATAAATAAAACATTTTAGATAATTTAAACACTGGCCACTATTTCTCTGAATAATAAAGAATTTCTCAAACAATAGGAAGACTGTGTTACACATTAGCATATCACTTTCGTAAGCAGCTAACCGCTAACCACTGTACTCTTGGCCTCGGCTTAAAGCAACACTTGATGTAGATTTAGACACGCTTCCTGCATTAAGGCGCGTTTACACGAGGATTTATTGGACTAGCTTGTTTACACTGAACTCGTCGTAACGATGCTTAAACACATGAGAGCGGTTGGCGTTTCTTGCCTGCGAGTCTACCGTTGCCATTATCGCCTCTGGATGGTCGAGAAATTTTCCTTGTGTAAACGTGCAGGAAAATATCTCAAAGCTCATATAGGGTACTGCGAAGTTCAAAGTTTTTTTTTATAAATTTCCTATATACAACTCTGCATCAAGTCTTCTATATATATATCTATATATAAAAGGAGAACTGACTGACTGACATATCAACGCACAGCCCAAACCGCTGGGTCTAGAGATTCCAAACTTGGCATGTAGGTTCCTTATGAGGTCTAGGGGTGCACTAAGAAAGGGTTTTTCGAAATTCCACCCCTAAGAGGGTGAATGGGGGGGAGGGTGAAACTTCACGCGGACGAAGTCGCGGGCAGAAGCTAGTATGTTGATAAAAATGTGATTCGCGATAATAATGATAATATACCGGTTAGCTGAGTAATAACAGAAATACACTGATTACTATACCACAAATTTTGGGGGCTATCTCATAGCACTCGCCGTAAAGCAACACTTGATGTAGAATTAGACACGCCTCCTGCATTAAGCCAGCTTCGAGAACGAGCAGTTATTGTGGCAACATAAAACGAAGCGCCCGAGCTAATTGCAAGACGGACGTGGCAAGAATAATAGCGTTCTTCATGAGATATTGCCTCGAGTTCTTGCGCGTACGCTTTTTATTTTAGTTTCTTCTTTTTTTTTTCAGATTGCTAGCAAGATGTGTGGTGTTTGCTAAGAGGTTTTCGGTTTAAGAGAAATATTTTGGAATTTAGTTTTGTTCGACTTGTAGCTGGTCTAAAGTTTCACTAAGCTAGATACTGGAGAACTTATAGGGAAATGGCGAAAAGTGACGTGTGTACAGCTTAAAATTTCCAAAACTCATCACTGCCTCATAAAAATTTACAAAAGACTCATAATCAGCCTATAATGTTCCCACAGCTGGGATAGAGGCCTCCTCTCTGTCAGAGGGAGTGGGCCGTAATCCACCAAGCGAGCCCAGTGCGGGTTAGTGGGTACCACATATCTTTGAATTTTTTGGTTCTAGGACATGTCTGCTTCCTCACGACGTTTTCCTTCACAGTTTTGAGAACAGTGGTAATGAAATTAAATACACAAAAGTGCCTGTCTGGGTTCGAACGCACGACCTCCAACTCGTAAGTCGTGGCTGAACCACTGAGCCACCACTGCTCTAACAAAAGACATGCTCAGCCACAACTTCGTAACAGACAGCGTTACGCACCAAAACTTTTCCTCCATGACAAACAAGAAAGTATTCTAAGAAAAACTGAATGTTCCCGAGGCGTATCTAACAAACTATTCTACCTCTGTATACCTAAGTTCGTCTTCGTTGTTTTGATACTTGAGGAAACCTTCTAAAATGTTTGCTATTTTTGTTTTGTAAACTAAATAGTGCGTAGTATGATATTTACATTTTTTGTTGATCGTTTGTTATGCTATACTAGCTGACCCGTGCCCACTTCGTTGGGCGGTAAACATTTTAACTTGTGATGAAATTATGAGTGTGGTTCGGTCCTGCGATGTTCTCGCGCTTTGGCTAGCGAGCCTCTGCGAGCGCTCAGCGCTAGACTCCCTATCCATTGTTGCAGAGACATGCTGCCTTAAATCACTGAGACGCTGCGCAAGTTCAGCGCTAGATTCCCGAGCACGGGCCTGCGATGTTCTCACAGTTTGCCTAGCGAGCCGCTGCGAGTGCTCAGCGCTAGACTCCCTATCCCTTGTTGCAGAGACATGCTGCCTTAAATCACTGAGACGCTAGATTCCCCAGCGCGTGCTTGCGAAATATTTTCTCTATTCCTCGAGAGGCGCTGATGATTTTCAAGAGCAGACTCTTCCGTACGGCGTACTCGAGCTGCTCTTGTCTGGGATGTCTGACGGGAAAGTTGTGATTTCTTTTTAGGCATGATAAACAATCGCTGAAACTGTCCGATATCCCAAAAACAGAAATACCACAGCTTCGAACTCGAAGAATGAGAACGAAGTAGTATTTGTGTTTTAAGAAACCGAGCAACCAAAACAATTTTAAAGACCAACAACATCCAACCAACAGTAACTACTTAGTGCGTACAACTCACCTACCTAACGACGAAAGTTAAATAATAACTGGAGAGCGTCATTATGCACAACGCCATCTATGGGTAAATGGATAAAACGTCCGTACAAAGCATGTTCTAATGCGGTTCGTGAATGGACGGCGGCATTTTCCGATTTAGTAATTTTATATTATCTTCGAAACTATTTAACCAATTGACATACTGTTTTGGGCAAATCGCATCTCTACGATGTTCTTGTGATCATAATAATATTTTTTTCGATAAGGTTTAATATTTTGTTGTTTAAAAAATCGTCCAAAGGTAAGTACGTCGAAAAATACTTTTTTTAACACATAAAAGCTACTATATCTTCTAAAATATAAAAGATAGAAATATGGTGTCGCGGACTTTTTTGTAGAACTATTCAAAGCGGACCAGGTTGCCATACATTGTTTTCAATTATATACAACTGTTAAGGCAGCGCATGCAAATAACTCTGTTGTAAGAGCAATTTTTTTCCGCCTGGCTAGACAAAAATTGAGATAGTTCAGCTAATATGCATGATATCTTTATAATTTATAGCCTATAGCACTCCCGAATAATGTAGATTTCTACCAGTGAAACAATTTTTAAAATTGGTTCATTACTTCCGGAGATTACCCCCTACATACAAACTTACAAACTTACAAACAATTTTACCTCTTTATAATATTAGTATAGATATAGATTTGTGTTCTCGCCGTCTCTGCTTGAGAAGAGGTCTTTGCCCTGCAGTAGGAAAATAATAGACTGGTATTATTGTAAGTAACTGGGGTGCGGAGGTCAGATAGGCAGTCGCTCTATATAAAATTCTGGTATTCAGCTGAATCCGGCTAGACAGGAAGCCGCCCCCTACATAGTTGGGAAAAGGCTAGGCAGATTGATTGATTGATTATTGTAAATGGGTACCACGTGTACCTTACAAAACTTTATTGGTGTCGATTTAGCCATGTGGTTTTCTCAAGCCCTAACAAAATACCCTGGGTAGCGTAGCTTCCCTAAGTAAAAAAAAACAACTGTCTACAAAAAAAACTAGCTATTACATTAGGATAGGTCTAGACCTATCCATAACAAAACAGTTAGACACTACAAAAAATCCAATGAAATTCAAGATAGTTAAGACTATGGGCATAAAAATTTATCGTCCTATTTCTGTAGCAAATAAATCGCAGCTGGCACAAGGCATTCACCCAGTCCAATTTATGTCGATATTGTCGCGAAAATATTTCATTTACTTTGTTCAGCGCACGTCGCATCGCGGCCCGCGGGCCTGGAGCTAGGCGGACCAAGGGGGCAGACCTAAATGAATTCAGAGATTCTACGTTTTGAATTCCTTTTACCTACAAAACTCGTCGTAACTACACAAAGAGAAGGTAGGTACATAACTACTTAGAATGTAGATAGGTACTCCTTTATTCACAAACATTGTTTAAAGTAGCGACTGTTTATTTTTGGCGTTTAAACGTCACTCAAATCATCATTATTTTCAGTCTATCAAAAAGTACTCTGTGATCATTATTTTATAAAACCCCTTGTGTCGAGTCGCAGAGTTGCACAGTTGCAAGATTTTTTATCGGTACCTACATTTTGGAATTACACACATTCCGCCTCAGATTTCAATATTAGACTGGCGAACAAAAGTAGTGACATCCAAAACAAGTTCGCCACCATAAGGGCTATTTTTGTCTGTTCGTTGCACGATAGATTGACATTCAGCCATCTTTAACATGTCATACCGTGTCAGACTGAATACAATTTTTATTTTTTATTTTTATATAAATTCTATTTCTTAAAATCGCCCAGACTATTAAAAAGTTTTTAAGTTCCTGTCCACTCGAAATCGGTCAAAGTTAGTTAGTTACACACATCAAAAGTGTCTAGGGATCAAGCATTTTTATGCGGATTTCTTGAGATTGAGATGTGGCTTTGTAATAAATTTATGATTTTATAAATTTATATGGATCCTTTTTGGTGCATTTCATAATTTGAATCAGGAACTGTGAATCAAATTCGAGTAAAAGATGAAAATCAGCTGTCAATATTTTCCCTATAAAAACATACAACGCATTGAAGACATTATTAGTGCTACTGTTTCCCTACTACTGATTAAAACCAACGATATTATGGAGCGGCGACGTCATTTAAGCAGGGAAGAAATGCTCAGAGCCGTGGGAATGATAGAAGCTGGTTCCCGGCAACGTACTGTGGCTTTAGCTCTGAATACAAGTCAGAGTGTTATCAGTCGACTTTGGACACGTTACCGAAGCACTGGTACCGTGGCTGAGCGCCATGGAGGACGGTATCGCTGCACCACACGGAGACAAGACCGATACATTCAAATCTTAACTCGAAGAGCTCCAACAATAACCGCCATGATGTTAGCCGTGAGGCTTCATCACTCTTCAGGGAACTTAATTAGCGACCAAACAGTCAGAAACCGCTTGCATGAAGTGAACCTTCATTCCCGAAGACCGCTACGGGTACCACCTATAGCAATGCACAATCGTAGGATTCGATATCAATGGGCTCTTGAACACAGAAATTGGGCAGAAGAACAATGGCGTTTCGTGTGCTTTTCTGATGAGTCTCGTTTTGGTATGAGACCGGATACAAGACGTATACGACACTGGAGAACCCCTGGACGCCAACAGCGATTAAAATCCTGCCAGGAAGTCCATCCTTATAGTGGTGGAACCATCATGGTATGGGCGGGTATTTGGATCGGCGGAAGAACTGAGTTGATTTGGATCAGAGGCAACCTCAACGCTCAAATTTATGCTGAGACGATTGTATCAGACGTCATCGTTCCTCTACAAGTGCAAATCGGTCCCTTATTTCAGTTAATGCATGATAATGCACGACCGCACACCGCAAGAGTTGTAAGACAGACTCTCGCCGCAGCTAACATCAATGTCCTGCCCTGGCCTGCTCAGTCGCCAGACTTGAACCCGATTGAGCATGCATGGGATATGCTACAGAGAAGAGCTCTGCCGAATATGGAGGGTATCCAGTCGCAAGAAGACCTTTTTTTGTTGTTGCAACGAACATGGGCTGCCATTCCACAGCGTGATTTGGATGAACTCATTTTGAGTATGCCAAACCGATGTTCTTGTGTTGTTAGTGTTCGCGGTAGAAACACGGATTATTAATTGTTTAAGTTACCCAATAAAATTTTAAAGAAAACTGTTATTTCAGTCTTTTTTTCGAACTTTTGTGTTAGTGGTTCAAATGTCAAAAATCCCTTTATTAGGAAAATGGCAAATTTCTTTATTAATGCAAAGGTGACTTGGTTTATCGTTACTGTGACAAACGAAAACACTTTATTTGATGAATCCTTAAAGAAAATTTTAATTAATATCAATCAGGAGAAAAGTTATTGCAAAAATATATGTTGATCCCTAGACACTTTTGATGTGTGTATATTTTAAATGTTAGCCTACGAAGGTGATAAAATCGAATTTGTAATAATTTATAATACTTGTCTAAAATAACAAGATTTCATGTTTTAAAAAGCCACTGCGTTGTGCCGTTGTCTATACTTTCGACTGAAGTCTCAGAATAATAAGTTATTATTCTGAGACTGAAGTTGAAATCATAGAGTAAAGTAATATATCGGCTCAGTAGACAGCAAGAAGCTAAGCTTCTTGGTAGACAGTGAAATTGTTTTTCCCTGAGGTTTTTCCTATCTCAATGGAAATATTGAATGTTTTGTCTGTGCTATTATTCGTTCTTTCGTTCATTTCGTTCGCGTCGTCATTATCTCTGCTGTGACCACAGAGCACAGAGTACTTTTTGATAGACTGAAACCACAGTCTGTGACTGTCACTTTCTCTTTGTTTATGTCAAACAAACTCGAATGGAAGAGGAAAATTATCTTGTATTTTATTTTTTTACTGAATTAAATGTAGTTTAATCTTTACATCATGTATATTCATATTTCTTATAAAAAGACATGATGTGAGTGTGGTCACTGCTGAATAAAGAGTATTCTACTGAAGTCGAATCAATTGCAACATGGAGGGCAAGAAAATATCCTTTGGTTTTATGAAAACTAAAAAGGCTGAAAAACCATTTACACCAATAATAACTGAAGAGAAGAAGGACTATATAGAATGTGTTGAAGAGAAATCAATTAAAGTCGTGGGGTTAGTGACAAAATCCTGTTTATTTTACATCCAAACTAACCTAAAAATAAACATTTTGGCTGATAATAAGTTTCATTTTGATATAATTGTAAGCTAGAGCTCATAATTTTGTTTGCCTTAAGTTTAAGCACTTCATGCCTATGTAAAAACATTACGGAAAAAAACATAAACATCATACTAAACATAATCTCATAAAATACCCATCTAACATTAATTATTAAAATCTGTTTCAGAGGCGAAACGGTAACAGAAGATTTGCCGCTAGTAATTCCTATGAAACCAAACACTCTCATCACGGCAGAGAAACTAAAACAAATTGCCGAGAAAGTTGAAAGTGCTGTTCAGGAACCAGAAATCAAAGAGGAACCTGTAATTAAAGAAGAAAAGGTTGAAGAAAATGAGACCCTGGACCAGATGGCTGCTCGGGAGCTGATGCAAGAAGCTAGAAAGCATGTCAAAGTTGAAGTTCCTGATAATTTAGCTATTCCTACGCCTGCGAAACCGGTGATGACTGGAGAGAAAGAGGTAAATGTATTTATATTGTTGTAACTAGCTTCGTCTACAGGAAGAGTTTGAATTTTCTTGGGAAAAAGTATTTTTAAGGACATTCACATTCTAATCTCTGTCTCAATGTGTCAAATTTTATCGCCAATATTTTTGACAAGTTTTTGACATTCATTATTGCTGCAATGAGATTGCGAATTGAATTTGAATATATTGTTAAGTATGAGAATAATTTAGCCTTCTGAAACTATGACATGCATTATCAGGATGTGAAGTCAAATGCAAGCCAATAATAGTTTTCAAATTAAATTAATTGTAAATGAGGTCAATTTTGATATTAAATTGCTATAGTAATGCATTATTGTGTAATATCAAATAACAGGCAAATAAATGTATGTTTTTTTTTCACTATCCAATAGTGTTTCTATTACAATAATGGTGTTGCTATTATGTCTGAACATGCTTGTATGTAAATATGCTTAAGTCAATTGATTTATACACAGTAGATAATTTTTTTACCACATACCAGAAGGCCATTTCCCGGAATTAAAAACATTCAAAATCTAGTTGCAATCTCATCTCAGTGACAATCAATGTCAAAAAATTTACAAAAATGTAGGGAAATTGGTAGTAGTGTTTTGACAGATTGAGACTGAGATCAGAGATGTTCTTAAAATTATGAGAATTGCCCCTCTGGTGTATTAAATAATAAACATGAATGAAAATAAAACAATTTATTCTTCATTACAGTCTTCCTTGGATGACTATGAGTCGGTGCCTATTCAACAGTTTGGGATGGCAATGCTTCGAGGCATGGGGTGGACACCCAGCAAAGATGGGTAAGTAATCTGCATTCGCAATTTATTTACCAAAAATGTAAAAAAATATGAGTTTATGGAAAAATAACTTTAAATCCTACACAATAAAGTTCAGTTTACGCTACAACTTCAAACATTTTTATAACTTTTTCAGTGGTGCTAGTTGCTCTGAAATCTGAAAATAAAGTTGATATTTGATTAACTTGAAATAATATTAATTTGATGCATAAGTTTGAATAGACTAGAAACTTATTTCAATTGAGTATTTTATATTCATGTGTTATTATTATTTTGGCAAATATTATCAGCCAACTGATAGTAACATTTAAAAATATTGTCTGGGAAATTTAGTTCTATAAAATATATCCAGGTCTAAAAGGTCTGATTGGTTATTACCCAAAGAATGCTTGATCTCATTCTGCTGTGCACCAAGTTAACCATTCTCCCACATTACATGATACAGATAAATGTAAAATGTAATATGTAACCAACTGCTATTGGTACAGTACAGACATGTTAAAGCTACCATTTTATTTTTAAAGGTTTTGTCCTGTCAGACTGAGTTAAACTGTTATTTGGCTGCAGAAATTCATTTGAAAAATAGGCAGGGTAATTGCGTAACATCTATACATATAATAAAATCGTAGGAAAGTCAAAACTGTACATTGAATATTTTTTTAAAAGAATACTTGGGGCGTGATCTACAATCGATTTCGAAGCCGAAAATATAGTTTTTAGAATTTTTGTCTGTTTGTCTGATTGTCTGATTGTCTGTATGTATGTCCGGGCTAATCTCAAAAAGTGCTGCATGGATTTACATCAAATTTTGCATGAATATTACTAAGAGGTCGGGTCAACATATAGGCTACATATCATCATGCTATCACCTACGGGGGAGGAGCTGTGAATCTTTATTTTCCTTACGCATTCTGTGACAGCGTGTAATCTAACGACGCATATTTAAATGTTGTTTTTGAGTAAGCCATGCTATTATCTAGCTTTACGCTATAAAAACTACGCCATTTAAGTAACTTGGGCATAGAAACATAGTTTAATGAATGTTAGTAGTACAAAGAAAATTTAGAAGCAGCGCCATCTATGAGATTTCATAAAAATCAAATCAAGTTACATGTTAACAATTTTTGGAAATTAATAATTTAAATTTGATCATGTTCGCGAGGTTAGTAGTTAGTTATTCTTAAAATTCATAGATGGTAATGTGCATTTTCTTCATAAAAGTTGTATCGTATAGTTCGTTTTGACAAATTCAAGGTCCAACAAAACCCTCAAAATCTTGAGCAGAGTTGAGGAAGACAATAAAAAAAAATGCGGTGTTAAGTATTACAAAAAAGTTATGTTCATTGATGATGATCATTTCTTCATCAATTTCATGTTGTTAGTACAAAGTAAACATTGACTGTTAATACTTTTGTTCGGTATTTATCTGTGTGATTATTGCTTGGTAATTAATATATTTTCATGTCGTATACCTAATTATAAACTTAAATGTGATGTAAAACGTCACCTTCTCGACGGTGACCAAAATTGGGATGACACCCTCGCGGAGGCGAGCGTCAGTGAGAGTCCCAGCCGCATGCGTCATCTGTTTGCCGTCATCTTGGTGTTTTGCGGAGTCGCGAACCCGGTAGCTTTGTGGGAGAAGTATCGCCATCATCTGTCTGAAGATTTTCTACGAGCTTTGAGGCGTGCTACTGGAGACGAAGTCGAAGTAACTAATGAACGCGTGCTGAACACCCGTCTCAGTTCACTTCAAGATGTGGTCATTTCTATCGGCGGCAATCCACTGATCGAATACGGGTTACCAGCTCCCCAATCATCACCGCATCAAGACCGTGACAATCGGGAGTATAACGCTGAGACAAATTATGATCCGGGCGAAATGACCACCATACGAAATGACCATGTCGCTTTGTTCTCTTCAGAGCAAAAACAAATTTATGACACCGTCCTTGAAAGCGTTGGCCAAAACCAGGGTAAAATGTTTTTCTTGGATGCTCCTGGTGGAACAGGAAAAACATTTGTTACCACTGGCATACTTGCAGAGGTCAGTAGGCAAGGCAAAATTGCTATTGCTGTAGCTTCGTCGGGAACCGCTGCCACACTGCATCCGAGTGGCAAGACAGCACATGCCATGTTTAAAATTCCCATCGATTTAGAGAGCGCCGAAACGCCTGTTTGTGGTGTGTCACGTAACAGCGATAAGGGACACGTGCTCAAGGATTGCTCTCTGATCGTATGGGATGAGTGTACGATGGCCAATAGGAAGGCAGTTGAGGCCGTGGACAGAATCCTGCAGGACATGTGCAGGAACGAACATTTGATGGGTGGTGTCACAGTTCTGTTCAGTGGCGATTTCCGGCAAAAGCTTCCCGTGGTGACACGGGAATCGAGGGCTGACGAGGTGAATGCTTCGTTGAAACGATCTACGTTGTGGTCACGAGTTCGTACGCTGCGCTTGACCATTAATATGAGAGCTCGACTCGGCGGCAATGCACGTACTCAAGAATTCTCCGATGTCCTTCTAAGTCTTGGCGAAGGCACTCTACCAGAAGAGAGAGGTGGACAGGTGGTGCTTCCAGAGTCTCTCGGTAGAGTGGTATCCAGCTTAGAAGAACTCATTCGCTGTGTGTACATCAGTCGTATACCGCACCAGCAGAATTCTTGGGTTTGTGAGCGGGCCATTTTGACGCCCAAAAATGATCAGGCTGCAGCAATTAACGAATGCATTCTCTCGGAAATTGAGGGGAATGAAGTGGTCTACACCTCGATAAACACTGTTATCGAGCAAGATGACGCCACACATTATCCCGTGGGATTTCTGAACTCTCTGTCAGCAAGTTGACTTCCAGCGCATACCATCAAGCTAAAGGTCGGCCCGATTATGCTTCTTCGGAACCTATCTCCTCCGAAGTTTTGTAACGGGACCCGCCTTAAAGTCATCTCGCTCCACAGACACACCATTGAGGCGGAAATTCTTACGGGTTGTGGCGTCGGCGAGGCAGTATTTATACCACGCATTCCCCTTATACCTCATAACTTCCCGTTCCAGTTCAAGCGCGTACAGTTCCCCGTGAGTGTTTGCTTCGCGATGACCATCAATAAGTCGCAGGGGAAGACACTGAGGGCAGCGGGTGTCGACCTCAGGACGATTTGCTTCTCACACGCAATTGTACGTCGCTTGCTCCCGCGTCACCAGTCCTGACTCTCTTTACA
The DNA here is from genome assembly GCA_914767645.1 of Hydraecia micacea. NCBI lineage: Eukaryota > Metazoa > Arthropoda > Insecta > Lepidoptera > Noctuidae > Hydraecia > Hydraecia micacea. Next base: position 12,793,493 of record OU611788.1, on the reverse strand, counting down.
TTTTGGCTCCTGGCAGCATAACTACCAACGTAGTTTATAGGAAAGTGTTGTAAGGTATGATACCTTTGCACGTATTTTTACTCTTTTGTGTCCTGGAATGTATTCCTGAATTATTTTCTCTATTTCCTTCAGTCACATCTTATGACTGAACTCAGCAGGATTCCCATATAACTCTCTTCACTTGCTTCACTTGCAAAAAAAACTTATTTTTTAATGCTATTTTAAAAGTTGTTTACTTATAATGCTATAGCGACACTGCCAATCTTGGGTATTTTTGGTGCTGTAGAGCCTTCACGCAGACGACGTCGCGGGCAGCAGCTAGTAGGTACTAACAGTAGTCAATTTGACAGTTCAACAACATTCATTGCAGTATTTACGTTGTTGAGCAGACAAATTCTTCGAACTATGAAGCAATGGATTAGCAATATCTTTCAAAATGATTCAGATTGTGGCTGATAGTGTGTTAACGCAATTAGGGTGAAGTTTGATAACATCCCCTGATGTTATTGAACTGTTTTGTTAAATCTATACACATAAATAAAACTGAAATCTCTGTTTGTAATATCAAAATAACAGCTGTTTACTAAATGCATGTAAAAGTATATATGGTACTTATAAATAAGAAAAAAAAAACAATTTTTTTTTATTTTATTCTCCAAAACGGCTGAACCGATTTTGATGAAATTTGTTATGAGGATACTTTGAACTCTGGGGGCTTTTGGCACATGGGCTACTTTTTATCGACATACCACGCGACCGAAGCCGCGGACGGAAGCTTGTTAATTTATAAGAAATTTATTTTGCTTTCTTTTATTATTTTCAGGTCTAAATACAAGCAACCTGAACTCCGTCCAAAAGGCTTAGGTTTAGGAGCTGATAAAGTAATCAAAGAGAATCAGAAGAAGCAGTCAAAAGACAACAAGCAAGAAGAATTAGTTATTGTGAAGAACTCCTTCGTGAAAATAACTACTGGGAAATATAGTGGTTATTATGGCAAGGTAATTAAAAAAAATTATAATACTTAACAGTATTTCTAGATTTCTTTCTAATGGAAAAATTGAATAACACAGTTTAACCTGACCCAGGAATTGAACCCAGTACCTCATGCTCAGCAGTAGTGTTTTATAATAAGTATTACCCATATTAAAAGAATTGCCAGCAGGGTCATCTAAACATACCAAAGCTAAACATGGCCCTCCCAATACCAACTATCATGACGCTGCTGCCAAATTTCTTGGCGAAATCCTTTAGAAGTTTTTTCACAATATTTCTGACAAATCAACATAGCTGTTCACAACCGTTCGATGCGCTTCCGTGCCGAATGGAGCACACACAAATCCAAGACCCGAAAATTTTATCACTTTAAATCTAACAGACGACCGCCATTTTTCCGACAGCAATTTGTTGTCGGTAGCAAAACAAATTAGAAAAATGAAAATGTGTAATTTTCAGTTCGACAACCTGTCGAATGGTTTTTAATCTGCTAGGTTGTTCTTCACAGGTCTTCTGGAAGAAATTTCTCAAGAAATAAGCAGTACCTTGGAACTTAAAAGTTCCCTATGTTATTTTTACCGTGCGTACCTAAATAATAAAATAAATAAATTTACAATTCCAGGTTGTGAGCTTAGATGAAGACAATGGTCGCGTAATGGTAGACATTGCTGTTAAGAAAGAAACAGTCAGCCTCAGTGAATTCATGATGCATGCAGTCACAAAATCAGAATATGATAAGGAATCTAAAGTTATAAGTTAGTATATACATAAACAATAAGATGAACATTCACACGTCCAAGTATTGCAACTTGCAAGTACTGAACCGGGCGTTAATCTGGCTCATCGAGATTTAGAAAGACACTGTTGCAAAGGTATGAGTGCCAGACAGGATGTTCTTCAGACCAAAACTTTTCCTAATACAGTATTTTTTATCTCACGAAGCGACGCACGCTTTACTTGTGGTAACCAAATGTACAAATACGTTGTGAATGTGTGCATGAAGACTAGTAGCGTCAGCACATAACACACACGCATTTCCGACTTCGTCATTGTCTTGGACGGTACCGAGAGCTCCTGCACTTTTACACACATTCACAGCGTGTATGTAACTTGGTAACCACATATAAAGCGCGTATCGCTTCGTGAGATAAAAATACTATACACGATGTGCCATATTAACTACCGTATACTGTAGAAACTTTAGTCAATTAATTTCTTTACAGATGCAATTGAAGATGTCACTAACAACTTCAGATGCTATTTACACACAAACCCTGCTTTTTGAATGGGACTGCAAGATACAACACTTAAACAACCCATACGTTTTATTCATTACACTAATCATAAATGTATTCGCTACAATTTTAGACGCGGGTTCATTCGAAGAGTACAAAAAGACAGAAAAAGTAACACAAAAACCGCCCAAACAGGAAGAAAGAAGTTCGACCAGTCAAAGAAGTAATGAAATTAATGTGAAAACTGACAGAGACAGAAGTAATGACGATTATAGACGGCATAGAGAAGACAGAGAAGAAAAATCATCAAATGGCAGAAGTAGGGACAGGACGAAGGAAAGAAGAGATTCCTCTAGCAGCGAAGATAGGGCGAGACGCAGGGAGAAAAAAGATAAGAAAAGATATAGCAGTAATGACTCTTTGAGCTCTTCTGATGATGATAAGAGAAGAAGAAAACACAAGTCTAAGAGCAGGAGACATCGAAGCAGTTCCGAGGATTCGCGCAAAAGGAGTTCAGAAGTGAAAAGAGATATTGATAAGAAACGCAAAGGGAAGAAAAAGAAGAGAGACAGAGATCGTTCACCGAATTATAAAAAGCATAGGAAGTAAGAATCAAGTGTAATTAAAACTTATAAATTTTAGTGGGTTATGTTTTTCTTTGCCTCGCAGTTTAATATATAAGTAGAACCCACCATGGTCGTTTAACGGCCGAACCCAAATGACCCATTGAGCAAAATTTTATAACACCCATGAGCAGATAGGGTCTTGACTAAATTAATAACATTCATGTTTATCTCTACCCTCTTACAATGAACCTTCTTTTTTCCAAAAGAATCAGTTAGTGCCATCTATCTTAAGCCAGAATAGTTTGTGCCACTAGATGGCGCTGTTACAATAGTTATAAAAATTCAATATAGGTGGCGTTCAAATTGGTTTTCTTGTAGGGCTGCCCACAAATCAAGAGCTCTGTTTATATGATAAAGGCCACCCTTTGTTGGCACCGACAGGTGTCGCACAAAACCAACCATTGATGCGATAGATGAAGATGGGTAGCAGTGTAAGGCCCTTCGTACACACGTTTTTATTGCCGTGAAAACCTACGGCTTGTTTGCCGTGTGTAGGCACCTCAGACTAAAGAGGATACTTAGTCTGTGGTAGGCATGGTCGTCAGCTCAGAATAATAACTATACTACATAAAAGATAGCTTGATCTCTGCGACATAAGTCAAACTGACATTCCTAGGGTTGTCACGATATAAAAATTGTCAATAGAAATTATCGACATTTCTTACTATTATCGATGCTAATGTAACATTTAATTGGGTTTAATTTAATTACAAACGTTACTAAATTAAACGAATATTTGAATATAAAATACATTTATTCTCGTAAAGGAATACACCCCAAATCCATATCTGAATCAGTTTCTGAATCGCTAGAACAATCTTGTAAATTTATTATAAACTCTTTTTCGCAAATATTATCAAATCGGACGTCCCGCTCCCAATCTTCTTCCATTAGTTTTCTGCATTTGGTTACCACCTTCCACTCTTTATTTAAAATATCGATAGTTTATAGTCTGTGGTCACGATGATTCATCGCCCATCACTAATTAGGTCGGCATGCCCATGAAGTACGACATTGACAGGTACTGCCTGTACTATTATGGAATTCAGGACTTCATAGGCGTGATTTTACTGACAGCTGTCGCAGAGATCAAGCTATCTTTTATGAAGTATAAAGCAGTCGTCAGTGTGTTTCACCACAGATAATAATTACTGTACGTAGTTTCACTATGGAAGCTTGTTTTCACACATTTTTTCTACGGCGCGGTTTATACCTACGCCTAACGTAAGAAACCGTGCCGTGTACAAAGGGGCTAACTGTGTAACATGATAACATGCGAGATAAACAATCTTCATAATAACTAGAAACACTATTACCTTGGCTTAGCGGCAAGCGGCGCGGTGTCTTTGTCAAATGCACTGCTAGCATTGACGCTGCGAGCGGTACGTCGTGGCATGGTTCATACAATCCGTACAGTTGTTTTTACCGCTCGCCGCCCCACGCTAAGCTGCTGCTAATCGTGGCCAGGCCGTTAGGAACATAATTATGGGCTAGCATGTTATCGATAAGGCAGTAGGTCCAAGTAAAATACATAAATTCTGCTGCATTGAGCTGCATCTGCACCCTAATTGCGTAAAAAACTTTCAATCACAATCTGAATCACTTTGAAGGATGTTGCTAATCCATTGCTTCGCAAACCTTTTTTTCGTAAGCCTTTGTTCGAAAGATTTGTCTGTTCAACAATGTAAATAACGCAATGTTGTTGAACTGTCAAAATTAAAGCCATTGCTACTGTTAGTGTGTTACGCACATAGATATGAAAGAAGGTTACGCAATTACCCCGAAGTATCTCAAATGTTTGGTAGGTATACTTAGATACCTAATAACGCCATCCATATTCAACGGTTAAATAAATGAAAAGGAGCAATTTAAATTAACGAGCTCTTGGTATCTACAACCCTGTGGCGACCAATATTTGTGCATCGTAGTAGCTGTTAACTAGTCGTAGGTAGGTATACCTATACCCACACTTAAACATAAAATTACGATGACGATGAATATTCCTCTTACCTACCTAATACTAGGTAAGTAGGTAGGTATACTTGGGTAGGTACTTTTATTATACGGCCATCGATTTCTTGGATTTCGTTAGCTATCTAATATGTATCTACAATATTAGCAACGCCCCGCGGTTTCACCCGCATAAGTCTCGATCCCGTGGGAATATCGTGATAAAACGTATCCTATGTGTTAATCCTGGTTATACCTATACTATAATATGTCAGTAGTTTTTTGCGTGAAAAAGTAGGTAACAAACATCCATCCATCCTCACAAACTTTTGCGTTTAAAATATTAATAGGATTAGGTACCTACGTAATATGTATAAAGTACTTACCACAGTAAAAACTACACAGCAGAAAAACCATAAAAAATATAAGTACTTACATCAAAGAACATGGATGAATAAATTACGTCCATGTTTTAAACTCATCATATTATAGTTACCTATAAGTAGGTATATCAAACGCCGAGGTTTATAGAAACATAAATTATTCAAAACGCTGGCAGAACATCAATTTTCCGCCTACAGGCATTAGGTACCTACCTAAAACCTCTCTAAATAATAAAAAGTAGGTAGGTATCTTCCCAGGCGTAGGTTCATGTGACACGATCTGCGACCTCCATGAGAGGTGGCCTACGGGCGGCGGACTAGGGGCGTCCGTCGTCCGACCAGACAGGCCCGAGTTGGCGTTGCAGTGTTCCACGCGCGCCACTCGAGAGTGACATTATAGGAATGGGCGCACGGGGAGGTGGGACCCGCTGAGGAACAGCGGGTCGAGGCCTGTCGGGGGAGCGGTGAATGCTTATGCGAATCCCGCACCACCAGCCATAGGTAGAGGTGGAACACCGCGGTGGTTTTAGCCGGTAAGTGTCCAGCATGCCCCTCTGTTCCCCCCACGCTGGAGGAAGTCCATGAGAATTCCCACCGCGCAACAAAAAAAAAAAAAAAAGGTTTATGTTCGCATAACTCGTCAAAATGCACAGCTGATTTTTTTTACGATTTCAGGTTTTGTCCCATAGTAAAAGTTGTTCATAATGAGGAGTACAATGACCCCTTCAGAGGAAAACGGTGATTAAAATTACACTCTGTATAGCAGTAAATCTACATAATATGTTTAATGTTTGTATGAAGTTTTTTAGTTAATAGTTCCAGAGACACTCGCGGACTAAGGGGGGGCGGCATAGGTGGCCCGCCCCGGGCCCCTGGTCTAGTGGGGGCCTCAAATTTTAAAGAAGTATTTTTAGTCAATCCCAAACAAGGTAAAAATATGTTCAGTTCAGCAGTAGTTTGAATTGGAGGCCCCGTACGTACTTACCTAGGCAAAACATAAATGTCGGGTGCTAAAAATTTTCGATCTCGCTTTAGCAGCTCTCTTTTTCCTAAGACTTTTTGCATAAACACATAAACATAAACAGCATAATGAGGAGATGAAAAAAAATAATGAGAATATGAAAAAAAATATCCTGCTGCTTGCGAGGCCGATATAGGTGGGATGGGAGGATGATAAAAACTTAGGACTTTTCAAAATAAGAAGCGATTTCCATAATATAAATACACGTAGTAAAAATGAAATTGTGATACCTAAATTTAGATTAACTAAGACTAGTAAGTCATTTCTTGTAAACAGCATCCGTTTTTATAACAAGTTGCCAAAATCGGTTACAGACCTTAGTGGCGGAAAGTTCAAAACCCTCGTCAAACGTGTCCTTATCAATAAAGCATATTATAAGATTAAAGACTACGTTGAAGACAAGGTAGTTTGGCAATAATTCCTTCTGCACATGTGGCTTCCCTGGCACCTCATTAACGGCATAACTACGTAAATGTCTATTAACTGTTCTCAAATTACGATGTTTATTTTTTATTTGTACATACTTCTTTGACATAATCTTTTTATTATTTGACATTATATACAGACAATTTTAATTTTTCACCTATTTATTAGTTGAAATGGCAATCATATCTCTTGGTTTTAGTAGTTTTTTATATTTTATTTATCCTTTTGATACATTCTTATTTTGTAAATGTGAGGACTTTGTAAGCCTTGTACCTAGACTTTAGATCTGTAGACCATTTTTTATTGTATCAAGTACTTACCTGTACTTGTTGACAGGCCTACGTTGTCCTCCCATACCTACTGTAACTTGAAAACATTGTAAAAGCCAATTATTTTTTAAAAGAGTAACCATGGAGTTTCTTGCCGGTTCTTCTCCATAGGAAACGACCAATTGGAACCGTGCACCTAGCATCTGACGTTTCATAAGTGCTCATGTTGGTTTATGTGAAATAAAAATATTTTGATTTGATTGATTTGATTTGATATAGAGAGCGTTTCTATGGAGAAAAGACCACCCGCGTTTCCTCGTAACATGGTCAGATTTTTAATTAACTGCAGTAAAATGATAGCTTTTTAACGAAATTTAAATACTTAGGTAGTGGCAAAAGAATCGATCATTCAGTTGAAAATCGATCAATGTTAAATTGATTTTATAAAAGAGGTATGTTTATAAGTAATTAAGTATAATATGCTTAATTATTGTTTTGTCATCACGTTTAGTGATCGGACTAGATTTATGAATATGCCTATGTCCAGCAATGGACTGTTGTAGAACAAAAGTAGGTACAGACACCACTTGACACCAGCACATCAAGCTACTACAATTATGTCTTAAGGGGTCGCTTACCTAAACACTAATAATATGTAACATAATTATGTTTTTGTATTATCGTAAAATTTTAGTTTTTCCTAATTAGGAAAAACGAATATTTTATTAGCCTAGGGTAATTTAGGAACAGTCACATGTGGTGCTCTTTGATAGATTTTCAACTTTATCGCTATAGCATTAGGTTCAAGTTTGATTGGGAAAATTTTACAGTTTCGGGTAGCTTGATGAGCTGGCTGGCGTCTGTACCTACAAATTGCTTTAGTTTTGCATAGGTGGTGAAAGCAGGGATACCTGTCATTGCTTTCTACTTTTAACTCAACTCAACTCAACTCAACTCAAAGCATTTATTTCAATTAAACCAATTACAGGCACTTTTGAATTGTCAAGGGTCGGTCAGTCAGTAAAATGAAGCTAGTTGCCCATTCCAAAGCGTAGGTACCTATGGAGAAGAACGGGCAAGAAACTCCATGGACACTCTTTTAAATCAAAATAATATGTTTACAAAGTCTTGATTACATCATTCATGTTAAAAATTATGTATGTGAGAACGATGCAGAACGTTAAAAGCGTCCATAATGATAAGTCGAGAAAAAAAAGCAATTCAAATATTAAATTAAATTAAAATAAGCCATGGCAGCAAAGAGATGACCAGTCCCCACTGACGGCGCCCGTTCACGAACATGACGCATGTATTAGCACCATTCAGATCAACCATTTTGAAGGGAGCTACTTAAATGATCCAACACACGCGCCACCATTAAGAACATTTAACTACTGAATTAGCTAATATACCTAAATTCCCAAGTAGCAAACAAGAATAGTGATTAAATCTTACATATCTATACTTTATCTAAAGTTGGATTTAGCTAAATCAAAAAGGATTTCGTTAAGTCTTTTCTTTCTTTAATACTAAATCGTTTTAAACTAGCGCTACTTAAGTAAGTTAGGAATACCAAAAACCAAGTTAAGTATTCTTAAAACTAGTTTGTATTAAGTATGTCTACAGTTAAAACTAAAAATATTTTTTTACTATACTCAGAATATTTTAAAGCTCACTTAAAACTCAATTGAATAATTGAAGTACCTTTTTAGACAAACAAAGAAAATAATGATTTTGTAGATAGAATTAAGATAATTATAATACCAAATTCTAGAAACTGATTTTCCTGAGTATATTTTATTCCTTTTTGACTACAATTAGTAAGTTTAGAGTAAAAATACATTTAACGGGACGTTCTCTTCAAATAGAACCAAGTAGAAATATGGATAAAGTGGAAAAATTAAAAAGATCTGGTGGCTTTCGTCGGCGTGTTATAAAATATAAAAAAATAAACTTAACCAATGTGCCTATAAGTGCTGCAAACGTTACTAACAATGCGATATCTTCGAGTCGGTCCTCAGTGACGTTAACGGATTACGAGGAAGATGATACCGCGGAAAATTTGGAAATCGTAAAGTGGACTGTGATTCCGACTCTAATGAATCGACAGCTGATTGTAACACATCGAAAGTTGATGGTGATTTTGGTTTTAGAGTCCAATTAAGAAACTGGTCTATTGATCACAATATAGGTACCACATACTGCAATCAATGGCTTTTTTTTTTTTGTGGATGGGAAATCATCTAATGACTCCTCCCGCTCTGGGTGGAGCGGAAGGGAGTGTCAGACTCTTACTGACTAAAACCCACCCGTGTTCCTTCCTTAGCCCTTTATGTTCCGGGGCAGCGGTAACCCTTTCGGACGATCCCGCTACCCCGGCAGGCTTCGGCCCTGGCGGGCCCCTTCCTTTATGCTGACATCTCTTTGAGGCGCGCGTGGAACACATACGCGCCGTCCGGCACGGGCAATCAATGGCTTATTGCAGATTATTTACAAGCATGATCCGGGTGTTGTGCCAAAAGACGCTAGAACACTTCTGAAAACAGTAAAATCTGTAGATATTGAACCCTGTGGCAGTGGAAAATACTGGCATAACGGATTTAAAAAAAATATTGTGCAGTACCTATTTTGAAAATTTGGACAAAAATGTCAATTTATGTAAGTACTTATAAATGTAAATATCGACGGGTTACGGGTTAAGTAGAATTTTGGCCAATTCTATGTAACATTCATGAGATGAACACTGTGCCTGTAATGACCATTGGAATTTACTGTGGTATTGGAAAGCCTCAGTCTAATGAATTTTTAAAACCTTTCGTAACTGAAATGAAGGAAATTTTGCAAAACGGCATTGAGATACCTAAATAATTATTTAATAACAATAAAATTGCGATCATTTATATGTGATAATTAATTTTCCTTTTCTTATACCTACCAAATGTTACATCTCAATTATTTTTCATTCAGTGGTAGTGAGTGAAAAAAAGTGGAAAAAAAAGAGGTGGAAAAAAAAATCTGCTGTTCCCTGCTGACAAGTCCTATTTATAATATTCTTTCGACTATCTTGCATAAACCTGTTTTTACCACAAAATAAACAAGAACCACACAAGGACGATGAAATGACAAGTTAAGAAAACATTAAGACGTAATCTGGTTTTAACTAAATCAAACTATAGAATCACTTAATACCAAACAAATTAAATAGTACTTCACCAAAACGGTTTTTAGTATAGGTTAAGTATAATATCTCTTAAGTAGTACTACTTCAAGTGTAACTTGTCTTTACTTTGTCTGAACTAGCCTTACAAAATCAGCATTGTCTAAAATCTTACTTCGTTAGGAAAAATAAGATTTAACGCCATTTTGCACAATAAGTGAAAAAATTATAAAAAATTTGCCGACAGCACTTCATCAAAAACTAGAGTAGATTGAACTTACATTTTTGTTATAGTAATTCTAATTACATTAATAACTCACACATTTATAGAAAATGTAGTAATCTGCACTAAATGCCACAATTTTTTTAATTTGCAATATTATTATACAACATTTTATTGTTTGTTTTCTAGTATTTTAAAAGCCCGTCTGTTTTATAGCACTATCTATAGATTTTACACGAGAAATGATCATGCGTTTTAAATTTCTAATGCATTCAACGACATAAGAAAGCCTTTTCTAGTCATAAAAAATTGTTGTATAATCGCCATTTTCATAAGTCTTAAAACAGTTTTTGTAATACTTTAAAAGTTCACCATATTTTCTAAAGTAATGTTACTTAAAGCATTTTAAAGCAAAATAAGTTTTTATTTATACTTCACTAAGATAAGATTGAATATCTGCAATTCAATATTGATAGTTTTAATTCGGTATTGTAGATATCTTTAAGTCTATTTCTTGATCTTAAGTCAACCTACAAGATATCTTGAAGTCAGTGCTTAAGACTTCTGCAAAACCACATTCTTAAATAGGGTTAAAGTTTATCTAAACAGTAGTATTAACTCTTTCTTAACATGTTCTTAAATGCTGTGCCCACTTTTACTTAACTCCCCCTTGGAGTGTATCTAGAAGATATCTTGAGGGACATAATAGTTTTAGCCAAGACAACCGCTGGAATTCGTCTACTTGCCTTCAAGATATCTACAATACCTTTTTTAGACATTTGTTTGCTACTTGGGTTGCGTTCTATCATGACGTAATAAGTCGTAGGTACACTTAGATCCTACATGAAAACAATCCAATTACACCTACACCCTTTCCCCTTTACATTTTTCTAATCTGATACGTAAAACAAGCTCGAAAATATCAGCTTTTACGGAACATAATTAGGTTACGGTCTGTCGATACAGGCATGGGCGAGGGAAAATAAACCTTTACTTGACTGGCCTGACCCAATTGATGGCCCTCGAGCTCAGAGCCGACCCGATGTAAATAATTATTTCTCGGAAAATATCCCCCTTTATGTGCTGTAGGTAAAAATGTCGATAATTATAATTACCATGTAGGAGGTAGGTGCCTGTTCATGTAGTCGGAATTAATTGGACACTCGTTACTTAATCATTTCCAAATCAAACGGATTTCATGTTAAATCCGTGAACCTATAATAAAATATTATAAATAATATTATTTACGGGGCTCGTCAGCTCGTGGCTAAGTAATAACAGTCGCACAGGTCGATCAAAATCAAAATATTTTATTTCACATAGGTAAACCGACATGGGCTCTTATGAAACGTCAGAAGCTAGGTGCACGGTTCCAATTGGTCGAGAAGAACCGGCAAGAAACTCCACGGTTACTCTTTTAAAAATAATTGGCTTTTACAATGTTTTCAAATTACAGTAGGTATGGGAGGACAGCGTAGGCCTGTCAACAAGTACCAGGTACTTGATAAAATAAAAATGGATCGATCAGGTTAAGCTACGCTTGCCGCGGTTGTTCCGTGGATGGGTGACCATCTTTAAGTACCGGGACCCCTCCTTGGCTCGGAAAGCCCGTAATATCGTTGGTCCCGGCTGTCATTTGTGGATCTTTTTGAAGCTCACAACGTTTCGTGACATTAAATACTGTATTAGCAGTAGAGTCACGCCACGATATACAAAACTTCACAAACACCTAAGTAATTGCGTAACACACTATCAATCACATACTGAATCGTACTTATATGGCTAATCCATTGCTTCATATGTTTAAAAAAATTGTCTGCTCAACAACGTAAATAACGCAATGAATGTTGTTGAAGTGTCAAAATGAAAGCCGTTGCTACTGTTTGTGTGTTACGCAATTACCCCGCTAGCACCTCAACAGATGTTTCTCTTTTAAAATATTTATGCATAAAATAAAAAGAAAATTGCAAACGTCGGCTCGTAGCGGGCAACCTTTTACAATCCCCTCCAGTTCACATTATAAATGCAATTTTCCATCAAGAATTTCTGCAATGCCAAGCGGTTTAGCGTGCTCTAGATTCCGATGGAACGTTACAAGAAAATAGATAGTGTGGTCTTAATGAATATGTTACTGTAAAAGCCAGAACTGCGGTAATTCTTAGAAAGGATTTACCGATAAATCCTAAGATTTACTGCAGTTCGGGCTTTTACAGTAACAAATACATTCCTTTCATCTTTTTAGAAATGTACCTAAGGATTGTGGCTAGGTAGCTGAACATAGGATAATCTATCTAGTATCTACCTACCCCTAGTATGTAAGTTCGTACATATCCTCCTATGATCAGCTGGGTTCCCCTTTTTATATTGATTAATTTCTACTTCACACAATACGAGTATACCTATCGGTTTTCAAAACAAAATCTGCTGTTTCATAGAAACGTGCAACGCCCGTTCAGGGAAACGCATTTGTTTTTATTCATAGCCGTCGGAAAAATTCAACGCGGACAGACGCCGCCAGTGTAGATCTATGTCTGTGCCGCCAGCACATCAAGCTACTATAATCTGTCAAATTTCTTTAATAGATTTTCAACTTAATCGCTATAGCATAAGGTTCAAATTGGGAAAATTTGACAGTTTCGAGTAGCTAGATGTGCTGGCGTCTGTACCGAATCCATGGTTTGCGCGTCGATGTCCTGTCACGCTGTATAATAATTTTGATGATGATCAATTCAACTTAAGATTTACAGATAAATGCTGTAAATGTAAGTACCTATGTACTTAAGTACGAAGTAGTTACGTTTTGGTCAAGTTTCACCCCTTTTCGGAATTGCACATCATCATAAGACACACCTAAATGAGAAGCAATAGTCCACCATAAGCCAGGACACACACACACACACAAGACATGCCACACAGACAGACATGACACGTGAGACAGGTAAGCGAGATGTCGTTAGTTCGACCGTTCATTCACACACAAAAATATTTTTGCTTAATAAAATTGTAGATGTTAATAAAATGAATACTTAACTGGTCGTTATATCACACAGAAAACCAGAGAGAAAGTTTGATGGGAATCTATACATTATGTACAATAAATAAAATTGAAGTTTCTGTTTGTAATATCAAAATAACAGCTTTTTACTAAATGCATAATTATGAAGAAAACGATACCAAAACCAAAAAGAAAAATAATTCGAAAATGTTTGAGTTTTTGTTTGTATGTCTGTTTGTTCCGGCTAATCTCCGAAAGGGCTGGACAGATTTTGATGGGAGTTTCATTGGCAGATAGCTGATGTTATACGGAGTAGCTTGGGTATTACTTTTTTTTTATTAAACCTTTACGCGGGCGAAGCCGCGAGCATAAGCAAGTACATAATAAATCATTGAAACTTTTAAAGTATCAACAAATTCTCGTCTTTAATCGACTCAGGTGCTTCAAAGCTAAAGTAAGTCTACAAAGTATAATTGTAACTGACAAACTTTTAGTAAATGACGATCCGTTTCAAACTTACCTAGTTATCGCATCATCGTTTTCCAACAACTCTTGGGAAAGTTTAATAATAATTTTCTGTAATGGGAATTAAAAATTACATTATGATCACTGTTATGAGTAATTTTAATTAGTGTGGAGCTTTTTAATCATATAAATTGGTGAACTTACCTGTTTTGTATTATTAGCTATAGGTCAGCCAGGTCATAAGCTGGAACCGCACCCATCCGGCCGGCTAAACTAGCATAAATTTGATTAGACTGAAACGTATTGGTAAGAGCAGGGTGGCCAAGTGGCAATGGCCGGGATTTACGAGTTGTAGGTCGTAGGTTCGAACACAGACGCTTTTTTTAGCCTATACTGTTCCACTGCTGGGCAAAGGCTACCCCCAAATCCTTCCAGGAACTCTTTTCGTCAGCGTCAGCTCGAACCAGCCCTCGTGGTACACGTCCAGGTCATCTCGCCATCTCTTTCTGGGCCGGCCTCGGCGGCGCTGTTTATCTCCAGGCACCCATTGTGTGGAGATTTCTGCCCAGCAGTTATCGTGCATACGACTGATGTGACCCGCCCAATCCCATTTGAGCCTGGCAGCAGCAGTGTAAATTATTTCATTATCACTGTTTTCAAAAACGGTGAAGGAATACATCGTGGGGAAACCGACATGTCCCAGAACCAAAAATTCGAAGACAAGTGTCATCTACCCAACCGCACACTGGGCCTGCGTGGTGGACTACGGCCCACTCCCTCTCACCGAGAAGAGCCTGTGTCCCAAGAGTAGGGACATTATAGGCTGATTATAACTAGCAACTAGTTTCTGTTGGTAGCTAGTTTTCACTACACCCAATAGTCATCTAGTTGAAAGTATTTTTTCTATGAATTTGGCTTGCCACATAAATCAGTATATACCTAATATATACTCCCACATTCCAACCTGCAATTTTTTTGTAAAGGGCCATAGCTTTTTGAAATGGGCTCGAATTATGGAATGAAATGGAACAATGATTACACCAAAATGACGGTGATTATGTCGGCTTCAAAACTACATAAAACTTTTTCTTTGACACATTCATTAGTTTGATGTTAGTGGCTTTTAAACCTAAATAGGAAATGCACGGTGGCTCGATTTTGGCGTCTGGGAGTGTACGTATCCACTCCTAGAACACAGACCTCGTTTCTGTGAGAGAGAGTGGTTTTTAATCCACGACGCGGGCCCAGTGTGAGTTAATGAATGTCACGACAAGTCTAGCTTAACATTCCGTCTTATCACTCGTCACTCGATAGTGAATCTTCTTCTTGATGAGTCGGTGGCAATCTAAATGGACTCGGCCCAGAATTCGGCTACGTGTTTGGCGCCATCACTAGCGTCCATCAGTTCCTGTAACATGCAGCCGACAGGACACGCAGGACATGACAGTGAATGACTAACTAACATAGCAATGAAAAGCCGGAAAGAAAATTGTCCCAAGTATTTTCAATCGTAAAAATCGTTCTACTAGCTAAACATTACGTGAATACTCAGTGTAATCGTCCACTTCTGAATAAGGTCCCCTTAGACCAATTAAATGTCCGGTCGCGAGCAGTCGTGCACTCGCCAATATTGCCATAATTGGTCCCCGTTACGTTTAGTAAAAATGAGAGAAAATTACTTTACATGGAAAAAATATACAAGGAAGTAATTTGTGGGGTAAATGCCGTGAATAATTGTAGGGGAAAGGAAAGGAGTAGCGAAAGGGGAGTGGTGCGTTCTACCGGAGATTGCGGAGTTGCGCTCCAAATAGGTATGACAAACAAAGTGGTAACCACTTAATTCTCTATCTACTCTCTCATAATTCTCTCTACTCTAATAAAACGGTTTTATATATGCTTACCCCCTTACTAATAAACATATTATATCAGATGAATAGTTACACACCAATTTCTCTCTTTCAGTCGTCAGTAATTTGACTTTCGAAAGAAGAAGACAAAGCGTTGTGTAACTATACAGACGCTATACAACGTTTATTAGTAAGCGGGTAAGTCTATTAATTATAATCAATACACATAGGTATAAAAAGAAAGAAAGTCAGACAAGGAGGGATTCGTGACGGTGGATTCGAAGCGAAGGAAGCCTATTTGCCGTAACCGATGTGGCATTGCTCTGGCGGAACGAAATACGTTGCTGCGTCCTGCAACACCGTCGACACAGCTGTACGTTTCCCGTCTGCATCACTGTCTTCACGGTAACTGAAGACATCGTGGAATACATCAGAATCAAGACGAAGTGGACCTTGAGAGTAGAGAAGTTGAAGCCGCGTCACATCATAAACTTCACGTCATTTGTGGTGCGGTTGCCAACTCAGTACCTAGAAACCTTCATGAAGCAAGAGTTTTGGCTGAAATGTGTCTATCTGTGTGACAGCTTAGATCTTCTAATAATGACGTTTATTCTGTTTCCCACCCCAAAAATCCACCCTAAGGTGATTGAAAATGTATGTGAGAACTTCATTTAATTGCAAACTGATTTTGCATACTGATAAAACGGTGAGAAATGTAGCACTTCGCAATGTTATGAACATCTTTGTAAACACCATGTTTCTGGAAAATAAATATTCTATTCTATACTACAAATGGATGTTGATGCGGTTTCTACCCTCACATAACATAACATAATCAGCCTATAATGTTCCCACTGCTGGGACACAGGCCTGCTCTCAATGAGAGGGAGTGGGCCGTAATCCACCACGCGGGCCCAGTGCGGGTTGGCACTATGTCACATGTCTTCGAATTATTGGTTCTAGGACATGCCGGTTTCCTCACGATGTTTTCCTTCACCGTTTTGAGGGCAGCGGTGATGAAATAATTTACACAAAGTAAAGCGCCTGTCTGGATTCGAACCTACGACCTTATAACTCGTAAGTCGCGGCCGTTACCACTTGGCCACCACTGGAAGTTTTATGCGTACCTATATTACATTAGTATTTAACTAAGATACAGCACATACATCTAAAAGGTCGCTAGTGCAGACGGCAGCACATCAAGCTACTCAAAGCTGTCAAATTTTCCCAATCAACTTTAAACCTTATGCTTTAGCGATAAAGTTGAAAATCTATTAAAGAAATCTGATAGATTGTAGTAGCTTGATGTGCTGGCGTCTGTACGTTTTAAACTCATTCATGATGATTTTGCCATCACCAATTCTCCAATATCCGCCCGCCTAGTGTAGTGATTATCATATTGTGATTTACAACAGTGCGTGCCTACGACATAGTTCACGGACGGATATTTATAACTAGGCCGTAAACTCGGCAGTCACGGAACGTAGCCGCATAATGGCTACTGTTTGCCATTAAGGCTCTTATCATGAACGATTTGTTATGAGTGAGGAAGATAACTGGATATAAGGATTTGTACAGTCAACAAAAGAGATATAAGTATGCAGGATCGTCGGATATATGTAGTTGAAGTTTAGTAAGAGACCGATGGATGTTGTCGACTGAAATTTAATTTGATAAATGAGCTGTTTGTTTTCTATTAATAAAATTAAATTTTATTTGAGAACATCCACCGCTTTCTTACTAAACTTCAACTATATTCGTCGATCCTGCATACTTATCTCTTTTGTTAACTATAGCAATTGTTACTATGTTTGTATTTGAAATATACATGTCAATCAATCTGTCTAGACTTTTCCCAACTATGCTGCGGTCGGCTTCTAGTCTAACCAGATGCAGCTGATTACCAGTATTTTACATGGAGCGACTGCCGATCTGACCTCCACAACCCAGTTGTTGGGTAAGACTAGTTGTTGGACTTTTGGGCGTCTGACTACCCGTAACACTATGAAATATCTAAGAAGGATAGCCGGGACCAACGGATTAACATGATTTCCGAAGGACCCTTCCCGATATGTAATGGATAGTCGACCCATCCACGAACCAACCGCGGCAAGCGTAACGTACCTTTGATCGACCCGTGCGCCTGTTATCACATACCCGCGAGCAAATATAATTTGTAATAGGACGAAATTAATCTTATTTAACCCATGAGTTATATTTTGTTATGTACGTTATTTCTATTTGGTCCGTAACATCCCACTGTTGGGAATATCTTTTTGATTTCTTTATAATATGTTAATACTATAAAGAGATCATATAATTAGTCAATGTTTAAGTCGATGAGGGTATTCTCTCTACTACCGAGATTTTAGCTAGTTTTTATTCTTTTGTTGTTTTTGTTTTTCTTTTTTTTTTTTGTAACGTGAATGCTGTGTTTTTCTCTTCTCTTTTGTTGTGAATGCTGTGCACGTCTGTAATTGACGTAAACACTAGTCCATGTCTCTGTTATTTGTAAATGTTTGTGTTGTTGATGTGCCTTAATAATAAATAAATACTAAGCACCAAAAAACGGAATTCGTATTGGTGTGTACGCTGGATACGTGCACAATGCACAGCTCATAAAATGTTGAAAATACTGGGACCCAGAGCGCGTCCTGCTACGCTCGAGCTACGACGTAGCTCACACCTGTGCACTGCTACGACCGCGTAGCTGCGTAGCAGGTATCCATGAATTATTTTGTAAAGTGTTATTTATCTGTCCGAACGTCTATCTATCCATGTAGAGATAAACCATTCTAAAAATGCACGCCCCTCCACTAAAATTTCTATACAAAAATTTGATATGTGTATGCAACAAGCAGTGGAGGGGCGTTCATTTTTAACATGGTTTATCTCTAGTAGATTTTGTGAGGTCTGAGGGTAAATTAAATAAAATTCGTTTATAAAATCACTTTATTTTTTAGAAGAAGTTTTCTGTAGAATCACACCGGAAGTAAGGTATTACAGGCAGGATATCACATTGAACATTTATCTTTTAAACACTTAATTTAATTGTGAACATTTAACTACAGAAACTTTTACACAGAAAATATATATATATATTAACTTTTTATAATCTTTTTGTAAAAGACATATTTTACACACTGTCTCCCATTTGTGTTCTTATTATGACATACGTTTTTTTTTACTTTTTTCTCTCTCAAATTAGACAATTGGTTTTAATTTTATAATACAAAATATATAACCACAGTATCTTACGACTATTGCGTGAAAAATATAACTTATAAATAAGTAGTTTAATAAAATTAAGACTCATTTTAATTTTGCGCTCATTTCGTTCATATTTTGTGCATCAAATACTTAACTATAATTACTGAAAAAAAACATTATCATAAAATCAATTCTGGTTTTTATCGAAGTTATATTTCATTGCATGAAAATTCGAGACTTAATATACAAAAAAACAATTCCAAGTGGTGTATAAAATTCCATTGTAGTAGATAAGTATAAAATATTTTAGTATATAAATGATTTATATTAATTACAATAGGTAGATAGTATAAAAGTTACATATTATTATTATAATAGGTGTTGCAGGTAAAAATACATTTTTTACAATTTTTTTTTTTTTTTTGTATAGAGTGAAGAAGGTACAAACGCCAGCACATCAAGCTACTACAATCTGTCAAATTTCTTTAATAGGTTTTCAACTTTAGCGCTAAAGCATTAGGTTCAAGGTTGATTGTGAAAATTTGAGGGTTTCGGGTAGCTTGATGTGCTGGCGTCTGTACCTCTACCTGTTTTGTTGGACAAAAATAATAACAACAGTTTATAATCTACACAAAAATATATATGGTGAAAGAGTGAGTACAGATATCTAACATACATAATAATCTAAATAACACGAAGACGCGTAATATATTTTTTTTATTACACATTAGGAAGTTAAATCGTTCCTAAATGTTGTTCATTTTTGAGCATAGGTTGTGAAGGCGGATACAGACATTGCGAGGCATGCGTCGCGCACCGCCGCGCACGCCTCGCAACACACGCCTCGATATTACTTTTCCTCGAGTAACGAGTAGCCTCACCACGAATATGAACGTCCACACATTGCGAGGCATGCGCGCGAAGCATGCGATGAGCGCCGTGCGCTGCGCATGCCTCGCAATGTTTGTATCCGCCTTTATACAGGGTGACAGGGACATCGACACGCAACCTGTTACCATGGATTCAGTACATGTACAGTACATAAAAGTTGTTTCTTATAGGTAGGTACCTATTGCAATTTTGTATGAAACTACTGATTTTTATTTTGATAACCGACTTAATTTTCTATGCTAGGAGGATGCCACCCTGTATAATCTGACTATCAAACCTAGAGTGCCCTTAATTCTTTTTTAGGATATTCCAACTCTTCACAACATGTAGGAGCCGACGCGTCTTCGCGATTCAAAAGAGTCTTATTCAAAAGTTTTACAGCTTGTATCCAGATATTTTAACGTTATTACTAAAATACACCTTATGAACTATAAGCGTAATCACACCGATCACATAACACCATGTTACACCGTTTTAGGGATACTTAATAGGAAGACTAAGGTTTTTAGGGAGAGTCACGGGCGCAGCCAGGGTTTTTGAGGGTCGAAAAACACCCTTAAAACCACGAGGGTAGAAGGTACATTTGCAGTAAATTGGCGTCAAAAATCTATTTGAAAATTCCCTCTGAAATAGAAAATCTTATTGAAAACCTGACTCCGCCCATTGAAGAAATCAATGGGTTTCTACGTTGTGTATTTAAAAAAAAAACAGCTGCTATCTACGCCATGTCTGATTTGCAAAAGATTGTCTGATAATTGAATCTCTATGCAAATTATTTATCAAAGCTATAGATTCACTCCCTTATTCATAAACTGTATTTTTGGTATGTGATATTGCCGTCTCTTTTTATTTGAGATCCATGTGATGTCAGACAGGACAGATTCTGAAATGATGTTTATTCAACTTAGCAAATAGTTGCGAATAGGGAGCTTCGGTCTTTAAAATGCAAGATACAAATTTTCTTGTTTTTTTGGTAAACATTTATACACATTTACTGGCTAAAACATCTTTGGTAAACAGTCAACTACACAGTCAATCACATACGGATACTAGGTTTCACTCAGTTTTAAGATATGTTGACTATTTTGTGGAAATAATACAAGGAATATTCATATTAATTGCTATGATATTGGATTTATAACACTTATTCATTGACACTACAATGTAATAAATAATGTTAATCTACAAAGTTCGAGTGTTTTTTAATCAATCTTACCTTTTATGGTCCACCCTATCTTGCAAAGAAATGAAGGTCAGAAATCCTTAACACTCATTTAAATTTTCAAATAAAAACTTTGAGCATCATAATTCTTTTATCCTTCATTAGATTAAAGGAATTTCGCTCTTATAAAATGCTGTTACGAAATTTACACAACTTAAATGGTTTCTTTGGGGCCAAATATTGTCCTTGCTCGAGGCATGCCCAAACCCCGCCTTTACAAGTTGTCAAAATCGAGCAAATAAAACACGAAAACTCGACGATCAAAGAATACCAGAGATCCAATTAAATAGTATAAAAGGTAAGAAAACAATAAACCTCTAATCTTTGTAATCCAGATCCAACCCTTTTAACTCGATATCAAATAACTAAAGTTTGAGAGAAGGTCCGTAGTTTCGTACTATGAGTTCAAGTTCTTTATAAGTGAACTTAGAATACAGAACAAACCAGAAGGCGCAAACGCGCATAGAAATGAGGCAACAGAAACTACCACAAATTATGTAGAATAGTAGTTTGACTTTTGTTTGATATTTTTATTTTAGTTAGTCTAGCTGTATTCATCCCTGTGTTTCCTAATTTTCTGTCACTCGCAGAAATTAATACCATGGACTTATAATATAATAAGTCCATGGTATTAATTTCTGCGAGTATTATAAGTCCATGGTATTAATTTCTGCGAGTGACAGAAAATTAGGAAACATGTTTCCACAGATATGATAAAAATGTAACCAACCTAACCATATAAACGTGTGGATATCCAACAACAAAACAAAAATCGCCCACCTGGACGATTTTTGATTTATTTTAATAAATAGGAACAACAAAAAGCTACATTATACAATATTACAAACAGAAAAACATAAATAACTTTACTAGAAATGTAGCATACAGCACAGTTACCATTAATACATAGATAAAACTTTATACCTAATCACTGGGAGATAAACTTTTCATGCGTGAAAGCTACACTATTTTTAAAAACAAAAATTGAAGTAATTTAAAATCAACAAAACATAAGTTTTGTTGTTGGACACATTGCGCGAAAAGGAATTATGACCGTAGTCTAATTTCTGGTTTGTTCTATATTCTGTGGCCCTATGAATTCAAATCCTTGTTACATGTGCGATATGATCGGGTTAACGCTTGGTAAACGGGTTGTTGCGGGCAGTGGTGCGGGCTGCGGCGGCAGCGGTCTGCGTGCAGTTGCACAGAGCGTCGAACATTCGGAGAACGAAGCCTCGCGCCCGGCCCAGTCGCCTCTTCAGATTACCTGTAAAAATAGTAGGGGTAACGTTAATGGATGTGTCAGCACAAAAGGCGGTGTACATTATTCCCTGTCATGGGTATGAGTTGTACAAATCTGCGTGACATTCTCTTTGTCAAGCCAGAGAACACATGCGTAAAAAAGTACGGGCTACACACTAATATTATAAAGGCGAAAGTTTGTGAGTTTGTGTGTTTATATGTTTGTTAACTTCTTCACGCACAAACGGCGGGGCCAATTTTGATAAAATTTTGTATGGAGGTAGCTGACACCCTGGATTAAAATATAGGTTACTTTTTATACCGATATTCCCACGGGATCGATACCTACGCGGGTGAAACCGCGGGGCGCAGAATTATATGTGTCACATTTGTAACAAACACACTATCAGTAGCAATGGCTGTCATTTTGACAGTTCACAAACATTCATTGCGTTATCTAAGTACGTTGTTGAACAGACTTTATCGAACATATGAAACAATGGATTATCAATACCCTTCAAAATGATTCAGATTGAGATTGATAGTGTGTTACGCGATTATGGTACCTACAGGTATTGAACTTAGTTCCGTGTTTATTATTATGGGTTGTAGCAATCCGCGTGATAATCTTTTTCCTAAGTGGTACACCGGCGTTAAATTAAATTCCGTCGATGTGTTTTTTATAGGACATTGGCACGCACGACTGCTGTAGAACATTTACAGGCCGCCTACAAACAGACTACGGTAGGACTGGTGGAATATCCAGTCAGTATTACTAATTGGATGGCTACGCAGATACGCGCCACGAAAGATGAGACTTGACAAGCTCAGTAGTAGGAGGAAGTTTGCGCAGGTAAGTCGTGTACTGTAAACACTCAAATTGTCATAACTTTTAAGGAGATCAAGTTAGGGTTCTGCCACAAAGATATTTTTTACCGCAAATAACCCCAACTAGCACCCTGTTTCGTTTGATCCACGATTTTTTACCCAACCTGTACAATAAAAGGATAATAAACGTATTATTCAAATCCTTAGAACGGCGGCCTTTCCTTTGGTGTCCTTCTTAAGGCTGCGTTTCCACAAGAGATGTGCGAGGATGCATACCGAGGGACGTGTGTGAAACAAACCAATAACATCGTTTCATTTTCATAGCTTGAACTAAGTTAGTGTTGTTATTTAGTTATACACACATTCCTCGCTACGCATCCTCGTACATTTCTGGTGGAAACACAGACTTAACCCTAACAAATAGTACCTAGTCTTACTATCAACGTATGAACAGACCCTTTGTAATTTTACTGATTTCCTGTAAACACAATACCTACTGCATTTACACTGCAGTTATGTAACCGTTTCCATTAATACCTATCGCTGAAGCCATTATCAAACAAGCATTGTTTGCAGTAGTACGACGGCTGAAATACGAGCGCATGACACGTGACGTCATCAAGGCTTGACACGCGAGAAAGTACTTTGTGAGCTGTAAACAATGATTCTGATGCTAAAACTTTTCAGTGACAACCTTGTCACTCAAAAGTTGTAGTTTTCATTGAAGTACCGACTAACTACTTAGGCCTCAGTTCTCTAATATTCAAACCATACGTCATTGCCACCGGTTAGGTATTTAGGTAAACAGTTGGTTTATGTCAAATTTTCTAAGATAAATACAGAATTGATTAAATATTTAATCAGTTGATTTAAATGTTGTTGAACACAAGGCTTAGTCATTCGGTACTTTTGTCTTGTCTTGTTTATTTCACAATCATAAAATTTATCTTCTAAATTAATACAGTTATTCTGTGGAATCACATTTAACCCGTCTGCCTTCAAAGCAAGAGTGAAAAGGCATCTTCTAGGCACTCTCGTTCCATCATAGACCTCATCCATCGCTTTCTATCAGGCGTGATCGAGGTCAAGAGCATGCCCATTCAGTAATAAAAAAAAATTGTAAAATTCGGATTGCCTGATTTCGCTTTTCCCTCTGATCAACTTCGGCAATCCCAATCCATGAATAGAAGGCCAATCTCAAATTCTTTGATTCTTAGATTGGGTCCTAGGGGAAACCTAAAGGGTGCGGTGAATGTACAGTCAACAAAAGAGATAAATATGCAGGATGGTCGGATATAGTTGAAGTTTAGTAAGAAACCGATGGATGTTGTCGATTGAAATTTTATTTGATAAATGAGCTGTTTGTTTTCTATTAATAAAATTAAATTTTATTCGAGAACATCCATCGGTTTCTTACTAAACTTCAACTATATCCGACGATCCTGCATACTTATCTCTTTTGTTGACTGTACATGTACAAGTAGGTATCTCCTGGACCCTCATGGAAACGCTCCATCTCATGCAAAAAAAGGACTTTTTAGTTCTAGTAGGTAGTGAGTTCTTTAATTGGTTTCTTCTCCAATCAGATTTCTAGTGCACAAACATCCGAGCGCTAATGAACTAATCAAACAAGCCTTGTTTGTCGCTCGATTGAAATAGGAGTCCTGATATATTATGACGTCACGAGATTGTAAGCCGGTAGGTAAACATTGCACTAGCGCTAACTCAGTGGTGGTAAGATTATAAGATTTCTTTTTCATTAAGATTTTAATTACTGTGAGTAGATTGAAAGGTTGAAACCATTTGCCTTTTCTTTTTTTCTTTTAGCCGTGTTTATTTTGCTGGAACAAAATTGGGGTCTTTTGTTTTCTTTCTCGTTTTTCTTTTATTTTTTATTAAAAATCCAACCTCTAGTAGCAAAATTCGGAAGATATTTATTATTTCAACGGTTTACAAATTCATTTGTATCGCACTAGCTTCTGCCCGCGACTTCGTGTGCGTGTTTTGAGATAAAAATGATCAAAATATATGGCACTCTGCAATAGCGTAGAAATCAATGAAAGAATTTTTGAAATCCGATGAGTTTTGGAGATTACACCCTACATACATTTGTATGTAGGGCTCTGAAACTAGAACGCGGAAGACAAAGACAGACATTTATTCGTCGGATATGGTAGGTACAAAGTTGGTTGGTATAAATGGGTAAGTTCAACACATCCGCCGCTAATAGCGGCATACGAATATTTACAATGTGAACCTAATGTACACGTGGGTAGGTATAAAACCTATCTTAAACTCTAATAAACAATACAAAACACTTATACTACAAACATTAATTTTATACTCTAATAAATATACAATATCAAATAAAAACACAACGATGATAACAATATGTGAGTGGTTGACCAAAAAGGGACCTCAAGGGAAAATAATTGATTTCGAGTAAATCGCGTTTGAAATTTCGTGTAGAAACAAATTGCGGCGTGTTTTATGTCAGTATGCGACTTCGTTAGTGAGTGTCAACACGTGTTTGCGGTTACTACGTTATTGGCGACTTATTTAGTGTCAGTTTCTTGTCTTTATGTGCGTCTGACATCACAAAAACTAATTTTTCCAAAACTGCCTCGGCTCACAAAAAAAAAACATAAAAAAAACACTACGGCACATAAAAATATTCTGGTTAGACCAAAACAAAGCTAAAAGACCACAGATTAAAAAATTCAAAAAAAAAAAATAACGGTTTCCAATCCCTCCAGGTCCCTTTTTGGTCAACCACTCACATATTTCTAAGTCTAAGAACCCAACATTAGAAAGAGGTATAGAGAGAGAGGTATATTATAGAGGGTAGAGGTGCCCGCCCTCGCTATTACTACATTTTCGCTTAGCGTGATTTCTGACTTTTTTCCTTTTGCTCGGCTCCTACATGTCATTGCGTGATGTTAAGTAACTTTGGTTTCAATCCGTTTTTATTTGACTGTACTTTATAATTATGCGAGCGAGTTGACGACAAAAAAAACAGTGGCACTCCGGGAGTGCCGACAGAAGTGAAAACAAAACACAAACAGAATACTTTGCCATCATTCACTGACATATCGGATATACATTAAAACCGAGTACATCTCGAGGACAGCCGAACACATCCGAAGCGGTGTCGGTTATACATTTTCGCCGCGCCGTAGAAAGAGAGGGGGATACTCCTACGCCGCGCCGGCTGTCTACTCTCCATCCGTCTTACGAATTTTCGATCAGGTCACGTGTCCTGACGCGAGTTTAACATTTTTTACCCATTACAAAAAAAAGTGTACAACGCCGCTAAAGAAGTTTTCACTTCAAAAATAGGTTAAATAAGAAGGTGTCAACACGCGCGCTAGCGCGAGTTTGACACTCGTGAGTTGACGAATAAGTCACTTACCTATAACATTCCTTAAAAATTGAGCTATCAAATGTAAATAGCGTTATTTGCGTTAGTTACAGACATTAGCGCATTTAAACAAACAAACAAACTCTTCAGCTCAGCTTTATTAATGACTAGCTGCGCCCCGCGGTTTCACCCGCATAAGTGTCGATCCCGTAGGAATATCGGGATAAAAACTATCCTATATAATGATGATGATGTATATGATGGATATGTTAGATATTTTGAGTCCCGGGAAAGGTCCCGGGACTCAAAATATCTCTAAAGCAAATTTCATCGAAATCGGTTCAGCGGTTTAGGCGTGAAAAGATAACATACAGACAGACAGACTGACAGACACAGTTACTTTCGAATTTATAATATTAGTATGGATTAGTATAGATGACTTCAAACTACTTCTTTTCGGTTTCACGAAATATCTACTGTCTCCTATAACATTTTAATCTCTACAATACAAACTTTAACCCCTTTACTAATAAACGTTGTAAGTATAGCGTCTGTATAGTTAAACAACGCTTTGTCTTCTTCTTTCGAAAGTCAAATTACTGACGACTGAAAGGGAGAAATCGGTGTGTAATTATTCATCTGATATAATACGTTTATTAATAAGGGGTAAAACGGTAACACAGAGCGCTAATCAAACTACCTTTGTTTGCGAACGATTGTAAGACGAGCGCCTGTCAACTGACGCCTGACGTCATCACAGCGGGAATCGCTTCAAAGAAGCGAACTGTGAGTGCGAGATTATAAGATTTCAGGTTAATTAAGATTTTCATTACTTAAGATTAGAATGGTAAGGTTGAAAGGTTAAGTGGCGTGAAGCCTTTTGTTTTCTTTAGAGGTAGGGACTTATTTGTTGGTTTCATTATGTTGAGTATTTTGAGAGTAGATTGTGGCCAAGTAATAACAGCCGCATTTTTGTATGGAGCCTGGCCTGATGACCAATAGAGTTCTAATGAGATCCACGATTGACAGCCAGTCTCAATATGTAATGGATATGTCATCCATCCATGAACCGACTGAGAAAAGTGTAGCTTAAGCTTCGATTATACTGCGGCTGTCATCGTAGGTACCTACTACGTACGGTCACCAAAGGAGATAAGTAACTTGGGTCGTCGGTATAGTTGAAGTTTAGTAAGAAACCGATGGATGTTTTCAAATAATATTTAATTTATTAATAGAAAACAAACAGTTCATTTATTAAATTAAATTTCATTCGAAAATATCCATCGGTGTCTTACTAAACTTCAACTAAATTCGACGACCCTGGTTACTTATCTCCTTTGGTGACTGTACATTGAAAATATTATCATTCCGTAGCTATGAGGACTCCTACTGAAAAATAGGTTTTAATAGACTAAACGTGACCAGTAATTCTTTATTTTTTTATATTTCCATACATTGTCTTCGTACTAACACGCTTTTCAATGTCTTTTGTTTTAACAATGACAAAATTAATACTTATTTTAATATTAACTTTGTACAGTTTGTGTAGTGGATATAAATTGTTGTTGGTGTTCCCGTTTCCTAGTTTAAGTAACTCAGAGCTAGGAGAAGGATATGTGAGGATTTTGTTGAAGGCTGGTCATGAGGTAAGAAAATAATTCAGCTACTTTATATGTATATTGTTGTCAACATCGCCCAGCACCCTAATTGCGTAACACACTATCAATCTCAATCTGAATCATTTAAAGGATATTGCTAATCCATTGCTTCATATGTTCGAAAATGTGTCTGCTCATCAATGTATATCACGCAATGAATGTTGTTGAAATGTCAAAATGAAACCCATTGCTACATTTGCTACTAATATCTAGTGCGTTACGCAAATACCCCGCTGAATCGTAATTGGAAATAACATTTTATTGGACAAAGCTTTGCTATTACGTCCAATGATATTATAAGTGAAAAGATGTATACAGGGTGCGCAAGGACATCGGCGAGCATCCTGTTACCATGGATTCAGTACATGAGTCTAGATCCGCTAGCGTAGAAATAATCGGTAGGTTATCAAAACAAAAATCAGCTGTTTAATAGAAAAGGGCGTCTTCATCTACGCCCACGCCGCCCGGCGCCGCGCCGTCGTCGGTATGAAACAGCATTTTTTTTTTAAATAACCTATGAGAAAATTCAACGCACGGGCACATACTAACTAATAGTCCTAACGTAGCAGGGGGTTCAGTTTCATATACTGAATTTATGGTTCCCGTTTGCGTGTCGATGTCTCTGTCGGTGTCACCTTGTAAGTATAGGTTATCTATTGGGATAGGTAACCTATACAAGGTGACATTGACATTGACATTGTGGCGTTTTTGAAGATCGAATGTCACACTATTGTATGACACTTGGAAGTAGGACATCTGGTAAGTACCCGGAGCAAAAAAAAAAGAAAAGACGAAGCATACTTGGCTACCAATTTTTGACGTGTCACTTGCGTCCACCAACCCGTACTGGGCCCGCGTGGTGGATTACGGCCCACTCCCTCTCACTGAGAGGAGGCCTGTGTCCCAGCAGTGGGAACATTATAGTCTGATGATGATGACTTGCGGAGGGCGTATAACTTTTCTACCTTTTTTCACTAATAATAAAATTATCATTGGTTACAGCCCGATTCAAACTTTATGGCTTTGAAGCGCGCTACTCGCTGCGCAGTAGCTCACCCCTCACCCCTACTGACACGTGAATTTGTTACTGCGTAGGTAGCGACTCGCCTTATGTTCCGATCCGCCATAAAGTTTGAATGGGATTGTACAGACGCCAGCACATCAAGCTACCCGAAACTGTCAAATTTTCCCATTCAACCTTGAACCTAATGATAATAGCGATAAAGTTGAAAATCTATTAAAGAAATTTGACAGATTGTAGTAGCTTGATGTGCTGGCGTCTGTACGTCTGTAAGGTTTCGCAGATTATTAAAACTGGCTACTCATTTCAGGTAACATACATCACGCCCTATCCAATACAAAACGCCACAAAAGAGTTACGACAAATCGAAGTTACGAATAACACTAAGATTTATCCAAGTAAGTAAATATTGATTTTATTCTCATTCCACAGTATTGTCTCTCCTTGTCACTTTAAATACATCGAAAGGTTGTCTTTTAAATATCGTCGGACACGTTTGCCGCATGTCGAACGAGTCATGGGCCAAAACTACCACCACGTGCGTCCTATAAAACGTCCGGCGAATCGAGGCAGACCCAGGAGAAGATGGCAGGATGAGGTCGACGCCTACAGACGGGATTGGTCCACACTAACTCAAGACAGAGAGGAGTGGATAGGAGAAAGGGAGGCATTTGCCCTGCAGAGGGACAACATAACTTAACAAAAAAAAAAAAATACACAAAAAACAACATACATAAAGTCGAACATATGACCTCCTCCTTTTTGGAAGTTGTTTAAAAATAAATAAAAATTTTGCGATAAGACCGCCCATTGTGTCACCCTAGGTATATAAAATTTCTATATTTATTTGTGTAAATCATACGTTCGAACGTTATAGGTTGATTATGCTTGTGCTTATGCTTATGTACTGGTGTACTTAAACATGATCGACTTATGATTTTCTTACATTCACAGAAAAAGCATCAAACATAACCCATCTTTTAAACGAAAAAGATAACATCGAAGATAAAGGATCAGTTATCCATGATATGATGAGAGTAGCGAAAGCAACAGTCATGCATCCAAATGTGCAGAAACTATTGAATGATGATGCAGAAGGATTTGATGCGGTTATTGTAGAGTGGATGTACAGTGAAGTTTATGCTGGGTAAGTGGCACAATTTCGTATATTTCTAGCAATTTATTCCTTTTAGAATTTGTGGACCAGCCCAACTGTCAGTGTCCACGTTTCAGTACCGTATGTCATAACGGGCAGGACGCACTGGTTGAAGACCTTAGTCTTCAGACATTACGGGAAAGGCGACGAGAAGACTGAAGAAGTTTCCCAAACGCTGCCAAACCCAACTGGATCCTTCTGTTGGCTTCTTTCTCAACACGCTACAGAGCGGGCTATGCTCGGTCTCTATGAAGTATAAAATCAGAAATATAATTATCTGGAAAAGAACCGGAGTTACCAACATAGTTTGCAGAGTAAGCAAACTGAAGTGGCAGTGGGCTCGCCGTGGTTGTCAAAGGACCGATGGCCGGTGGAGCAGACGAGTCCTGGAGTTTTCACTCCAGGACTTGTACCACGTATCGGCAAGTGTAGCGTGAGACGCCCCCCAGCTGGGTGGACCGACGTGACTGCACAGCCTGGGAGAGGCCTACGTCCAGCAGTGGACTGCGAAAGACTGATTTAATTGATTATTTTTTACTCCTTCAACGACCTTCAAAAAAGTGACAGGAACAGATTGGATGCGGAAGGCTGAGGACAAGTTGTTGTAGCGCAGCCTGGGAGAGTATTCCCAGCATCTAAAGGGACTTTGGGCTAGAACTGCTTGCTGCTGTTGATTACCTGCCTACTTACTTGTCATTATTTTGACATGTTCACCTCAACTTTAACCATAAACTGACGCTTTCTTCCCATGGAGGTAGACTGAATGATCCTTACATACCAACTCGTGCTTCGTTTACGTTCATACATCTAGTCATATACGCACACCGGTTGCGAATACTCGCAACTGACCTCTCTGAAGAATCACCAATAAGTAACCGCAACCAGCAAAAACCAGCAGTATCTGGTTTAAAATTTCTTTAAAAGAAAGAAACTAAACGAACCTGGTTAAATCTAATTTAGCTTATATTTATTAAAACTTTAAGCACTAGTAAAAACATATTGTAGGTACATACGCCAGCACATCAACCTACTACAATCTGTCAAATTTCTTTAATAAATTTTCAACTTTATGCTAAAGCATAAGGTTCAAAATTGATTGGGGAAATGTGACAGTTTCGGGTAGGTTGAGTTGCTGGCGTCTGTACAAAGGTAGACTCTGGTTTTTCCAGGTTTATTAATACTTTACTGAAAACTTTATTTCCATATGAATACTCCAATTTACTGAAATAAAATTACGCTCTCGCTAAAGTTTTAAAACTAAATAATTCATGCCGGGAGAGTTCACTAACTATCTCGCTCGAAGCAGCCGGCTTTTAGTAAACTATGACGCGGTTCGCTTCACATTACGACCGGCAACACTTTTTGTTTCTTTTCAAAGCGAACATGTGAACTAAATTCCTCTCTTTCTAATGTACTGGCTTTTTCGCATAATATGCTTGCTAAGGGCTTCGCGCAATCAAATCAGAGTGTTATATTGTCAATAATCCCAGGAATTGTGTAAATGTGGTGCTGTTCCACAAACAATGGGACACTTAATATCATGTCCTGCGGTTCCTGGCGTCTGCACGTTCCAGAACCTGATGGACGCTAATAATGGCACTAAACATGTAGCCGAATTCTGGGCCGAGTCCATTTAGATTGCCATCGACACGTTAAGATGAATTACAAAACCATGACTTCTGAATTAGCTTGTGTATTTCAATATCCTCGAAAGCACCACGGTTGCAGCAAAAGCCAATTTGTTCGTTCAACATAAATAACAAAATTATTATGCTAATTCAAACCCAGTCCATCCAATTTCATTCGTCATCCGACCTCCGTATTCTTAGCATTGTTGGGATTGGTCTTCATTCTAGTCAGGTACCTACTACATATTTTACGTGGATTATTTATTAAGTCCAGTCCACCCAATCCCATTCGATTTCCGACCACCCAATTCCAAAAGCAGTCTTCAATCTAGTCATGCAGATACGGCTGTCCGACATATTTTACATGGAACTTCTGCCATCTGACCTTTACAACCCAATTACTACCTAATAGGTACCGACATTCTACAAATAGTCAGGTTATATATCTAATCTACTCATTACCTAATATTGGTGTGTCTTGTCATACTATCACATATAGTTTATTGCCCGTTCTTCTCCATGTACCTACTACACTTTGGAATGGGCAACTAGCTTCATCTTTCTAACTAACTGATTCCTTTTGGTGCACTATTGAACTGTCAAAAGTGCCTGTAATTGGTTTAATTGAAATAAATGGTTGTAGTTTGCGTTTGATACTCGTCAGTCTTCTGCAATTTTCCCGATATGCAGGAATTCAGTACATGATTCTGAACCCCCTGGGTGATAAATTTCGACGGTTATAAAAAAAAAAATTGCTGTTCCATACATTTCGACCGCGTACGTATTGCACTTGTATAAGAAGCAGTATCTAATTTTTTTTCGATAATCGGCGAAAAATATCTGCGTTTATAGGCGTCTAGAATCATGTGTTGAATTCTTGGTTACAGTTTTTATGTTTACAGTCGATATCCCTGCTACTCTGACCCTGATCAGCGCAACATGTCTTCTTCTTCTTTGTTCTTTTGAAATATACGATGCCTAGTGTAATGCTGATGCTATTGAATGGATGTTTAGTTTATTTTCCAGATCGAATCAAATCAAATCAAAGCATTTATTTCAATTAAACCATGTAGGTACAGGCACTTTTGAATTGTCAAAATTAAATAGTCAGTCAGTTAGTCAGAAAGTTGAAGCTAGTTGCCCATTCCAAAACGTATTTATTATACACATTGTGTGTTGCTCAGATTGCAATCTTGTCTAAAAGTTCTTTTTGTGATTAAGCTACTCATATCATTTCAGTTTCTCATCAGTGTTCAACTGCCCGTTAATATGGTCATGTCCAGTGGAGCCGAATGAGTTCGTACTGAGTCTTTTGAATAACTATCCAGAATCTTATTCATCGTCGTCAGTACCGGCAACCTTCTGGCAAAGAGTGGAGAAGCGGTTTCGGTTACTTCAAGCCAAGTTTTATAGATGGTAAGTTTATTAACACCTGGGCCCTATACGACAAAACTTTACAAGTCTACAATATGACAAAATTGTACAATTTTCCTTGGAAAGGTATCAATTTTATTAAATTGCCAAGTTTACCAAGAATTTTTATCATATATTTTCAGGGTAGTAGATAATCGAATATTATAATGTAGGTAATGTGGTAGGTCTTACAAATATATGAGAATGGGAGATTTTTGTTGCCACTCAAATATTTTATTTTATTAAGTACTAAGGATAACGTTCTCGCATGGGCTGTAACTGTAAGTAAGGTAAGATTATGATTGAAGAGAAGGTACACACGGCTACACATCGAGCTATACATAACCAGTATAAGCTGACTTCTGATTGTATGAAAAACCTATACAATGCGAGGTCAACTCAAACTGGAAATGTATAGCTTGATGTGTAGCCGTGTGTACAAAGTTGATAAAATACAGATCACAATGAAATATCATATTCGCATTATAATCATTTTTTGAAGTGAAAACTTCTTTAGCGGCGTTGTACACTTTTTTTGTAATGGGTAAAAAAAATTAAACTCGCGTCAGGACACGTGACCTGATCGAAAATTCGTAAGACGGATGGAGAGTAGTGTAGACGGCCGGCGCGGCGTAGGAGTATCCCCCTCTCTTTCTACGGCGCGCACAACGGTAATATTCAAGTTTTCACTTCTGCTGGCACTCCCGGAGTGCAACCCGTCGTTTTTTTTTTATTCAGTCGAACATTTACTTAATCCAAAAAATAATAACGAAGAAGCATCGAATAATAAACAAAAACATTAACAATATAACGAAAGAGACAACTTCATTATAAAGCAAAAATAATGCAATGCAAATGTCAAAGTTCGAACGCTGCATTGAAATCACAACAAAGAGAAACGCGCGCATGCAAAAAATTATAAAAGGCACACTGTTGTACAGACGCCAGCACATCAAGCTACACGAAACTGTAAAATTTTTCCAATCAACCCTTATGCTTTAGCGATAAAGTTGAAAATCTATTAAAGAAATTTGACAGATTGTACGAGTAGTAGCTTGATGTGCTGGCGTCTGTACATACATAACATCACGCCTGTATTCCCGGAAAGGTAAGCAGAGGTGTAACTATAGTACACCCACATTTCGCCAGTTATGATTAAATCCTATATAATAGGTGGTGAGCCTCTTGCCATTAATCGGGCAAAGATGGATGACTCTCGGCTACTACTGAAAAATTCCAGATAGAACAACCCAATAAAGAAAGAAAATAAGTTTATTTTGTTAAATATGTATCAAAAGAAACTATATACTTATGTCTATATAGCTGCATATTACTAGCGATATCTGCTATCTACTAGTGTAACTATGTGAATTTTCTGGAATTCTTAATAAAAAGATAGTCTGTTGAAAGCCACTCTGAAGTTTTTTTTTGTTTTTGTTATTATTGAGTTTTTATTTTGATTTGACCCAGGTTATGTAAGGCACACAATATTCACACACAAAAAAACAGGATAATAAAAATAGTATTCCTCACGGTTGCGCCAAATAGGCCCAGTTCAGCATAAATTTCAGACAACTATAATGCCTGACGCTGGTTTTCAACTCGACCCTATGCTACGACAATGTCTTACGGATGTAAATCAGTTTTAACACTTTGCCCGACCCGAGAATCGAACCTAGGACCTCATGTTCAACTACTGTTGAGCATGAGGTTGCGCTCGCGACCACTAGGCCAACGACAACGAGGCAGTCCGTACATGATACTATTGTACACACGTGTACAAATCAATATGAAAATATTGTTTCTATATATAAAAATACGGAAATAGTCCCACAAATGGACGAACGATCCATTTGTCAAGTCATAAAAAAAATACGTGACTTGTATGGCATGGCTATTAAATATTCACACGTAGGTAACCCATAATGGTTCTTTTTCTTTACATTTCTGGAATGTAAATTAATTGCAGACAATGGTTTTAAATTTTTAAGCCGTTTTGTAATAAGTATCTAAGTTTCAGATAGGCAGTCGCTTCATGTAAAATACTAGTAGGTACCTATTCAGCTGCATCCGGTTAGACTGGAAGCCGACCCCGACATCATAGTTGGAAAAAGGCTAAGGGGGTTGATTGATGATTAAATCAAGGTTTGATTAAATCCTGATAAAAAATTAATAGGCGCGCTTTTATATACATATGTGCCTAGCTAGTGTTAGTGAACATGTTCTTCATAATTCTCCGTGCAGTTTCAGTGTTTGAACACGTCCCTAAGTCCAGGCCCACGTCCGTAACTTTAGTCTCCAACCAAGTACCTATGAGTAAATAAAATACGATTTACCATTACCTAAGCAGTTATATCTATTTCCAATAAAAGCACTCACCTATATTACCGTGCCTCTACATTACACAATCTATCAGTAAGAATAAACAGGCTTTTTCTTTTTCTTTAATGCTATAGGAGGAATTTTGTACCAGTCAACTTTTTAGTAATGCAGAGACAAACAAGTGGTAGGCACAATTACAAAAATAGAGGAATAAATATTTACTTAACTATGCATATAGCTATTAAAATCTACATACGAGTATATAATTAACTACTTAATTTGTAGCGACTCGCAATAAAATAGCCAAGGAAACAAAGTTATCTGGAAAAAGAGAGATTTATATTCAAAATAATGGCAATCTTACCCAATTATTTCTTAAAGCATTAAAGGAAAATTAAGTAAGTATAATATTTTCTTGTAATAATGGGGCAAAATAATGTGCCATGTAATATGTAGGTACAAGAACAGTTTTTAATAAACAACAGAAGGTGCTCGCTCGCCTTATAATGCCGTTTAAACTTTTACTATGCTCGTAAAAGAAAATAAAGTCTACATTCCATGGCTTCTTTATTAATCTGATACTGTTTTAATTCTGTTCTTTTGAAACAAAACTTTGCAACGCCTAAACTTTTAATAATACGGAAAATTTTTGAAGACCTGGATCAATGATACCGTCAAGCTTGTTGTTTGGAACAAAGTATGAAAACGGTAAAAAGGGGAAGACAAAGAAAACAAATCTATATCTCTATACTAATATTGTAGATCAGGCGCGAAAGTAACTCTATCTCTGCCTGTATGTTGGCGTTCTGTCTGTTTCCGTCCTACCTCCCATGGGGAGAAATCGTGAGTTTATGTATTCATGTATGTAATTCTGTCTGTCTGTCGGTCTAGGTACTACCATTTCTCGCCTAAATGAGTGAACGGATTTGAATGAAATTAGGCACACGGATAGACTAAGGCCTGGGTTAGTACATAAAATACTTTTTAACCCTGTTGTACGTTTCGTAGGATAATTTTCGACTTCCACGCTGTTAAAGCCGCAGGCAAAAGTTAATGATATAAAATAAGAAAAATGTCAGTAAAAATAATGCTTAGGACAAAATATGCAACATTAAAAAGTGATGAAAGAAGATAGAGGAAAAGTAACGAACATACGTTTTTCTCTTTATTTAATTCACGAAAAACAGAACCAAATTTTCGCCAATTCGCCATTAGGTAGAACAGTATTTCTTTCTACTTCCATTCCATAGTAATTGATGGCCCATAAATCCGTGTTCAAAATCTGTCGTTTAATGATAGGCAGCACAGCTATCGGTGACTCATTGTTTGGTAAATCTACTAAATCAGTATGGTGGTTACGCTCGCACGTATTGTAGCGGCCATATCAGACCATAAATCTGCTTTGTCATTGGTTCAGCAGTTAAGGCTCCCGCAGACACGCGCGACGCGACTGCAGTAGAACAATTTCTATGAAAACCTCATAGCAATTGTTCCACCAGAATCACTTCGCACCGTCGCGTCGCGCCTGTCTGCCTTTATCCTCAGTCACGCTACAAAAAACGATTCTAGGAGAACTACTAGGCATTACTGTACCTAACAAGCATAATAATCCATAACGTATTCATAAGCCTCGACCTTGTCATCTTGACCTATGTGTCTGTCATTGAGATATACATCCTGTAAATATATTTCGCAGTAAGATGGTTAAAGCTGTGATATAGTTATATCCCTAGGGATATAGCTATATACCGTAATATAGTTATATGAAAGCGGTTCATAACTATCTTAATAGACTAATCTAGTGAAATAATTATAAGTTTATATTATCTTTGATTTACACAACTGGTTATTCATATGTAATAGGTACGTTGGTCCAAATAAATAACTTTATGTTTATTACTTAATCGTCACAACTACTACGGTACTCTACGGTCTACTATTACGGCATGAGCTATATCCCTAGGGATATAACTATGTAAACTGCGACATATACATAGATACATACATTGTATGGTGTAATTTGCATGCATTATTGTATCAATAATCATTTTATTTCAGAATAAATTTACATTTCATACCACAGATATTATATGATTTTTATATTTATATGTTTCATACATTGTTAGTAAATATACTTATAAGTAACTGTGTTAGTAAAATTGACTTAGTGTTAGAGAATTAGTAAGTGATAAATAAATGTATTTTCTTTCATTCTTCAAAGTTATTAATTACTAGCTGTTGCCCACAACTTCGTCTGCAATCCAGATTCAAAAGTAGCCTATGTCCTTCTCCGGGTCATAGTCTAGCCATGTGCCAAACATCCAAATCTGTGCAGTATCGTGAAAGCGTAACAAACAATCATACAAGAAATCAAATATTTTCTCTTTATTATCATGTTACCTAGTAACAGGGTTGTGGAGGTCAGATAGGCAGTCGCTCCATGTAAAATACTGGTATTCAGCTGATTCTGGTTAGACTGGAAGCCGACGCCAACATAGTTGAGAAAAGGCTCGGCTGATTGATGTTGCATCGACTGTCGCTTCTTATTTACAAAGCCCATCTATTATTTACGTTACTTACAGATGCTTCCAACTTTACCCTTTGATCATCATCTTCCTGCCCTTATCCCAAGTTACTTGGGGTCGGCGCAACACGTTTTCTTCTTCCATTCTCCCCTGTCAACCGTCACGCTATCATTTACTCCCTTCTCTTTCATATCATTCCTCACACAATCCATCCATCTTTTCTTCGGCCTTCCTCTCCCTCTCCATCCATCAACTTTACCCTTTGATAATGGATAAAAATAACCATGAAGATTATTTCCAACAATCAATCAATCAAACAAGTCAATTCAATCAATTCAATTTTCCGATACAAATTGCTAAGTCACCTTGGCAGTTACAGAAAGAACTCTTATGTAGTAGTAGTAGGATATTTTAACAAAATGTTGTCTAGCTGTACACTTTTCTGTAGGTACTTTTTCTGTACCTACTTTTGTTAAAAATGTTTCTACTTTTTACAGGTTACTCGGCGACAAAAAGGAATCCGTATTCAATAGAGCTTTTGGCCGAGCGATGGCTAAAAGAGGTGGCATTTTACCTCCCTTTGAAGTTGTAAAGCACAATGGATCTCTTTTGTTGGGAAATTCGCATTTTTCCACTGGACAGACATTCCGTTTGCCACTGAATTATATTCAGATAGCTGGCTACCATATTGAGGAGAAAGGGAGACCGCTTACAAAGGTACGGAAATATATTTTATCGATTTGGAGTGAAATAAATTCTAACAATAAAAATGAATGATAAAAAGTACCCAGTCCGTAATCAGCCTATAACGTTCCCACTGCTGGGACACAGGCCTCTTCTCAGTGAGTGAGGAAGTAGGCCGGTAGGTAGGATCTACCAGACGGGTCCAGTGTGGGTCAGTAGATGTCACATGTCTTCAAAATGTTTTGCTCTAGGACACATGCCGGTGTCCTCACGATGTTTTCCTTCAACGTTTTAAGAGCAGTGGTGATGAAATAATTTACACATAGTATGGCACCTGACTGGGTTCGAACCTGAAACCTACAACTCGTAAGTTATCAGTGGGCCACCACTGCTCATACCCAACTATGTAATGCTTAATTGGTCGAATGATTGTGAATGGTGAAATGCACGGCGTTTTAACAACATACCTGAAAAGTTATCTAAAAA
The DNA here is from genome assembly GCA_914767645.1 of Hydraecia micacea. NCBI lineage: Eukaryota > Metazoa > Arthropoda > Insecta > Lepidoptera > Noctuidae > Hydraecia > Hydraecia micacea. The sequence continues at coordinate 12,754,256 of OU611788.1, read as the reverse complement.
ATCTCTTTGAAGAACATAAATAGTTTGCTAAACAAACAAGAGATAACAATTCCATATTACAGCAATAACTGTAATAAGACGTTCTCAAAGGAAACATACTGCATAAATAATGGCTTGTTGCGAGGAAAACGACAAGATTACACGTACAAAAAGGAACATGTTTACTGTACGCTTGTTAATTAAACTTATAATATTCATGAGCCTCTGTATTTTCTGACAGACGTTCAAAAGTGCCTGTAATTGGTTTATTTGAAATAAATGCTCTGAGTTTGAGTTTGTTTTATATGTTCGTCCCTCAATCAAGTCAGCCTAACGCAGTCCACTGCTGGACATAGGCCTCTCCCAAGCTGCCTTACAACACTCTGTCCTCCACCTTCTGCATCCAATCTGTCCCAGACAACTTTTTAAGGTCGTCGGTCCATCTAGCTGGGGGGCATCCCACACTACGCTTGCCGATACGCGATATGTTCATCCCTACCAACTCACTAAGCCCAAATGATGACTAGGTTTATTATCTATCTGCTTTTTACGAGTCTTTGAGTTTTTCGGGCATATTGCCTAGAAGAATGACGTCACCAGCAAAAAACAAAACGGGAGAGACAACGAGGTTGTATAGTCCGATGTGCCAGTCTGGCCAAATCCGTACCACACTCGACACTAAATCTACGATTTCCTACGACATCGGTGGCCGCACGGCTGCAGTGACGGTTATCGTGAAAATGATGGCAGCGGGGCTTGACTTTATGGTGTCAAAAACGTTCTGCAAACTAAACAACTTAGGTATTTTCATAAATAACGTTTCAGTGACGTCATCATCATAAATCATCATAATCAGGCTATAATGTTCCTACTGCTGGGACACAGGCCTCCTCTCTGTGAGAGGGCAGTAGGCCGTAATCCAATACGCGGGCCTAGTGCGGGTTGCTAGATGTCACATAATGTCTTCGAGTTTTTTGGTTCTAGGACATGCCGGTTTCCTCTCGATGTTTTCCTTCACCGTTTGAGAGCAGTGGTGATGAAATAATTTACACAAAGTAAAGCGCCTCTCTGGGTTCAAACCTATGACCTACAACTCGTAAGTCGCTGCCGATACCACTGGGCCACCACTGCTCTCAGTGACGTCATTTGACGGTAAATTACGGACGCTATATGGCGGCCACCATAGTCTCAGGAAACTGTAGCTTAACATGCATAAACCAATGCCGCCGAAAACAGTCCAAGATGGCGGAACATTGTCAGATAAAAATTGATCCGTGGAGATAGCGATGGCTGAACATCAATGAGCTGAACGACGCAAGAAGACTCGTTAAACCAGTATTAAATAGTAATAATGCCTTTTTCTCAACAAATAATGAATTATTATCAAATAATCTTTTTTCCCAGGATCTGCAAAAGATTATGGCTAGTTCGAAAAAAGGCGTGGTATATTTCAGTATGGGAACGACATTGCAAGGAAGTACCCTCCCAGAAAATATTGTTGATGATATTTTGGATGTTTTCAAGGCAGTGAATATGACTGTAATATGGGAATATGAGGGAATACTAAAGGCTCCGAAGAATGTTCATGTGCTTAATCGAGTGCCGCAGCAGAGTATTTTGGGTTGGTTGATATATTCATTATTTCTTTAAGCCTTTAGATCGTTCAGCTAAACCATATTGAGGGTACAAAATATGCAATACTATGCTCTTTCCTGAAGCTTTTTCAGTAGCTAAACTCTGATTTATAATTTGCTAGACTAACGGCCGAACCCAATTACATATCTATCACCAGTTTTAGCATACTGGAGTTAGAAAAACCTATCTATCTCTGATTTTATCGTCCCGATAATCTATATCAGTAGCGATCTATGATTATATTATACTGACAGTTATAGTTACACTGGCTACAATCAGTAGCTATCTGTCAATAGGTTATTGGGTTCGGCCGTACAATAAATGACAAAAAAAGGTCCATCGCAGCTTTCATTTTAGTCTAGCAAATAAAAAATCTGAGTTCTAGTTATTGTAAAGAACGCAGCAAAATGGTTCTGCCTGCTATATATACTCTTCCTTTACACCCTTTTCAAATCACGTAGAAGAGCGGATATCAAAATTGAGTTGCTCGTAAATGATTTATCTAATTTCCAGCACATCCAAATTGTGTTTTGTTCATTACGACGGGAGACCTTCAATCATTTATCGAAGCTGTTCACTTCGCCGTCCCTATTATCGGAATTCCTATATTGGAAGATCAATTCAATAATGTTGACAAAGCAATAAATAAAGGTTTTGGTAAGAAAGCAGATATTATGGATATAAAAGCCTTGAAAGCGGCCATGGATGACGTGATAAGAAATGCCAAGTATGTGAATATTACAGAGATAGTAGTACTTTATAAGGGTAGAATTTAGGTGAAACCATTTCGAGATTCCATGGGGGTTCGGGCTTTTTCCAGGTTCAAATTAACCTACTTATGAAAGAAATAGTCAATCATGCAGATGATAGTTCCATTAAACAATTAAAAGACAGAATGTTTGGAGTGGGTTACATATCTTATTTATGAGATAATTGAAATTAAATGTTTATTTATGTAAGTAGATCTTTTAAGACACTTTACACGTCAATATTTAAAAACCAAATGGCACCGGCGTTTCATAGCTGACTGATCCCTAAGAAGAAATGCCGAAACTAACTTGAGAAGTCTTGGTCTCTTTTAAATTCCAAACATCATCATCATGCAAGTCTAACAATGCATAGCCATGTCTGGAAGGGCCTTTTGATCAAAGAGCCATTGGAGCTTTGAGTTGACCTGTTGCAGCAGACGTAGTAGCAGAGTCTTCGTTTAACTCAACCCTTTTTTAGTGTGACGTGACACGCGTCAATAGAGGCAACTGGAGCCGTCGACAACGTGCAGCTCGCGTATTTTTTTTTTTTTTGGAAAATAAACGGTTACACATTACAATGCTATGGTATAGAACTTAAAATTAAAAAGGCAGTATAACTATAAATGCATAACCAAGAACATTTTCCTAATATAAAAAAGTTAAACACGGCGTGCGATATAAATTACCTACATTGAATAGAGTATGGTTAAATATATAACATATAAAACTAAACTGAAACATATCCAAAATCATAATTTCTATTTTAAATATTCTATTATAATCTTCTTTGTCTATTTCATATTGTTACCTTATAGTGATTGTTATGAAGGTAATCTTCTTGCTTTCTTGCATCAGCATATGCATGAGCGTGGGAAGGTGAGATTGCTTCCAGCATCCAAGCCTGGGTTTTTATTACACGGAATTAAAACTAGATATTACACATAACATCTTAATGTCATGGATTTCCGTAAAGTAACGCCTGATTCCATAATATATATGAAGGTAATTAATTCTGCTATAATTTTAAGCGCAATACTTCTAAATTTTCCAGCGGGAATAGCAAAGAACTCGATTTGTGTACGGTGTTTACAAGCGCCATGTTGTCGACGGCTGCAGCTACCTCTGCCGTTGACGCGTGTCGCTCGTGTGTATGAGCACTTAAGGAGCAAATAATGGGAGAAAATATATAAATATTAATGTTTTCAGGTATCGTCAATCAGCAGAAGAACTGTCATTGATATATTATGATCGACCCATTCCTCCTGGGAACGAACTTTTATTTTGGATTGAGCATGTCATTCGTACAAAAGGGGCTCTTCACTTACGATCTCCTGTGTTGGAGTTTTGCTATTGTCCTTCATATTTAGAACTTTCAATTATTATTTTAACACCAATAGTGTGTATCTTTGTGTTAATTGTATGTCTTTTGATAAGAAGAAGAAAAGACGATGATGTCGATTTCAAGAAGTTTATTTGAGCTATGTTAAGATTAATTGCTCCTTTATTAACCTTTAATCTTTATTATATTATTTAACTCCTCCTTTTTGTGAAGTCGGTAAAACAAATTCAAGACATATTTATTGAGGAAGGGTTATCACAGTATCGATGAGTTCTCAGATGACAAACGAAAGCCACAATTATATACGATTTGTGAATCATTATTAGTGTTCATGTTTTTTTTTTATACTGGGTAGGTAATGAATTTTAAATTTAAATGCTATGTTGGTAATTATTTAATTTTTTGTTACTGAATTATTCACATATCAATTTATTAGTGATATTTTACATTTTAAATGCGTAATTTTAATTATAAATGTACTTAATGTTTTTTTTAATTATTATTTTATTTATCATCACTGTAATATAGTACATATGTTATGTATCTATGTTAAGATTTATTTTCGTGTTCGTACTTGTAAGTAACATATTTCTGTATGAATAATGTAATAAACAACGGAGCCAACCGTATGGTAATTTTCTTTGTGCGTTCCACTTGCAAGACCCATAATTAAATTCTCCTATCCCATTTCCTTTGACGTCGCAAAATAAACAAACTCCTCATTTATACGTTTCCCAACGTCTAATATCTTTATACCACCACCGTCCTTTCCTTTGCCGACTTCCATTGCAAAGTCAACACACTACAAAGTTAACCGCAAAGAAAAATAAGTATCATGGAATTCATTTTCAAGAGCTCACACCACATTTTCAAACGAAGAAAAAGGAAAACAATTGAAAGACGTGTGTTTTTGATACTTTCAAAGCTTTGAGTTTTCTTGGTTCAAATGTTGAGTCTTACATGAGGAGACTTACTCGACCGTCGAGAGGCGAGAATGTCCTCACGAGATTCGTCAAGCGATCTATCGCACAAAAATTCCGCCTTGGGGTTTGCCAAAGAGCAATGGTGCGCAGCATTTCGAACTTACAGAATACGAAACACCACGCTGCGCTCCAAAACGGGGACCCTAAACGTAGGCAAAAAGGCTACCAAGCAGAAATGGGATTGGGCGGGTCACGTCAGCCGAATGCACAGTGACCGCTGGGCAACAGTCTCCACAAGGTGGGTGCCTGAGGATGGACGGCGCCGCCGAGGCCAGCCCAGGAAGACGTGGCGGGACGACCAAGACGCGTACCGGCAAAGGTTGGATCGAGGTGGTCTCAGAAAAGGATGCTTGGAAGGATTTGGGGGAGGCCTTCCTAACTGTAATTTGACAACTTGAAAGAAGCATGATTTTATGTTTCCGTGAAAAATCGTATACAGATAGTACACACGGCTACACATCAAGCTATACATTTCCAGTTTGAGTTGACCTTGCATTGTATAGGTTTTTCATACAATCATAAGTCAGCTTATACTGGTTATGTATAGCTTGATGTGTAGCCGTGTGTACAATCCACGAAGACGCGCCCCACTCTTCTTCCTAATCTCTTACAGTACAACTGTACAAGTGTGCAACATTCCGATAGTGGTTTAGTTTTTTCGATACACACTAATTACTGATTACTTAGTGGGTAATTAGCGTGTATCGAAAAAAAACAAAACAATAGCGGAATTAACTGGCGATATTACGATTAGGAAAAAGTGTGGGGCGCGTCTTCGTGGATTGCACTATCTATATCGTCGCTGTCAAATTTAAAAGAAAAGAAGTGAAAATTGTTTACCCTGTAAATAGGATATCGGAATCACTTTTACTAGATGGAGTATATATTTTCTATCTGATTACCCCTGACCCCTGAGAAGAAATGGCGAAACAAACTCGAGTATCATAAACACGAGTCAACTTAATATTGTCTCCTTTCGAAAATCGCCTATTCGAGTCAAGTAGGTATCTCCAGTATCTCTCATCGTGAACGATGATACTTTATGTACAGTATGATGGGTAAACATAGAAAAGTAAACGTTGGACGTTCTATCGCGTTATATAAACAGGATGTTTAAAAGTATGTGAAATGTTTTCATAACACGCCTCCAAGTCTGTTTCTTACTGATAGATTGTGAAATGTTACGTGAGCCTTTTTATTGGAAATAGATGTAACTGCTTAGGTAATGGTAAATCGTGTTTTACTTACTCGTAGTTACTTGGCTGTTATTTGTACCTATATCTTTGACAGTTATTATGGGTAGTCAGAAGTCCGAAAGTCTGATACACCCAGTCTTACTAATTATAGTACCCAGCGACTGGGTTGTGGAGGTTATATAGACAGTCGCTCTATGTAAGCTACTCATATTCAGATCCATCTGGTTAGTCTGGAAGCCGACCCCTACATAGTTGAAAAGGTTAGGCAGATGATGACTACTCAGCCTACCAACTAAGGACTTGTTTACTGAAACTCTACAGGAAGAATGATGAAACGAACCTTGATTTAATAATTAATCAATCTGCCTAGCCTTTTCCCAACTATGTTGGAGTCGGCTTCCAGTCTAACCGGATGCAGCTGAATACCAGTATTTTACATGAAGCGACTGCCTATCTGACCTCCGTAACCCAGTTACTGGGTAACACGATATCCCTTTGGTGAAACTGGTTGTCAGAATTTCGGGCTTCTGACTACGCGTAACGACTGTCAAAGATCTACGAAGGACAGTTGGGACCAACGGCTTAACGTGCTTTCCTCGGCACGGAGGGGTTTGGATATGTTTTTAATGGTCACCCATCCACGACCGACCTCGGCAAGCGTCGCTTAACCTTCGATCAACCCGTGCTTCTGCTATTATTTAGTCATGAGCCCTTCCTTGATTTAATAATCCCTGCTACATAAATTATATACCTTTGTATGTAGGTACGGTCAGCAACAAAAGTCGATTAACACTTAATTTTTTTCAAACCTTAGTTATTGAGCTAAATATTTGTTCAAAATTGCAGCAGAAGAAAAATGTTTAGAATATAAACTCTTTGCTATTAATGTGAAAAGCTAAAAAGCATTTAATTGAAAAAAAATGTTATTAATTTAATAACATGTAAAAATGACAGTGTTAATCGACTTTTGTTGCTGACTGTAATACGATAGTACCTCCCGTTATCCGATCATTATCACGCTAATTAGGAAATAGAGCGTAGCATAATAAAATACTTACGTAACAATCTCTTATAAGTACGTTAAACATAAGGTGAGATACCGCCACGTATAAATTACGGATAATAACAGCCGTTCATATTCATACCAATATCAACATGAATATCCGTTATTTAAATGAGGGGCTTGTGGCTAAGTAATAACAGCCGCGCGGGTCGATCGATCATGTTAAGCTACGAGTTCGTGGATGGGTGACTATCTTCACATACCAAGACCCCTCCGTACCTCGGAAAGCATGTTAGGCCGTTGGTCCCGGTTGTAATTCGTGGATCTTTGACAGTCGTTACTGGTCGTCAGAAGCCCGAAAGTCTGACAACCAGTGTTACCAAGGGGTATCGTATTGCCCAGTGACTGGGATGTGGAGGTCAGATAGGCAGTCGCTCCATGTAAAATACTGGCTGCATCCGGTTAGACTGGAAGTCGACGCCAACATACTTGGGAAAAGGCTAGGCAGATGAATAACTGCCATTCATAGTCATACCTTTATCAACATGAATATCCGTTATTACGTTATCATTATCAGAGATCGGAATAGGTAGATTATAATTTACCTAAACTTCGAGGAAGGAAGTAACATAGAGTTGGATAATACCTCCTCTAAAATCCCGGAATCATAAACATGACGATACTCTTAATCGTCATGTTTCCGGATACCCTCAAAAATGTCATATGATTCTTCAAATTAATCATTTGTAACACATCAATTTAATTTTTAACTATATAAAGTTCAATAATTTGTGATTTTTAAATCCCTGGATTAAAACGTCTTTTCGAGATTTTACAGGAGGTATTATCTACTCTTATGTTACTTACTCCCAAGTTAATTATGCACAAGCGTTCAAATAACCATATAACGATAGACGACGATTAATTAGTTTCATTCAACTCGATTACGTCTCAATGTAATTATACCTCCATCTTGGATGGTAACCACATTTCTCTATTATTCAAGGGATACTGTCATCTAGTTGACAAATCAAATCTTCCACGTATTGTATAGGTAAACAATAGTACCTACCTACAAGGGTGTGCGGTCTTCGATAGAGATATAGCCTATAGCCATCAAAAGCGGCTTAGTCTCCTATTGACAGAAAACTTGGGTTATAAGCCGCTCAGATTTTGCATCATCAATATTACAGTGATCTTTAATCTCGTGACAATAAGGTTGCTATTGGTTCCTGCAACTGTCAAGTCTGTCAAAAGCACAGTGATCTTTATTTGTTGTTGTAATAACGTTGCTGTTGTGTTGCAGCTATCAGAAGTAAAATAACATGAAATGTCAAATCACAACTGACAAATGATTTTGGTTCTGTAAGTAGGTTTGTACTAACACTTTTACACGTCAATCATATTTTAAGAACTAGATGAAGTCGGCGTTTCCTATCCGACTAATCTGAGAAGAAATGCCGAAACAAACTCAGAAGCCATAGTCTCTTTTAAGTCTAAACATAATCTTGTGGACCATGTAGAATGGATTCTAAAATTATATTTTGAAGAAAGAACCACACAGATTTTGGGACCTGTCCAGTCAATGCAAGTAGATATTCGTCAGTAATGACGGATATTACTAGCATATTTTCCGGGGTAAAAAATACCCCTGACCCCCTGTGCTGTGTTCTTATACAAAAAAAGAACGTAAAAAACATACAGTTTTATGTGCAAAAACTGAGCTTGGCAAAAAACAAATGACAGATACACACTGTCGCATTACCGAGCGACATTTCTCCCGTTTTGTAAAGAAAGCAAAAAATGAAGGCATAAAACACCAAGAGTCGTCGAGCTAATCCTAGCGTGTCTGCCTACAATATCCTCAGTTCTCAATATTACAAAGTGTAGAACCACATCGCAGCCTAGACTCTCTTTTGTCACGAACTGTCGGAAAGGGTGACGAAATATCGATTTGAGCCCAAACGTCTCGCGTCTCCCGAATTCAATGCATAATTTGGAGCTTTCGGCAACCTTATTAAGTGTCTACAGACTTCGAGTACGGTACAGACGCCAGCACATCAAGTTACTACAATCTGTCAAATGTCTTTAATAGACTTTCAACTTTATCGCTAAAGCATAAGGTTCAAAGTTGATTGGGAAAATTTGACAGTTTCGGGTAGCTTGATGTGCTGGCGTCTGTACCTAATTGCAAATTATTGAGGTAGGTATACGAGAAAAATGTGAAGTTCGTGATTTTATTTCAAAAGTAGAAGTTATAAGGTTTTCTAAAAAATTCTTTGAACCATTTGAAATCTTTCATTTTTCTAATGAACCAACAAATCAAAATTAAGTAACGTTCACAAAGTTTAAGTCGTAAACAAAATTACAAAATCTATTCTCATAACGATTACGGTAAAGGTAGGTTACATTGGACCTTGGGACTTAAGCTCAATCGATATGTACCTCTTACACAAATAGAATTCCCATACAAAATAATTTATTAATCCGCCTTCATTTTCCCTTGTATGAAGAAAATAATTTAATAAAAAGCCTAATAATGTGACTTTTTAATAAATTAATTTAATTATGTTTATTCTAAGAACAATTTATCAAGAAGGTTTGACGTAAGACAAATCAAGATCAAGACAAATAAATTAAAATTTGAAGACTGCACCATGCTAATTTATTAGTTTGTTGAAACAATAGCTGTTGATACAATATACAAGCTGACACTAAAATATATGTAGGTATTATGTAAAAGCAGGTACTTATATAAAAAATAAAAGGTGTCTCAAAAGTTGGCATAAAAAAATTCTTCCGTATCGCTGGGATTTCTTTGTCAATATGAGAGAGACAATCAAGCAAATCTACAGTATAAAGTTAAAGAAAATTTAATTTTGGTATCTATGTACTAAAATAAGTAAAATAAAAGATACCTAAAACTATTATTTACAAATAATTTTATGTGACTGTAAGTAGATGGCAAACCATGCGAGACAAACACAAGTTCCACTTCATTTAAAATTGAATAAAACCTTCATACTCGAGAGCTCTTTACGCCTTACTTATGCAAAAGTCAGCCAGTCTTATATTATGAGCCGTAAACAAAGATGGTTATCACTGAATATGCAAATAATGTGATAACACTGGCTGGAGAGAAAGAGTAAACGGCATGGGAAAAAAATGAGGCACGGATTCGAAATTCAAGTCTCGATGAAAAGGAATTTTAAAGTAATTGCGATCTTATTTATTCCCGTTGAATAAATAAGATCGCAATTACTTTAAAGTTCCTTTGTTTGTTTTCGTTTGTTTCATGTTTTTCTTTACGTTTGCAAAATATTTATAAGTAGGGGATTTCATTATAAAAGTAGGAGATAAAGATAATTTTATTTTGCAAATCCATACATTTTCAATGAATGTATAAGATGTTCTCGAAAATGGAAAGCTCAACTACTAGACCGCCTCGTTGGTCTATAAGCGCCTGCGCCCAGTGTCGGCACGGCATGGCAAGGGATTTTTATGCGACGAATAAAAATGTAACTTAATTGTATGATAATAAAATTGAAAACAAAACTGGCGAAATGTGGGTGGCTTTGTTTAAGGCAGGCTTAGGCTTATAGGCATGATGTTATGGAAATCTCAAATTTTCCTAATACTTCACATTAATTTGTAACTAAAACAGCCGTCCCATTCCAAACTCATAATTCCGTATTGCCAATGTTAGAAATATTGCGAGCGGTGGTGGCCCAGTGGTAATGGCCGTGACTTATGAGTTGTAGGTCGTAGGTTCGAACCCAGACAGGCGCTTTACATTGTGTAAATTATTACATCACCACTGCTCTCAAAACGGCGAAGGAAAACATCGTGAGGAAGCCGGCATGTCCGAGAAACAAAAATTCGAAGACATGTGACATCTACCAACCCGCACTGGGCCCGCGTGGTAGATTATAGCCCACTCCCTCTCGAAGAAAGGAGGCCTGTGTCCCAATAGTGGGAACAATATAGGCTGATTATTAATGTTAGAAATTAATATAAAACAAAATTATTGACGATAAAATCTTCCATATTTCCTGACGGTATCTCTAGTGTGGGCAAGGCTTCAGTTTACTAGACCGACTGAAGTTTTTTTTTTTTTTTTTTTTTTAATCTTTATTTATTTAGAGGCTTTTACCTTACAAAGGTATGCCAGCCTCATCATACCCTAATTAAGACTGAAGTTACTAGGAAAATAGAAGATGTAGTTTACTTTAACTATCGGTATGTTGTTGGAAACTGCATCCCTTGGGGCTTTGAAGTTACAGAGCGTCTAACTTCTAAGTGATTGGATGGAAACCTGTAGTTTAAAGTTATACTATAAGCTGGTATCTCGTTATCTCAATCTAGCACAGCGTAGCAAAACATGGAGTACGATATCGAAACTTTGAGTGTATATATGAAATCGAATTTGAATTTATCTAGTGAAAAGCGAGGACGATCGTCAAACGAATGGAAATAGAAATCTGTGAGCTAAATAACTTAACTCCTTTTCAATGACACTGTATGTGTCTTATGCCCGGTTTCTGAAGAATTCTTAAACGGAGTTTAAAGTCTCAATAGCTGTTGATTCGACATAATTATCTATTTAAGCGAAATCCTTCCTTATGCTCGGTTTTTGAGGTTCTCAGATAAACCCTCGATAATAATTCACTCGACTTTTAAGCTAAATTCTTCCTTAATGACGTGTTCAGAAACACGATATCGAACCAATAATCACTATCGCATGGATAAACTCCGTTTAAAAACCTCAGAAACCGGGCATGAGTGGTCTGTGGTACATCTTTGCGGCTATGCTATACTTCTGAATTAAAGATACCTAGCTTGGTGTTCAATTTAAAACACCGTAAGTAAAATTTTTCTTCAAAGTCAAATAATTTATTTCAAATAGGCACAAAAAGACACTTTTGAACGTTAAAATTTACAACAAACAGAATTGATTCTAGTCACCCCTTCCAAAAAGGTAGTCTCGTATGGAGAAGAATGGGCAAGAAACCCCAAATCTTCTTTCTTTCTTTTTTACTTTACAGGTCATTCAAACGGAAGACAGGAGCCATTAGGACAGTCAATAAATTTCCATCCCTGAAAAATAATATACCTAAATCGTCATCATTTCCGCCGAAACACGTCAACTGCTGGACATAGGCCTCCCCAAAGCATTGCCATTTTGACCGGTTCTATTCGGCTTCTCGCATCTAGCGGATTCTTGCATTCTTGATATAATTCATAATAAAAGCTATTTAGGGGACCATTACAAACTCCTGTCACGTCAATCTGCTAAACTTCGGAGGAAAATTTGACGGCTGTAAACTTTGATATTACTGCCGAGACATTAACTCTGAATGTTATTGTAACGATAATAAGTCTACGTGGGCTGTTAAAGACTCAATTTAAATTCTCTTATTTGAATTACTAGGTAGACACAGACCGTTCACAGTTATTATACATCTGGCAGCAGCAACCTTATTGTAACGGAAATAAAGATCACAGTGATTTTGACAGATCTGTCAGTGGCAGCAACCCAACAGAAACCATATTAAAATGAGAATAAAGATCACTGTCCGTTGACAGGGATGGAAAATCAGAAGTAAAATTCTGTGAAAAGACTGTAAGTACTTATTTATTACTTACTAAAAGAGAGTCCAAGGAGTTTCTTGCTCGTTATTCTCCATAGGAACCGACTACGCTTTGGAATGGGCAACTAGCTTCATATTTCTAACTAACCGACTAAACTTCTTGACAATTCAAAACTGCCTGTAATTGGTTTGAAATAAACGCTTTGCGTTCGAGTTTACTTGGCAGATACTTAGAATGAACAGAGACCTGTATTAATGGGATACCCTTCTCACATTGATGATTGATATAATTCATGGAGTAGGTAATCTTTTCCGTGTAAGTAGGTCCAATTGGTTATCTATAAAACCATATGAAGCCAAAGAGGTGAAATGCTAAAAGACTCCTTCGCTTAAGCTCCCTAAGGTCTTAAGAATATTCAAGTAATATATTGGAGCGAACTGCCTACACCAGCAATATCGATAAGATTTTGTAGTGCCGATAAACTGGATCTAAACGAGAATAAATTGAGGCAGCAGCTATATTGACTCTATCACGACGAGAAAAGCGAAAAAATAGAAAAATAGGTCAAACCCTGCCTTTCTATTTTTCGCTTTTCGACCAACGAATCAATCAGTTTTTTGACGTTAAAAAGTACCTTTAATGTGCCTATTTGAAATAAATGATCCCAACTAGGATTGCCAGGGCTTAAAACCGAAAAGCCGTACAGATCAGCCAGTTTAGCCAGACATTTGGGTAAAAAAGCCGGACGCCCTTAATTTTTAAGTCTTAGTATAACACGTAATTTTTTTTTAAGTAAAACAATACTTTTTTTTCATTTACTGTACACTAGAGTGGGGTGGTGATGAAGAGTGGCGGGGAGGCGGGGGCGTGCCGCGCGCGCTTTGGTCAAATTTAAAAAGCCGGACAAGCCGGGCACCGTCTGATTTGGCCGGACACGCAACCAAAAAGCCTGACTGTGTCCGGCTTTATCCGGACGCCTGGCAACCCTTATATGACTTTGACTTTATGATTAAAAAATCACAAAAACTGACTGACTTTCTCATTAGTCTAGCGCTACTGATGAGCGCTACTGACTGCCTCATCAGTAGCTACTGCTACTGTATTGTCGGGTTGGGTAGTGTTATTGGGTTTTTTCATCTGGAATTTCTCAGCAGCAGTTCAGAGTCTAGGTTTAAAAAAAACTGGCGAAATGTTGGTGTACTAAAGATACACCTCTGCCTAACAGTTTGAGGAAAACGTAGGTACCTGATGATAATGTTATGTCATGAATCACAAAAATTGGTAAAGAAAAAGCAATCCCTAAATAAATCAAAGATTTTATGCGAACAATAACTACAGAAGACCCAAATGAACGGAATATGAGAATGAATGAAGTCATCGCTACCACTGAAGGTTTTCTGTTAACATTGGTCGTATAGAGGAAAAAAAATGGGCTCCGACCTTCGTTGCGTGATCTCTGAGAGTCTTATTTATTGCGGTTGTAGTTCTTAGGTACTGCCCACTGAGTACCATTAGTTTAATACTGAAAATAGAGCATGTGTGGGTAGAATTAATTAAAGTAAGGTTAGGTTAGGTTATTTATTTGAGTCATCGTACTACAAAATGTCGTTTACGATCATGCAGTAGCTGACATTTCAGTGATTTTTTTTCATCCCATAGATAAGTGATAGCTGTTATATTTGTAATTATCGTCTATTTCGTTAAAAACTTTAAACTAGATGACTTAAATTAAATATATAACCTAACCAGCGAACTCGTCTGCGTGGATTGTGAAAACACGTCGTATAGTTTTTACCATAGAACGCTTTTATAATTTAACTAGCTGATCCCGTGGGAATATCGGGATAAAAACTATCCTATGTCCTTTCCCGGGACTCAAACTATATCTATACCAAATTTCATCTAGATCGGTTCAGCGGTTTAAGCGTGAAGACTGAAGAGGTAACAGGCAAACAGACAGACAGACACACTTTCGCATTTATTATATTAAAGTATGGATTTCTAACGTGTCAGAAACGAGTCATGGGCCAAATCTACCACCTGTGGGTCCCAGAAAACATCCGGCAACATCGAGGCAGACTCGGGACAAGATGGTGGGACGAGCTTGACGCCTTATATGCCCCATACAGAATTGGTGCTCACTAGCTCAAGACAGAGAGGAGTGGAAAGGAGAAAGAGGGCCTTTGCCCTGAGTGGGACAACATAGTCTAAAAATAATAACGTGACGATATTATCGTGGACGTCCACGACATCATCATCATCACGATAACACAAGGAAGGTCTATTAAATGACAGTTTAAAATTTTCGCAACGCCCACGTCCGTCGTTTGTGTAATTTTCGCGACGTCCACGTCCATAAAATGTATGAAAATGTGTGCATATTTCCATACATTTTATGGACGTGAATGTCCACATATCGTCACTTTAGAAAACATTCAACGTTCAACGTTTCGTAGAACTTAGGGGTTGGTCTTCGAAAAGCCCTTTCTCAGTGCAACTCAATAAGGGATATTAATTTATCTTCCACATCGTTTCTGACTTCATAATATATCAAGGACAACATGACGTAAGATAATGGCAGGTCAGATTAACAACATGACAAGTTAATAATAGTCCAGTGTTCCTTATCTAAAGCAGTTTACTACCCACTCTTGTATCCGGTTATCTTGGAAGGCGACTATAATAAGTGCATAGATACTGACTGCTGTGTTATCTTTCAAAATAATATTCGGGGGTTTGATTTTTTTTACCGAACAAGCAAGTTTGCAGCTTTGGCAAAGTGACCATTCCTATATATTATACTTTTTCACATTGTCTTTCTTCGTACTTTTTACTAGCTGCGCCCCGCGGTTTCACCCGCATAAGTTTCAATCCAGTAGGAATATCAGAATAAAAATATCCTTTGTCCTAATCCAGGTTATGGTCTACCCATGTGCCAAATTTCATCCAAATTCCGTTCAGCCGTTTTAGCGTGAAAGCGTAACAAACAAACATAAGTACAAAAAATCAAATCTCTGCTCTTTATAATATTAGTTTAGATAAGTTGAAAATTTTGTACAGACACTAGCACATCAAGCGACTACATTCTGTCAAATTTCTTTAAGGGGCTTAGAAGACCTAAACGCAAAAAACGCAAGTTTTAGAAACAATAAAAGTATATGATAAACTACAGTAAAAAAACTCAAAAAAATATATGATACTAGCTGCTGCCCGCGACGTCATCTGCGTGAAGGCTCAACAGCATCAAAAATACCTAAGATGCCAGTGTCGCTATAGCATTATAAGTAAACAACTTTTAAAATAGCATTAAAATATAAGTTTTTTTTGCAAGCGAAGCAAGTGAAGAGAGTTATATTGGAATCCTGCTGAGTTCAGTCATAAGATGTGACTGAAGGAAATAGAGAAAATAATGCAGGAATACATTCCAGGACACAAAAGAGTAAAAATACGTACAAAGGTATCATACCTTACAACATTTCCCTATAACGTACGTTGGTAGTTATGCTGCCAGGAGCCAAAATGTAAAGAGAGTCAGGACTGGTGACGCGGGAGCAAGCGACGTACAGTTGCCCGTGTGAGAAGCAACTCGTCCTGAGGTCGACACCCGCTGCCCTCAGTGTCTGCCCCTGCGACTTACTGATGGTCATCGCGAAGCAAACACTCACGGGGAACTGTACGCGCTTGAACTGGAACGGGAAGTTATGAGGTATGAGGGGAATGCGATAAATACTGCCTCGCCAACGCCACAACTCGTAAGAATTTCCGCCTCAATTTGTGTGTCTGTGGAGCGAGATGACTTTAAGGCGGGTCCCGTTACACAACTTCGGAGGAGATAGGTTCCGAAGAAGCATAATCGGGACACCGACCTTCAGCTTGATGGTATGCGCTGGAAGTCCACTTGCTGACAGGGAGTTCAGAAATTCCATGGGATAATGTGTGGCGTCATCTTGCTCGACAACAGTGTTTATCGAGGTGTAGTCTACTTCATTCCCCTCAATTTCCGAGAGAATGCATTCGTTAATTGCTGCAGCCTGATCGTTTTTAAGCGTCAAAATGGCCCGCTCACACACCCAAGAATTTTGCTGGTGCGGTATACGACTGATGTCCCCGTACACACAGCGAATGAGTTCTTCTATGCTGGATACCACTCTACCGAGAGACTCTGGAAGCATCACCTGTCCACCTCTCTCTTCTGGTAGAGTGCCTTCGCCAAGACTTAGAAGGACATCGGAGAATTCTTGAGCACGTGCATTGCCGCCGAGCCGAGCTCTCATATTAAACGGTTGAATGTCGTAATTATAGACACAATTAAAAAGCCATTGTGTCTCGCGTAGATCTACGTTCCGGCATACGATGGGTTAATGGTCAAGCGCAGCGTACGAACTCGTGACCACAACGAAGATCATTTCAACGAAGCATTCACCTCGTCAGCCCTCGATCCCCGCGTCACCACGGAAAGCGTTTGCCGGAAATCGCCACTGAACAGAACTGTGGAACAGAATCGATGGGAATTTTAAAGTCCCGATTTCCACGGTCTTGATGCGGTGATGATTGGGGAGCTGGTAACCCATATTCGATCAGTGGATTGCCGCCGATAGAAATGACCACATCTTGAAGTGAACTGAGACAGGTGTTCAGCACGCGTTCATCAGTTACTTCGACTTCGTCTCCAGTAGCACGCCTCAAAGCTCGTAGAAAATCTTCAGACAGATGATGGCGATACTTCTCCCACAAAGCTACCGGTTTCGCGACTCCACAAAACACCAAGATGACGGCATGCGGCTGGGACTGTCATTGACGCTCGCCTCCGCGAGGGTTTCATCCCAATTTTGGTCACTGTCGAGAAGGTCACGTGTTACCCAGGCTGCGCGGTAAGTGGGATACTCCACGCCATCAAATGTCCTCAGAAAGGCGAAAGACGTTGGGCCTCGGACAGTGTGAAGTAACAACCGCAGAAAATAGCATTCGCCATTATTCGGATGCACGGTATAAACCCTACACAATGCGGTGTCCTTGAAAATTCCTGGAAAACTTTCCACAGCACCTCCTCGTCGACGTCGGTTAAATAAACCCCTTTGCTTGTCGTACGTGTAATATGAAGGCACCTCGTCATACGTAAGGGATTTGTTTTACATCACATTTAAGTTTATAATTAGGTATACGACATGAAAATATATTAATTACCAAGCAATAATCACACAGATAAATACCGAACAAAAGTATATTAACAGTCAATGTTTATTTTGTACTAACAACATGAAATTGATGAATGATCGAAATGATTATTTCGATCATCATCAATGAACATAACTTTTTTGTAATACTTAACACCGCATTTTTTTAAATTGTCTTCCTTAACTCTGCTCAAGATTTTGAGGGTTTTGTTGGAACTTGAATTTTTCAAAACGAACTATACGATACAACTTTTATGAAGAAAATGCACATTACCATCTATGAATTTTAAGAATAACTAACTACTAACCTCGCCAAAATGATCAAATTTAAATTATTAATTTCCAAAAAGTGTTAACATGTAACTTGATTTGATTTTTATGAAATCTCATAGATGGCGCTGCTTCAAATTTTTCTTTATACTACTAACATTCATTAAACTATGTTTCTCTGCCCAAGTTACTTAAATGGCGTAGTTTTTATAGTGTAAAGCTAGATAATAGCATGGCTTACTCAAAAACAACATTTAAATATGCATCGTTAGATTACACGCTGTCACAGAATGCGTAAGAAAAATAAAGATTCACAGCTCCTCCCCCGTAGGTGATAGCGTGATAATATGTAGCCTATATGTTGACCCGACCTCTTAGTAATACTCATGCAAAATTTGATGTAAATCCATGCAGCACTTTTTGAGATTAGCCCGGACATACATACAGACAATCAGACAATCAGACAAACAGACAAAAATTCTAAAAATTATATTTTCGGCTTCGAAATCGATTGTAGATCACGCCCCAAGTATTCTTTTAAAAAAATATTCAATGTACAGTTTTGACTTTCCTACGATTTTATTATATGTATAGATTCTTCAGGATAAATGCTAGGAAGATAGTGTGTTGAAAACATAATACAACTTATTTGGTACGATAGAAAAAAATCATGAAGATACCTCTAAAAACTTTTTTTTTACAACAAAATTCATACTAATATACATACAATCATTATGATTTTTTGTCAGATTATTCTACAAGCAACATACTAAAACTATAGTGTTTTAGTTTTTTTGTCCAAACACTAGATTTTTCGTAAATCGATAATTGCTTCATATTTTGCAATAAATTACCAGCGTTGTGGCATCGCGCTTCTCTTTCTTTTCTATGCAGTCCGACAAAGACCGCGCTTTAGGTCATGTAGTCCTCTTAATAGATGTTTTAACTTTATCGCCAAAACATAAGATTCAAAGTTGATTGGGAAAATTTTACAGTTTCGGGTAGCTTGATGTGCAGGCTGGCGTCTGTACATTTCACATATTGGTTTTGCAGTGATTTTAATTTTTTAATTGAACTTTTCGAGTTCCACATAAAAACTTTTGCCACGAAATGACATAGGATAGTTGTTATCCCGATATTCCCACGGGAAACTTATGCGGGTGAAACCGCGGGGCACTGCTAGGAAAGTAGATGATATTCCATCAAAAGGATCTCCCCTAGCCCTGTCGTCTACTTACGAAACTACGGAAATTACTGGCTGACCGTTAATTAAAGCATTCAATTGGTGAGTCCTGTTCGGAGTTCGGAAGTGGGCGTTTACGAGCTATTATATTGATTTAACTACATAAAGTAGTAGACAGATGTTTTATACGAGTAGGTACAATACCAACTAAGGTATTAATTATTTATTTATTTGTCCATTTATTTCAGGCATCAAGGCCCATATAAAACACATACAATACAATATTAATATAACTTAAAAATACTATAAATACATACAACATTATAATTACACTGAAAGGCTAGGGCTTGTGGCTAAGTAATAACAGCCGCACGGGTCGATCGATCAGGTTAAGCTACGCTTGCCGCGATTGGTCCGTGGATGGGTGACCATCTTCACATACCAAGACCCCTCCGTGCCTCGGAAAGCACGTTAAGCCGTTGGTCCCGGCTGTCATTCGTAGATCTTTGACAGTCGTTACGGGCCGCCAGTAGCCCGAAAGTCTGACAACCAGTCTTACCAAGGGATATCGTATTACCCAGTAACTGGGTTGTGGAGGTCAGATAGGCAGTCGCTCCATGTAAAATACTGGTATTCAGCTGCATCCGGTTAGACTGGAAACCGACCCCAACATAGTTGGGAAAAGGCTAGGCAGATGATGATGGTTATAATTACACTGAAAACATACACACACACACATACATACATATATACATGTGATGATACAGAACTTTGCAGGTTTATAAATGTAAGTCGCCGGCATCAAAGCCGAATTATCAGAACAAGCCTTCTACTTCGCCGTTGGATATACTTCCAGTAACAAACTTTTACTAGAAATCACGAGGCAGCACCAAGAAGGTGGACACAAAGTATTTGATAGTGAAAACACTATCAAATACGTTTTACAATAATAATTGACACCGTTTGCACTGTTCTATAGATAAAACATCTACCACATTATCAACTAGAAGCGCCACAATACATACAGTTGTGTGATACCTAAGTGATTGCATTTCACTTGGTGATTTTCTAAAAAAAAAACACTTAAATATAACCTACGTAGATCTACCTACCTATAAGTACATTTAAAATAAATATTCTGCAAGGCCACTTTAGTCTATGACAATATAAACAAAACGAACTTTAAAATACCATCGTTATTTAAATAACCACCTCATTAAAGCTATGTTAATGGTAACAATTAGTAGAATTATCTTTTAAAATGACTCGTACACGTTAATTGGTTTAACTACATATTTTGAACTGTCGTCGGCGACGAGGCATCAATTTTGTTGTTACAATGGAACGTTAAACTGGCTGCGTTGGGAATATAAGTAGCACCACATACGTATACTTTAGGTATATCTGTCGGTTACATGATATTCAATCATGGAAAATTATCATAACAATTGTTCGTACTTACTACTTCCATGTTTTTAATTATACCTATCTGGCCAGTACGGCAGTGACAACGGAAAACCGGAAAATATCATACTTTTGTAATGGCCGAATTTGAACGCGAGAATATTATTCGAAATTAGAAAACTGCACGGTGCGGATTTGTGGAAAGCCTTTGGCTTCCATGTTTGGAAAATGGATTGGAGGTAGCGTGTCTGTTTGTGTTTCTTTCTATGTTATACGTAGTTGTTTGTATATTATGATACGATTTTATTCAAAATTTTGAGGAGATTAATTCTTATGTATAAAATAATATTATATAGAGAAAATATTAGATTTTTTGTGTTTCTTTGTAATGGACAAACTCAAAAAATACTGAACCGATTTTAAACATTCTTTCACCTATAGAAAGCTACATTATCACCGAGTAACATGGGCTATATTTTTTTTTGTATATTGTGTTGTCTTACGACTTCCACGCGAACGGAGTCGCCGGCAGATGCTAGTACATTATGTTATGCAATTCACAATCGCAAAATTCCTTTTGTTAATTTGTTTCTATGCCATTATCTTATTGATATATTGTTATCAACTTAGTAACAATGCGTCTGACACTCAAGATGTAGTCTGTGGTAGTGTGTTAGCAAGCCTCTTATTTATCTACTTGATATCTAATTACAACATTAATAATTATGAGCAGATAACAATAAACGTAAAACACTTAAATAAAGATAACATTAATAAATAAATAAAATAAAAAGTCTTTTATTTATTGCAAAAAAAGTTACAAACGAATGAACTTAAGGCTACTATAATGTACTATATTAATTTACAAGATCCCCTCCGCGGGTGAAGGCCTCCTGCAAAGAAGCCCATTTATTTCTGTCGTGGGCTTTTTGCATCCAGTCTGTCTGTACCAGTCGTTTTGTTAATATCATCCGCCCTCTTGGACATCTCCACGAGGTCATTCTTCTGGTCCATCGCTCGTCTTTTAGTCTCGCTACATGCCCCGCTCATTTCCATTTCCGTTTTTGGGCATATGTTAGAGCATCGGTAAAGATAACATTAACTAACTATAATAATTATGTTGCTATGCATTAAAACTACTAACTATAGTTCTAAGCAATCATAACTATCTTTATTTTGATCGAATTATGTGACACCAACCTAATCATCATCATCATATGGAATGCAGCTCTTCCACCGGTATATATAGTCCTCCAGACCGAAATTTGGTTATCAATCTCAGCGGAGACTAGCCATCGACGCGGAAGATATTATAGTGCACAGGTGTGTGAACAGAAAGCTCCGTGCCTCGCAAATCACGTTAAGCCGTTGGTGCCGGCTGTCATTCGTGGATCTTTGACATTCGTTACGGGTCGTCAGAAGCCCGAAAGTCTGACAACCAGTCTTATCAAGGGGTATCGTATTACCCAGTAACTGGGTTGTGGGGGTCAGATAGGCAGTCGCTAGTCGCTCCATATAAAATACTGCGGTGCTATTCTGTAAAAAGATCACCGTGATAACTTAGGTGAAGTGAGCTTAAAGTGAGCTGTCATACTAGGGATTGACACTATTGACAGCTCACGTTAAGCTCACTTCGCCTAAGTTTTCACGGTGGGATTTTTACAGAATAGCATTACTGGTATTCAGCTGCAACCGGTTAGACTGGAAGCCGACCCTAACATAGTTGCGAAAAGGCTAGCGGGATGATGAGGTGTGTGCGCAGACACAGGTGCACTCAATCTTCCCTCACTCTCATAGTCCGATGGGACAGCAATCCGACACCAACAAGAGAGATCAGGCGCACGACCAACGGCTAAACGTGCTTTCCGAGGCATGGGGGTTTTACACCGCTAACTTCCAAACTCTGGACTGCCACGGGTAAACTCAATCCTAAATGATAGGCATTACCATATACCTACGACAGGATAAGCAACTGAGTACCAATTTCACGAATGAAACTGATCGCGATCAGCACATCAAAACGGCGTTCAAGCCAGCCATGCCAAGCCATGTCGTTCGTGCCAGTGTCAATATTCCACAGTAATGATGACACTGACAGCTCTTGAACGTGGTTTCGATATGTTGATCGCGTGTAGTTCCTCTTTCTTCCATACCTCTCTATTAGTCGTCATCTCGGTTGTCACTTCTAGCCATATCATGTTTCCTCAGTCCATCTATTGTTTCTTTGGTCTTCCTCTATTCTTATAGCCATCAACGTTCATACTTAAAACTTTCCTCACGACATTTTCCTCATTTCGTGAAACGACATTTTCCTCATTCCACCCAAAAAAGTGAAAGCCTATATAATAATAAATTTCTTTGGGAAAAAATCTTTATCTAACTAAGCGATTAATTTTTTCTCTGGTTACAGATGTTGCAACATTTTTTTTTGTTTTTTAATATTTCATCACAATCATCACACTAAAAGATTTATTACAAATACTTGAGAGCCTTGTCAAAATTACTTATACAATAACAACTTTTTGTATACAAAATAATATAATTTACAATGTATAATTATGACCTTGGTCTGTTTTTGCCTTAGATTAAGATAGGTAACTAGCCTACCTAATATTAACATACGTATGTTATTTGAGTAATTGTTTCTAAAGCCAATAGAATAGTGAGAAACAACTTCAATAAGTTATTTTTTTATATCATATTTTCCATTTCTCCTTATCTTTATCTTTTGCCTGCACCAGCGATACGGTCAGGCAGGAACGAGCCCCAATTCTCAGGTCAGCGATAAAAACATAATTATTAACTGAACATAACAACCGTCTCAGAATATTCAATGAAGAAGTTTGAAGATAATTTGTGAATGAAATGACAAATATGCAATATTTTTGTAACAAAAATAAGGTTCATTGCCTCGAAAAATTATTATAATTTTTTTATAATAATTCTTGCCTGTAACATCCTTCTAATATTTTCGCATAAAACAAAAGACAAACCAAAAAATATACTTGGAAAGTATCAATGTTGACTTTGGCATAAACAAATGTTACTCGTAGTTTATATGGAATAAGAATCTTATTCAAAATCAAATAGAATAGCATAGCCATAATAGCATTATGTTAACAGAATGGAAAAAAGAGTCTTCAGCAAAAGTATGTAAAGCATACGTAGTTTGAAGAAAATCGAACATTCAAGACAAGACGTTCCTAAAAAACCCTAAAATTTAGAACACTTTTTCATACGAGTATATTATCATACGGCTCAAATAATCTTATGCTAAATTAAGTAATAAAAAAGGTATCTCCAATTCAATAGTATGACATATTATCAATTTCCCTTCTTGGCTGGTCGACATCTTAACCAACCGTTATCATTTATCATTGAACCAAGACCTCTTTCGTGGTATCATATTACATTAACATAATAAACTTGGGAAGCATCCAGGGAATGAATAGTCTGGATTAACAATAGGAGCAATGGATCGAATGATGACGCGAGGATTTCCGAAGGAAGGATGGGAGTTCTTGTAAGTCGAAGTTAGGACGAAATCAGTTCGGATCCGACAGGATTTGGGAAATGAAGTGTGAAAATCTCTGTAGTGGAAAGTACGAGTTGGAATTCTATAGGAACAGGGTCTTTTCTTTTAGATTATCTAGGTATCTACCTGCCTTGCTACTTGGCTACCTATTTGAAGCTAAAGATAGATAAGTGAGGTTCATTTTTATTTCATTCCTCGTTCAAAAAATTATATAGAAATGAACTTTATTTTTCGATCATTTGGAGCGCGAGTAAAAGATCTTTCAGCAGACATGAGAAGAGGCTGAATGCCGAAATCGAACAGCGTTTGATCGCTTCACAAATGAATTCATTTTTCACTTTTGTCTCATTTTGTGTCCAGACGTTTTACTTCAAGTAAAAGATACTGACTGAATTAAAGACATAAATGAACAAAAGTTTAAGCGTCTGATACTCGTAATATTATATCTGGAACTTATACCTCCAAAACGAAATTACTTTCTATTTATAAAACATAACCCTATTCATTTATGAGTAAGAAAGTCTACCAAAAAAGATCCACTAGAGGTTATTTTTTTGAGCAATAAAATAGCTATAAGTCACACGAATGATCTTCAGAATAGATAGGACGATACAAAGGTGAACTCTATTTTGGCTAGGTCAGAATAACTTTATAGTGAAGAGTATCTATAATCTTGATTTTAAACTATCAGTGTTGGTATAAAGACAAAAGTATAAAGAAACGTGTGTAAATATGGAACAAAACAAAACACGTGTGACCCTGATTTACATGAAAAACCTGGGTAGGTCGGAAAATCGTTAAAATTTAAATAAAAATAATGTTTTTTTTTTTGTTTGCTCGAAGATTTGAGAGAGAGGTATATTTTAAAGGAACAATGGTAATCTGTGAATTATCTTTCATCTGACAAGAAACTGCAAAAAAAGCCTTCTGTAAAGTGCTGCAACTCGCTACTAAAGTATATAATTATGTATAAATAGTGGTAACCATAATATAGCAAATACAGAGGTATGAGGAACAGGGTGTAAAGTTCACTCATCTTCCATAGAAAAGATCCTCCGACCAGACGGGCGTTGTGCCTGGCGGGTAACTGCCCGATGATTTATGTCACGCCGTGGTGTATCTCGTATATGCTAGTTGCGCGGTAAAATCTGCTTGTGAGATGCAGGATTTTGCGTGACGTCAGTATGACGCGTAGTTCGCATGTAGCGTTGCAGATACCGCTACAATACTATTAAAGACAGTTCAGCAATACATCACTGCTTTCAAAACGATGAAGGAAAACATCGTGGGGAAACTGGCATGACCTAGAACCAAAAATTCGAAGACATGTAACATCTACCAACCCGCACTGGGCCCGCATTGTAGATTACAGCCTCTCCCTCTCAAAGAGAGGAGGCCTGTGCCCCAGCAGTGGGGACATTATAGGCTGATTGCATTCATCATTATGCAGCAATACACATCAATCATAGAATCATTAACTTATAGTTTTAAATTCAGTGCATGTTAAGAGGAAATGTTGTCGGAGAGACTTTTGAAAAAGCCTAAGTAAAAATTCATAATTCGAGGTTCCGCTCTCGCCTATTTCCTCCTCCAATATTGGAACAATTTAAAATATATTTCATAAACTGAATAAGAAGGATATATACTGTGTCCCTATGTTTTTCTTTTTTCATGAATAGTTGTCAGGCCTCTGTTGACAGCGGTTTAAATAAGCAATATTGAGCATTTTTTGAGGGTTCTAGTGTTTATAAAAATAATGTTTCATCAAAAAGGAAAACATAGGGTCATACAACTAGTTAATATTTATTATTCTGTAATAAATCATTGCTTTATTAATATGGTCATTAACCAGAAAAGAAAAGACCAGCCGCATTTCCTCTTAAGAATAATTATTACAACACTGCTATCGTTACGATTACGATAGACAGACATTGAAAAAATATACTAGCTACAAAAACCTATGAACATGTCCAGCCAACTGAAAATCTATGTAAAGACCAAATCATTGAAACGGAAAAGCATTGTGAAAGCTCAAAGCCAGTAACATAGATGTTTTAGGTCAAATCGATATCCAGGCTTCACGGGCAACGCAAGGTTGGTGTATACTTATTATTTCAACAACTAATTAACAAGAATATTAATGACAACGGCGAATATGAATGTTTCACTGATTATTCGTTTTTTAAATTAATTATAACTAGCTGACCTCGGCGAACTTCGTACCGCCTAAGTATCATTATCGAAATCAGTTAATTCATTCTCGAGATATCATCAAAAAAGCCGGTCAATTTAGACATTCGAAGCTACATAAATTCCCACCAAGCTGAAAATCAGTAAGATTGTTTAAAATATGATTTTAATAATAATAATAAGTTTTATTGATTCATAAACAAGTGTTACAAAATTTAGGTATGACACTGGATCCCGCACTAGGATACCCTGTGTCGCAGGATCCAGTCTCTTTCGACAGATTATATGAGTTATTAGAAATGTTAACAAATGCAACGGTTTCATTAGAAATAATAAATATTAAAAATAAAATTTGAAAGTTCCCCATCTTTCCCCTGTATGGAAAATTTTTTATTCAAGGTCAAAGGTCAAAAAAATGAGTTTTTCGCGATTTTCAGCAAAACGGTAAGTTTTATCATAAAAATACTTTAGACAAAAATTGTAGATCATAAAATTCTCTACAAAAAATGTATCAATACTTTTTCCTACGAGCCACCGTTTTTGAGATATAGCGATTCAAAAAGTTGTAAAAGTTGTAATCGTCATAATATGCACACGTTTTCACGCCACCTATGAGGTAGTGTACTCGTACTTAGCGCGTTTTTTTTAACGTGGTTTCTCCAGTAGGCCTTTTCCACGGGTCAGTTATGATCCTGTTAAATTTGAAACTATTGCAAAATAATGGATATTAGCAGAGATTGAAAAGATAAAAGCAATTAAAGTTAAAAAAAAAGTAGTGTTTAATCGTCCGAGTCGTAACTTTTAAATTCTTCATCTTGTTCTTCTTCTTGATCTTCTTGTTCTTGTTCGTCTTCTTCTTCTTGTTCTTCTTCATCTTCATCCTGAGTACATGTAAACTGCGTTAATAGCGATGTATCGCATGTCGCCTCGTTGGAATCAAATGTTGGTGATTCAATATTAGAGCACGACCGGCCTTGACAATGTGTACATGCCAGAGAACAAAACAGTCCGACTTTTTTGCAACCACATATAGCACTGCATCCCTTTTTGCAGTTGCATAAAATTGTGTTCAGCAGTTTTTCCGGTGCAGGTGGAAGTAAAGTTTGGACTGGTTCTAATGAATTGTTGACCAACTTCCAACCCTAGTCTGTAGGGTCTAGCTGATAACCAAGCCATACTTGAACTTGGTAATATACCCGAAAAAGATGTTGATGAGCAGCAACTGAGGTTGGAGGAAGACAAACTAATTGTACTTGTTTTTTACTTTTGGTATTTTTAACGAAACATGCATATCTATACTTATCTAAGACGGTAGTTTTTTTAGGAGCTCCGTACATAGAAAGAAGAGAGCGAATGCCGTTAGTGATAATTTCTTGTCGAGTTGAATTGCTATTTTTAAAAACTTCAGCACATTGAACTAAATTTTGTTTTTCAAACATTTTGAAAACTGTTATTTTACCCCTCCTGTAAAATGCAGATGTCGTATCACAGCCAGTTATTGCGTGTAAAAATAGTACATGATTTTGACACTTTGCAAAAGTAGATAAACTTTTTGATGAATATTTTCCGCACCCTAATTGCGTAACACACTATCAAGTATCAATCGGAATCTGAATCATTTTGAAGCAAATTGC
Source organism: Hydraecia micacea (assembly GCA_914767645.1). NCBI lineage: Eukaryota > Metazoa > Arthropoda > Insecta > Lepidoptera > Noctuidae > Hydraecia > Hydraecia micacea. Next base: position 12,726,390 of record OU611788.1, on the reverse strand, counting down.
TAATCCATTGCTTCTTAAAATTTGTCTGCTCAACACGTAAATAACGCAATGAATGTTGTTGAACTGTCAAAATGAAACCGATTCCGATTGATAATGTGTTACGCAATAACCCCGCAGATTGAAGTTGAGCTTTTCCTGGTTTTAAGAAGAAAATATAGATTTTTCAGTTGGAGTTCGAGCAGTGAGTAATACGAGTAAGTCTCTCAATCTTCACCAACAACAGTAGTAAGTATCCTCCGTCAATAATGTATGGCGCATTTGTGTTGTTAATATCAAAATCTACCTTTTCGAAACAATCGTAAATAGCAGACTTCTGGGTTTCATTTTACCTGATATTCTTATAGCTATAACTTATATATATTTTATATTATAAGTGTAAGTTACAATGACCGATAGAAAAATATTTTAACATATATTACAACTATAGAGATGTATATACGTGGCGCACTCATGCATATTATGACGATTACAACTTTTTGAATCGTTATATCTCAAAAACGGTGGCTCGTAGGAAAAAAGTATTGATCCATTTTTTGTAGATAATTTTATGATCTACAATTTTTTTCTGAAGTAATTTTATGATAAAACTTACCGTTTTGCTGAAAATCGCGAAAAACTCATTTTTTTTACCTTTGACCTTGAATAAAATTTTTTCCATACAGGGGAAAGATGGGGAACTTTCAAATTTTATTTTTAATCATATTTTTAACAATCATACTGATTTTCAGCTTGGTGGGAATTTAGGTAGCTTTACTCTTATTTTTTGGTCTAATTTGACCGGACTATTGTTCCATCCAACAAAAAGTTTAAGAGAAAATATTATTATTACTTATAGTTTATATGTTAGCTTATTTATGTAAACATTTACAGAAGTAGTTTGATTATAGTTTTATATATTTAAATAAAACAAATAATTTAAAAAAGAGAAAATTAATTTTTTTTTTTTTGTGTATTTTATCCATGTTTTAATAGTTATTCTGCTATTCGGGGCGGAGACAAATCCAACAAATTAAGGTCATAAAATCGGTCCAGCCGTTCATGAGTTATAACTAACCCGACTTTGTTTTATGTATACCTAATAGATATGTTCAAATTTAAGTTAAAAGAGACAAGGCTAGCGAGAGACACAAATACCTCTTGTCTCTACTACCCTACTGTTTTCTTATATTTAGAAAAAAAAAATGTGTACACATTAAATGCACGCCTGTCTTAACTTGTGTATCAATCTTATATTTAGAAAAAAAAAATTGTTTATACATTAAAATATAATTTTTGTTATGTGACCATTACCATGTTATGGAAATTAGCGCCTGTTTGTGATCACGTTCAGGTTAATGTACTACCCGACTATGTTACGATAAAAAATACTCTAAATCTCACACGTCTGGGTTTGGAAATATTAAACTCTGTTTTTTTACTGTGGATTCTAAATTGTAATAAAAAAGAAAAATACGTCGCGCACGTCAGCGCCTTATATCAATCCCAATCTGAATCATTTTGGAGGATATTGCTAATCCATTGCTTCATATGTTCGAAAAATTTGTCTGCTCAACAACGTAAATAACGCAATGAATGTTGTTGAACTGTCAAAATGAAAGGCATTGCTACTGATAGTGTGTTACGCAATTACCCCGCGTGTCTAATCGTCAATTACAATTTCACGTTTATCAAGTAGGATTCCTCCATCAAAAACAAAAGCAGTTTTCAATGGATTAATTAACATCAAAAACTTAAAGAAACTCATAACAAAAGGTAGGAAAGTTAGTGCCCATATAAAGGCAGCAGCGGACTAAGGTTACCGCTCTATTACTCATATGTCTGGTAGCTCTAAAACCGCCGTAAATATACGTCGTGTGCTAACCTATAAAAGTCTTTTATTAGATTTAAAAGGTACTACAAAATCTAATTTAATGTCAAAAGTAATTAATATACTATCATCTAGATAAATTATGTTATAACTGAATAAAAGTAAAATCGATTTTCATCATTCAGATGTTGAATAATTTTGAAACCGTTTTTTTAGAGCTAGCGATGGCTTTCATTTTGACAGTTCAACAATATTCATTGCGTTATTTACGTTGTTGAGCAGACAAATTTTTCGAACATATGAAGCAATGGATTAGCGATATCCTTCAAAATTATTCAGATTGTGATTGAAAGTTTGTTACGCAATTAGGGTGCTAGTTTTCCGATATTGAATCTTGAATAGGTACTCTTTTCTCAGAGCCCGATCCTGTTTTAAAACACCAACTTTTCTTTAGTGTGTATAGACGCCAGTACATCAAGCTACCCGAAACTGTAAAATTTTCCCAATCAACTTTGAACCTTATGCTTTAGCTATAAAGTTGAAAATCTAATAAAGAAATTTGACAGATTGTAATAGCTTGATGTGCTGGCGTCTGTACTACTAAATAAACTACAAATTATTAAAATAAAAATTTAATAGCCTAATATAACTAAAACTAATAAAAACCAAAAATATTGCGTCGAAAAATTCCTCCGCATCGCTGTCGACTGGTAAGAGACTAGCGGCCACGTTGTATGGCAATGCTTATCCTCTGGCCAAGGTAAAAGCTAGGCCTACTAGGGTCACGCGAAGTGTCAACCAGCCGTTTAGAGATTTCACTGAACATTTTTCCATTTTCTTTTCCAGTTAAGTAAGTTTTCAGCAATTTGGATACAAGAGAGCATTTATTTCTATAAGACACGTTTTAAATCTTTCAGGATTAAAAAAAAACATAGTTAACTTTAACTTATGAGTAATCATTATTTCAAGTACCTAAGTAGTTTTTCATCTTGTTGGCACTAGCTAAAACTTACTGAAGATAATTATCATGATCCCTTATATCTTCATTTTCGTCATCACCGAAGACAAATTGGGGCTATAATTTAAAGGATTTAAATTGACGTAAAGGGTCCCAAGATCCTAATTTGTATCGTTTGTTACATTAATGAGGGCATTCATGTTTGTATAACCATTCCCCTAAAGGGAAATAGCAACATACTCAAAAATAAACCTTATGTTTGAGTATGAATGTGGAGAATAGATTGAGACCAAAATTACGATGGAACGGATGGATTAGCATAATCGCAGCCAATAGTGTTCCCACTACAGGGACACAGGCTTCCTATCTGTGAGAGGGTGTGGGCCATAACAAAAGAACCGTCCTTTAACAAATTCCTCCTAAGTTAGGATCAACCCGAAATCTTCTGGCTCAGAATGAGACACTTGAACGATAGCCCAACTTAAGGTCTTTAACCAACCCAAGTCCCGAACTACTTAGCCTTACTTAGGCGTCCACGACAGAAGCTTTAATAGAGTAGTAGGTTTTGCTCAGAAACTTCGCCTTGTGTTGAATTTGGAGCCTTCATTGTATTTCATGTTCATTCATTGATGTTCATAATTTTGTTACGTGTCATGCTTGAGCAATTGAGTTGATTTCATTCATCCAATATATTCCGGTTGAGGGTTAGCTAAGTGTTTTTGTTTTTTATTATTAAGAGATTAAGGCTCTCCCTCACAGGCGCGTTTTACCGGTCGATAATATCGGATGCGTTATTGCGATAATGCGTCCCGATTCCTTGCCACACACCTGCGGTTTTATCGTCCGATAATTCTAACATGTAACCTACAATACAGGCCCTCCGCCCGCACTACACGTTACTACGTTATTAACGCAGGTGTGTGTAAGATCGTATGTGTCCTAATACAAAATGTTCTAAGAACTCATATCGGAATATCGCAGGACGGAGGAACACGACCGTCCTACTTCTATTGTGTCGTTATTATTGCAGCAGTGTGTAACTTCGTGGCCGTCCTCGTACAATTGTAATGAACATAGATATTGCAATAACGCATCCGATATTATCGACCGATAATAACGCGCCTGTGGGGAAGAGCCATAGAAATGTTATTGGAGGATATTGCTAATCAATTGCTTCATATGTTCGCAAAATGTGTATGCTCAACAACATAAATAACGCAATGAATGTTGTTGACCTGTCGAAACCCATTGCTACTGATAGTGTGTTATGCAATTACCCCGCAGTATAATACATAAGCATTTCCAGCGGATGAATCGGTCCGGATTACTTTTCAGTAGAGAAATATTCCACAATAGTACATTTACTGAAACAAAGACATAAGAAAAAGCCCAGAAGCTAAAGGATAAAAAGAAATAAGGTACAAATCCGCAATCTCGTAATGTAATCGACAAACTGCGGAGGAAACAATTGTCTGTGTGGAGATGAAGTGCTTCCGTTCAAACCTACGTACATTTACTATTACATTTCATAATAAAGTCTACCAGATAGGGCTGCCACATCGGGTCGTTCCAATTTTTTATGAATATTGATTTTCGTTCTTGGGCAATCTACTTTTTACTACATTAGCGGAATGACGTTATGTCGATAGACTATAGAACCTGTGTACTTATAGTGTAACTACCCTCGGAAATTGATATGTTTTTTTAAATGATCTAGATTTTTGCGTTGCACATATTGAAAAACATTGTAAAAAAATAAGTTTTTATGGAACTCAGTGGTCTTTCGCTCCTGGGGTGGGCGCTAATAACTGCGTCACAGTTACTAAACGAACGCAGTATTAATGTACACTAAAATTGTAATATGTTTTTGTTCCAATAAATATTTGTATTTGTATATATTGCTAGTAATCCTGCTTAGTCCTCTTACTGAGATAAATAATATTAATATGCAATAATTACTACGTTGGAAGGCAAAACAAGGTGGACCGATGACCTGACCTGGTAAAGGTCGCAGGAATCCGCTGGATGCGAGAAGCACAGAACCGGTCGAAGTGTTGGTGCTTGGTTCCAGGCCTATGTCCAGGAGTGCACGTTTTTCGGCTTAAATGATGATAATGAGGATTCACGTCAATTGTCCATCAGGGGATCAACGTAAAAACCTTTCGGACATCGTTCACGTCTCTCAGGTTCTAAAACTAGGACTGTAGGTACCTCAGTTTTTATTGCTAAAACCTCGTTTCTCAAGTAACAGCAAAATTCAATTTCCGAAACGATAGTTTTATACCGAACAGTCGAGTCGTAAAATCTCGGGATAATTTACCGTTTCCCGGGAAAAGTGACAGCCCTAGTTATCACCTGAGGCAACAGCTTTAACATTCGAATTAATAACGAACGGATAAAACGAGTAAGTTAATTAAATGTTATTTTGTTAGGTTTTTGTTATTACTGTTTAATTATAAAATGTGGAATGGTAAAATTACGAACATGTAGGTATGGTACCTACAATTTATTATTACTATAACTGGTGTCTCTATGCGGAAGAATGTCTGTAATTTGTGGTAGGTATTGCTTTGTATTATGATACTTAGGTACAACATGGAATTCTTTCACGGAAAACAAATATAAACTGCAATAACCCAACATAGCTATAAAACTGCATCGGGATGGAGAGCGAGTTTTGAAATTGCACTCCCACCCCAACACTAGCGCAAGTATTTAGCTTAGCATAATCAGCCTATATGATATTCCCGCCCAGTGGGATGCAGCCCTCCTTTCTGTGAGAGGGAGCGGGCTAAAATCCACCACGCAGGCCCAGTGCGGGTTGGTGAATGTCACAATCATATCTTCGAATATTTTGTTTCGAGGAAATGCCGGTTTTCTCACAATGTTTTCCTTCACCGTTTTGAGAGCAGTGGTGATGAAATAATTTACACAAAGTAAAGCCTGTCTGGATTCGAACCTACGACCTACAACTCGTAAGTCGCGGCCGTTACCAATAATTGGTCACCACTGCTGATTTTCATTTGTCTACAACAAACAAATGAATAGCAAAATAAGAATGTGAAACGTAATTCGCGAAAATAAATAAAACAAAACCCAACCGCTCTGTTCTGATAAATATTTATGTTACAGTACACTAAACAAATAGTAGTTCCTAAATATTTGGAAGTCATGTTAATACAAACATCGTGCTTGTTCCATTACTACCAATGTTACACACACGAGAAGGAACATTATAATTTGTTCTCTGCTGTATCTGAAAGGAGGAATTTGCTAGAATCTTCATCAGATATTAGAAACTAGCAGCGCTCCGCGGTTTCACCCGCATAAGTTTCGATTCCGTGGGAATATCGGGATAAAAACTATCTTATGTCCTTTCCCGGGACTCAAAATATCTCTAAACCGAATTTCATCTAAATCGGTTCAGCGGTTTAAGCGTGACGAGGTAACAGACAAACAGAGAGACAGACAGACTTTCGAATTTATAATGTTAGTATGGATTCTTTTCCGTCTACAACCTTTGATATATTTTTTATCGTGGGCGTTGCCATTATAGGGGTTGGACCCTTCTTCGAAATCCTTATCCTTATCTATAAAATCATAAATAAAAAAACAGTCATCCCCATTTACAGTACAAACACCACACATTTCACCAGTTATGTTGAAGTACAAATAATTGCGAATTAGGTCAACTCAGTTCCATTTCCCGAAATTTCCCCCTCATATTAGTCCATTGTTCTACAATTTCCAGCTATTTCATAACGCCAACGGATTGTTGAACCATGCTAGATTCATATCTGGTGCCACAAAGCGCCTAGTTCTAGGAAATAAAACAACTATGAAAGTTTAGCACTGAAGCCGAATATTTCGCGCTCGCAACGAGGTTCTATTCACTCATGCAGCCATCCGTAATGGATTTTATGTAACAGTTTTGGAGCCCACAGTTTGTGGTTACGCTGTTACATACATTATAACTTTATCTGGGTAGACTAAGTAGATATCCGTAAGTACAGACGCCAGCACATCAAGCTACCCGAAACTGTCAAATTTTCCCAATCAACTTTGTACCTTATGCTTCAGAAATAAAGTTATAAATCTATTAAAGAAATTTGATAGGTTGTAGTAGCTTGATGTGCTGGCGTCTGTACCTATGTAGGTAAGATGGGAGCCTTTTTATTAAATGAAACTCCTATATGACCAACTTCATAAGATATTATTCTGTTACTTTTCAATAATTACATATCACTAGCACTTCCTATCTGACAATCAAACCTAGTCTCAATCTTTGACACACGCTTGAACGATCGAACAGCAGATGCCGTCAATTATGACCGGCCTGCATTAGCATTATAAAAGAGGTGGGGCCCCATAGACAGCCTCTACAGTACTGTGCTAACATAAACCGTACTAAAATAATTTTAAAGCTCATAATTTTAAAGCTATAATTAAATTCCTATGATGTGCGGGCGACATTGTTACCATTACGGGTAGGACTTGGATGAGGGCTGGAACGGAAGCGTGGGATTGGCACAAGCAAAGAGATGCCTCCCAGCAGTGGGTGAAGTCGGGCTGTAGGTAGATGATGTTGATATTCAGAACAATCACAATCACATGGTGTCGTGAAATCATACACATAATTGCAGCAAAAGTGTTTTAACAGAATGAAAGGATATAATGTACAGCATTTTGAGAATGCGGTGTTAGGTGTACCTACTTATCATCATCAGCCTAGCCTTTTCCCAACTATGTTGGGGTCGGCTTCCAGTCTAACCGGATGCAGCTAAATACCAGTATTTTACATGGAGCGACTGCCTATCTGAAAGTTATTGGGTAATACGATACCCCTTGGTAAGACTGTCAGAGACTTGTCAGACTTTCGGGCTTCTAACTACCCGTAAAGACTGTCAAAGATCCACGAATGACAGCCGGGACCACGGCTTAACGTACTTTCCGAGGCAAGGAAGGATCTTGGTATGTAAAGATGGTCACCCATCCTCAGACCAACCACAGCAAGCGTAGCTTAAACTGATCGATCGACCTGTGCGGCTGTTATTATTTAGCCACGGGGTGCATTTATATGTAAGTATATTGTTTATGGTGCTCCATTTGGAGTCGCGCAGATATGTATTATGTATACCTACTATGAAATTGTGCTCAATAAAAGGATTTTTAGCTACTTAACGAGCAACTGGCAATACAAAAAGACGGATCACAATGTGAAAATCAGGATGGGAGCCAATAATTTGACTACGAAGCGATAAGCCGAGTAAAGTCTTACGCAATATTTTTGTCACGGCGCGTTTTCGCAACAGGCTGAATCCATATTATGTCTTAAGGAAATTGCCAGATCAATGTTATTTTCCTCCACATCCATCTAAATTGTTTCCTCAATGTAAAGGGACGTGACGTGCCTCTCATTCCCTACAATGAATCTTCATTTGCAACATTGGTCAGTGACTTGATGGAATGCCACGTTCATTGATATATCTTTTTCTTCGTGTCGCTGGCACGACTATATTTTAGATCGTCTTGGCCCAAAACTTTGCCTGTTCCAATTGATAGATCTAATTTATGTAACACCTGTGGGGCAATTGCGTAACACATTATCAATCGGAATCGATTTCATTTTGACAATTCAACAACATTCATTGCGTTATTTACGTGTTGAGCAGACACATTTTTCGTACTAATGAAGCAATGGATTAGCAATTTGCTTCAAAATGATGCAGATTCCGATTGATAGTGTGTTACGCAATTAGGGTGCTGGCTTGACCATCGTTTTGGACTCCATGATCTTTTCCCTTCTCGGTATTTCAGTTATGGGATGGCTATAAGAGAAGGGTAAGACCAGAGAAACGATGGATGGACTGTGTGAAGGATGATATGGCTAATAAGGGGGTGACTATGACGATTTTGGAAGAAATAAACATGATGCGACGACCTCAAATAAATTGTGTTAAGGGCACGAGAATGACGATACCACCTTGTGAATCCATTTTTCATTATTTAAAATTACAAAGACTATTGCAAAGATACTCTAGGGAAAAATGTAATATCATTGCTGCACTTTGCACTTACATTTAATGATTCTTGATTGAAGTTCGCCGTTACAATCGCGGATTACGAGATAGCAATCTTCTGGAATTGCTAGTTGTTACTGCAACTGCGTTTAATTTTATTCACTAAACTTTTGTACATTTGTAACTGTACGTACTAACTCGTACTTATAAAACGTTCAAATTAAATTCGCAATCTCAGCGACAATCAATGTCACAAACTTTTCAAAAATTTTGTTGGATCAGAGGTATTTTTCACAGATTGAGATTAGAACGCGACTGTTCTTAAAAATATGGGAATTGCCTCTCTGGGTTTTTGGCCTGTAGCCTACATTTCTTATGTGTATTTCCAACGGGATGAGTTTCCAGTTCAGAAAACCGGATATCTACATTGAACTGTAAGTACAGTTTTGTGAAGCCGTAACCATTGTATCCATTGAATTCCGTGTTTGAACCATTCATCTACTTATTAATAATTACGATCAAACAACAACTAGTTACCATTGTCTTATCTTATCATTGAATTTTTGTACCAAACATCGAAGACAGCGCTTCTTTTCGCTTCCTTTGCATCATATCACCCAAAAGGAAACTTGGCACAATTTTCCCTCAATTTCACCCCTTCAAACATCTCTATCATTATTACCTACCCATAAACGTGAAATTTTGTTTGTAATGCCATTATTATTTAAGTCTTCGATGTATTTCACTCAGCGAGTCACAATCTGAATACCAAACAGTTCAGGGTTGCCGCTGTCTTGACTTGAATGTAAAATGATTTCTTTTGTATCGCGTGACTTGCGATTCATGCGAAGGCAACGTGTATTTTCCTTATAACTAGGTGATGTTTAAGTCTTTATGTTACGAGGGAAAATAGTATTGAAAACTGGGTTAAAATTCTTAACAAATTGACCATTAACAAGCACCAAGTTTGATCTAAATCATACACAGTTGAATGATGGATTAGGTTCCTGCCAAGAGGGTGAAAGTCAAATAAATCGTTTGACTTCACTCAATATCTTTGATTGATGAGGGTCCTCTTAGAAATCTCTCCAATTAATTGAAGTCTTGACTTCAAAAGATGAAGATATTTTCTTTGCCCTCATTAATTTAACCTCTTCCAAAGATACGAGGATCTTAGGACGATTTCAAATAACAAAACAGTTTGAAACTTACCCGTACCTGGATCTTGTGATTCCTGCAACAACAATATAAATAATAATAAATAAAATTGATAATAAACGAAAAATATCAGAAAAATGCTTCAAATCAACGCATAAGCTAGCAAGTCATAAAAATCTAGTGATTTGTAAAATATCCGTGGGTCGCAACGCTCTATAAAATGATAAAAGTGACAAAAACAGTGATCGTTCAAAATCAGCGGTGTCAGTTATAAATTGTTATGCGAAAAATGTGCTAATGTTAAAATAATTACTGGTGAGTAGCTAATGATCAAAGTCACGCAATCTATTCAGTAAAAGAGCTATAAAAAGTAATGAGAGCATCTAAGACAAGTTATAGGTAATTACATTTTATGTTGAAGAAAATGCGCTACGTAAGAAAATATCGTAGACACAAAGAATATTGAAGAAGGTACATATTAAACTTGGTTCTTAAGATTTTACTTTGGAATATAAGAAAATATTAATAACGTTCTTAACAAACTTACGGTTGTTGTACGGATATCGTATTGATATTTAAGATTATCCCAATACGATATGTGACCTAATTCTATTGATAATATAATTTGTCTAATTATTCAGCACAGCTAATTTTATTGATGTCCTGCCACAGCCAGATCTAGAATATCGATCAAACACCAATTGGCTGCATATAAGTACTTCACATCACTTTTATCAGATAAACATAAAACGATTGGTCACTATAATCTCATGAACATCAACGAGCTTTTACCAAAACATATATTCTGGAATTTTTATGAGATAAATTCTCTAGTAGAGACGATGAAAGAAAAACCATTAATCAAATTCTCGACCGTATGTTTACTAAACGAGGAGGTTTTAATGGAAGACACGTTTAATTTATTTGCTCCGAAACTGTATGAAAAATTGATTTCGTCCGTGTCTCTGTCGCCACATATAATATAGTACTTGCAGCATCAGTATAAAGATGTGAAGCCGTATCGATTAAAATATCGTTTAAAATAGATAGCTCGGTGAACGATGAGTGAAGATTTTCTATATTGAAAAGCATGCAAAAGTATATTGCTTATTGAGTTTGATGTGTTTCAAGACATACTTAATAATGATGGGATAGCATTGCTATTTGGAAGAAGCCAAACGTTGCAATCTACAGCAGCACTACGCCACTTTTAACACTTACCACCCTATCAATTCCATTTATTTCTTTTCCTTATACGTTAAATACATTGATACTTACGAATTTACTTCTGTCTTTCTCTTTTTGTTTTAATTCAGCCTCTTTCTTTGCTTGCTGTATGAGTTGGTCTACAAATTCAGTGGCTTCCCGAAGTTTCTCCGGGTCGCTCTTGAAAGCGGCAATTTGCTCAGTCAGAGCAGAGTTTTCGGTACCCTGAATCATTTTGTTCAGAATATTTTTTCCCTTGTTATTATTTTTCTTGCAGGCGTTGCAACTGCAGAAATCCTTTCAAAAGTTCGTTTCACAGAACAAACAAACAAAACCACTATAAGAGGTCGGATTCTAAAACGTCAGTCGGGAATAGCGCGCACGTACCGGCCATAACTTTCGTACGGAGGGTTGTCGCCCTTACTTATTTGGGGTGCCGCGTTTCGGGGGTGGTGTCAGTCATTATTTGTGCAGCCCTCTGGGAGGGATTTTTGAAAGCGAGAGACGTGCGATAGCGTCGAGGTCGGCGGAGGTACTGCCGGGCGACGGTGACTGGATACTCGATCATGCGCCGACGAACGGAGCGGCTCGTGTACTGCGCTCGACAGATTAGCACTAATCATAAACGCAACCGATGACCGATCTTGAGGTAACATCTACATGAGCTACAGGTTAATAGATGACCCCGTATCGTCGGCTTTACCGTTCTGAAAATAATGTTAATTTGTGTGCTACGGGATAAGTAAGTGATGTAGAACACGACGACGTGCGTGTAAGTGTAATATTAATAAGATCGTATAATTATCTTGTTCTGTTAGGACTTCCATTTCCATAATCAACAATACGTAAGTATTTTACTTGAGTATAAATGTAGACGCTGCAATTAAATTCATTGCAGTGAACTGCAGGTTTACAAACACATTGTTTATTGCATTTAAAGAAGCAGTTATTTTATCTCATTGCAAACGTTATCTCTAAGAACAGACAATATTTATAAAGAGGAGCTGCTTTCTGTTTATTTATTCTAAGTGAATAATGGTTGACTATCTCGGCGAGACAGATGTTAACGCTTCAGGACGTCATTAAAAATGTATTTTCTCTCTACATACTGAAGCTTGGCTTATAACTTTTTCATAAAAGCCAGCGTTGCGTAAAATATAATTTATGAAACGTCGACCCAGGTATGAATTTCATTCCGGTGTTGATAGTTGATGATACATGGTTAAATGCTACTGTTTTGTTTATTTATCTGTTCAGATATCTGAACTGATAAGTGATATTAATGAGTTCAGTTTAATCTGCTGCCAATCATGCGAGAGCCAAACGTTGAATTATGACTTTTTACTTAGGCTTTTTCAAAAGTCTCTCCGACCGCATTTCCTCTTAAATGTGCATCTAGTGGACCACTATGTGCTGATAGCGATTTTAGTTCAGCAACATATTTAGCATTAGGAATGGTGATTGCATTTTGTTGCAATATTCTATAATACAACATGAATCAGAAAGGTGTGGTGGCGGGTTTGGTATAGACCATCATACTGAGCAAATTTCCCGATGGAATAAAATAATCCTAACTAATATTATAAATGCGAAAGTAAGTTTGTTTGTTACCTTTTCACGCCTAAACTACTGAACCGGTCATCCTGACTGATCCTGAAAATTTACATATACGTTGTCAAGAGTACAGAAACGGACATAGGGTACCTTTCATCCCGAAAAAAAGTGCTGTTCCCGAGGAAAACAACAATAACGTTATTATGATAATAAATGGCGCCACGTATATTGTTGTTTTCCTCAGAAACAGTCCTTTTTTTCGAGATGAAAGATACTCTATATCCGTTTCTGTACACCTGACAACGTATATGCAAAATTTCAGATGATCGGTTCAGTGGTTTAGGCGTGAAAAGGTAACAAACAAACAAACTTAGGTATTTTTAGTTAGGATAGGATTTCACGCGGACGAAGTCGCGGGCAGCAGCTAGTAATAAATAAAAATCTTTATTTATACAAAAACCTTCAACAATGCTTAAAAACTCTTAAAAACTGGGTCGCATGATTTCAGTGAATAAAGGTCATACAGATAGAGTAATACCCTGACTCCCAAACTAGGAGAATGGTCTGGAATATAACACCGTTATCGCGTAAAATACAGAGTCAATTTAAATTAGCTAGCAAAACTCTGCAGACGTGATGGGCATCGATGTCTAAATATGACAAAATAAAAAATTAGGAAATAATTTGATGGTTTTTTTGTGGGGTCATCAACCGCTGTTATTGTAGGTATTTGCACTAAATATTAGTTTAAAAAATCACTTCACAGATGTGATTGGTATTGATATCTAAAAACGATAAAACACATTTTCTAAACTCATGCTTCAAGTTACAACACTATCAGCGGTCGTTGAACCCTGAGAAAAAAAAACATCAAATCTTTTTTATTTCTATTTCATCGTGTTTAGATATCGATAGTATAGGTACCCATCACGTCTGCAGAGTTTCGCTGGCTAATTTAATTTGACCCTGTATATCATTTGTCCCATCATCATCATCCACAGCTCGACTTCACTCCTGCTAAGCATAGGCTTCTCTTTTCAAGTGCCATTCCCCACGCCCCTGTACCAGCCTCATTCAGGTTCTTCCCGCGATGGTAACAATGTCGCTGGCCTTCTCGCCGCCGGACGACCGTCATTTCGTCTTCCAGTCCTTGGACGCCACTCGGTCACTGCCTTACTCCATTTTTGTCCCATACAAAATTTCAATATCTTATCGACCCAAAAAACTGCGTTCCAAAACACAGATTACTGACGTTGCTCAAAAAGCCGCTAAGCTGAAGTGGGACTGGGCTGATCACGTCTGCCGTATGCCCAATAAGCTGTGGGCCAAAATAACCACCACGTGTAGCCCTGATACAGGTAGAAGGCGTCGCGGCAGACCCCGTAGAAGATGGCGGAACGAGCTGGACAAAACAAACGACCAGTGGTCCACTTTAGCCCTGGATCGAAAAAGCTGGAAGTCATGAGGAGAGGCCTTTGCCCAGCAGTGGGTTGATGCAGGCTAACAGTAACAGTATTCGACCCAAATTTATGGGACGACTTATTATTTTCTAATACATGCTGGAGGTATAATCTATTAGAGTGGGGAAAATTGCGGTCCATTCTCTCGCTGTTATGCAGACGTTTTTTAGGACAGAAGTGTCATAATCTTTTGTTCTCTAGGAACCAAAACTATAATTATAAAATACAAATTCATCTTGCACCTAAAATAGTTGGCACGTATGTTACAGGACTACTCAAAGAAGATAGTACCAAATTACCTAAGTTTAGTAAATTCTCGGAAACTTTGGATGTTCCTGAGGTTTAATACGTCGGAGACGGGTCCTTTGGAAACTCGTAGGTCGTAAAGTAAATAATAATATTATAACTTTATCATAAGATAAAGTGCTTCATTCAAACTGAAAGTAGGTACTAACCCAACTTCCAAATTTATTGAACTTATGTCAAGTAGGCCCAGTAAAAGGCATTTTTGAACGTCATGGTTTTGGTCTCCAATCTCTGGCTGGTTCCACAAGGTATAGTTTCGGATGGAGAAGAATGGGCACGAAACTGAAAATATATAGGGTGACTGGTAATTAGTGACCGATACTTAAACACGTGATTGTACTCATGATAACAAACAACTTTTACTATGGGACCAAACCTGAAATCGCGAAAAAAAAATCAGCTGTTCCCTACATTTATGTTCTTATAACTCATCAAAATGTAGGGAACAGCTGATTTTTTTTTTCGCGATTTCAGGTTTGGTCCCATAGTAAAAGTTTTTTTTTTTTACTTTTTTTTTGGGAATAGAATTTTATGGTGCCTATTAAATATTTATTTAATAAATGGGGGAAGTCTTCAGTTTCAATCATGTATGTACGGTCGAACAAGCTATTTGGTTTACAGGCAAAAATATTCATCATTCCACTACACTGCCAATATTTAGTTTTATTTTGTGCGTTTATAACTTTTTCAGCTTATGGCATCCTTAATTAAATAGAGTGGTATAAAAGAATTGACTAACTCAGCACACCATTGTTTAAAAGTAGTTGCAAGTTTGTTCGACCGTACTAGAGCGGACTATGCTACACGTAAATCCTACCCATATCAATCAATCTGCCAAGCTTTTCCAAACTATGTTGGAGTCTAACCGGAACTGGATGCAGCTGAATACCATTATTTGATTTATTCCGGTCTGATACGCTGAACCCCCCCCCCCCTCCACCCCCTCCTCGATACCCTGCTAGTTCGTCTTCTGTTACATGAACCAACTGCCTATCTGACCTCCACAACTCAACCATAATATTAGGTCTTTACCTATGAAATTGGAGATTTGTATGAAAATTTTAAAAAGTAAAAATTTTGGTATTTTTTTTTATTTCAGCTAATCAAAGTACTGGCCCAAATTATCTATACAATTTTGCCATTTTGATGACAGTTTGTTTATCCCTTTACTGTAGAAGTCTGCCGGACGGGAGGCGATGAATTCAGCGAAAGTGTTTTGTACTGCTTCTCGGGTGTTGAATTTTTTCCCACTTAAAAAATTGTCTAAATTTTGAAAAAAGTAGAAATCTGTTGGGGCAAGGTCCGGTGAGTACGGTGGGTGACGGAGAGCTTCCAGCTGTAACTCTTGTAGCTTTGCGATGGTCTGTCGTGAAGTGTGAGCTCGCGCGTTGTCGTGGAGAAGCAATGGGGAAGAGCGATTGACCAGTCTTGGTTGTTGAATTGCGAGCTTCTCCATCATTGTTTGCAATTCTTGGCAATAGACATCTGCCGTCACTGTTTTGCCATTCGGTAAGAAGCTGTGATGTACAAGTCCGGCACTGGTCCACCAGACAGTCACCATCATCTTCCTATGAGTAATTTTTTTTTAGCGCACTGATTAGGTGCTGTACCCGGGTCCACCCACTGAGACGAACGCTTACGGTTGTCGTACAGGATCCACTTTTCATCGCAGGTAACAATTTGATTAAGAATTCCCTCGTTTCTATGCCGATTCAGTAGTGCTATGCATGCTTCGACGCGTAAGTCTCGCTGTTGGTCGCTTAGTTCGTGTGGTACCCACTTATCTAGCTTTTTTATCTTTCCGATTTGACGCAAGTGCTTCAATGTTGTTTTGACACTAACTCCAAGGCCCGCAGCAAGCTCAGCCGTAGATTGAGTTGAATCCGCTTCCACTATCGCCTTCAATTCGTCGTTGTCGACAATGGTTACCGGCCGACCGCGAGGCTCGTTCTTCAACTCAAAATTTCCAGATTTAAAACGATTGAACCAATAATGGACCGTGTTTATGCAAGCAGTGTTAGGCCCATACACGTCGTTAATGGTTCGGGTTGTTTGCGCAGCGGTATTTCCACGTAGGAACTCATATTCGAAAATTGTACGTAATTTCACTTTATCCATGGCGCCAAAAACTACCACAATTTCACAAAAACAAAAAACTATCTAAAAACAAATGACTGAATTTGAAATTAAATTAACACGGCTTTCGAATAAAATTTATTTGAATTTCGAATTGCGCGCCAATCCACAGATAATTAAATCTGAAAATGCTGGCAGTAGAATCTCCAATTACATAGGTAAAGACCTATTATATGGTGGCTGAATAACCTTAAAAAACCATCAAAACTTGAAACAACGCGAAATGGGTAGTAAACCCAAACAATACCCAATAAAAATCAACACCACATAATAAAACACTCATAAATAAAAACATCCATGTTATATGCGCCGAAACAAGTCACTGATTCAATATTCTATGGCTGTAACGTAAACACGATGTTTTACAAAACGAATTCAATTGGTCGACATGCTGTCAACTT
This sequence comes from Hydraecia micacea, assembly GCA_914767645.1. Lineage (NCBI taxonomy): Eukaryota > Metazoa > Arthropoda > Insecta > Lepidoptera > Noctuidae > Hydraecia > Hydraecia micacea. The sequence continues at coordinate 12,709,384 of OU611788.1, read as the reverse complement.
GATTACCATTGCAAAAGGATCGCTCTCGGCGGAGCCGCTTATGGTAGTTAAAGAAAATAGATATTTTTTCTCTGCATCTCAGTTTATGTGTAAAAAACATTCGCAAAAAGCATTGGCTTTTTTTTTTTGGATGGGAAATCATCTAATGACTCCTCCCGCTCTGGGTGGAGCGGAAGGGAGTGTCAGACTCTTACTGACTAAAACCCACTCATGTTCCTTCCTTAGCCCTTTATGTTTCGGGGCAGCGGTAACCCTTTCGGACGATCCCGCTACCCCGGCAGGTTTCGACCCAAGCGGGCCCCTTCCTTTATGCTGACATCTCTTTGAGGCGCGCGTGGAACACGTATCAATTAAGAAAACGTATCAACGTCACGCGAATGAAGTCGTGGACAGCAGCTAGTATCCAATAAAAATCAACACCACATAATAAAACACTCGTAAATAAAAACATCAATGTTATGCGCCAAAACAATGCACCGATTCAATATTCTGTGGCTGTAACCATAGATATTTACATTTCTATGGCTGTAACGTAAACACGATTTTTTACAAAACGAATTCGATTGGTTGACCTGCTGTCAACTTGATTACCATTGCAAAAGGGTCGCTCCCTTTTCTTTTCCTTATCCCGACTTTCTCATCAGCGACAATATTTTTTCGAATTCCGTAGATTTATTTCCAATGTGCTCGATAGTCGTGTGAGGCACGAAATCTGTGATTTTTTTCCCGTGGGGGTAAGCAGAAACTATAGTTAATGCCACTGTATTTCTTTTCTTCTCTTTCTATCATCTTCTTTCAAAGTCTTTTAAGAAAAAAACCAAAGTTACTTTAAGCAAAACAAATGGAAGTCACAACACTCAAAACATTTCAAATAACAAAGGCGATATAATCCAATCTAATGTTTATCAGTTGTCTAGTACCCATAACACAAGCTCTGCTTAGCTTGGGACTAGATGGCGTTGTGTGATAGTTGTGGAATATTATTATTATTATTATTATTAACATGAATAAACCATGATATCTCGGGAAGTTAAGCACTCGATACACAGAGTAATCTTCCAGACTTAGGCAGCTGTTCCACTGTCGACGAGTAAGCGACTACTTCTGTCGACGAGTAAGCGACTACTTCTTCTTCTTAAGAAGAAAAACTAGAAGAAGCGACTACGATGTTCAACGATGTTCTCGCTCAAGTAACGTACAAAAGATTGTGGGTCCCGTGCAAGTAAAAGAGATCATCATCATCTGCCCAGCCTTTTCCCAACTTGGTTGGGGTCGGCTTCCAGTCTAACCAGTATTTTACATGAAGCGACTGCCTATCTGACCTCCACAACCCAATTACTAGGTAATACGATATCCCTTGGTAAGACTGGTTGTCCTAGTTTTAGAGATATGTACAAATAATAGTTGCCCGGTGACTATTCACACCCAGCGCCGCGAGTAAGTACTCGTTCAGCGACCGACGCGGCGACGTTCGCTTGGCGTTCAGTACCTTAGCATACACAATAATCGCCATTTGATGAAAAATGGCGGGAAAAGAAAAACAACATTTTTATTTTCCCGCCGTTTTTCATCAAGTCATCTATGGGTTGCCATAACTCAAAAGCATAAAATGTTTAAAAATGACAATGTTGCAACCCACAAATAATATTAGTTAAATAGTCGATTATTATGTACAGACGCCAGCACATCAACCTACTACAATCTGTCAAATTTCTTTAATAAATTTTCAACTTTATTGCTAAAGCATAAGGTTCAAAATTTATTGGGGAAATGTGACAGTTTCGGGTAGGTTGATGTGCTGGCGTCTGTATGCTAACATTACGCTTGCTAAATACCCACACATACCAGCGAGTAATCGTTAAGTCGCTGTCGTGCACTCACTGCTCGTTGCTCGCCAACTCGTTTTGGTTGTTAGCTCTACTCGCTTCTCGTTTATCGCTGGCGGTGGGACAGGTTCCGTAAGACCATATTTATTCATGTGCCTACATAAATAATCAAACCACTCCATGATAAGTGTATACTTTTAGGGAATTAGGGATGAAGAGCAGCCGGTCTATTATGTAAAAAAATCTCACCGTGAAAACTTAGGTGTAGTGAGCTGTCAATCAAGTAGTAGCAGAAGCTATAGTCCGCGCGGAACTAGTTGGCCGCGCGTTAGGTATGTGAGCGGTGGGATGGAGGGGCGGGGGGCGCATTACTCAGTACGTGCGTTGCGAACCGCCGCGGCCTAACCCTCGTCCGCACCTCAGCGGCCAACTAGTTCCGCACGGACTATAGAAGATAGTCGCTTGCGGCGCGGCGCAATGTCTTATCTTGTGTACGCAGCCAAACAGTCACGCACAATATCGGTAGGTACCTAAGGAACACAGAATTTAAGAAGGAAATAAATGTTTATTTGGTTTTGCAGCTTTCGATCTTTATTATTTTTTCTTTCAGGTAATACGGGTCAAGTTATTTTACAGGTAAGGATAAAATGCACAAAGAATACAACACAATAAGTAGTATTATGTTTTATTTTTCTAAGAGCAAGACGAAGACACGAAAAGGAGCTCCGAATTGTTATTCAGCTAAGGACCTTTCAAAACAAAAAAGTTGGTTTTGGTTTCACGTATAGCGTAATGGAAGGTGAACCATCTCAAAGTACTATACAACCGTGTAGTCTGTGCTTGGAACTCTGTCCTCTGTCTGTGTGTGAATGGAACGACCAATCACTTACTGTGGCAGTCTAGCGAATTGTATGTTGAAGGTACACGAAACACTTTGTGCACAAAGTAATTGCAATACAATCACTGTACATTGTGGATACGAACAGAATTTGCCAGAGTAAATAGAGCACTACAAGTCTTCTCTACAGGGTGTCCCTGGAAGTATGGATCAAATCGAATAGGGGCGTGGGTAAGGTCATTTTACACTCTTTATAATCTACATGAATGATATTCTGAACCTCACTCTTCCAAACGCGGAAGTAATATCTTGCGCAGATGACACGGTTATCATATTCCACGCACCCACCTGGGAACAGGTCTACCGCCTTGCGGAAGAAGGATTAGCAACAGTAGCGCAAACACTGGACTATAACTTACTTACACTCAATATAAAAAAAAACTAAACTCATAACATTTGCCAAAACACACTCCTCCTAACCTAACTTTAAAATTCCACACATGTCAGAACCATTTGAACACATCACGCGAAGACTGCTCATGCGATTGTATTAACCGGACACAATCCATTCGTTATTTAGGTCTACTCATTGACGAAAATCTATCATTTAAAGCCCACATTCAATTTCTTTCTGGCCGAGTAAGGAAACTTATTCATATAATAAAGAAATTAAGAGACCGCACTCCAAAGGACATCCTGCGTACGGTTTATTTCGCAATATGCCAATCTATTATACAATATGGTGTATCTATTTGGGGTGGAGCTGGGAAAACAATAATGATTGAGCTTGAAAGAGCCCAGAGACCTGTTATAAAAGTCCTCTTAAAAAAAACATTTTTTACCCCACTGACTCCCTGTACAAAGACTTTCAAGTTCTACGTGTCCGCCAACTATTTATTCTCAATGCAGAGCTAACTAGACTAAAACAAATAAATGTTCTTGTATCATTCATTCTCCTGCCCTTATCCCCATTTATTTGGGGTCGGCGCAACATATCTTTTTCTTCCATACTTCTCTATTAGACGTCATCTCGGTAGTCACCCCCTTTCTAATCATATCATCATTCACACATTCCATCTATCGTTTTTTTGGTCTTCCCTTACGCTTATAGCCATCGACATTCATACTCAAAACTCTCCTCACGACATTTTCCTCATTCCTCCGCATCACATGCCCATACCATGACAACCGATTTCCACACGACTTTTCCGTTACCGGTGCCACTTTCAAACTTCCTCTTATGTACCTACTCATTTCTTATTCTATCCATTCGTGTAACACCACACCACACATCCCTCTTAGCATTCTCATCTCTGCTGCATGCAGTTGCCTTTCATTCATCCCTTTTGTGGCCCAACATTCTGATCCATACAAGACAGCAGGTCTAATCATTGTTTTATATATCTTCCCCTTAAGCTTAAGGGGAATGCGGGAGTCGCAGATTGTCCCCGTGACCTGCCGCCATTTCATCCATCCAGTGTTAATTCTGTGCTTAGCCGTCCGATCTACTTCGCCATCGCTTTGCACAAGTGAACCGAGATACCGAAAGTCGGAGCAGACTGGGAGAAGTGCGCCATCAAGCGCTATGGCTCCAAAACTGGAGAGACCGCCGAAATCGCAGAACATAATTATGTTCGGTTTTGGTTCTGCTGATTTTCAAGCCAACATTCTCCAGCTTCTGTTGCCATTTCTCCAATCTGCTCTGGATCTCAGGTCCATCTTCACCGACAAGGACAATGTCATCGGCAAACAACATGCACCAGGGTGCCTCCTCCTGGATTTCCGACGTAAGAGCGTCCATAATCAACAGGAAGAGGTAAGGACTTAAAGCCGATCCCTGGTGCAAGCCTACAGCTACACTGAACTTGTCGGTATTGCCAGCAGCCGACCGGACGTAGGTACGAGATTGACTGTACATAGCACGAATTAACTCTACATACTTCCCGGGCAAACCTTTCTCTTTCAAGGCCCACCACAGCACATCCCGAGGTAGGTACTCTATCATACGCTTTCTCCAGATCAATGAACACCATGTGCAAGTTCTTGTGTGCACGTCTGTACTTCTCGCACAATTGGCGGAGTGCAAAAGTGGCGTCCATTGCTCCTCGACCTGGCATAAACCCAAACTGGTTTGGGGTAATCTCACTCTCCTCTCGCAATCTTTTCTCTATTACTTTCTCCCATACCTTCATACTATGTGACATGAGCTTTATCCCTCGATAGTTGTTGCAGTCCTGTACATCACTTTTATTCTTGAAGATGGGCACTAGCGAACTATTGCACCATTCTTGTGGGATCCCTCCTTCATGCAACAACTTATTGAAGAATAAAGTCAGCCACATACATCCATCTTTTTTTAAACACTTCCATACTTCTACTGGTATATCATCTGGGCCCATAGCCTTTCCATTTTTCATACCTGGGACTGCCTTTATTACTTCATCCACGCTAATTTCCCTCACCAAACCCATATTTACTTGTACCTCTTTGAGCACACCATTCCATTTATTCTCTTCGTTCATTAGTTTTTCAAAATAAACCTTCCATCGTTCTTTTATTTCGTCATCTTTGGACAGAACCTTACCTGCGTCATCTTTCATACATTTAATGTGAATTATATCTCTCGTTCTCCTTTCTCTTGCTTTTGTAATCCGGTAGAGCTCCTTCTGGCCTCTAGGGCTGTCCAGTGAGTCATACAACCTCTCCTGCGCCTTAGCCCTCGAAACTGCTACCGCCTTTTTTGCCTTTCTCTTCCATTCTTTATAAATCTTCTTCTTTCAAACTATCATTCCCGTTTCCTACACCCTGCCATTCTTTGAACGCAATTTTCTTTTCTTTAAGCATCTTTTGCACGACTTCGTTCCACCACCATTGTATCCTTTCCTATTATACCTTTCCCTTTCGATTCTCCAAACACATCATTTGCTACTCTCCTTATACAATCCGCCATCTCTTTCCAACATTCATTCACAGATTTTCCTTCCATATCCTTCATTTCAATCATTTTATCTATCACTTGACTCTTAAACATACTGGCACATTCCTCTTTTTCTATCATATGCCATCTGGTTTTCGGCGAATAATATTCTTGTAAGTATATCGATTTTATTCAATTTCGAGCGGCCATTGTTGTTTACATCTTTGGCAAAAGAAACGCCGGGTCGTCGCTTGTACCTACAGAAGCGGAATATTCCCTAAATGAAGGCGTTATAATAATAAAGACAGTTGGGTATTTCAGTAATATTTAATAAGCACGTTAAGTTCAGTATAATTAGAACATCGTCGAGAAAAATATATCAATAAAATACTTAATTTTAAACAGTAAAATAACTAAAAGTACCAATTTATTTCATATAATATATCTTCCGTAAATAAAAACTAAGTAGTATGAAATTTTTCGGACTTTTTCGAATAGTTTCGGAATCAACCGGAACCTTATGTAGGTACTCACCAAATCAAGACCTGTCCATGGGTCGAATTTACCATCAGTTAAAAGATAAAGTATCTAGTTCGATTTGCATTTAGTAGTGCAGTTCCGGAAAAAGATTTGACGTGACATCGAGCTTTGGAAAGAGACTGACACCGTTTGTCCACCTCAGCCGTCACCGGGACGTCGAAAAGTAACGAGATTATTCGAACCGAACGTGACGTCCCGGTGACGGCGGACGGTGGACACGCGGCCATTGTAAACATTGTAAACGTATGATTTCTACTTCGGCGCCGCGCCGTCATCTTATTCTCGATGACGTTAGGTTAACAGTGTCAGTGACGGGCCGGACAAACCCTCTTAAATTACGGTTTCCTAGAAAACCATGACAATCAAGTCAAGTCACTGCGTCATTGTGTGCCAGAAGTGTCAAAACACAACAAAAACGTGACTATCTTTTGATGCGGTAGGGCGATTTAAATCTTTGCCGCTGTCATCATTTTCATACCATAACTTTCGAGGCATTCTTACAAAGCCGAACTTTTTCTAAAACTTGACTCGATGTATCCCAAAACAAAATCTAACTCTTCTTTTTCGGGTCCCTGCATGGTTCACAAATTTGCGGTGGCTCCCGAGGTATTACCTTTTCTACCTTGCAAGGCTCGAGTTTACAGGGCGGGTTATCAGCACAGGGATCCGCTTTCCCCACAGGCCGTTCGTTCTTGGGTGGTGGACATGGACAAGGTGAAGGAGGACGATGAGGTGAAGGGACACAAGGCGCTTTCGAAGGACCGCAAGGAGTTTGAAATCGTTCTTCATAGTAACAGTGAGCGTCGAACCACCACACACATCCTGGTGTTGGTAATTCGCTCGGGAACTTCACCTGCTAATGTAAGAAAAACAAAAACAACATGATCCGTCGATTTCGCAACGCTTCAATGATTTCTCGCTGGTGGCATATACGATGGTAATAGTACTGTAAGCTATACATACAAACACACATAAATATTAAACACATACAATATACATACATACATATTACACAGAACACATACATACACACATCAGTAATAAAATTGCACTAGTTGCACTCACAGCCGTGCGCATCTACCCGGCCTAATAATTTCACATGTCTGTACACTGCCTTACTGCCTACCTATTATAATAACTAGGTCTAAAGTGGGTTGCAGACCATGGCAAGCTCATATTACCTACACTTTGCTAAATTTAGTAACCTAAATTCAGAAGCAGCAAATTAGAAGCTTCTGATCACAGTCCTTATTTAGTTACTGAATCAATTGTCAGTTAAAGCGCGACGAAGTCGGAAGTGTCGTGTATGAGGATGGCTCCAGTATTGTCCAGACACCAAACCATTAGCCTTTGTCTAGATTAAATAAATAATTAATTAATTACATAATTAATCATTAATTAATTGATTAAATAATTAATTAATTGATTAAATAATTAATTAATTATTAATTAATTAATTAATTGAGCCAACGGCCAGGGCTAGACAAAGGCCGATTTTTTTGGTGTCTGGACAATACTGGAGCCATTCTCGTACACGACACGTCCGACTTCGTCGCGCTTTCACTGGTAAATTGATTCAGTAACTAAATAATTTAACGACAGTGTGATCAGAAGCTTCTAATTTGCTTCTGAATTTAGGCTATTCAATTCAGCGAAGTGTAATAAGCGCTTTAAGCTAGCAACACTGAACCGAGTCAGGTTACGGATTTGACAGATACCATTTATGTTTACTTCTTGTATGTACAGACGCCAGCACATCAAGCTACCCGAAACTATCAAATTTTCCCAATCTACTTTGAACCTCATGCTATAGCGATAAAGTTGAAAATCTATTAAAGAAATTTGACAGATTATAGTAGCTTGATGTGCTGGCGTCTGTACAAAGCAACGCCGCGTCATCGTCATCAAAAACACATCAGGCACTATACTGGGCACACTGTACGCCAGCATGTTGTTTTAGCAAAGCACAATTACTTTCATCCATTATCTACTAAAGAGTTCCAAGGGTGCATTACTTACACTCGGTCCGGTACTACTTGGAGTACTTGGTCCCTTCGTGTCACATTTACTCGGTTTAACTGCTTTGAAGCCTGTGGTTAAAACTGGGGCCACTACCGGAGGTTTTACAGAATTCAAGACATCTCTGTTGCCATACCACTGGTCAGAATATTTATATTCCGGCCCGCGAGGACAATCAGGTGGGGGAATAGATCTAGGCGAAAGCACTGGTAGAAAGCGATGATGAAATACATATTTCCGACCTAACAAAAATTGTCGTAATGTCTGTAGGCCCAAAGACACATCCCTGAAATCCCATTTCACCATTTTACAAAAACTTATATTACAGACTGACAAGAAGGCTGACAGTTAGAATTTCATAATGAATCACAGATAACTATATACTAGTAATGAATGCCACACATTTTAGATCAAGTTCGAAGGTATAAAGATCGTATACCTACGGTACTCACCTCACCTACCTCCATACTAACCTCCTTTTTGTAATACGCGTCCCGTGTTGTGCCGAGCTTGGCTGAGCTGATCGTGCACCAGTGGTGCAGACAAGGAACATATATTTACTCTAGTACTCTAGGGAGGGGTGCAGAACTGCAGACCAGTGCACACGCATTTCAGTGATTGATAAAACGAAATGAATTTCAGTTCCGTTTATTGCCATTTTCATTGGCCTGCTTTAGCTTATTAGGTACTAAAACTAGCAGTGCCCCGTGGTTTCACCCGCGTTAATTTGAGGAAAAAACCTACTAAAATATTATAGGTATTCTATTACTTTAAGAAGCTATTTTAGGTACAGACGGCGCCAGCACATCAAGCTACTTACTACAATCTGTCAAAGGAGATGTTCAATAAATGTCCATGGCTTGGTACTAAAATAATTGAAAATTTAAATAGCTTTCTGAGCTTTATAGGCTGAAAGAGGGTAATTATTTTGATGTCCTTCGGCATCTAATTTTTTTTACAGCCGCCCGTTTTTCTTTAAACAAGTGTTAAAAAATAAAATGCTTGCCTCACTAACTACAAACATAATATTATTTTGAAGGAAAAAGGCGAGGCCTTTGCCCAGCAGCGGGACAATGCTAACCAAAAAATGTATCTTTGCCTCGTGAGTCCTATTTTACCATGTCATTACTGTTAAAATTTTGTTTTCTCAAAATTAAGTGCTACTTAGCTAGCTACAAGTTTTATGTTTATGTTATAGGTGCACGTTTTCAGGATGATCAAAAGGCTAATTCTTGGCCCGACATCATTCTGTTCAACAGTGCCGTCGTAGAATGGAACGCAGTGTACAGTAAGATACGTTCTGAATATCAAATTATTTAAGCGACTGTGTTCTGAACTCTTCTGAACACAATATTTTATTTCGATATCCTTCGATAAATGAAATGTATCAATCAATGCGTTACTATTTTTACATGAAAGATTAAGTTATCGTCTAAGCGTACCAATTTATTAAATTATTATTTTAGTTCCATGAAATATTCATTAAATTATTATTCAGTTTTTGAACGTACAATGAACTCCCGCGTTTTCTCACTTCTGTCAATTACTGTCAAAAGTAAAGTTCATCGTGTTTTGTTGAGAGTATTGTATTTATTTTAAACTGTTGTGTTTTCGTACATTAGAAACTTATTTAATGTTATATTATAGTTTATTTTAGCTTTTAAAGATGAAAACAAGTAAGTCGCCGGAGAAAACAGAGATAACGCCGTCGAAAAAGAAACTGAAGCAAGCGAGACTTCCATTCAAGCTTATTAGTGATGTATCGCCAAAACCGGCTGTTCCACAGACTAGGAAGCGAAAGCTTTCAGCTCCTGAAACGGAATCTGTTACAAAAATTGGGAAAATCAGTAAAGAAAACGACCTAATTGAAGAAACTGTTATAATTAGTGACGATGACAGTAAAGGTAGTGAGAACCCGACGACAAATGAAGATAAATCTATGAATCCTTTTGTCAAGTTAGTGGACACTGCTTGGAAGAAAAAGCTTCAAAAGGGGAAGAAGAAGAAAAGTGGTAAGAAGAAGTCTATAAAAACTGTTAGTAATGGCACTTTGGATGTTGAAAGTGGTACTGACAGTGCTGACCATAAAGAAGCGGAAACTGAGATGATGGATGTGGATGAACGTCCTCCTACAGAGGTAAATGGTTCTAACAGTGATACTGAAGACAGTGGATCTAAAAAGGAGTCCACTAAATCATCACCTAATGATAAAATCAGTGAAACAAAGGGAACTAAGGCTCATGATGAAATAGTTGTTTTAGAAGATTCAAATAACCCTGAAGATATCAAACCTACTGAGACTGTCAATACTAAAAATGATGTTATTTCTAACAATGATGAAGATGAAAAAGATATAACACAAGATCCAGAGGACAAAAATACTTCGACTGTTGAAGAATCCATAGAAGACAACAGCAAATCAAACAAGCAAGGAAACAAAACAGAACAGACAACTCCGAAACGCAGCAGTGCACGAAATAAAACAAAGGTTGAACCAAATAATAACTCTAAAGGTTCACCAAGTTCCAAACTCAATGATTCTGTCTGTTCTATTCCGACAACACCAAAACAGACTCCTAAGACTAGTCGGAGTTCTTCAGTCACTAACAGCCAAGGAGATGTGTCCCTGAATGAGTCTACATCATCTGTAAACTTAACACCGAAACAGGTAAGATTGCTTTCAATTTTATTAATTGTTTATAAGTTCTTGGGTTGTCTTAAACCACTGATTGAGTCTGATATTTTTAAAAGTATCTAAATTGAAACTGGCTAATTTAAAATGTGTTTTAATCATTAAAAACTTATTTCAATTAAAAGCCATACTAATATTATAAATGCGAAAGTGGGTCGGTCTGTCACCTCTTCACGCTTAAACTGCTAAAGTTTGAGTCCTGGGAAAGGACATAGGAGAGTTTTTATTCCGATATTTCCATGGGAAACTTATGCAGGTAAAACCGCGGGGCCCTGCTAGTAAATAACAAAACCCTATATAGTCCCTCTGCAAGGTAAACAGGCCTGTTCCCAAACAGATAATGAATAATTTTATTTATTTAACAACCTTAATTTTGTAACAGATAACATTTAACTTTAATAAGGAACAGTACCGGGTTTATCTCCAACTCCCCATGACCATAGCTCTTTATGCTGAATTTATAGCTGGCTTTCATTAAAAAATATAATCACAATCACCTACCTAATTTGTAATTTATATTGTAGATTATTAAGATTTTACCTTTTATACCGGGGGACCTCTATTGTCCACCGGGTGTGTTTTTTTTGTTGATTTAATCTGCTTACATAATAAAATTATATGGTGTTTGAGGTAGATTGTTGTTTATTTATTTTTCCATACCAAACCACGGAGTACAATTTTTAAATTGTAACAGTGAGTGGTGTTTGAGTGCGCTTGTATAAAAAATATAATTGCAAATATATTAAACTGAAAAATATTGTAACCAGTACTGAAATAATAATTCCTGCTACCTTCCAAAGTACTCATCTCATGGTTTTGTAGTTCCATTATAAAAAGTTTGAAACGATAAGGTTTAAAAAATACAAAAGTCTTTATTTCAATAGTAGTTTTTATTTCATAACAGCAATATTAAATTCTTTCCATGTACAGGCACAGAAAAAGTTGGAATTTGCAAAAAAACGGGAGGAAAAAGAGAAAGAAAAACTGGAAAGAGAAAAGAAGAGACAACAAGAGAAAGAAGAAAGGGCCAAAGTGAGACAAGAGAAGGAAGATCAGAAGAAGAAGGAACGGGAGGAAAAAGAAGAGGCTAAGAAGAAGGAAAAGGAGGAAAAAGAAGAACAGAAGAGAAAGGAGAAAGAAGAGAGGGAACGCGCAAAAGAGTTAGAGAAGAGTAAGCATTTATTTGTGGTTTACTTATAATTATTACTTTGCGTTTGTTTGTATGCCAACCTATGTGTCCAAGTAAATTGTTATTAAGGACAAAGGAGGGTGCTGCAGTGCAGGTACTCTGGATATTAAGATTATGCCAATTTAGTGATTAAACATGTGCATATAGCATGGAAAAAACTTGCTTATTTCAATACCCATTAGTAGTTAGTTGTTTTTTGATGTTATTTCTAACTATTCTGATTGGTATATACAAAAAAAAATATGATGATTTTTATCAAAACAATCAGCGGGGTAATTTCAATTCTCAATTCAATTCTCAATTCTTTATTGCGTACCATAATGTATATATAGTTGGTAAGAAAATAATAATATTAGTCACAATTATGGACCCTGTCGGGCACAGCATAGATAGTAGGAGAGAGGAGGAAGAACACTGGGATTTCGTAACACACCAGCAGTAGAAATGGCTTTAATTTTGACAGTTCACAACATTTGTTGCGTTTATTACATTGTCGAGTAGACAAATTAGCAATATCCTTCAAAATGGTTCAGATTATGATTGATAGTGTGTTACGCAATTAGGGTGCAGGACTTCCTAAAAGTCACAGTATCTTAAAAAAGATTTTATTGTATGTTATTTACATATTCCAGAACAAAGAGAAGAGAAAGAAGAACAGAAGCGCAAGGAACGTGAAGAAAAAGAGGAACAAAGGAAAAAGGAGAAAGAAGCAAGAGAGGAAGAGAAACGCAAGAGGCAAGAAGCTTTAGAACTAGAGAAGCAAGAACAAGAACTTAAAAAGAAGAAAGCGGCAGAAGCATTTGTCAACTTCTTTGTTCCTAAGCAAAAATCAGACAAGGAACAAGTTACTGAAGCTTGCATCAGCAAAACTAGCATGTTATCAAACTTCATGATTAAAAACGATATGCGTTTAGCACCATTAGTCCGAGTGGATTTGAGCGATGACAGGAAGGAGGATTTAGTTAATTTTATAAAATCGCAAAAGGTCTCCGAGAAAGGTCTATATTTGAAGTGTTTGAAGAATGGGACGAGGAAGCCGTTGTCGAGTGGGAAGACGTGGCCGTTGAGTGATAAGGATGATGATGATGTTATGATTGTTGGTGAGTAACACTTATTTATTAAATCAGTAAATAGAAAAATAAATTATTGAAATAACTTTAAGCTCTGGCGAGCAGCACACCGAGACGAATCTCGCGCGTGTTGCAGGACAAGACAATGCGCGTCGATGGTTTTAATGTACCTAATGATTGCAGAAGTCACACGAGTGGCTTGTGGCTAATTAATAACAGCCGCAAGGGTCGATCGATCAGGTTAAGCTATGCGGTTGATCCGTGGATGGGAGACCATTTACATATGAAAACCCCTCCGTGGCTCGGAAAGCACGTTATTAGTTGTTCCTACCTGTCATTAGTTGATCTTTGGCAGTCGTTATGGATCTTCAGAAGCCCGAAAATCTGACAACCAGTCTTACCAAGGGTATCGTATTATAACCCAGTAATTGAGTTGTAAAGGTCAGATAAGCAGTCACTTCTCTTCATGTAAAATACTGGTATTCAGCTGCACCCGGTTAGACTGGAAGCCGATCTCAACATAGTTGGGAAAAGGCTAGGCAGATGATGATGATTAAGAAGTTCGAACACCTTCATTCAAGTTAGTTGACACAATCGGTGACAGCGAATTTCGTTCCGCATCCTGCGCTCGATTCGACTCCGTTTGACCAGAGTTTAAAGTACCCCTGTAGAAAGCTTGGCGTTCATGCACTTACTATCGTAAATAACTGTTAATGTTTTGGCTTTAAAATGTGTCTTAAATGAATGTTAGCAGTTGCCAACAAGGCACGCACATGTTTGTCATTTGTTAGTCTATAATGTTCCAAAAGTTAAAAGTTTTGCCAGGGAGTTCAGCGGGCGGGTGAAGCCTCAAGCCCCTTCTCCCCAGGAACTTGTGACGTGAAAAAAGTGCTGTATCTCAGACTACTTTGAATTAAAGATGGGAAACACCTCTTTAAAAGACAGAAATTTCTCACTGCCAAAATTTTCACATACTCAACCAATTTAATAAATACTTCATTGATCTTCCAGAGGATGAGTTGCCCATGCCAGATGATGCCGGTGAGATCTTAACGTGCGAGCCAGCTGAGCGTGAGAAGCTTAGACCGAAGCTGTTTAGTTTCCACGAGAACCGGCGCCCGCCATATTGGGGCACTTGGCGTAAAAAGAGCGCCAATGTCAAGCCTCGGCGACCCTTTGGGCAGGATGAGGTGTGTAAAACTGTTATCCATATTAATTATATAAAAGAAGAAACTGACTGACTGACATATCAACGCCAGTTAGTTATAAAGCAGTATGAGAAAATAGTAAGTTCAGTCCTAAAGCATCAGACGTCGTCCTGGGACAGTCTGCGAGTTGAAACAACGAGTTATGCGCATTTCTAGTCATCTTCGCCCATTCGCCATTCGGTTTTCAATGTGTCCCGGGCCGGCTACAGACCACAGCCTTAGCTAAAATCTGTATTGGTGATGTTGAGATGAAATAACGAAAACATGAACTGGGTTGCATATTTTTTTATATAAGTATTGCAGATAGTAAAATGTGCTTCTAAATTAATATGATTAAATCTACGCCAATTATTACATGTTCTAGACAAACACTCGCTCTAATTAGTTCCTTTTGTATCCATCCTTTTCTAGCGCCACCTCGATCCCACCCTTGCGGTACGCGTCTAGGTCGCCTCGCCACCTCTTCCTGGACCGGCCTCTGAGGCGCCGCCTACCCTTAGGCATCACCGTGTGGAGACTGTTGTCCAGCGGTCACTGTGCATGCGGCTGACGGCCCGCCCCATCCCATTTCAGCTTGGCAGCCTTTTTGTCTACGCCTAACATCCCCGTTTTAGAGCGCAGCGTGGTGTTTCGTATTCTGCTAGTTCGTTTAATGCCTAAAATGCTGCGCTCCATTGCTCTTACGCAAACCCCAAGGCGGAACTAACTAGTTACTTACTTGTTTTTGTCAGTTTGTCGAAATTTAAAGACATTGAAATATCGTTATTACAGAAACATGTGGACTATGAGGCAGACAGCGACGAAGAATGGGAGGAAGAACAGGAAGGTGAGAGTCTCGACGGCAGCGCTGCCGGCAGCGACGATGAACAAGACGCCGACGAATACGAGGTCGACAACGCCATGTTTGTACCGCATGGATATCTTAGCGATGAGGTTAGTATCATACTCGTAAATAGCATACTTAGATACCGAGTTTAGCTTGAGCAAGTAGCCAGTGTCAACACAGATTGAAACAATGTTTTATGGTCATGGCAGAGAAAGACGTTATGCAACCTGCATAGCTTACAGCTGCACAGGCTTAGACCTAACAGGTGGAGTTTTTTCTGCAGAGATTTACTAGCCAAAGGCAGCATGCATGATCTAACATAGATTAAAGAAATTAAAACACGTTTATTTGCCGCATGTCATGTTTCTGTTTTGCATGGTTGTGACGCCTATTTTGTGTTTTGCAAAGATGGGGAAAATAGGCTTCACATCCACGCAAAACGGCCATCGCAGATGTTGATGGAATGTTAAATTCTTAGATAAATGATTGGTCTCGCTGCGTCCAATCATTTATCTAAGGTTAAATTATATATTGATTCAGTCAGAATTTGACATACATAGTTTGATATTAATAACTAATTGCAATTTTTTTTCTTCACAGGAAGCAACAATGGACGAAGACGACATGTTATCCCTCTCACCGGAAACACAAAAACAAAGACTGAAACATTTAGAAGACGAATTCGAGTCTGAAATGAAGAAGCCAACAGAAAAACTGAAACCGAGAATGTACGGCTTACTCTGGGAAACAGCTGACGGCGGGAAACCAGAGAAATGTGTTGACGCACTATGGAACTACTTCAGAAAATTGTCTATGATTATGAACGACCCAACTCCATTATTACAACCAGCCAGTGAGCCTGAGGAAACAGAGAAAAAGAAAGTCAAAAAGAAGAAGCAACCAAAAGAAACAACTGACGGCGAGTCAAAGCCAAAAAGCCCTAAACAAGACAAAAAGAAAAAAGCTAAAACAGAGGAAAAAGAAAGCAAAACTCCGAAATCAGAAACTAAAAAGAATGTTCCAGAAACAAAAAAGAATCAGCCCGGTATTAACATGTTCTTGACAAAAGTAAAATCATCGTAAATCATTGCATCCTCATCCTCTGTGTTAATTTAGGTTGAATTTTAATTAGGTTTGAAAATATAAAAGTAATTTCGTTTAAGTTATGGCTATCGGCTTTACTTAAGACTTCTGTTTCCTAATCTCGTATATTTTATAATGACTCTAGTACAAAATGGGACAAAGTTGTGATCTACAACAGTTTGTAATACTTTTTTCTCTTACCGAAATATGGTTCAAATCTATCATCGTAAGACAACGCCCAGAAAATGCATGTATGTGACAGCACGATTCAAACTTCACGGCGGTTTTAAAGTGCGCTACTCGTTGCGCAGTACCTCACCCCTCACCGGTTCACAGGTGAATTTGTTACTGAGCAGCGACTCGCCTCATGTTCCGAACCGCCATAGAGTTTGAATCGGGCTGTACACTGGCTTTTCCCATTTCGTACTAGAATGTATTATATCTCTATGATGGTGCGATCAAATCATAGACTGATACATAGTTCTAAATAATTATATTGTAATGATGAGTAATAAATATAAATATTTGTATTGAAATGCGTATGCTGTAAATATCAGTAGAATTCTGCTTAGTATGGACAATAGTATGTATGTTATAGATAATTATTATTCATTAAACATATTGATTTTATAGCATCTAATTCTTCGATTTTCCGAGTTTGAATCCTGACTTGATGTACACTACTGAGTAGGTTATAATAACTCACTTGTCTCAGAAATAATGCCTGAATGAATTGTTGAGACAGGTTAGTCTATTTAACAACACGGGATGCCCTTAGGAGCTGAGTAAAAATAAAAAAGTCCGAACGAACGTTAATCGAAAGCGAAGTAATAGTGCGAGTGGGCGGACGATGCGATACGACGCGGTGGGTCGGGGGCCGAGAGTTGTATAAAATTGCGCCTGTTATTTCTGTAAATATATGGTGTATCTTTCGACTTCGCGGGCAGAAACTTAGTGTCCTATTATGATCTGATCGAAGGTTATTCAACCCAGGAGTTTGTCGTCTGTTTAGTCGTGCTTGCCTGTGGATGCCTCAATAAATTTAGGCCTTCAGCCAGGGCTTTAAAAACTCGGACCTCAGCTTAGGGCGTCGCTGGGAGAGAGCAGCAAGGGGCGAGGCTGGATCGGAATTATTTAGGGACAAATTTGGGTTCCCGTGACCTTTCTGACTGAGGAAACGGTTCTGGAGGGTCTGCATTCTATGCAGATGGTGAGTCTTAGCGTGTGCGAAGACGGCGCAAGCATAGGACATGATGGGACGGATGACCGCGGTGTCTACAGCAAATTGTCACTGAAGTGCAAATTGCGCCACTATTTGCTGCGGGCGGTCAATATGAAGTTGAGCATACTGAGAGCGAAAGAGGCGTGCGAACGAGCCGTCTTTATGTGCTCACTGAAAGTAAGATGGTGGTCGAGGATAAAACGGTATTTAGCTTGCTTCCCCCAAGGGATCGGCTTGCCATACAATCATAGTGATCTGACTGGTGACTAGTGTCCGACCGAAGCTTCGGCTTCGGCCACCTTCGGCCAAAAAAGCACCTTCGGTCAAATCTTCGGCTTCGGCCAAAAATTTGCCGAAGGTTTGGCCGAAGCCGAAGGTTTGCTAGTTGTCAAAATTTGAAATTTACTGAACGATGCTAGAGCGAGACGGAGAGTGTGCAGAGCAGCAGAGTTTCACCGCGCCGCCGCACCGGACCAAACGACATGTATATGTTGGTCACTCGGCTCGTTATTGGGCTAAATCTCTAAAGCTCTCACAATATGTATCTAGTATATTCTGAGATCAAAGTAACTATCGTATTTCTCAAGGTCAATGACACCTTCGGCTTCGGCCGAAGGTTTTGGTGAATACCGATTAATCGGCTTCGGCTTCGGCTTCGGCTTCGGCCAGAATTGCACCTTCGGTCGGACACTACTGGTGACCGAAGGCCGAAGGTTATAACCCTCCTTTATTATTAGTTGATCCAGCTACACTTGCAAAGCAACTAAAATACTGCTATCTATCTTGGTACCTATGTATTGTATCCGACAGGCCATAATACGAGGAATTTCCATTGAAGGTCATTGACTTGAGGCCTAAAAAAACTACCGTCTCGATGAATGCCCGGCCATTATTGTATCTTGTAAGTAAATGGTGAAACGGTTTTTCAAAAAATCATAGAGAAGTATAACATCAACGTGGAGTAGGCAATAGAATATTCTTTTACAGAGATTCCTTTTTCGGTTTTTACCGAACAAGCGACAGTGATTGTAAAAAATGCAAATCTACAACTATTTCTGGTGGATTTACCATTATTTAATTAAGTCAGTGAAGCGGCCTATTCACTATCCTACATGGGGCAGTCAGTCAGCCAAGCCATTTGGTGGCATTCTTAATCCTGTACAAGGCTGCCAGTAAAGCCCGCTGGGTTCCTCCCAGAATTAATGCCGATTACCTATACAAAAAAAGTCTCAACTGTGCTGTTCACATGGCAACAGAAGTCTAGGTAACAAAAAAAAGCGGCCAAGTGCGTGTTGCTTGTATATTTAACACTACATTTTTTTTAAATACTTTTGCAAAAAGAAACACGGGTCTTGTATACCCTTGCGAGTCTTGTGACTTAAATTTGAAGGGTTCCGTAGTCAACAAGGAACCCTTATAGTTTCGCTATGTCCGTCTGTCCGTCCGTCCGGCTATAATTGGCATGGATAATTTGATATACATATTAATCACGCCGACAGTGGTAAAATAAAACCATGAATAACATTTTTTTTAGGGTACCTACCCTGTACATGTAAAGGGGGATGTTTTTTTTCTCGTCTACTACCCCATGGTGTGGGCACACCCACACCGTATCCAAGACCTATCCAAAAAAAAGAAAGAAAAACAAAAAATAAATTAAAAAATATTACGGGTTTGTAAAAGCAATTTTTCGATTCAGGGATCCGTTTGTGAAATATTAAGCTAGCTTAATATTTCACTTTAAAATGTGAGAGTCAAGTGTCCCAATGCCAGCTAAATGGATAAGTATGTGAAAAAATTCACGGCATTAGTATTTATAATGTAACGAAATTAGGTAAAAGGAAAACTATCACAGCTAAGTAGGCTTTACAAGTTTACGAGTAATAGTCGACCAACTTGAATTTGCAGTTGCAATGTATGGGAGAACATGATTTTCAACTACAATATATATTTTAGATTGTAAAAAAAAAAAAAAAAACTACAATGTTAAGTTTGTTCTTGGGATAAATTCATTCCAACTACGGAGCCCTTCATTCTGCGTGGTCCGACACGGACTTGGCCGGTTTTTTTTTGCTAATTTTAACGTAACTTAGGGTGTAAATAATTACCTAATAAAAGATATTATAGAATCTTCAAAACAAAGTCGGTACCGACAAAGCTCAATTATCGAAGAGAGAGAAGAGTTCTCAATAAACTTTATTTGCAATTATTGATTTATGCAGTGGTTTTTTTTCATAAAACTCGATTTTTCAAAGGACGTTTCGTAATTTTTACGCGCTCGTTTTATTATGAATTATTGTGCAATTCACTCAATAATGTTCCCCCCGGCGCGGTGCGGGGGGAAGACGCTCATACAAATTTGCACAATAATTATGTTAAGTTTGTTCTTGGGATAAATTCATTCCAACTACGGAACCCTTCATTGTGCGTGGTCCCGGTGGTCAGACATGCACTTTGCCGGTTTTTAACTATATTTTTATAGCGGCCACGTGAAAATTTCAAGTGTCTACCTACGGTTCCAAGGATACAGACCAGTGTCAGTCGGACCTACGCAAGGGAGGACGGTGGAGCTTTAGCAATAAGGACCCGTTGCCACTCTTTGGGTACGCGACGATAAAGATATCTCGTATTTCTGTTAGTAGTGCTAGTAACAACAATAAATTAAAATCTGGCGCGAACTACCCCTCAGCAGCCGGCAATATAAGTACTTTATACTTATTCAAATTATTATTTTTGTATCCAATTATATAGGGCAATCCTGGTCTACAAACAGTAGGTATACTATACATAAGATGATCAAATTATACAGATTTTGTATCCAATCACACTATATTATAATCCTACTATAATATTATAAACGCGAAAATTTGTGAGGATGGATGGATGTTTGTTACTCTTTCACGCAAAAACTACTGAACGGATTAACGTTTGTCACACAGATAGTTTATAACCAGGATTAACACTACTTTTTAACCCGATATTCCGACGGGATCGAAACTTATGCGGGTAAAACCGCGGGGCGCAGCTAGCCTTTTATCGCGATAGGAACCTTTTATCGCTTTTATCGCGATAGGAATAGGAAAATGTAGCAAAAGGTTACATGCTCTGTAAATATAGCGGTTATTACAGCAAACTAGCCAGCAATTCGTTCTGCACCAGCAACACCATTACGCTAAGCAGCTCTTCTAAATCACGCATGACTCATTGCTCCTACCCCACATTACTCAAATATACTAGTCAAACTGTAGTATAGAAATGTTACCTAAACGCCCAGTTTTTGGAATCAAAATTGATGCGATTGGCTGTTGATAAATCATTCAACCAATCATACATTTGGATACGTTCGGTCCCTGTCAACGCTGACGAGGAAACGTTCCAAGATAAATTATCTATGATTTTATTTTTATAGCTGGCTGTCAAACTAATTGTCATTCATTTTTATTTCATTATCTGTCGCTCGCTGGCTGACGTGACGTTTGACAAATTTTGGTTTTCCGATTTTCTTTATAGTGTTTCGATCGTTGTAAATTAAATTGCGGCATTGTTTTTATTTTCTATACATAAGTATCACAATATTCATTGTTTACATGGATCCGAGCGGTGAAAGAAATGCAGTGACGAAGGAATAAAGTCTCCTAATCCTGTAAGTGTGGATTGTAAATTTTTACTTGCCTACACCCTTACATTTACTCACCCCGGGACCTGAGTCACTCTGCACCGTTATTTTTTGGCTAATTTTGGAACACAGATTCATGTTTTACTTGTTACATTTTATGGAGTAGATGTCTATAGAGTAATAATTCCTTTACGTCGATTCGCTTTGTTCATACTGCTTGCTAACTACACGGCGAAATAAATTTCAGCCACACTTTTGTTTTGAAACGTATGGAATGATTCAGAATCTTTGTTACTTGATTTATGAAATTACATTAACCCCAGCCTAAGCTTGGCTTTTATTTTGCCTTCTCTCTCTTCTTGTTTTGATAATATTGGGCATACCAATTTATTAAGACATTCCTGTATTTCAAGTTCACCTTTTCATGGTGTTATTGATTCATATGTCAGTTTAGTGAACATCTTCAAAGTCATTTCTATTTTTATGAGATTTAACTGACCTTTAGCCCTTTACCTTATAAAATGTCTCCCTGTTTTCCTCAAAATGTTACCCTATAAGTAAATAATTTACAGCTCCACTGTCCCTCTACACCCGATGACCCGAAGTTTCACAATTTTAATAGTTGTACATATCGTAGCAAGCTCGGGACTTGGGGCACCCTGACTCGGATGGCGGGGTCTAGTGAGCGAGCGAACAGACCCCTCCATCGCCTTCGTGGTTATTTTTTTTTAGACCCTAAAGGCCTAGTTAGCTAGACCCTTTTTCCTACTACGCATTTTAAGCAACTTTTGTTCTGAAAAAAAAAAACGGAATTTTTTTCTCGGCCCCTATGGTTTTTCAAAATTTTCGGTTTTCAAATTTACACTAAAAAGGGTCTATTCTATCCAAAAAAAATTGCTACTATAAAAATCGCAGGTTTTAAAAAAAAAAACAGGATTTTTTTTCTCGGCCCCTATGGTTTTTCAGAATTTGAGGTTTTCAAATTACACTAAAAAGGGTCTATTCTATCCAAAAAAAATACCTACTATCAAAATGCGTCGGGTGTGGAGGTACAGTGGTTCCCCTTAATTTATTTGAGAGGCACCAAAAGAAGAAGTCCTTCCTCTTAGTATATTGTCGCTGGCACAACAGTATTTCAGATCTTGTTGGCCCAAACTGTTTCCACTTCCATGGTATCATTGGTGCCAGTGCAGAGGTTACTTTGACTACATTTTTTTGGACATAGATGGACTGGGCAGGATAGAATGTGTAGCATAGTTTCCCACATAGGTTGCACACCCTTCTGCAGTTTATAGTCTTTTGTTGGCTACGTTGGATTAATATATCTATCTCAAATATTCTCTTTGTATGGACGAAGATTTTGTCTGCATGTCAGAAGTACTGTGAGTGTGATTTATGAAAGTGTTGTCAGCTTTTTACTCTTTTTACTTGATGATTTTATCTTTTATGAGTATATACAAACTGTGTCTTTAATTGGTTTGAAATTGTTTTAATTAAATAAATAAAAAATTCTAGCTACCTACTCGGAGAAAACAAGGACATTTCATGGGTTAAAGCGGTAGACATTACTTATCCAAGATGAGTAAAATGTCGAAGAACAAGTTGAATCTGACCCTGCCACCAGGGTCAATCGACACTGCACCAGCAGTCACACCATCCAACATGACGCCACAGTTAAAGTCTGCCACAGCTACGGAGTAAGTATTAGCATTGACCTGTAAGATGTGAAGGTACTTTTACCCATGGGAGATGGTCTCTGCATCACCCAAAGGTTGACTGGTAGAAAATACCTATTACCTGTGGCATTAAGTCCACCTCAGTACATTTATGTGCAGTAGTAAAAAGTGAAGTATTAAATAAATAATTGAAGTGTGTTGAATAAATGAAACAATTTCGATTTTAACCATCAGCCTGGTTAAAATTTACATCATCATTAGTCCAGCCTTTTTGTTTATTACGGATTTTTGGGGAATAAGCAAAGTAAATTTGGAATTAAGAAACCCATTCAATCATACTCCTGAATTGCAAAATATAAATATCATTTATATTTTGCACAACAACAAGGAAAATATAAATAAAACTGCAAATTTTTTATAAACTCCTTAACATAATATAATTATTATCTTAATTGGATTACTTGCATGTCGTCAGAAACGCAAGTGGTCAAATACGCATTTCGCCAGAAAACGCATGTTAACAGAAACTCATCTCGTCAGATTCGCACTACGTCAAATACGCAGCTCGACAAACACGCAACTTGTCAGATGCGCGTCTCGACAGATACGCAACTCGACAGTCAATTAATAAATAGGATTTAAACGCTTGTAGTCAAACAAAGTAATCTATTTCTATTTTATCATAAAAAACTTAATATGAATAAGGAAACCAATACCTCTAGTAAATATTTTTTTTTTTTTTGGGTGGGCAATTGTTAAATAACTTCTCCCGCTCTGGGCAGAGCGGGAGGGCATGTCAGACTTTTACTGACTAAAACCCACTCGTGTTCCTTCAGTTGCCTGTGCCAGAGGCCACGGTAACTCTTTCGAACAACCCGCGACCCTGGCAGGCATCGGCCCTAGCGGACCCTATTAGTTAGTGCTGACATCTCTTTGAGGTGCGCGTGGACCCAGCCTGGTCCTTACCGGACGGCGAGCTGCCCATTGCGTCCGCAAGCCCGCATCTACGGGTGGCCTGAAATCGACTCTTGACTCCTGACACCCAGGGCGTCTCCTGCGGTGACTGGGGGCGTGAGGGCGCAAGATTGCCTCTCCCTCACGCGTTCCGCCTCCTCCTTCGCAAGCATTACTGCTTCGCAGAAGGAGGAGACGGCTTCCCATACATTCTCACTTAGTACCATATGGCCTGAACCAGGGCCGGACGCGAGAGATCGCCGCCGGTCTTACTCAACCTTGTGACGTATTGAAATGTGGGTGTGGTGTAAATACTATTTGCTATTGTCTATGTTTACCATTTAAATCTATTAAAAGAAAGTACTCATTGTCACAGCTGTCATACCATCACAGAGTACTTTTTGATAGACTGAAATATTGCATACCATCTGCAATTTTTTATGCAATAAAACATAAAAACGTTTCGGTTCGCTTGTTGTTGTTTTTTCGTATTAAAATGGACCATAAAACAATACAATTCATATCCAGTCAACGACGCAGAGACGTGTTACTGTGCAATGGTTTCCAATACACGTGCAACAAGGAAAACAAAAATAAAACTACTAACTGGCGATGTGTAAATAGATCCTCTTGTTGTGCATCCATTACTCTGGATAGGAATAAGGAACATATTTATAGTGATATATTCAAAATATCACTTGTTCCTATAGTAGGTGACACCCAATAGGTTTAATAAAAAAAGGTGATAGAAGGTATAGTTTTAATTTCCCATGCTTAAGATAAGAAGAATTGACATTGTTAATTTATTTTTTATGATTATAATATGTCACCTATTTATAGTTAATTAAAAGCTAAAGTAAATAAAAAAACGAAATCTTAGTGTTTTATTATTATTAATATACGAGCACAGTAACTCCCCTAAATATCTTGGTGTTACTCTGGACAGGTCTCTAACATTCAGCAAAAACTGCAAGAACATCAAGCAGAAGGTGCACACTCGCAACAGTCTTCTTCGTCGACTGGTCTCATCGAAGTGGGGTGCTTCGCCTGACGTTATGCGGACTACTGGACTGGCGCTGTCTTATTCTGCGGGAGAATTCGCGTGCCCTGTGTGGAGTCGTTCTGCTCATGCAAAGCTGGTGGATACAGCTTTGAATGAAACGTGCCGGATCATCACTGGTTGCCTAAAACCGACCCCGGTACAAATGCTGTATCCACTAGCAGGAATAGCGCCACCAGTGATTCGCAGAGCGGTGGCAAGCTCCAGCGAAAGAGCCAAAATGGTCTCCGACACACGACACCCTTTGCACGACAACATCCTTGTGCCACAAAGGCTGAAAAGCCGAAACAGTTTTTTAAAGTGTGTCGTCCCACTCACTGGCGAACCACCACAAGAAAGACTGAAGCTGTGGCGAGACAGTGTTCCGTTACCCAAACCGTTCGTTCCACCCGCTGAAGACCTCCTGGACATGAGTTACCTTGGGTAACCTGGAAGTCTTTAAACAGACTCCGGACTCAGGTTGGCCGAAGCAAGGAAAACCTGTTCAGGTGGAAATTTATAGACGACTCCGCCTTGGAGTGTAAATATGGTGCAGTTCCACAAACGATGAGACACTTAATATCGTGCCCTGCGTGTCCTGTCAGTTGCACGTTACAGGAATTGATGGACGCTAGTGATGGCGCCAAACAAGTAGCCGAATTCTGGGCCGAGTACATTTAGATTGCTATCGACACGCTAAGAAGAAGAAGATTAATATGCTGAGTGCATTGTTATTTTATTTTGTTTATTAAAATACTGATAATTATTTATTCTTTTATTTGACTAAAGGCTGATTTTACCATCGCCAGATAACTTTTATTTGAGGAATAAAATTGACGTTTGACAGTTTTTGTATGGAAGAACTGTCAAACATTCAAAATTATTCCTCCAATAAAATTATCTGGCGTTGGAAAAATCATCTGGGTGGATGGTTTCAAATATATGACGAAATGCGTATCTGTCGTGTTGCGTGTCTGCCGAACTGCGTGTCTGTCGAGTTCCGTTTCTGACAAGTTGCGAGTCTATCTTGAGAGATGACGAAATGCGTATTCGACCACTTGCGTTTCTGACGACGTGCAAGTAATCCTCTTAATTGTATATTTTAAAACTAAGATAACAAGTAAATAGAATGTAAGTTAGGATTTGGATTCTTTCACTATACCTTTATATTACAAAAATATTTATCTCAACTTACCAAAAAAGCCAAAAAAATAATAGGTATCATACAACTGTTGTAGGCGGCAGGGTTTAGCTGGGAAGTCCAAGACGAGCATCGAGGCATTGACGGAGAGGCTGGAGCAGATTGAGATGGATGACACTCAGCGACGGAGGATAGAAGTGTTCCTCTGTCAGAAGGAGAAGATCGGAGAGCTTAGTGATGATGACTTTGAGAAGCTAGGAGAGTTAGGTAAGACATTATTTGGTTACAAAATCATGTGATGTAACATAACAGTATACACCATAATTAAGAATACTGGCTTTTTAGAAAGAAAGAAAGGTATTTATTGCGACTTGTACAGGAAGATCACAAATTAAACTAAACACAGTCAAAAATAAAAAACTAAATTATATAAAAGAAAAATGAAACAGAAAGTCCTATACGAGGCCAAAAGGTTCCTATCTCAGTACGATGCTGCGACATTTAAAAAATGAATGTCGCAGCGCTGGTATTCTGATAGGGCCCGTTTTTAGGGTTCCGTGGGTAAAGGGTGGCAACAGGACCTTATTACTAAGCCTCCGCAGTCCGTCAGCCGTCTGTCTGTCAGCAAGCTGTAAGTCATGAACCGTAATAGGTAGACAGTTGAAATATTGCACAGTGTCTATTTATTGCCGCTATAACACAAAAATAATATAAATTAAATTAATGGGGGTCTCCTTACAAAAAACGTTTTTTTCGGCGTTTTTGACTTGTGGTACGGAACCCTTGTGTCCAACTCGCACTTAGCCGGTTTTTTCTTGTTGAAATTGCTTATATCTTACTAAAGGAGTTCTCCAATAGTCAGGAGTTTAAACTAGAAACAAATTTGACCATGTAACAGAGTTTTTAAACTCTTATAATCATTAATGTTATGCCATGGCTGCTATCTTATTGATAAATTGGCCTTCAATAACTATAAAAAAAATGGTCATGGCCAAAATTGAAGAGGTCATTAATTGGTAGTCTGTTGTGCACTAAATATTCTTTCTATTATTGAGTCTTAACTATAGAATCTAGAGCTTAGAGCTTCCAACATTCATACATACTCTGTAATCTTTGACCCAGACTTTAGCAAAGTGAAGATGCTTGGAAGCCTTCAGACCGGTTTATCACTACATACGATCCGAATTCGAATTAAAGGTCCGACTTCAATCCGAATTGGGAATGTTCTAAATTCGGACGGATAGAGTTCGGATCTAGTGCTCAACGCCTCATACAGATAGGACTATGGTCACTTCGGACTGGCATTTCTCAGATTCGGATCGTGTGTAGTGTGAAACCATTCTTAGGAGCTAATTGGCACAATTTTAAACAGCTTAGCATTCCAGAAAAATCGAATAATACATCATCTGCCTAAACTTTTCCCACCTATGTTTGGGTCGGCTTCCAGTCTAGTCGGATGCAGCTGAATACCAGCCATCCGACATCCATGGAGCGACTGCCTATCTGACCTCCACAACCCAGTTACTGGGTAACACGATACTCCTTGGTAAGACCAGTTGTCAGTTTTTCGGGCTTCTGAAGACCCGTTACGACTGCCAAACAAAGATCCACGAATTACAGCCGAGACCAACGGCTTAGCGTGCTTTCTGAGGCACGGAGGAGTCTTGGTATGTAAAAATGGTCACCCATCCACGGACCAACGGCGGCAAACGTAGCTTAACTTGATCGATCGACCCGTGCGGCTGTTATTACTTAGCCACAAGCTCCTCTAAAATTCGAATTCTAATATTTATTTATTTATTTATATAGGAGAACCAACAGCTGTAACAGAAGTATAACAATATTATATGAGACATAAAGCCAATTACAGGTTCTCACGGGTAAAAACAGAAAATGTAGTAGAAATCTTAGGATCACTAACAAGCACGATAGAAAAGAATAAAAATATAAGGTATATAAAAACTATGCACTTTTAAAAAAGTCAGCGTTAAGCCGAGCGCGTGCAGAATAGGTTTTGGTGGTAAATGGGTCAAATGAGAACTCTTTGCAAAGAATATTAAAGTCCTTACTCGCTCGCACCATGTATGAGTTTTGCCTGTAGTTAGAAGAGGAAAAAGGAATGGAAATCGGTGGGTTAAATCTAACTGATCTCTGAGGAACATTGAAACGCAGTTTATGCAGGAGATCAGGACAGTCAATCTCGTTAGATATAATTTTTAAAAGTAATATAATACATAATCTCATTTAAATTTTCCCAGGCCAAGGAAACGGCGGCGTTGTAATGAAAGTCCGTCACAAGTCGACAGGCCTCATAATGGCTCGTAAGCTAATCCATCTAGAAGTGAAACCGGCCATCAAGAAACAAATCATTAGAGAACTGAAAGTGCTGCATGAATGTAACTTCGCTCATATTGTGGGCTTCTACGGGGCATTCTACAGTGATGGAGAAATATCGATTTGTATGGAGTATATGGATGGCGGGTCTCTGGATCTGATTTTGAAGAAGGCTGGAAGGATTCCGGAATCGATTCTAGGTAAGCTTTATTAAATTTGTTTAGGTCTTTATTAAAATTTACCTTACATAAGAAGACCTGTTGATCCTTTTTGCCAAGTCGCAATTACCAACCACCACCGGGGTAATTACGTTACACATTATTAGTAGCAACCGCTTTCATTTTGACTTTCATTTTGGTTCAACAGTATTCATTGCGTTATTTACGTTGTTGAGCAGACAATTTTTTTGAACATATGAAGCAATGGATTAGCAATATCCTTCAAAATTATTCAGATTTTGATATAGTGCGTTCCGCAATTAGGGTGTAGTTATATTACAAGTCAAGAAAGTTAATGAGGAACTAAACGGTCCAAGTTTTGTTTGATAAATGCTTCTGAGTAGGCATTTGTAGCATTTTGGAGAGAAAACTTGCACAGCACACTTATGCAATATGCAGTCAATTCAACTGCATTTCATGGCGACTAAACAATTTTTGGTTAGGTACCTAAGCGGCTGCAAGCATTGTATTCTAGTGTTGTTTTGTGACAGTATCAAGAATCGGAAGTTCAATTGCACTCAATGCCAGACTCATGTATTTGCGCCTAAATGCAGACGGATATCAATGGACGGATATTCAGGGCCCAGTCAGTCACCTCAAGATAAAGTTAATTCATTCATGACTTCATGCGTAATTTATGCATGTATGTAAAGGCAGTTTATTTTAGCATGACTCAATGAGGTGAACAGTTTGTTGTGGAACATTTAGCAGATAAAAACATGTTCGCATATTAGTAACTAGCGACTCGCCCCTGCTTCGCACGGCTTGAAAAAACATTGAGTTTTCTTTATCTTAAAGGAGTTTAATATTAATGTACTTATTACACACTAGCTGCGCCCCGCGATTTCAACCGCATAAGTCTTGATCGCGTGGAAATATCAAGATAAAAATGTATTCTAGGATGTTCATTTAGAAATATTGTCAAGATTGTTATGATTAATATGTTATTTAATACTGAGTCATGAAACTTTTTATAGTTCACCACACAATGTTGGCATTGTTTTTGCATAATCATGCAGTTGGTCACTGTTCACTGAACACGGCTAAATATTTACTGAGTTAACTTGTAATCTTAAAATTGAAGTTTATATGCAAATATATTGCACCCAAACAAGTTTTTTTCTTTCGTATCTATGAAAATGAAGAAGACATCGTGTTTAATGCGATAAGACGCGTTGTTGTTAAAGCAAGCCAATGTTAAGTCAAAACGCTTTTTGGGCGGCCTCGCCTAATGGTGTATTTGCCATGGGAAGAATTTGTATGGTTTTTCATATTACAATTTCAGAAACTTGAGTGTGTTCTGTACTCTTAGGACTTCACATGCATAAAGGTCATGCAATAGCATGCTAGCTTATTGCTATTTCCTCTCCTTTCATAGTTTCCACACTGCTGGGACTTGTGACCATGTAATGATTGTAAGACCTTGTCAGAACTGCTCTTACTTTCAAAAACATTAGAAAGAAAAAAAATTGGTTTATTTGTCACAGAAACATGTGCATACAAAAATTTAATGAACTCGAATAATAAAAACAAGATAGATCCATAATAACAAGCACAAAACAGAAATAGTCGACAGGTGTACGGCTAATTACCATTAATCGGGATCAAATCTGGATTTGTGCCTCCATTGTCATTAAAAAATCCAAAGGAAAAAATCAAATAACACTACTGAACCAGGGAGTCAACTACCAACCAATCGACCCGCACAGGGCCTGCGCGATGGATTACGGCCCACTCCCTCTCACTGAGAGGAGGCCTGTGTCCCAGCAGTGGGAACATTGTAGGCTGATTATGATGATGATTATGAACCAGGGAGTCACAGCCAAAGCCTACTCTTTATCAGTCCCCCTTCATCATCAGCCTATAGCAGTCCACTGCTGGACATAGGCCTCTCTTATTGCACGTCATTCAACTCGATTTTCGGAAATTCTCATCCAGCTGCTACCAGCCATCCTGCGAAGATCGTCGCTCCACCTAGCCTGAGGTCCTTACGAAGACTAAATTACCGTAACCATACCACTTTCCAGGAACAATAACTTCAGCAGTACTAAAAGGGCTCAGCTACCTTCGAGACAAGCACGCTATCATGCACCGTGACGTGAAGCCTTCCAATATACTGGTGAACAGCAACGGAGAGATCAAGATCTGTGACTTCGGAGTGTCGGGACAGCTGATAGATTCCATGGCCAACTCGTTTGTGGGGACTAGGAGTTATATGTCGGTAAGTCATGTGGTTAAAGATTTATTAGCAACAAACCATGCCCTCTGGGATTTCCCATCGGCAACTTCTCAGGGGCCTTAGGCCCGGATTCTACTGAAGCGCGGAGCGGAGCGGAGACGTGCAGGAATCGACCAATCACAATGGTTGCAATCCTCATCGCGTCACTCGTCTCGTCTGTGATTAGACGATTCCTGCACGTCTCCGCTCCGCTACGCCCAGCTCCGCTTCAGTGGAGTACGGGCCCTTTTTTTTTTTTTTGTGGATGGGAAATCATCTAATGACTTCACCCGCTCTGGGTGGAGCGGAAGGGAGTATCAGACTCTTACTGACTAAAACCCACCCGTGTTCCTTCCTTAGCCCTTTATGTTCCGGGACAGCGGACGGTCCTTAGAGGATGAGTTTACAAACTTTGTTATTTCCCCTATTTAACCCCTTTAGGGGAGGAATATTCTTCCTTAGCGCTACCTTTCATTACATAAGGACCTCTTATGCAAAATTTCATACTTCTAGACCCGGCGGTTAAGGTTGTGCGTTGTATGTCAGTCAATCAATCAACTCAGCCTATCGCAGTCCACTGCTGGAGGCCTACCACAAGCTCTTATCGCGATCCATTTTAGGACCTAAACTGAACTGTTCTTCTAATTCGTACCATGACGTCAGTTTAACGATTCAGTTTAGGCCGTGCCATCTGCTGACAGCGATTGTCCCAAACTGAGTCGCAAGTTTTGATTTCATTCATACTTGTTTGGTACCATGACGTCCATAGAGCAGCTCGAGCGATGCAGTTTAGAAACCTAAACTGAAATGTCTTGTTTTTGAATCGTTTTTAATTAGATCATGGTAGGCCACCTGGACATAGGCCTCTCCCAGACTGCGCCACAACACCCTGTCCTCCGCCTTCCGCATCCAGTCTACCCCAGCCACCTTTTTTAGGTCGTCCGTCCATCTAGCGGGGGCCGTCCCTACTACGCTTGCCGATACACGGTCTGTCAGTATAAATGAAATGATCGGTATGTCAGTGAATGGATGAAATTAAGATTTTTATTAAGTAGTATTATGCAAGTTTAACAAAACTTTCGGAATCAATTCTCTAAGTTATGGCGAAAACCGCATCAAAATCCGTTTAGAAGAATGACGCGGTCACGCAAACATACACGAAACGTGACTTATAAAATGTATAAATTCTATATTCATATTTATGTGATTTATAAATATTCTAACGCCGGTTTTAGCAATGTGTCCTAAACATACTTTTATCCACCAACCTACTACCATATTCTACGAGTAAAGATTTTTATATTTTCTTTACAGCCGGAGCGACTCCAAGGCACACATTACTCAGTGCAGTCAGACATTTGGTCTCTTGGCTTGTCGTTAGTCGAGATGGCCATAGGAATGTACCCCATCCCGCCGCCAGACGCGAAGACCTTAGCGGCTATATTCGGTGGACAGAACGAAGATCATTCTCCTGGGCAGGTTGGTGTTGAGCTATAGATTTGTGTCATTTTAATTTTTAATGGTCTCCCGAAATCAACAATGATTTCTGGCAAAGAATCGCATGGAATATCTCTATTGTCTTTTTTACGCAAGTCAAAAAAATGTTAGCCCATGTTCGCACGTACGCCCACGTTCGCCCACGTTCGCACGTACGTCCACGTTTGCACGTGCGTCCACGTTCGCACGTACGCCCACGTTTGCACGTGCGTCCACGTTCGCACGTACGCCCACGTTTGCACGTGCGTCCACGTTCGCACGTACGCCCACGTTTGCACGTGCGTCCACGTTCGCACGTACGCCCACGTTCGCACGTACGCCCACGTTCGCACGTACGTCCACGTTCGCACGTACGCCCACGTTCGCACGTACGCCCACGTTTGCACGTGCGTAAAAATATAATGTTTTCAACTCTCGGTCTTGAGCCGAGCATTGAAAATCCAGCAGGATGCATCCCAGCGCGTCGAAAAAACACAGTTGGATTTACAATCTCGGTAAGATCAGTGCGCGAAAATAAAATCGCCCGTTTGATTATTGCGGATACTCGACTGTATCAGCACATAGTGAAATTATTATTACGATTTCTTGATAACAAACGTCGCCTGCCACTGCTGTATTCCTTGTGTTGCGTTGCTAAATATCGTACTAACGATAATGTTGCAAAGAGGCCCCGGTTATCAGTTTCCTGTTAAAACCAGGCGCATATATGAGATAAGCACGAAGCACATTTCAAATACTTCGATGTATTTTGTGTCTTTAACTCTTTATTTTATACTTACAACAAATAAATGCACGTTTCAAATACTTCGATGAAGATGCAAAACACATATTTTGCATAAGTATATATTTAAAAAAATATACATGAGAAATACATTAAATTGTGATTGCGTTGCAAACGATAAGTGTTTCTATTGTATATTTTTTTTGTATAAAACCTAGAGTTCAGATTCCAGAGGGGCAATTCTCGTAATGTTACGAACGTTCACAGTCTAATCTGTCTCAATCTGTCAAAAATACCTCTTAATTCCCTACATTTTTGACAAGTTTTTGACATCAAATTGATTATCGCTGAGATGAGGTTGCGTCTGGATTTTGAACCTTTTTAGTTACGGGAATTGGCGTTCAGATGTCACTATTAGTTGCAGACGTAGTGTATGTGGAACAAGTTTGTTTCTACCTTTAGTATGCGGTTTCATTTACTTTCAGTTTAAGTACGTTTTAAAATATTTGATAAGGAACCACATTCTTGTTCATCTTATATATAGGGTGACTGGTAATTAGTGACCGATACTTAAACACGTGATTGTACTCATGATAACAAACAACTTTTACTATGGGACCAAACCTGAAATCGCGAAAAAAATCAGCTGTTCTCTACATTTATGTTCGTATAACTCTTCAAAATGTAGGGAACAGCTGATTTTTTTTTCGCGATTTCAGGTTTGGTCCCATAGTAAAAGTTGTTTGTTATCATGAGTACAATCACGTGTTTAGGTATCGGTCACTAATTACCAGTCACCCTATACATATAAAATTCTCGTGTCACAATGTTAGTTACCATACTCCTCCGAAACGGCTGGACCGATTTGTATGAAATTTTGTGTGCATATCGGGTAGGTCTGAGAATCCGGCTACTATCTATTTTTTTTTTTTTGCAAAACGACGTTTGCGGGGTCAGCTAGTAATCCTATATTATCGTAATTTCAGGCGCCGAACTCCCCGCGTCCGATGGCGATATTCGAGCTCCTCGACTACATAGTGAACGAGCCGCCTCCCAAGCTGCCGGCCGGTATCTTCTCCGACGAGTTCAAAGACTTCGTGGATCGCTGTCTCAAGAAGAACCCTGACGAACGGGCTGACTTGAAAACGCTGATGGTGAGTGTTAACTTGATTGTATTTCAACGCGCTGTACTATTCGCCTAACCTTTTCCCTGTAATCGACCCAGAATTCACACTTTATCCGGCCTCCCCAAATGTCCTTTCTTTGGTATCGTTCGTCTAGTCGTTTAACTCCTTGACATGATTACTGACAAATGCATGCACTGGCTGGACAGGTCCACTCCAATATGTGTGGAGTGCGTGATTCTTTCCCCAAAAGACCATTTCAGACATTTATCTACACGGTCCTCACATGATCTGATCAATATTATGTCTGGACTTTAAAATGGGTAAGTAATATATGATATAATTACAAAATCTCTAATATTTACCAGATATAACAATTGAATCTATAATTTTATTTGATATAATGATCAGTTAATATAACTAATTTCTATAACCATAACAAACAATGAATATAAAATCGTTTGATATACCACTCAAAAGACATAAAACCTCCAATCGTGGAGCGACTTCTTATCTGATCTCCATAACCCAGTTAGTTGGCGACACCTTTTGGTAAGACTGGTTGTCTTGTCAGACTTCGGGCTTCTGACGAGCCGTAATGACTGCCAAAGATCCACAAATGACAGCCGGGACCAACAGCTTAACGTGCTTTCAGACGCACGGAGTGGTCTCGGTATGTAAAAATGGTCACGCTTCCATAGACCTACCGCGGCAAGTGTAGCTTAACCTGATCGAACCTTACTTAGCCACCAGCCGCTTCTCATCTCGACTCGGAGATAAAGCTAAGAAAAAATGTGTAATAACTATGTTATTTTCCATGCAGAACCACGAGTGGATCCGCAAGGCGGATGCGGAGAAGGCGGACATAGCGGGCTGGGTGTGCAAGACCATGGACCTCATGCCCTCCACGCCTAACTCTAACGTGTCTCCTTTTTCTTCATAAGCTGCAAGAAGTGCATACTTTCATCAGCGAAAAAGGGTTAGAAATATATCTTTATTGCATGCATGCTTTTTTTATTTATTGCCATCATCATACGTATGCAAAAACTGTGATACAATATTAATTTTATGAATAAAAGTAAGTATGTAGTAATTTATGATTTCTCAAAGTTATACATTTAACACGCTAACCGATAAATATAATAAATTTTAAATGACTATTTCATGAAATTGTGACATTAGAGGCCAATTCTAACTCAAGGAATTGTATTGCTGATTCCAATGATCATAATTCTGTAGCCATATTTCTTACGGTCGCGAAACATATTTCAATCAACATTAACCTGCAAATTGCAAAAAAAAAAACGTAAGAAAATTTGAATTTCACGAGCTACTTTAGCGCATCCCCCTTAGGCCTACACCACACTTGACAGAAATTCCGTCGCGGATCTTCCGCGTATACATGTTATTGCATATAAATTACTAATAACGGGCACACTACGCGGAAGATCGGTCGCTCCGTGGCGGACCACTCACCCTCTGCGTCTGTTCCGGATTTACCGCAACGGAAGTTCGGCGTCGGAATTTCCGTCAAGTGTGGCGTAGGCCTTAATCGAATAACTAGGGGGAAAAAACCGTCGGAGAGTTCTGTGTGGCAAAAGCATTATTGTATGAAAACCAACTTGCAGGTCAAAACATTTCCCAAGAGAAAGCGGGCGACACAATCACTGAAGACGCTGGCGGTGAAGAATAGCTGCCCTGAGACCACGCGATGACAGAAAACAGTGTGTCAACTCTAGATACCATTGTCCAGTACCAGAATGAGCCACACAGGCAGGCGAACACTCCACTTCATAGAGACGTGATCCTACTTCCTTGATACAAGCCTTCATTTTAGAAATAAAACTATTATTATTGATATAAACGACATGTATTCACTTTTACATGGAATGGGGAACACATGGAGTACTCAAGAACATAAGTCACAAATAACGACAACGATTGATGTCGCGATGACTTGTGTTCATGCAGGTGTTGACACTCCATTTGTTAACTACTCCGTGACATTAACACATTGTAGCTCGTTGGTACTTGATACATTCGTTATTATGCTGTACTGGAAGTTTCTTACCTCTAGCGTATTTAGTAAAAGTAGATCAGATTTATTCTACATATCAGGGTTGTCACGTCTCATATCAAATGTTTCATTAACACATTAGAAAAACTCTTCGGGAGACATCCTGTCATCGAATCAAAATTCAAAATTTAATAATTTAATTTATAGAATTGGCTAAAATTTAAGGTAAAATCTGTAGGGAATTATTGAAAATAACGTGTTACGCTATCGCTACGAAGCAGCTTGAGTAGTCGAAGACACAGTCAGCCTTCTATCGACATCAATGTCGATAAGAAAAAAATAATCGAATAAATAATCGAGAACATAATCGAATTAGAGGTGTAACTGTTTCATCGGCTACACATCGAAGGTGTTTGACTTTCCTTTTCATATACAGGCTATATGATTACGAGAAAGTTGATTAATTGAAGGTAAATGTGTGTACTGTAACCAATCACGGTGTCTGATGATAGATAGGGGGTATAAATACTAAATACATAGTGCATTCGTGGACGAACTAATCGAGGTTTTATAACAAAAAAACGACAACTAATCGATGGATGGTCAAGTAGAGTTGATTTAACTAGTCGCAAGTCGAAAAAAATGTTAGTAGTGTTTTGACATATTTTTCTTTGCTGAAAGTGCGTAATTCATGTCAGCTGGTAACTGTTATTTGAATAGATTTCGGATGCGTTTTATTCGACGCGTCCGGAGCGTTGGAATACTCAAACGGCCGCGGTGTCGCGGGCGTGGGACTGTTCCAAAGCTCAAAAGTATCATCTTATAATCTGTAAAATAGAATGCATTTTTTAGAGATTACACGAAAGATAAAAAAAACGAAAAAATAAAAAATCGTAGGTATGTTTTTTATATTATTGACGTGATGCACTTTTTCCGTTTGGTTTGTTGTGTTATTTGCTTCGTTTTAGTATGTCCGCCATTTATTTACCCGCCCTGTCCCGAGCACCTTGTGTAGATAGACACAGCTACTCACTAATGTAATGTGTTTGCGCTGTTGAATGTACGAGTGAATGATATTGTTCATTTTGTATTTAACGAGTTCATTCATTTCGACACGATTATTTGTTGTAAGTAGGTTGTAGTTACACAATTCGAATTCGAAAGAATCGAGCGCGCAGAGCAGTGGTGGCCAAGTGGTAACGGCCGCGACTTACGAGTTGTAGGTCGTAGGTTCGAACCCAGACAGGCGCTTTACTTTGTGTAAATAATTTAATTACCACTGCTCTCAAAACGGTGAAGGAAAACATCGTGAGGAAACCGGCATGTCCTAGAACCAAAAATTCGAAGACGTGACATCTGCCAACCCGCACTGGGCCTGCGTGGTGTTTTACGGCCCACTCACTCTCACAGAGAGGAGGCCTGTGTCCCAGCAGTGGGAACATAATAGGCTGATTATGTTATGTTATGAGCGCGCATTTATGCTGATTCGCTGCACTATTTAACATTGATTTTTGATTCCCAGCGTTTGTATACCTCCTTTGCTTTGTGACGCTATTATTTGCCTGGTCTTCCTATAGTATTTAAAGAGTTATGTGATTTTTAGATATGTATTGTGTGTTTCAGGGTTTGCGAAGTGTTTTGCCTTTTATTATACCCAGCATTTAATATTTTTTTAGTTTTTTATTATGTAATTAGATAATTTGACGGTGCTTTTACGTTATCACTGATGTCAGTGATCGATAAAAAAAAAAAACTAAAAAAAAAAAAAGATTTTTGTATAAATGGTCTACTCGTGATTCATAGATAGGTTTACATTATTTTTTTCTAAAAAAAAGTTTGTAATCATTTGTCTGTAGTCGTCGTGCTAGGTTAAGTTGATCGTATAATTATAGGTATTGTATTCCAAAATTATGTTACCTATAATGAATTTACAATGTGAATAAGTAGAATGGCGAGACCTCATTCTTTAATGAAGTAAAGTCAATTACATAGATGCGTTCTTGTATGCAACGCGAATATACTCCGCTCTCCACTTCGTAAAATAGTGAATAATAAATGTATGCTGGAATTTAGAACTACATTTGTGCTCTATTTAGTTGATAAATAGGTGACTCGTTTCACTATAATGTTTGTTTAGGACTGAGGTTTCTCTTATTGTATGAATATTTTATTGAAGGTTTTATGCTATCGTGATTTCGTTAATAACAGCGTGGGGTACGGTTCCCACTCTGTCTGTAAGTATTAAATATGAAAAAGATAACCTTCCAAAGACAAAATATTGTTTTAAAACTTTTTTTTATCAGTGAACACTGAACATATTTCAGACTGTGACTGTACTATTTGCTGTAGAATTAGACGAACTAAAAAATGGACGAACAAATTCAAAAATAATTTTTACTTTTTTATAAATTAAATATCACCAGACTCGTTAATAAATGAATAATGGAAACACCAATATCGATTGTAACTGTAAGTGATATTTTTAGAGTTATCGATTTGATAGTTAAAAGTATTTTTTTATTTATTTATTTGACTAAACGCTTCTTTATCGAAGACGCTTTTACCTTTAGTAATTTTAAAGTTTTTAATGATTTCGAGGCACATTGTAATGAAAGTACTCCTTTTAAAATTATATCACAATCGATCTCTAAAGGCTAAGACTTCATTGAGGCGATTGTCACGAAAAATCGATTAAGTATTGATTTAAAAACCGCCTTATTCGATTTTCGGAAATCGCCTTATGAATGTCAGCCCGATATTATCATATCGTAAAACAATCCATGAATGTAACTCCAGTTTATTTATATAAGCTTCTTCGTAAGATACGTCTGTAGTTAGGTACTTATGTACAATTAAATGTTAATATAAAGCTTGGTGTTTAAATTCATCATCATTATTTCAACCGAAAGACGTCATACACACACAGCTATTTCGACCGGTTCTGTGCTTCTCTCATCCGCACACCTTGTGGCAGGCCTTCCAACGCTACGTCTTCCGGTACGCGGTCGCCACTCCAGAACTTTTCTGCCCCATCGGCCATGTTATGTGAGCTATGCGCCCTGCCCACTTCCACTTAGTTTGGCAATTCTTCGGGCTATGTCGGTTATCGGTGTTTAAATTAATTTACCAACTTAGTAGAGAGTTAATGTTTGCAATCAACTCAATGAAAAACTTAATAACAGAAATTATAATTACTGGTTGAATCATAGATATAGAATTCCGTAGATTGGTAATGTCAACAATCAAACGAGACCAAAAACCATTGATCTAAGTATATTTTGTTTGTTACAATAAGTACTTAAATATAATCTATTTTTCTAAGATTATGCATTTGTATGAAGCTACCTATCTTAGCTGTCGATATCAACAAAAATTAGGCTATCGCATCACTAAAAAATGAGGTTATAACTCCTTCGTATTTCTCTATTTGTTATTTCTTAAATACGGTGGTTTTAGGCATGCTAATTCATCTAAATCGTAAGTATAATAATGTTCTCATCATATTTTGCTTATAGCCGGCTTATTAGTGCATTGTTAATGCAGAAATAACGATTAAAACACATTGTAAACTTACTGGTGAAACGAGTAATCCTGGGGGTTTTTCTTTTTGGAAGATTCACATCCTGGTACTGCACAAGAAACCATCGTATTATGGTTATTTAATCACAGGTTATCACTCTAGTTCGCTTAAATAATTGCCGAAACGCTCACGTAAACAGTCACCGGGGCCGGTATGGGCCGGTAGCAAATACGTGTTTGGCCCTGTTAACAGCGTCACTTTCTCTCTCTTTCTAACACAGCAAAGTTCCGTTAAAGCGGGAGCTCTTATTCACTCTCATGCCCAATCTACGGAATTCTATATCTATGGGTTGAATAGTAGGCGTTGAGTCTACGGAGCGGAGGTGGACGGACGCGACCCCTGGCGTTATACATAAAAAAAAATGAAATATGCGAAGTTGAATTGCAAAGAGGTTGCAAGGGGTGGGCTCTCCTTGCCTCTCATTATAAATGTGCGTAAATATTGTTTCTGCGGAGCGCCTTTTGTCGGGCCTCATTAAGAAGCCATTACGGGTTCATGCTTAATCTGACTGACTTTTAAAGTTGAAATCATAAAATGTAAGCTCAAATTCGGTCCTTTGTTGATGGAGCGTGAAAAGCGGCAAAGGTGTTACTGTTTTGCCATAATTATAGGTGGTTCATATTATTTTCTGTGTGCCTTCATAGAAATCGATTTATTACAGGTAATAATTATGCTTATCTATGAAAATTCGGATTTGAAATAGATCAGACTTCCCTTTTGATTTCTTCCTGAAAGTAAATATTTAGATTTAAGTACATAACTGTAAATCACTGTATAATGCATGCAAATTCTCGATTGGATAGGCAACATCCAGTCGAGGAAAACGTGAAAAGAAATGTCCTAAAATAAGATTATTGCTTACTTGAGCGTAGCAACGGATCTATATCGCTAGAGCGAGCATCCGGTAGGTTAGTAATCTTTACCGTGTCGCTTTTATTTACTTATTTATAAATAAACAAAAAAAAAAAAGTTTATTTGCGGTAAAACATCAACTCAGCCTATCGCAGTCCACTGCTGGACATAGGCCTCTCCCAGGCTGTGCCACAACACCCTCTCCTACGCCTTCCGCATCCAGCTTCTTAAGGTCGTCGGCCAATCTAGCTGGAGGGTGTCCCACACTTCGCTAGGCGATACGCGGTCTCAACTCTAGGACTTCTGCTCCACCGGCCATCGGTCCTTCGACAAACATGGCCAGCTCACTGCCACTTTGGTTTGCGGTAAAACATGATACAAAGAAAAACAAAGGAACAAAACTCTGTGACCGGTGACCCTATGCGAGACAGACCCACAGCGCTGGTTTTCAGCGACAGCTGGCAACGTGTAACGTGTATTTAAAGAGTAGGTAAGTAATCTAAATGTATGGGAATTGATACCACACAATTTTTTTTTTGTTGATTAATTTCGAGTTGCAGGTCGTATTCTGAAGTTTCTGCCTGGCCACATGGGAAAAGGGCGTGAGTTAATATTCCAAAAGTTCATGGTTAAAGTAAACAAACCCTATTCTAATGTAAATTCTTACGTACACTCACTTTAGCAACATATATGTATTTAGAAGGTTTCAACTTTGTACTTCACCACTTCTAATACCTAATTATTGTTTGAATAACATAAATTGCAATTGGAAAATCAACAACGAAAATTGAGGTTATTGTTAATTATCAAATGACAAATGAAAAATATCATTAAGGTGATTTTAAATTAGAATTTGGTTTAAGTATTTAAATAATTAAAGCACTCATCTTGTAAGGGGCACTACGGCATCCACAGGTTCGTTTTCTGATCCATTTGTTCACATTTTCTTCATTACCTACATGGTACTTCTGGAACAGACCATAATTATGTATAGGTAGGTAAGTACGTATTTAGCTTGGAGTTTGATGACAACAGGTTATCGCAAAACATGTTACTATAACGTTATGTAGGTCACGTAATCAGCCTATAATGTTCTCACTGCTGGGACACATGCCTTCTCTATGAGACAGAGTGGGCCGTACCTAATCCACCACGCGGGCCCAGTGCGGGTTGGTGGATGTCACATGTCTTCGATTTTTTTAGTTCTAGGACATGCCGTTCCTCGCGATGTTTTCCTTCACCGTTTTGAAGGCAGTGGTGATGAAATTAAATAAAGTGCCTGCCTGAGTTCGAACTCACGGCCTAGAATTCGTAAGTTGGGGCTATATATACCTATTCTTGTTACTAAAACTTAACCGTCTTTTAATCCTAGTAGTACGGGAGGAGTGTCGGTTTTCACAAGGTTCTCATGATAAGTGCCGAAGTTTGTTGCGAACTTAGCGGGATGGCTGGCTTCCAGTCGTGGCTACGGCGAACTTTGACATTAGACACCCACTGTACAAAGTTTCGCTGGGTTCATTAACAATTATATAAAACCCTTTGTTGGTTTGTTCGCTACCGTTTTGTAAGGCCACACATACCTACCTACCTGTTAAGTATTAGTGTCGTTATTGTTCAAATTAAAGGTACTGGGTTGCAATCTTCGAACTTTGAACTGAAACTTTTGTGGAGGCTATTGGTTTTCGATATTTCAGCGTGAAATTACCTACAACTTTGGAACTAATCGTTCGTGAAGACATATATATTTTTAGAATTGGTTGCAACGTTTTATATTGAAGTCGGCTTTATTTTCTACCAACCTAGATAAATTTCCATTAGACCATGAGGTTGGTAGGTAATTGCAATGTTATGTGGGTTTTCACGCCATATAAATTGATAAGCACGTTGATAAGAGATGATGGGGCTGAAAACTCAAACTTTTTTGTTGATAGCTTGCGGGGTAATGGTACGAGTTCGTAGCCGACCGCAGACATCAGCAGCAGTCGACGTGTCGCTACGACACTACTGTTTGTATGTATTTCTATGGAATACCTTCCGCAGCTGCGACACGTCGCCCGACCGCAGATCGGTAGTGCCACCGACGCTGGAGCGACAGGTTCGGGATCATGACTGCAGCGACATGACGCTGCGACGCGTCGCTACGACATGTCGTAACGTCACGTTGTCTGCTGCTGCTGTATGCGGTCGGTTACGAACTCGTACCTTAATAGCATAACAATGGCTTCCATTTTGTCATTTCAACAACATTCATTGCGTTATTTACATTGTTGAGCAGACACATTTTTCGAAAATATGAAACAATGGATTTGCAAAATCCTTCAAAATGATTCAGATTGAGATTGATAGTCGTTACGCAATTAGGATGTAGTTCATTAAACAAATTAAATGTGACTCGAAAACATCTATCGGTTTCTCACTAAACCTCCCCTGGTTACTTATCTCCTTTGGTGACTGTGCTTTATTACAGAACTTTCGCAAGTTCACCATATCCTCATACTTACACATAATAAAACCAACATGTTTTGAAGATGGCGAAAAAAATGGGGAGTAAGTTATCTACTTGTTCCTGTACGCTTCACTTGTCATCCGAATCTCTCGTGGCATCGAGTATGGGAAGTCACGACCATAGCATATAAGTAGGTCAATCGATCGATATGCCTCGGGAGCGCTGATTATAATAACAATCGTGTAATCACAACTTTTTTGTCCCCCATCACTTGTTACCTACTAACAAGTGATGGAAAGCAAAAAAGTTGATATTCATCCTGTTTATCTAAACTAACAAGTTTAGATAAACAGGATGAATATCGACAGCTTAATGAATTATGTTCTTGTTTTTTTCGATGTTTCTATTTTCTGTAGGGAAATAAGTAATTTGTTAGGTAGGGTTGCCTGTCGGTGTCCAATAAAGACTAGTTGATAATTTGTGTTTTTTATTCGTGAGTTTTATAGAGGGGCCCGTGGCTAAATAATAAAACCCGCCCAGGTCGATCGATAAGGTTAAGCTATGCTTGCCGCGGTTGGTCTGTGTATGGGTGACCATCTTTACATACGGAGACCTCTCCGTGCCTCGGAAAGCACATTGGTCCCGGCTGTCATTCGTGGATCTTTGACAGTCGTTACGGGTAGTCAGAAGCCCGAAGTCTGCATGACTACCAGTCTTACCAACTGGTATCGTATTACCCAGTAACTGGGCTGTGGAGGTCAGATATGCAGTCGCTCCATGTAAAATACTGGTATTCTGCTGAATCCGGTTGGACTGAAAGCCGACCCTAACATAGTTGGAAAAAGGCTAGGCAGATGATGATTCGTGAGACTTTTATGGGAAGGCGTTTCTTTTTATTGACGATTTTTAATATTTTAATAATAAAATAGCCCGTAACGATATTACGAGCAGTGGTAGCCCAGTGGTAACGGCTGCGACTTACGAGTTGTAGGTCGTAGGTTCGAACCCAGACGGGCGCTTTACTTTGTGTAAATAATTTCATCACCACTGCTCGCAAAACGGTGAAGGAAAACAAAAGGAAAACCGGCATGTCCTAGAATAAAAAAATCGAAGACGTGACATCTACCAAACCCGCACTGGGCCCGCGTGGTGGATTACGGCCCACTCCTTCTCACAGAGGGGAGGCCTGTATCCCAGCAGTGGGAACATTATAAGCTGATTGTGCTAATGTGCTAGCATAATAACAATAAATCAGTCATGTTAATGGGGGATGGGGGTATATTTCAATAATGGTAGTGGCTATAAACATTATCGACGTCTCTCAGAAAACCCATTAAAGCTATTCGAAGCAAGAGCTTAGGTACCTATTTATAAATCAATTTGACAACCTTGAAATTAGTTCAAGCAGGTAGGTATCTACTTATCATCATCATCATTTCAGCCGAAAGACGTCCACTGCTGGACATAGGCCTCCCCCAAGCACCTCTACTTCGACCGGTTCTGTGCTTCCCGCATCCAGCGGGTTCCTGCGGCCTTCACAAGGTCGACATACCTATAGACAAACGATATTAATGAATCGACCCACGAGTTGGTACTTTAGCTTGATGATGATGATGATGCGTTCATTGATGCGATGTTATGACCCGTGATCCCGCCAAATGACCCCGCGCTACTGTTCTTTAAGGTGAATGCGCTGTGGTAGCCCGCATTCACCTTAAGTACGAGTTGCTCCAAGATGCTATTTTAGAAAATTTTAAATAAATAACGTTTAATGAAAAGATAATATGTTCATAAAACGAAAACGCGAAACGCTGTATAGGTCTAGGGTCTAGCTGCCTACATTTACACGATGCATATTTTGTGGTATACAATAAAATTGAAGCAATAAATGACTGGCATTCGTCTAAAAACTGTATCAACGAATGGGAGAATTAGCCTGGGATTAGAGATCCGATCTGTAGGAAATCCGAGGACGGTTGAAAGGCGCATAGGAACGGAGCCTCTCGCGGATAAAGCGGGCTACACACATACATAGCTGCAAGTTTGTCAAGCTTGCATGAACAAAATTAACTTTACCAAATAATAACAATAAT
The DNA here is from genome assembly GCA_914767645.1 of Hydraecia micacea. NCBI lineage: Eukaryota > Metazoa > Arthropoda > Insecta > Lepidoptera > Noctuidae > Hydraecia > Hydraecia micacea. The sequence goes on along the minus strand of OU611788.1, from coordinate 12,664,428 downwards.
TTTAGACGAGTTTAAAAAAATCGTGCAAGCATGTTGCTTGTGAAAGCGGCTTAAAGTTTGATAGAATGTTCATTATGGGGCTTGAACAAGCCATTGCACAACGTGGCTTGTTCAAGACTCAATGAAAATTCTTCTTGCTTGATTGATAGTACGTAGGTATGCATATTTAATGCAGTGTAGAGTTAGGTTAGAAGTAAAAAGCAAGTTCATCGTCGTCGCGCGTTTATCGCTCAAGCAAGAACTGGCACTACTCTAAGTTGCTTGAAACAGTCCAAGCTTATACCTTATGTAGTCTACATAAGGTATAAGCTTACATACAGGGTCAATTTAGCTAGCGATAGTATTTGATATCTTAACATGATAAAACATAGATTAATTTAATGTTTTTTTGTGGGGTCACCGACCGCAGTTAGTGTACCTACTTTGTCACTTGAAATATCAGTTTAAAAAGCAGTTTTTTTTTGTGTAAAAACAAAACAAAACAGATTTTCTCAAGTCATACTTCAAGGAACAAAAATACCAGCGGTCGTTGACCCCGAAAAAAAACTTCAAATCATTTTATTTTTCTATTTCCCCTCTATAGCGCAGTTGTGCAAGCTTGCACAAATTGAATGTTAAGGCATTGACAAGCTTCTTGCTGTGTGTAGCCGTCTTAACTGGCAGACTGGCATATCCACATCTATCTGTTCGTCGTGTTCTGTAGCCGACGAAGCTCGAAGGTAATCTGCCGGATGGCTTTTTATTTTTTGTCAGTCGAACGTAAAAGTTTCGCTTTGAGAGTTTTGCTCCAAATCCTGTCAAGAGCAATAGGGTTGTAATGGATCTCTGAGAGTCGGTTGTCATTTTTTGGGATTTGTATTTGGAGATTCAACAAGAAAAGATTTACACGATTGGTTTGTTTAAATAGGAAACTGGAAAACTCTGCCTATAAGTAACTTATTTATACAGTAGATATCTACTAGCAGCGCCCCGCGGTTTCACCCGCATAAGTTTCGATCCGGCGGGAATATCGGGATAAAAGTATCCTATATGTGTTAATCCTGTCATCTTGGTTATAAACTGTCTCATCATCTGCCTAGCCTTTTCCCAATTATGTTGGGGTCAGCTTCCAGTCTAACCGGATGCAGCTGAATACCGGTATTTTACATGGAGCTACTTTCTATCTGACCTCCACAACCCAGTTACTGGGTAATACGACATTCCTTGGTAAGACTGGTTGTCAGACATTCGGGCTCCTGACTACCCGTAAGGACTGTCAAAGATCTACGAATGACAGTCGGGACCAACGGCTTAACTTGCATTCCGAGATACGGAGAGGTCTCGGTATGTAGAGATGATCACCCATCCACAGACCAACCGCGGCAAGCGTAGCTTAACCTGATTTATCGACCTGTGCGTCTGTTATTATTTAGCTGTGTGCCAAATTTCATCCAAATCTGTCTAGTAGTTTTTGCATGAAAGAGTAACACACATCCATCCTCAAAAACTTTCGCGTTTGTAGTAAGTATTATAGTCTAGTAGGAAGTAGTCTGAAAACCAGTCTTACCAAGGGGTATCGTATTACCCAGTAACTGGGTTGTGGAGGTCAGATAAGCAGTCGCTCCATGTAAAATACTGGTATTCAGCTGCATCCGGTTAGACTGGAAGCCGACCCCAACATAGTTGGGAAAAGGCTAGGCAGATGATGAGTCTAGTAGGAAGTACGATTAAAGACTCGTGTTTATCTACCTATTGTGACTATCCATGTAAATATGTCGTTGTTGTGCCTTGCTTTATAAATACATATTATATGTAGTGTGAACTTTCTGAAAATAAATACAAAGGTTTTCCTATCCCCTTCTACCTAATAAATCTTTTTGTATAGAATTTCACCGGTTTTTTCCACCTGGTAAAAGAATCTTGTCCTATCTCGCATCGGGAAGACCTAGGTACCTTCCGCTACTAAGGATGAAAAAATACCTTATTTTTATAGAGCCTTCCGACGCGCCGCGATGAATACAAAGCTTATTTTTGTCATAAGCAACTTGAAGATTCTACACCTAAGTGTTTTCTCGGGCAACTTCGTAAAAATTGATTTGAAAATCTGACATGTTTTCTATTTATCAATACATATAGCCATCGTATCTCATACGAATCTACTTTGTGTAAATTATTTGATCACCATTGCTCTGAAACGCACGCACAGATCATGTTACGCAATATCTCAATTTGAATTATTTTAAAGGAGAATCCAATGCTTCTTAGGAGGGGTCCGTGGCTAAATAATAACAGCCGCACAGGTCGATCAATCAGGTTAAGCTACGCTTGCCGCGGTTGGTCTGTGGATGGGTGACCATCTTTACATACTGAGACCCCTCCGTGCCTCGGAAAGCACGTTAAGCCGTTGGTCCCGGCTGTCATTCGTGGATCTTTGACAGTCGTTACGGGTAGTCAGAAGCCTGAAAGTCTGACAACCAGTCTTACCAAGGAGTATCGTATTACCCAATAGCTGGGTTGTGGAGGTCAGATAGGCAGTCGCTCCATGTAAAATACTGGTATTCAGCTGCATCCGGTTAGACTGGAAGCCGACCCCAACATTGTTGGGAAAAGGCTAGGCAGATGATGATAAATCCAATGCTTCTTAAGTTCGAAAAATTGTTCTGCCCAACAACGTAAATAAAGCAATGAATGTTGTTGAACTGTCATAACGAAAGCCATTGTTACATTTAGCGTGTTACACAATTTTACCCCGCAGAACTGGCGAATTTTGTACCGCCTCAGAATCAAAAAAGCCGTTTCATACAAAATGTATGAGAAAATGAACTTCGATATTATTTTTTTCGTGGGTTATAAATGGTATAACTAACTGACTATAGATATAGGTAGTTAGGAAGGTAGGTACCTAACTAATCTCCAAGAAACAGCATCCAAACAACAATTCTACGTGTGATTCTGAGTTGCCAGTCATTTACGTAAAACTTAAAGTTCGAAAAGCTGCGAAAATATTCGTAGGCACTTGTAAATATTTATGTTCGAAGAAGTTCCACTTCAAACGAGATTTGATTGGAGTGGCTAAAAATTCAAGTGTTGGGATCTGGTGTATTTATTCACATTTAGTTTGAGTGCCTACTTCTTCAGGAATTATTGACGCAAAGTTTCTGAGATGTTAGCTCGTCTGAAATCTGAATCATACGAAGGCCGCTTGGACTCAGGATCTGCTAAGTACTGAGAAAAAGGGTCTTGACAGACGGACAGACAGACGAATAACGATGTAATCTTATAAGGGTTCCGTTTTTCCTTTTGAGGCACGGAACCCTAAAAATATCTATTCATCGCGAAGTTGCGTAAAAATATTTTGTATTTTTCCCGTTCACGGTTTGCTGCATCTGGTGCCGTTCCTCTTGTCATTTCCAGAATCTCCTTTTACGAGCTAAATCGACTTTATGCGATTGATTTGCTAGTTGCTAGAATTTACACAGTAGTAGGTCCTTTTATCTCACGTATAACATTTGGTTAAATACTTGAGCGCGCAGACTAGCGACGTGTTTTCATGTGCGACGTCGTGTGTTTTTCGTAAACTAGACTATGATAAATTTCTCAATCCCTGTAAGTTCAGATTTCTGACGTCGACTTAGCGTGTCTATAAGCATGACTGAGTCGTATAATCGTATTCAGTGTACAAGCTGCCACTGGGGAATCGGGCTCGTTCGTGCGTTGCCGTACGTATTCGCACGCACTACAACATAGGTTAGGTAAATAGGTACAAGACAAAAGTGCACCAGGGTAAAGCTTGTCTAATTCATACTCATTCACAATCAAAGCACCTTTATTGTAGAAACAATACATGCGGTAAAAAAGTAGATAAAGAGATGTAGACACCGTGTGCAAGAGTAGAAGAGAAAATAAAGTACAGACGCCAGCACATCAACCTACTACAATCTGTCAGATTTCTGTAATAGATTTTCAACTTTATCGCTAAAGCATAAGGTTCAATGTTGATTGTGAAAATTTGACAGTTAGGGGTAGGTTGATGTGCTGGCGTCTGTACATACAAATTAATATATTTAAGGGTATTACAGGACCTAAACGCCAAAAACGCAAGTTTTATAATGCCTAAAAGTAGGTATATGATCGACTACAGTAAACAAAAACAGAAAAATATATATGATATTCTTCAGGATATAAGTAATTATGCTAGGTAGATATTGTGTTGAAAACATAATACAACCAATTTGGTACGATAGAAAAAAATCATGAAGATACCTCTTAAAACTTTCTTTTTACAATAAAAACCATACTAATATACATACAATCATTCTGATTTTTTGTCAGATTATTCTACAAGCAACATACTAAAGCACTAGTATTTTATTTTTTTAGTCTAAACAACAGATTTTTTGTAAATAAATAATTGCTTCATATTTTGCTATAAATTACCAACGTTGTGTCATCGCGCTTCTCTTGTTTTCTATTCAGTCCGACAGTGACCACGGTTTAGGTCATGTGCGATGGACGTTATTGATGGCGCCAAACACGTGCGCCGAGTCCATTTAGATTGCCATCAAACGCTAAGAAGAAGAATGATCATTGCGTCCGTGGAATCGTTATTAAGTAAATATTTTGGGATGCATGAAGAAGCCTCCTCGTGTAGTGCAGTTTGTTCCGCCAGTTACTCAACTGAAGCGAGCGCTCGGCGCATCCTGGACAGTCAAACCCAACACCTTAGATGACTGGGCAATTCTTCCCTTGCGATGGTAGGGCTAACGCCCGCCTGGTTTGCGACCACCCTCCCACCGGAGTCCGGCGTCAAGCAGCCTGCTGTGTTTCGCCGAAGCGTGGGAGTTCCAGTGCCTAAGCATCTTCTGGGCAGGCTCGATCCATCACAGACCTCATCCATCGCTTTCCATCAGGCATGATCGAGGTCAAGAGCGGGCCCATTCAGCAATAAAAAAAATATATAAATTAATAAGGAAGCCTAAACAAAGAAAAAACGACAGGAATCCTAACTTCGCGTCACAATATAAACTCCTTTGCAACTCTATATTTTAACATAAACCCTTGAAGACTTTATAACTTCATGGACAACGTTTATTATTTAAAATTTAATTTTCATAGACTTTACCCCTTCGCAAAACCCCTGCTGGGAAGAGCGAACAAGGGAAATTAGAAATTAAAATTGTATTATAAAGGGAATTCTTATTTGAAATTTGAACAACACTGAATAAACGGGCACAGGGCATCGTCAACAATTTCTGAATAACTTGAAATTTCAAGCCATTTTTCCTTGTCATTTTTACCCCGTACAACAGTATTTTAAAAACGCCCAATCTATACAAATAAATAAAATTGGAGTGTCTGTTTGTAAGTAATATTAAAATAACCGCTTTTTACTAAATGCATATACACGGTACATATACCAAAATAACATTTTTTACAATTTTTGTCTGTCTGTCTGTTTGTTCCGGCTAATCTCTGAAACGGCTGGACCGATATTTATTTTTTTATTTTCAAAATGTATTTATTCGGACAACGAAGATTTTGACGGGAAAAAAATGGGTCCCATGAAAAAAAATCCACGCGGACGACGTCGCGGGTAACACCTAGTAACGAATAAATTAAGGCAGCTCCCCAGCTCCCAGTTCCGGTTTTACAGGTACAAGTTATACGTTCCTTTTTATGCTTTTGAAATAACTGGAAAATCTGACCAACTTCAAAATGTAAAGGAATATTTTATTTTGTATACAGGGTGTAATTTTAATCACCGTTTTCCTCTTAAGGGGTCATTGTGCTCATCATTATGAACAACTTTTACTATGGGACAAAACTTGAAATCGTAAAAAAAAAATCAGCTGTTCCCTACATTTTGACGAGTTATGCGAACATAAATGTAGGGAACAGCTGATTGTTTTTCATCCATATGGATGTAGACACAGAAAAAAACGGTTATTTTAATATTACAAACAGACACTACAATTTTATTTATTATGATCGTATGAATATGGATTTGAAGCACAATGTTTTGCATGCATTATATTGCGCACTACCGTAAAGCGTTAACAACGAATTATCACACCAAAACTGAAAGTCTCTCACCCTGTATCCCCATGTACTTCATAACTTGTCAAGTAATGTGAAAATTACTTTTTAACTTTATGATTCATGTTACACTTTTCTTTGAAATTTCTTTTCCAAGGCAATTCAAGTTGTATATGAAAATATAAAACCTGCTTAAAAGATTTAATCCTTACTCAGAAAATTCTATTCAAGGCACAAACTGGTTCATTTAAAGACTTGTTGAAAATTGAACCAGCAGAAGCATTTGACATTTTAATTACAAGCTACCAATTAGCACCATAAATGAGAAATATCGCGAACGAAACTTGAATTGATTCAATGGGAATACTGAAATACCGAAATACTTTTAAGTATTTTGTGATCCTGGAGCTTTACTGAAATAATTGAAAATATTCTGTGAAATTAAAACATTGCTGGATCAAAATCGTCATTAGCTTGTTTAAATGTAGGTATTTCAGAGAAGTTGTACTTAGGTACAGGCGCCAGCACATCAAGCTACTACAATCTGTCAAATTTCTTTAATAGTTTTTAACTTTATCGCTAAAGTATATGGTTCAATGTTGATTGGGAAAATTTGTCAGTTTCGGGTAGCTTGATGTGCTGGCGTCTGTACGTAAAGGACATGCAGAATAGAAATTTCTCACTTGCTCGTAACATTCAAATATTACATTCCGCACTACCACAAACAGCAAATGTTTACACCAAAAATAAAAGTCGTTTCCCAGCAATTAGATTTATGTATTAGTTATTATCTATACATCTATAGAAATAAATAAAATTGAAGTGTCTACTAGTTTTGTGCAATGTTACTTAGTTTGATGTACAGAATGCGTAGTTGACGGCTATCTGAAGGCCAATTCTCGTAATTTAAAACGTTCACAATCTAGTCAAAAATGTAGGGAAACTAGGTTGTATTTTTGACATAAGATATTGAGACTGAGATCAGACTGTGAAAGTTCTTAAAATTACGAGAATTACCCCTCTGATGGGTCTTTTTACACCCTGTATTTGCTTCTTCATAAATAAAACGAATGTGCATTTAGTTTTAGTAAACCGAGCTCGTACCTCCTTTGATCACTATCCTCTTTTGCCCAGATGTTTCTGACCCTGAAATCCTTCTCAAAACTGGAATTCCACGGGACTTTCACCGGAATGAACATTAGTGTCACTATAGCCACATTATATATTTTAGAAATCCTTCGAGAGAATATTTACCTTAACCCAAATCAATTAAATGCTTCAATGAATTGTCTGACGCACAATGCCCGTTTTGTAGCAAAATCATTCTGTATAAAATATACGAGGCCTCGTTAAAAATATATTCTGGTAACCGGTAAGTATGTTAAAATTTCGAAAGTCGGTGTCTGGTTCGCATTTTCGTTGTTTGCCACCGACTTCCGAAATTAAATTTACTTTTCACTTTGTAGTAGATATCTATTTTGGAAGTAGTTTGTTTTTTTTTTTGTAAAAAAGTTTTTATTTTTCACTTTTAAGTTGTGCTTACCCCCCATCATTCGTAACACTACTTGCTATGTAAATATCAATGACAGGAAGTTATTATTACATCGTCAATATAAACTAAGTGGCAAAAATGAAGCTAACTCAAAAACTACCCAAGCAAAGTTAATATGGGACCCTGAAGCATACACTATCCGTCAAATAAAGAATATCTGAAATCGATTTACAATTGGCGGAGATATCGCGCAGTATACATTAAAAAAAAAATACAGTCGACTGTATTTTTTTTGTTAATTATGTAAAGATACGGCACTTCTAGCCACAATACATCCTATGAGAATTCCACAAAGTCACCACTGAAAAGTCATAGGACATCAAATGACGTAATTTCGTTTACTTGAATTTTTACCAGTAATTTTGGTTTAAAAACCAAACTACTGAACCAATTTTGATGAAATTTCTATGGGACCAATCTGAAAAGTATATCCTTTCAAATAAAAAAAGAATTTAGCAAATTGGCTTATAATTAACGCAGTTCTGAGGTAATAAACATAAAAAAATGCTCAACCTAGTTGAGAACCTCCTACTTTTTTTGAAGTCTGTTAAACATCCTTCAATAACCGATCCATAAAGATAAAATAAAAGAACCGATATTTTTTCATTCGGTCTTTAAAGGTTAACAAAAGTCTCGGGATTTATGCTAAGTTTTAAAGAGTCCACTGAATATAAAAAAAGAAAAAACTTTTAGCTCAAACCTTTTCGCATTTGAGTTTTTAATTTGGCCACGACCTTGTTTCACGAAATTGTACACCTAAGTAAAAGTGAAACGAAATTTTTCTCTGCCCGAAAGCGAAATCACGATGAAATTTTAATTTGATTAGGAATCTGTCGGGGTTGAAATTGTTAGGTAAGCGAGGCATCATGAAATTCTCGTCCGACAAGATGCGAATTACATTTGTTTATCAATCTCGGGTCAGCTTCAAGCTCGGAAAATGGGTTCAATTTTAGGCGAAATAAATAACGTTAATAACGACCTTTTGGTTTAGAAGCTAACCGATTGGTTTATTTTGAAGAGAGGAAAATAAATATGACTGGTTCTACTGAATTACGAATGCAGCAATTAGAATTTAAATTGCCTTTTGATTCGTTGTTTTATTGTCAATACCGTCACCATTTTGATTGATTTTTTGTATATTTTACACGAATTTTATACGAATCTAATTTCAGGGTAGGTCCCGGAAGGAATCAATAAAACCACAGTATGTCGTATATGTTCAATAATTATTCCTAGAAATCGTTATTATTATTTTATTATTTGGTTAGACACACTAGTAGTAAGAAGTTCACAAAGACATAACAATTACAATCCTACAAGCTAACACTAAAATATATACAGGGTTATTGGAAAAACATCAACAACCTATTAAGAGGTCATTGTACTCATCATTGTGAACAACTTTTGCTATGGGACCAAACCTGAAATCGTGAAAAAAAATCAGCTGTTCCCTACATTTATATTCGTATAACTCGTCGTTTATACCTGGTTTAGGTTAAGGGAAAAGCGCCAAGGTATCCCGCAAAATCATTAATTACAACCCTCTAACGGCTGATTTTTCCAACGCTAGATAATTTTATTCCAGGAATAAATTTTGAATTTTTTACAGTTCTTCCATACAAAATCGGTCAGACGTCAATTTTATTCTACGAATAAAAATTACCCGTCGATTGAAAAAATTGCCCTAAGATCATTTATAATCCTATTGAATGACTCTTTCATGAACAATCAATAGGGTTATATGAACTTGAGGGTTCTTCAATTCTGTAAATACCTACATACTAATTGTTACGGTCGCGAATCATATTTTGTTCAACATAAAACCTGATACTGACCTGCAAATTGCAAGAAACGTAAGAAAATGTTAATTTCACGGACTACCCTGATGCTTGCCCTTTAAGGGCCGTAAGATCAATTGTAGTTTAAACCAAGAAAGAGAGTTTAATCTCTGGGCATCGATTATTTCATAAGATCAATGGTAGTTAATCGACTATTGGCAGTTTAAACCATCGATTAGTTTAAACTAGCCCAAAGGGTCGGTTAAACTCCCAAATATAGATTAAACCACAGAATACAGAGCGGAGATAGGTACTTCGTAGTCTGCACAGAGTACTTTTTGATAGACTGAAAGTAGTCTGTGCGGAGATATTATTGTTGCTGTTGTTGAAGCTTAAGCAGAAGTACTGTTGAAGTCTTCGGCTAATTTAGACCAAGTTTCGTCCTTTGTCTGATTGTTGACAACGTCTGTTTTTTTATTTTCTAAGACATTAGCGTATCTTTTTACTAATGTCGTTAATAGTTCGGTCTCGGAAGACGCAAAGTTTGGTACCCTTTTGTTAACAGGATCACTCATTTTAATAATATTAACAACTCAACAAACAAACTCAAATACGATACACAACAAACAATAATTTTTGAAGAAACAGGAAAATACCACACACAGATGTCATAAATATGTCAGTGTCAATGTCAAATGGATCTATTTGTTGCCATTGTTTTAATGAACGGATGAACGAACTTCGAATAAACTAAAGAATGTTGCCATGTGTAAAAGACTAATCGAAGTTTAACTAATCAGTTCACATTTTCCATTAGATCTTACGGCAGTAGATTAAACCATCGATTAAATTTCATCGTAGATTCCGATATCCATAGTTTAAACTGCTTTTGATCTTATGGCCCTAAGAGGACTACATGACCTAAAGCGCGGTCTTTGTCGGTCTGCATAGAAAAGAAAGAGAAGCGCGATGCCACAACGCTGGTAATTTATTGCAAAATATGAAGCAATTATCGATTTACGAAAAATCTAGTCTTTGGACAAAAAAACTAAAACACTATAGTTTTAGTATGTTGCTTGTAGAATAATCTGACAAAAAATCATAATGATTGTATGTATATTAGTATGAATTTTGTTGTAAATAAAAAGTTTTTAGAGGTATCTTCATGATTTTTTTCTATCGTACTAAATAAGTTGTATTATGTTTTCAACACACTATCATTCTAGCATTTATCCTGAAGAATATCATATATTTTTTTTGTTTTTTTTTTACTGTAGGCGATCATTTACTTTTATTGTTTCTAAAACTTGCGTTTTTTGCGTTTAGGTCCTGTAAGCCCCTTAAGGAAGGGGTCATATCATTATAGGCCGACCGCTTAACTGAGACGATGCCTGAGGTAGCAGCGCGGTGCGGGAGGGATGTGGTCAACTTTGTGACAACTATCACCCCTCCCGCACCGCGCAGCCACCTCAGGCAACGTTTCTGTTAAGCGGTCGGCCTATGATTTAGTTTACTTCCATCATGCGCTACTTCTAACATAATATTTGAGCTGATCTTTGAATAACAAACTACCTTATTCAAATATGCCTAAACAAACGTCATGTTTCTAAATGATGAACAGGCCTAAACACACCTCAAACTTCACGTTTGTACTCCTTTAAGGAGTAGTCAGATTTGTACAAATAGTGAGTACCGTTAACTACTCACTCCACATTTTGCCTCTCACAAACGTTACTATTTACCTATGTAATATGTATTTTCTCTGGTTTAATGCCCCATGGCATATTAATTGGCCTAAGTATATTAATTGGCCTAAGTATAATTGGCCTAAGTATATTTTTTTTGCCTATATTGTGTCCCACTGCTGGGCAAAGGCCTTCCCTTTTGCCTTCCAAACCTCCCTGTCTTGAACGATCTCTGGCCATGTTGGCCCTGCAAACCTCGTTAGATCGATAAACTAAAGTTACTTTTTACAAATGTGGGTACACACATCAAAAGTGTCTAAGGATCAAGTGTTTTATTGCCCTATTGAAATTAAATAAAAATGTATATTTAGATTGATTAAATAAGTACTACATTCTTATTTTCGTATCGATTGTACTCTTACTCGTTGTTTTTTTTATTAGGGTTCCGTACCTACCTCAAAAGGAAAAACTGAACATTCTTGCAAGCGATTTCTTACGGTTTGATCGCTTATTAACATAGCTGAAAAGCTATGAAGCCTCGTTACCAACATCGCGGTCATTGTACGATTTCGTCGAGCAGTAATTTGTATGTAACGATTTTGTCTGCGTGTGGTGATGCGAGCTCGTCCTCCATGTCGCTCTGCCATGCTGCCAGTGATGCGGTAACGTGTCCAAAGTTGACATTATACACTGAAAAAAATAATTTCTTACTACACCACATTAAAGCGATTTCATTAAGACTTACTGACTATGTACAGTAATAAGAAATGTTTGTAAAACAGTAAAAGCCAAAATACTATTGTAACAAAACAAAAAAAAAAAAAAAGGAAAATCACTGTTAGGTACTGTAATGTAAGTAAATTTCAATGGTTTGTACGATATCACCAAATGAATAAAACAGTTAATTTTGTGACTTTTTAGCTAATTAAACCGTTAAAGTTTACTGTCATGACGGTAACATTTTGCCTCAAGTTTTAACTGTTTTCGGATCAGTAAAAAATACTGTTTTGAACGTTAGCCTCATATAGAACTGTTTAAAGCAGTTCAGATCAATGTTTTTTTAATTTTTATTTACTGCTTATTTCTTTCAATGTAACACTTTGCATAGTGCCCAGAGCGATTGCCACAGCACGTTGCCGAGATCCAGCTTCCAACATTCCCACGGCTCTGATCATTTCTTCTTGGCTCAAATGACGTCTTCTCTCCATAATAACGTTCTTCTGTATTGATAACACTCAGAAGTATGGCACAACTTTTACTCATTTGACTTCAAACCCGTTGCAGGGTTATACATATAGGAATACGACGTGACAAAAGATTTTCATCTTTTGACCGAAATTCAAATTAGAATTAAATATTCCCTTTTGAAATGACGAAATAGGAGTAAAAAAAAATATAATTATAAAACCAAATTTTTTGTAACTAGCAAAAACTTGTTTCATCTTGGGGTACTTTTGATGTGTGTAAGTATTTAAATCTATTTATCTTTGCAAGATATAGTAAACAAAATGGGTTAGGGCCTTTGGTACTGGGGTACGAGGTAGGTACTTATTCCCTGGGCCTGTAGCGGTATCTACAACGCCACATGCGAACAACGCGTCATACTGACGTCACGCAAATCCTGCATCTCGCAAGCAGAGTTTACCGCGTAACAACGGCCTGACATGAATCATCGGGCAGTTGCCCGCCAGAGACAACACCCGTCTGGTCGTAGGATCCTCCCTTTTCTATAGAGTATGAGTGAACTTTACACCCTGTTCCTCATACCTCTATAGGCCTATTGTATGCGATCTAAAAAATACCTACCTAATTGGTAAAACAGTCGTAGGATATTAAAAAAACAAATCCAAAATCAGCAAACTTTTGCGGACCGCATTCCTCTCAGGATTGTTCCGAAGCGTTTCTCTTTAAAATTGCCGTGCATTCTAATTCCGGCCAAAATTTTTGTGGAAACAACAACAACACAAAAATTTTAAGGGTCTATTTGAACTGGCAAAAACGTAGCTATATCAAATTAGTCGAAGGGACTACATACCCGAAAGTCCCTGTAAGTCTCGTTTCACCTTAGTGGCTATATTTTATACTAGCTGCCCCTCGGGGTTCCTCGTAAAGGGAATTAATGAAATCCTGCCCCTTCAATAACGTAGGGGACTAATAATATAGCTTACATTAATTACTTTTGTGAAAGTAATCAATTTAAAGGTAATACCGTAAAGTTTTCATTAATATTTTGCGGCAGAACAAATCCCAGCGACTTATTATACCTTTTAGAATTTGTAGGCGTAATTTTGATCGTATCTTTCGTACTTTGTTTGAATAATGGTTGTTAAATCGTTTTGAAGATTTTCGTAATAATGAAAGTCAAATAGCGACAGAGGAAGGGTTGTTTAAACCGTTGTTTAGGGGAAAATGAGTTTACAATGACGTAAGACCGAAATAGCGAGTTAAGGCGACTACAGCCATACGTATCGGAGTTGTAAATTCAAGCCTCAACAAGTTTGTAAACGGCTTTAAACCACCCTTTGAAGATTACGGTGTAATTGTAAACATGCATGACCTTCTTCATGTCTGTTGCTGTTTAAAGGCTATGTGGTTTGAATAATGAAAACAGGTAGATCAAGTACAGACGCCAGCACATCCAGCTACTACAATCTGTCAAATGTCTTTAATAGATTTTCAACTTTATCGCTAAAGCATAAGGTTCAATATTGATTGGGAAAATTTGACAGTTTCGGGTATCTTGATGTGCTGGCTACATACACTGCTTCGTCTTAGCGTGTCGATGGCAATCTAAATAGAGTCGGCCTATGACTTACGGACATAACATTAGTTCGGGACCCAAACTAAGAAATAATGAAAACACGATTTTGCAGTTGTTACTAATCTGAAGACCAATTCCCGTTATTAAAAACGTTCAAAATCAGGTCGCAATCTCATCTCAGCGACAATCAAAGTCAAAAACTTGTTCAAAAATTTAGGGAAATTATAGGTATATTTGACAGATTGAGACTGAGATTAGACTGTGAACGTTCTTAAAATTACGAGAATTATCCGTCTGATGTGGTTTTGCCCATTTGAATTTTTATATTTGTAACTTGTTTAGACTGGTCAGCTACTTTCGTAAAGTGAAGGCTGCGCTGACGTTCATGTTGGGGGTCACCAGTCTAGAGGTATGAGGAACAGGGTGTAAAGTTCACTCATCTTCCATAGAAAAAGGAGGATTCTTCGACCGGGTGTTGTGTCTGGCCGGCGACTGCTCGATGATTTATGCGGTAAACTCTGCTTGCGAGATGCAGGATTTTGCGTGACGTCAGTATGACGCGTAGTTCGCATGTGGCGTTGTAGACACCGCTACAGGCCCAAATCTTCGTTGACTGACTTCAAGCTACGAGTTTAGTACCTTTAGTAGCGTCCATCAGTACAGTTCTAGGTATAGATAATACCAAAACTCGGCCAGAATTTATCTAGATTAGGTCAAGCCGACTCACAGACACCGCTTAGCCCTCGCTGCATTCGTACATATGTCTAAATTGAACTCATTAGTCTTTAAAAAGGAATATTAATGAGCTGTGCCAACATACATTTTCTTTTTCTTTAATGGCAGCTGAATCTTTTGTGTGTAGCCTTATTGCTGTATCAGCCATGTATTAAGATTCCTTTTTAGATTTAAGCAATGGGTGATTAGATTATAAAAAAATAAAACTTGTGGTTCTGTGTTTAGGTACAGGAATGTATTGTAGACTAGACTTACATTATATAATATTAAAATATGTGATCGTAAGTAAAAATTTTTTTGTTGTTTTTTTTTTTGTTAAAATATTGTACTTGTGTTGTGTAAATTGAAGATTTATGTACTTTAACCACTTTAATGTTCAATTGTTCAGTCGTTATCTCCAATTGTAGTTGAATAAAATTGTTTATTTAAATTAGCAACTTACTTTAATAGTAATATTTGCATGCCAAAATATGGCGAAATGTGTCATCGCACAAGAATATTTTATTTACCACATTTTGTATTACAGCTTTTCATAATCAGCCAAGCCTTTTCCCAACTATGTTGGGGTCGGCTTCCAGTTTAGTCTGGGTAATACGATATCCTTAGGAAAGACTGATTGTCAGACTTTCTGACGACCCGTAGCGACTGTCAAAGATCCAAGAATGACAGCCGGGACCAATGGCTTAATGGGCTTTCCGAGGCACGGGGGCTCTCTTTATGTAAAGATGGCCACTCATCCATGGACCGACCGCGGCAAGCGTAGCTTAACCTGATCGATCGATCGACCCGTGCGGCTGCTTAGCCCACGACTCTAATTTCTGTATCAGCCCGAAATGTATTCAAATTCCAGAAGGTTTTCTTTGCAAAACATTGTTTTGTTTCATCCAGAGGCTGATGAGATGGCTATTTATTTTATTTACGTCCTCATTTAACCTTTTAGGGCTGCTCAATAGGAAAAAAATAAATGTCTGGTGAATTTATAATGATTGTGTTGTACAAATTGAATTGGTTAATTATGTTAAAACCCGTTTTGTTCTTTTTTTTCATTTGTGGTTACAATTACTGAGAAATAAAGAGAATCTACACGCATCGGCAAGCTTAGTGTGGGTCCCCCCCATCTAGATGGACGGACGACCTGAAGGTGGCTGGGACAGACTGGATGCGGAAGGCCGAGGACAGGGTGTTGTGGCGCAACCTATGTCCAGCAGTGGACTGCGACAGGCAGAGTTGATTGAAAGTGAATTTGTATATAGCCTTTAATATCTGAAATGAATAAATAACTCACTAGTAGGTAGTATTTTTGTAGAACCTTTTTACTCTTCTACGAGTATATATTTTTTCTATATCAACTGACTGATATATCAACGCATAGCCTAAACCGCTGGTCCTAGAGACATGAAATTTGGAGGGTGTGTCCTTTGTGAAGAGTATCCACTAAGAAAGGGTTTTTAGAAATTCCACCCCGAAGAGGGTGAATGGGGGAGGGTAAAATTTCACGCGGACGAAGTAAATAAATAAAGTACTAAGAAAATCCTGAAAATTCACGGTCGGTCAGCACTATAGGAGTTCATTGCAAACACTTGTAACTAAGTAGGTACCTACCTACTTTTCTAAATTATGTAGTCGTTGATTTTGGTGCACGGTACCTTTAAAGGTAACTCTAATGAGTTTTATGTTGGCATTGGCACCAACTTCAGTGTATAAAATGTATGTATACTACTGAATAAATCATTAAAAAAAAAAAAAATCAAGAACTCTTTTACTGGATGCAGAATACAGAATGCAATTTTTAGCAACTTTCCTTCGACTCCTGGCAGAATTTTCTCGGAAATCAGAGCTCAGGACTCTTTTGACCACTTTTCTTTATTTCTCAAAGTTTTCCCTAGAAATCCCAATTCAAAAAGTGAGGCTATTTATTCTGGAAAACAGTACTGGAAAATAGTTCGTGTAATCTCCACCTAAGTCTTGACCTGCCAACCCTACCTAAGCCTAGGGACATGAGGCGAGACACCGGTCGCTATTAGCTACCTAATGCTCTAGTGTGTGTACCGGGCCTTAGTTTAATTGGATTATAAGGCCAAATGGTAAACCAGGCTGCTTTTATAAACGTAGTGTCTTGAAAGGAGTTTGTGTAACCGGGCTCTGTTCATATCACACATACATTTATTTTAGTAGTATGTATGTAGATATATGATTTTTTTTTTGTCTGTATGTCTCATAATATTTGTTTAGTGAATTGTTTTTGATTTTATGTACTTTTTGTGTCTCCTTTACTCTTTCACACACTGTCTACATCTCTCTATCTATTGTCCCATCGCAGGTATGCTGAAAGAGATTTCTTATGAAATAAGCGAACGTTCCGGCTGTCATTCGTGAATCTATATGACAGTCGTTAGGGGTCGTCAGAAGCCCGAAAGTCTGACAACCAGTCTTACCACGGGGTTTCGTATTATCAGTAACTGGGTTGTGGAGGTCAGACAGGCAGTCGCTCCATGTAAAATACTGGTACTCAGCTGCATCCGGTTACACTGGAAGCCGACCTCAACATAGTTGGGAAAAGGCTAGGCAGATGATGATGAATTATAAACCTGAAAAAGTATATTGTTGGGCCTGATTATTTTAATCTTGGAAAAAAAAATACTCAATGCACTAGAGCACAAAACCCGACTTTATGTCGCCTACGCACGTAAAGACAAACTTTTAGAGCATGAGAAGTGAAAACCATATTTTCTCATACGTGTTCACGGCCCAATTAAAAAACGGACTTCAGAGAGGTAGCTTATAAAATAAAAAACTGTACCCACGAGCGGAGCACGGGATACAATTATAATTAACCTAATCCTCAAAGCCTAAAAAATGAAAAAGGTGACGAGCGCTTTTTTTGTCACGTTAGCCAAAGTTAATATAAAACGTGCCGTGAGCCGCACTTAGTAACGAATTACCTGCTCGTAGGTTGGTACAGTCAACAGCATGTCCATGTCATCATCAAAATATTTTATTTGACATAAACCTTCATGGGCACTTATGAAATGCCAGAAGCGACGTTTCCCATGGAGCTGGCAAGAAACTCTACGGTTACTCTTTTCAAAGTAATTGGCTTTTACAATGTTTTCAAATTAAGTGTTAACAGGTATGGGGGGAGGGGGGACAGTGTAGGGTAGGCCTGAGTACCTACGTTAAGTACCTTGTACTGACCAGGTACTTAACGTACCGTTTGACATTGTTTTTCATAGCAGTAAGGGCGGATTTCAGGCTGGAATTACTGCTCGACCGACGATCAGCTCTGACATCGGTCGAAGTTAACAAAGGCTTATGTTTAACTTATCACCAAATAAAGTAAAATATTACATCAAAAAAACACTTTGTACTGCCAAAAATAGTACCTAAGTGATCACCAAAATTAAAACTCCATTTTATTGTAAAATATCTAGGTAAAGGTATTTTTATTGTCATTTGTATTTTTTTGGTGGTCATTATTTATATTAAACCCCGTTAACAAACAACAACTACAGTGCAGCCCAGATGAATTGACGAGGACCGTCAGTCTGGCGTACGTCGGTCGGGCGTACGTCGGTCGGGCGTACGTCGGTCGAGCGTACGTCGTCGGTCGCGTGACGAGCTATGTCGGTATATGCGGGCAATCATTTAGTGCGACACCACAGAGTACACTATAATATACTGAAATGCGACACTGACCGAGCGACCGACCACACACGCGTACGCACTATCTCTTGTGACCTCTCTTGTGAATATTAAGTTTGCCGTGAGCTAAGCACTAAACTCTCGGTCACGACCGATAATCAGCGTGAACCGTACGCGCTGACCGTCCGACGGTCCCACTAAATCCCTTACGTGCGGCTGACTGTATGTAGTATCGGTTTTTGGTCCATTAATTAAAGCTTTGTGGGCTGCACACTGTGTTGAATAACAATTTCACAGATTGGAAGTATGCGGTCTTAATGCGTATGCACAGAGTAGGTAATGAATGAAGAGCTATAGGCCTAATTGAGGTTGGTGTAAAAGAACTAATAAAATAAATAATTTGCCTTTTTAAATATGGAAAGAAGTTAGCCAAGTTAATACTAAATAAAGGGAGGACAAGCGCGGGTGCTAATTGGCAGTCGATCACAGTAGGTAAACTAGCAAAGAGCGACCTGGAGGTCTACTTCCTAAGCACGAAATCATATCCCACTCCGTGTCACTTACAGACATATCGCTCATTTGGAGAAACATCGACTTAACTGCTACTTTTTTACATTTTTGTACGTCTTTGTTTCTCCTAACGTACAGACGCCAGCACATCAAGTTACTACAATCTGTCAAATTTCTTTAATAGATTTTCAACTTTATCGCTATAGCATACGGTTCGTCTGGCGTCTGTCATATTCAACTCATTTTTGGGAAAAAATGCATTTACGTCGATGTTTCTCCAAATAGGCGATATGATTAGTTCGGGCCCGAACTAAGAATGAATGACAACACGATTTGACAGAAAAATTTTATTTGACACTTGTTTTGACGAATGAATTAATTTCGGACGGACCCGTATCTCCTTTGACGGACTTAGAGAGTAGACCCCCTGTTCTGGGTACGTAGAGTGCACACGCCAGCTCGAACATTATCATTCCATTTGTTCAATACTCTCTGTTCATGATACTAAAGCGGTGCTAATGCTAATCCCTGTGGATTATAATTTTGATTTAATTGTCTTCCACGAGAGGCTTTCCACGTTCAATTTCGGTTTGCGAAATGTGGTTTCCTAAAGAATCTGTTATAATTTTTATTCTAAACAAGCTTATGCACGCGACTTCTGCAACCCACCTCGTCGCATCGCATCCCCTGTCTGCACTATCACTTAGCGTTTTTTCTGGCTTTTTTTTTCTTTTAGATCGGCTCCTACGGGTCATAGTCTGACGTTAAACGCAAACATATTTTTTTAAATGCGACTGGTACTCGTAGTTTCTGAGATTTTCGCGTTCAAACAAACAAAGTTTAATAGTATATAGATTAAGATGATATGAACACAAGTAAGAACTTATACCTAATTAATCAATAAAAATAACAATATTATAATCCTAACTTAACTAAAACTATTACCAACAAAAATATTGCGTCGAAAAATTCATCCTTGTCGCTGTGGATTGGTAATAAGATACTGGCGTCATTAAATTACCACGTTGTATAGTAATTAATGCCTCTTGCCAAGTAATAGCAGCCCTTGGGTCACGGGACGTGTTAACCAGCCGTTTCGAAATTTCCTTAAAAAGGCCATGAGCACTCGGACCTGATGGTATAAACCCCAAACGGCTCGAAAATATAATTATCAGTAAATGTATGCTTACGCCGCTTGAAGTTTTTCACAGACGCAGCAGCAGCGTCAGCACAGCACGCCGAGCCAGGAAGATGGGGTGGCCCAAAGGTATCGACACACGTTGCGTCCCATACTTAAGGCCTAAGGTCTACCCACCTTCCGTGGAAATAAAGACATGCAGTCCGGTCTCCTGCCATCGTTACGAGACAAGCCATTGGGTTCTAATACAGCTGGACAGTGACAGCGATGAGGAGAACAAGAAGGAGCTCCTAGTCGCAGGGAAGCAGCGAGACGGAAAGTAGTGTCGTCGAACAAAGTGCCTATGTTCGACGACGGTAGTTCAAGAAGCATGATTGAATTTGGAAAGTACTTTTCCTCCTTGGACTCCATAATCCAGGGTGTCTGGGACACATGATTCTAAGCCCTCCTACGTTGAAAGTACAGACGCCAGCACATCAAGCTACCCGAAACTGTCAAATTTTCCCAATCAACTTTGAACCTTATGCTTTAGCGATAAAGTTGAAAAATCTATTAAAGAAATTTGACAGATTGTAGTAGCATACTTAGTAAGTTCCATACATTTTGACTGCGTAGGTATTGCACTTTTCTATGAAACAGCTGTTTTATTTCTGATAAC
Organism: Hydraecia micacea; assembly: GCA_914767645.1. Taxonomy (NCBI): domain Eukaryota; kingdom Metazoa; phylum Arthropoda; class Insecta; order Lepidoptera; family Noctuidae; genus Hydraecia; species Hydraecia micacea. The sequence continues at coordinate 12,643,954 of OU611788.1, read as the reverse complement.
CGACGATAATTGACCCAAAGGTTCCAAAGGTTGACTGGTAGAAAATGCCTATGGCATTAAGTCCGCCTCTGTACATTTGTGCTTAAAGTATTAAATAAATAAATAAATAATTTTCTACACTAGGATATACATACAAATAATACCTACATGTTCTGATAGGAATATAAAAATACAACACTGGGCAAAACTTTTCTTTGTTGCATGGCACGCAGTCCATATCCACGCAATATGCTTTTCATAGAGAAACTTGTTCAAAATGGCGTGTAAAAATCACTCTGTTAACGAATGCTGGTGAATAAATCAACAGCCTTTATAAAAGCGAAAGCAAAAATCAACGCAGAACATAAAATGCCTCGACGAACATTTTATTTGGTGTACCAGGGTAACATGAAAACCCTGCCAGTGCTTTTCTATTCAGAGGCACACATATATAAACTAGCAAGCTAGCTAGTATATAATATATAGCCTCTGACCGCGACTTCGTCTGCTTGGACTTCAGAATTGGGTCCAGAGACAAATGAAAAATGTGTGAGTAGTAAAAAGATAACGGGATAATGGCAGAATCGCAAAGCACGACTCAGCCTATCGCAGTCCACTGCTGGACATAGGCCTCTCCCAGGTTGCGCCACAACACCCTGTCCTCCGCCTTCCGCATCCAGTCTGTCCCAGCCACCTTCTTTAGGTCGTCGGTCCATCTCGTCGTCGATCGGTTCCACACTACGCTTGCTGATACGTGGTCTCTACTCCAGGACTCATCTGCTCCACCGGCCAATCGTTCCTTTGACAAACGTGGCCAGCCCACTGCCACTTCAGATAGATAGATAGTTTTGTCATTTACCAAGATAAAACGTATCCTATGAGTTAATCCAGGTTATAAACTATCTGTGTGCCAAATTCCATCCAAATTCGTTCAGCTGTTTTTGCGTGATTGAGTAACAAACATACAAATTTTCACATTTATAATATCGGTTGTATAGCTCCGCTATTCATGCAAGCCTGTTAGCAACGCCGTCATATTTTCCACAGTGCGTACTAAAATCGATTGGCTTGCTTCACCATTGAGCGAAGTAAACAAATAAACAACCTTTTATGTTAGGAGAGTGCTAAATAACAGCTATTCATTTTATTTACACCATTAACACACATTTTATAGGTTTATAGCATATAACAGCAAGGTTAAATCCATCACACTAATATTATAAAGGCGAAAGTTTGTGAGTGTGTGTGTATGTGTGTTTATATGTTTGTTACTTCTTCACGCTCAAACGGCTAGACCAATCTTAATAAAATTTTGTATGGAGGTAGCTGACACCCTGGATTAAAATTTAGGCTACTTTTTATCCCGAAATTCCCACGGGATCGATACTTATGCGGGTGAAACCGCGGGGCGCAGCTAGTTATTCATATGTGGACATCAGAACTTTACATGCGTTGTAAAATAATTCGTTTTAAAGCTATAATTACTTATGGTCTCTAGTTTGCGGGCAAACAAAGGTTTACCTTACCTACTAAATACATCCATACAGGAGGAAAGCACGGCTCTATTAATTAGCGTGCTTGTACATTATACAAATGAAAATAATTATATATAAAACTAAAAATACTACTACTAAGTTAAAACTTTAAATGACACTAAGAATATATTTTTTTTTCTTTAAAATTCTAAGATAATATTTACATACATATAATATACATATAAATGTAATAAAGCTTCTGGAGTGGCGACCGCATACCGGAAAACGTAGAGTTGGAAGGCCTCCCACAAGGTGGACCGACGACCTTGTGAAGGCCGCAGGAACCCGTTGGATGCGAGAAGCACAGAACCGGTCGAAGGGGAGGTGCTTGGGGGAGGCCTATGTCCAGCAGTGAACGTCTTTCGGCTGAAATGATGAATGATTTACATAAATTAAATCCTAAAATTCTTAAAACGATAATAATAATATGTACACAGTCAAAGTATATAACAAAAGGAGAGGAAAGAACTAGAGGGCATCAAAAATTCGTCCGCATCTCTGTCAACCAGGAAATGTGCCCAACAGTCTGGCAGCATTGCCACGTCGTATGGCGCCCTGTAGGTACTTAATAATTATATTACTACAAAAACATCAAAGTTTTCTAGTTGCTCTAAAAACTTAAACACACACGTGCAATCAATCAGAAAGTTTTCTTGTAAACACCGTAAAAAAAATGGAAATTGAATGGAAATTGGATTTTCGTACCAACTAAGAAATTAGTTTACATTCGTTTGCATCCTACATGTAAGTAGCCTAGTATCCAGTAGCCTAAAGTAACCTTACGTTTCAGGTTTTTTTGTGTTCCTTTTTTCTTGTCTGTTTAAATAGCGTGTGTACAGTCACCAAAAGAGATAAGTAATTAAATTTAACTTGATATATGAACTGTTTGCTTTCTATTAATTAAATTAAATTTCATTCGAAAACATCCATCGGTTTCTTAATAAACTTCAACTGTATCCGACGACCCTGGTTTTTTATCTCCTTTGGTGACCGTACATAAACTGTTACGTAAATAAATAATTATTATTACTCTATTGTATCCTATCCTACATGTAATCATGTTGTGTCCTACATAATAGCCTGGCTCAAGAGTTTATGGTACTTACATACGAAAGTGGCGAGACAGTAATCCAGGCTCTCATCTTGGGTCTCGTACCCATCCCAAACCTTACCATCGGACGGTTTCGGAGTCACGTTCCGACTTACGGAACATTTAATGATCGATAAATAAGTAGGTACTTCGAGGTTTCGAAACAAAATGAAAGTAAACAAAGTATTTTGTTACGATTTAAGAGAGTCATCGATTTTGTGTACCCTTCAAAAATTGGCAAAGAACTTGGACTAATTAAGGAAAACACATTTTCCTTTTTTTGGTTAATAAATTAGGATGTTCTAACAAAAGGTACTGCCCTATACATACTCATTTAAAAAGTGATATAACCTTCCTGTTTTCTATCTTAAAAAAAATTACAGTCTTGTGGGTGCAGAACATTCCAGCTCTCTCTTTTAGATATTTTATTAATTCATTGACCTTAATTTTCGCCTTTATCTGGATGATAGAGCAGTCTCGATCAATCCTCATTTTTCTGTACAGTCTAACAAGACTATAAACCCCAAAACTAAAACTCCAGTACAACAGTATCCACAAACCACAGCTTACATAAGTTGAGAGGGATCATTAGTTTCAGGTAATATGAACCCTCCTTACACAGAGCCCTGTGATTTACGTACAAATTAAAGTAGAAAATATGTAAATCCGGAGGGGCGAGCTTGTTGGCCGTGGCCTACATCCGGCCCACACTTAGCTGACCGACTGGGGTCATTCATTTTAAGGCTCGTTTACACGGGGACAGTTTCACGCACGACGAAAGACGAGAATGTTCATACGAGATTCGGCGGGTGATTATCAAATTCATTGTGCTAATACAAAACCTCGCATATTATACGATTATGTCATACGGAGCTCATTTTTCAAAGTGCGGAAAGAAGAAAACTCGATAAAGTTACCATTTTAAGGGTACCGTACCTCAAAAGGAAAAACGGAACCCTTCGTTGTCCGTTTCTCTGTCCGTCTGTCAAGACCCTTTTTCTCAGGAACGCGTGGAGTTATCAAGTTGAAATTAATATCAAATACTCAGAGCTGCAATCCCTTAACACAATCAAAAGATACAGGCGTTTATGTTCTGTTTATGCCGCTTATTTTGACACACGCAAGTCAAAACCAATAGGGTACTTCCTGTTGACCTAGAATCATGAAATTTGGCAAGAAGCAATGTCATGTAGCAAAAGGTAAAATCCGAGAACCGTAAATTTATACACTCGGTGCATGAGTCTGACTCGCACTTGACCGGTTTTTTGTTTGCAACACGCGCGTTGTGAAACGTCACGATTGTCAGCATTTATAGCTTTCAACTGACAATTTTGACATTCGAGGCGTTTAGCCTAAGCCTAACTTTGGCTCAATATCAGCAGGGCATCAACCAGCTACCGCTACTTACGAAAGTAAGATAATTTTGGAAGCTGTGTTGGGATAAGTACTTACTACAAGGATAGGAGAAGAAGAAATGCTACGAGGATATTTTGGCGCCTGAATGACAAAACAAGATGGCGACGTTAGTTCAGATTTCGGCCACGCGCCAGAATAAAGGTACGAGTTTGTAGCCGACCGCAGACAGCAGCAGCAGACGACGTGACGTTGCGACACGCCACAGCGTCGTGTCGCCGCAGTCATGATTTCGAACCCAGCTGCTCCAGCGTCAGTGGCACTACTGAGCTGCGGTCGGGCGACACGACGTCTGCGGTCGTGCGACGTGTAGTCGGGCAACTTGTCGCTTGCTGCGGAAAGTATTCTAAAGAAATACATACAAACCAGTAGTGTCGTAGCGACACGTCGCCTGCTGCTGCTGTCTGCGGTCGGCTACGAACTCGTACCTTCACATTGTAGCGTTGTAGTTACCATGAATTTGCCTATGGAAGGTATTGTTTCCACGACTTAACTTTATTGTCTCCCTTCTATAATCTCCTATTCGAAGCGAAACACTCTCACCGTGTAAATGGCCTATTATTCACGCCTCTTCATTTTCATTAGGGCCTGATGCCCGGTAAAACCTCACGAGGGCCTCCGGTTATCCGCAGGCCTTTTTACACGTAAATGTGGACTTTTTAACGTTGGAATTAAAGATCTGAGTGGAATAACAATTAAATTATTTTGATATGAATTAGTCATTCACCCTTTTATTTGGTCCGTTTTGTTAAAAGGATTGTTAATTGTTTTCGTTTTATTTTGTGGAGGTATTAAGCTGCCAGAAAAAATAAGGTTATTAGCCAGCCAATCGGATTGTCGGATGCTAGATAGTAGCTTACGACCGACTGCTTCGCCTACATTTTGACATTGGAAATGTCTTTTCGTTCGCTCCAGGTATAGGCTCCGATTTTACGAAAAAGTGCGATCCCCTTATATCTCGGAAAGATGTGAAGATATGATATTGAAAAAAGACTCAAAAGACGCGTATTCACGAGAGCTGTAAGTTGCAAAAAGAATTATTCGAGAAAGTCAAAAACGAAAAAAGTTATGGCTGAAATAGTGAAAAAAAAAAACGGATTTTTGATTTTGGCCCTCGATATTTTGGAAACGAGAAAAATTCCTCTGGAAAATTTAGTCAGCTACAATTTGAGCCTAAAACAAAGACAATCGGGTTAAGGGTTTGCCCTGTAGCCTAACCTTTTTGAAAAAAGTCAGAACGACATTATTATTCAACGTTGTAGTTTTATTTCGTAACCTTTTCCTTATTCCGACTTTCTCGTCGCTCAGCGACAATATTTTTTCGAATTCCGTAGATTAATTTCCAATGTGCTCGATAGTCGTGTGAGGCACGAAATCTGTGAATTTGTTTTTAAATTTTGGAACACTGTCAGTCATATTTCACTTAGATACCAATAGTAGGCACCTATCTACCTCCGTATGCCCGCGACTTCTGCCGCGAGAAATTTCTTGTTTTAACATTAAATAAATCGTATGCACGGCCATACTGTAGCTTACATCATTAGTGAAAGAATTTTGGGAATCGGATCAGTAGTTCCAAAGATTACCAGCTCCATTCAAACTTTCAAATTTTACCTCTTTATAATATTAGTATAGATTACAACAGACGCCAGCACATCAAGCTACTACAATCTGTCAATTTTTTAAAAATAGATTTTCAACTTTATCGCTACATCATAAGGTTCAAGGTTGATTGGGAAAATTCGACAGTTTCGGGTAGCTTGATGTGCTGGCGTCTGTAGATACTTCGAGAAAAATACTTTTTCTACATTATTACTGCCCGTGCTTCAGAATATTAAAGTTTCAAAATAGCTTTCCCGAATATTTTGTATGTGAAAAATATTTTAATATAAAGGCTGCATCAGAAAATAACAGAAGACTGAGCGGTTTACTCCGGAACACCGATAATTCCTACTTTTCGAAATATTTTGATTGATGGCGACGTCCTATATTATTTTTTACTTGCGTTAACGTACTGGTATACGAAAGGCATAATGAATGCGCAGAATTATTAAAAAGATATGTGAAGTATCCATAGAAAAAGCTCTCCATGTCCTTAATTTTCGAAGTTCGTCGTTTTATTGAATTTAAAATATGTGTAGTTTGTTACTCAGAATTTCAGCAATGCTGTTGAATATAAGTGTTCAAAGGAAGACGAGTAGGTAGATATTTATCCATACTGTATGCTGAGAATTTTGTCAAAACTGCATCATGCGAATCTATTCTTCTCAAATATAATATCTATGTATATCTAATACTAAAAATAACAAAATTAAATCCTAACTTAACTAAAACTATACAGAAACTAAAATATAGCGTCGTTCTTCTCAAAAAATCACTTTGAGATCTCGAAGGGATTTTAGAGGTCGTAGGAAAGTCGCCGAGGTGTGAATCTAAAGCCGGGTACTCACTAGCGAGCCGTAACTGTAACCGTTGCATGTACTGTTACCAAGAAAACATAGTGTGTACGTGGTTCGCAAACCTGCCACCACACTAGAACCTTGTTACTGTATCAAGCATGTTACAGTTACAGCTCGCTAGTGAGTACCCGGCTTAAGAAAATTTAAGCACTTTATATTATAGATATATAAAACATTTATCCACACAAAAGACATAGCACAACACACAAAAGCACAATTAAATGATAACAAATTACATGAATATATAAAAACAAGGTGTCTACATACAAAAAATAAAAAATACTTAAAGAAATTAAGTGACACTATAACATAAATTTAAAATACAAGTGAATTTGCTTTCGAATCGTGTACGGTCAATAAAGGAGGCTAGGTACTCCCCAGCCAGAAGCCTGCCCAGGTCCTGCAGTAAGACTAGCAGGAACTAGGTTGTTCCTTTCCAATGTGCCATCGTGTCAGTAGCAACATAATTCCACTTCATCTATCGACCCATACAAGCTTAAATGTAATAAATACAAAAGACGATCACAAATTCTCCAACCACGTGTTAAGGTCAATAACCCTCATTTTAAGTGTCCATACAGGCGATTTCATTTCCCAAAATGACGTCGAAATCCACGATTAACGTCCCATTGAGCACATTACACCGAACGAACATTCAACAAATCTGTCTTTAGCACCATTTCGACTCAACTACAAACATTCGAAGACACTTACGGTACCCATTGCAATAATTTCGTCCGAAATCAGGTTATTCGGGCAACTGACGACCGTACACCTCGTAAATGTAGGTAAATCCCAATTAATAGCAATAATAATGAAGGTATATTGCCTTCAGAATTATGGGTTTTGCATAATAATAGCGTTTCTAGCTGTAATTTTAATTAGTTTGATTATTATTCTGTATACTTAGTTTTTGAGAGCAGTGGTGGCCCAGTGGTAATGGCCGCGACTTACGAGTTATAGGACGTAGGTTCGAACCCAGAGACAGTCGCATTAATTTGTGTAAATTATTTTCATCACCACTGCTCTCAAAACGGTGAAGGAAAACATCGTGAGGAAACCGGCATGTCCTAGAGCCAAAAATTCGAAGACATGCGACATCTACCAACCCGCACTGGGCCCGCGTGGTAGATTATAGCCCACTCCCTCTCCAAGAGAGGAGGCCTGTGTCCCAGCAGTGGGAAAGATATAGGCTAATTATGATGATACTTAGTTTTTAGGGTTTCAGGAGTCGGTTTTGTTAGTGGTTGCACAGTGGTCAAATCTGAGTAATGCTGTAGATTAAACTAAAAAACTGGAACAGTCTACTCCGTTCTAACCGACTTTTAAGTTCACAAGCTCGCTTAAGCCGGAACATACTAATACAGGGTTATTTTAACTTGGCTAGCTAAACTCCGCAGACGCGATGGGTATCGATATTTTAACACGATAAAATAAAAAGATTTAATGTTTTTTGGGAGGTCAACGACTGCTGTTAGTGCTGTTACTTGAGGCATGAGTTGAGAAAAACAGTATTTTCGTGTTTCACGAAAAAAAAAAGGTTTATTTGACTGATATTTCAATAACTGCGGTCAATGACTACAAAAAAAAAATCATCAAATTAATTTATTTTAGATTTTATCATGAGATATCGATACTAATCGCGTCTACGGAGTTTAGCTAGGCAATTTAAAATAACCCTGTATAATTAGACATAGGAATTCTTCAAGAACTCTTTGATTATTCCAAAATTATCTCCTCACATTCACTTACATATTCATTCCCTTCAATTATTAATGAAACTCTTCTAGCATACGGGCTACAAATACGTACTCATATTTTGGCTGAAATGATGATGATTTTTGTATATTTATTTCAACACTACTAGACCGAGTGCGTAACACCAAAATCCGTAGTTGGTCGTCTACGACGTTGGGGCTAGTGATGCGCCTCAAGTTGAGTTGGGCAGGACATCTAGCTAGACGAAGAGATAGCCGATGCAGTAAAGCTGTGACCGAATGGTAGCCAAGGATTCGCCAAAGAAACCAGGGCCGTCCAAAAGCGCGCTGGGTTGACGATATCAATGATGATGAGAGACGAACAGAACAGGGAAGTATGGCAGAACAAAAGGGGAGGCCTGTACCCAGATGTGGGTGATTCCAGGTTGAAATGATGATTGCTGAATGAGTCTGCTCTTGACCTCGATCACGCCTGATGGAAAGCGATGGATGAGGTCTATGATGGAACGAGCGTGCCCCGAAGTTTCCTATTCACTCTTGATTTGAAGGCAGACGGGCTAAATGTGGAACCAACACAGACGATGATGATGATGACACAGATATCAATGACCTCAACATATCCCTTTCAAGATCTACCATACTCGTACTAGAGTACTGGCATAATATAGAAACTGAAACCCGTTTACTGAAAAGGATGAAACAAAAAAAGTACCTTTGCGTGGTCGCATGCTACCATAGCTTTGTATTTTAGTACAACGGCATGCGACCACGGGAAGGTACTTTCTTGTTTCATCCTTTTCAGTAGGGTTTTAGTTTATAAACTTATTTTTTATTAAATTTTTTTTTGGGGCTTCTTTCAGTAATATTTATATTTTTGAAATGTGCTAATTAAGCCCTTTCATTTGATTAAAAAAAATATTTTAGGTCTTGACTTTATAACCGCTAGAGGGCGCCATATTCGATTTATTGTGACGTCACATAGCTTATAACCAGCGGACGATCATGACGCTTCCAACAATACCTCAATTGTCCAATATGACAAGTAGTTTAGAAGTTATGACGGAACAGATGAACATACATACCGGTCAAAATCATAACCCTCCTTTTTGCTTTGCCGTAGTCGGGTAAAAACGACGTCATTTTTGTCTCTCAACATAATTTCGCATTCTGGACGCCGCCGTATTCACAATAATTATCGTAGCAAATGAGCTATATATCAGTGGTAGTGGTCATTAGTAGTCATTACTCGTTCACAGCTCATTAAGTCTTTAGTGGCTGTACTAAAATATACTAAAGTCCACTAAATAAAAGTTTTATGGGCCTCTGATTAGATTCATTAGTGTTTGGAGTCTTGTTGAGAAAACTCTTTAGGAAGTTCCATGATTTTATTTAGTACTGATTAACACATTTGGTTCAGTTTCCAGTGGACGTAGAAGCTCCTTTCATTTTCGTGGAGGTTGTAAGTGGCGAGTCGAGGACTAAATTAAAACAATATAAAAGTACAAAAGGTTTAACTTTTATAGATTTTATTTTGCCCGTACTAGAACGTTTACGCCGGATTAATCCGACAAATATGTTCGTGTCCATTTCGCCAGGGTCGTATATTTACGACCAAATACTACAGCTCGTTTAATCTGCTTTTTTATTTAATTACGCTGTATTCTATCAGGTATTTATATTTAGTTTTTTTTTTCGGGCGCTGGTGGCACGACCTGATATGAAGTCGGGCGGTTAAAAGAGGCTGTGACCTCCGAGTTTGTTTCGGCCTTTCATCTAAAAGTAGTCAGATAGGAAACGCCGAAATCATCTCATATTTACCAAATTTTAACCGTTCCTACGAAAAAAAGGGTGCGCGAAGACATTGCCAAATCGCTCGCCAATGCGCAATATACCATTTCTTAATCATGCTTAGAGCAGAGGGATTTACTTTTTAATACGTTGAATTAGATATTTTAATTTGGCGCACCTATATACCTTATCAGATTTTAGTAATAAGTAGCAATATTAGATTGGCATTCATGTGCAATACGCGACGTCTTCAGGCTTATATAATGAATTCATTGTATGGGATGCATCTGATACCTAATATAATTATCATAATAAAATATAATTATTATAATATCTGTATTAATATCCCTTGTAAGCCAACGTTTGAGGTATTAATTCCCATTCGTGGTGTATTGGCTGAATAGATTTGATCCTCGCTTTCATTTGATCCAAAAGCTTTGGGTATATTGCTTTGTGAATTGGGACAATAGGCGAGCCGTGCCAAAGGAATTTTGACGTTCAATACGGTGTTATATCAATGCACAATATAATGAATATGTGAGGCCTTTCTTATAGAAAGCGATATATCATAGGCTCGCTTTGTAGGTCAAAAGGCACAATCATATTATTAGTGAAGTGTTTTTTTATCCACCTAAAAAAAATTGAACTAATTCATGTAGAATTGGTTCCAATTTTTTTGTATTTGTACTCACTCGTTAAAGTTTTCAAATTAAGTAAATCAATAGACACATAGAGGTAAAGGGTTTTTTTTTGAGGCTGAAACAGTAGTTTTTCATTTTCTATTATTTGCGGACTGTTATTTTGTGAGTGATGAACTGGAGATTCTTCTTTTAGTGCCCAGTAATTGGCCAAATTGATGATGATGGTATTCGAGTATTCTATCTACTACAAATTACAGTATTAACAACATTCCCAAGCAAGATCATCACCACTGCAGCTATCAAAACGGTAAAGGAAAACATCGTGTGGAATCCGGCATTTCCTAGAACCTAAAAAATAATAATTCGAAGACATGTGACATCTAATAATAATCCGCACTGGGCCCGCGTGGTGGATTCACATAGAGAGGAGGCCTATGTCCCAGCCGTAGGAACATTACGGGCTGATTATTTAGGCTTATGCCAAGCAAGATTAAGATTATCTAGTGAACAGAAAACTCCAATATAAACACTCAAGAATTCAACTTGTGTTGCCAGAAGCCATGTTTAGGACGATTACATTAATGAAGGAATAATAATCTGACTACAGAGATTATTTAAGTTTGCGGAAACTTGCAGCTTGCCGGCGAGTTATAGTTGTAAAGTGGATTACAGCGCGGCGTGGATACTTAGTACCTACTAAATATTAAGAAGAATAATAGTATGAAGGTTTTAGCTGGTAAAGCCGTGTGATGGAGAAATCCGAAAACTGTAAATTTGTAGTTACATATCTACTGTACGGAACCCTTGGTGCGCGAGTCCAACTCGCACTTGACCGGTTCTTTTTACGAATTTCTTACCTACTTATTTGAAAGGCTAGATAATTATTTTCACATTATATTCATCCCGATAGACTTATAGCTCACAAAGAACTAACTCTGATTAGCCACGCTCCTATATAAACCCTGTACTCAAGTGTTCGGATCATGGATAAAAGTTTCGGGTTCGCTCCCCGACTACCTGAATCACCGAGCCAGCGCTTTATTCCGAAGGATTTAGTTCAGGGGAGCAGTTTTAGTTTTAAACTCTCGTAAACCCTTTCCATGGGTGTAGGAAATATTGTGGGATTTCTAGTGATTCATGATAATGTGAAGAGCCTCTGGTATTAGTAAATAATATGAACAGTTCAGTTTCTCTTTCAAGGGTAGGTATTTAAGCTAAACCATTGGATAACATCATCTGCCTAGCCTTTTCCCAACTATGTATGTTGGGGTCGGCTTCCAATCTAACCGGATGCAGCTGAGTACCAGTATTTTACATGGAGCGACTGCCTATCTGACCTCCATAACCCAGTTACTGGGTAATACGAAAACCCTTGGTAAGACTGGTTGTCAGATTTTCGGGCTTCTGACTACCCGTAACGGCTGTCAAAGATCCACGAATGACAGCTGGGACTAACGGCTTAACGTGCTTTCCGAGGCACGGAGGGATCTTGGTATGTAAAGATGGTCACCCATCCACGGACCAATTGCGGCAAGCGTAGCTTAACCTGATCGATCGACCCGTGCGGCTGTTATTACTTAGCCACAACTCCCTGGGTAACAGAAACATGAAATAAAGATAATTCTAAGTGCCAAAGTAAGTAAGTAAGTTGGTAAGTGTTAGTGTGTGAAGAGTGTTGACAGCTGCCGTCAACGCCCTAGCTAGCTCCACATGGAACTACTGCAACTCTCTAGTTCCGTGTATGGAACTAGTGGGAGTATTCACCTGACCTTTCTGAAGGACATCACCAATGAGGTCACTAAAACCATTTATTTAAAATAAATCAATTACAGGCACTTTTGAATTGTTAAGAAGTCGGTTATTTAGACAATGATAATGAAAAAGATGTTATACGAGTATATCCTCCTAGGGCGTCCCCCCCTCCCGGCGTGTCCAAGTATATTCGCAATACAGAATAAGAGACAAAATCTTTTCATATTATTCTTACAAGACTGTCATGTTTAATTATCTCTAATATTCATTACAGAACAAGAAAAAAAATAGACCCGAAATGAAGAGAAATTTAAGACGTTTGTACACACGACTGATTTTGTTATCCCTACAATACGGTTAATTAACCACACAGTGTTATGCAAATAGTGGACTAGATTCGTTACCGGGTGGATACACTTGACCCAAATGGTTGAGCGGTGAAGCATCTGCCCTTTGTGTCAGGGTTCGATTCTTATATAATTTACGTGTTTGCTAGGTCCGGTAAATCTTCTATAGATACTAACAATAAAGTTGAAGAGTTTGTTTGATTGAGCACGCTAATCTTTGGAACTACCTAACAGTCGGATTTGAAAAATTCTTTTTGCATTTAACATCACGCTATGACCCGTAGGGGCCGACTAAAAAGAAAAAAAAAAGGCAGAAAGAACGCTAAGCGAAAATGAAGTAATAGTGCGGGCAGGCGATGCGATGCGACATGATGCGCGATGCGGGTTGGGGAAACAAGAAATTTCGTGCGGATTAAGTCGCGAGCAGAAGCTAGTAAGTATGTTAATAATGGACGATGACTTGGATAGTATGATTTCGATAAGAATTTAGTGTATCTTATAATAACACCGAAGCTGTTGGCCCAAAAAAAAATACTTAGTGGATTGGTACAAAATCTGAGTTTATAATTAAACCACATCATATACAGTAGGTGTGTGCGATTAGAGTAATGTCTTATTTTAATTAATTATTCATTGTTGCTCCAACTCCAAAAGGGCATTCACCTATTTTGTGAAAAACAAATGCCTCTTGAAAAAAAATCGTGTACTTGTAAATTAAAGTCAATTGGAACGAAAGTACAGACGCCAGCACATCAACCTACCCGAAACTGTCAAAATTTCCCAATCAACTTTGAACCTTATGGCTTTAACAATGAAGTTGAAAATCTATTAAAGAAATTTGACAGATTGTAGTAACTTGATGTGCTGGCGTCTGTACTTTCGTTCCAATTGACTTTAATTTACAAGTACACGATTTTTTTTCAAGAGGCATTTGTTTTTCACATTCAGACTAGTTTGGAGGTACAGTAGTAGGTAGAGACCACAATAGTAGGTAACTATTGTCATATACAAAACCCGCTTCTGCCCGTGACATCATCCGCGTCTTTGAACATAAAACATAACCTATCGCACTCGGCAATAGCGTAGCTTTATATAACGTTTTTTTTTTTTAAACTTTTTTTGTTTTTTTTTTTTCGTCAGGAACGAAATTCCGTCCGCGATAATAGCACGCACACACACTCGTATATAATGAGACACAGAGAAAGAGCAAATGTGAATTTAATACGCGTTTTTAATACACAGCCAGTATAAGTTTTTAGAAGCTCTTATAAAGTTGTCGACATATTGGATTTTCATTTAGTCTTCGCTAGCACCTTCAAAAGCCATAAAAACGACACCCATGACGAAACATTTGAAAGTTTTCGCAACCGCCATCTTGGAATTTTCTTTTTAACCAAATTTACACAGTCAAGACGGTTGACCGTTAGGGTAGACGTGCTCTGGAGTGGAGACCGCGAATCGGCAAACGTAAGGTAGGACGGCCTCAGCCTAGGTGGACCGACGATCTTCGCAGGATGGCTGGTGGCAGCTGGATGAGAGTTGCCGAAAATCGAGTTGAAGGGCGTGCAATAAGAGAGGCCTATGTCCAGCAGCGGACTAGTGTAGACTGATGATCATGATGATGAAACAGTCAAGACATTCAACTCACATGAAAGGGGCATAACGTTTTTTCGTAACGTGACGATTTCAAAAAGTTTACTCCTACCTAAATGTTCCCACTGCTGGGACACAGGCCTCCTCTTGGGGAGAGGGAGTGGGCCATAATCCACCACACGGGCCAGTGCGGGTTGGTAGATGTCACATGTCTTCGAATTTTTGGTTCTAGGACATGCTGGTTTCCTCACGATGTTTTCCTTCACCGCAACCCGTGTTAAAGAACTTCGTACTAAAAATTACCGCTTCATACTCGTAATTATTATTTTAGAAACGTTGGAATACCTGTCGGCATCACAATACCTGTTTATTATGATAAATGAGACACTCTAAATGGAGGGAAACAAACTTGAGCATACCTTTAGTTATTAGTGATAAAATCTCGACCAACTTCATTATCAACAAGTTTGAACTTCCTAACTCAATTATCTGGCTTTTACGATGGTAAACAGTGTTTGAATTTTATGAAAATTTAACTAGTACGTAGGTATGCGTGCTTGTGGGTACTTATAAGTGTATGATATAGTTTTATTCATAGTTTTATACGTGTAAATGATACATTTTTAATTTTTTTTTTTTTTTTTATTATCGGTCGATAATATCGGATGCGTTATTTGCGATATCTTTTTTTAGAACAGTTTTACAGTTGTATTAGGACGGTCATGAACTCACACACTGCTACGATAATAACGACGCAATAGAACTAGGACGCTTGCGTTCCTCCATTCTTTGTGCATGGCCAGACTGCCAGCGTGGGGCGGAGGGCGGCGCGGGTGCGGGAATGCGCGCGATCTGCCTGTCCGCAGTGGAGCGCGGCTTCGTTCTGAGTGTGAAGAAGATTTTTACCAGAAAAAAGCTCGAACTAGTTTGAGGACCCCGTACCCCGCGCGAGCCGCCCGCGCCCTCACTGCGGCCACTTGTATGAACAAGCTATGGCGTGAGTTGCCCGCGCGCTCCCCGCGCCGAGCAGCTCGCGCCGCTCACTGCGCCCGCGTGTCCACTATGGACACTCATATGAAGTTCTTATGTTTGAGTAGCCGCGCCGCGCCCGCCCCGCGCCCGCCCCGCGCCCGCCCCGCGCCCGCGCTGCCAGTCTGGCCAAGCACTCAGAAAATAACTTTTCAGTCTTACCTAGCAACAAATAAAATAGAAATAGATTTCCGAATTTCAATGTCGATAAAATAATTAGATTTAACAGAGCGAATTGGGAATTTGACGCCACTCAAAATCTAAATGGGAAACAATGATTTTCACAGGAAATTCAGGGAGAAGAGTTGCTATTGAAAACTCTATTAAACTTTACGTTTTCAACTATAGGTAGGCAGTTAAGTACTGTCGGTACGAAATCAAGTGATGCTACGGATCTCCAATTTCGATTCCAGTTTTTTCATACAAATTCGTATGAAAATACGTTCTCATAGCGAAAATATCGGCTGTTATATTTACGAGCGTGCCCAGAAGATGCCTAAGGCACTGGAACTCCCACGCATCGACGAAACACAGCAGGCTGCTTGACGCCGGACTCCGGTGGGAGGGTGGTCACAAACCAGGGGGGCGTTAGCCCTACCATCGTAAGGGAAGAATTGGCAATTCAAATAAGGTGTTGAGTGTGACTGTCCAGGATGCGCCGAGCGCTCGGTTCAGTTGAGTAACTGGCGGAACAAACTGCGCTACACGAGGAGGCTTCTTCATGCATCCCAAAAATGATATAACAGAAAAAAAAATTGTTGGAATAAAGTTATCATCACATCACATTGCCACCCGATTAGTGGATACTATGAGATGAGGCAGCTCCGGTAATAATCTTATTTATTTTGAAAATATTTGAAGTCCTAATTAGAGAGAGTCGGCTACATAATTTAGATTTAATGATATCCTTTTACTCCTCATAAAGTATCTTTGTAAGCTAGCAAAATAAATTATTTGTAACTTCTTATTATATTTCAAACAACATTGTTCCTTTGAAAAATTTACTGTAATATCCGGTAAACAAAAAACCAATAAACATAGAACTAAACAAAAGACTAATTAGCGTTATAAAATCCAAGTTAAAATGTTGTAGGTAACTAGCTTTTGCCCGCGGGTTCGCCTGCTAGGATGTCGGAAAATGTGTTAATTATGAGAGCAGTGGTGGCCAAGTGGTAACGGCCGCGACTTACGAGTTGTAGGTCGTAGGTTCGAACCTAGACAGGCGCTTTACTTTGTGTAAATTATTTCATCACCACTGCACTGCTCTCAAAACGTTAAAGGAAAACATCGTGAGGAAACTGGCATGTCCTAGAACCAAAAATTCGAAGACATGTGACATCTGCCAACCCGCACTGGGCCCGCGTGGTGGATTACGGCCCACTCCCTCTCACCGAGAGGAGGCCTGTGTCCCAGCAGTGGGAACATTATAGGCTGACTATGATGTGTTAATCCAGGTTATAAACTATCTGTGTGCCAAACATCCAAGTTGGTTAGCCGTTTTTTGCACCTATCCGGAACACACATCCAGACAAACAGACAAAGGTACAAAAATTATTCGTTACTACTTTATTGTATACTAGCTGCTGCCCGCGACTTCGTCCGCGTGAAATCCTATCCTAACTAAAAGTAAGTTTGTTCCAGTTTGTTTGTAAGTGTGTTCCTTCCTTAGCCCTTTATGTTCCGGGGCAGCGGTAACCCTTTCGAACGATCCCGCTACCCCGGCAGGCTTCGGCCCTAGCGGGCCTCTTCCTTTGTGCTGACATTTCTTTGAGGCGCGCGTGGAATACATACGCGGCGTCCGGCAGTTTAAAAAAATCACACAAGAAAAACATTTCTTGTATAAACTTCGCAGACGTGACGGGTAGGTATCGATATCTACGACACAATCGAATATAACATATAATATGATAAAACATAAGAAAACAGAGGGGTAATTCTCGTAATTTTAAGAACGTTCAAAGTCTGATCTCAGTCTCAATCTGTCAAAAATACCCTTTAATTTCCCAACATTTTTGACAAGTTGTCATTGATTGTCGCTGAGATGAGATTGCGACTAGATTTTGAACGTTTTTAATTACGGGAATTGACCTTCAGTTTTTCTCAATCTATACATATAATAAAATCGTAGGAAAGTCAAAACTGTACATTGAATATTTTTTTAAAAGAATACTTGGGGCGTGATCTACAATCGATTTCGAAGCCGAAAATATAATTTTTAGAATTTTTGTCTGTTTGTCTGATTGTCTGTATGTATGTCCGGGCTAATCTCAAAAAGTGCTGCATGGATTTACATCAAATTTTGCATGAGTATTACTAAGAGGTCGGGTCAACATATAGGCTACATATTATCACGCTATCACCTACGGGGGAGGAGCTGTGAATCTTTATTTTTCTTACGCATTCTGTGACAGCGTGTAATCTAACGATGCATATTTAAATGTTGTTTTTGAGTAAGCCATGCTATTATCTAGCTTTACACTATAAAAACTACGCCATTTAAGTAACTTGGGCAGAGAAACATAGTTTAATGAATGTTAGTAGTATAAAGAAAAATTTGAAGCAGCGCCATCTATGAGATTTCATAAAAATCAAATCAAGTTACATGTTAACACTTTTTGGAAATTAATCATTTAAATTTGATCATGTTGGCGAGGTTAGTAGTTAGTTATTCTTAAAATTCATAGATGGTAATGTGCATTTTCTTCATAAAAGTTGTATCGTATAGTTCGTTTTGAAAAATTCAAGTTCCAACAAAACCCTCAAAATCTTGAGCAGAGTTGAAGAAGACAATTTAAAAAAATGCGGTGTTAAGTATTACAAAAAAGTTATGTTGATGATCATTTCTTCATCAATTTCATGTTGTTAGTACAAAATAAACATTGACTGTTAATACTTTTGTTCGGTATTTATCTGTGTGATTATTGCTTGGTAATTAATATATTTTCATGTCGTATACCTAATTATAAAAAAAATCCCTTACGTATGACGAGGTGCCTTCATATTACACGTACGACAAGCAAAGGGGTTTATTTAACCGACGTCGACGAGGAGGTGCTGTGGAAAGTTTTCCAGGAATTTTCAAGGACACCGCATTGGGTAGGGTTTATACCGTGCATCCGAATAATGGCGAATGCTATTTTCTGCGGTTGTTACTTCACACTGTCCGAGGCCCAACGTCTTTCGCCTTTCTGAGGACATTTGATGGCGTGGAGTATCCCACTTACCGCGCAGCCTGGGTAACACGTGACCTTCTCGACAGTGACCAAAATTGGGATGAAACCCTCGCGGAGGCGAGCGTCAGTGACAGTCCCAGCCGCATGCCGTCATTTTGGTGTTTTTTGGAGTCGCGAACCCGGTAGCTTTGTGGGAGAAGTATCGCCATCATCTGTCTGAAGATTTTCTACGAGCTTTGAGGCGTGCTACTAGAGACGAAGTCGAAGTAACTGATGAACGCGTGCTGAACACCTGTCTCAGTTCACTTCAAGATGTGGTCATTTCTATCGGTGGCAATCCACTGATCGAATATGGGTTACCAGCTCCCCAATCATCACCGCATCAAGACCGTGGAAATCGGGACTTTAAAATTCCCATCGATTCTGTTCCACAGTTCTGTTCAGTGGCGATTTCCGGCAAACGCTTTCCGTGGTGACGCGGTGATCGAGGGCTGACGAGGTGTATGCTTCGTTGAAATGATCTTCGTTGTGGTCACGAGTTCGTACGCTGCGCTTGACCATTAACCCATCGTATGCCGGAACGTAGATCTACGCGAGACACAATGGCTTTTTAATTGTGTCTGTAATTACGACATTCAACCGTTTAATATGAGAGCTCGGCTCGGCGGCAATGCACGTGCTCAAGAATTCTCCGATGTCCTTTTAAGTCTTGGCGAAGGCACTCTACCAGAAGAGAGAGGTGGACAGGTGGTGCTTCCAGAGTCTCTCGGTAGAGTGGTATCCAGCATAGAAGAACTCATTCGCTGTGTGTACGGGGACATCAGTCGTATACTGCACCAGCAAAATTCTTGGGTGTGTGAGCGGGCCATTTTGACGCTTAAAAACGATCAGGCTGCAGCAATTAACGAATGCATTCTCTCGGAAATTGAGGGGAATGAAGTAGACTACACCTCGATAAACACTGTTGTCGAGCAAGATGACGCCACACATTATCCCGTGGAATTTCTGAACTCCCTGTCAGCAAGTGGACTTCCAGCGCATACCATCAAGCTGAAGGTCGGTGTCCCGATTATGCTTCTTCGGAACCTATCTCCTCCGAAGTTGTGTAACGGGACCCGCCTTAAAGTCATCTCGCTCCACAGACACACAAATTGAGGCGGAAATTCTTACGAGTTGTGGCGTTGGCGAGGCAGTATTTATACCACGCATTCCCCTCATACCTCATAACTTCCCGTTCCAGTTCAAGCGCGTACAGTTCCCCGTGAGTGTTTGCTTCGCGATGACCATCAGTAAGTCGCAGGGGCAGACACTGAGGGCAGCGGGTGTCGACCTCAGGACGAGTTGCTTCTCACACGGGCAACTGTACGTCGCTTGCTCCCGCGTCACCAGTCCTGACTCTCTTTACATTTTGGCTCCTGGCAGCATAACTACCAACGTACGTTATAGGGAAATGTTGTAAGGTATGATACCTTTGTACGTATTTTTACTCTTTTGTGTCCTGGAATGTATTCCTGCATTAGTTTCTCTATTTCCTTCAGTCACATCTTATGACTGAACTCAGCAGGATTCCAATATAACTCTCTTCACTTGCTTCGCTTGCAAAAAAAACTTATATTTTAATGCTATTTTAAAAGTTGTTTACTTATAATGCTATATTAGCGACACTGGCATCTTAGGTATTTTTGGTGCTGTAGAGCCTTCACGCAGACGACGTCGCGGGCAGCAGCTAGTTCATACCTAAAGTAACAACAGTAACAACGGTCGTTGACCTCCCAAAACAAACATCAATTATAATTTTTATTTTATCGTGTTAAGATAACGATGCCCATAGCGCCTGCGGAGTTTAGCTAGCAAAAAATAGCCCTGTATAACTAATTTCAGGAACCGTGGGTCTACAAACATCTTTCAGCGTAGGCGTTCCAATAGATTGGAAATTTACTACAATCCCTTTTCACTGTTATATTTTAATGACTACCCTCCCGATTATTTAGTTGTTAGATTAATTAAATACTACTGAAGTCTGTTTGTAACAATGTTAATTGTAACTTTGTTGCAAAATTATACACGATAATGTTCTGAGGAGTTGAAAGTTTTGTTTAATTTGTTTTAGATTAGTATTCAATTAACGGATCCGTGTGTTCATCGAGTATTTCGGGACATTGCCAAGCGGTTGGTCCACTCTTCACATGATTAAAGGACTGGCCTATTTTTAGGTCAAATCATTGCCATCCAACGTGGCAATGCTGCTAGTCTTTTGGACAGTTTTCCCACTGACTGCGATGCGGACGATTTTTTTGATGTCCAATGAGTTCTTCCCTTTCTTTTTATTCATATAATTTTACATAATATATATATATATATTTTAGTGGTAGATCGTTTCTACTGCAATAAATCAATTTTTGAAAAGTAAAGAATGAATCTCCATTAAATTATCTATACAATGGTATATAAATTAAGTAGGTTCTATTTACTAGCAGGAGTATAACAATAGAAACAGTAGCAGAAAGGAGGCAAAAAAAATCTATCGTGCAAAAACTATTGCCGCCATCTTGTTTATTCAATACATGTCACAAAACAATTGCATAAATATTTACAAACAGTGCCTCTCTGTCAAAGTCATTCAGGCGCCAAAACATCCTTGAAGCACTCTAGGTAATTGCATCAAATTACCTAAAAGTGCTGCAAGGATATTTACCGCATTTAATATAATATATATGTATGTTTCATAGAAAAATGCAATATCTACGCGGTCAAAATGGTTCAGTATCATGTACTGAATCCATGGTAACAGGTTGTGCGTCGATATATGGCACCCTGTATATTAATAAAGATGGCGAACGATCCCTCGCAGATAAGGCTAAAAGCAAAAGATCTGTGGAATCCTGATCTGTAGTTAACCTCTCAGGCCCGCCTACCTGTCGAAACACCCCACGCGTCGAGTAGTTGAATGGACGCAGTGAAGTCATTGTTTTCACAATGACAATAGTTGTGTACACTTCGTGTACCGTTGACGTTTTGAGCACTTTCTCTTATGTAGATACACTTGGTGTACACTTGACGCTAGTGGGGTTAAAAAGTTTATTAAGAGAGTAATGGCAGAGAGGTACCTCCCAAAAGCACCTGTTACTTCCCTGCTCATTTTTGCAATGCCGTAATCTCATTACTAAAACAGTCTCACTGCTTGCATATAAATATTCTTTATTAATTCCTGAGATAATATTTCTGAGTCTAGCTTAGGGATAAATAAACGCTGTTCATCTGTTTCTCGCCACATGGGACAAGAGTAGTTGAGGAAAAAGGCTTATTCTCACTCAAGAGTTATTAGAGGTACCTACGAAGAAAATGAAGCTTGCAGAATGTGGAAATGGTTTTATTGCGTTTACTTTTAAGGGGACTTCGTGACCTAAAGCGCGGTCACTATCGGACTGCATAGAAAAGAAAAAGACGCGCGATGACACAACGCTGGTAATTTATTGCAAAATAGTAATTATCAATTTACAAAAAATCTATTGTTTGGACTAAAAAATTAAAACTCTAGCGCTTTTGGTATTTTTCTTGTAGAATAAACTGAGAAAAAATCAGAATGATTGTATGTACTCGTATATTAGTATGGTTTTTATTGTAAAAAGAAAGTTTTTAGAGGTATCTTCATGATTTTTTTCTATCGTATCAAATTAGTTGTATTATGTTTTCAACACACTATCTAACTAGCAATCCTAATGAATATCATATATATTTCTGATTTTGTTTACTGTACTCGATCACATACTTTTAGGCATTATAAAACTTGTGTTTTGTGCGTTTAGGTCCTGTAGTCCCCTTAACAAAAATGTGTCTGTAATAGACGCCTAACCATTGCATATTAGCAATTACTCTTTTCTAATGTATTGCATGCGTGGTTGATTCCTAAAGAATGCAATGTGTAGTATGCTGACCTTTGAAACTCCGCAGACATGCGGGATAAGTATCGTTATTGAAACACGATGAAACGGCAAAAAATATGAATCGATGTTTTTTTTTTGGGTCAACGACCGCTGTTAGTGTAGTTAATTGAAGGATGAGTTGAGAAAATCAGTTTTTTTATCGTATTTAACCATTACGCCTGTGAAGTTTTCACAAAAAGACCAGATTTTTAAACTCTTATTACAAGTACCTAATATTTTTTTTTAATTACACTACCTTCGGTCGTTGACCCCAAAAAATATCATCAAATATGTATTTTTTTGGTTTATTTTAATGATACATCGATACCTATCACGTTCACAGAGTTCCGCTAAGTAATTTAATTGAACCCTGCATAGCGCGACTATGAGGCATAGACATAATTGGCCCAGCTAGGGTTTATATTTTGTGTATTTAGGTTATTTGGTGTATCTATTCAGCGTCTAATTAATAATTAAATTATTACAAAGTAAAAAGGGAGACCACCCAAAGTTTAGGTGGAGCGCAATTTTGAGTCAAGTTTCATTCTATCTTTTAACTTGATAAAGACGTACATAATATATGTATCTACACGTCGAATGGGTATGACATAATTTGAACCCACAACCACCACGACTTCCACGCACAAGACACTTCCGCGTTCACTTCATACTTATTACTAACTTCTGCCCGCGGCTTCGCTCGCGTGATATGTCGATAAAAAGTAGACAGGTTCAAAGTATCTCCATATCAAATTTCATCAAAATCGGTTCAGCCGTTTCAGAGATTAGCCGGAACAAACAGACGGACAGACAAACATTTTAAAAATGATTTTTTGTCATAACTACCGTATATACTTTCACATGCATTTAGTGAAAAGGTGTTATTTGATATTAAAATTTACAAACAGGCACTTTAATTCTATTTATTTGTATAGATTTGAAACAAATACTTCAATTTTATTTATTTGAAATCTGTGGGGCTTGTGGCTAAATAATAACAGCCGCACGGGTCGATCGATCAGGTTAAGCTACGCTTCCCACGGTTGATCCGTGGATGGGTGACCATCTTTACATACCAAGACCCCTCCGTGCCTCGGAAAGCACGTTAAGCCGTTGGTCCCGGCTGTCATTCGTGGATCTTTGACAGTCGTTACGGGTCGTCAGAAGCCCGAAAATCTGACAACCAGTCTTACCAAGGGGTATCGTATTACCCAGTAACTGGGTTGTGGAGGTCAGATAGGCAGTCGCTCCATGTAAAATACTGGTATTCAGCTGCATCCGGTTAGACTGGAAGCCGACCCCAACATAGTTGGGAAAAGGCTAGGCAGATGATGACTTCAATTTTATTTATTCTTATAGATTGTCAGCCTGTATAACATTAAATAACATAGCACATAGAACATGGCTCCCCAGGTTTTAGCTACAATAGCATTTTTATTAGATAAGTACAGCACTGAAAGTTAGTAGTCCTCGGATATGTCATCGCAGAAAGTAGCGGTTGTCTACTTTTCAACCTTATTACTAAAGGAATAAAGGTGAAAAATGGTCAAAGTAGTTCACGGATAGGACGTGAGCAGCAAGAGATGAAGCCGAAGACGGTTTAGCGATATCCCGAAGGAATTTAGCTATGCAAACTGGAGTCTTTGAGTTTGACCGCTATAGAGGAATTTATCAGTCGGTGTTAGAATACGTTTACAGTGGAATATGTCTTTTTGGCAAGTCTACCTAAGTACTTAGAGTTACAATCTGTAAAAGGGTCTCACATGTTATTGATTCGACAAAAAACTATGACGAAATTCTTCTTTTAACTGAGTATCGACAAAAGCAATATTATGTCAATGTCGCAATCGGATAATTAAATCCCGGTCACATATCCCCCCGGTTAAGAATACTGCAGAAACGAGACATAAGAGCCTGTGTACACCACGTTTTTTAAACGCGCGTCGACGGCGCGCTTTTATCCTACAGAGCAGTTTGTTGTCGTTTGTATCGATACAAACGCGCGTGAGCATCGCGTTTGTATCGATTCAAACGCGTATTTGAATTTATACAGGTGTGCAAAGGTCTACAGGCTGCGTCTGACTTGCGTGTGTATCGCGTCTGTATCGCTACAAACGCGCATCAACGGCGCGTTTAAAAAACGTGGTGTGCATAGGCCCTAAGGTGCATCTCTCAAAAGATCGGTCTAGTTGTATTCGCATCAAAAGATTCGCATAGCAGGAGACAATGGGATAAAATCCTTTTTAGAAGATTTTAATTCACGATAAAGCTAATTAAATACCATTCTTATAACATCAGCAAAAAACCCATCGTCCAATCTCTTTGGCGATTATACCCAACAGACCATAAAATCATCGGCATGCTAATAAAACATTCAAACGATATTATATCTGCTCTAATAAGAATTCCTTTCCACCACAGCAGTCTAAGTTCTGAATAGTGGAATGTCAACCACAGTCTGACGTCACGAGTATTCGCTACGCGTTTTTATACTAGAAACGTGGTCAGAATAACGAAGATTCTGTCTATTGGCATTCTTTTTTATACATCTGAAGCCTGAATGTCGCCAATCATTCGGCAAATGCAATTTAGAAGGTACACTTTGAAAATAAAAGACTTTTTGCTTTGTGTGAAAGGCAGCGAAGAGAAACGTGATTTATTATGATTTTGCAATATTTTGAGCAAGATTGCGTTGCTTTTTTTTTGCTCGGTGTCTTTTTCGACGTAAATAATTTTATCGCAAGATGATTCGACAGATTTCTTTGTGTTTATTAACGGAGAGATTCCTTGAAAATGTACTCAGTCATGCAAATAGAAATATACTTAACACTGCACTGCTTTGTAATTAAACGTATGTTTTGATATGGAACTAGGTACTAGCATGAACCGTCTTATATTTTAATTTATAAAATTAGCCTTCATAAAGTCACCTTTGATCTATAACACTTATAAGGACCGGTAGCACTGACGGCAGGTAGAAGAAGATAATGAGGAAGAAGAGATCGCTTACAGTAAAAGTGTGCAGCATTCCGCTAGTGTTTTAGTTTTGTCGATACACAGTAATTACTTATTAGTGGGTAATTAGTGTGTATCAAAAAACTAAAACACTAGCGGAATTAACTAGCGATTAGTAAGACGAGTGGGGCGCGTCTTCATGGATGACACTATCTATAAACGAGTAAAGAATTTCGAGCTAATCAGGAGTTAGGCCCTTTATATACGGCACGGTTTCAATACGATACGGCGTATTAGAAAAAACGTGTCACGTGACGTGACGTGTTACGTATCACGTCGGGGTCACCCAATGGGGTCACCAGTACAAAGGTATGAGGAACAGGGTGTAAAGTTCACTCAACCTCCATAAAAAATGGAGGATCCTCCGACCAAACGGATATTGTGTCTGGCGGGCAATTGCCTGATGATTCATGTCGGGCCGTTGTATCTATGCTAGTTGCGCGGTAAACTCTGCTTGCGAGATGCAGGATTTTACGTGACGTCCGTGTGACGCGTTGTTCGCAAGTGGCGTTGTAGATACCGTTACAGTGTCAGCCAGCAAGCTTCCATAGTGATCCATACAACATTGACGACCGTGCCCACACACGGCGAATAAACCGTCGTTTTTCACGGCAAGAAAAACGTATGTCTACAAAGGGCCTTATTGCTAGCGGCGCGGAGTACATAGTCTAAGTATTGGTGGTTTCAAGAAACAGCAAAAAGTAACCGTGAAAGTAAAAACTTTTTTACAAAAAAGACACTGCAAAGTGAAAAATAACTTTAATTTCGGAAGTCGGTGAAAACTACGAAAATGCGCGCGAACCAAACAACACCGACTTCCGAAATTAAAGTTGTTTTTCACTTTGCAGTGTCTTTTTTTAGAAGTCGGTTGTTTTTTTTTTTTTTTTCTTGTAAAAACAGTTTCTATAAACTGCAGTTGTACTTTTCATAGGCAAAGAAACATCTGGTCGTTTGTCGCCCACACTATGGCATAGCCTTACAAGTCACGGTGGAACCAGACAAGCGTAACCGTGTTTCGTGTCGCTGAAAAGGAGCCAAGAAAAAAATAACGACGGGTTCATGCGACTGTAATTCATACTAATATTATAAATACGAAAGTACCTCTGTCTATCAGTCTGTTACTTTTTCAAGCGTTAACTGCGGAAAGAATTTCGGTGTTTGGCACACTGGTAGATCATGCGCCTGAGTTAGGCCATATGATACTTTTTATACCGGTAGTAAGGCCCGTAGCTAACGCCGTGTCCTCGTAGAGGCGACCGGCAGCGGCGGCGACCTCTTGCGTCCGGCCCTGGTTCAAGCCATGGTCCGGAGTGAGAGGGAGTGGGAAGCAGTCATGTCCTTCTGCGAAGCAGTCATGCTAGCGAAGGAGGTGGTGGGATGGCTGAGGGAGAGAGCCTCACGTCCCAGCAGCCGCGGGAGACGCTCCGGGCGTCGAGAGGCGCTTGACGATTCCCGGCCACCGTAGGCGCGGGCCTGCGGATGGAGAGTAATAGGTAGCTCACCGTCCGATCAGGACCAGGCCCGTGCTGGACGACGCGTATGTGTTCCACGCGCGCCTCAGATGTCAGCATAAAGGAAGGGGCCCGTTAGGGCTGAAGCCTGCCGGGGTAGCGGGATTGTCCGGAAAGGTTACAGCTGCTCCGGAACATAAAGGGCTAAGGAAGGAACACGGATGGGTTTTAGTCAGTAAGAGTCTGACACTCCCTTCCACTCCACCCAGAGCGGGAGGGATCATTAATTTGATGATTTCCCATCCACAAAAAAAAGCAAAAGGCCCGTAGCGAAATGATAACAGTCGCACAGTTCGATCGATCAGGTTAAGCTACACTTATGCGGTTGGTCTGTGGATGGGTGACCATCTTTATATAACAAGACCCCTCCGCGCCTCGGAGAGCATGTTAAGCCCTTCGTCCCGGCTGTCATTCGTGGATCTTTGACAGTCGTTAAAGGTATTCAGAAGCACGAAAGTCTGACAGCCAGTCTTACCAAGGGGTATCGTATTACCCAGTAACTGGGTTGTGGAGGTCAGATAGGCAGTCACTCCATGTAAAATACTGGTATTCAGCTGCATCCGGTTAGACTGGAAGCCGACCCCAACATAGTTATGAAAAGGCTAGGCAGATGGTGATATACTCGTACCTTAGTCTAGCCACTACTTTGTGTCACAACATAATAACAGCTTTACCTCTTACTTCTATTTGTAACAACGTAACGCTTTATGGCCGATAAAATATAGGAGTGTTAACACTCCGTTTAAAAGTAAACCGACCTATTTGAAATGAGCCGTAAAACAGTGTAAATGTTGATGACTAAAACAATAAAGTGTGCTGCTAATCGTCGCTTCAAGTTTTTAGCAGAGCGCTAAGTTTTAGCTCTAGTTTAAGTGCAAAAGCTGTAAAGTTTTGATGATAGTAAACGTATGTACGTAGGTACATAACTACGTTTCAAGTACAGACGCCAGCATATCAAGCTACTACAATCTGTCAAATTTATTTAATAGATTTTCAACTTTATCGCTACAGCTTGAGGTTCAAAGTTGATTGGGAAAATTTGAAAGTTTCGGGTAGCTTGGTGTGCTGGCGTCTGTACGTTGAATATGATTTTCAAGAATTACTGAAAAAAAAAACTATTTTATCAGGGATTGTTTTACCTTTTTTTTACTTTATGGTTTTTTATTAGCCATTAATATCCCACTACTAGGCAAAGCCCTCCCTACACTCTTTCCACCTCTCTCTCGAGAGAGCTGCAAAGGACAACAATCTTTATTAAAAGAGACCATCTCCTCCCTTCATCTCCGTCTGGGCCTGCCGCGATATCATTTGCCATTAAGCGGGACCCACTGGGTCGTAACTTTTCATATTACCAGATTTTTATTAAGTTTCAAAAGGTTTTCCCGTTGTTTTGTTGTGTTTTTGTAAATGCTTATTTTTACAGAAACACAAAAAAACAACGGGAAACCCATGGCTAGCCAGCCGGGAAACATAAATATAAAATACGTTTGCAACATCGGTCTGTGTGGCTACTGAAAAGCTTTTCTTTGTTATTATGTGAATTAAAAAAAAAAACATTATTTTTTATTATGTCCCTTTACTGTGTTCAATGGAAATATTCCGGGCGACCGTAACAAAGTTTTTTTTTTATTCTGCTTCGTTGATCAGTCAGGCAACGCGGACTACTGCGCAAGGGTACTGGGTTTAATCTCCGGGTTGGAAAAGCTTTTGGGTTGATCCATTACAAAAATAGTAGCATCACTTTTACCCTTTCGCGAAATACAGGAGTAATATTATGCTATTTATAATCAAGCTGTTTTATAATCATTATTTTAAGACAGCTTTTTAAATTATGTAAATATTTGAATGTTTAAATAAATAATTTTAATAATAAACAAGCTATTAAAATAAAAACATAATATTTATTTATTTATATTTATTTATATATACTTTATTGTACACCACAAAAATACACAACAAAAAGAATTATCGATAACTAAAAATATACAATGGGCGGCCTTATCGCTTTCTGCGATCTCTTCCAGGCAACCTTGGAATGGACAGTGATTTGCCTGGACATAAAATGGGGTTGTCGTTGGTGTAATAATATACTAAAATAGATACACAGATATATACATATCCTAAAATAATAGATACATAAATACATAGGTATATACTATAAATATACGCAACAAAAATAAATAAAGACTATAGATAATTACAGTTTCGAGAACAAGATCACAATGACAAGTAATGTTCCTTTACGAGTCTTTTAAATACAAATATCGACTGCGCGCGTTTTATCTCAATTGGCAATGCATTCCACAAACGAGCAGCCTGGACAGTAAAAGATTTGTCGAGGAACGTTGTGGAGTGCATAGGCATTTTAAGCTTTAAGTTATCTGATGACCTTAAAAACTTCGTGTGGGAGTCACAAAGAAACTGGAAACGCTTCTTGAGATAGATAGGCGTGAAAGGGGAAAAGAGCACATTATACAAAAGGGAAAGTATATGAGCATTCCGGCGAAGGCGAATTGGTAACCACTTGAGCTTCACACGAAATTCGGAAACATGGTCATATTTACGCAAACCGAATATGAACCTTATACAGACATTTTGAAGCCGCTCAAGTTTATCGAGTTGGTCTTGGGTAAGGTCAAGATAGCTGGCATCAGCATAGTCAAGGATGGGTAAAAGAAGTGATTGAGCAAGCGCAATCTTGGTGGCAGTCGGTAGAAAATTACGCAATCTCTTCAACGATGCAGCTGATGCAAATAGCTTGCGGCTAACTTCCTGTAGCTGGGCAGTCCAAGAAAAGTTCTTATCAATTACTATCCCCAAGTTTTTAACTTTCTCACTAAAGGGAATAACTGAGTTGTCAAAACACACTTGGGGAAGAGTCGTCCAGTCGATCCTTGAGACCGTCCTAGAACTGCCTACCACCACAACCTGCGTCTTTATGGGGTTGACCATAAGTCCATATCTCTTGCTCCAGTCACATATACGAGCCAAATCACGATTGATCGTTAATATGGCCTCGGACAGATTTCCAAGAGGAGCCCGCGAGTAAATTTGTAAATCATCTGCATAAAGGTGGTAGGAAGAAATTAGTTCGTCGGAGATGGAGTTAATAAAAACTGCGAAAAGTAAAGGAGATAGAACTCCGCCCTGAGGTACACCGGCAGAAGTATTACTCCAGGAAGACAAGGTCTCTCCAATGCAAATACGTTGCCGGCGACCGAAAAGGTAACTGCGAAACCACTCAATTACCGATGGAGATATGTTAAGAGAGCATAGAATGCCAAGCAGCACATCAAAATCGACAGTGTTAAAAGCATTACTGAAATCTAGCAAAGCTAAAACCGTAAGATTACCGCTTTCCATGGCTGACCTTATATCATCCGTAATGTTCAGAAGCGCTGTGTTGGTGCTATGACCAGGACGGAAGCCAGACTGGAAGGGGTTGAGGAGATTATTTTTAGAGAGGAAAGTGAAATATCCTAATAACCTAACTAAAACTATTAACAAACTTACAAAATTAATTACTTAAGAACTTAAAACATAGCTTTACACGTCTAACTTAGTCAAATAACCCGCCCCTAACTGTTCCCGGCGCAAAGGTGCCCAAAACGCTTGCTGCATTGCCACGTTGAATGGCAATGGCCAACCTTTGCACCAAGAACGAGCCGGAGCGGGAGTCGCCCGTTTTGTCACGTTTATCAAATGTTTAAATATAATAAATAAACAAAAAAAAAAAGCTGTTTTGTAAATTGCTTATAAACATAACACTTATAAACATATTTTTTTAGTTAAAATTAGTTGAAATTCTATCCAGACCCGTAGCAGACTAAGGGCTGATTTTTCCAACGCCAGATAACTTTATCGGAAGAATAATAAAAAAAAATTGACAGTTTTTCCATACAAAAACTGTCAGACGTCAATTTTATTCCACGAAAAAAAATTATCGGTCGACTCAAAAATCAGCCCTAACAAATAAATTAGTGGTAATTTTTTAATTCAATTTGCTTACAGCTAAATCGACACCGCATTCACGGTCTCCCAACGACCCATTTACTTCAAAAACTGCCATGAAATATCAAACACAGTTTTCTTTTCATTACGAGGAGAGGAAATTATTTTTTTAAATTAAAAATAGAGCTTAAAATTTAGAATATAAAAGTGTCCTTCCAAAAGACCGTGGTTATGTTGAAAAATGAAAATAACCCAAAGCGGTGTAATCGCCATTTTGGAAATGGTTTGTCAGTCTGCTACCTACTTTGTAATTATTTTTCTTTCTAGGGAAATTGTTATGTGGACATCATCTAAAAAAAACAGTGGTACTCCGGGAGTGCCGACAGAAGTGAAAACAAAACACAAATAGAATACTTTGCCATCATTCACTGACATATCGGATACCTATACATTAAAACCGAGTACATCTCAAGGACAGCGGAACACATCCGAAGCGGTGTCGGTTACGGTAACAGGTGGCGCGAATTCAATGGTTTTTTCCCATCTCAAGAAATGCCCAACGCGCCTAAGGAAGTTTTCACTTCATAAAAAAAAATCTGCCTAGCCTTTTCACAACTATGTTGAGGTCGGCTTCCAGTCTAACCAGATGCAGCTGAATACCAGTATTTTACATGGAACGCCTGCGTATCCGATTCCTACAACCCAGTTTCTGGGTAACACGATACCCAAACTACTTGATACTTGGTAAGATTGGGCGTCTGACTTTAGGGCTTCTGACTACGCGTAACGATTGACAAAGATCTAGGAATGACAGCCGGGACCAACTGGTTAGTGCTTCCCGAGGCACGGAAAAGTCACGATATTATTTTATTTATAACTTATAAAAATACAAGGCTTGGCTTTTTTGTTTTAGCTACGCAATGTTAGCTATTACAAACAATGTTTATTATGATTTCAGCTACATTAACGAGAAAATCAAAATCGAAAATAATCTAATATTATCAATCGAAAATCAAAAAACATGGGGGTATTTTCGGATACCCTTAGGTATGAGGAATCTAATTTTTTTTTATTGACGTCAGTATTTGGACCACCCTGTAGGTATATCAAGCATCCTCACCCAATAATATATGTATTTTTTATTTTACAGATAGAAAGATTTTATTTAGATTATAAATATACCATAAAAATTACAGATAAGTGTAGAAATTTTACAAAAGGTGAACTGGATTCGTTAATAATTATTAAATAATTATAACCTTCACAACGCCAAGAGGTCAAAATTTACTTTGAATTGGTTTTAATGTAGTTTTCCAAGCATTTTCAGCTAAACTATGTAATAGAAACCTGTTAACTTCCCTGTACTATTCCACTTTATCTCATAGTAAAACAAATTGTTATTAAAACTGGCTCTGAAATAAATTTTGTGCTACAAAGTCTGGCAGCTACGCCAGTCTACGGCCGCTACGCCGTAGCAAGCTGGCTACAACGTACGTAGCGCGTAGCACATAGCTACGAATCCCGAGCCGGCTCGTATAAAACCCTGATCAAGGTTTTATAGTTACTAAAATGAAAATGAATTTCAAGTCGAATTTTAGTGGCCCTAACTTTTCGTACGATATATATTTTCAGTATAAACATGTTTTCTTTGTGTATCAAAGTAGAAGGAATAATATTAAATACAGTTTAATTAAGTTGTTCCATATTAAATATCGTCATAATGTCTTAGACCGGGGATATTTCTCGGAGGTCAGACTTAGTCGCTTAGCCCTTTCCCTGTGTTTTGAAATCTTTATCTAAAAATAAATCCCAAACTTCAGTATTGAAAATTGCATAACACCCACGCAGAAGAGCTATGAAATATTGCTTGTCAAAAAATAGCACCTCAACTTTGTGATGGGCACCGTTAAGCATTATTATATTTCGATTTCATACGCTGTAGGTAAGGCGTGCTACACACTATACAGGGTGTAATTTTTTTCCTCTTAAGGGGTCATTGTACTCATCATTATGATCAACTTTTACTATGGGTCCAAACCTGAAATCGTAAAAAAAATATCAGCTGTTCCCTACATTTATGTTCGCATAACGTCAACATGTAGGGAACAGCTGATATTTTTTTTACGGTTTCAGGTTTTGTCCCATAGTAAAAGTTGTTCATGATGAGTACAATGACCCCTTAAGAGGAAAACAGTGATTAAAATTACACCCTGTATATCTATCTGCCTAGCCTTTTCCCAACTAAGTTAGGATCGGCTTTCAGTCTAACTGGATGCAGCTGAATACCAGTATTTTACATGCCGTGACTGCCTATTTGATCTCCACATTAATAATAGTAATGTTCCGCATGATGAGAACCTCGTGAAAGCCGAGAAAGATAAACAAATCAAGTATCTTGACTTGGCTCGCGAGGTTGTCGACATGTGGGATGTTGACTCAGCAATCATTGTGCCGATAGTCGTGACTGTCAATGGATTGATAGCCAAGCGTCTCGACCAACACCTGAGGAGGCTCTCGTTGGGCAGTTGGATCAAGGGCCTGATTCAGAAAGCAGTACTTCTGGACATGGCTCGCATTGTCAGGAGGTTCCTCTCTCTGGAGCCCTGACCGCCGGCAGCTTGGACCCTGTTCCCGATACCGGTGGGCTACTATTTTTTATATTTTTAAATATTTTTTGTATATTCTAATATTTAAAAATATAATGTATATGTATTTAGATGAATAAAGTAGATAGTAATTTATTTCTCTCAAAAAGGTACAATTTGAATTCATAGCATCAAGTTACATCTTTCAGTTTATCCTTTGTGAGAGCTGGAGTCTGTACTGGATTCGGGACCTGTATGACAGGTCTCCAGGCTCACACCCTTAAAATTACAATATTTAATTGTACTTACGTACTACACCATTATAAAAACTCCAAGAGTATTTGTATGTACAAAACAAAGGATATGTTCTAAGTATAGGTACAACTCTGCCTTATTTATTTATTCATTTGTTTCAGTCGACGCAGGCCCATAGATAAATACCTAAACCTAAAAATACATATTTTTATTATATGCTAGAAGGTGTTTAAGCCTCAAATAGCCACAACTATATTTTTTTTTACAATAATATCTTCTTAATTTTATCATATGTTGTAAACCAAAGCTTTAGACAAATTATGTAACCTCTTAAAAAAAAAATATATTATGTATTACTGTTGTATGCTCACATATTAACCAGTCTAATTCTACAAGCGAAGACTTGCAATTGGCTTTCTGTTGACTATGTTTTCCTTTCTAGTAAGTTTTTAAGCTGTAAGTCTTCCATGTTTAAATAAATAAATAAAATAGAACTTCACTTCACTAGCTTGTTCTTGTTCTAGCTTGTTCACTAGCTTGTTTCAATGTAACCCTTCAAGGAAACAAGTCGTTATAATATGTTACGTCTGCGTCAGTCGTCAGTGCCACTTGATACGTGCAAATGCGTGCACGTACGAACCATGTAGAACCGGATCAGTGAGTGGGAAATTCCGCAAACATAATCAGTAGCAAACCTAATTGCATTACAATTGTATGGCCGAATCAGCCCGAATCTAGGGAACCCATACATGTATGGAGCCCGCCTAAAGTACAAACATCGTAAATTCTATCTAGAGTGCGATACCAAGTTATGACGTATAAAAAACTGAACGCTAAAAGTATTTGTGTAGTTTACTTTATAGTTATATTACGTTTAAGTCACCAGGAGGGTAAAAATATATATTGTAAGATAAGTAGGTACTAAAATCATGAAAAGTCACTTATGTTGTAAGTGAATTTTGGTTTATAACCTCTTGTAAATAAATAGAGTGTAGTGTGTGCAATAGTAGATTGTACAACTAGTGTATAAAAGAAGCCATGTTAGCCCGAGATGATTATATCTACCCGAGCCACAGGCGAGGGTGGATAGTTAAGTCGAGGGGTAAAATGGCTCGTTTATGCCCGAGTTAAACACTGCTTTTCACTTCGATTGCGAGAAAATGAAACAGGCATAAAGTATATAACAGTAATTTCACTGTTCAAAAATGTTGCAAAATTGAAGAAGAGAATAGCTAATTCCCGCCACAAAACTTATTAAGTTTTTTTATTTAATTTTCGATATGATTGTGTCATCGACTAGGGTACCTACTTCATACTGCCAAGTCATAAAAATGTTTCTTTGCGTTTTTAAATAATAAAGAAGACAAAGCGTTGTGTAACTATACAGACGCTATACAATGTTTATTAGTAAGGGGGTTGGAAGAAATGTTTGTAAAACAGTAAAAGACAAAACAGTAACTTTTAATGATTGAACATACTATTTACTGAAAAAAACAACAAAAAAAAGGAAAACCATCATTACTGTAGGGTAAGTAAATTTCAATGGTTTGAACGATATCGCCAAATGAACAAAACAGTTAATGTTGTGACCTTTTAGCTACTTAAAACGTTAAAGTTTACTGTCATGACGGTAACATTTTGCCTAAAGCTTTAACTGTTTTCGGATCAGTAAAAAATACTGTTTTAAACGTTAGGCTCATATGGAGATGTTTAAAGCAGTTCAGATCAATGCTGCTTTTTTTAAATTTTATTTACTGCTTATTTTTATCTGTGTGTGATTAACCTAAGCATTATACCGCGTTCATTAAATAAGATAGTGTTGAGACTGCTGCACTCAACATCTTCACCGCAAGCTGGTATGGCGGCAGTGAACAAGGGGTGCGGGGACAGCGCGCGGGCCCCCGCGCCACACCGGCACCGCCACAAGCAATCAGCTGTTGCTCGCCTTCATGCACGGCTGCGCTTGCGCGTTTTAATTACCTCTCTTATTTTAGTGTTTTAACCGACCGTTGTAATTTCTTTTCCATTATCATTATATTTCTTGTTATACAGTCCACTATACTTTCATTTGCTCCACCACGATCTATCGTCGCGATCAGATAGGGATTTATAAAAATACGACACAGTAAATAATCATCATGGTAAAAAAGTGTACCATGTACAGAAATTTCGCTAACTTTTTTGTATACGCAGCCAATTAGTATAATTGCCACGTCCCGACCTGCCATTTAAAATTTTGACATAAAAGCCCTAGAGCTTTTTAATTACGAGTTTGGACGCTACGTAGGAAACCAGAGGTAACAATGTTTCAGGTATTTCAAGTATTTACCATTCATAATGGTACTCCAAGTACCAACACTGTGATATTTGAAACTCTAATGACACTTCGTTATAATTTTCAACTTTAAAGCGAGGTTTTGCGTAAGCTCTTTGTGTTAACTCGAAATGGTTTTTAATTTTGTTTGTTAATTTTTTATTTCAAGCTACTAGTTATGATAGTGCATTCCGATTTGAGGGGTTCAAGTGTATTGGCATAATCAGCCTATAATGTTCCCACTGCTGGGTCACAGGCCTCCTCTGTGTGTGAAGGAGTGGGCCGTAATCTACCACGCAGGCCAAGTGCGTGTTGGTAGACGTCTTCGATCTTTTTGTTCTAGGACATGCCGGTTTCCTCACGGTATTTTCTTCATTGTTTTGAGAGCAGTGGTGATGAAATAATTTACACAAAGTGAAGCGCCTGGCTGGGTTCGAACCACGGGGCCACCACAGCTCACCAGCAACGAGAATTGCTGCATTCCAATTTGATGGGTGTAAGTGTATTAACATATGTTTAATACTCCAAACACACAAACGTTTAGTAGAATTTCTTAAATTGAGGAATAAATATTTATTTACTATTGTTAAGTTTTTCGTCAAAGCCACTGGCGAATCGATTATAGATACCATTATTCTATAAGGTTAAAAAGTTGTTCACGTAATTTGATAGACAATGATTAACAAAATCATCATCATCATCATTTCAGCTGAAAGACATCCACTGCCGGACATAGGCGTCCACCAAGCACCTCTACTAAGACCAGTTCTGTGCTTCCCAAAAAAACAAAACAATCAAACACATCAACAACAACCAACAACAATCAACAGTCTTAAAACATTATAATTATAGTACACATACATTTTAATAAATATTTATTTGCCTGTGTCTTTGGATTAAAAAGTTCATTAACTACGAAATACATACATTTTATTCGAAATGCGATGAAAAATGTCACACTCTACGAAAAACATACGGATTGTATTAATATGGTAATGCAATAAAATCTCGTATCGTTTTTATGTCACTCCTATAAATGACAAAGCGATAAGATATGAAAAGTGTGACATCGTGCCACGCACTCTCGATACGAATTTTATTTTATATTTTTGGCGACTTTATAAAGCTGGAATCCCATTGTTAAAATAACACACACACGCTTGTTATTCCCAAAGGGTTAGGTAGATGTACAGAATAAACTAAAACGCGTAGAAACTAGTATTTGGAACATGCCATTGGACATTATTATTCTCTAGCACTAAATACATTGTAATGTTTTGCATGAGGGGCCCGTGGCTAAATAATAACAGCCGCACGGGTCGATCTATCAGGTTAAGCTACGCTTGCCGCGGTTGGTCCGTGGATGGGTGACCATCTTTACATACCAAGACCCCTCCGTGCCTCGGAAAGCACGTTAAGCCGTTGGTCCCGGCTGTCATTCGTGGATCTTTGACAGTCAGGAGCCCGAAAGTCTGACAACCAGTCATACCAAGGGATATCGTATTACCTAGTAAGTCCTCCTTCCAGTTTTGACGGAACCTAACTAGCTCGTCCCGCCATCTCCTACTTAAACTCAAAGCATTTATTTCAAATAAACTAATTACAGGCACTTTTGAATTGTCAAGGGGTCGGTCAGTCAGAAAGATGAAGCTAGTTGCCCATTCCAAAACGTAGTAGGTTCCTATGGAGAAGAACGGGCAAGAAACTCCATGAACACGCTTTTAACCGGTCAGGTTCCGCGCGTCGCATACGTAAGGCCATCAATGCCTAGTTGTGGCCAAGGCTTGTATAGTACTTTTCTCAAATAATGCGCGGAAATTAAAAGTAAGTAGTACCTAGGCAGAACTTTTTTGTCAAATACAATTTTGTAAAATTGTAAAATTTTGCAAATTACTTTTCAAAATCAATGACGAACAACAATAATTTTTCCCGCGTTAAAGTGTTCATTTGTTTTTTTTTTCAATAAATAGCTTTCTAATTGCAGGCCAGTTCGAAATTTAAATAAAACCTTTGATAAGTTACCTCCTTGGTTGCCATGTTTCGGAGTAAAAGATCGTTCCATTTTTAAATTACACGACAGATATGATTTTACTATGTAATTTATTTGGCCGCTCAACCACGAAAGATATGGATTTTCATATAACTTTTGCCGGCCGCTGTTCGCATGTATTTTTCCAGTAGAGTAATTTCGATTTATCTCGAAGAAGGTTGTCAAAATAATACTCAAATTTCCAAGCATGTTTGAGAAAAATCAATTGTGTCTCATTAGCGGAGCTTGACAGATTAAATTATATTCGAATTCGATTATATTCGAACGCAATGTGAATTGTTACTGAATAAAAATTGAATTGAATTGAAAATCAAAATAATATGGTTACAAAGTCTTGGTTACATCATTCATGTTAAAAATTATGCATGTGAGAACGATGCAGAACGTTAAAAGCGTCCGTAATGAAAAGATAAAAAAAAAGTTCAAATATTAAATTAAATTTAAATAAGCCATGGCAGCAAAGAGATGGCCAGTCCCTACTGACAGCGCCCGTTCTACGTGAACTATGTATTAGGAGACTTAATTACTAACTTTAAGACCAACACTGTACCAATACATATTGCAAATTATATAAAGGCGAAAGTTTGTGAGTGTGTTTGTATATTGTTACTTCTTCACGCACAAACGGCTGGACTAATTTTGATAAAATTGTGTATGGAGGTAGCTGACACCCTGGATTACAATAAAATACTTTTTATCCAGATATTCCCACTGGATCGACACGTAAGCGGGTGAAACCGCGGGGCGCTGCTAGTTGCAAATAAATGATTATAATTATGGTGTACCTATAGTACACCCTCATTTCCTCAGTTATGTTTAAGACCCATATTTGTATGTGTGTGTCTGTCCATGTATTTTCAAAACACAACATAAATATTTTAATAAAATTAAAATGGAAAATGGCAAATGGTTTGAAAATGTTCAAATTATGAAGGATATCTTACAGTAAAGCACCTTAAAATAACATTTAATAAATGAGAATATCTTTCTCATTCTCAGCTATAAAAAGAATAAGTACCTACAAAAAGAAACGAAAAGCCGCACATTATTCTTGAAATACCTTTAGGCTCAAGAATACTTTATTTCATTACTCGACATTTTCTAACCCCGATCCCTTTACTCGTAAATTAATACGTATTCTCTGTCCCATAAATCTTTTCACGCTTAAAGAAATACCGTTCCTATTGATACTCGTACCTCTATTTCGATATAAGAACTCGCCCAGTGCGTGTTAGTCTGTGCATAAATTAGTATTCTGTAGCTAAACACCATTGTTTGTAGAAGATTGATTTTAAGTCAAGGAAATTAATTGCTAAACAAATTGACGTAAAGTGTCAATTTGCTTTAAATCAAATCTAATCAAAATATTTTTATTTCACATAAACCAACATGGGCACTTATGAAACGTCAGAAGCTAGGTGCACGGTTCCAATTGATCGTTTCCTATGGAGAAGAACCGGCAAGAAACTCCATGGTTACTCTTTTAAAAATAATTGGCTTTTACAATGTTTTCAAGTTACAGTAGGTATGGGAGGACAGCGT
Organism: Hydraecia micacea; assembly: GCA_914767645.1. Lineage (NCBI taxonomy): Eukaryota > Metazoa > Arthropoda > Insecta > Lepidoptera > Noctuidae > Hydraecia > Hydraecia micacea. The sequence goes on along the minus strand of OU611788.1, from coordinate 12,604,291 downwards.
AGGCCTGTCAACAAGTACCAGGTACTTGATAAAATAAAAAATGGTCTACAGATCTAAAGTCTACAAGGCTTACAAAGTCCTCACATTTACAAAATAGCTTAGTACGTAATTCATTTATATTATTAGTTATAGCCCTTACATACAATTATACAACACGAGCTTCTGCCTGTGACTTCGTCTGCGTAAAATTTATTGTTCCCCCAACTCACTGCGTCGCATCGCATCGCCCGCCCGCGCTATTATTTCGTTTTCGTTTAGCGTTCTTTCTCACTTTTTTTATGTTTGCTCGGTTCCTAAGGGTCGTAGCGTAATGTTAAATAGCCTATAGCCTTCCTCAAGAATTGGGCTATCAAGTCCAAAAAGAATTTATCATTTCCGACTGGGAGTTCCAAAGATTACCCCCCTACATACAAACAAACAAACAAATTTTACCTCTTTATAATCCAAAAATACCATTCTAATATTATATTTATAAATGCGAAAGTGTGTCTGTCTGTCTGTTACCTCTTCACGCTTAAACCGCTGAACCGATTTAGATGAAATTTGGTATAGAGATAGTTTGAGTCCCGGGAAAGGACATAGGATAGTTTTTATCCCGATATTCCCATGAGATCAAAACTTATGCGGGTGAAACCGTGGGGCGCTGCTTGTATTAGTATAGATTGTCAAAGAACGATAGTTGTCAGTTGAATATACGGAGAGTATAAAAGTTAATAGTCAATTTGTGTTGTAATTATTTTTTATGACTTAACAAGCCGCCATGAAAATGACAGTTATCAGACAAAATAACTCATAATTCGGGACCAAGATCGTTGCTAAAATGTTGTCTAAAGCTTGCTAAATAAATATGTATAGTATTAGATCGCGCTTATATTTGTAACAGAATTGATACAAAATAAAGGTCAGACATTACTGTGACAGATAATATGATAAAGGTTAATAAGAAATTCCTCGACTACCGAACCATGAAACAGCATAGCCAAATATACTATGATTGTCAAATTGGACAAATTGGAACAATAACATTGGACAAATTGGAAGCCACAACCTTAGCCTAGAATCTGTGAAGATTCTTGTATGTCACAACAATCGAATATATTGGAGATGTACAGTCGAACAAAGAGTTTGTTATACTTTTATTAAATGTTTTGATTTTCAGCTCTTTGTTTTGTTAATTAGCTTAAGACACACTTTAATGGTTGATGTAAAAGACTTGCCTATTCAATAGTATTCATCACACTTAACACACTGTTAAAAAAATAACAACCGACTTCAACAAAACGCGACTAAAAAGTGAAAAATAATTTCCGTTTCGGAAGTCGTTGGCTTTGGTTTTGTTTATTTTATTGTAAAATTGCTGACTTCCGAAACTAAAATTATTTTTTTAACTTTGTAGTCGTTGTTGTTAGACGTTGCAAGTGAGCTGCCTGTATACCAATCTCCTAGTTTGTCTGTACATCGGCGTATAATAATTTTGTGTGGAATTTTCCAATAACGTCCGAGATGAAGACGTTCGCTGCGTGAGGGAATGCGAGACGCCGAGCTATGTACCCAATGTACCCACCGCCATCGATTCAAGACGCGCTTGATTGCTATCAGCTTGTTGGAAATTGAAACGGCAGGAACTGCATGCCTTCGGTTGTGGAGACAAATTTACCTTGTCGTTTTTAATTGAGTTGGTTTGTTGTTGGAGTTTCTTGCCCGTTCTTCTCCATAGGTACTGTTGTAACGTAACTCAGATGGGAGCTTATTTATTCAATGAAACTCCTATTTGGTTAAATTGATATTATATTGGGAGACTTTTCTATATTAATTAAAATTATCACTTCCTATATTCTTTCATGTCAAACCTAATCTCCCTTATTTGACACACGCTTGAATGCCCGAAAGGAACACGTCATCAAATTATTACCAGCCTGTCTCAGGAAGGAGGTCTCAGTCTCTACAGTACGTACGCTTTGGAACGGGCAACTAGCTTCATCTTTCTGACTGACCGACCCCTTGACAATTCAAAAGTGCCTGTAATTGGTTTAATTGAAATAAATGCTTTGAGCTTTTGAGTTTTGAGTTGACAATGTTTGTAGTGGCAACGGTATTTTTGTTGTTTCTGTGATTTTGTACAAAATGGTGACTCACTTCTGACCACTTACAGTATTATAAGATAGAAGGATTAGTAGAAGTTGGTTACCATGACCATTGCCTGTAAATGTATAATTTTTTTTTTGTTTGCCTATTTTGTGTCCCACTGCTGCAGCTGGGCAAAGGCCTCCTCTTTTCCCTTCCAAACCTCCCTGTCTTGTGCGATCTCTGGCCATGTTGGCCCTGGAAATGAATTAGATCGTCACACCACCTTCGCCTTGGTCTACCTCGACGGCGATGTCCTGCCTCAGGCTTCCACAAAAAATTAAAAATGTGTGTACGGTTTTGAACTATCAAACGTAAAATAACTATGACAGGTGGCCTACCATGATCTTAATTAAAAACGATTCAAAAACAAGACATTTCAGTTTAGGTTCCTAAACTACATCGCTTGAGCTGCTCTATGGACGTCATGGTACCAAACAAGTATGAATGAAACCAAAACTTGCGACTCAGTTTGGGACAATCGCTGTCAGTAGAATGGCACGGCTTAAACTGAATCGTTAAACTGACGTCATGGTACGAATTAGAAGAACAGTTCAGTTTAGGTCCTAAAATGGATCGCGTTAAGAGCTTGTGGTAGGCCTCCAGGACTGTCTTTTGTTCTGAGTCAGTGACTCATCAGTCTTGTGGCCTAATAATAGCGTATAGTATATTTTTATCTCACGAAGCGACGCGCGCTTTACTGGTGTTTACCAAGTGTACAAACCTGCTGTGGATGTGTGTGTAAGGCAGGACCTCTTGGTACCGCCTGACAAAATGGCGAAGTCGGAAGTGGGTGTGTGTGCGTGTGCGTTATGTGCCAACGCTACTGAATGTGTGTTATATTCACACATTCAGAGCATGTTTGCACACTTAGTTACCACAAGTACAGCGCGTGTCGCTTCTTGAAATAAAAATACTGTAAGCACTTATAGCTATCGATGGCTTAATACTTTTTAAAACTCTTATTTTAAAATACCTACTTCATCAAAACTATTTTCAAGCTGATCCAGCATAAGAAGCAATTCCGTAATTGTATAAACCAGTCAGTTCTATTTTTCACTTTAAAGTGATTTACAAAATGAAGTCTTTCTCATTTTAAACTAGCAAGAAATAATAAAATTGCTTTTTAATATTCCGTAACGCTGTATTATCTCTTTTGTCGACTGGTAATACAAATACTCTGGGAAATATTTATTAACATTCTTTAACTCTGCTGTGTAGGAAAATATTTTTTTGCAAACTTCAAAGCTCCTTGCGCATGTTATTCCGCACAGAAAATTTAAGGCGGGTATCACATCTTCGCTGCGAAACCATAGCAGCCAATCCGCAGTAGTTCCGCCATGACTTGTTCGTTGTATGTATGACAAGCGAAACTGCCTATTCTAACACACAGATTTGATCATGATTTTGTTTTTCCCGCGTGATATCGCCGATTTGCACGGAGGTCAGTTAAACCTCCGCGTTCAGCCCGCAATTTTGATGCGGTGCCGCGTTTTTTTCCCACGTATCTGTGGCAGTCGACAAGTTTAAAAAGCAAAACTTCTTTTTTTTTTTGTAAAATGGTTGTTTATTTTACGGATAAACTAATCTAAGCTGTCAGACCTATACTGTTTTTACAAAGTCGAAAGCGATGACATTTTGCTCCGATTGCTACAATTCACGATGTGCCGCTACTCGAATCGCGACATAATGTTTACTACATTATGTCGCGATTGTTTCTTATCGGAATTCGTTGCGCGGTTTCCCAACATTATTTTCGCAGCGGAGGTGTGCCAAGGCCATAGAGAGGCCCGGAATTCATGAATGTAAAGCTATTCTTATTATTTAAGATTATCTTGGTTAATCGTTTTAGGGTTTTGTGTAATTTCGTTACAAAATAAACGATTCTGCTTACAGAAACTTTTTTGTTCTTGTTTTTTAAATGTTTTACAGACTATGTTTTTTTGTGAAGGAATTAAGTAAATCTGAATTATTTCAGAGCTTTTAGACAAGCATGAAGCGTGCTGAATTAACATCATTAACAAAACTGTCACTGAAATATAAGCTTTAATGCAACTGACAGTTGATAATAATCTGACGTCGGAAAAATTAAAAATAAAATGAGTATTTTTTTTTGGAGAGGCGTGTCCTTTGGCGTGTTTTTTGTTTCAACGCAAAGCGGAAAGTATTTCCTTCCGCTAAATTCTACTTTGAGTTGACAACAGGAAGATAATTTCTCTTATTTAAGACTGTCATCATTGACAAGTGCTTATTCCAACGAATTTTACTAAAATATTTTGTAAATTAAGCAGAAAAACACAAATTCCGACAAACTGCTTTTCATATTTTTTTACTTTCTGTTAACTGGAGATATTTTCTTATATATAAGTACATAATCTTACCCCTTTTTCCCAAGGGGGTAAACATACACTAACACCTCCTGCTACGACCCTTACATACTCCTTTTGCTTCATTTACGTTAGTACATCTGGTTATACACGCACGCCGAGCGAGTACCACGCACCGGACCTTTCTGAAGACCAATAAGGTTGCTATATGTCGTTCTAGGGCGCCTTCTCACACCGTTTTCACTCAAATCTGCCTTGTAGGTTAAATTTCGAACTTTGGACGTAGTGTTGTCCTTAGTAAAGAATTAGATCGATCTTTATCTCCCTGTTCATGTTGATATTATTGGCATGCGCCTTTACCTTACATATTTTCTCCTTTCCCAACAAAATTATTGACCTTTTTTAACCAACTAAGTGCTCATATAAAACCAAAGGATACAAAGTACTCAGTGGGTCTTAAAGCAACGCTCTAAGCGACAAACTTCAATTTAAATTTTTAACTTTCCGTGGACTGAAAACATTTTCTCCTTTCTTAATAAACTCATTGGCCTTTTTACCAACCAAGTGCTCATATAAAACCAAAGGATACAAAGTACTCAGTGGGTCTTAAAGCAACGTGGTCGAACCATTTCAAGCGAAACACCATAAGTCACGAGCTCTATCTGTCTTTACGCTCATTTTCCTCCTCGGCTTGGCGAGGTTCCAAATGGTATCAAAACTAAATGCCCCAGTAATACTAAAAGCTTCATGTGGCAAATTAATGGCTGCCACATCGAAGGTCACAGGCCACAGAACTTGTAAATCAATGAGGAAGTCTACAGAGGTAAAATTTGATGGTTTGAAAAAAATTTTTGTAGTTGTTATTTGCAAAGAGAAAAATATTGTGAATTAAATCTCACAAAAGTAGGTAGTAGTACATATTAATTACTAGGGCGCATCCATTAATTACGTGAGGCGTTTAGGGGGGGGGGGGGGGGTAGGGGGTCAAGACGATTCTCACCCAATCTCACGTGGGGGAGAGGGGTAGCAAGTATCACGTATTTTTTTTTTCCGCAAGAAACAGTATAAAATTGCGACAAAACTGGGTTGAATTGAGTCTTAACTAGTCTTAAATAAAAATAATTAAGGAAATTGTTTTTTTTTTTAATAAATTTGACGCAAAGAAGCATAGATTAAGGTATTTACACTGAAAATACGCATTTTGAACAATCTCACGTGAGATTAGAGGGAGGGGGAGAGGATCGAGCCAAATCTCACGATATCTCACTAAAGGGGGAGGGGGGATCGAAAAATCGCCACAATCACCTCACTTAATTAATGGGCACCCCCTAGCTGTCCCCGCGACTTCGTTCGCGTGCTTGTCGGAAAGAAAATTGGGTTTCACGGGTTTTAATTTTTCGCGGAACCCTTATTATTTTTATAATTACAGCCAGTCTGCAGGGGCAGCCTGTGGGTATCATACTCGCGGAAAGCCTACGAGTACAATATAATAACGCGTTGAGGGCATTGTTGCGGCTGCCTCGCTTTTGCAGCGCGTCGGGGATGTTCGCCAATGTGCGCGTGGACTGTTTTTATGCCACTATGCGCAGGAGGGCAACCTCGATAGCGGGCAGAGTGAGGGGCAGCGGCAACAGTCTCCTCGCCGTCGTCGGCGACAGGCTAGACGCGCCATTCATGCGGCATTGGTTGGCCCTACATGCCTCCATAAGGAGTGGGGGAGATAAACTTGATTATTTTAATTTATTTATTATGTTATTATTAATTAAATTAATCAATTATTATTAAAAAAATGTAATCGGTTATGTTATTATGTTATTTTAAATTATATTCCGCATTTGGTTATTTTCAATTTTATTTATTATATTAATTTTCTTTGACTTTGTATCTAATGTTATTTAATATTTTTATGTTGTGTTAAATTTGTGTACCTACTTGTTATTTAATGGATATTTTTTGTCTGACTGAATAAATGAAATTGAAATTGAATTGAAAATAAAAGTATCCTAAGTTACTCCATATAACATCTGCTATCTGCCAGTAAAAGTCGGTCCTGGGCAGCAATGCTGCGCGACATTGCTGCGTCACATTGCTGCTGTGCTCGGAATATAATCTCATATAAACCTATAGAAAATGTATGGTGACCAGTAGTGACGCGGCAGCACTGCTGCGTGCTGCCGAGATCGGCATCATACCTTTACATATTGCGCCGCGGCGGTGGCGGCGAGTTTTGATAGGTCTTATCAAAATTCGCCGCTCGGTTCATACAAATCCAAGGGTAAGTAATACAGCGGCGGCGGCTGTGCCGCTGCAAGCCTGCAGCTACGGCATAATGTGTATAGGGCCCGTCAAAACTACATAAGATAGTCCCCCAGGACGCCCGCCTGTCACCACTTCCTAGTTCTTTCGCTGGGAAGAAGAACTGGCGCCACAAACTCCCCAGCAGTTGAGGTCTGTAGACCTGGGTTCAGTTCCTCGGGCCAGGCAAAGCGTATTTGGGTTTGTGAATCACCACTGAATCCTTACTTTTACCCCAAAAGTGAGTGCTAATGAATTCAAAGACAGCCAATTCTCACTTAAGTTAAAACCAACATGATTTTAATATAATTTGATTAGTTCGTCATACCAGGGCGTGGTGTCTCGGGGGCGATAGATCACGTCTCTGAGACGTGTCTGCGACATATTGTGCCTGTGTGGAGAGTATGGAGTGTGTCGTCTGTGCTACAAACTGAAAGTAATGGCTGTCCCACTGTCGCCACTCCCGGCTTGACGTGATAAAAGCATGTAACAATGAGAGTTTGAATTTTGTTATGATAAAAGATACATTGTTACAATATTTTAACTTTTTGATTAATCTTCAAAAATATGAATTTTGAAAAATATGGTCCGAAATAAGGAAAGAAATTATTTTTAACCGACTTAAAAAAAATGAGGTTCTGTATTCGACTCGTATTTCCGCGATTTTCTCAAAAAGAACTGATCCGATTTGGATGGGGTTTTCGTTATTTAAATGCATATTTTTATGAATGGGTATTTATTTCATATTTTAGAGGCAGATGAAATGTACTTTACAAAAAAGATTTCAATGAATTCAGCAGCCTATTTATTCCACAAATATACAAAAACAATTATAATCCGAATTTAGCTAATATCCAATAAAACATATATTTTCATAACTAAATACGTTGTTTATTGATAAATCAAAATAATATTTTTCGATTTTCAATTCCTCTAACATTCAATCCTTACAAAAATATGCATTTATCACAAGATTTACAAACATTCCAACACGAAAACTGTCAAAAAGTATAAGAAGAAAATAAAATATAAGAAAGAAAAGAAATCCAAACGTACAATCAGGGCACGTCAAGTTAAACTGAATGCAAACACACTTCGCACGTTTACAAAATATGACACATGCAAAGTAAAGAAAATTCCGTAACATTTGGAATGAATGTGTTTTATACGTTTGACTTTCTTATCTGTGTTTCTGAGTGCTGTGACAATATGAGCTTGTTTGCACTGTTTTAAATTACGTTTACGTAGGGTGAATGAAAAGACGAGGTTCGGGATAATTTTCAGTACGAATCTATTCTAATAATAAAGCTGGAGTTTGTTTTTTTTTTTTACTTATTTGAACGCGCTAATCTCTGGCCTGTGTCCCAGCAGTGGGAACATTATAGGCTGATTATGATGATTGAAAATCGAGTGCGCGATAAAATCCTGCCGCGATATTTTTACGTCAGTGCGAACGTGGGTTTAGCTGGTGTATCTCAATCCGTACTAATATTATAAATGCGAAAGTGTGTCTGTCTGTCCTCTTCACGCTTAAGCCGCTGAACCGCTGAACCGATAGTATAGAGATAGTTTGAGTACCGGGAAAGGACATAGGATAGTTTTTATCCCGATATTCCCACGGGATCGAAACTTATGCGGGTGAAACCGCGGGGCGCTGCTAGTAAAAAATAAATTACATAGCCCATTGTTGCAAATTATAGGCCATATCCTCCCAAATCAGGAGAAAAAATCAAGTAGGTATCTTGAAAACAATCGTAACAGACATGGAGCACGTACATATTTGAATTGTTATTCGTCACGGGAGGTTATGACAAACAACGTCACGCCCCGTCACGCTACCGGCACGCCGCGCCGTCACGTTGGAAGTCGAACACGGCCAACATTATGTCACGCCAAATATGTAGGTAATGTCGAAAGGTTACAAGATTCGAATGATAAAAGGGTTGTGTAAAAATATATTTTAGGGGACGAAAACGTTTTTATCAATCGTCTAATCCTTCCAATTACTTGTATTTTTAGTTGTGAAACTTTTTTGGAACACTGAAAAATTTAAAGCACATAAATATTCCTTTTTATGTGTAGGTAGACAAAATTGTTATTGAATTTTCTAGCTATTCGTAGGAAATAGAAAAAAAAAACAGTGTGGCGAGCAGTATGGTGGCCCGCCACTCAATGAGCTGTAGGTTGTGGGTTCAAACCCAAGCAGGCACTTTACATTGTGTAAATTATTTCATCACCACTGCTCTCTAAACGGTGAAGGAAACCATCGTGAGGAAACCAGCATGTCCTAGAACCAAAAATTATGGCCCACCCTGTCACAGAAAGAGGCCTGCATCCCAGCAGTGTGAACATTATGATGATCACATACTAATTATATTTTAAATATTAATAATATAATTTTAATTCATAATATCAATATAATTTTATTTTAAATATTTAAAATCACTACAAATCTTAATATTATTTGGAATTATCATGACACGTTAGATTAAAATATCAATGTTGCTAATAATAATTATCATAGATTACTAAAGTCCTCTAGACCAAATTTCAGCCATGGCGACCAATTTCAGCGGAGTCCAGCCTCCGGCGCGAGATATATTATAGTGCACATGTGTGTGCGCATGATCTGATCTGATCCACTCTCTCTTCCCTCACTATCATTGTCCGATGGGACGGCAATCCGACACGACCGGAGAGAGATCAGGCGCAGGACCAATGGCCTAACGTGCTTCAGGGGCACGGGGGTATAAAAAAAAATAGTTTATTTGCACCTTCAAGTAAAAACATATGGTGTACAATAAAAATAGGGTAAGTAGAGTTGTATGTTAGAGTTGCAGCCAATACCTAACCTAAGTAGATATCGGCGCCCACCCTTGTTAACAATTTGTAGCCGATGATCGCACCGCCATGTTCCAAACTCCGGGCTGCTACTAAGAAATTCTAACACTCACCAACATAAATTACTAATAACATTATTAAAGGCAATTGATATCCCATTTCCTTTTCCTCTCCAATTTAACAAGTTCCTTCTGGCCTAATGCCCTTCCGCGTGACTACACACACATTTCAATAAACTCCGCACGAGGCAAGCGTATCACATTCTTATGAACTCAGACGCAATAAGACGAAGCAAATCGTTCTCGAGTCAATGCAAATATCGATGAGGGACCACAATGTTGGCTGATGGATAAAAACGATTGGATTGATTGTAAATATGGCTGGTTTTATATGACGGAATCGAGCATGAAACGCATTCATTTGTTTTTTTGGGCCTGTCCTGACTATAGACCACGAATGCACAAAGTAGAAACAACAAAAATTCGCACGATTTTTGAAATGAAAGTACAACTATTATTCTACAGCATTTTGGTTTATGCAGCAAGCATATGAATAAAGTCTTAAAACTAAATAAATATTATGTGCGAAACAAGTGCACATTACGTTTGTTGCATATTTTCCGTTTTACATAGAAAAATGAAACATATTTTTTTTTTTAAGAAAATTTTGTGTTTCGTTAATCGAAGTATTCGTCATTAGTTAAGATGTACTTTTGCCATTTTAGTGGAAGTTCGTTGATGGCTCTGCTATAAAAATCCTGGCGACGGGAATCGTTGAAATCTTTAGAGGCGTTTTTCACCGCCTTGTTGGATTTGAAATTTTTCGCCTGTAAAAAGTTATTCAAATTCCGAATAAAAATGGGGATAAGTTGGACCAAGGTCTGGTGAGTATGGTGGGTGACGGAGAGTTTCCAGTCGTAACTCCTGTAGTTTTGAGACGGCCGGTTGTGCGGTGCGTCGACGCGATTTTGTGGTTTTTGTTCAGCGAGTTCATACAGTACCCACTTTCCGAGCTTTTTATTTTTCCAATTTGAAGGAAATTAATCAGTATCGATTTATCACTGCCTGAATGAAGTATGTACAGACGCCAGCACATCAAGTTACCCGAAACTGTTAAATTTTCTCAATCAACTTTGAACCTTATGCTTTAGCAATAAAGTTGAAAATCTGTGTTCATGATGCCGGAAGGTCGGCGCCTGCGACCCCTTACTTGTCACAGGAATGCCACAGCAGACACACAAGCACAGAACATATATACCCTAAAGGGACACAAGAGTGCCTCTGAGACTCAAGGCATAGACAAGTAATGAGGTTACGTCTGGCGCGGATAAAAAAAAAAAAAATATTTTATCGTATTTGCTAATATTTTTCATATTTATTACACCTATTTTATAATTTATTTATTTCGGTAACTGCCCGTGACATCACAGCGGGCCCTATCAGAATACCAGCGCTGTGACATTTATTTTTTTTAATGTTGCAACATCATGCTGAGATAGGAGCCTTTTGGCCTCGTATAGGACTTTTTATTTTATTTTTCTTTTTATTACTTTGTTTTATATAACTTTGATTTTTTATTTATATTTTTTACTGTGTTTAGTTTAGTTTGTGATCATCCTATACGAGTCGCAATAAATACTTTTTCTTTCTTTCTTTCTTTCTATTAAATAAATTTGACAGATTGTAGTAGCTTGATGTGCTGGCGTCTGTACCATTGCTCAGGAAGGAAAGCTGAACTCTGAGCAAAAGCTGAGGATCAATTCCCTATCGCGCAAGTTTGGACATGGCGTTTCACAAATGGCGGTTTACTACCAGGACTTGAAGCTAAAAACACAAGAAATACAAAACTCTAAACTAGTGTTGAAAGAAAAAAGCGACCTCACTGATTTCCTCGAAAATATCAAGAAAACCATTCAAGAAAACTGCTCTAAACCAACGATGGCAGAAAATGTTTCGTTCGCTGACATGGTAAAAACCAATTAAAATAATTACTTGCGCCCCAATAATGTCAGTTCTATTGCAATTTATCCAGCGGATAAATTAAAATCTAGTGAGGACACTAAATCTCTTGTCCAAAAAATGATATGCCCTGAACAAATGAAATTGCACGTTAGAGAACTGCGCAAAACAAAAAACGGAGGCGTTGTAATCAGCACGGAGACCAAAGACGACATAGAAAAACTTAAGAAGTCATCCCAGCTAAGTAGTTCTGGCCTGAAAGTGAAAAACAACATGTCATGCTATGTTATTATAAAATTAATTTGAATTTAGAATTCAAAATAGTATGAAAGATTTTCACAATAGCCAGTATCAAAATCGGCAATTTTTAAAACTTTCGAATTGACGTTACGTTTTGGTACTCCGCGGGTATGCTAGGCCCACAGGTTTCATTTGGGATTTGTTTATTTTGTACTCTATTAAGTCGGCCGTTTTACTGTGTTATTTGTTATGAAAACTAGTGAATAATTTTTTTTTGTGAAAGTGAATAAGTTTTATTACTTTCCAGGAGGAAGACAACATAACTACTACCTCCATTATTGCAATTTTTAATAAATGGTGAGATCCTGTAAGATGTGAGTAATGACATCTGCTATGATTCGCCGACAATGTGACCGAGCAGCATCTACTCGGCAGGCAAGTGTAAATAGCAGCAGCTGCTACAATATGCTAAATTGAATCCTACAAACCTTGATTTTTTTTTAATAGAAAAAATCTACCAACCGAATCGTTTTCAAAGTCAATCCGGCCCGTAAACGAGAGGTATCTAAATAGAAACCAATGTTTGTTCACTCAGGCGCGGCCTGCCGGCGGAAACGTTGATGGCGGGACTTGACACCCGGAAATAGCGTCACCACCGCGTCGGAACTGACGTCACACCGCCGCCACCGACGATATTATTATATTGTGTAATAACTGGGCTTCTCAGCTGAGCTGAGTTAGTAATTTTAGTAGCTCAGTTATTAGGTAGTTTGAAAAACAGGCGAGAGCGTTTCTATGGAGAAACGACCACCCGCATTGCCTCTTAAGAAAGTACCTATATTTTACTGCCTATTCTATCTTATTCGAGGCCGCTTCAATTTGAGTGCTTCTAAGTCACTATGAGCGCTACTAAAGCGTATAATAATCTGCCTATAAAATTCCCAGTGCTGGGACACAGGCCTCTTTGTGAGAGGGAGTGGGCCGTAATCTACCACGTGGGCCCAGTACGGGTCGGTAGAAGTCACATGCCGGTTTCCTCACGATGTTTTCCTTCACCGTTTTGAGAGCAGTGGTGATGAAATTATTTACACAAAATAAAGCGCCTGTTTGGGTTCGAACCGACGACCTCCAACTCGTAAGGCACAGTCATTACCACTGGGCCACCACTGCTCTCTAAAGCGTATGAAATTATTTAAGTAAATTAAAAAAAAAACACTTTTGTTACATAGTTTTTAATTTGTGGAAGCTTGTCAATGGCAACTGTAAGCGCTAATTGTACCTTATTTACCTATGTAGATATTAGACTGTAAACTTTCTGAGGAAAAACTAAAGAGACAAACTTCTTTCTGAAATAAGTAAATGTATGAAAATATAATTTTGACAGAACATTTCCAAAGTAGCTTTCAGGCTAGTGGATTTCGTTTTCTCTGCCAATTCCAACGAAAAACTCGCTTTACGAAAAGAACTTTAGAGACTTTCCTCACTATCTGCAAGAAACTGCTTCCAACTATTTACTCCAGTACCCATACACTATGCCACCGGTTCGGGTGCCCGGGTACCCGGACCGTGTGAAACGCCACTAAGTTGTTTATTTCATCCAGTTTATCCGACGCATTTTCCTCAATTACTTCTGGGCGGACACTTGCGAGAAATGAAGGAGATTCATATCGGGATCTCAATTACAATAAATTAAGTGTTCTTTGGTTCTACAATGGACTTTGTCTTACTTTGTGATAGCGCAATAAAATAACGATTAATAAATAAAATAACGATTTAGAAAAAAAGGGCTTCACTCGATATGAAAATCTACCGTACATCTACAAATCTATCTGAACACATGAACCTGCATTCACGAAGTTAATAACTGACAAAAAGAAAGAAAGAAAAATATTTTAATTGGGACGCACAGGAAATACAAACAATAAAAAAAGAACAATAAATCTAACAAAATCAAGAAAACAATAAAATAAAAAAGAACATGTTGCATACAGCCAAAATGTCTTTGTGATTAAACAAATAAATGCATCGATGATGCGTCAGCGTCAGTCTAGCTCTAGTAAATGCAGAGTTGATCATAATAATATATTGCACAGCGCAATATTATTATGTAAGTAGGTGTGGTTTCGTTTAATTATTTTATTATCCCCTGTATTAATCTAACGTTGCCAAAGACGACCAGTCACGCTCCTATTGACACCAAAATGCTGAGATAACTGGGACTGATTTCTTCCCGCTTGTAGCATTTCTACAGCTCTCTGCATTTCATCAGCAGCCGTCGCTCCATGACATAAAAAATGTCTCGCCACAAATTTTTTTTCAAAAACTGTGTCTCAAAATGATAAAAGTGAGGTAAATACAAAATTTATCAAGCAACGAAAAACATGAAATCGGGAAAAAGTAATTAGCTTTTATTTTAACGAAAACAAAACACAATCGAAAAGTTTCTATATTTAAAATCAGCCAGTATTTTTGTTTCCGAGAACAAAAAGATTGTATACCAATCTACTTTGTTAAAAAAACAAAATAAAGTATCAATTAATAAAACATGCAGTTTCTGTAAATGATGCGTGTTGTCTAAGACTTTTTTGATGTGTGTATTTACTGCCTCCCACTCCCTCTCGCCCCGGACCATGGCTTGAACCAGGGCCGGACGCGAAAGGTCGCCACCGCCGCCGATCGCTTCTAAGAGGACACGGCGGTGTTCCGCCCAAGCGGGGCAGGCCTCCACCGTATGCTCCACCGTGTCCTCTGGGCGATCCTCGCAATGGTGACACCCGGGCGTCTCCTCCCGCCTGATGATGTGCAGAAACCTCCCGAAACATCCGTGTCCGGTGAGGACCTGCGTCAGGCGGTAGGTGAGAACGCCGTGACGCCTCTCTAGCCACTCCTCAGAGAGGGGTCTTATCGCCACTATCGTGGCGGGCCCTGCGCTGGGTTGCGAAAGTCGCTCTTTCCATGCCACCATGAGATCGCGCCGGAAGTCCGTCCGCTCCACCGCGCCACTCATACAGGCGCGCGAGGACTATCGCCTCCAGATCCCATGGCGGCAGTCCGGCATGGAGGCTTGCCGCCTCGCCCGAAATCGTGCGATACCCCCGGATCAGCCTAACGGCTACCACCTTTTGGGGCGCGTTCATATAGTGGGCGGCTCGCCACCGCAGTGAACGCGCCCATCATATAACCCTATTGAAGCACTATTTCATGAAATATCAATCAATACCTACCCTAATCTACCCTGGCGCTGTCCCCTTAAACCATAGCTTCACATAGAAGCTCACCATAAAGGCACATCGCACGGACACTAATGGTGTTGGCGCTATTCAAACTGCATTAACGGTAATGGCTCCTTTGCTTCAGTTCATTCAGAACGCAGAGGATGCGTCGGCGGAATGTAGTGTGACCTGCATTGGCAATGTTTTGTCTTTTATTTGAGTTCTTGACCATAATTAAATACTTTAGTATTTTAGCGGGATCGTCCGAAATAGTTACCGCTGCCCCGGAACATAAAGGGCTAAGGAAGGAACACGGGTGGGTTTTAGTCAGTAAGAGTCTGACACTCCCTTCCGCTCTATCCAGAGCGGGAGGAGTCATTAGATGATTTCCCATCCAAAAAAAAAAGTTCTTTTTTCATGACAAATAAACATAAGCAGCAAAATGACGGTGTTCTATAGATACGCCTAAAGAAAGAAAGAAAAGAAGTTAATTTGTCACAGAGACACGTGTAAACCAATAGATAAGTTACATAATCAGCCTATAATGTTCCCACTGCTGGGACACAGGCCTCCTCTCCGTGAGATGCAGTGGGCCATAATCCACCACACGAGCCCAGTGCGGGTTAGCGGGTGTCACATGCCTTCGAATTTTTGGTTTTCACTCACGATGTTTTCCTTCACCGTTTAAATAATTTACACAAAGTGCCTGCTTGGGTTCGAACCCACAACCTTCAACACGTAAGTCGTAGCCGTTACCACTGGGCCACCACTGCTCTTAACAAAAAGAATAACGCTAAATACTCAATGAAAGAAAGGTTTAAAACAAAATAAATGAATTCAAATTTGGATTTAAAAACTCTGATACCATTCAATTCAAACAACTTTTTGCCAAAATGAATATTCTTTTGACATCGGAAATCTACGACAAGGTAGTCAGGATTGGGAGCGCCTTAAAGGGCTTTTTAAAAATAAAAATAAGTACTTGATTAATTCTATTTTAATTGAGACGTGTTACATAGTCGGATGCAAATCACGAACTACTCTACTAGCTAAGACTTAGACTAAACAAACATTATCTTAAGAATATGCAAGCTCAGCGACCACACAGGTCGTGCTGGGCAAAAGTGCTTATACACGCAATATTTGTAAGGGCTGGGGTTCCATAACTCCTCCCTCACCAAGTGCGAAATTATCGGTAATATTTGGATTCCGATGATTCCGCATACAGGACAATTTTCTCCAAAGTACTATACTAAGACATACTATAGCTAAAATAACATAGAGTAATATAGTTGCTAGACTAACATTATTTGTTTTCACTGCACTATCACTTTCCACTATTTCACTTTTTAATGTGTAGGATAGGTGTTTTAAATCGTCAAAGTCTAATTTGTTTAGGTTCACTGTTTTGTTCCAATTAACAGATGTTTCCTCTAATTTGGGTAGAACAGCGACTGGAGTTACCCGATATTGTATTTTTCCTGAATGATGTTGCCTTTTGTGTAATTTAATATCTTTCAGATAAGTACTGCAGTTTCCATCAATTTGCAATAAATATGTGCCCTTAATCGGTTTCCTGATAACATCATCGGCACATGTTTCGGTAAGCATTATTTCATTTCTTGTGTAAATTATCCAGCTGAAGAAGTCAATAGGCTGTACTTTTAGACTTTCCACGTTAACTGCAAGGGGTTTGCACAAACTAAGGTTTGAAGCAAAATTCATTAATTGTTCTATACACGTACTTTCAGGATACAATATCACGTCGTTTTCCTTGCACAAGAACTGGTTGGCTTCCATCTCTTCACATGGGCTGGCTAGCGGTAAGTATGTAGGACCTTTCACCATAAGGTATGGATATTTAGGGATAATGGCAGTAGTTTTGTTTTCCTTGAAAATTGGTAGTGAATATATTTTGAAATAATTATATGTTTTTTTGTCTATTAATGGGATTTCCATAATGAATGTTATGTGGTTTTCTTTTACATAAGCTTTAACAGACATTGTTCTTTCTAGCATTAATAACGTTTTTTCTGTTACAGGGTAAATTAGGCTTTCAGTTTCAGAAATATTGCTTAACAGTGCTAAGAGTTCAGATGGCTCAACAATGGTCGGATGTACAACAGATACTTTTGTAAATGATAATGCAGTTTCGATTTCATTTAAAACAGTATAAATTGACCTAAAGTTACTTATAAACATATCAAACATACTTAAAACATATGTAGAGTAGATAGAGTTATTTTCTTTAGTGCCTATATTTTTTACTATTCTTTCTATGCGTTTCATGCGTTCATCCAATATTTGAATATTTTCCTGCATAGATGCAGATTTATTAGTGATAGAGTCAAGCATTTCTGAGATTATGGTTATTTTCTTATCTACGTGTGTTTGACCGATTTTTAGCTGTACTATTTCAGCATCGTACTTAATCGCGTCTTCATGGGCTAGATTGCCGGTAAGTATTTTAATCATTGAGCCAAGAGGATCAATAAGGCCGCGTTTGAAACGTTTTGATGGGATAAGCTGCCTGAATTTTCTGACTGTCGAATTGCGTAAGTATTCTACCTGTAATTTCATATTTTGGAACTCATTTGCGTAGGGCTTATGGATGTCAATTATATTATTAAATTCATAATATCTATTAATATTTAACGCTAAATCATAACCTATTTCCTTGAAATCTAATATCTTAACTATGGTCCACTTATCTTTCTCTATCATCGCCTGTCCTTGTTTAACAGGTAATATGCCTGGGTTATTTTTAATCTCTTGAAGTTGAAGGCCGTGGATCTTGACCGTCAGTTTCATGATCACGATGATCAGCCACAACCTGTGAAGGACGTTTAACGTTCTTTAGAGGTACTTTAGTTTGTCTTTTACCTATCTGTACTGGTACTACGTTCCTATTGGTTTTTCCAGTTACTTTTGCTTTATTATATCTAGGTTTATCTTTACTTTTTCTTATGTTAATGTCTTTTACAAATATGTTATCTTCCTCTTGTATGCTTAATTCAATCTCACCACCTTTCTTTTCTCTGGCTTTTTGTTTAGTGTTAAGAATCTTTTCGGCTATGTGTCTATACAGATATTTTGTTCGTTTTGCATGATCTTTAACTAGCTGTTGTGTATACGCCTTTTCTAAGTCTACATCGAATATTTTATTTGAATCAGTGTGTCCAAATGTTGCTTCGAAAGGTGTTAATCCCGTAGTGGAGTGTATTGTATGATTGTATGCCATAACGGAATAGGTCATGACAGAAGCGGCGTCCGTACATTTTCGTTCGTATTTTGCAAGCCTATATATCTCTATTATCGTGGAGTGAAATCGCTCTACGATGCCAGTAGAGTTAGGATTGTTTGGCGTTGTTATATGAAGTTCTATTTTGTACATAGACAAAAGTTCGCGTATAAGTTCGTTGTTAAATTCAGTGCCAGGGTCACAGGATATTTTCCTGGGAACGCCGTATATTGAAAAATACTTTAATAGAGCTCGCGCTACTTCTGTCGTTTGCCTACTTGAAATTTCAATAGCCTGCCCTAATTTGCTGAATGCGTCTACGAGCGTTAAGTAATATTTGCTTTCTATATTAAATAAGTCAATGAATATTTCTTGAAAGGGGGCATCTTGTGTTTGAGTTAGTTGTAACATTGGTTTTATGGGCTTTCTATCATATTTCATTAGTTTGCAGGGGTCACACATATTTATAACTGCTGCTACCGTATCTTGCATGTTTTCCCAGTAATAGTTTCTGCGAATTCTAACCATAGTTTCTTTAATTCCCCTATGGCATGTTTTTCCTTCGTGATGCTTTAGTATAACAGCTTTTTGTTCTTTTTCGTCTTCTATGTATATTACTCTATCTGTACATTCAAAGAACTCTACTGAATCTTTCTTAAAAATTTCTATAATGACTTTAGTAAATAACCGTCTATGTATTTCGTTCTCAAAGTAAATAAAATATTTACGCTTGGGTGTAATATATTCCTTTAAAAATTGCTTAATTAATTCCTCATTATCTAATGGAAGAAATACTTCTAAAACTTTTTGGTTCTTTCTAGATAAATTTTGAACTTGTATTTTATTTTGAAACCAGGTGAACACTAATATTTGGTTTGGTTTGGTGTCAATTGCCTCTCTTAAGATTGGAATCCCTAATGAGTCTGGTTGTATGTTGGAAGCTACTGTACCTGTATTACTGCTACTGGTTACTGAACGAATAGGGAAGTTATCTTGAAATAGGTCCGCTGGTGTAGTCACGTCAGAGTCAGAATCTGAGATGGTTACTATTTCTGTTTCATCTTCTATTTCAGCTTTAGTTGTAAGTTTTTCAAGTTCTTTTAATTGTTTTATTACTTTTTGTATTTCAGTTTCATCTACATTAACATCCATAGATGTGTCATCTTCGGAGCCCATAACATTAAGTTTTATGCGTGACAATGCGTCTGCATTACTATTTTGTTTGCCATTTTTATAAATGATTGTGAAATCATATTCTTGAAGGCGGAGACGCCAACGAGTCAATTTGCTATTGGGTTCTTTGAGGGAATAAAGCCAAGCAAGAGGTCTGTGATCTGTAAAAATTTGGAATTTATGTCCGTATAAGTATGGTCTAAAGTGTTTTACGGCCCAAATAATAGCTAATAGCTCTCGTTCGATTGTGCTATAACGCATTTCAGTGTCACTAAGGGTTCGACTAGCATATGCGACTGGTTTGTCTGCTCCGATAGGTCCTTGGGATAGGACAGCACCGAGTGCCACATTAGAGGCGTCTGTTGTTAAAATGTAGGGTTTAGTCGAGTCAGGGTATTGTAATAGAGGAGTATTAGTGAGTACTTCTTTGCATTTTTCGAAGGCATCTATGTAGTTTTGGTCTATGATAATTTTGTTTCGTTTCTTTAGACAAGACGTTAGGGGCTGGGTGATTTTAGCGAAGTCTTTTATAAACTTTCTATAGTATCCGACCAGCCCAAGAAAACTTTTTATTTCTGTTGTCGTTCTAGGGACAGGATAATTTATAATAGCTTTAATTTTGTCGTTGTTTGGTTTTAGTCCGTCTCTTGTTATCGTATGCCCTAGGTATAAAACTTCTTTTCGTAAAAATTCAGATTTGTCTAGTTGTATTTTTAAGTTAGTCTGTCGTAGTCTGTCAAAAATGGCTCTAAGTTTCTGTAGGTGGTCCTGAAGACTAGAAGAATAGACAATGACGTCATCTAAATATATGAGGCAATGTATTCCTTGGAGGCCTCTCATGATGTTGTCCATGGCTCGTTGAAAGGTTGCCGGAGCTGTTTTAAGTCCGAACGGCATCCTCAAGAACTCGTAATGTCCGTTTTGGGTGCTAAATGCAGTTTTTGGTATGTCATCGTTATTTAATTCAATTTGATGATAGCCACTAGCTAAATCGAGTGTTGTAAAGTAGGTGCTTTTACCCAGTTTGTCAAAAAGGTCAGTAATGTTAGGAAGGGGATACTTGTCGTCAACTGTAATGTCATTAAGTCTTCTATAGTCGATTACCATTCTGTATTTGACTTCACCAGAAGCATCTGGCTTTTTGGGAACGAGATGGACTGGTGAGCTCCAGGGGGAAAAGGATTCTTGGATCACGTTGTCTTTTAGAAGTTTTTCAACTTGTTTATTAATTTCTGCTACTTGAGCAGGGGCTTGTCTATATGGTTTGGTATAAATCGGGTCTTCATTTTTCGTTCTAATGCAATGTTTTACCTGATTAGTGAAGCTTAAAGGTATATGCTCACAATAGAATATATCCTTATATTCTTCGCATAATTGTCGTATAGATGCTTGTTCTTCGTCATTCATATGGTCTAGTCGTAATTTAATTAGATTGTCGCTTAATAATTGGTCGGTCTCTATTTTTTGATCATTTATGGAATGTACATGGCATTCATTTTCCTCATATTTAGTTACCACAAACGGTTTGATGACACATAATTCTAATTGTTTATCGAGGGTATTTTGTATGATGGTGGTAGCAAAACCGTTTACACATTTCACAAGAGCGGTAGGCATTCGTACTCCTTCACTGAATTCCGTGTAATCTAATATTCCTACACCATTTAATAGATTAGTTGGTAATTTTGCTCTAATTTCTGATCTCGGTGGGAGTACTACCACCTGTATAACATTAATATCTGAATCGATGCATATAGGTATTTCGGCTGACTTTGTAAATAGAACATATTTCTTTAAATCTATAACGGCTTCTAACTGTTCTAAAAGATCATTTCCTATCAGCCCGTCGTATAATGAGTCGACGTTGTATACGTAGAACTTATGATGATCTTTACTTTGAAATACAGAAAATAAGGGAATTTGCAGTACCTGATTATGTTTACTTGAGGCGTGCGTACTTACTACTTCAAATGGTTCGTATGATATGTAGTTAGCAAAATAGCTAGTCGCTATTCTAGGATGTATAAATGAACGAGTACTGCCAGTGTCAATCATGAATTTTCCGTCTATTTCCGGTATGTAAATATGTGGTAATTTTAATTTTATTGTATTATGATTTAATATTATTCTTTCGGGTGTCGGCTTATGGAGGCTCGCATAAAAAAATTTTTTACTTGGTCTTGTTCAGTGGTACTCTCTATTTTTATATTCTGTTCATTTATTTCTAGGTCTTGTGTAGGGTTTTCGGTTACAGGGTCTGTTGGAAACTCATTCTCTACACTAGGGAAATTTTCGAATAGATCATAACAATATTCGTATTCCGTGGGGTAAGTAGAATAGCCATCATAAGAAGGGTAGAGTTCTAATTCATTTACAGGGAACCCTTGCTGAGGTGCTCTTTGCGGAGCAGTTCTCATAGTAGCATCGGTGATATCTGGTTGGGGTTTGTTTTGTGTGTTTTGTTGTGGAATCGGGGAACGATTATTATTACCAAACTGACGCGGAAGTATTGGCATCATTTGTTGATAACCAGGGGGTCTATAACCAAAATTAGGTCGGTAACCAAACTGCTGTGGCATCAAGTTTTGTTTACCCATACCAAATTGACCTGGCATGGTAAGTGGTCTATTAGGTGGAATTCCGAAATTAAATTTAGGTGTTGTGCCAACATTATTTTTAAATGATTGATTTTGTTGCATCATAGGCATCGGTCTGAAACCTGGTGGCTGTGGAGGTAAGGCAAATTTAAATGTCGGTTGTGGTGCCATTGTGCTGCTAGCCTGTGGTTTAGTATTATGGTTTGGATTTAACATTTTGCTGCGCATCTGATACTGGTCATAGAAATTAACTTCTTCTAAAACTACAGATAAGGCCTCTTCTAATGTGCGTGGATGTTTCAGACGCACAATGCGTACCATGTTTTCTGGTAAGTTATATAAAAATACCTGAAGGGCTGAGTTGTTATAAATAGTCGTCTTACTTACTCGTAAATTTTGATCACTAATTCGGTAAACCTTTGACAACAAAACTGATTTTACTGTTTGAATTCGTGCACAAAAATCACTGTGACTCTCATTACTTTTAATCTTTAAAGTTTCTAACTCGATAGCTAAACACTCTTCGCTTCGCGGATCGCCAAAGTGTAACTCTAGCAATTCCTTGAATTCCGCCCACGATTGAATGTCTCCGCGCTCGCTGATAAGCGCGGCGGCGTCACCCGTTAAGCGGCTAGACACAACATGCATTAAGTATTCCTGTTGTAATTCTGATGATTTAAACTTATCAATAATATACTCACATTTGCGCAAGAATAAATTCAAATGACGTTTATTGCCATCAAAACTGGGTAGAATTTTGTACAATTCATTTGGAATAAGCTTTATTTCTGACATTTTGGAACTTATTTAAAATTTCCTAAGTAATAATTAACTCTATGAACTCTACCAATTTTACTTATTACAATAATTACTACTAGTATAGTTATTAAGTATTTCTGAACTCAATATATTATAGCTATAGATATCTATTTAATGTTTTAAATTAGTTATAATACAAAACAGTTGTATGTTCAGTATTCTTATAGTACACTTATGAAACTTAATTATTTAAGAAAACCATCAAACAGTCAAAATGGAAAACTTCCAATTCCAAGTTTAACGAAAGGATGTGGACACGAATATCAAGGAGGTGAAAAGTCGTACTCACCAGCCTGCCACGCCCATCATCAGCTCTCAGGACTCCTCGTCGCCGACGATATTTATTTGGTTCGTTGGATCACCTTGCCGTACACCACGCGTACCGTTTTGAAAATCGAGAAAAGTCTTATCGCGATGAATTACGTAACGCGTGATAGCTTCCTCAGTGATCCTACCGGCTGCGCCAGTCAGGATTGGGAGCGCCTTAAAGGGCTTTTTAAAAATAAAAATAAGTACTTGATTAATTCTATTTTAATTGAGACGTGTTACATAGTCGGATGCAAATCACGAACTACTCTACTAGCTAAGACTTAGACTAAACAAACATTATCTTAAGAATATGCAAGCTCAGCGACCACACAGGTCGTGCTGGGCAAAAGTGCTTATACACGCAATATTTGTAAGGGCTGGGGTTCCATAACTAGGTACTTACTTACCCTCCATCTCTCTGCCGATCCCCCTCGACATAGGCAGATAAATACTACCCACAAAGTCCGTAAGTTTACTTTCAACCCTTTTTAGGAAAGAAATAGACTTTTTCGTGTTTATTTTTGTCGACAAACATTTCGGTTCGCAAAATTGTCTGATGGCAAATATTTATTTCTGGCGAGGCTGTCTTCATCTTCTATTTGTGTGGTCGTGTTTTTTTTTTTTAATAAACGCTTGTAGCGATAATGAGCAGCGTGCTTTACTGTGAATATGAGATTAATAATAGCTCAATAGGAGTAAGGTAAGGACCAAGCGTCGATGACACAAAGTTTTTATAATTATTTTTTTCGTATCCACAGGACGTATCTACTCGTAAGTGAGGTCCCATGAGATGAAATACTTTGCAAGTAGACAAATTGTATTATTTTTTAAATCTTTTCTTTTTCCAAGCCAGTCCATGAACAGCAAGTACCTAGGTATTTTAGTCGGTAAAACCCAGGACATACATATCATCATGTGATTTCACATAGTTACCTACCTACATTTAATCCCTCATATAAATTCCTCCTTATCGATTTTGATAACGGCCCTCGTTAGACTGAATTTAGTTTAAAATTCCCGGTCACAGCTAATGCACTCAACTTATCGCTCGTACACACTCAGTGAAATCCAAGCAATCAAAAAACAATTCACCTAACCGCATCGCAACAGCCAACCGCCATACGAATGCTAACATTAACCCGCTCTTAAGGCTGCTTTTCCACCAGAGATGTGCTGTGCTACGTTGCTATGGATACGTTTGATATCCACCAATCATATTCATTGGTCCACAAAGCATAGCACTGGTGGAAACTCATTCAACTAAGCTACGTTTTTTATATGGAAGGATGCGTGCTGTGGATGCGTGCTATGCATGCGTGCTATGGATGCAAGCTATGCATCTGGTTGTGGATGCAAGCTATGGATGAGTCCTATGGATGTGTAGCTATGTACAGAGCAATGTACCTTCCCTATTATGGCTACGTCGCATAGGTCGAGCTGCGCATCTTTCTCGCACAGCTACCTTGCGGCGGCGGCGGCGCATTTTCATAGCACATCTTACTCGTTCCGCTACATAGCTTAGCATCAGTGGAAACGGTCACATAGTTTCGTAGCTTAGCTTTTACTTTCTCGCAGCATAGCACATCTCCGGTGGAAAGGCACCCTAAAGTGTGCATAGAAGCCCCACAGTGCACATACAGGCACCACAGTGCGCTTAACAATACGAATGCCATTCCATTATTAGCAATATCGCACAGTGGGCAAAATAGCCGGCGTAGCCACTAATTGTTGCGCTACTATGCGCCAGTATAACAGGCCGGTGACGGAATTATGTTCCTATTCGAATTTCGGCCTATTCGGCTCTGCCTATTGCTATGAGAGAAGGACATCCGCAGTAGTAAATTGCGTTCAATTTGGACTTATGACGCACCTCTGCCAGCCGCATTGCAGTAAAGAAAATTAATTTGTCTGCATGTATGTGAGTTAGGTGAGTTACCGTTGTCGAAATGACAATGTGTGTGACGACCCCTTTCAGCCATGTATTGGCTGTTTGGAATTTCGCATGACTTTGAACGTTCAATCCTTGAGTTCTAACAGATTTGTGCCTGGATCCTGGATTTGTGGATTCTTGCGGTTGGAAATTATGGTGATGAGAGTGAAAAGATTTAAGGCAGCCCAATAATAAGGGGTTGATCCTGTTGCACACAAATCACACTAATATTATAAAGGCGAAAGTTTGTGAGAGTGGTTGACTGTTTGTATGTTTGTTACTTCTTCACGCACAAACGGCTGGACCAATTTTGATAAAATTTGGTATGGAGGTAACTAACGCCCTGGATTTACACAAAGGTTACTTTTTATCCCAATATTCCCACGGGTTCCTATAAATAAAAAGTCATAACATAGCATCACGCCTATAATTCTGAAGGTTTAATCAGAGAAGTACCTATTGTGTACACCCATATTTTGCTTGGTGTATTTAAAGTCTTGTACAGACGCCAGCACATCAACCTACTACAATCTGTCAAATTTCTTTAATAGATTTTCAACTTTATCGCTAAAGCATAAGGTTCAAAGTTGATTTGGAAAATTTGACAGTTTGGGGTAGCTTGATGTGCTGGCGTCTGTACCTAAGTGGATAGATAGGCCTTCTTCAAGGTGGACCGATGACCTTGTGAAAGCCGCAGCAATCAGCTGGATGCGAGAAGCACAACACCGGTCGAAGTGACGGTGCTTGGGGAGGCCTATGTCCAGCAGTGGATGTCTTTCGGCTGAAATTATGACGATAATAATCCATTTCATATTGGATAGGAAAAACAAACTATAGACCAAAGCTGTCTTAAACGTTTTTTCTACCAGTCAAAATAACAAAAACCGATGAATATAACATACCGGTAACGGCCGCGACTTAAGTGTTAGTAGGTCGTAGGTTCGAACCCAGATAAGCGCTTTACTCTGTGTAAATTATTTCATCACCACTGCTCTCAAAACGGTGAAGTAAAACATCGTGAGGAAACCGGCATGTCCTAGAACCAAAAATTCAAAGACATGTGACATCTACCAACGCGCACTGGGCTCACTTGGTAGATTATAGCCCACTCCCTCTCGAAGAGAGGAGCCCTGTTCCAGCAGTGGGAACAACATAGGCTGATTATGATAGCATACCTACTAAAACCCAAGTTAATTACCACATCCCGAAATCTTAATTAAAACAAACCTCCACTTCATTGTCTTATAAAATAATTATGGTCCGGCCGCGCTAAATTTGCTAAAGATGTAAACAACAATGGCCGCTCGAAATTGAATAAAATCGATATATACAAGAACATTTATTTTAAGTATAGTCAGCTCGGAGATTTAGACGAAAACAAACATTACTTAAAATAAATGTTCTTGTAGGTATATATCGATTTTATTCAATATCGAGCGGCCATTGTTGTTTACATCTTTGGCAAATTTAGCACGGCCGGACCTTAGATACTTAGGTGTGAAAGCGTTTCCTAGCTGTAATTAAGTGCTTACGGCAGGAGTACAGGATCTTGTGGCTAAGTGTTCATGATCTGATAATAGGCGGTACATCAAACGCGGCGTAATCTCCGGAAACACACCACTCAGGGCATATGTCCGATCTTCTTAGAGTAGGGTGGCCATGCGGTGAGTAAGTGTTGAAGGAGGTTTTATTAACATCCGTTCTTGTGTAGCGCATTTTTTTTAATGCAAATAAATGAAATATAAAGATAATAAAACCATGTTGTGCCTATGATTCAGTGGAATCAAATTACGAATTATATCATAGGAAAATCTGAAGACTCATGTTTGACAACAAAATAACATATGCGGTCAGGGACGTGTCATTTTAGTCTAAAAACTAATCTTGTAAGTTGCTAGAAATAAGCAACTCAATTAATGGTACCTCTTTGTCTTTTTACTTTCACCATCATACTAAAAATCAATAATATCAGAGGGGCAATTCTAGTAATTTTAAGAACGTTCACAGTCTGATCTCAGTCTTAATCTGTCAAAAATACCTCTAATTTCCCTACATTTTGACGAGTTTTTGTCATTTGTTTGTCGCTGAGTTGAGACTGCGACTAGATTTTGAACGTTTTTAATTACGAGAATTGGCCCTGATCATTCTACTTCCTATTCTGCTAATATTATAAACACGAAAGTTTGTGAGGATGAATGGATGGATGTTTGTTACTCTTTTACGTAAAAACTAAAGGACGTCACGACATTCCTACGGTATTGAGACTTATGCGGGTGAAACCGCGGGGCGCAGCTTATACTATTATATATATTTTAACCACAACCGGATCAAGGAATCAATGTTTTAGACCTCAAACATATCCTAACACCTTAATTAAAACAAACCTCCATTCATATCTAAGAAAGTAATTAGGCACATAGATGTAAAAGCGTTTTCTAGCTATAATTAAGCGCTTACGGCGGCAGTTCAGGATCTTGTGGCTAAGTTCATGATCTGATAATAGGCGGTACATCAAACGCGGCGTAATCTCCGGAAACAGACCATTCAGGGCATGGGGGTGGCCATGTATTGAGGTTACAACGACTCTCAACAATATTGTCATTAGCTTTTGGTATTTTTTTTTACTTTTCATCATCGTTATAGCTGATAGAATACCTACTCGTTACCCGTGGTCCCGGTGGATCGACCCATTGCCGATAATGAAATCGTAGCAAACTCAGAACTGTATACATTATAATTTTTTTGTAATTTTTGCCCTGTATTCCCGTTCGTCCCGCTGGCCGTCGTCCCACTGGTGGGACGATCGGGAATTTAATAAATAATATTTTTATTTCCGTTCGTCTCACTGACAATAACAGTGGGACGAACGGGAATAATTTAGAATTTCACTATGTCTAGAACTTCAGATTGGCAAAGAAGAAACATTGTTGAATTATTAAACACAGTGGTTAATTAATTATTTTCATGGTCTTCAGATAGGTAACTGTTTCAGGCCTGTATTAAATGAAATTTAATTATTTTTAAAGTACAAAATAAATATGAAAATTTAAACCTAAAACATCACAAATCTAGAAAAGAAAAGCTTACTTAGTTACTATAATCTAATTTAATGAACCTTTTCGTTGAAAATAAAAGCAAATACTGTAAGGATAAAATGAGCAAAGAGATTTGGCCAACCGAAGAACGGTAATTAGGTTTGTCCTAATACCTAGCCCTAAGGCATTACAAGCTATTCAGCCGCTAAATATAAAAATACCGGTGTATTTACGTTTACGTATCCGATCTTATATTTCTCTGGAAAAACGTGGCGGATTGAAACCTAAACTTGACCTTTTACAGAAGTTATATAATTGAGTTTCTGTGTATTTTTTTTTGACATTAACCCTTCGTATGCCGAACGTAGATCCACGTGAGACACAATGGCTTTTTAATTGTTTCAACCGGTTAATCTATGGAATTCTCTGATTTTCTTTTGCTTGGCAACAGTGTATCAGTTTTCGTTGATATTTAAGGAATCATTCTGTTTTACACACGGCATTAAAAAGAAACAAATAGGTACTTACCGTCTGTTTTTCGCGTGATCTGCTATATCTAACGGGGTACGAAGTACCTAAGTTGAGTACGAGCTCGAGATTATAGTAAGTAAACAAAAGTATGTAATAAGGATTACTTCTACCTACTCAAATATTGTTGGATGGCATGAATTTGATTGCTGTCGTAAACTTATCTGCTTATCTAACCCAACGGAACCATTTTTGAAGTGAAACTTCTTTACGCACGCTTGACTTCGGGAGTAAGCTGGCGAACGCGTGACGTAAGCGTTACGAAAAGTGTGATCGGGCGAGGCGAACGGGAGTTGAGTGGGGGATATAAGCAAGAGACAGCAGTGCGCGGGCACATTTTCTTTCTCTCTTCCTCTCATAGCCAAATACGCAATACTGAAGTTTCACTTCAGTCGTGTGGTCATAAGCACACTCGTTTTTTTTTTCTTTCCAGACCAAGGAACCTACAACCAACCCAACTAATCAACAAACAACCAACAACCTACTTAATCAACCATACTTACAACCAACCAACCTATTTTTCTTTATCTCTTTCTTTATACTCCCGTAATGTTATTGTAAATCTGCACCATTTTTATAAATACACGATATTATATTATATGTCCTGTAAATTTCACTAGAAGTGTAGCCACCCTGCACCATACATCTCTCCTCTCGCCCGTATGGCGTGTGTTTACTTATTATCAATATCATATAATATGCTATGCTGGCGTGCAGGCAACTGATTTATAATCCTATTGTTATACAGTTGACGCAGAGTATGAAATAGGGGTTGGAAGTGTAAATAGATGAAATGCGCAAAATGAATCTAATCTGCGTTCGCGATTTATTTGCCAAAAATGTAAACAAATAGGTAATGAAAAAATAACTTTAATTCCTACACAACAAAGTTCAGTTTACGCAACTACAACTTCGAAATTTTTTATAACTTTTTCAATAGTGCTAGTCACTCTGAAATCAAATTAATAATCATTGAAATAAAGTTGATATTTGTTTAACATGAAATAGGGTGGGAGTGGGCAGCATATTGCACACTTTTACTATAGAATAGTTTTCTTTAGTCTCTTAATTACTCACATCAACAAGTAAATAAAATGGAAGTGTCTGTTATCGCGATAAGTTGTGGCTGCACCTACGATTAACGCCCGTCGTCACGATAATTATCGGCGTTTCCCGTTGGTGTGACCCGGGCATTAAAACCTTACCATGACGAAAATGCTTTTTGTAAAATTTAAGTTTTTTTGATCTCGATTGTAGGTATATTATTTTATAGTTTACATACTTAGCATAATTAAGTTTTAGCATAATATTTTTTTTTAATTTAAAAAATGATCCATTGTTAGACGTTTATAGTTTTGACTGCAGGCAGAACGTGCAATAAATAAGGATATCTTTTTACTGTTCGCCGTTTCGTTTAGTAATCCTAAAACTAACTAACTAAGTATAAATTTAAAACAACTTCCCAGCTGTCAAGAATCACGACATCAAGCAAGTACACTTCAGAATGGATCAAACGGTGTATTAAAATTTGAATGCAAGGGACGCGGACCACAACTAGTGCTTAGCAAAATAAAACACATATAGAAATTACAGAAGCACCACATTCCTCTCATACTAACATAATTTACAAGCCAATAATACACATTCACTACTAAATACCAGTGTACACATACAGAGCTAGTTAGAATAATTGCCCGCAAACAAACAAGGCTAATTATTTATCAAGTTAAGTGCGTCCTCCATTGTCCTGGTCTGGACTCGGGCCAGACTTTAATGAGAGGCCTTAGGCCACTGGCCTATATGTATACCTTGGCTATAATATGTCTACAGGTTAAAAATGAAAACATGCGACAAATCGAAATGGGAGATTGTACTCATCATTATGAACAACGTCATTATGGGACCATTTTGACGAGTTATGGGAGCATAAATGTAGGGAACAGCTGATTTTTTTTCGCAATTTCAGGTTTGGTCCCATAGTAAAAGTTGTTCATAATGATGAGTACAATCTCCCATTTCGATTTGTCGAATGTTTTCGATTTCACCCTGTAGTTACACAACGCTTTGTCTTTTTCTTTCGAAAGTCAAATTACTGACGACTGAAAGAGAAAAATCGGTGTGTAACTATTCATCTGATATAATACGTTTATTAGTAAGTAAATGTTTAGACGAAATGTTTTGTTTAACTAGTTTCCACGTATAAACTTAAGCCCTGTTTAACCTACTGCATAAGGGGATGATTTTCTAAATCTACTTTTCAAGGCAAGAATTTCTTTTCTAAAGCTTTGCCAAGAACAAAGATGGTTGCTCAATAATAACAAAGATAGAGCACTCGCAACAAAGTAGTGACATGGAGTCAAAGTCGACAAAAATCTACGGAAAAACTTATTTTAACACAAGACAAAACGGTTTTGACTCTGGTTTGCGCACTGTCTTAGTGTGCATACACACGAGCGACACTCGTTTACGACAGAGGCAGCTGCAATCGTCGACATGTGTTGACGGCAGCCGCCGACAACTACTGAATACTCCAACTAGTTCCTTATACGGAACTAGAGAGTTGCAGTAGTTCCATGTGGAACTAGCTACATGGAACTACTGAATACTCCAACTAGTTCCTTATACGGAACTAGAGAGTTGCAGTAGTTCCACGTGGAACTAGCTACATGGAACTACTGAATACTCCCACTAGTTCCATACACGGAACTAGTGAGTTGCCGTAGTTCCATGTGGAACTAGCTACATGGAACTACTGAATACTCCCACTGGTTCCATACACGGAACTAGTGAGTTGCAGTAGTTCCATGTGGAACTAGCTACATGGAACTACTGAATACTCCCACTAGTTCCATACACGGAACTAGCGAGTTGCAGTAGTTCCATGTGGAACTAGCTACACGGAACTACTGGGAATAAAGGTTCCCTTCCACATTTAACCCGTCTGCCTTCAAAGCAAGAGTGAACAGGCATTTTCTGGGCACGCTCGTTCTATCATAGACCTCATCCACCGCTTCTTATTAGGCGTGATCGAGGTCAAGAGCAGGCCCGTTCAGAAATAAAAAAATTGTGATCTAGAATTGGTGTAATCTGTTTTTCATTTTACTTTGCTTTTGAAACTGTCGCGTATAACAACAAACGCTTCGTGAAATAAAGGGACAGGGAAGCAATTGTTCAGATTATTTTGACGTGAATACCTCCGGGATTCTGTGGGGTGGACTGACGATATGGACAGTTTATTTTCCACAGTAGTTCTACCGCTATTGTTGAAGACCCTTTTAGGGTGAATTTTGGGTAGAAATAATAGCGGTTGCTGTGATTATTAGAATTTGAGTTATCAGGACAGTTTTATTAATCCGGGTTGACTTAAATATTTGGGTATGATATTCCAGTTACTTTTTGTTCAATGTGACAAAGATGCACATATTTGAAGTAGGTATAGAAGTAGCGAGAGAGGTAACAATTACCAGATATAATTAAAGAAGAACAAAAACTTAATACATTCATAAATAAATTAAAACAATTTCTATTATATAAGTGCTATGATAATATCAATGAATATTTAAATGAGTTTTAAATTACATATCTATACATATAATAAAATCGTAGGAAAGTCAAAACTGTACATTGAATATTTTTTTAAAAGAATACTTGGGGCGTGATCTACAATCGATTTCGAAGCCGAAAATATAATTTTTAGAATTTTTGTCTGTTTGTCTGATTGTCTGTATGTATGTCCGGGCTAATCTCAAAAAGTGCTGCATGGATTTACATCAAATTTTGCATGAGTATTACTAAGAGGTCGGGTCAACATATAGGCTACATATTATCACGCTATCACCTACGGGGGAGGAGCTGTGAATCTTTATTTTTCTTACGCATTCTGTGACAGCGTGTAATCTAACGATGCATATTTAAATGTTGTTTTTGAGTAAGCCATGCTATTATCTAGCTTTACACTATAAAAACTACGCCATTTAAGTAACTTGGGCAGAGAAACATAGTTTAATTAATGTTAGTAGTACAAAGAAAATTTAGAAGCAGCGCCATCTATGAGATTTCATAAAAATCAAATCAAGTTACATGTTAACAATTTTTGGAAATTAATAATTTAAATTTGATCATGTTGGCGAGGTTAGTAGTTAGTTATTCTTAAAATTCATAGATGGTAATGTGCATTTTCTTCATAAAAGTTGTATCGTATAGTTCGTTTTGACAAATTCAAGGTCCAACAAAACCCTCAAAATCTTGAGCAGAGTTGAGGAAGACAATAAAAAAAAAATGCGGTGTTAAGTATTACAAAAAAGTTATGTTCATTGATGATGATCATTTCTTCATCAATTTCATGTTGTTAGTACAAAATAAACATTGACTGTTAATACTTTTGTTCGGTATTTATCTGTGTGATTATTGCTTGGTAATTAATATATTTTCATGTCGTATACCTAATTATAAACTTAAATGTGATGTAAAACAAATCCCTTACGTATGACGAGGTGCCTTCATATTACACGTACGACAAGCAAAGGGTTTTATTTAACCGACGTCGACGAGGAGGTGCTGTGGAAAGTTTTCCAGGAATTTTCAAGGACACCGCATTGTGTAGGGTTTATACCGTGCATCCGAATAATGGCGAATGCTATTTTCTGCGGTTGTTACTTCACACTGTCCGAGGCCCAACGTCTTTCGCCTTTCTGAGGACATTTGATGGCGTGGAGTATCCCACTTACCGCGCAGCCTGGGTAACACGTGACCTTCTCGACAGTGACCAAAATTGGGATGAAACCCTCGCGGAGGCGAGCGTCAGTGACAGTCCCAGCCGCATGCCGTCATCTTGGTGTTTTGTGGAGTCGCGAAACCGGTAGCTTTGTGGGAGAAGTATCGCCATCATCTGTCTGAAGATTTTCTACGAGCTTTGAGGCGTGCTACTGGAGACGAAGTCGAAGTAACTGATGAACGCGTGCTGAACACCTGTCTCAGTTCACTTCAAGATGTGGTCATTTCTATCGGCGGCAATCCACTGATCGAATATGGGTTACCAGCTCCCCAATCATCACCGCATCAAGACCGTGGAAATCAGGACTTTAAAATTCACACACACACAACATCGATTCTGTTCCACAGTTCTGTTCAGTGGCGATTTCCGGCAAACGCTTTCCGTGGTGACGCGGGGATCGAGGGCTGACGAGGTGAATGCTTCGTTGAAATGATCTTCGTTGTGGTCACGAGTTCGTACGCTGCGCTTGACCATTAACCCATCGTATGCCGGAACGTAGATCTACGCGAGACACAATGGCTTTTTAATTGTGTCTGTAATTACGACATTCAACCGTTTAATATGAGAGCTCGGCTCGACGGCAATGCACGTGCTCAAGAATTCTCCGATGTCCTTCTAAGTCTTGGCGAAGGCACTCTACCAGAAGAGAGAGGTGGACAGGTGGTGCTTCCAGAGTCTCTCGGTAGAGTGGTATCCAGCATAGAAGAACTCATTCGCTGTGTGTACGGGGACATCAGTCGTATACCGCACCAGCAAAATTCTTGGGTGTGTAAGCGGGCCATTTTGACGCTTAAAAACGATCAGGCTGCAGCAATTAACGAATGCATTCTCTCGGAAATTGAGGGGAATGAAGTAGACTACACCTCGATAAACACTGTTGTCGAGCAAGATGACGCCACACATTATCCCATGGAATTTCTGAACTCCCTGTCAGCAAGTGGACTTCCAGCGCATACCATCAAGTTGAAGGTCGGTGTCCCGATTATGCTTCTTCGGAACCTATCTCCTCCGAAGTTGTGTAACGGGACCCGCCTTAAAGTCATCTCGCTCCACAGACACACAAATTGAGGCGGAAATTCTTACGAGTTGTGGCGTTGGCGAGGCAGTATTTATCGCATTCCCCTCATACCTCATAACTTCCCGTTCCAGTTCAAGCGCGTACAGTTCCCCGTGAGTGTTTGCTTCGCGATGACCATCAGTAAGTCGCAGGGGCAGACACTGAGGGCAGCGGGTGTCGACCTCAGGACGAGTTGCTTCTCACACGGGCAACTGTACGTCGCTTGCTCCCGCGTCACCAGTCCTGACTCTCTTTACATTTTGGCTCCTGGCAGCATAACTAGGGAAATGTTGTAAGGTATGATACCTTTGTACGTATTTTTACTCTTTTGTGTCCTGGAATGTATTCCTGCATTATTTTCTCTATTTCCTTCAGTCACATCTTATGACTGAACTCAGCAGGATTCCAATATAACTCTCTTCACTTGCTTCGCTTGCAAAAAAAACTTATATTTTAATGCTATTTTAAAAGTTGTTTACTTATAATGCTATAGCGACACTGGCATCTTAGGTATTTTTGGTGCTGTTGAGCCTTCACGCAGACGACGTCGCGGGCAGCAGCTAGTTTTTTATAAAATAATCACAATATTTATTATAACAACAAAGTAGTCTAATAAAAGCCCTCTTCCTCTCTCCTACTTTTGCTGTGCCCGACAGGGTCCACAATGATCATATTCTGTAAAATCTACCACCTAAGTTCACATGTGGAAGCAATAAATATATTGAGTATTGGGGAGTATAGTGTATTTATTTATTTATTGAGAATGAAGAAAATGTGTTTTTTTTTAATCCGACAATGATGAACAAGGTTGTGCTTATTTTGTTGCTTATTTGAAAAAAATAAACCACTTAGTATTGATTTTTCAATCGACAGATAATTTCTATTTGTGGAATAAAATTGAAGTCTGACAGTTTAGTATTGAAGAACTGTTAAAAATTCAAAACTATTCCTCCGATAAAATTATCTGGCGTTGGAAAAATCAGCCCTTAATGATTATAAATATGTTTATGTAATACTAGCTGCTGCCCGCGACGTCGTCTGCGTGAAGGCTCAACAGCACCAAAAATACCTAAGATGCCAGTGTCGCTATAGCATTATAAGTAAACAACTTTTAAAATAGCATTAAAATATAAGTTTTTTTTGCAAGCGAAGCAAGTGAAGAGAGTTATATTGGAATCCTGCTGAGTTCAGTCATAAGATGTGACTGAAGGAAATAGAGAAAATAATGCAGGAATACATTCCAGGACACAAAAGAGTAAAAATACGTACAAAGGTATCATACCTTACAACATTTCCCTAGTTATGCTGCCAGGAGCCAAAATGTAAAGAGAGTCAGGACTGGTGACGCGGGAGCAAGCGACGTACAGTTGCCCGTGTGAGAAGCAACTCGTCCTGAGGTCGACACCCGCTGCCCTCAGTGTCTGCCCCTGCGACTTACTGATGGTCATCGCGAAGCAAACACTCACGGGGAACTGTACGCGCTTGAACTGGAACGGGAAGTTATGAGGTATGAGGGGAATGCGATAAATACTGCCTCGCCAACGCCACAACTCGTAAGAATTTCCGCCTCAATTTGTGTGTCTGTGGAGCGAGATGACTTTAAGGCGGGTCCCGTTACACAACTTCGGAGGAGATAGGTTCCGAAGAAGCATAATCGGGACACCGACCTTCAACTTGATGGTATGCGCTGGAAGTCCACTTGCTGACAGGGAGTTCAGAAATTCCATGGGATAATGTGTGGCGTCATCTTGCTCGACAACAGTGTTTATCGAGGTGTAGTCTACTTCATTCCCCTCAATTTCCGAGAGAATGCATTCGTTAATTGCTGCAGCCTGATCGTTTTTAAGCGTCAAAATGGCCCGCTTACACACCCAAGAATTTTGCTGGTGCGGTATACGACTGATGTCCCCGTACACACAGCGAATGAGTTCTTCTATGCTGGATACCACTCTACCGAGAGACTCTGGAAGCACCACCTGTCCACCTCTCTCTTCTGGTAGAGTGCCTTCGCCAAGACTTAGAAGGACATCGGAGAATTCTTGAGCACGTGCATTGCCGTCGAGCCGAGCTCTCATATTAAACGGTTGAATGTCGTAATTACAGACACAATTAAAAAGCCATTGTGTCTCGCGTAGATCTACGTTCCGGCATACGATGGGTTAATGGTCAAGCGCAGCGTACGAACTCGTGACCACAACGAAGATCATTTCAACGAAGCATTCACCTCGTCAGCCCTCGATCCCCGCGTCACCACGGAAAGCGTTTGCCGGAAATCGCCACTGAACAGAACTGTGGAACAGAATCGATGTTGTGTGTGTGTGAATTTTAAAGTCCTGATTTCCACGGTCTTGATGCGGTGATGATTGGGGAGCTGGTAACCCATATTCGATCAGTGGATTGCCGCCGATAGAAATGACCACATCTTGAAGTGAACTGAGACAGGTGTTCAGCACGCGTTCATCAGTTACTTCGACTTCGTCTCCAGTAGCACGCCTCAAAGCTCGTAGAAAATCTTCAGACAGATGATGGCGATACTTCTCCCACAAAGCTACCGGTTTCGCGACTCCACAAAACACCAAGATGACGGCATGCGGCTGGGACTGTCACTGACGCTCGCCTCCGCGAGGGTTTCATCCCAATTTTGGTCACTGTCGAGAAGGTCACGTGTTACCCAGGCTGCGCGGTAAGTGGGATACTCCACGCCATCAAATGTCCTCAGAAAGGCGAAAGACGTTGGGCCTCGGACAGTGTGAAGTAACAACCGCAGAAAATAGCATTCGCCATTATTCGGATGCACGGTATAAACCCTACACAATGCGGTGTCCTTGAAAATTCCTGGAAAACTTTCCACAGCACCTCCTCGTCGACGTCGGTTAAATAAAACTCTTTGTTTGTCGTACGTGTAATATGAAGGCACCTCGTCATACGTAAGGGATTTGTTTTACATCACATTTAAGTTTATAATTAGGTATACGACATGAAAATATATTAATTACCAAGCAATAATCACACAGATAAATACCGAACAAAAGTATTAACAGTCAATGTTTATTTTGTACTAACAACATGAAATTGATGAAGAAATGATCATCATCAATGAACATAACTTTTTTGTAATACTTAACACCGCATTTTTTTTTTATTGTCTTCCTCAACTCTGCTCAAGATTTTGAGGGTTTTGTTGGACCTTGAATTTGTCAAAACGAACTATACGATACAACTTTTATGAAGAAAATGCACATTACCATCTATGAATTTTAAGAATAACTAACTACTAACCTCGCCAACATGATCAAATTTAAATTATTAATTTCCAAAAATTGTTAACATGTAACTTGATTTGATTTTTATGAAATCTCATAGATGGCGCTGCTTCTAAATTTTCTTTGTACTACTAACATTAATTAAACTATGTTTCTCTGCCCAAGTTACTTAAATGGCGTAGTTTTTATAGTGTAAAGCTAGATAATAGCATGGCTTACTCAAAAACAACATTTAAATATGCATCGTTAGATTACACGCTGTCACAGAATGCGTAAGAAAAATAAAGATTCACAGCTCCTCCCCCGTAGGTGATAGCGTGATAATATGTAGCCTATATGTTGACCCGACCTCTTAGTAATACTCATGCAAAATTTGATGTAAATCCATGCAGCACTTTTTGAGATTAGCCCGGACATACATACAGACAATCAGACAATCAGACAAACAGACAAAAATTCTAAAAATTATATTTTCGGCTTCGAAATCGATTGTAGATCACGCCCCAAGTATTCTTTTAAAAAAATATTCAATGTACAGTTTTGACTTTCCTACGATTTTATTATATGTATAGATGATAGAAAAAAAAGAACGCACACATACATACTTTTATTATTATTATGTTAAAATTATTATTATTATGTTGCCGTGCCCTAACCGGGTTTCATGTTCGAACTTACTTATGTTGTAACAACTAAATGTGACACGTGAATGCAATAAAGAATTTGAATTTGAAAATATGTATGTAAGTAGGTCAGTAATCAATTTTTATCCTATGCAAATATCAATATAGAACTTTACTTGGGTATATAATTTTCCCTCGACAAGTGTTACTTAGAAACCGCCCAAACTGTGGATAGTTTCAAGAGGTGTCACCTGGAACTACCACAGCCTCTCGAGGCAATCTCCATAACGAGTTGGGAAGACATTTCGCTCCAAATTTACTTCCGAGTTATCCTGTAACAGACAGGACAGACGAAGTGATGACAAAGCGAGATTAACGAGACACCGACCTTCCTACCGAACACCAGTTATTTCCTTAAAAAGCCCATTTAATTGCTCAAAGATAACGCTATCGAATAAATTAACGTCCGTTTTTAACGTTAAATCCGCCCGAGATTTATTTTGGGTAATTTGCGCTTTTTGCTAACTTCTCAATTAAGTCCGTTCAAAAATAAAAAGTCAGCTTAGTTTGGTTCTTACTAAATAAACGGTCATTATTTAGCTTCTTTATTTTTCTGAGCGGGTCTCGCAACTCTCGAAATGAGAGAGACATTTTTGCATATTTAAGGAGGCGTAGGTACGTAGTCTAAGAAACTACCCTTTATTTTTTTAAACAACGATGTAAAAACTTTTGCCTACCGTTCAGTAGCTGCAGAGTCATTAAATAGTAGATAGCAAATATCGAAATTTCGCTGAAAATTCATGATGAAAAACTTTGGGAAAGAGGTAAACTATTATTAAACAAAACTTATTCCGCAGCCTCCTAGCTTGCTCAATGCTCAAGTTCCAAGCGAATTGGCAAAAGCGTTGCATTTCCAATGGTTTACTTTGTATTACGTACTTATACAGCAAACTTTGGAGACCAAGTAACATAAAATAAACGGCATGTTTAAGTTATTAGGCGAGTAGGAAATGTTTTAATTAGTCTCCTTAGAAATCGTACTTAACGCTACAAGAAAACTGTTGGTCTGTCTATTAGCCACACCATTGCTCTTTGAAATAAAAACGTTCTCATAGTCAAAGTTGTCGAAATTTACGGAAAAATCTACAGCCTAATTGCATTTAGAATGAACTTTGCAATTGCCTTTCATTTTGACAATTCAACAATATTCATTGCGTTATTTAAGTTGTAAGCAAACGAATTATTCAAACAAATGAAGCAATGGATTAGGAATTTCATTGGGAAATTCTGAAAGATTGTGATTGTAAGCGTGTTACGCAAATATGTATAATTATGCAATCGTAAAAAAAGCTCTAAGATTTTCACATCACTTAGAAGAAACCTTTCAGCCAAATTACATCTCTGTGAACAACCTACAGTTTGCCAATATTCTGCAAAATCAAAGAGTTAAGCTTGTGACCTTATTAAGGATGATTTCCACTAAACGGCTTGCATCGCATCGGATTGGAACGGATTTCACAATCTTTAAACGATATTAAATCGTGTACACAGTATTTAAAGTCTATATTACCAAGCCGCGCACAGCAGCTTGACCGCGGGCGTCTTCCGCGACACGCGATCGTAGCCGAAAGTATGCTGCGACGCGCGATCGGCTCCGTTTGCCTGTCGTCGTATCCGATTGAATCCTTTCGGCTGTCGTCAAAATTTTTGTTTTCCTCTTCTGTGTTTTATGATTATTTTCTTCTTCTTCTAATGCAACAGCCAATAATACTACGTCAACTTCAACCATTTTCAAAAAACAAAGTAGAAGAGAAAGTTGTAGGAATTAAACTATTTGACTAGGCGCAGAAATGGAAACGTTCATAAGCGACGGTACGGAGCCGATCGTATGTTGCCGGACGCGATCGGCTGTCACCGCATCCGTTCGTATGCTTTCCGATTAAATGCGATGCGAGCCGTTTGGTGTAAATCATCCTCTACGGGAGAAATCCTAATACATTTCCCACGTAAAGCTAACGTCAAACTTACCAGACTCATTAATTCTAAATTCCTGTTAAACCATGTACCTGAGCCATGGAAAGTTACAAAATTATACATGTATATACAGCTATACAGTTACAGTTCTTTCACAGTTATTTTATCTTTGACAGCTGCAGCCTAACAGGAACCTTATTACAACAACAATAAAGATCACTATAATCACAGAAAAAAGCTGAACAGAGCTGAATAAGTGTGGTTAGTCCCTTAATGAGTCTGTAGGTACCTGGCTCTTTTGGAACGAAGTTCTTTATCGTAGCTTGCGGTAGGAGTAAACTGGTAGAAATCGTCAGGTAAAAAAAATGCGTTAACCTCCCTCCATGCGACTTTCTCTCTCTCTCTCTTTCTCTTTCTGTCATATATATAAAACAAAGAGAGAGATAGAAAAAATATAATAAAAATGTATACTCCTGACTCCTAAGTCACAGGTATTCCTAGTTTAGGAGTCAGGGTCA
Organism: Hydraecia micacea; assembly: GCA_914767645.1. Classification (NCBI taxonomy): domain Eukaryota; kingdom Metazoa; phylum Arthropoda; class Insecta; order Lepidoptera; family Noctuidae; genus Hydraecia; species Hydraecia micacea. The sequence continues at coordinate 12,563,453 of OU611788.1, read as the reverse complement.
CTTTTGTGCGCCTAAAATTGTGAACTTTAGCTAGATATTAAGCATATTGTAAGGATTTGTATCAATAAAGTACGGTATATATTATTATTATTATACTAGATGGCGTATTAAATTCACACTTTTCTCTCCTTCTCACTCTCTCTTTCTATTATATACGAGTGTGTGTGCGTTCGAATATCGCATTTATGTAACTTAATTTCCGACGATTTTTTTTACAAGGAGCCCTATATAAGAAAACTAAAGACTTGTTCTGTCCCGTCTACAAACTAAACGTATGTAACAAAACTCGTCCCAGTGATTTACAATTTTAACAACTTCATAAAGTCGTGATGAAGATTAATACCCAAGTTGAGCGCTACTTATTGGAATTTGAAAGAGGGTAGTCGGACGACGCGTTCAGTAACAAAGTTTTACTATACATTGATAAATTGCAACCACGCTTGCGGAATACGGTGACTGATAGCGCAGGCTGCTATACGAAATATTATTTTAGCATTGAGATTATTTTTTGTTTTTGAAGTTGAAACTTCTAAAGGCCGTTTGTACCAACACGTTTTCTTGCCCTGAAAACCAGCCAACGGTTTATTCGCCGTGTGTAGGCACGGTCGTCAGTGTTTTATGGAAGCTTGTTGATGGACACTTTTTTAACTGACTTCAAAAAAGAGGTTCTGTATTTGACCTGTATGTATGTATGTATGTCCGCGATTTTCTCAAAAACTAATGAACCGATTTTGATAATTCTTTCACTCATGTGATCTACATACTTTCAGGAAGGTTTTAAATAAAAGAAATAAAAAATAAACTCAATAAGTTAATGTTCGATAAATATCCTGAATGACCTACGAGGTAATTGCGTAACACACTAACAATAACAATGGCTTTCATTTGGGCTGGATCGAGGTGGCGCGGGAAAGAGTTCCAGGAAGGACTTGGGGGAGGCTTTTGCCCAGCAGTGGGACAGTATAGGCTAAACAAAAAAAAATGATATAATATTACCAAAGATATTTATGATTTCAGGCACATTTCCTAGAACTCACTGAAACGGGTTCAGTTCAAATATTAGCAAGTAAGTACATACGCAGGTATACCTCGTAACTTTTGACCTGATTACTATTCCAAACAAGCTAGTTTCGGAGAAGCGATTTCGAACTTGATTGAACTTAATACCTAATTGGTAATTAGTATCCCTTGGAAACGAATTAAGTATTGATTGCTGATAGTAACAGAAATTTTCTTTGCCATAGCAACAAAATTAACTACTTACTTATGTTTTTTATTTTGTGGTTTAGCTAACAAACGTCCCGCCCGCTCGTAGACATAGAAACTACTACTGGGCTACTTTTTATCCCGATATTCCCACGGGATCGACATTTACGCGGGTGAAACCGCCGGGCGCAGCTAGTGGTATATAAAGTTGTTTTAAAAAAGGGTATCCGAAGGTGGGCAGACTTGTTTTAGGTGTTATTTATTTATTTTTACGGTTTATCTCTATACCTACCTAATAATAATAATAGTATAAAAAGAAATCTTTTGATAATATTTCATGTTAATATATTTAACACACTACCAGTAGGTATGGCTTTCATTTTGACAGTTCAACAACATTCATTGCGTTAATTACGTTGTAGAGCAGACAAAGTTTTCGAACATATGAAGCAATGAAATAGGTAGTAACAGACTGTGAGACACCACCTACAGATTAAGTACCTACCTAAGTACACAATACACGTAACATCAAAAACGTTTCAAACAAAAGACTGCGCAACGTAAAGGCAGTAATCCAGCATACAAACGATGCAATAAAACACACTTTAGCTTGTATATTGCATCCGAAGAACAATCGTTAGTCGCACGTGTGCGCGAACCCCAGTAAAAAGGTCCTTAAGTGTACCACGTACCTAATAATATATTTCATTGAAGTCGGAACTAACATTGTAAGAGAACATTGTGCTTGCGGACTGGAGTTTTGTGAGTTGAGTTTACAATTTATTTTTAATTTCTCATACTCGGAAAGTAGTGTTTGTTTGATCCCAATAGCGGGTGGAAGACGCTGCTTCCCACCTTAGAGCGAGAAAGACTCATAGTAATTGCTTCCCTCTCTAGGGCGGGAATGAATTTTAAAAATAGAACTAAATTGTTTAGGTATTCAGCTACGAATTTTTTTACATAATTAAGAAAAATGTTGCGGTCTTGTGAGTGTATAAACAGCCAGTGTGAATTAAAAGAAAATACCTATTAAGCGGTGTGTTCCATATTTAAAATAGTAGACAAATTGTTCTAACATCTCAATTAATTTTAAATTGGTATCTACTATTCATGTTATTATTATCAATAAATATTTTAAAAAGACCACTATTTTTTACTTTCATTATATTCGAAATGAAAAGTAGAGCGTTTAACACGGGTTAAAGTCATCAACTCCTACTCGGACTATAGCCGCCCGAGCGCAGCGAGGGTGTCTAAATGCCTCGTATCGGAATAGATTCCTTTCAACCCTCGTATAACAATCTACTATTGCCTTTAATTTTTAATTTTGTTTCAATAAGGGATATCATCTAGCTAGACTATAGGTTCTCAACGTGGACGGTAACGCTCCCTCGTGGACGTTTGAGACTTTCAGGGGGGCAGTAGAAGACCCAGAGAAAATTATAATATGTATATCCTATCTTACGACTACATAATATTACACGTTTAAATATAATCGTGCTAATAGCTGTCTCAGATTCGCGACAGATGGTAAGTAAAAAAAAAAACAATATATTCTCAAAGTCAACGATGTTACTATACTGAGTGTTTTAGAAACGTGTGGTTACATTTAAATGTGGAGTACAGACCATCAAACTGAACACCCTATTCCATGGGACCAACATCGTAATCGCGTATAATCTGTCCCATACATTTGGTAGAGCTAAAAATATGAATGAGCTCTAAAAATACTTACTGTGTCTGGAAACCCAAAACTAACATTTGATTTGAGGACAACCATGATACTCGTATATATAACTATATACGATTATATATAATTATATTAACTTCGTCAGCGTGAAATTTCTTGTTTCCTCGACCCACTTGGGATGATACAACGGGCATCCCATCGCCTGCCCACGCTATTACTTCGTTTTCGCTTGCAATGGAGATTAGCCAGGTACGAAGGAGATATTATAGTGCACAAGTGTGTGCGCAAACACAGGTGCACTCTGTTTCCTTTAATGTTATACAGGTATGAGGAACAGGGCGTAAAGTTCACTCATACTATATAGAAAAGGAGGATCCTCCAACCAGACGGGTGTTATGTCTGGCGGGCAACTGCCCGATGACGCATGTCGGGCCGTTGTATCTATGCTAGTTGCGCGGCAAATTCTGCTTACGAGATGCAAGATTTTGCGTGACGTCACTATGACGCGTTGTTCGCATGTGGCGTTGTAGATACCGCTACAATCTCATAGTCTGATGGGACGGCTATCCGACACTACCGGAGAGAGATCAAGCGCAGGACCAACGGCTTTACGTGCTTTCCGAGGTACGCGGGTGTCACACCACCAACTTCCAAACTCCTGGCTGCTACTGAGAAATTCCTAATGAAAAAACCTAGTAACACTTTTCCCGACCTGGAAATCGAATCCAGGACCCCACGCTCAGTAGTTTCGCTTGCGACCACAAAAACGTTTTTTCTTTTGAGGAACCTTAAAAAGATAGGTTACAAAACCAACATTCGATCATCAAAAACGGCACAAAGTCACAACGATGAAATGTATAAAAAATTCAAGATGGCGGCGTTAGTTCGTCGTGGTCGTCGATTTTGCCCACCACAATAAACTTGTAGAGCTTATTATACCTCTGCTTACAATAGGTATTATTGGCCAACAACATTCTTTTTTGTACAAAAAAGAAAGAATGAAGTTTTGTTATAATAAAAAGGATATTATCGCTCGGTAATATGAACGAACGTATTTGAAAAGAACACTCGTGATCGTCCCGCAGGACCCACCGTGATGTATCGACGCCACAACCGACCTGTAACCGCAGCTCGTAGCTCGCAGCTCTACGCCATTTTATTTTCCTTTGCGGGAATGCAGGCATCTGCATTCTTCGAAATAATCCCGTGGAAAACTTGTATCGGAGTTTTCAACTGATTGGGGACATATTGCGCTTGAATTTGGCTGTTATTTTTTAGTAGGTATTAAGTAAGTTCCCCTATTTCGGAGATAATTATGGTAAGTTTTTTTTCTGAAGTTTAATTGATTATTCATTTATATCAATAAACATAATCAACCTATAATGTTCCCACTGCTGCGACACAGGCCTCTTCTCTTCGAGACGGAGTGGGCTATAATCTACCAAGCGGGTCCAGTGCGGGTTAGTGGATGACACATGTCTTAGAATTTTCGTTCTGGGACATGCCAGTTTCCTCACGATGTTTTCCTTCACCGTTTTGAGAGCAGTGGTGATGAAATGATTTACACAAAGTAAAGTGCCTGTCTGGGTTCGAACCCACGACCTACAACTTGTAAGTCGGAGCCGTTATTTCAATAGAAATGAATACTTTATTGTTACTATAAGTAATTTATTTATTTACCTTTCAATACATTTTAGCGTTGATAACAGCAGGTATATTCATACTTGCAGCCAATTTTGTAACTTTTTCTACTAATACTTGCCCTTAAAATATATATAAAAGGTGGACGTTACTATCAAGCTTAGACTACAAAATTCCCTAGGAAAAGAACAAAGACACTTCGAATGATTACCAAGAAAAACTCATAGAAATAAATGCTCAAAGAAAACTATAGCTCATGTAGAAATAAACCTTCCACAATAGTTCCCAAGGAATTTACCGCCTTGCTTACCCACAATTTGCTTCATCACTCGGAATAATTGCTACGGACAGGCTTTCAGAATTCATACGAGAACGCCTCGCGTGGAAAGAATGTTGCTCACTACTTTTTATACCCTAGTACACGATATCGTTAATAGTACCGACTAATAGAATTCTTTCGAAAGGCATTGTTGTCGGAGGGTTGGTGACCTCATCGAACTTGTATAGCCTTGGTCGCTTAGGGCATGACCTAAGCTGGTAGATAAATAGAACTACTAATCTGCATTCGCGATTTATTTGCCAAAAATGTAAACAAATATTAGTTTATGAAAAAATAACTTTAAATCCTACACAACAAAGTTCATTTTGCGCTACAACTTCAAACATTTTAATATTTTTTTCAATAGCGCTAGTCACTCTGAAATCAACTTAACTGCCATTAAAATAAAGTTGATTTTTGTCTAACTTGAAACATTAGTTTGAATAGACTTTACATACATACATAAACATACACCTTTTTCCCATGTGGGTAGGCAGAAACTACAGAACGCCACCTGCTACGATTCTTCCGTACACCTTTCGTTTGGTTTATGATCGTATATGGATCACATCTGCCTTACCTAATCAGCCTATAATGTTCCCACTGCTGGGACACAGGCCTCCTTTCAGTGAGAGGGAGTGGGCCGTAATCCACCACGCCCGTTACCACTTGGCCACAACTGCTCTCCTGCACTTTGATTTATAATTTTCTTTAATTGCTTAATAATTATTATTTTTGTTGACAGAACCGATTTTGAAAAAAACATGCAACGGATTATTTGTAGAAAGGAAGTATTCCAAGTGCTTATAGTGAATAAAACATGGGAACTTTATTGATTAAAAGTTTAGCAAATAATTTATTTATTTTGTTTTATTATTATTTACAGTAACTGTAGGACGCACGATTCTGTCTATTAAATTGATATGTTTATCTATCGTGATTTTAAAATCATTATTTAAAAGGCTTTACAAGGTCTTACCCTTGTAAAGCCTTTTAAATAATAAAGATTCTGTAAAATAGGTACCTACAGTCAACAAAAGAGATAAGTATGCAGGATCATCGGATATAGTTGAAGTTTAGTAAGAAACCGATGGACGTTCTCGAATGCAATTTAATTTTATTAATAGAAAACAAACAAGCAGCTATCAAATTAAATTTCAGTCGGCGACATCCATCGGTTTCTTACTAAACTTCAACTATATCCGACGATCCTGCATACTTATCTCTTTTGTTGACTGTGCCTACAATGGTGAGCGGCCTTCAATAAAATTCGTTGTTACAAAATTTACGCGAAGCCGACGCTTCAAGCTGATAAATTAAGGTGTATAGAAGGCCCACTGACCTTGTGCATGTGGGCGGAGCCAAACGCCCTACTCCCGAATACGTAAAACGCGCGCGGTGGCGCACTACACTAAAACTAAGATCAAAGAATATGCAGAGACGCAGACATGCCGCACGTAGGTCGCTATTTTTGCCTACGATTCCAGACGGGAATAGCGGATGCAAGGCTGATATATTTTGTATAGATAGATACTTATTACGTTTTATTATTATATGTATTATTATTATTTTCCTTTATTCGTCTATATACATATAAATTATAATTATTTTTAAATATTAGAATATAAAAAAAATATATAAAAACATTTAAAAAATATAAAAAAATATTATTATTATTACTTACATGTTACGTATATTTTAAGTTTTTCTGGACATTATTTTTTAGCATTTATGTGGAAGAAAATATATTTATTTAAGTCATAAGTAATTTATTTCATAACAATATAGGTAGATACATTGTGTTGAAATTAAAAAAAATAACGTATTACAATTGCAATTAAAATAAAATTAATTAAATACTGCACAATGCACAATGCATAGAACCTTGCCTCAGTCACACCAATACCTTCGTGCGAGACAGAATGTCGGACAACACTACCGATAGTCGACATTTTTAACCGACTTCAAAAAAGGAGGTTCTGTATTCGACCCGTATGTATGTATGTTTGTATGTCCGCGATTTCCTCAAAAACTAATGAATCAATTTTAATAATTCTTTCACTAATGTGATCAACATACTTTCAGGAAGGTTTTAGTATATAATACACTATGTACTTATTCTTATGTACGATGTTATATGCATAAATGTACTGCATCTCCGGCATTTCTATGCGAATTTTGATGATTCTTCTAGTCGGTGTCTTCAATTCCTCAATGCACTAGTGTTATTTGAATTTGTGTGGAGTAGGTACAACTAAAAACTAAAAAATATTTCGCGACACCACACCACTGGCGCTGGTGTGTTCCTCTGTGGCCGGACATTTATATATATTTTTAGTACCTCAAGAGATATCTTTTTATTTAACAATTTATGTGGTCCGGCCACCAGGCAGTGCTTCCTGGCCGCGCCACCTCAAACTAAATAGAGTATAATGAACTATTAATAAATCAATATCACGAAAAAAACTACCTAAAGAGTACCTTGCATACGACAAATATCTTTATTTGTAATACTGATTGACTATATTTTTATTAATACGCGGTTTTGGTACACTCTTTTTTTCATTATTATTTCTTGTTTAAAGGGTTAAATGCTTAAATTCAATCTATTGACTTTAGTTTGTTATATAAAACACTTTTCCGTCTTTTATAATACCTTGTATTAACAATTGTTAATATTTTATTATGAAAATATATTTTTTGAAAGATGGCGGCTGCGAAAATATTCGAATTTTTCGTCACGGGTGTCGTTTTCATAATTTTCGATGGTGCTAAAGCTGATAGTGAAGTCAAAATGAAAATCCAAGATTGCGACTGCGAAAATATTCGAATTTTTCGTCATGGGTGTCGTTTTCATAGTTTTCGATGGTGCTAAAGTCGATAGTGGGGTCAAAGTGTAAATCCAATATAGCTGCTGCGGAAATTTTGTTTTTGGTTAAAATCATACGTGAGAAGTCTTTCTTGACTTGCTTTGCCTTGGCATTTTTACTTATTTACAAATTATCGTATATTTACACAATATACAATATAAACAAAAACAGTATTTAGAAATGGCACCACTAATAAGTAAAGCGTCCACGCGCACAATAGAAATGGGCCCTCCGCAGCGAGCTAGTCTATAAACGCACACTGATACAATTCGTTCGTAAATATTTGCACTAACACAAACAAACGCGCGTAGTCGTTCGATAGCCGGGGCGGAGCAGCGAGCGACACAGCCATCCCGTCTCAATGCTAAAGCACGACTGCCGCCCGCGCCCGCGCAGAGCACGTCTTTACCTCTTATCTCAAAATTGGACATTTTCTTTGAAAATGTTGATTGATTTACAAAAGCTGTTTCATGTATGTAGTACCTCTAACCATAATTTTTTTAGTGTAAAAAGATTTCCAAACTTCAAAGCCGTTTAGAAGTAGTAGGGAATATTAGCCAAAAATAGCGGTTTGGTAAATATTTTTTTAAGGCAAAAGTATTAGCCATACGAAAAAATCCTGTTTCAGAAATGTTGTACATGAATCTATAGCAAACATATATTTTTTTCAGAACTTCTAACCAAGCCGTTAATGAGAAATAAGCTTCATAAAGTGACCGTGTTACGGTACTAAACGAGAGTAAGGCCCTTAAACTTTAAATATTAATAAACCCGCCATTTTGTCAGTTAAGTAATTTCATGAGAATATAATAATTTCGTACAGACGCCAGCACATCAGGCTACCCGAAACTATCAAATTTTCCCAATCAACTTTGAACCTTATGCTTTAGCGATAAAGTTGAAAATCAAAGAAAGAAATTTGACAGATTGTAGTGGCTTTGTGTGCTGGCGTCTGTATACATTGACGCAGTATTTCCAAGCTGTCTGTCCGATAACTCCATTAAAAAATGGACGATGCACGTGAAGAATTATTTATCGACGAAATGTTTTTTTAATATTGCAATTTTTGCTGCAGAATTTTCAAACAGGCCTGATACGCTTTTGATATGGCTTTTGCTTCATTTTGTTGCAATCAGTCTCAATTTCAGGTCTATAAAATATATTTGGGTGGAATAAGCAAAAAGTTGTTGTGATTGGATTATTTACATTTTTCAGCTCATTTTTGAACCTAGGTATTTTGGTATTTAAAATATTATTTCAATTAAGATGTTGCTTGCCAAGAATCCTGCTAGACTAATTTCTTATTTTTCTTTTTGCTTGAGTTATTTTCAAGCCTTAAGACGAATGACCATTATGTTTGTAGGTTTATGTTCTAGACTAGACATGACTGTCTGTATCTTTATGAAGAATTATTATATTAGAACTAACCGTACAATAAAAGGTAATTTTAGAAGATATTTAATAGCTAAGTACAGTTATATTATAATAGTATAACGAAGTCAAAATTGTATATTGAATATTTTTGAAAAAAAAAAAGAAATTGCTATGGGGTGTGGGAACGAGTCTTGTGCCGAAAATAGTTTTTAGAATTTTCGTCCGATTGCCTGTTTATCTCGGTGTATCTTACGGATTGGCACAAAACGGGTCAACGGATTTGGATAAGAGGTACACAGATGGTTTATAACCTGGACCTGGTACGTTCCCGTGGGATAATTTCCGACATCCACGCGGGCCGATATAAAAGCCTTGGCGAAATGTGACTATTAGATACATTTCCCAACCAATAAATTAGAAGATTCTTGATAAAATCTCCACTTCCTTTATTTATCTGGTTTGTTCGAATATCGAGGCAATATCCGGTACACAATGCGTGCATAACAAGACAATTTATTGCCCATAAAACTTTGGCCATATTTCTTTGGTAATTACTGACTAAAGCCATCTTTGTATAGGCCGACGAAAAGCAGGATAAATAGCTTGTATCTTAATAAAGTACTGTATATTGTCAAGGACTTGCACAATTATTATGGTGGCTAGCGTTTTATTGCAATAAGGGTCAGTACACACCGCGACGCGACGCGGCGCGCAGTTTTCAAGATAGCAATACAATTATAGACCTTATCTACTACACAAAAAGGTACACAATTCAGCAGTATAGCTATCTTGAACACTGCGCGCCGCGTCGCGTCGCGGTGTGAACTGACCCTTAGTCTTCCTGAAGGTAAGCAACGACCTTTGTTAGGTATTGTCTACCTAGGACTTGACATCTTCATCTATATCACCTAAAGACAAAAATGGCGTTACAGTAATGCTGCTTGGCAAAAAAAGTGATACTGAGAGTAGTACCTACATCTTCAGATGAGTTTCGTTCACAAGGAGCATTCCTAAATAAAGAAAATCCATACCTACTAAAATACATGCAAGATTAAAAAAAAAACTACTCAAGTTACTCAAAAACAGTCGTGACGTGGGACACCCGGTTGGAACGAAATTCTATTCACTTTTACACATTTGGCGAAGGAGACCTAGACCGAATTAAAAAAAAAAAACGTAGTGTTACACTTTTACTCCATATTTTGTTACACTTGTTTCAATCTAACTCTCATTCGCCAAGTATACAAAGTAACTAGGAATAGGGAACTTCATTCTAAAAACCTGGAAGACGCAAGATTAGGGCCTAAGTATAGCATACTTTTCTGTATCTCCTTACATAGGTACTTGATAGGAAAACCACAAACCACATTTGTCACTATCACAGACAAAGGTGTCTCAATTTGCTTACAAAACAATACACAACCAAACCTAACTACTCGTACCTTACACTATTGTTTAGGCAATATAATCCGTTCCTTCCAATACCGACTAACACAAATGAATGTTCGACATCAACCCTATTTACTGAGCAAAAGGGAGGGATCCTAATCCCTCCCACTATATCCTGAAATCAACACCCTCATTGGATTTAATGGAACTACTCGTGGACCGCTTTGTTAAGAGCCCTCTCACATTTCGGCGTTTCGCAAATTTAGGTATTTTACGCACCGAGCGCGGCAAACTACGCGAGCGATACTTTCTTTCATGCTTCTCGCTCGCACTATGACTATGATACTGTGAATATGGCGACTAAACGATCTTGATCTTCCGTAACTGAAGGTTTTTTAGGATGGAGTTTAGTGGGCGGAAAATTTTTTACGTGTTATTTCAATTTTATTATGAATTATTTTGTTATATTTTTCATTATTTATGAATTTTACTGTTGAAATATGTTCACAAATATTTTAATTGTTATGCAGTAATTGATTATAATATCTACGGTTGATAGCATAGTTGTATAAATTGTATATAGTAGTATGGTTGCAACCAAGTCCAGTTGGTCTCCACACGCATGTACTCCACGATCTCCTCAACCTTCGTGAAGTGGTGCAGTCTGGACACGTACAGCTGCGTCGTCGGGATTGCTGGACGCAGCAGCATGTTGGGTCCTGCCAGCGCGGTGCCGCACTGGTTCCGACAAGGATGCTTCTTCTTCTTCTTCTCCACTTTGATGAAACCATCCTTGTCACACGTGTCCTTCTCTGGATCCTGCCTTTTCAAAACCTTGCTGGGTTTCGACCGGCTCCGTTTACCCTCTTTTATTTATTTTTATTTCCTTTTTTTTATTGTGTTTTGCAACGCAATTATATTTGTATTTATTTTTCCCCATTTCGATTGGTAAGAAAACTCAAATCAGCTGCAATCAAAATAACTTTAATAAGTTGACTATCTGGTATACTAATAAAGTGTGAACTTTATACTAATTTAAATATACCGTTCGAAAATAAATACTTACAAAGATCAAAAACTGCGGCCGTAGTTCACACGCACACAAAAGCAATGCGGCAGCGTCTAGATGCGACAATCGGCGCACACGACGGTAGTATCGGAAAGAAGGCGCGCGGGAAATAAACTGACATAGGTCCAACCTCGACAAGCGCTCGCGCGATACTAATCGCAGCTGGCCGGCGCAGTGAAATATATAGTATTTTTATTTATTTAATTAAAAAATAATGGTAGCGATTTAAAAAATAAAAATAATACTATATTCTAAGCAAATGTTGATGATTATTTTGGTATAAATTTTACGCCTAAATAATGTAGGACTTTAGAAATATCGGGGCTTGTTTCGAAGCCTTTTCGGTCGATAATTGAATTACGTAGATTATTTTTTCTTTACATAAAAGGCATATAACGAAAATATATTCTATTATTATTGAAGTATAGGATATTTGAAAGCTAATTATATTTTTTTTGATGGTAGATATTCAGTAGAATCTCCAAATTAGAGCTCCGAAATCATGTCTCCGTGAGTTTTTGCCTAAACATTCATCGGGAGAAAGCTTATTACTAAATAATTAAATAACTTATCTAAAATCGGTTCTGAGGTTATTGTAGTAGAGAAAACGAACTATTTTTACCAAGTAATTGTTATTTCATACAACGAACGTAAAACATACAATTTCAACGTCGAAAACTTCAAATTTCGCGTTTTTTTGTAATACGCCTCTTAAGGAGGTTGTCTATAAACGACAAACTTTTTTGTTGCTTTTTTTATCGAATGGCATTGAGATCCTTGTCTATGGGTTCGATTATGTTTTGTTTTTTTTTTAGGGTGCTATCGTTTTAGATTGAACTGCTTATGACCACACGACTGAAGTGAAACTTCAGAATTGCGTATTTGGCTATGAGAGGAAGAGAGAAAGAAAATGTGCGCGCGCACTGCTGTCTCTTGCTTATATCCCCCACTCAACTCCCGTTCGCCTCGCCCGATCACACTTTTCGTAACGCTTACGTCACGCGTTCGCCAGCTTACTCCCCAAGTCAAGCGTGGGTAAAGAAGTTTCACTTCAAAAATTAAAAAGTAAAGAAGATTTGTTTATTCTGTACAAACAAAACGCACGTTACAAGTAAAAAAGACATAATATTCACATACAACGTAGTCAAAACCCTCGTAGGTACTCAAGCATATTTTAAAATGTTGACAATTTTGTTTTGTTTTTTGTCAAATGTCAAAAACTTAGGTAAATCTGGAGTATATTTGACAGATTGAAACAGATTATAATGCGAACGTTCTTAAAAATACGAGAATTGTCCCCACTTACCATCTTATTTTCAGCTAGTAGACACTTAGACAGTATATTCAAGTCTTTCTAAGCTAAACTTTATTAACTAAGCAACAAATTAGTTCAAAAGTAAACAGACTGAGCCAAGTCTATTTCTGCCACTCGCGCCAGCAAAGCAAAGATCAACAATTAATGAACCGTCAATCACTTAGCTAACTCGATCCATCCTAGGAATTCGATTGCCGAATTCAGATAGAAACTAGAAGTCAATTACAGCTATCTATTTGATACTCGTACAAGGACCTTTGTTCTACGGATTATAGAGGTTATTTTAGGTCACCTCAAGTCTCAAGATCTTGGGAATAATAAAAAGTTTGCTTGTGCCTTCTGATGACATAAAATTTGGTTTAAGTCACCGATATTGGTATCTATTATTGTGTTGATATGTATTGGTGTACTTTCTACAAGGCTTTCTAAACAAGTTACGGAGTTACTACTGATAAAAGTTTCCGATTTTATTAAAACTCAAAAACTGTTTTTCAGTAAAATAACTTTATTTTATTTTATATATTACGAGAGATAATAAACAACTAAGTACACCATATTTAATACATAAGGTTAATAAAAGTTTAGGAAGTAATGTTGCAGTCCACTGCATTATCCGCAGATAGGACATGTTAAAAGATCAGAGGTTTCCACTAGACGAGCATACACATACACACACACACACACACACACACACACACCCTCACACACAGTCCTGATATGTAACAACAAGCAACTTGCTTCGTAGCTCGAAGACTCTACACTCCATTTTGAAATTTAAAATGACTTTTACCACACCCAGAAATAACGACCCGTCATTTCTAAGTGTTGCCAATGTAAACTAGTACAATAATGAAAACACATTAAACAGTATGTTACAATGTTTCTCATTTGTACTTTGACAGTGTTGCCACAGTGGATAATATAATTCAGTATTAAAATAATAATTAAAAAAAAACAAATTCCGTAATATACGATAAGTCTTAGTAGAATTCACAACTTATTTTCAATAAACAAGGTATCTATAGAAATACGCAATATTTATTTGAAATTAAAACATGAATTTGAAACAAGCGAACACTACATAAATGTTATAGGTACAGTCAGTGACCTGCATATGCACAACCCGACCCCTCTTCCATTCTTCTTCTTAGTAAGTGGGGTCAGATAATGCAGAGTCCTGACCCTACTTGTTTCTAGATCATGGAAAAAAATAACGGTAAATGAGTGGCGAATACGTAAAGGGTCAAATAAAATAAGCTAGCGAAACTCTGTAGACGTACATTATAAATTAAAAAGATTTGATGATTTTTTGGGGTCAACGACCGCTAGTAGTTATAGTAACTTGAAGTACGAGTTTAAAAAATCTGTTTTCGTTTGGTTTTTCGTGTTTAGATATCGATACCCATATCGTCTGTGAAGTTTGCAAATGATTTTATAAATATGTATTTATGATTAGTTATTTTTATCATGTCTTTTATGTAAATGACGATGATGTATTCAGCTGCATCTGGTTAGACTGGAAGCCGACCCCAACATAGTTGGGAAAAGGCTAGGCTAAATGAGGAATAATATTGGGCCAAGAACGCTTCCTCGTGGAACGCCGTATTTATTATGTCTATATTCCGACGAGTAGGATATTATGTCATTATTTTAATTTTTTTATTGATGATGACATGGTGTTTTCTATTACTTAAATAAATACGACGATAGCCACTGAATAGTCGTCATAGCTGCAAGCATTCATATTCAGAGTTAATTTTAGAGTATTGTTTTGATTTAGTTTCTTTTGAAAAGCCAACTATGAAACTACACACACGCAATAATTGCAAAAATCTCTAAAAAGTCTTTTGAAGTTTTCAAATGTCTCTTTGACCACAAAACAATATTGAAATTGTCAAAAAAGTCATCATCTGCCTAGCCTTTTCCCAACTATGTTAAGGTCGGCTTCCAGTCTAACTGGATACAGCTGAATATCAGTATTTTGCATGGAGTGATTGCCTATCTGACCTGCACGACTCAGTTACTGGGTAATAAATATACCTCTTGGTAAGACTTACTGTCAGAATTTCGGGCTTCAGACGACCCATAACGACTGTCAAAGATCCACGAAGGACAGCCGGGACCAACGGCTTAACGTGTTTTCCGAGGCACGGAGGGGTCTCGATAACTAAAGATGGTCACCCATCCACGGACCAACCGCGGCAAGCGTAGCTTAACCTGATCGATCGATCGGTGCGGCTGTTATTACTTAGCCACGAGCCCCTCTATCTCGAAATGGTCTAAAAAGTAATATAGTTAAAAAAAGTATCAAAATCTACAAATGTCGGATTTTGTACTTCTATTGGGTACCTCTCTGAAAATGATAGAACTCAACGCAATTCTCAAACTTCTGCAAGCTAATATAAGTTTGAAATTCATTTTTGTAAGTTTTTATTCTCCACAAACTAGTTATTGCGTTGCCATGGTTATTTCAAACTTGGTAATAAAATTATTTATGAGTTTTCTTTGGTTTGGTGGTAGCAAGCGAGATTGCTGAGCGTCGGGTCCTAGGTTTATTTATGTATACAGGGTCCAATAAAATTTGCTAGCGAAACCCTAAAGACGTGATGGGTATAGATAACTTAATACGATAAAATAAAAATAAAATATTTGATGTCTTTTTTTGAGGATTTTCGACCGCTGGTAATGTTGTTAGTTGAAGACAGTATGAGTTTAGAAAATCCGTTTTATTTGATTTTGTTTTGATGTCAGTACGCATCACGTCTGCAGAGTTTCTCTAGCTAATTTAATTTGACCCTGTATTTATTTTAGCAAATAACCAAGACTCGGTCGGGCAAAGTGTATTGGGATTTTCAGCCAATGGACCAGTTTTTCGTTATGGTCAAGCGCCCGTAAATTGCTGCGATTGGTTAAATGAGTTATCAACAGCCAGTCGCAGAAGTTTACGCGCGCTTGGAAAGGAGAGGTCAAAAGTGGTACAATATTCCGAATATTTTTAAACACTAATGTGATGTACCTTATTAGAAAGCTTATTTATTAAGCTACTCGATTAAAGTTAAATATGATTTTTTCAGGCGCCTGTTTTCGTAAAAATGTGAAAAATGTTTCAGTACAAACAAAACGCACATAGCCTTTATTTATTCATTTCTATGCAATATAATTATTTCAAATGTGGCTAATGTTTCCGTTTCTATTAAATACTTTGAGATTTTATTATAATTTTAGCTGCAGCTTCATGAAATTGAGACAAAAAATATTGATTATCATTACAATGCAATATCAAAACGTGTCGAAAAAAGATCAAATATGTAAATGTCAGTATGACGTTGAAATAAAAACAACACCATAACCTCTGGTAAAAGTCCGCGAGGCGGAGTGGTTTCATATGTAGAAAAAAACGTCAACAAATGTATTAATGTACTTAATTATGAAGTACAAGTATGTACAAAACCATTTATTTCTATGATAATTGACAATGAGAAATGACAATGACAATGTCAGTCAGCAGTCACTACTGACATTGTCATTGTCACGTCATTTGCCACAGGGCTGCCAACCCTAAAATATATATAATGTTTGTAGTTAGTGATGCAAGCATTTTATTTTTCAACACTTGTTTAAAAAAAAACGGGCGGCTGTAAAAAAAAATTAAATGCCCAAAGACATCAAAATAATTACCCTCTTTCAGCCTATATAGCTCAGAAGACTGTTTAAATTTTCAATTATTTTAGTACAAAGCCCCATACATTTATTGAACGTCTCCTTTGTCACATTAATTTTGCGATAATTTTCGTATCAGAAACTGGTCCTTTGTTTGAATTTGTGACCGTTATTGATGGCAACTGGGTCGCTCTCCATTACATGGAATGGAGGCTACATGACATGGAGACACTAAGAACATATAAATACTGAAATGTGGATGTGATGATTTACAAGAAATCAAACAAAGTTATGATTTCTCTACGTTTATTCTATACTAGCTTCAGCCCGCGACTTCGTCCGCGTGAAATTTCTGTTTCCCCCAACCCACCCGTCGCATCGCATCGCCTGACTGCACTACTACTTCGTTTTCGCTTTCGTTCTGACTTTTTTTCTTTTTGCTCGGCTCCTAAGGGTGCTAGCGTGATGTTAAACAGCCTATAGCCTTCCTCAAAAATTGGGCTATCAAACGCAAAAAGAATTTTTGAAATCCGACTGGTAGTTCCGGAGATTACCCCCTACATACAAACTTACAAACAAATTTTACCTCTTTATAATATTAGTATAGATATTCTATATATTATGTTCACACTGTTTTCTGCTAAACCAAAAACTCTAATACAAATATTTGACAGCTCATTCTAACTCGCTCGACTGTTCGAATGCAAACAGAGTTATTTTATTGCAAGCCTGCAGTACATAAGGTCGACTTTAGCACACAAACTTTACAGTACGATACACATAAATGGTGTACATTCGTAACGTTCTGAATGCGAACATCTTTAGCTACTTAGATCCTGTAAAACAAAATAATAAGCCATCAAATATTGCTGGCCAATAATGGAAAAGTACTCCATCAGGGGATCAAAGTTCATCTTAACATAAAATAAAAATGTATATGTTTATTGAAGATACATTAGTAGTTTTGTTATCTACTTTGATGAGCTTTGGCTCTTACTTCCAAGAAGGTATTGTAAAAGGTAAAAGCCCAATAGTACTTACCAATGTTTCCCAGAAGGTAAAAAAGCCCAAAAGCAAATATGAAAAGCCATAAGGGATAGTTTATGTAAAAGCCGTGCTCTATACAGAGCATAATTAGCTTATAATACTACTGCTGGAACACAAGCCTTCCCTCAGTTAGAGGGAGTGAGCTGTAATCTACCATGCGGACCTAGAGCGGGTTGGTAGATGTCACACGTCTTAAAATTTTTAGTTCTAGGACATGCCGGTTTCCTCACGATGGTTTCCTTCACCGTTTTGAGAGCAGTGGTGATGAAATCATTTATTCAAAGTAAAGTGCCTGTATGGGTTTGAACTATACAATTCCAGTTTTAGCTGACCTCGCATTGTATATGCTTTTCGTACAGTAACAAGTCAGCTTATACTGGAAATCTATAGCTAGATATGCCGCCGTGCGTACCTCCAAATCCGATACGTTTGACATCCCTAGTTGGAAGTGTTGGAACACATGTTAGGTACTTATCGTTGATCCGATATTGAGTAGGTGCCTACACACATAGTACACTACGACCCTACGATTTACGGTTCACGCTACAAAGCTACAGATGGCGTCAGTGTCGATAAAATTGTAATTGCGAAAATGTCCTAGAAAAAAAAGTTTCATTACAGCTTTTGAATGTGGATGGCGATGTGAATACAGGGAGACTAAAGGAGTAACGGCCGACGAGAGAATTCGTACTTGACCCTTGTCAATCTCATACAAATGAATTTAATATTTATTAACTACTAGCATTGTTGCACTGATTGGCGCGTTTTAGTGTGTGATCCGCGTGTTTACACTGAAAACATAATTTAAATAGGAAATAGTTAAGGCGTTAACAGTTCAAAGTGGCACATTTCAATTGATATTCATTCCACGCAAGCCCAGAAGGCCTATAGAGCAACCCGGATATTTGCGGTGCTCGAAAACGAGATACTGGCAAGCTGTCACTATTTACGTTCAATTGTGATATTTAAGCCCCACTGCACACTGTGTGCGGTTGTTGAACAAACAGGGAAATAGGAGCAATATAAGAAAAGTTTTTTTGTATATATTAGACGTGTTTCTTTGGCCAATAGTTGGTAATAACACTGGATTTTCCTTATCAGCTATGATAAGGATAATTTTGGATAGGAATAAATTTTTTTGTTACAAGTTAATATTATTATCTAAGCTAATATTATCATGCGAGATATTTGATTTTTTGTATGTGTTTGTTACGCTTTCACGCTAAAACGACTGAACAGATTTAAATGATATTTGGCACATGGGTAGACCATTACCTGGATTAGGAGATAGAATACGTTTTATTCCGATATTCCCACGGGATCGAGACTTATGTGGGTGAAAATACGAGACGTAGTTAGTTATATACATTTGTATATTTTAAAATCAGGAATATAAACACAGAAAGACTTGAGATTAAAATGATTGTCAGCATATAACTTAGGGTTAATGTTCCTTTAGCATTAGATTTAATTGAAGACTTAAAACAGTTGACAGACATTCCAGATAGAATGTATCAAAAGCCGGATAAACACAGAATTATTTTAGTTATAGCTTAGAAATCTCGACGTTGTAGCACATGGGTAGACCATGCCCTGGATTAGAACATAGTATTCTTTTTATCCCGATATTTCCATGGGATCGAAACTTATGCAGGTGAATCCGCGGGGTGGAACTAGTTATTAACATTTTTATATAACTGATTTTATACAAATATAAATAACTATCACTGAGGATATAATTGAGTTTAAAATTATTGCCAGCACATACCTTAGAGTTAACGTTTCTCTAGTATAGATTAAATAATAATAGTACTAATAGATATAATAGAAGACCCAAATCAGACAAAAGACATTCCAGATGGTGCGTATCAAAATACGGATGACTTCTTAAGCGAAATTACGAAAATAATTAAACAAATACCCGAAGGCCCTCCCTCTTTGAATCGGTGAAAGGATTCTTTACGAGCGAACGCTTTCATGAGCTAAGACAAAGAGCGACAATAGGATGTTTAAGTAATTATTATTTAATTAATAGTCTCGAACAGTACAATGCGCGTGCCCAATTGATCACCACAATTTAATGAAAATGTGACATTCATCCGCGCAACAATTCATCAGTGTCATGTTTATAATTCATCTTCATCCAGGGCTTCCTCAATTAATAATGTGGCCGGATTTTTTGGAGCGGAGGAAATTGCGCCCTTATAGCCCACTTCTACGAACAATGAGCTATTTTGTTGAAAGAATAAGTTGTCGGGGAAAAAGATCAAGGGTCGGAAATGATAGGATAATACGCATCGTATGGTTTTATGGACTTTATTAGGGCTATTACTGGGTACATAAAGCGATCACCTTCAGACATTATTTTCTTTGATGATACCTAACGTTAGCAAACTTAAAGACGTAATAAACGTTATTATTATTTAAACGACCATTTAAATTTAACTTTGACATGTTAATTGTAATCTATACAGTATACTAATAGCTTCTTAGCGATAAAGAGTTTGTTTGATTGATCGTTTGAACGCACTAATATCACTTGAAGTTACTGTCTGATTTGAAAAAAAAAAAATTGCGTTTCATAGCCCAGCGGAGTAATTGCGTAACACACTATCAGTAGCAATGGGTTACATTTTGACAGTTCAACAACATTCATTCTGTTATTTACGTTGTTGAGCAGACACATTTTGCGAACATATGAAGCAATGGATTCGCAATATCCTTCAAAATGATTCAGATTGAGATCAATAGTGTGTTACGCAATTTGGGTGCAGTTCTTGGGGAAGGCTATAGCCTACATGACATCTAACATCACGTGCATGAAAACGAAGGAATAGCGCGAGCAGACGATGCGATGCGACGAGGTGAGTCGGGGAGCAAGAAATTTTACGCGGTCAAAGCTAGTCTTATATACTTTGACATCTTACACTTTGATACCGTACTCTAACATTTAATTAAACTTTGACATCCTAAATAAATTGCGTGTTTATGTTAATTATTTTTAACCAACATACCTCAAATTGTAATTCATAATTATGCAAAAATTATGTTAATACGAACCTAATAATCTCTATCCTGTAATAAATGTATGTACATAATATTTGCACGCTACATTTGGCAGAAAGTTATAATGCCATTGACTAATCTTAAGTCCATTCATGTACCAAATTCTGACAAATAATGATTATAATAATTATTATGATCATAAACTTGGATAATATTTATTTAAAGTAAATCGAACAGACCGACATTCGAATTTAATAACTCATTCAATGCCCACCTGTGCCATAATTTATTAATTAATAATTGTTCCGTTCACTGCTCTTGGGTCAACGCATACAATGATTAATGATTCTGTAATTATGTATTTTCAAGTAGAATTTAATTAAGGGAGGACTACACAGCGCTTTATTGCTTTAATCGTCGATCAAAGAGTAACACCCAGAGGAAATTATCTGGTGCTTTAGAATAGTGTGTGCTAGCTTTACAGCGGGTAGTAATTGCATAGGCGGACTATAAAGTCTCCACCATCTGGCCCCACACTCCGCCCCAGACAATTTGGGTGCCAGGCTGGCGCTAGTAATGTGTGAGTGTGCGTCAGATCGTTTTCACACGTTTACGAGTATCTAATAAACGGTGCTGAACTACTACAGGACCGTTTCATGAGCACAAATTGACTTACTGACCCTAAAACATGGACGATTTGTGAACGTACTAAGTTTCGAATCGTGGCAAATGGGTGTTTTGGGTTGCGGTAATTGAAATATCGTAGTTGAGCTTAGATACTAATTCAACGGTCCAATTTGGGTTTCACAGATTGTGTATTGTGGACTAATGACAGAATAAATAAGGATTAAACACGACTACTGTTATCGTGGTTTGGGTTACGTTAGGATTGAAATTTTCGTTGTAAATAAACACTTTTTGTTCGTGTAGGTATGCCTCGTTAGATTATGTCGAGACTTATTTCGAGTTTAGCCTAGGAAATGTACCGAACATGGCTAGACTAACTGTGGAAAGAATTGTTGGGCAAACAGACCAAGTTGTCGGTGTGATCGACTTACCAGAGTCGTCCAATAAAAGAGTTAAATCGTTGTAAAATTGTGTGTCTGAATAAAGGCTTGTATTATGGTACTAATGTCTTAAAGATACATTCCAAAGTAAGTAGAAAGAGTTCGCGGTTATTAGCCTACAACATTTATCTAAAAGAGTATCGTTCTGCAATTTCTGCCTATCCTTATGAGAAGAAGGCGTAAGTTTATGTGTGTAACATTTACCTACGACATCGACAAAATAGTGAAGCGTTAGTGTCTCAAATATCGCTTAATCTCAAGCGTGTCGCCCTTACACAAGTGTTGGCATAGAGTTGGTAATTGCGCCGAAGCAATCCCACCCTTATAGACGGGTAATTTAGCTTAAAGAGGCAACTTAATGCTATTACTCGAATACTCGTGCGTAAAGTTTAACAGATCTAGGGCATGTGTTAAAAGTACTAAGTAGCAAATAGAATGTCATGGAGTTTTGGAATCATAATGATGAATTTGAATAATTATGTACTTACTTAATTTTAATTTTACCCAGTTATAGGTAGGTACCAGTTATATACCTAAACTTAAATGGTTATTAAATGTCATAGACTTATCGACATAGGTAGAGGTACAGAGCTAGTGGATTTTTGTTAAATTGAACTCCAAGGCACAAACCTGTGTCCACATTAGACCACTATGATCAAAGGAATAATGAGCTCGATTTTAGAGAAAACTTAACAGCATTTTTACTTAAAAAGCCCTGATTATTTTGTTTTATTTCAGAGGTATATAAAATAAATAGATAGTACAATAACATTTACATAGCATACTCGTTTTCATATCACCGAAAACTAGCGTCACATCCTGGATGCTAAAACATTGAATTTGCGCTGATCACCTGACTGCTTTTGTGAGTACAAAATGGCGGCAAACGAGGATATAATGTCCCTGCTGCTTCATATTTCTCCATCACACTTATGGATTGAATAAATTCTAAATTCACTCTTACAGACTTAAAATATACGGAGTTTAGACAATATTTTGTATAAGCATAGGATATTATGCTATTTACATCTCTGTCAAGTTTTTGACATTTATTGTCGCTGAGATGAGTTTGCGACTAGAATCTGGACGTTTTTAATTATTGTTAATTATACGTTGTTTCAGATAAATGTTCGAACTATTTGTTCAACTTTTTAAGAAGTTTTCTAAAATGTTTGTATAGAACTAGACTTTACAACATGTTTTTGGTGTAAACGATAAACGAAACCACACAACAACGTCATGTATCACGATGTGTGGTGTGCACAAGGTGTAAAAAAAAAATACTTACAAAAAAACGTTTTCTTTTTTACATCCTTTGTATTTGACACGTACGTCGGTAAATATGTAGTAAAGCGCTTTTACAGCGCTTGGCGGTCCCATGTTTTGTTTTCTTCGATTCTTTATAGAACACGTCAGACGAATACTTACCGCCGCAGAAAAAACCGAGGTGAAAACGCAAAAACATCTAAAGCATTCCTCCCCACTGTCAAAGCAGGTAAGCCACGTTTTAGAAATCGAAATAGATTTAAATATTGTAGAGAGCTTACGTAGACTTATCTGGACCACAAAAATCGGAAAAATCAAATTAGGCTTGCCCTTTTTGCCCGGCTGTTTGCTTTTTATTTCATTTTCAATGACACCGCTTCTGAAATCCTTTCTAAACAAGTCGCAATTTTATGATCAAACCCAAATATAAAAAGTAAAACAAATATTTGAATTGAAATTTACAAAAACATACAATCACAAAGCGATATATTAATTGGTTTATTAAATAAACGACTTAGCGACTGTTTACCATACATTTTTGACGTTTAACCTTTCACACGTTTGCTCGCCTACCTGTCGAAACATCCCACGCGTCGGAGTAGTTGAATGGGCGCAGTAAAGTCATTGTTTTAACAATGACAATAGAACAATGTCACTGTTATGTACACTTGGCGTACCGTTTCGAGCACTTTCTCTTATGTAGGTACCCGTGGTGTACACTTGACGCTTGAGGGGTTAAACGTCTCTTAATTTTAAGCAAAGTTTATAAATAAACTAGTAACTGCTTTGCTTTATAAACCCACCTTACCCTTTGTCTAATAAAAAAAATAATTAAAGAATGGCCCGAACAGAATGTGTGCTTGGGCCCGCATTCTGTTCTATCGGTTTTATTTGGGCACATCAACTAGCTAAATGGTTGACAGAGAGCCGCTAGCCTAACACAAACAAAACAGCTCCATTGCCGCCACCCTTTGTGTCAAACTTCGGACCATTAGCATAAAGGCCGGACAAGACCTTCCGGGCTTGAGCCACGACAAACAGTATAAGTATATATGTTATGGACCAAGTGATTATTAGGACATTATATAAAATGCCCGGGCAGTTTAAATAAAATAAAATCTTTCCGTTCATAGACACTCTGCTGACCTATGATAATAAACACTTAAACGAGAGGGTCAATCGATAGGCGACGTACGATGCAAGAGCGACCGAAGGGCACCCCGAGGTTAGGTTTGGTTAGGTTACTTTAAACCCTTTACACAGAAATAGGAGCCCCGCGAAGCGGGACTCCGTCGGCATAGGATGCAAGAGCGAGCGAATGAGAATGCATAGATTGCCCAAAGACCACACGGCAATATTTATAATGTCGAGGCAATGTGATAAATAATAATAATAATGCCCGGGCATTATGAAAAATGCCCCTATTTATTACTTGGTCCATAACATATATAATATAGACACTGTTTATAAATCGAAGCACAGCTGGTCTTTAAGTTTCCATAGATTTATAAAGTCAAAAGAATACGTACCTACAAAGCGACGTGAGTGAAGCCGCGGGCCCAACTAGTCAACGAACATAACAAGATCTCCGTACAAAAAACAAACACTCAAACATTACAATTTATTTCTATCAACTCTCTAGCGGATTCCTAATAACTTATTCGCCTCCCGAGACCAATACGTGCACTTCTCAGCATGCATACAAAATGTAGGTGACCTATATAAGAAGGCAATTACACTGGAACTAATCTCATCACGTTTTAGTGGCTAAACTGATACCTTCGGCTTTCCCGGAGGCCTCTTTGTTGTTAATAAGTGTCTAATTAGTTCGCCTGCGGTAAATCCTTTGGAAACTTAAACATTGGGAAGGAAATGGATTCAAATAAGGGTTTGCTGGATAAGTGTCGAAGGTTGGTTAACTAGACTTGGTACGCGTATTTTTTTCGGTTTGATAGGTATACGTGTATATTGGTTTGACGCAGAATGTGCACTTCGCAAAACGTGCACTTGACGCAAAATGTGCATTTCATACCCATACCTATCATTAGTATCAGTCTTATTTTTTGGGTTCCATCCCCTATTACCTCCGCTGTCCATCCATCCGTCCGTCCGTCCGTCCATCCGCCCGTCCGTCCATCCCTCTGTCTGTCAGCGGGCTGCATCTCATGAACCGTCATAGGTAGTTGAAATTTACACAGTGTATTTCTATGGCCGCTATAACAACAAATAATATAAAATAAACAAATATGGGGGTCATATGAGAAACGTGTTTTTTTCGGCGTTTTTGCCTTGTGGTACAGAACCCTTCGTGTGCGAGTCCGACTCGCACTTGGTCGGGTTTTATTTCCCTACAGGTTGGACTTTCAAAACTTTATTTCTTATAGGTGGAGATTTGTTTAGCAAAATAATCCTCCAATGTAGCTGAATTGAATTCTAATGTCTATTCAAACTTATGTTTCAAATTAATATTATTTCAAGTTCAACAAATATCAACTTTATTTGAATGGAAATTAAGTTGATTTCAGAGTGACTAGAACTATTGACAAAGTTATAAAAATGTTTGAAGTTGTAGCGTAAACTGAACTTTATTTTATTTAAAGAATTTAAAGTTATTTTTCCATAAACTCATATTTATATATAAATAAATCGCGAATTCAGATTACATATTGTACATGATTCACCAAATATTTTCTTATGATACTATAGTTCCAATTTCCTTCTACTCTCTCTCTCTTTCAGCAGTGACTCAGTGGTAACGGTCCCGACTCACGGGTCGTGCATTCGAACTCAGGCTAGCACTTTATTTTGTGTAATTATTTCATCACCACTGGCACACTCATAACGGTAAAGGAAACATCGTTAGCAAAAGTTCCAAAAACCAAAAAATCTAAGAGATGTGACATCCATTAACCCGCAACAAGCCCACAGAGAGAAGGCCAGCAGTAGAAACGTTTTATGCTGATATGTAAAGATGGTCACCCATCCACGGACCAACCGCGGCAAGCGTAGCTTAACCTGATCGATCGACCCGTGCGGCCGTTATTACTTTGCCACGGGCCTCTCGATATTTAATGACGATAAAACTAAAAAAAATAGTTAATTTCAAATAACTACGGCTCGATGGTCGATGTTTGCTGGTTGTGAAGTTACTTGAGAGTTTAGAAAATCTACATTTTTTGGTCTGTTTTGCTAGCTAATTAAATTTGACCCTGTATATTATTGCCAGCTTCTGCGTCCGCGTGGCTGTCGGAAATTATTCCACAGAATCGTGCTAACGGGACAGTAAAAAGTAGCCTATGTCATTTCCCAAGATGCTAATCTCCTTGCCAAATTTTATCGAAATCCGTTCAGTGGCTAGGCGTGAAAAGGTAACATATAAGTAGACAGATTTACTTTTGAATTTATTAGCTTGGATGTCACATCTGCCCGCACTATATCTCTATCCGTAATTTTCCTTCCCACTAAAGTAATTAATAGAACGTTGGTCAGTATCAACTATAACGTAACAGCACTTCTTGTAATTAAACTGCAATATTTTCTTCTTAGTGCTAACAGGGCAAATTGCCAAGGTCCTCTTTCCACTTAACTCGGTTTCCGAGTCTCGTTAAACTGACATTTTGAAGATTGTTTCTAAGTAATATGATTTATATGCTGTGTAGTTTTCGGTGAAGTAGGTATTAGGTATAAGGAACCATTCTTGTGTATATCGAAAGAAAGAAATATTGTTTATACTGCACAAACAAGACGCACATAAAAAAGGACATAACCTTTTTGAGGCCCTCTTGTAGCGCGGTGTGTAGGTATGATAACGTTTCCTCACTGCATAATACGTATCGGGGCATCTCTCTCGCAGGCACTGACCGGCAGGCGTGAGCGCTTAAACTGCTCAATATCGTCTAATTTTTTTTCTTACAAAAATAAATAACCACATATAAAAATCTTCTTTACCCAGCGCTAGAAAATATTAAAACCTATCTTTAGATATATTACTTAGATGGTTTCGTAATATAATTTTTTACCAAGAAATACGTTCGAAATATCGATTTAGTGTCATCTTTGCGATTTTTTTTATTAAGCCTTCTATTAGTAATTACGTTTCCATTTTTAGTCAGCGCTTGACCGTATGTTCAATTTTGTTAAAATGATATTTATTTTGCGCAATATTTACAATAATTGGAAATAAATAGCTTCAAAAAACTTAAAAACGGTACAACCCGCCTTATGTATTAGGTAATAAATAGGTAAGTAATACAGGCTTGTGCCCGCACCTCAACGTATTTTGCATTCG
The DNA here is from genome assembly GCA_914767645.1 of Hydraecia micacea. Taxonomy (NCBI): domain Eukaryota; kingdom Metazoa; phylum Arthropoda; class Insecta; order Lepidoptera; family Noctuidae; genus Hydraecia; species Hydraecia micacea. The sequence continues at coordinate 12,536,246 of OU611788.1, read as the reverse complement.
GGTAGAAAAATCGATTATTCTCATGCGCTAATCATTATTTAACTGTAAGCGACGTTTATTAATAAACCCCACTAAAGTTAAGGGGATGAGAAACTACCTACTTGTGATCAAGATTCTGCTTGCCCATGATGATGATTATGTTACGGCCATTATTTGCTTGCAATTATATCCTTGTTTACTTTAGAATCTTGAGGGAAGCTTTAACTCGGATAATTAGTTTCCTTATTGGTAACTAGGTATTATGTTTTTGTAGGTAGACTGATTTTATTCTAGATCTATCGTCTTCACATATAATTATGTAATTAATGTATATAAAACCTTGTAAAACATTTTAAAAGAATAACGGTGGAGTTTCTTGCCTGTTCTTCTCCATACGAAAACTACCTTTTGGAAGGGGCGACTAGAATCAATTTCGTTTCATTGTAATTTTTGACGTTCAAAAGTGCCTTTAATGTGCCTATTTCAAATAAATGATTTGACTTTATACCCAGCAATTTTTATTCCATATCGACTCCACTGAATTTGTATTCCATATCGAATAAAGTGATTTACTTTATATTTCACAATATAATTTTAATTATGTTTTCGCCACGAACAGACTGTTGCCCATTGCTTCATAATGTTCGAACGATTATTATTTCTGCTCAAAAACGTAAATAACGCAATGAATGTTGTTAGACTGTCAAAAAGAAAGCCATTGCTACTATTAATGATATTTTCTTTTAATATTATATTCAGCACCAAATAAGTATCAACAGACAACAATACCATTGTCACATTTTTTAAAGGTCATAGGCACCTTCCCTACAGATAATGATTTTATGATAAAAGTAATATAAAATATTAGGTCTATACCTTCAGAAAATTCTCATAAAAGGTTAGGTACAAGTTTTCAAATAAAACGACTTCTTCTAGTGTTTAACTTTTTTATTAAGGCACGTAAAGGTCGTAGACGTTTCGTGCCGACACAAAAACTTATGTTAACTTGTAGCTGAAGAATAACTACCCAAGTTACTCGTGAAAATTGCTTTCATGTCCTTTTTGTACCTTTTCTTAACTTAGATGGTACCTACTGTTTGTAGGGCTGGCAACAACAGCAATTTAGTAAAGGCTTTTATTATTTTAAAGTTAGTCTTGATTATTTCACTTAGTTATACATAGTGTACCATAATCAGCCTATAATGTTCCCACTGCTGGGACAAAGGCCTCCTCTCTGTGAGAGAGAGTGGGCCCTAACCCGCCACTCGGCCCCAGTGCGGGCTGGTCACGTGTTTTTTTCAAAATGTTGGTCCTAGAGAACTAACATTTTGAAGACGTGACATCTATCATTCCGGTTTCCTGACTATGTTTTCCTTCACCGTTTTGATTATACATAGTCTAAGGTAGGGGAGACTGGGTACGGTTGCAGCAGGGTACGGTTAAACCATCGCTAATAACTCGTAAACTATTAGCGGTGTGGTGAGGGGTACAAGGGGAGAGAGACGCGGCCGGTGAGTCCGGACATGAATCACAGTGACGCGTTGCACTTCGGGCGCTCTGTACGTTTCCAGGGGACCCTATTATATTTTTTCGACAAAAAGTAAGTATTTTCTGTTGTTTTCTTTTTCAAATTACTTTGTTGATATTAGCATTTGCATTTTGAGTGATTTTCTGTTTTATCGTTAGATTTTGAAGGTTCGAAAACCGTGATTCGTTTTTGTTTATGTTGTTTTGTTTCGACGCTATGTTTGTTTTATTAGCGGTTAAGGGGTATGGGGACGGATGAAGCAATTATTGTGGGTACGATTGAAACAATGATAACCGTTGCTTTTTTCGTTCTAGATGCCCAGACAACGTATCAAAAAAACTTCAAGAGGCGAGTGTGATATAACTCAGTACGAAAATGCGTATGAAGAAGTCAAAAAAGGGACTTCTTTACGAAAAGCTGCAGAGATGTACGGAGTTCACCATTCTTCTCTTCTTCTTTTTTTTTATTATAGACAGCAGCTGCTGTTCAGCTTGTTTTTGTTCCTACAGATAATTTGAGATATGGAAATCATATATTATTAATTATTGAGACTGATTTTTGATTTTTAGTTATTTTTGTTTATTCGTGTTAGTTTGTTAGTTTAAACCGGAGCAGAAGAGCTCTTTTTATGTTCGAAACAATTATTAAGACTGATAGAAATGGTGCCATACTAGAATTTAACCATTTCTTGTTGATTATGAATAAAGAAACTGATTTTTATTACTTATTTGTTTATGTTTCAACTGACACCCATCGCTGTTTCAACCGCCCCTGGTATGGGTACGGTTGAAACAGTGGCACATCATTTTATTAAACTCATCCTAACTAGTAGATATGGCAGTTGAGCCTCTAATTCTGAGATGTATTTGAAGACAAAAGTCTATTCTCTCATTTTATGTGCTTTGTTGTTTGTTATGTTTCAAAATGGCCGTGCTAGGAGCGTTCAAAGCAAAATTGTTTCAACTGTACCCAGTCTCCCCTACGTACAAATCTAAGGATAAATATTAACTCACATTGTGCGCGTAGAACTTTGAATTAATGTATTATTTTATTATAAAGTAAGTACCTAGATGATATTTTGGGAAAAACTGGGAAAAGTGTAGTTATAATTAGTTTACTTTTTAACCGACTTCAAAAAAGGAGGAGGTTCTCAATTCGGATGTTTATATATATTTTTTTATGTACCTATGTTCGGGCATAACTCCGTAATATAGACGGATTTGCAAAATTCTTTTTTTAATGGATAAGGGGGGGGGGGGGGGGTTTGAGCTAGCTTCAATAATATGATTTTTTTCCACTTAGTTTATATTGATGATGTTTTAATAACTTCCTCTCACTGATATTTACATAGCAAGTATCTAGTGTTAAATGAATTTGTGTGGGGCAGGTACAACTAAAAAGTGAAAAAGAAAATCATTTTAATTAAAAAGCAAAAAACGATAATGCGGAACCAACGACACCGACTACCGAAATTAAAGTTATTTTTCGCTGTGTAGTGTTTTTTTTTTTGGAAGTCGGTTGTTTTTTTTTGTAAAAAAGTTTTTATTATAAGGTTGCTAGCCGCTGCACCTAGGGATTTTTTGATGCATCGACGCGCTACCGGGATTCAGTACCTACATGATTCTGAACGGGGCTTCAAAACGAGTTGCGCTGAAATTCTTCATTGGTAATTAAAAAAACAATTTGCTGTTCCATACGTAGTGACTGCGTAGGTATTGCACTTTACTATGAAACAACAGATTTTTTTTTAGATAACCGACGAAAAACTTCTACGTCTAGAAACATGTGATGAATTCATGGTTACAGTTTTCATGTCCAAGAGGGGCCCGTGACTAAATAATAATACCCGCACAGGTCGATCGATCAGGTTAAGCTACGATTGCCGCGGTTGGTCTGTGGATGGGTGACCATCTTTACATACCGAGACCCCTCCGTGCCTCGGAAAGCACGTTAAGCCGTTGGTCCCGGCTGTCATTTGTGAATCTTTGACAGTCGTTACGGGTCGTCAGAAGCCCGAAAGTCTGACAACCAGTCTTACCAAGGGGTATCGTATTACCCAGTAACTGGGTTGTGGAGGTCAGATAGGCAGTCGCTCCATATAAAATACTGGTACCTATTCAGCTGCATGCTGACTGGAAGCCGACCCCAAAATAGTTGGGAAAAGGCTTGGCAGTTTGCATGTCCAAGTCCCTGTCACCCCGTATTTTGAGTACAAGTTAAAACTTTCTGTATCTATAGGTAACTGAACCTCTACTATATTCTGTTAATACTTACCTGTAGTCAAGGCATACAAGCGGAATACAGCAATGCAGTTTTTAGGGACTTACAGGACCTAAACGCAAAAAAAACCCACGTTTTAGAAACAATATAAGTATATGATCGACTACAGTAAACAAAATCTGAAAAATATATGATATTCTTCAGGACTTATGCTAGGCAGATAGTGTGTTGAAAACATAATACAACTAATTTTATACGATAGAAAAAAATCATGAAGATGCCTCTAAAACTTTATTTTTACAATAAAAACCATACTAATATAAATATAATCATTCTGATTTTTTGTCAGATTATTCTACAAGCTACATACTAAAGCACTAGTGTTTTATTTTTTGAGTCCACACAATAGATTTTTTGTAAATAGATAATTGTTGTGTCATCGCGCTTCTCTTTCTTTCCTATGCAGTCTGACAGTGACCGGGCTTTAGGTCATGTAGTCGCCTTTACAGGACCTAAACGCAAAAAAAGGTAAGGAAGGAACACGGGTAGGTTTTAGTCAGTTAGAGTCTGACACTCCCTTCCGCTCCACCCAGAACGGGAGGAGTCATTTGATGATTTCCCATCCACAAAAAAGCCCCTTAATGGGTATGTAGCTTCCACAAGGACATAAAAACTACTACTGCAAATACTTTCGTAAAGCCAAGAATCACATAACACTAACACGATAAGCTAACGACATCGCCACGCAAAACGATTCCAACCCCTAATGCCCGAACATTTTTTGTCACCCCTCTTACTTTACCTGTCAAGGTAAATACGACCGAGATTTTTCTCACACGCAACCCGTCATGTTGCAAAGCTTAACCCTTAAGCTCTGGCCGACACGTATCCGAGATTACTGTTGCGATTATTATAAGCTGTTGACAAATATGCTGGTAAGTGTAGTACGACACAACTTAAAAGTTGCAACCAAGACATACATACTTACATAAACTCACACATTTCTCTCATGGGGGTAAGTAGAAACTATTGAACGCCACTTGCTATGATACTTATATGCTTCTTTTTCTTCGATTACTTTCATGCATTTGAAGGCCAATTCCCGTACTTGATTAAAAACTTTTAAAATCTAAATAGCCGCAATCTCATCTCAGCGGCAATCAATGACCAAAACTTGTTAAAAATGTAGGGTATTTTTGACAGATTGAGAGTGAGATCAGACAGAACGTTCTTAAAATTGCGAGAATTGCCCCTCTGGTCATATACCTACGTCGGTGACGAGTAGGTGCACACGACCCTTCGAAGGAACATCACCAATTAGGTCAGTAGTTATATGTCCTTCTAGAGCCTCTTTATGCGAAGACGTTTGACTTTTGCCGATGGAACTTTTAGCTTGTGTCGTACTATCAATACGTAGGTAGGTACCGTATATTTTTAGAAAATACGAGTTCCATAAAATATCCCTAATTAATAGTCTCTTTATGTCCAAACCTGTTTTGCTCTTATAAAAACGAACCCAGTCGCCATGAATTTGTGTATCAAGAAAATGTCGGATATCTATTCTGTCCTGTTTCTCGAGAATTTCCTCGTCCGTAAAAAAGAATAAGGAATATATTTTTCCGTGAGAAAATTATGTGGAAGCACAGTTTTTAGGGTGCCGTACCGAAAAGGTGTCAACGGAGCAATATTAGGTACAAAGCCTCTGCTGTTCGTCCGTCTGGCGATTAGCGGGCTGTATCTCATGAACAGTAATACACACATCAAAAGTGTCTAGGGATCAACATATATTTTTGCAATAACTTTTCTCCTGATTGATATTAATTAAAATTTTCTTTAAGGATTCATCAAATAAAGTGTTTTCGTTTGTCACAGTAACGATAAACCAAGTCACCTTTGCATTAATAAAGAAATTTGCCATTTTCCTAATAAAGGGATTTTTGACATTTGAACCACTAACACAAAAGTTCGAAAAAAAGACTGAAATAACAGTTTTCTTTAAAATTTTATTGGGTAACTTAAACAATTAATAATCCGTGTTTCTACCGCGAACACTAACAACACAAGAACATCGGTTTGGCATACTCAAAATGAGTTCATCCAAATCACGCTGTGGAATGGCAGCCCATGTTCGTTGCAACAACAAAAAAAGGTCTTCTTGCGACTGGATACCCTCCATATTCGGCAGAGCTCTTCTCTGTAGCATATCCCATGCATGCTCAATCGGGTTCAAGTCTGGCGACTGAGCAGGCCAGGGCAGGACATTGATGTTAGCTGCGGCGAGAGTCTGTCTTACAACTCTCGCGGTGTGCGGTCGTGCATTATCATGCATTAACTGAAATAAGGGACCGATTTGCACTTGTAGAGGAACGATGACGTCTGATACAATCGTCTCAGCATAAATTTGAGCGTTGAGGTTGCCTCTGATCCAAATCAACTCAGTTCTTCCGCCGATCCAAATACCCGCCCATACCATGATGGTTCCACCACTATAAGGATGGACTTCCTGGCAGGATTTTAATCGCTGTTGGCGTCCAGGGGTTCTCCAGTGTCGTATACGTCTTGTATCCGGTCTCATACCAAAACGAGACTCATCAGAAAAGCACACGAAACGCCATTGTTCTTCTGCCCAATTTCTGTGTTCAAGAGCCCATTGATATCGAATCCTACGATTGTGCATTGCTATAGGTGGTACCCGTAGCGGTCTTCGGGAATGAAGGTTCACTTCATGCAAGCGGTTTCTGACTGTTTGGTCGCTAATTAAGTTCCCTGAAGAGTGATGAAGCCTCACGGCTAACATCATGGCGGTTATTGTTGGAGCTCTTCGAGTTAAGATTTGAATGTATCGGTCTTGTCTCCGTGTGGTGCAGCGATACCGTCCTCCATGGCGCTCAGCCACGGTACCAGTGCTTCGGTAACGTGTCCAAAGTCGACTGATAACACTCTGACTTGTATTCAGAGCTAAAGCCACAGTACGTTGCCGGGAACCAGCTTCTATCATTCCCACGGCTCTGAGCATTTCTTCCCTGCTTAAATGACGTCGCCGCTCCATAATAACGTTGGTTTTAATCAGTAGTAGGGAAACAGTAGCACTAATAATGTCTTCAATGCGTTGTATGTTTTTATAGGGAAAATATTGACAGCTGATTTTCATCTTTTACTCGAATTTGATTCACAGTTCCTGATTCAAATTATGAAATGCACCAAAAAGGATCCATATAAATTTATAAAATCATAAATTTATTACAAAGCCACATCTCAATCTCAAGAAATCCGCATAAAAATGCTTGATCCCTAGACACTTTTGATGTGTGTAGATAGACAGTTGAAATTTTCACATACTGTGTATTATTTCTATTGCCGCTTTAAAAACAAATATTAAAATTAAAATAGAGTAAAAAATCAAAGGGGGTCTCCATACAAGAAACTTGTGTTTTTTCGGCGTTTTTTGCCTCGTGGTACAGAACCCTTAAGTGTGCAAGTCCGACTCGCACTTTGCCGGTTTTTGTGTATAAGTTGATGTTTATTTGGACAAGTATGTGGGTTTACAAATGAACGTTCTAATTTTATGTCGGTACATTTCGCGATCCTAATTAGGGTTTTACATTCATATTTTATCTTCTTGCGGAAAAATAGGTTTTACTTTCATATTTATCTTCTTGCGGAAAAATAGTTTTATATAGGTACCAAGGTAAGGATGCATTTTCAAAGAGAATCAAAGATTTTTTAGTATTTATTTTTATAATTAAGTACTGTTAGTATGTTATTTCCGATTGAATTTTTGTTGGAAAATCATTAATTAGAGTACCTATGTATTAAATAAGCGTTCCTTCGTTTCTCGTAATAGTTCTTATATCTCGGGAATCATTTTGAGTGGCGTAAAAGTATAAAAGGCTTAAAGCGCTTGGTTAGGCCTTCTTGCTTTTTAATACCATTGAGTGGTAGAAAAGCAACAAACATTTTACCTAAATCCTATAGTTCCGTAGATGGACGTTCAAAGATGAATAGGAAAGCTGTAGCGAATTAATCAATCATCTTAAGTTTACCCAGATTTACCGGACATAGGCCTGTCCCACCTGATCACGCCTGTACCTTTTTAAATTAAGTACTTTACGGATTCTATAATCCAAATCCACAAAACAGGTGACTACAGAAGGATTGCTCTATACAACGAGCAAAAATAGGTGCTTTACTGCGAAAATAATGATGCAAAACTGCTTAACGAATTCCGCTAAGAAACATTACGACATTATGTCGCGATTCGAGTAGCGTCACATCATGAGGGTCAGTTGAATTATAGCAATTGGAGCATAATGTCGTCGCATTCGACTTAGTAAATACAGTATAAGTCTACTTCGGACCTTAGATTACTTTCCATCCATTATCCAAAAAAAAAATATCGGCAAAATCACGCGGGAAAGAGATAGAGTCGTAATCAAAAATATGCGTTAGAACAAGCAGTTTCGCTTTTGTTTCACTTTTCACTATGTCAAACAAATGCCAGTCGTGAGTGCTGCAGCTGTACATAAAGCGAGGTGCGCGTAGGTTAGCGCTCGTTGTATGAAGCTGACCTTCTGCACGTGCACCTACCTATTTTGTGGTATCTAGTTAGATATTCCTGAATTAAAGAAAATTGATTAATTACATTATTGAAACAACTCACAGGAAATAATAATATTCAATTCGTTGCAATAAACATGAGACCATACCGTGAGGGATTTATTAATAAGCACACGTACTGGTTATTAAATATTAATCACGTCAATGTAATATTTAAAGAGATTAAATAAATTTTATTAAATATTACTCAGGCATTCATAATAAAGAATAATGTGTAGCTCTTTTTGCATATTTGACTTTCTAGATTATCTAGCAAGTCAAATATGCCAATACACCGATTTTTTGTCAGTTGCTAGGTTTTGAAATTGCACAGCCGACATTATTGGCACGTGTCGTAGCGTGCCGCTACACCCAGTGCCTAACAGAGGCTGTCCATGTTGTCAAACAATGGCTTTAGGATGCTGTTGGAGCTTTCGCGCAACGCACCCATTGTTGACGCTTCTATATCTATATCTTTAATTCACACCCAAACCCAAGACCCAAGATGCAAACCCAAGTCGGACGGATCAAAGACAATCTCCACAGATAGGAGTTCACGGACGGCTCTGATCTCAAGTGCGTATGCAACACCTCCCCATAGACAATGGCCCACCTTCCAACTTGCGTCGTCATCTGTGCACTTGATGATCTTATGACAGCATCAGTGAGCGGGGTTCGCGCAGCTGAATTTTGGGCCAAAAATATTTAAACTTTTAGGCATCGAGACGCTAAGAAGAAGATAATTCATATACTTATAAATAAAACACAAACAAAAAACGCTGTTGAGTAATTAACAGCTCCTTCGTTTCCAAACAACACCTTTTTGTACACATTTCGACCAATTAAAAATATTCACCTCATGAACATTTTTCCCGCTGACCACACTTGGTTTAAAACCACTATTTGTATGTTAATTTTTTCACCTCGCAATTACGTCACCAATTACGGAACTCTTAATGAAGTATCGGTGTTTTATCGATAAAATAAATGAACCGACCAACCTCGACATTTATCGTGTCGGTAATGCATTTTTATGAGATTGCCCGTGATCGAAACCGCTTTAAAGCAATAGAGTATGGCCTTCAAAATATACTCATAAATTATAAAATAATTTATTAACATTTCTGAGTTCACTTGATCGAAATCGTATGTGGGGTTAATATTTTGTATTTAATTAGTTATTTATTGGATTTTGTTGCATACTTTTTTAAATGGCGTATTTTAGTAAAAGCAGTGTTGCCAATTTTAAGAACCTCCCCATAATCGGTCTTAACGGATAGTATGAGGACAGACGCTGAGTTTTAAAAATAATTTCATCTATGACATTCTTCCTGGGTTATTGATTCCGTTTTAATCATGATCTGGCGGTTGGAGTAATTTATACGGCCTACCCAAATGTCCTTTCTCTGGTGTCGTCAAATCGTTGAGCTCCTTAAGTTCTGAGTTGAGCTGCACAATTACTGACAACTGGTGCACTGATTGGACAGGTCCACTCAATCTGTGTGGTTCTTTTCTCAAAAGAATATTTCAGACATTTATCTAACATGGTCTTTACATGTATGATCTAACCAAGATTAAGTATGTCTGGGCTTTAAAAGAGACTGTGATCTTTGAGTTTCTTTTGGCTTTTCTTCTCAGAGTTGTCAGATAGAAAACGCCCTTCTCATCTAGTTTAAAAAAATATGTTTGATGTGTAAAAGTGTTTTTTTTTCTATAATGTTTCCTCGTTATTAATTTTTCATTAACATAATCAAAGTAATATATCTTTTTAATTAACATCTTTAAACTAATATTAAATTAAATCCATTTATTTCAGACTAATTATTTGTCCATATATTACTAATTAAAATATATTTCTTTAGTTGACGAATCACTTATGGTCAGGGGGATTAAGATTAACTGTTGGTAACACTATCACGGGAAGTGTCACTCAGACACTGTCAATTTGTCAAACAAACATCTCATGTCGGCCGACCAGCACTCCGCAGTGATCTTTGTTTTTACTTATGTATTGTTAGTTGTTGAGTTTGCTGTGCTAATAAATAACTTATCATTGCGTTGACATCGTGTCCAGTTGAATCTTCAGATTCCTGCACAGTCAAGATTGTACTGTTTCTGTGCGGGTGGTGTGGATTGTGTAGAACATTTTCACGACTACGGTCCGTGTCTTCTGTGCAGTAAATCACTAACGATTTCGTTAAAACTGTCACGCTGCGGGAGCTGTGTCTACCCCGTCGTCAAGTTGGGGAGGCAACGGATATAATGGAAGACTTTCAGCACTATTTGTATTTCGTTGTTTACAGTTAAGTTTTACAGATAATACTAGAAGCTGTTTAACTATGTTCAAAATATACATTTAAATGCATCATGATGAGAAAAGTGGTGAAGTGTGTTGTCCCACTCACTGTCGAACGATCACAAAAAAAGACTGAAGCTGTGGCGAGACAGTGCTTCCTTACCCAAACCATTCGTTCTACCCGCTGAAGAGCTCCTACCTGGATATGAGTTACCTTGGGTAAACCTGCTGAGATGGAGATTCATAAACGACTCTGCCTTGGAGTGTAAATGTGGTGCTGTTCTACAAACGATGGGACACTTAATATCGTGTCCTGCGTGTCCTGTCAGCTGCACGTTACAGGAACTGATGGACGTTGGTGATGGCGGCAAACAAGTACCTGAATTCTGGGCCCAGTCCATTTAGATTGCTATCGACACGCCAAGAAGAAGATGATGCGATAAGAACCACCAGCTATACTTTTCTTAGTTTGATTTGATTTTGTTTGTGGCTTTTGCCTGTCTGTGACAATATGTATAATTAAACTAATGCTAAGATCAATTTCTTAACAGAATATGATATACCTATTTATTTTTATATGTCTCACACAGGTCGATCGATCAGGTTAAGCTACGCTTGCCACGGTTGGTCTGTGGATGGGTGACCATGTTTACATACCGAGAACCCTCCGTGGATCAGAAAGCACGTTAAGCCGTTGGTCCCGGCTGCCATTCATGGATCTTTGACAGTCGTTACGGGTAGTCAGAAGCCCGAAAGTCTGATAACCTGTCTTACCAAGAGATATCGTATTACCCAGTAACTGGGTTGTGGAGGTCAGATAGGCAGTCGCTCCATGTAAAATACTGGTATTCAGCTGCATCCGTTTAGACTGGAAGCCGACCCCAACATACCTAGTTGGGAAAAGGCTAGGCAGATGATGAGTCGTATTATGGTTAGCATGTCCGTAGGAACGGAAAATACGAAACTGAACTAGCAAACGACATTGAGGTTGATATGCCGTTGGTACTGGGAACGGACAAGTATTTAGTAAGGGGAAGAATTAAATCTCGATATGTCAGCAGCAAGGTGTATTACGCCTACATTTTAGTTAATAGGGCTACGAGTAACTCAGTAGCTGATTTAGGTCTGTTGAGCCGCCACGTCGGCTCCGTTTTTAGGCAACATATTTTATGAATATGATGAATAAAACTATTGCATTCCTATGTTCAAGCATTTTCTATTTCCTATAAAAACCTACATTTTGCATGTAGGTTTTTTTTACCTACCTATGAAATATTATTTATTTGGCATCATTCATTGATTTATTGGAACTATTTTCTGTTGTGTGTATTCTGTATAATGTGAATTCAAATCGTATTGTTGTAAAATACTGTTTTTTTTTTGTGGATGGTAACTAACCTCAAAACTGAACAGAAAATCAAAGAACAACAAAACCCCACAAAATAAATGGATAATTTTTATTTCCTATGAAAGTACGACATCACCCCTCTTTTATATCCAATTTTTGGTATCATACAAAATTTTTTGATGCGCAACCGCGGTCAATAGAGAAATGGGCATTTTCCTTTGTACGCCGTTATTGGCAAAACATGGACGCACACAACATCTATTAATTCAATAGGTACAGTAGGCTCCAAAAGTCCATAGGCAAAGTCACAATGCAATAGCTTGACGTTTAGTTTGACTTACGACCTTCTTTTAATGAGTAATTAGACACACACACTCGCATATTACTCGAATATAGTTCCGTGTCATGTTCGTCTTGTTCACATAGTTCATAAAACTTTATGATTATACCCACAGAAATCTAAATAAATAAAACATAAGGTAGACAGATGCTTAACTCATTCACCGCTAGTCCCCGACTAAATAGAATGTTGTTGCTTCTTGGTTGGTGGATAATTTGATATGTGAAGTGTGTTTAATCTATTAGCGTTGTTGTAGTTCATTTTGAAATGCAAGCAAATTTAAATATCGAGATGATAGCTGCTGATATTATCGCGCTGCGTAAATATGGACTTATTATTATATCACAAATATTTGATGAAACCGGACTGACTGTGAGTATTATGATTTCATTATTTTATGGAACATTTATCTAATTAAAGTATAAATGATGATCCTTGTAGTTATTTTTTTAAACGTTTTATATTTACCTACCATAAGCCCTAAATAGAAAAAAAAAAAATATTTCCTAAAGTTTATTTATTTACTTTTGGAATGATGAATATAATATTAAGCATAATATTATAATATAATTATAATCATTTTGTAACATTTCTATTTTCAAAATAATTTTGTTTCAAAATAGTAATAATATTTTATAATTTTGCTAGTAGCTTAACAGTATTCCTTTTTTGTTTTAGAGAAATTACCTACTGTGAGTCGGAGGGTCAAAAGATATAAGGAAGAGGGTAGCCTTGCCAGTCGAAAGCGAAGTGGAAGGCCCAGCTGGTCAGTGCATATGAAACAATTGGTTTCCGAGATATTTTGCCGAATTATTCAACAAGTGTTTACGAAGCGTTCGCCGTGCAAACGAAAACCAGCTCAAAAACATAATATTTGATTGGAAATAATAAACAAGAACATTTATACAAAGTATTAAGTTATAAATTGATTTTAGTAATATTAAAATAAAATTGTGTCATATCCGTATTAATAAGGATTATTTTGAGGTTTAGTTTCAATCTTCTTTTCATAATGAAAATGAATACTTAAGCTATAACCGCAATAAGTCCTAATAAATATGACTGTTTATAACGAATAAACATTTTGAAATCACTTAAGCATAAAACATTTTTATTTTTAACCCCATATATAACATAAGCATAACAATATAATAATAAAAACATAAAAATTATTACATTGTTATTCTCTTTTATTATCTCTATTGAATAACAAAAAAAAAAAAACGAAAAAGATAATTGTTGAAAAGAAAAATAATAGTCTCATCTCGAGATTGGAACCCAGACTTTCACGTTTGCTAAACGCACCACGGTTACGTTACCAGCTATCTATACTTGCTATGATGAAGTGAATTTGAGCAGTAGTATGAACCCACCAAGGTTATGTGTAATTACTTAGTACCGTGTGCGTAAAAGCGACGATATGTTTTGTTTCGTTCGACGCTAGGACAGTAGAAAGATATTTATACTGTGACGCTCACGCTAGCCAATGCGTGTTCGACTTACACACACAGATGTGGCCTGCGGCGCGAGGCGGCCGGTACTATCACAGCAATTTGAACTTTAATATGCTTATGCAAAATTGATGCCTTACTGTACCTTGCATGTCTGATTAGTCAGTTTATGTAAACGCATGTTTGACAAATAAATTATCTTTCTTTCTTTCTTTCTTTCTTTCATACTTAACACTATATACATCCTTACTCACCGAAAGGATAGTCGGAGGAGTAAAGTACTTACGGCATATTAGTTAATCAATCATCAAAGAATTCCCATTTTTGCTTTCCAAAAAATATGACTGAACACTAATAAAATGATTGCGCTTTTTTTTGTTAACCTCAAATAATTCCTATTTTCGGGTCCGAAAATGCTAAATAGCCAAGCAACTACGAGCAACTTAGATGTCGTTAGTGCTCGCCGGCCGCTACCACGGAATCATTTGCTTCGCTCGCTCAGCTTGCGCGCGATGGCTCTAACCTAACCTAACCCATTTCGCCGGGGTGGCCCTAGCTTAGTTAGCGCGACCAATTTGGCTCGCGCATGGTTGATCGCAGTTTTAACCTAACCTAAAATTAGACGCGTAAAAGGTTTTAAGATCAGTTATCTCGCTTTATTTACATAACAGATAACACTGCCTAAACTGGGTATCGAATCATCGCGATTGCAAGCACCTGACCAACGAGACAGCCAATCATTTAACAGTTACGAAACATTTAATGAAGTATCGATATTTTATCGATAAAACAAATGATTAAACGATAACCGATGGCCTCGATATTAAATCGCGAGCTCAATCGACTGGGCACAATGTTCATTATTCGATACATTAGCTTTATTGGACATAACGATTCTAGTGTTTACTTTGACTTCGATGTTCCAAGAATGGGGTTCGTTTGTGGGTTTAACTAAGCCGATATCAATTTTGTAGATAGTACTTACTAACAAAAGAGTTTTATTTGACGTTTTCATGAAAGTTTACCTGCTCATTTCATGGGTAGGCTGGTTCTTTGTCACACTGTAGCAAATAAGTATTGTAAGTACCTACTGCTTAAATGCCGGAGAGCAGTGGTGGCCCTGTTGTAACGGCCGCGACTTACGAGTTGTTGGTGTAGGTTTGAACTCAGACAGGCGTTTTATTTTGTGTAATATATTTCAACACCACTGCTCTCAAAACTTTGAAGGAAACCGGCATGTCCTAGATCCAAAAATTCGAAGACACTTGACATCTGCCAACCCGCACTGGCCCCGCGTGGTGGATTACGGTCCACTCCCTCTCACCGAGAGGAGGCCTGTGTCCCAGCAGTGGGAACATTATAGGCTGATTATGGTTAAATGCAACCTTTATGAATACTTCGAAAGAAATTAAAAAAGAATAGAAAAAACAACGGTAAGAATGAGATTTGGTTGAAAAGTCAAGTGAAAAGGATAAAAATATGAAACATAGAACCATATTCTAAAGTCCCCGTCACGAGAAGCCTATATGTTTTGTAAACACAAAAAAAGGCTGTTTTGTAATGATTATTATTTTTATAGGATATAGTTATGTTAACATACACACCTAATTACTGTTGTCAGACGATTTCGAGTATTCTGCATCTAGTGCATCTGCATTCTGCATTAGCATTGACAGCGTCAGCATGATCTTCAAAATGGTAGCCCAAATGTTTACGTTCCATGAGTCAGACCCGGCTAAAATATAACCCGACCAATGAAATTGCTCGTTAGTTTTATATTACACGTATGTTACTTTGAGTTGATTGAATTTGGGGTTATTTGTTGTTGATTGAATTGTTGCTACGTAACCGGCTAACTTCATTCCTGATTTTATCATTCAAAGAAACTCCGAGCATAACCCACTCCATAGCGCGCTGAGTGACTTTGAATTTGTGGACCAGCCCGTCATCTACATAGGTGTACCTACTATTAAATATTTACCAATCTTTACACCAGTAAACAGCACGTGTAAATCGGGATCAGCCTATCTTACGACTAATCCTTCAGACGCCTCTCCCGACACGGAGAGTCCTTTTTTGGCCAGATCATTTTATAATCGTCAAGGAAAATGTGGTATAAAATGTAATACAATAGGATAAGTATAATTATGTAGGAAATCCTGTGACACCCTGCAACAGGATTTTATACTTTATTATAATTAATTTAAATTCACTTTTCGTGCCTAAATATTTTGCTAAAAAACTCTTAAGCATCACTGCCTCATTTGTCAACATCACGGCCCCATTCTGGTGTTACATTTCTTGAAATGTTGATGTTAATTTAATGAAGGGTGAACATAATTATAATTGAATAGACCAATTACACTCAACACCTCGTGTAAAGTAAAACCTAAAACCCACAGCGAAATATTGGAGAACAATTGACATATTACATTAATATTTATGAGCACTTTAGAATTCACGGAACTCTCATTTATTTAAATAATTTTTTTGTTAGGAGGCGTCAATTACACGTAATATTTAATAGCGATAATTTTTCATTGTACTTTGTTCACATTACTGAATAATTTGAGTTTCTGAAAATGAATTACGGGCATTCAATTTAACTAATATCTTTACTTACATTCTTTTACTAATTATTGTTTTCTAGATAATTTTCTCGGTTCAATCAACTCAGACTATCGCAGTCCACTGCTAGACATAGGCCTGTCCAAGGCTGCGCCACAATACCCTGTCTTCCGCCTTTGGCATCCAGTCTGTCCCAGCCACTTCTTAAGGTCGTAGGTCCATCTAGCTGGGGGGCGTCTCATGCTACGCTTGCCGATAAGCGGTTCCACTCCAGGACTCGTTTGCTCCACCGGCCATCGGTCCTTCGACAAAACTGGCCAGCCCACTGCCACTTCAGCTTCCTTACTCTGCAAGCCTTGTCGGTTGCCACACCATTATATCAGCCGAAAGGCGTCTACTGCTGGCCACAGGCCTCCCTAAAATATCAGCTTTAGGGAGGAACATGTCTACGGTCTAGTAAATATGGTGATTCACATTTTCTTGGACTCATCCAAATTTTTCCAGATCACTGTGATGCTTGAAATACTCTTTTATAAACTTACACAATTCATATTTCTGACTTTCAGTCTTTTTCAGTAGTGTTTTTTTTTTCTTTTCCCGACGAAAACTTACGAAGCGTCCCAGTTCACCCCACACATTATTTGATTACAAATCACGCTACCTCTCACAAAACACACCGCCACAGTGACTTACCCACAAACAGGCCAAAATATCAATTGTATTCAACTTATTTTAATTCTACCCTCATTCCACCCCAAGTTAGAAGTTTCACAGTATACAAGTTACAAACTTATTGTAATTCAAATCAGTGTCTGGTATAGGCCATGTTAGTGTCATTCAAACTGAGTTAGGCTGGGTACGCAAGTGTTCAGAGATCTGGCTAACTTCCAAATAGGAACTAGTATCTATTTTATTATTGTTATTTATATACTTAATGCGAACAAAACTAAATGTCTTAAGTTCTCATTACCAAATGTACCTCAAGTGGATCTGAATTTAAAACTTGATGGCAAAAAACTAGATGCTATTACGGAAACTGTATTTCTGGGAATTACTTTAGATTCAAAATTACAATGGGGCGCACACATTAGAGCTCTTTCAGGTAGATTAAGTTCAGCTGCATATGCAGTAAGAAAAATAAGGCAGTTGACAGATATAGCCACAGCTAGGTTAGTATACTTTGCATATTTCCACAGTATTATGTCTTATGGTGTTCTGCTGTGGGGATCGGCAGCTGACGTAGATTCAATTTTCATTTTACAAAAGAGGGCAATCCGCGCAATATATAAAATGGGTCCTCGCGAGTCTCTTAGAAACAAATTTAAAGAAATTGATATACTAACTCTGCCTTCTCTTTACATTTTAGAAAGTATTTTGTATGTTCGCAAAAACTTAGGACTTTTCAAAATAAGAAGCGATTTCCATAATATAAATACACGCAGTAAAAATGAAATTGTGATACCTAAATTTAGACTAACTAAAACTAGCAAGTCATTTCTTGTAAACAGCATCCGTTTTTATAACAAGTTGCCAAAGTCGGTTACAGAACTTAGCGATGGAAAGTTCAAAACCCTCATCAAACGAGTCCTTATCAAAAAAGCATATTATAAGATTAAAGACTACGTTGAAGACAAGGTAGTTTGGCAATAATTCCTTCTGCACATGTGGCTTCCCTGGCACCTCTTTGACGGCATAAGTTCTACGTAAATGTCTATTAACTGCTCTCAAATTACGATGTTTATTTTTTATTTGTACATACTTCTATGACATAATCTTTTTATTATTTGACATTATATACAGACAATTTTAATTTTTCACCTCTTTCTTAGTTGAAATGGCAATCATATCTCTTGGTTTTAGTAGATTTTTATATTTTGTTTATCCTTTTGATACATCCTTATTTTGTAAATGTGAGGACTTTGTAAGCCTTGTAGACTAGATCTGTAGACCATTTTTTATTTTTATCAAGTACCTGGTACTTGTTGACAGGCCTACGCTGTCCTCCCATACCTACTGTAACTCGAAAACATTGTAAAAGCCAATTATTTTTAAAAGAGTAACCATGGAGTTTCTTGCCGGTTCTTCTCCATAGGAAACGACCAATTGGAACCGTGCACCTAGCTTCTGACGTTTCATAAGTGCCCATGTTGGTTTATGTGAAATAAAAATATTTTGATTTGATTTGATTTGATTGATTTTTGCTGTATTGGTAGATGAAGGTATTTTGGGCGGGTGGTATTTATAAATTGATTTTTAAAAGTATTGGCTACAAATTGATGCAATATACAGGGTCAAATTAAATTAGTTAGCAAAACTCCGCTTATGTGATGGGTATACGCCGCAACGCAACGCATTGCAAAAATCTTCTTTGATCACTTTCGTACTTTTTCTATGAACCAACAGGCATCGCACTTTTTTAATGAAGATGCATTGAGTTACGGCCAGTTGCGGCTGCAAAGTGCGCTTGACTTGACAGGCTTCTATATCTACTGAAACTTTTTGTATACCCAGTTCTGGAAACATTTCTTTATAAAAGTTACTTTCCTATATGTCAAAGTTGAACACAAGAGATTGTGGCGAATGTATTTTTAGAAGATACGTACGCCTTGTTGATGTGGTTTCCCGCACCTACGCCGTTGTGCCTACCGTTTCGAAATAGAATTCAATCGGTCGTAATTCTCTATGATACAATGAACGAAACCGCGCGAAATCAACGCGAGATTGGCGGGAATAGCTAAGGAATTGACGTGGTTTCGAAGTAAGGAATCGTTAAGTGGTCATAGTGACTTAGGGTCCGGGTCATGAACAGAGAGAGCAGTGGTGGCCCGGTAACGGCCCCGACTTACGAGTCGTAGGTCGTAGGTTCGAACCCAGACAGGCGCTTTATTTTTTATTTATTAAAACTTTATGCACAAGTAAAAACTGTACAAAGGCGGACTTAATGCCGTGGGCATTTTCTACCAGTCTACCTTAGGGTGATGCAGAGACAATTCACAGCAGGTGCAATAACAGTGAAAAAAAAAATTAGAAAATATTTATAAAAGATATAAGAATAAATACATATATACATACATACAACAAAATATATATATATATATATAAAAAAAAAAAAAGTTATGAGACATAAACAAGAAACCCTACGACAACTCAATTCTGAGACGAATTTGCCAACTTCTTGTGTATGTGTTCTCGAGCTTTCACTTTGTGTAAGTCAAAGTCAAATCATTTATTTCAATTAGACACACTAAAGGCACTTTTGAACGTCAAAAATTTATAATAAAATGAATTGATTCTAGTCGCCCATTCCAAAAGGTAGTTTTTAGTAAATAATTTCATCACCACTGCTCTCACAACGGTGAAGGAAAACATCGTAAGGAAACCGGCATGTCCTAGAACCAAAAATTCGAAGACATGTGACATCCACCAACCCGCACTGGGTCCGCGAGGTGAATTACGACTCACTTCCTCTCACTGAGAGGAGGCCTGTGTCCCAA